>CM042691.1:373304218-374607211 GCA_023614405.1 Avena insularis | reverse complement strand
AGCGGTGAGAGTGGGGCCAGCGCACGAGATTCGGCAGGTGGCCACAGGCGCCGGTCAACGGTAGCGGCAGCGGCGATCGCCGATCTAGATCTAACAAAATATCTGGGAAAAGCTGGCCGACCGGTACTACGGCCCACCGCGGTACTATTGGGCGACCAATAGTACGGAAAAAGGTACCTAGCAGACAGAAAGAAAAGCGGGCCGTTTTAGGCCCAGCGGTAACCGCCCGTCTGGCGGTACTACTGGGCCCGAAACGAATAAACAGTCAAATATTCAAACATCAATAACTTTTGACTGGAAGCTCCGATTGACCCGATTCAGGTTGCGTTGGATAGAGGACGACAAGGGCTTTAGATGAACAAGAGTTTGTTATGGAGATTACCACAAGCTCTATATCATCACATGGATAAGACCAAATAACAACCAAATATGATGATGCAAGTATGCAAAGGTTTGAGCTCTCCTAACGATGTGACGAATTACTCATACGAGAGCCCCTCTTGATAGTACGGTTATCTATCCTAAACCCGGTCTCACACACACAATGTGAGACGGCAAAAGGGAAAACCTATCAAGATTATACCTTTGCCTTGAGCATTCCACTTGAGCTCGATGTAGGCGGTCTTGCCCTTCTCAAGATGGAGCCTTTCTTAATTCCTCATCATCGACCTCGCATATTGAGCTTGCCCAACATATCTTCTTTGCATTTCATCAACCTTGAAGCCAACACATGCTCCAAGCGATGCCAATGGACAAATCCTACAAGTATAACTTAATACACACATTAGTCCATACAGATTATCATTAATTACCAAAACCACACATGGGGGCCCAACATGTTCTTTCAATCTCCCCATTTTGGTAATTGATGACAATTTAAGAGGGTTTATATAAGGAATATTAATGAATAAAATGGTAATACCAATATCAAATACTACAAAAGTATGTGGTATTGGTACCACCACAATATATAGATCAAACTCCCCCACAATCTATGCATGTGTGATGAACTTGAATTTCATTGCATATATTGCCAGTCATTCTCATTGGTGGAGTTTCCTCTATATATACCACATGCTAAGCAACAACAAAGATGCAAGAGCATGAGAAGCAAATGCACAAGAACAAACTCAATGCATAAACCAACTTCCCTTAAACCCTCTAAAACTTCTCCCCCATTGGCATCGATTGCCGAAATGGGTGACAAGTTCTAGAAGGCAAATATAGTAATAATTCCTCCAAAGGTGTGACTTCGCACATATCCAATGATGAATACTTGGGAGGAGTAGAACTATATCGAGGACCTAAGATTGCAAAAAAATCAAATGATGCAAGCAACTACAAGGTCCAACAAACCAATTTGAAAACAGCAAATGAGTCCAAATGGAAACAACAAGATATTATGATATGAGCAAAAGAGTGTTTTAAATAACAAATAGAGAAGCTCCCCAAGGTTTGTGCACAATTCAAAATAAATGTATTGGAATACATAATGAACAAATATGGAATCCTTGCTCCCCCATAAGCATTTAAAACACAACAAATGAGAAAGGAGACAAATGAGCATTATTAAATGAATTAGATGAGCTCCCCAAAAATAATGCACCAATTATGATAATTATATTTGGGAACAAGGTGCATAATCATGGAATCCTCACTCATCCAAATTCATTTAACAATACAAGGCATGAGAGAACAAGTATGAGTGCCCGAGGATGCAAACAAGAGGAACAAGCACTCATAGGCAAATAAATTTGGAAGCCACCGAAGAATCAAAAGGAATAGAAAGGTGGTCTCCAAGGATTAAAAATCAACTAAAATTGTCTTCTCATATGTGTATATGTCTCTAAGTGGAAAATATCACAATGACATATTCCAAAGAAGAAAAATGCACACATAAAGAAGATTATACAAGAAAGCACATGAAAGGCAAAAATGAAGTTAGAACATATATCAATAAGATTTTTTGCTTCAAAGCATGGCCAAAGGCTCACATATATCTTATTGTACATAATGGACTTCAACCACAAACACACTACATATATTACAACTATCACCAAGGGAAAGGGAGAAAGTTGAAATATATGAAGAAAACAACAAGTATCATAATAGAAAATAGACTAGCAAAATCTCACTGTGCATATGAGAGAAGTTGAGGAAATGATAGGCAATAAAATTGCTAGATTGAAATATTTGGGATTGGAGGATCATGTGAATGATTTTGTATAGTCCCAACTACATGTACTCATCTCAAATTAAACACATATACACTAGAGAGTCCTCTTAAAACCATGGCTAGAACTACAACAATTACAAATACATTAATTCATGCTAGAAGGCAACCGACAAGCAGTTGGAATCAATATATGAGCATGAGAAAGAGATACTTGTTACCGAGGTAGGATGTAGAGGATATGAATTCGTTGATCATCCTATAGCTTGCCTCAAATTTTCTTCTAAGCATCACTTCTTCAAAATTGAGAGACAAGCGTCCAATATATCTCCAATGTACCTAAAACACATTTAAGTACAAAATGGTCCCCAAACTTATTGGGTCCAAAGTAGTTAGAGAAATTACAATACATAGGAGAGACTCCACATAATTATGTGCACATTGATATGAAATTGAATTTCATGCACAACTTAGCCGATGGGAATTGGTGGAGTTTCCCCTATATATTGGATCAAAGAAAGCAAACATGCCTTAATATAAACATATAGTAAATATGCATGCATAAAGCTTTCAAGAACCAAAAAGGAGTTACAATTTGAACAAAAACACCAAGTAAACCGAGATGGCACACACAAGAGTGTGACAAGACAAGCGGTGTCCAAATTATATCAAAGAACCAATTCAACACATGAACGATCACAAGTTCAACAAATGAACTAGGCTAAGGCCAAAGAAGCAAAAATAGATAGAAAATAAAAAATGCTCAAGGATTTATCTCATTCTAAAATGGTCAAATCAAGAAGCAAGGAATGAGACAAAACCAATTCCCAAAAGGAGAAATTTTCCAACAAGAAACCAAACTCCCCAAACTTCTCATGATGGCACAGAGTACCAAGACGAAAAGATTGAGGTTCCAAGCACAAATAACCCGATATGGATCAAAACAAAGAAGCATGAATAAGAGTGTTCTCCATAATATAGGATAGCTCTCCCATGGATAGTACATTATGTAGGATTTTCCTTTTGAATGCAAAATGCACACAAATGGGATCATCACTACTACCTACATTAAATAAACACAAGAGGATATCAATAAAATAAGAATATCCACAAGAAGCAAGGAAGGCTTGGGAGACAACACAAAACATTTTCTTGGCCAAAGATAGGATAAAATTAAGCAAGGGCCAAAGTGAATATGATCAATAAATTCTATCATAAGTTGGGTGCTCATTGTCCAAGGACAAGAAATATTGGGAGTAATTTTCCCAAGGTAGCTTGCATGGATATCCAAGATCATAATCACAACAAGAAGCATATAACTAAATATAAGAAATTAAGCATGGTACTTCAAACAAGATTCTTGGTGGCTTCCAATAGTCACACAATCACTAGTGATTAGAGTAACTTGAAGAAAATGGTTTCCATGATGATATAGAGATCTAAATATGAGGAAACACATACCAAGAAATACTCTCATATACAAGATCCAAGATATGATCAATAAAGGCATTCGAGCAAATTGGAACTTGTATGAGCAAATGTGTCACATAGGTGCTAGATAATTATCAATATCAATTCTAAGTGACACAACCTCGAATATTCACATTTTCTAGGATTGTAATATGCACTAAGCATATGACTCCCCCATAATGTGATACTACCATAAAACCAACACGAGGTAAAATGATACAAATAGAGATAATTAATGGACATTATAAAATTAAATTTCTCATGAGAATTATACCACATAGAGACTAGACAATAATCCAATATAAATGCTAGGAGGTATTCCTCATGTACACACATTTTTAGGATTGTGGAATGCCTAAGCATAACACTCCCCCAAAATGGGATAATCCATTAATCTCTCACAAGAGCCAAATAAGATACCACATATAACCAAGTAAGGCTCAAACACAAGAAAAACACATACATGGTGTGCCACCTAATCATACACAAATATGCTTGATATCTCAAGATAATTAAGTGGAAAGCACAACATGTACAAAAGCATGGAAGATACAAAACCAACACATGCACAAAGGGGCGAGTAACTTTCAATGTAAAGAGTTTAGCATATGTTACCACAAGGAGGAACATTGGAAATATAATAGGAGCACTATAATCCACATGACTTGGCTTGACAATTATACTAGATGAAGATCCCTCAATTCTTCATAATGTAGCCAAGACTCCAATGCCCTCCAAAATACACCTATTGATCAAGTTTTGGCTAGTTGGTCCCCAACCAAGTTGGGTCCTAAGAGGTTAGTCAAAATAGGCTTGGCAACCCAAATGGATCTTTTCTTGACACCACATTGGGCACCAACAAATTTGGCAAACACATTGCCAACCTCATCCTTATAAAGAGAATAAGCATTATCAGTAATGATAGGGTTGGATGAGGAGATACCAATAGTGCATGAAGAAGAAATGTGCCCTTTCTTACGGCAAATGTAGCAAGTTCTTCTCTTGCCATCTTTATTTTTGGATGGAGCAACAACTTGAGGAAGAGCTTGAGTCTTCTTGGGAGGAGGCCCATCTCTAACAAGATGTAGAGCTTGAGGCCGCTTCCCTTGTTGCTTCTTGCCAAGGGACTTCTTCTTTAATGGGCAAAGTTTGACATGATGCCCTTCTTCCTTGCACTTGAAGCAAACAATGTTGGCCGGATTCTTGACTTGATCTTGGCCATTCTTCTTGTTGTCATTGTGCTTCAACTTTATAGTGGACTTGTTCTTGACATTGGAGTTGAATCCAAGCCCACTCTTGTCATCGGGGGATTTTTGCACACTCAAGATTTTGTTGAGTGCGACCTTCCCTTGATGACCCCTTTTCAAGTCATTCTTCAAAGAAGTGACTTGAGCCTTGAGCTCTTTGATTTCCTCTACATGGTTAGTTTCAACAAAAGTACTAGAGGAAGTAGATGCCACATTGTTAGAGCAACAAGGCACAGAATGTAATTCATCATGAGATATATCATGGTTGTGAGAGGATGAACTACAAGGACTAGCACATGGCAATATAACATTTGGAGTAGATATAGTGCTAATGTCCACATGAGGCCCACTAGATGTTACCTTTGACACGATGGCCTCATGAGCTAACTTTAGCCTACCATGGGAGACTAGAAGATCCTCATGCGAGCTCGAGAGCTTAACATGACTTTCTTCTAATTTCCCATAGTTGCTAGTTAGCAATGCAAGTTGAGCCTTTAGCTCAACATTCTCCTTCAACATAGATGCTTCACAAGAAATAGAGTTAGTAGCACAAGCATCATCATTATTAGCAAGAGGTGAGGGCAACTTGGCAAGCTCTTTTGAATATGAGGCTTTAAGTTGCTCATGTGACTCGGTGAGTTTGATGAGCTCACCCTTTATGACCCTAGAGCCATTTCTGAGGTGCTCAAAATCCTCAAGGAGTTTAGCATAAGCAACTTGAGCCTCATCATTTTTACTTTTGAGATCACTTGCCACCTCAAGATCTCTATCATGAGATTCCTTTACTCTAGATAGCTCTAAAGCAAAGGTCTCCTCAAGAGATTCCTTGGTGGTTTGTTCCTCTTCAAGAACTTTATTTAGGTTTGCAATTATATTAGCATACTCACGCTCAAGACTACACATTTTATCAACGTTGTTATCATGCACCTCAATTTGTGTTTCTAACTTACCAATATGTTCTTTGCTCTTAATAGCAAAGTACAAGACTTCAACAAAGTTAGAGCAAGCAATATCCTTTTTAACAAGGGCATGATAAACAATCTCACCCTTCTCATATAAATCATCAATATCAAGCTCTTCTTCCACATTATCCACATCCTCCTCATGACAAGAGGTAATGGGTTCCAAAGTAGGAGTTACCTTAGAATCCCTAGCCATAAGGCATAGGTGGGTACCAGAAGAAGGTGAAGATGAGATTGCATATGTGGCTTCATTCAAAACCATGTCTTGGCCCATAGAATCTTCAGTTTCCTCTACATGGTTAGCAACACAAGAACTAGAGGAAATGGAAGCATTTTTATCATGGCAACAAGACAACACAAGCATATCATCATGAGATTTATTCAAGTCATTTCTACATGATATGCAAGGACTATTAAAACAAGCATGTAAGGAGTTTGTAGTGCTAGAAGTGTTAAAGTCCAAAGATAGATCATTGCAACTAGATAGAGATGAGGGATTACAAATAGCAAGCACACTATCCAAACTGCAATTTCTATCACTACTCACCATATCATTACCTTGTGAAAAGTCACATGATGGTAAAGTGGTAGAGGATGAGAACTCATCTCGACTGAAAGTGGAAGCAACACAATCATCCTCAATAATGTTGGACACAACATATTTATCTTGAAGTTTTGTCCATAACTCATGAGCGCTCCAAAAAGGAATGATTGAAGATGTAACTACATAGCTCAAAGCATTAACAAGCACATTAGAAGATTGAGCATCGAGATATAAGTTTTTCTCATCCTCACTAGATAGATTTTTGAAATCCATAGGAGGAGAAAAACCTATATCTACAATATGCTCCAAATTTGGGTCCATGTCCCGAAAATGAATAAGCATACGAGTTTTCCATATATCATAATTTGTGCCATCGAATATAAACATGTCATTGTGCACTAATCCCCTAGCCGACATCTTTACTCTCAAGGCGGTGAAGCCTAAAATGAGAGACCGGGCTCTGATACCAATTGAAAGGATACGGATGTTGCCTAGAGGGGGGGTGAATAGGCGATTAAAACGTTTCCTAGAGTGGCTCAACAAAGGCGGAATAAAGCTAGTGTTTACTTTGTTAAGCACAACCTAGAACAACTAAGGTTCACCTATGTGCACCAACAACTTATGCTAAGCAATACAAGCAACAAAGTGATAGCAAGATATATATTACTTCAAGCACGAAGGCTATCACAATGTAAAGTGCATAAGTAAAGAGCTCGGGCATAGAGATAACCGAGGCACGCGGGGACACCGATATTTTAACGAGTTCCTCCCAACATGGAGTACGTCTCGTTTGGAGAGGACGTGGTATCAAACACCAACGCCACAAAAGGCCTCCCTTATTCTCCGGTGAATCTCACCCCAACGGGATCGATCCACGCTTCCACTATCGGTGCACTTGTCGGTGGCAACCGGAACCTCTCACAAGGTTGGGGCACAACTCCGCAACTTAATTGGAGGCTCCCAACAAATGCCACAAAAGGCCACAATGCCACCAAGGCCACAAAACCGTCTAGGGTTCCAAGAACCCAAGAGGGACAAGCTCCAATGAGCAATTCAAACCAAATCCTCCAAAGAGAACTCAAACCGATGCACCAAATGCAAATGGCAAGAACACCACAAAGATGCTCAAATCCCTCACTCTCAAGTTCCAACAAAGCTACTAAAGCTAATGGGGGAACAAGAGAGGAGGAATCAAAGAGAGACACAAAATCCCCCAAAATCTAGATCCCCAAAGATACACTCACAAAGAGATGTTTTGGTTTGGTCAAAACGTAGATCTAGATCTCCTCCAACAACCCCTCAAATATTTGCAAGAATCAATGTAGGAGTGTGTAGAAATCAAGCTTAAACAGTAGAGCAAATGGGGGCAAAGCTTGGGCAAGAAAAGAAGGAAGAAGTAACCCTAAGTGAAAAAGGGGCAAAGCTATTTAAAGGGGCGGGCTGAAATTTGAATCTGTTAGGGCAATTTTTTCTAACGAGCAGACGGTTCTAGTACCGATTGCCCATACAACAAATCCAATACAACAAATCACAGAAATAGCAAACAGCAAGATCTGGGGCCGACACACATGCAGCAGCACTGAGGCATACAAGCATCAGCGGCGGTAAGGCCTGATAGCAAAAGCAGCATGCGACCAGCAGCGCATGTAACCCAGCGTCTGACGGCATAGCGACCAGTGGCAACAAATATTGTACATTGACCTGATTTATTGCAGCAACAATGGCCCGGGCCAGGCCAAAGTAAGAGGGCGGCGGGGTAGATGCGCCAAGCGTGAGAGTGCAGGCGGCATGCGATACAGCGGTGCAGCCGACAAAGTGAGGTGGGGCCAGCACGAGATTCGACAGGCGGGTGGACACGAGCGTAGTCAGCAGAGCGGCATGGCGATGTACGATCTAGATCTAAAAAATATCTGGGAAAGAAAGCTGGGCCGACGGTACTACCGCCCAGGCGATACTACGGGCCGACCGGTAGTACCGGAAAAAGGTACCTAGCCACGGAAAGAAAAGCGGGCCGTTTTAGGCCCAAGAGTAACGGGAATCTCAAACCCGTGCAACCGGCGATACTACTTGGGCAAAAAAGCACAAACAATCAAATATTCAAACGACAATAACTTTTGATTGGAAGCTCGGATTGACCCGATTCAAGTTGCATTGGATAGAGGACGACAAGGGCTTTAGATGAACAAGAATTTGTTATGGAGATTACCACAAGCTCTATATCATCACATGGATAAGACCAAATAACAACCAAATATGATGATGCAAGTATGCAAAGGTTTGAGCTCTCTCCGAACGATGTGACCGAATTACTCATACGAGAGCCCCTCTTGATAGTACGGTTATCTATCCTAAACCCGGTCTCACACACACAACGTGAGACCGGCAAAAGGGAAAACCTATCAAGATTATACCTTTGCCTTGAGCATTCCACTTGAGCTCGATGTAGACGGGCTTGCCCTTCTCAAGATGGAACGCCTTTCTTAATTCCTCATCATCGACCTCGCATATTGAGCTTGCCCAACATATCTTCTTTGCATTTCATCAACCTTGAAGCCAACACATGCTCCAAGCGATGCCAATGGACAAATCCTACAAGTATAACTTAATACACACATTAGTCCATACAGATTGTCATTAATTACCAAAACCACACATGGGGGCCCAACATGTTCTTCCAAGATGTTTACAAAATGACTTGTGAAATTGATTGTGATTTGACTTGACCACAACAGAGTTGTGATATGAAATTCAAGTTCCCACTTAGGTGTTATAAACTTTCAACTACCTTTTCTGGCTTTTGAACTTAGTAGAGGTAAATCTGGCTTTTTGCAAAACAACCCTAGAGCTTAGCATCCTATTACAAAAACCCCCTTCACTTGTTAGTATTAGTTTGTGAGTACTTAAAGAGTACTCATGGCTTTGTCCCTGGCTATTCCCGTGGCCAGACTATGAAGAGGAGTACCAAGATGATGGACCCCAGGAAGGTTACGACATCTAGGATCATCTCCCATCGTCAGCATTGCCTGTGACCCCGAAGATGGAGCTTTGCCTACGCTATCGTTACTATTACGTTATTCCGCTGCTTGAGTTGTATAAAGAACTGGATCATGAGATCCTTATTTGTGTAATACCTTATGTATGGTTTGTAATGGATGATGTACTGTGGTATCCAATTTTGTTATGTCTCGCAAAAATGGTAATCCTGGGATTGTGATGTATGGCATAACAGGCATCTGGGATTAAAAACCCGGGTGTTGACAAGTTGGTATCATAGCCATCGTGACCATAGGAGACCCTAGTTAGACTGGACGTTGGAATCAAAAAATTAGTTTCAAAACCAAAGGAAGCAGATATTTACAAAAACTTATTCCCATTCTTATCACTTTGCTTCTTTCATGAAAATTCATGTTCCTCAAAAACTCTTGCAAAATACATAAAATTTGACATACTTGATCACTCTACGAACTTACTCATCCTACATTCTTATAGATGGACGTGAAGTACAACAAGTTTTATTAGTTGGGGAATGGAGGAGACCTCATCTTTGAGCGGGATTTGGACCAGCTTTCAAAACTTCTTGAGCGTCCGCACCCCGAGTTCTTCGGAGCTCAACTCAATGATCAAGGAGGAGAAGATCTGCAGTGGCTAATTGTTGCAAGTCTCCGAGGAAAGATTGAACCTACCACTGCTGAGGGAATTCAGTTCACCCTAAGAGAGAACAAGTGGCTCGATGGACTTGCCAGGGCCATGCAGGAAGCTCTTGCCCGTCCGTGTGGGCAGAGTATCAACCAGATCAAGGGTACCCGCTTTGAGTTTTGTCCAAGGCGTGATGCTAATGGACAGCCACTGGAATCCCCCTACCACCACGAGCTGAAGACTCAGTTGGACCACCTTAGCTTCATGATGTACGATCGTCAGCAAGAATTGGACAATTGCCGTGACTACTCCAACCACAAGTCCGCCATCATCAAGACGAAGGATCAGACCATCGCCATGCTAGCAAAGGATCGCAAGTCTCGCTGTCGTCAGCTCGACAAGAAGGAGCGCATCATTGCTCGTCTTCGCCACCGTATCTCAGATTTGGAGGAGACCATCCACGAGAGAGACATGCAGTTGGAAGAAAGGGAGAATACCGGAGAAGATCTTCGTGGAGACCCCTACTCCTATCTCAGCGACGACGATGATTTTCTGGAGGATCAGGCAATGGACTTCTTCCCCGATGAGGATGATTTCGCCTTCATCGATGAAGATGAGGATGATGAGGATGGCGACTACACCGACTCCGAGGAGTAGTAGCACTTGAGCACTAGCGTAGTGAGTTGTATTCGGTCCCACTGTATCGTAGTTTCTAGAATGGTTCTTAAAACCATCTGTTTACCTTTGTTGTGGTGTGTGTTTGTATCGTGTGCTATGAATGAATGAATGAAAAGCAAGTGGCTCAAAAAAAAAATCTGTGTCAAACTTTAAAAACTTTTCAAAGTCCCGAAACCTTAGAAATTTCCCTCTTTTCTCATGATCTATCTCAATCTTCAGATGCCACGCGGAGGAAGTGGTTCATCCCCATACCCGATGTTGCAGATCCTGCAAATGTTGGTTTCTGACCGCGAAGCCAAAAGAGCCGAACGTCAAGCCAACCTAGCCACCCTTCAGCAGATAGCTCAGCTAGCCCACAACAACCAAGGCCAAGGAAATCAGGAAAACCATGGATCTAAGCTCAAGAATTTCCAGAATACCAACCCACCTGTTTTCACTAAGTCGGAAGAGCCCCTAGATGCCGACGATTGGCTGCAAACCATGGAAAACAACCTAGAAGTCAGAGGAGTTGAAGCAAACGAGAAAGTTCTGTTTGCCACCCACTATCTATCCGGAGATGCAAGAGCATGGTGGAACAGCGTTCGTGCAATGACCGGAGGACAGATGATGACCTGGGAGGAATTCAAGGTCAAGTTCAGCAGAACCCATGTGCCACCGGGTTTGATCAAGATAATGAGAGATGAGTTTAGAGAACTAAAGCAAGGAAGGATGACCGTAGTAGAATACCGTGACAAATTCTTGTCATTAGCGAGGTATGCCCCGGATGAGATCGACACTGAAGCCAAGAAGAAAGAGATTCTGAATAGTGCACGATGAGATGCGGTGTGTTAATCAATATCCTCTTTGCTGATATTGAAGCCCTTATCGACTGCTATCGAGATGGAAGGAAAGATCAACCAATCAATGAGAACATAGCGTCGCATGATGCATCAACCGGGAACCCATTAGACCCCAAAGTATCGCTAACCCATCTCGAGTTGCCCGAGAACCAACGGACCCTAATGAACCGTCCAGCCTATCCCAACCGTGAGAAACCCAAGGCCGGAGGAAACCACAACAACCCGGCAACTCTAACAATTTCAACCGTGCCCACCCAAGTTCAACAACAATGTTGCTAACACCAACAACGCCGAGGACTGGAAGCAATGTTGTGCCTATAGCAGCAAAGGACAAGTCGCAAGTGACTTGTTATGACTGTGGAAATAAGGGTCACTACTCCAACGAGTGCCCCAACAAGAAGAATGCCGCATCCCCCAATACCAATGTCCCAGCTCAGCAGCAGCGTCGTGTTTAGCCCGGAAGAAGATTTGCCCCAGGGAATTCGCTCAACCGTTTTCTCATGCATGCTGAAGAAGCCCAGGAAGCGCCAGACGTCATGCTGGGTATGTTTTCTGTTAATTCAGTAGTTGCTAGAGTGTTGTTTGATTCTGGTGCATCGCACTCATTTGTCACCGAAGAATTTGCATGCACGAGTAAGATTCAACCAACCAAACTGAAGCATGTTATGATTGTTCAAATCCCCGGTTCAACCACCAAAGCTAGGCAAATTTGCAAAGCCGTCCCCATCCGAATCCATGGCATAGATTTTTATGCTAATCTGATAGTACTTGGAACTAAAGGTTTGGAAGTAGTACTAGGAATGGATTGGATGTCCAAACATAAAGGATTGATTGACTGTGCCAAGAAATCCATAACCATGACCAGTACAACCGGAATATCAGTCGAGCATACATCTGAAACCTTACCGCGTCAGTTCAAGTGCAACAAGAGTATAACCCAACCTACCATTGACCAAGTTCGGATAGTCTGTGAATACCCCGATGTATTTCTAGATATTTTGCCCGGTATGCCCCCAGATCGGGATATCGAGTTTATCATTAAACTAATCCCCGGAACAGGACCCATAGCTCAGAGACCATATAGTATGAACTCGTTTGAACTAGCAGAACTGAAGAAGCAACTGGATGCCATGTTGGAAATTGGATTGATTCAACCAAGTGCGTCACCATGGATATCACCTGTCTTGTTCATAGACAAGAAGGATGGGAGTAACCGTTTGTGTACGGATTACCGGAAGTTGAATGATATCACCATCAAGAACAAGTACCCCTTGCACAAGATAGAAGATTTGTTTGATCAGTTGACCGGTGCCAAAGTGTTTTCTAAGATTAATCTTAGAACTGGCTATCATCAACTCAAGTTTCGCGCAGAGGATATTCCCAAGACTGCCTTTACCACCCGTTATGGATTATACGAGTATACTGTCATGTATTTTGGATTAACCAATGCCCCCGCTTATTTCATGAATCTCATGAATAAGAGTTTTATGGACTTCCTGGATAAGTTTGTCGTTGTTTTCATCGACGACATTCTGATTTATTCCAAATCAGAAGACGAACATGAGCTACACCTAAGGACCATTCTTGGAACCCTTAGAGAGCATCAATTGTATGCCAAGTTTAGCAAATGTGAATTCTGGTTACAGGAGGTAGGATTCCTTGATCACATTGTATTAGCCGGAGGAATTGCCGTTGACCCTGCAAAGGTGAAAGATGTCGAAGATTGGCAAGCCCCAACCACTCAAACCCAAGTTCTTGCATTTCTCGGATTGGCGGGATACTACCGCAAGTTCGTAGAAGGATTCTCGAGTATTGCCAGACCCATGACCCAATTGCTGAAGAAGGACAAGAAGTTTGAATGGATGGACAAATGTGAAGCGAGTTTTCAAGAACTCAAGAGAAGATTGATTCCAGCCCCAATCTTAATCATGCCGGATATCACGAAGCCCTTCGACGTGTATTGTGATGCATCCAAGATCGGTCTCGGATGTGTGCTAATGCAAGAAGGCAAAGTCATATCTTATCTATCTCGACAACTGAAACAACATGAGAAAAATTACCCAACCCATGACCTCGAACTCGCAGCCGTAGTTCTAGCCCTGAAGACATGGAGGCATTACCTGATGGGAAACCGTTGTGAGATTTATTCGGATCACAAGAGCCTGAAGTATATATTCACTCAGAAGGAGCTGAATATGAGGCAGAGAAGATGGATTGATCTAATCAAGGATTACGACCTGGACATTCACTATCACCCTGGTAAAGCCAATGTGGTAGTAGATGCCCTTAGCAGATTGTCGTGCCGCTTGAACTCCATCATTTTGAAGGAGCAGCCCAAAGAGATGGAAGATTTTCGAATGGAATTAGTGAGTGAAGGACTTTTGGCTAGCATAGAACTTCAACCCACTTTGATCAGCCAGATCAAAGAGGCGCAGAAAGGAAATGCTAGTATCGATGGAATCAAGCATCCTAACGGTACATGAAAAGTACCCGGATTCACCGAAGACGAAGAAGGAGTTCTGTGGTACAAAGGATGCCTTTGTGTACCAGCAGATTCTAAATTGAAAGAAGTTATTCTGAAGGAAGCTCATGATACTCTTTATTCTATCCACCCCGGAGGAACGAAGATGTATCAAGACTTGAAAGAGCAATTTTGGTGGCATAAGATGAAGAGAGAAATCGGAAGCTATATCGCCAAGTGTGATATATTTCAGCGAGTCAAGGTAGGACATCAAAGACCCGCTGGATTGTTGCAACCATTGCAGGTTCCGGAATGGAAATGGATTCCATTGGAATGGACTTTATCACCGGATTTCCTACTTCTAGTAGGGGAAATGACTCTATCTGGGTCATAGTGGACAGATTGTCCAAAGTCGCCCATTTCTTACCCGTCAAGACCACATATTAGAGTTCGAAGCTAGAGGAGTTATACATCGCTAGAATAGTCAGTTTGCATGGAGTCCCCAAGAACATCGTATCGGATCGAGGAACTCAGTTTACCTCGAGATTCTGGAAGAAAGTCCAAGAAGGTTTAGGAACCCGAATCGATTTTAGCACCGCGTATCAACCTCAGACCGATGGACAAACGGAGCGAGTAAATCAAATACTCGAAGATATGTTGAGAGCATGTGTGTTGGAATATGGATCTAAGTGGGAGAACTGTCTGCCATTTGCAGAATTTTCATACAACAACAGTTATCAAGCTAGTTTGCAAATGGCCCCATTTGAATTTATGTATGGAAGGAAGTGTCGCACCCCTTTGAACTGGTCGGAAGTAGGAGAGAGTCAGATTTTCGGACCCGACATCCTACGAGAAGCAGATGAGAAGGTTCACAAGATTCGTGAGCACCTCAAGACCGCTCAGTCAAGGCAGAAGAATTACGCTGACAAGAGACGTCGAGACCTCGCCTTCAACATAGGAGATTTTGTGTATCTGAAAGTGTCGCCATTGAAAGGAATGCAACATTTGCAACTGAAAGGAAAGTTAGCCCTAGATATATAGGCCCCTTCAAGATTTTGAACCGTCGAGGAGAAGTGTCGTATCAATTGGAACTGCCCGAAGAGATGTCAGCCATGCACAATGTGTTCCATATCTCATTACTTCGCAAGTGCCTCGAAGTTCCAGAGAAGACCGAAGTGTTCAAGAATATTGATCACCGAACCATAGAGATTAACGATGACCTGACCTATCCCGAAGTACCCATCCATATTTTCGAGGAAGCTTTCAGAACTACCAGAACCCGGAGCATCAAGTTTCTCAAGATTTAGTGGAGCAACCACACAGAATAGGAAGCTACATGGGAGCGCGAAGATCACATCAGAACAGAGTTTCCCGGTCTCTTCAAATCCTAGGTAATCTTTTTCGTCCTTTTTCAAATCTCGGGACGAGATTTTGTTTAAGGGGGGAGGTTTGTAACATCCCAAAAATATTAAACCTGGATCATCAAACTCTAATAATCAAAATTATGGTTAACAAAAACTTTTCCAATTAAAAATACAAAGGCATTCATATGTGTGTGCTTTAAAATTTGGATTCTTTTGAATTGCATTGGTTCTGTGTTTCTTTGCTTGTAAAATGATTCTTAGGTGAAATAAACATCATCTAAACAATCCCCACACTTTTCCCAAAGACAAACAAATCAAAACAAACAAATTAAGTGAATGGTCACTTTGGCCAATTTAACTCCCATGCCTACTTTGGCTATCCCTAACTTTCAAAACTTAACAGAAACTTGTTTGGATATTTGCACCCCTTGATACTACTCATAACAAAGTACCAAGTCCGACTTTGTGATCATCCAAAAACATTTGAATGCATAGTTTAAATGACAGTTTAAAATTGAATCTAGTTCATATGGGAAGATCCCACTTTTTCAAAAACCACCCAAACAAGATCAACTTTCAAAACCCAAGCATCCACAGACTCACCAGCACATGCCTAGCACACCCACCAAAAATCTTTTCAAAATTCAAAACTTGAGTTCATGTGACCATTTCATAAAACACCTTGTAGATGCAAATCAAACAAATCCTAAACACTATAGTGTGCAGTGATTTTGGCCTAACTTGTTCCCTCTCTAGCTCACAGCACCCTCAGTAGATCATCTAGCAACCTTAACTAAGCTCTAGCCCCACTATAAGCTTGCCAATATCATCAATGGTGAACAGACCGAGCCTCACCATGTCACCCCAGTGTGGACAGCAAGCTAGAGGAAGAACTAGCCGTGCTAACCTTGTCTGGGAGTTAGCCCATGCCTCACCGCCTCCTCTCGACCAGCCTTTCATGACGGCAACAGGAACCGCTAGAACGCGCGCCCATGCTCTTGTCGACCATGCAAATCGCCCGCAGAAACACGCCCGTTCCCACTCAATCCGACCACCTGGAGCCCTTGCCGCCCGCCAGCATGCTCCCCACCGTCCCAGGAGACCGCCAGACATGCCCATTTCATCGCCCGTACCCCGTAGCCACCGCTCGCCGTTGAAGACGCCGCCTCTGCCGCGCAGAGCACCGTGCGTTCCCGACCGTTTGCCACCGCCCCTACACGCGCATTAAAACCCTAGAGCATCGCCAGGAGACCACCAATCGATCGCCACCCTCGGCCATGCCTCTAGCTGCCCGTAGCCGTGTCGCCACCGTCGCTTGCCCATCTCGTTCGGTCTCGCCGTTGGGCCTATAAAAGGAGGCCACCCCCAGCCGATTGAAGCACACCATTTCACTCCCCTCGCCTCACTGATTGTTCCACCCCTTAGCCGGAGCAAGGCGAGCAGCACATCGCCGGAATTGCGTCGGAGCCTGCCACTGCAGAGGAGAAGAGGAGCCGTTGATTTCGTCCACCCCCGGAGCTGCCGCGACCACCCCTGAGTTCGCCGTTGTCGACTTCGTCGTTTGCCCGCCTCGCCGACCTTCGCCTGAGCCCCGGTGAGCCTCCCATGACCCCCACCTGCCAGGTTAGGGTTCTGTCTCGCCGGCGCTGCCCGACGTGGACGATGAACCAGAGCCGTTAGATTAGAACTAGATCCCACGGTCCATGTTGCCCGTGCCCGCACCTTCACTTCCCCATCTCAGCGCGTGCGTGGGAGGGACAGCAAACCATCACACGTGCTGGTTTAACGTGCGGCGAGGCCCATTATCGTCTCCCGCGCGACCCAGTCGTTTGAATTTAGATTCAAACTCAGTTCTGTACCTAGTTTCAAAAATCAACCCACCTCGATTCAGTGAACCAAATTGAATGATACAAATTTTGTTAGAAAGGTCTTGAAATGCTTAATCCAAGCCCGTTGGATTCAAATCATTTGGATCTGTAGATCAATCTTGGTAAAAATAACAAGTTACAAGCTTTTCTGCATTCAAACATTTTTCAAATTTCAACCATAAGAGCTTTTGAGTTGATTCCAACTCTCAAAAATCACATTTGATCATACCTTTCAGAATGTATAAAAATATATGGGTTTACTTACATAAATAATGTCTAAGTAATAAAAGAATGCCACATAGGCATTTCTAGTCACTTTATTTAATTAAAATAAAAAGTTAAACCTTATTAAATTGTGACACCACTTTAAATCACATTCCCATGTACTGAAATATGTGGTGATGACATGTGTCAACATGATCCCATTTTTGGTTTGGAGAATATTAAATCTTAAGTAGTTTTTCAATGAGTAGAAATTACTTTTCTAAAAATAAAATCAATAAGCCAATTGCTTTAGTCTTGTAATGTTAGTGATGATGCTAGATCATCTATAGAACCCCTTTGTGTGATGATTGAAATTAGTTAAGTATTGTTTGGTGATTGTGTACCTCGTATGTATTTATAGACGCTAGTACCGACCAAGGATACGAGGAAGAAGGAGGATACTACGAAGAAGAAGCCGAGGAGAACTTCAACCACTGCTCTGCACAAGGCAAGCCTAATACTACTAATTGATTGAGCAAGTTAACACTTGCAAGATACCTTACTCATGCAAGCAAATACTTGCTTGTTACCCTGCCAACCATATGCCTTAAGTATATGTGACCATACCCACTTGACAACCCAATCCTAGTTTTACTTGCAAGATTTATACTTTATTCCTTTATCAAAGCTACTTCTTTAGAGTTTACTTAAGTGACTTGTAGATTCTAGAAAGATAACTGAAGGTTGCATAAAGAGCATAAAATTTGGCCTAAGCTAGATAATCTTGATGTCATCCTAAGGCATGAGATTGAACTTAGTTAAAACTCCACTAGCTTATCACCCCTCATTAGTACTCACCCCCACTTGTAGATGCTAGTGCTAAGCCTAAAACTTGATCAACTTTAGATGGGGGTACTGGGTGGAAAATGGTTATGAAAACCTTAGAATGATGAGTCATTCTACTGAGATGTTTTGACATGTGTTTCCAAACACCAGATGATTTTGGTGATGAAAATGTTGAGGCATGAGCCTTTGCCCTTTATAAAACTGATGGTTGTCTGGATGCGATACCATTCCAATTTTACCGTACAACCACAATACCCAAAGATTGGGTAGGGCTTGATTGGAAACTTATATACCTTAGTATTGGTTCCCTCACGGCCAAGGTCTGAGCTGAGGCTACCTTGTGAAGATTGTCCACTGCGTACCAAGATGGCGGTTGGTCATGGTTGGGAGGCCAAACTCACGAGAGGTGCCTATACTAGGGCGTGTAATTGAAAGGTTAGGATTGATTATCCGCATCTTGAGTATGGTGAATTCAGGATTTGTTCTGACGGATGTATCGAATGTTGTGGTGAAAGTGTACAATCTCTGCAGTGTCAAACTATTTGAATAGCGTCATGATTATGGACAGTTGGAGTGGCCATACTGTTCCCCCGTCAGATGTTTTCAAAATGACTTGTGAAATGGATTGAGATTTGACTTGACCACAACAGAGTTGTGATATGAAATTCAAGTTCCCACTTAGGTGTTATAAACTTTCAACTACCTTTTCTGGCTTTTGAACTTAGTAGAGGTAAATCTGGCTTTTTGCAAAACAACCCTAGAGCTTAGCGTCCTATTACAAAAACCCCCTTCACTTGTTAGTATTAGTTTGCGAGTACTTAAAGAGTACTCATGGCTTTGTCCCTGGCTATTCCCGTGGCCAGACTATGAAGAGGAGTACCAAGATGATGGACCCCAGGAAGGTTACGACAACTAGGATCATCTCCCATCGTCAGCATTGCCTGTGACCCCGAAGATGGAGCTTCGCCTACGCTATCGTTACTATTACGTTATTTCGCTGCTTGAGTTGTTTTAAGAACTGGATCATGAGATCCTTATTTGTGTAAGACCTTATGTATGGTTTGTAATGGATGATGTACTGTGGTATCCAATTCTGTTATGTCTCGCAAAAATGGTAATCCTGGGATTGCGATGTATGGCATAACAGGCATCTGGGATTAAAAACCCGGGTGTTGACACCGACCCTCTACCCGCGCTCCTGGTAAGCTCCTGGTCCCTGTGGGCCCTCTCCCTTGCCCCCTCTAGCTCTGGTTACCCTCCTCCACGGTCACCTGCAAGCCCACGCCCATGCTCATGTGCTTCTTGCCCGACGACCATCCGTGGCGCGCCGCCGTTTTTAGCTCGGCCCGTAGTCTTGCTTCAAGCCTTATTTCTTGAAAGGGCATTTATTGTCATAATCACTTTTGGTATTCGTTAACAACAATTAGATCATTTTACAGTTTGTTATTGTCCACATGTTGGTATTATCATAGATAAACAACACCCTCACTCTTGGGAAAATCCACATTCACATGCCACTGTTCTGGAAACTCCAGACCTGAGTCTCCGGTCTGCCAAGACCGGAGTCTCCGGTGTGGTCCGGAGTTTCAGTTACGCTCGAGTGGTGCCTCCTAGGATCTGGCTGGGAGATTCTGACTAGGGGTCCGGAGGCTGCACCGGAGGTTACTCTAGAGTCTCCGGACTTTGTTCAGTCCGGAGTCTCCGGTGTTGGAAGTCCGGAGTCTCCGGTGTTGCTAGGGGAGAATTGGTCTGGGTCAGTCAGAAAGGCAGTCCGGAGGCTGGTCCGGAGATTGGCTAGAGTCTCCGGTGTAGACCGGAGTCTCCGGTCTGACTTTTCTACAACGGTCAGAAAACGGTTCGTGGAGGGGCCTGCCTATAAAAAGGGACCCTTATCTTCTTCCTCCAGTTGCTCGAGCTGCTCAAGAACACCAACCCCATTAGAGCCACCAAATCTACAAGATCTCTTCATCCAACCATCCAAAGTCATTGATCTTTGGAGAATCGAAGGAGGAGGCCTTGATTTACATCTTCACCAAGAGAGATCTTCATTTCCCCCTCATTCACTTGAGGGCCCCCAAGCTCTAGTGTTTCATTGGAAACCCTAACTTTGATTTGGTTCTTACAAGCTTGCTTGTATTTGGGAGCCTCCAATTCAGTTGTGGATGCGTGCCCCAAACTTGTTGTAAAGGTGCCGGCTTCCACCTCGAAGGTTGCCGATATAGTGGAAGGTGAATCGAGCCCGTTGGGGTGAGGTTCATCGGAGAACAAGGGAGGCCTCTCGTGGCGTTGGTGGTTTGAAACCACCCCCTCTCCAAACATGGACGTACTTCTCCTCAAAAGGAAGGAACTACGGGAAACAAATCCTTGTGTCTTCGCGTCCACTCCTTTGGTTACTTCTATCCTTTACCGCACTTTACTTACTTGTTCTTGCTTAGTGTTGTGCTAGATTGTGCTTGGTTGACATATAGGTAAATTCACCATAGTTGCATATTCTAGAGAATTTACCTTTGTTGTCAAACCCTAACTTGAAAAGGAATAAAATTTGAAGTAGAACCTATTCACCCCCCTCTAGGTGCCCATACGATCCTTTCAATTGGTATCAGAGCCTCAGCTCTTACTTGGGCTTTACCGCCTAAGAGAATATGGGTAGCAATGAAGGGGTTGGTGGTAGTGAGCCGACCCCTGTGACCATGGAAGATCTCAAAAACTTGGAAACAAGATTGAGATCTTCCTTGGTCAACAAAGTCAAGAAGATGCTTGAGCAACTTCTTAAAGACAAAGAGGGCTCATCACCCCCATCTCCTCAAGAGGATCAATCATCCATTTTACCTAAAGGGAATACGTCAGTATCCCCCGAGGGTTTGGTGGTGGGGGGTAAACTAGACAACATTAATCCCTCCACACACAATGATGGTGGGAAGGGTGAGCACCGTGACTCATGGTACTCTCCCGACCCTCCCATCCCTCACCCTCATGTGTACAATAGGGGTGACCCACCTAAGCTTGAAGAGTCGGCTACTTTTGCTCAATGGCAATCACTAATGAGAACTCATGTGCGCAGCTCTTGCATTGAACTATGGAACACCATCGAGCATGGGCTCTTTATTGGGGATCCACAACTTGATAAGAAGAGAGATTGTCAATAGTCAACTCAATGCCACTGCTTTGCATATGATTCAACAAGGTTTGGGGACAAAGGATTATCCACACATTGAGCACTTTAGCATTGCCAAGGAAGCTTGGGATGCTCTCACTGTGTTGTTTGTTGGAAATGAGAGTATGAGGAGGAACCGATATGATGCTCTAAGCAATGAAGCCGAAGGCTTCTACATGAAAGAAGGTGAAGATCACGAAGACATGTATCGAAGGCTCAAGACCACCGCCACCGCTTTTAGAAATGTGGGTGCCTCACAAGTGGATGATGCATGGATAAAAAGGAAATATGTGAGTGCACTCATGCCTTTTGAGCCCACCGACTTGAAGAGCCTACAAGGAAGACACAAATACCATCTCATGACCTCAAATGAAGTTATGCAAGAGATGGCCGCTTTCAAGGTTGCCGCCAAGAATGCCAAAGATTCCCGTGCTCGTGCCCTTGGTATGAGCAATGTTGTCAATGTTGCTTTGAAGGCCAAAGTTGTTGACCTTGGGGATGAAGATGATAGTGATGAAGGGCTTTCCATGGACCACCCCGATGAAGTCAAGATTGCTCATAGTCAATATATGGCCTTCTATGCAAAGAACTTTTGGAAGAACCCCGCCAAGGCCAAGATGGAAATGCAAGGAAAAAGCAACCAAAATGGGAAAAGATAAAATACAACGAGATTGAGAACGTGCTTCAATTGTGGTGACCGCTATCACTTTGTAGCAAGTTGTCCCTATGAAAAGAGAGAAGATCATGGGGGTAAGCTTGTGTTGAAGAAGACTCTCAAGGCACCTTACAAGAAACCTTTCATCAAAAAGAATCCCATCAACAAGAAGTCGGGAGAAATTGTCTTGATCACTCATGAAGAATAATCCTCCGACAATGAAGATGAGGAAGTGGAAACTTCTCATGGTGTGGCTGCTCTAGCCACCACCTCTACTCCGACATTCTCACTCTTCGATTCTCTAAATGAGAGCTCTCCCACCAAGAACGTCACTTGCCTTATGGCAAGAGGAACGAAGGTATCCTCATCATCCCGCTCTACTCCCTTAGATAATAATGAAATTGATGATGAGATGTCTCTTGATGTTAAAAAGGAATTAATTGCCTTTGATGAGTTTATTACTAACCTAGAAGGAGATGCTAAGTTACATTTTGGGAACATCTTAGATCAACTCTCACATACTCAAGAGCTTCTAGATGTAAGATGTAAACTTGGGCATGAACATATGATTGAGCTAGAGGCTTTAAACAATGCTCTAGAAGAAGAACAAGAAACTAGGTTGTCACTTGAATTAAAACTTGAAGGGCTTGATGAGGCCAATGACATTATTGTTAACAAACTCATCAAAGAGCGTGATCATACTATTGCTAAATACAAAAGGGCTAAAAAGGACAAGATTGAGTTTGGTGTGGTTCATGAAAAACTTTCCGAGGACTTTAGTTTGCTTAACAAGGCTCACAAGGCCTTGGAGAGTGAACTCTTGTCACTCACAAAGTCCCATGAAACGCTTCAAACTCAATTGGCCAATATTCCTTCACCTAGTAACTTCATTCCATCTAGTAGCACAACTATTCTTGAAGAGAATGCTAGGTTGAAGGGGGAGCTTGCTAAGGCCACATTTCCACAAGGCAACAAGTCCATTGATGATCTATTGAGCAAGCAAAGGCGGAGTGGTGATAAAGGGGGCATTGGTTTTGTTTCCAAAACTAAGAAGAAGAACAATAAGAAGAATAAGGCCAAGCCCGCACAAGAGACCAACAAGACCATTGTGGAGAGTAAGACCACAAGTGGTAAAACTATGTCTCATGATGACTTTGCGGGAAGTGCT
The DNA here is from genome assembly GCA_023614405.1 of Avena insularis. Classification (NCBI taxonomy): domain Eukaryota; kingdom Viridiplantae; phylum Streptophyta; class Magnoliopsida; order Poales; family Poaceae; genus Avena; species Avena insularis. The sequence goes on along the minus strand of CM042691.1, from coordinate 374,583,942 downwards.
AACCCTCACTATGTTCTAATCCGTGATTATTATGGTGATGTGTATGCACAATATGTTTGCCCTTATGATGGTTACATTGCTTGGTCTATTTGGGTTCCCAAGACCCTTGTTGCTAACAAAAGAGGACCCATTGAAAAATGGGTACCTAAAAAATTAGCTTGATCTTTTGTAGACTTATGCTTCCGGAGGGTCAAAGTGGGTGCTTGATAGTGGTTGCATAATTCATATGACCGGAAGCTCGTCTATTGTTAAGGAGTTAAAGCCAAATGATGATCAAATCACCGTGACATATGCCGACAAATCAAAGTATAAGGTAATGGGTTTCGGCAAGGTTGTGGTTGCTCACGACATTACACTCGTGAACGTCATGCTTGTTGAGACCCTTGGATACAATTTACTCTCTGTCCTTGCTCTTGGTAAGATGGTCTTTGCCGTCTTTATTGATGTTGATATTGTGGTCCTCTTGTGGAGCAAGTCTCTCAAGGTCGCTTTTGTTGGGCACGTCGAACATGACTTGTATGTGGTGGACTTTTTGGAGCAAACCACTACAGGCCCGATGTGCTTATTCGGAAAGGCCGATGTGGGTTGGCTATGGCATCGCCGACTAGCCCATGTCAATATGAGAACTTTGCAAAGTCTCCATAAAGAGGGTCATATTGTGGGACTAAAAGAAAATGTTTCCTTTGCCAAAGATCGTGTTTGCAGGGCATGTGTTCTAGGGAAGATGCATGACGCTCCTCACAAGCCTAAGAACCAAATCAAGTCTACCAAGATCTTGGAACTTCTCCATGTGGACCTATTTGGTCCTCCATCTCATGCAAGTCTTGGTGGGAAGAAATATTGTTTGGTGATTGTTGACGACTTCTCAAGATACTCTTGGGTTTATTTCTTCAAGTTGAAGAGTGAGACTCAAAAGACTTTTATCGACTTCATCAACTTGGTTCAATGGCAATACAATGTTCCCTTGTTGATTATAAGAAGTGACAATGGCACCGAGTTCAAGAACTACACCTTGAATGATTTCCTTAGTGATGAGGGGATTAAACATCAATATTCCGCTGCATACACCCCTCAACAAAATGGTGTGGCCGAAAGGAAGAAACGGACTCTTATTGAGATGGCTAGGACCATGTTGGCTGAGTTTAAATCTCCATACAACTTCTGGGCCGAAGCCATCTCCGCCGCTTGCCATGCTTCAAACCGGCTCTACCTCCGCAAAGAAATCAACAAGACTCCATATGAAATACTTACTGGTAACAAGCCCAACATATCTTACTTCCGGGTGTTCGGTTGTAAGTGTTTCTATCTCATAAAAGGTGTTCGTTTGTCTAAATTCGAGTCTAAAGCATTAGAGGGTATTTTTGTTGGCTATGGTCTCGAATCTCACACTTATAGAATCTATGATAAGCTCTCCGGAGCAGTCATAGAATCTTGTAGTGTGACCTTCGAAGAATATGATGGTCCCCAAGGGGGCGTGTTGATGCTTGTGATGCAGATGATGAAATGCCTCAGGATGCCATAAGAAGAATGGGTGTGGGATATATCCGCCCCGTTGAGGAACCCCTTATGGTGGATCGAGAAGAACTATGCTCCACTCAAGTGGAGCCCTCATCTTCACAACCTCAACATGCTCCATCCACCGAAGAGGACATTGACTCAAGCCAAAGACAAGATGTGTACCCTCAACATGATGATCAAAGTGACAACTCTAGTTAAGGGGTGCTTGGTCTGTTCGACGGGTTGTCAAGTGGTTCCAAGTCAATTTGTCAAGGAAGATCCATACAAAATGTTTTGAGACAAGCTCAAATTGACGCTACAAGAGCACTTGATCAAGACCAAGGTCAATCCTTGCCTCCCAATGTAGAGGATGATTCTAATGATGATCAAGGTCAAGATGATGGTCAAGACGAGGATCAAAATGATGAAGAGGGTCCTCCAAGAAACAACACGAAGATCCACGCTCGTCGCGAAGCTAGAAAGGAAAGAATGTTGGAATTAAGAGACCACTCTCTACAAAATGTGGTTGGTGAAGGAAAGGTATTTCCACAAGAGCACAATTGAAAAGGTTCAGTGAACATCAAGCACACATCTCCATGATTGAACCAAAGAAAGTGTGGGAAGCTCTTGAAGATTCGGATTGGTTAGAATCTATGCACAAAGAACTCAACAACTTTGAGAGAAACAAAGTGTGGAAGTTAGTAGAGAAGCCAAAGGATTGCCGCAATGTTATTGGAACAAAGTGGATATTCAAGAACAAGCAAGATGAGCATGGAATCATAGTAAGGAACAAGGCTAGATTGGTTGCACAAGGGTTCTCTCAAATTGAAGGCATTGACTATGGAGAGACATATGCACCCGTGGATCGTCTTGAGTCCATTCGTATCCTTCTTGCTTATGCGGCACATCATAACTTTAAGTTGCAATAAATGGATGTAGAAAGTGCATTTCTTTATGGTCCATTAAATGAATTGGTATATGTTAAGCAACCCTCGGGATTTGAGGACCCCAACATCCCTAACCATGTCTACAAACTTGATAAGGCGCTCTATGGGCTCAAGCAAGCCCCACGCACGTGGTATGAGCACCTTAGAGAGTTATTGTTTGACCGTGGCTTTGAGGTTGGGAAAATCGATCCCACTCTTTTTACTAAGAGGGTCAATGGGGAGCTTTTTGTATGCCAAATATATGTTGATGATATTATCTTTGGCTCATCTAACAAAGCTTTTAATGATGAATTCTCAAAGCTTATGACTAGTAGGTTTCGGATGTCTTTGATGGGAGAGTTGAGAGTATTTCTTGGCTTTGAGATCAAGCAAGTTATAGGACGGACATTCTTCAATCAAGCCAAATATACTCAAGATATGCTCAAGAGATTCAAAATGCAAGATTTGAATGGAGCTCCTACTCCCATGGCTACAAAGACTCATCTAGAACAAAATCCAAATGGTAAAGATGTGGATCAAAAGGTATACCGGTCTATGATTGGTTCTTTGCTTTACCTTTGTGCATCTAGACCCGATATTGTGTTGAGTGTAGGTGTGTGTGCAAGATATCAAGCGGCTCCTAAGGAAAGCCATTTAATGGCAATCAAGAGAATCTTTCGATATTTAGTTCATACCCCATTTTATGGTCTTTGGTATCCTCGAGGCTCAACATTTGCTCTTTGTGGATACACGGATTCGGATTGGGCGGGGGACAAGGATGATAGAAAATCAACATCCGGGGCTTGCCAATTCCTTGGTAGGTCCTTGGTATGTTGGTCTTCCAAGAAGCAAAATTGCATATCTCTCTCCACCGCTGAAGCCGAGTATGTGGCAGCTGCTAGTGCTTGCACCCAATTGCTATGGATGAGGCAAACTTTAAAGTAATACGGTGTCCATTTTGACAAAGTGCCTCTTCTATGTGACAATGAAAGTTCCATCAAGATTGCCTACAACCCGGTGGATCACACATGGACAAAGCATATTGAGATTCGCCATCACTTCATTAGAGATCATGTTGCTCGAGGTGATATTGATCTATCATATGTGTCAACCAAAGATCAACTTGCCAATATCTTCATGAAGCCACTTGATGAAACAAGGTTTTGCTACTTGAGGAATGGACTAAATGTCGTAGATTCAAGGAGCTTGATTTGATTTTCTTGTACTCTCACCTATGTTTCATCTCATATTTGGTTTAGGTGCAGGCATGGATATAGGGGGAGTGCAGTCCTAATTGATTGGACCATACCTCCCCCCATTATGCCCAAAGTAATCAAAATCATTCCTCTTAATATCATTCAGTGATATGTGAGCTTAATGATGAGTTTTGGTAATTGACCCAAGATATATCTTCGTGGTGCCAAGCCAAGTATACTCAAATATGGTGGCCTAGGCCACCGCCCTCTCTCATTTGAGAGGTTGGCACTTACTCATGTTTGTCATTTGCTTGCTTTTAGTCTCTTGGAGCTTTTCTGATTATTTTCGAACTTCTATGGCTCTTGTTGGTTCTTCACAGTTTGATGTCTCAACCCAAGCCCTATCCCTATCTTAAAAGACCATCTATCTCTCATATATGTCCCTAAACACTTTTCCTGGAACTTTTGGTCAAGGAGTACCGGAGTCTCCGGTGTACATACACCGGAGTCTCCGGCGTAAGCCGGAGTCTCCGGTCCGGACGGTTTATGTCACTTAAATAAGGGGGCACGTGGTGAACTGGTACAGCAGTTCCTCATTCTTCACCCCATCCCCTACCTCCAAACCCGTCGCCTCCTCTTCCAAAAATCCTCCCCGGAGGTCAAGAAGCCCCCGGGATCCGCCGTGCCACCGGCCAACCTTCCCCTCCCCTCCATTGGGTCATTCCCACCGGAGGAATTAATCCCATGGACAGATCTGGTACCTCTCCTCTATTTTTCTCTCCCAGGGTTCATCTCTAGATGTGTTTTTGAGGATTGTTGCTGATTTGTCCATTGGAATCACTTGTTTGCGAGCACTCTAGTACTTTATCCTTGTTGCATTGCCCGATCTACTAGATTCACCCTCACCAGCATCTTCCCATCTCATACCCGAGCCTCCTGACCGGTGAATCAAAATGGTCTAGAAATGCATCAAAGCTCTTGTACTGCATCTTTGGGACATATATACTCATCTCCATGCTATCTCCCTCACTGCTGTTCACAGGTGATGGTTCTAGTCGTCCTCGTCGTACCAAGGCCAAGTCCCAAAGGGGTAATCCTTGCTATGATGAAGCTCAGGGTCAGTTCATCGTGCCTCCGTCCAACCGGAAACAGCGGGCACGTGATGCAGCTTACATGAAGAGGGGTTAGGAGAGGGCTGAACGGGAGGACCGTGCTAAGAGGGCCAAGTATGACAACCTGCAGTCCTTAGCCAAAATGTCTAAAGAGGAGTACCGTGAGCTGAGGAAGACAGATTTCTATGCGTTGCCTCGTACCGGTGAGGATCCTCGTTACTGGAGGAAAGAACAAGCTGTGTTCATGAAGGATGTGTATTGTGTACTCACCAGATCACCTGTCTGCCCCCAGAAGTTCATGAGTGTTGAGCAAATGCGCCAGAGCCCTTACTTCAATGATGCCCTGTGGATCTGTGAGAAGATGGGTCTCTACAACTTGATGGAGCTGCGCGAAGACTACTGTGTCCACCTTGTCCAGCAGTTTTATGCCACAGTTGTGTTTGGGTCTGATCTTGACCGGACCATGGTGTGGATGACTGGAACTACTCGCTGCACGGCTACATTTCATGACTTTGCCAATGTCATCTTTGAGACCTTCCATGGAGTATCCACTCCTATGGGACTGTGCATGCACTCGGCTGCTTTTGGTGAGAACAAGTTGAAGCTGGCACCTCTGTATGATGAAGGTGTTGTGGGGGGTTCCAAGGGACTCAAGACCCTCTACAACCTTATGCTGAGGATCTTTTGTCACACTATTGCTCCAAGTGCTGGCAATGATGATGCTATTAGGGGTGGGCTTGTCAACCTCCTGTACCATACTCACCGGACCTTCAATGTTGGACCTGAGGCTGAGGCTGCACCTATTGATGTGATGGACTTCATTTTCGAGGAGATGTTCCATGCCATTCTTTACAAGAAATCTCCTCCATATGCACCCTTGGTGATGAGGCTCATCAACTCCCAGGAGCATGATTCTCCACTTGGCATACCACCACACCTCACTGAGCACACTCTGGTTTCTCTGGAGCAGAAGGGGCGCATGGGGCCTGCTCCAAGGCGTCGCTATGGGGATGATGATGATGAGGAGATTGAGACCGAGAGGGCTCCCTCCCCACCTAGAGTTTGGAGGAAGAATGCCTCCAATGCCCCTTTGCCTACTATGACTCGAGACTATGTGTATGAGAGGGTCAAGAAGGCCAGCTTTTGGGAAAGGACCCTCTGTTGCATGAACGTCGACATCCACAAGCAGCAGCATGCATCCTACCAAAGCAACCGCCGCATTGAGAAGCTCCTCAAAGAGATCAAGGAACAGGGGGCCGAGGAAGGCGAGGATGAATACACTGATGAGCATGGGGCTCAGCCGTCCATAGAGTCTGATCATACCCTCTCATTTGGGCATGGAATGCCCAACAAGATAGTCTGGTGGACTGGCAGACATTTGTTGATGTCACCTCAGGGTTTGGATACCAGGGTACTTCCTCTTCTCGCCCTCACGGCAAAGGGCCTGCTATCCCTGAAGACGATGATGACGACTATGATCAGGATGATGGTGACCAGGAGGAGGATGAGGATGCCGAGAATGACGATGACTACTGAGTTGTTTGGGCGCTTGTGTAGGTCTTTTCCCTTTTTTGGCATTTCGATTCCAAAGGGGGAGAAGACATTCTCATCGGTTTGCATGGGATTTGGGATTTGCGACTATCTGCCTTTATTTGCCTTTTATTTGGATATTCGAACTTGAACTTTATGTGTGTTATCTGATGTTCTTATGTGTGTCTATGACTATGTGCTTGTGTGCACCACCTATTGTAACTCATGTGAGATCTATGTGTGCTATCATTGATATTATCTTCCTTACACGATTTACTTCATTATCTTGCTGCACATAGTTAGGGGGAGCCACATTTATATGTTATTCCATGCAAATCACTTGTTGTCATCGAACACCAAAAAGGGAGAGATTGAAAGGGAATTTATTGTCATAATCACTTTTGGTGTTCGTTAACAACAAGTAGATCATTTTAAAGTTTGTTATTGTCCACATGTTGGTATTATCATAGATAAACAACACCCTCACTCTTGGGAAAATCCACATTCACATGCCACTGTTCTGGAAACTCTAGACCGGAGTCTCCGGTCTGCCAAGACCGGAGTCTCCGGTGTGGTCCGGAGTTTCCGGTTCTGGCTCCGGTGGTGCCTCCTAGGATCTGGCTGGGAGATTCTGACTAGGGGTCCGGAGGCTGCACCGGAGGTTACTCCGGAGTCTCCGGACTTTGTTCAGTCCGGAGTCTCTGGTGTTGCTAGGGGAGAATTGGTCTGGGTCAGTCAGAAGGGCAGTCCGGAGGCTGGTCCGGAGATTGGCCAGAGTCTCCGGTGTAGACCGGAGTCTCTGGTCTACAGACCGGAGTCTCCGGTCTGACTTTTCTACAACGGTCAGAAAACGGATCGTGGAGGGGCCTGCCTATAAAAAGGGACCCTTATCTTCTTCCTCCAGTTGCTCGAGCTGCTCAAGAACACCAACCCCATTAGAGCCACCAAATCTACAAGATCTCTTCATCCAACCATCCAAAGTCATTGATCTTTGGAGAATCGAAGGAGGAGGCCTTGATTTACATCTTCACCAAGAGAGATCTTCATTTCCCCCTCATTCACTTGAGGGGCCCCAAGCTCTAGTGTTTCATTGGAAACCCTAACTTTGATTTGGTTCTTACAAGCTTGTCTTTGATTTGTCTTGACAGCTTGCTTGTATTTGGGAGCCTCCAATTCAGTTGTGGATGCGTGCCCCAAACTTGTTGTAAAGGTGTCGGCTTCCACCTCGAAGGTTGCCGATATAGTGGAAGGTGAATCGAGCCCGTTGGGGTGAGGTTCATCGGAGAACAAGGGAGGCCTCTCGTGGCGTTGGTGGTTTGAAACCACCCCCTCTCCAAACGTAGACGTACTTCCCCTCAAAAGGAAGGAACTACGGGAAACAAATCCTTGTGTCTCCGCGTCCACTCCTTTGGTTACTTCTATCCTTTACCGCACTTTACTTACTTGTTCTTGCTTAGTGTTGTGCTAGATTGTGCTTGGTTGACATATAGGTAAATTCACCATAGTTGCATATTCTAGAGAATTTACCTTTCTTGTCAAACCCTAACTTGAAAAAGAATAAAATTTGAAGTAGCACCTATTCACCCCCCCCTCTAGGTGCCCATACGATCCTTTCAGCTGCTTCGCTTGCTCGCCCGTGCCCTCCTACGCCGTTCACCGCCGCCGCCTTCAGTGCTCACCGGCGAATCCCGAGTGGCGCCAAGGTGGCATCCAACGTGGCCTCGGCCCCACCCGTCAGTCGGAGTGGGTAGCCTCTGCCCCGGTAACAAAATGCCCCTAAGCCCACTTTGTGTGTGTGGCTACTGAGGTGGCTTCGGGCCCCTCTATCAGCCACTGTGGGTTTGCATTGCCCCAGTGTAAAAAGTAATTGCCCTTTTTGTTTTAATTTTAGAAATTATTATAAACTTGTAAATTCAATATCTAATGATTTATAAGTCAGAAAAATATGAATAATATATCAAAATGTTCAAAAAAATAAAACCTAGCTATCTAAGCTATAATCATGCATTGTTCAACAACTTAAATGGCAAGTTTAACTAGAACAATAATCAACCCCTCTCATATGCCTCCGGAGTTTTCCCGAATTAGGGTTTTCACCCCTCGGAACCCCGATTAAATTGCCGAGCATGCTTTAGGGTTTCAATTCAATACAATTCAACTTGTCATATCATCATCCTTGCTTGAGCATTGCATCGATGCCATGTGTTGATTGTTTTCCCCTTTCTTTCTGGTATTTGGTTCTTTCCGGTAGAATACGATGTTGAGATCGAGATCGAAGACCGAGATCAAGATCATCGAAGATCGACGAACAATACTTGACCAACTCTAACCAAGTCAAGTTCAAGGCTTCCGAAGATTTATTTATCTGCTATCAACTGGCAAAGGCAAGCATAGCCCCACCATGATATAATCCCATGATTTCGAAAGCATTTAAATTCCTGCCATTATGCATACGATTCTACTGTGGTCTTTTATCGATAGATAGAGTATCCTATCTATTGCATTACTCCCTTTTGATCTTATATTACATGATCCACTGCTCCTAGCATAACTAGGTTTGGCTTGTGTGCACTGCTAGAGATCTTATTCGTGTCTGCTTAGCCAAGCATAGCTATTGAGTCTGGTCCATCCAGATGATGTATCAGATGCAGAGAATCTAGTATGACAGAAGAACGTGATGAGATGAGATCAGTGATATGAGATTAAACATGCTAAGGCTTGTATGAGAGGCCACGGTGGGATGTGGTTTTTCTAGTGCCATGCTCGCCACCACTAGGACCTGAGTTCTTGCCTTTGGAACCGAGATGAGCGTACAGCCACACGGTGCTTGGGAACCCCTCGCCTGATTAACTTGCCTAGTAGATTCCATGAGTCACATAGTTCGGGTGTTCTATTCGACATATGCATAGAAAATCTTTTGAAAGATTTGCCGGGTGAAGATGGTGCATTCATAAGAGGTAGGTAAGCGTGGACCGGGTTGCTTGGGGTCGATGGAGCCCCTGTTAACCAACCTCGCCTCACATATTTAAGTACCAGCTTCGGGATTTAACCCGTTACGGCAGAACCATACTTATTGCGCAACTCATGGTCTCGGCGAAAGCAAGGTAAATGTCGTGGCCAACCACCCTCTGTCAGCCTTCCAAGGAAGAGGGATAATAGCTTGGCATTAAGAGTCGGTTGGTACGTGTGGGTAAAGTTGCACACCCCTGCAGGGTAATAATCTTTTCGAAAAGCCATGTTCACGGTTATGAACGCTTGGTGACCAGATTCTAAGATCATAGAGAACTATAACCTAATCGTAAAACTTGGCAGATCAACGTGTGATCCTAGTTAGGGTTTAGATGATGATTATTTGGTGGATATCAAAAGATGATGATCAATATTTTCGTAGATGTCGCTCTCTTATCACCTTTTAAAATACTCTAATTAGACGAGCTTCTTCTCCCCTCTTGATTTATAAACAAAGATGGCTTTATGCAAAACAACTCCACCAGCCATAAGTCTTGCGAAGTACACCCTGTACTCACCCTTGCTTTGTTGATACTTTTGGCAGAGTAAGTGTTCCCTGAAGATCTGTTTGGTACTACATCGACATCGACAAGTAGCTTGGGGTTCCCGACCGGCAGCCTGGAATCTATGGGCTGGGACGTCATCGTTATGATTCAGGCCTCTTAGGCCATTTGTTAAGTTTGCTATACTTAATAGCATAATTTGCCTTCCGTTGTTTGATGTTTGTGGTCAGTGACCTCTGCTTGTAATAATTTGGTTCTCTGCTCAGTTATGAGCTTGCTGTAATAAATTTTGTGTCATAGGGTCACTGTTGTGTTACCGATTCTTCACTGGATATTCTTGAGCTCAAGGTTAAGCTTATGTCAGACGGAGGTCTGGGATTTTTTTAGCCCTGATCCCGGGGGTGTCATGGGTCTTGGTATCAGAGTAGTACCGACCGTAGGAAAACCTTGCTATTGGTCGATGTTGAGTCTAGTGCTTGTGAAAACTATTTTAAAGATGAAAAGTATTTGCGAAAACTCTAGTATGCTTCTTTTACTCCTTATCCAGTTTCGCTCTAACTCTGGGTTATCTTATCTGGTGTTGACTTTCGAAAAGTTTTGATATCTCTTCTAGTTTTTCAAAGCTTAGGTGCCTTCTTGGCATGTCGATTCTCAGCCAGTTGACCTAGTGTTGAGTTCTCTAGAGTTGTGTGTGTTGTGAATTCCTTGTTCCCCTTTGCTCTTGTTCATCTGAGAGATTCCTTTCTATCATGATCTCTCTATCTTATGGGCCACAACATCATGTTGATGATTCCACAATGTTCTGTTCTAGGCTTTGAGGTTTCTTTTCGCCTCGAGTGCCTCCTTTTTGTTTGGGTACTTCCGAAGTTGTGTCTTCTTTTGGAAGCCACCTCGTGATCACTATCTTGCAGTGTACGCTACGTCACTCAGGCAGTAGTTACTCCTTTCTTTGGGTTTTAACCCTTGGACTTGAACCGAAGATCCCTGATTGTGCTAGATTCTGGTGTTGTGAATCTTGTACATGAAGCTGACCTTTAATCCAAGATCCATCCCTTTGACCCCTGTTGTTAATGTTCCCACATTACCCCAGGATGGATGGTATTACAATTCTAGCCTTCAAGCTTGTGGTCTTTGTCGCGAATGAGTATTGACAACTAAGGACTTCCCTACCACTAGCTATGGCAGATGTTCTTTCATGGAACCAAATAGATCATGATATGAGTACTCCTCGAGAGTCTCGCATCTATACTCGTGACTCTGCCACATCTTACCCCTTCTCTGCATTGGTTTTCGGAAGATTGTTGACTTATGCATCCACATCTTGGGATTCTATCCTGAGCATGTTATTTTCCCCTTGTTGTTTTCCGACCTTTGTCTATCAGTTGGTAGCCAAGTAGTAAATGTGCATCGGTGTCTTCCGAAGCAAGATACTCTTGTGGTCCATCAAGACAAACCATTCCGGGGTGTCTAGGAGAAACAAACTCCAGTACCTCGTCATATCTAGGACCAGGTCAAAGTGTTGTAATCTGCAGATTAAGAGGCATTGATTAGCTTCTATCTGTTCTACCTTAAAGTATCACACTATTTTATACTAAGAGGTCGTGCTGAGTTTCCTGACCACTTAATGAAGTGATACTCTCACACATCTTTACCCATCCTTCCTCGATCCTTCGCGCTCGTAAATGATGCGTGTGCGTAATGATGTGGTTATTCGAGATTCTTAGCAATTGTTATTGTTTTGAACTCCAAGGACATTTGTATCATTCTTAGTGTGATCGGTTAACCCGTCACTAAGCAAAGGATGATTGTGCTACCGAGTCCGCTACTCTGGTACACTCTCTTCGGTCAGAGTTAGGTTTATGCCAAAGCTCGAAGACTACGTCTGCTTGCTTTACTAAGCAAGTTTCCTCTCGAAATAAGTGACATATAGGTGGTCCGTGATATTCTAGTTGTCTACTAGAAGTGTTGCCATGTTGCCACATGACCGTGATGTCAAGTTCTTGAGCAAGCAAGTTCTCTGAACTGCTTTTTTCTCCAAGAATCTGTACTGGATATCCCTAAACTAGTCGGTTGAGCTTAAGCAACAACTTGGAGAGTTGTAAGACAAAAGTGTTATTCGACCTTGTTCCTTCTTAAAGGGTTGTCTAGTTTTTTCCGTGTTGAAGAAATTATCTCCTTCATGGATATGATATCTTCCCCTCTTTTGATTTGATTTGGAGTATCGTCAAATCAAACTCAGTTCCAAGGGCTATCTTGATGGTGTTTCTTCTCGTGATGTTTCACTTGAGTACATCTTCATGTCCCTTGATCTGACCAATATTTTTGCCTTGTTCAAGCAACATATGAGTCCATCTTCTTGGAGTGTCTCGATAAGTTTGTTGTTGAGCCCATCGATGACATCCTTATCTTCTCCATGCTAGATTTGATTCATATGGAACATTTGGCATTAATGTTGGAAACTTTCGAGAAGCGTCTTCGAGTCATCTCGAAGTATGTGTTCTGGATGTTAGAAGTAACCTTCTCTGGTTCACGTGCAACTGTTGAAAGATGCTGCCGTGGATTCGAGTAGAGTTACCCCCGTTCCTCAAGGATACATGTGTGTTTATTGTTAGTAATTTATATGTATGCAATTGTCTTTCGACAAGATGCTAAATACATGGTTCTAGCAATCTAGCTCATTCTTTGGAGCTTTACACTGTAGTTCCTATCTTGAGACTCTAGTAACTTTATCTTTGCGGTAAATATTGCGAACTTTCTATTCGGACATGCTGAGTCTGAAGTATCATTTCACTTAACCAAAGCTGAATCTCAAGCAACAATGATGGTTGGTGATCCCCAAGGTTTTGGACAGATCTCTTAGTAAATCTGGCAAGATTGATGTAATGGTTGACACATTTAGCCGTAAAGATCTCTTGTTATATTCTCTTGAAGTCAGCAATATCAACCACTCTTCGTGAGGCTTCTTCTATAATTTATTATAGGAGATGTTCTTATGGTTTCTTTCGTACCCGAAGTCCGATCTTTACTTGATGTTTGATTTCTCGAACATCAAGGAGAACATTTAAAGTAGTGTTGCTAAATGTCTCTCGGTCGACCCTCCAGACCCTTTATGTTGGCAAGCGTCTTGTTGTGCCAAGTAATTGAAGTCTGAGAATGAAGTTTCTTTCTTCTCGTGTTATCAGGAATCTTCGTACCTATTCAAAGTGGTGTAAAGTGATATCATGATCTTTGGCAAAGATCTTGATAGTCCTGGATGAATAAAGAGTTTCCTTCCTCTCATCAACCATGTTTTAAGAGTGACTATGATTTTGGTAATCAGAAGTTCCTCTTGTTACATGTTCCATGTGACTCCTATGAGTCCTCTCCACCAAAACACCTTTCTGTCTTGGCCTTTTGTTGAATAAAAAAGTGACCCTTCTGTTTCAAAAGTAGCTCAACAGCTTGGTTTTGTTGATCCATATCTTTGCAACCTAAAATCTGTACTTACGCTGTTTAGTATGGGTTCTCTATCGAAGTCTGTGTTGTGTCATGTTCTTTCTGTTGGAAGCCTTCTTCCTTAGAAGCTTCAAAACTCTTCTGTAAGTTCCATGGTCTCAATTCTTATGAAGACCAGCTATCTAACAACTTGAAACTTTCTCCTCTTGTTTCCTCTGTTACCTTGACTAGTAGAATGTCCGTGCGTTGCTACGGGACGATAATAAAAAGAATGAAAAATAATTCAAACATTTATTCAGTTTTCTGCAATAATTGAAATTTGTGTGAAAAGTTGAGTATTTGTCAGCTTCCCATTAGGATTTTGCTATAAAAGTAGGGTCTGTGAACACCCCTTCTATGCCATAAGTATTTGATGGTCTCAATGTATCACAAGAAACATCGAATATCTTCTTTTGTTAAAAAAGAGAACATCAACATCATCTCTCCTTGCCCATACCCATTGTTTCTTTGTACATGAAAATAAGCTTGTGTGCCGAGGCATAGCCTAATTAGCACACCCAAGCCTGCCCAGGTTCTTCATCCAGAATATATCTATATGGAATACCGAGGTCTTCCTCCCCCTCCGGTCTCATTTTTTACATGCAAATATGCTTAGGTTCGTTTACTTTGAACCATAATGATGCCAGTAGTGCAAATTCATAGCATAGTTGATGTTTTTTTTCAGACGCCAATGTGTCGCTACACAACGATGTTAGATCACTAACTACAAACCTTATTCGGTAATTATGATCACAGTCACATGAATTTTCTTGCTGCGTCTATTTACAAAATTAGATACCGCCATTACTTGAATTCTTGAATATATACATGTTGTATTTCGGTACGAAGGAGGTAGCACATCACAAGGCAAACAAAGTTATGTATTCAACTACAGGACAGGGCGTGGTTCACTTTAGCCAACGAGGTACTTAGAAAGAACAAACTTTTGTAGTAGTTGCTACAGATCACACGAACTACCTCTCGTAGTACTACCAAAATATAGACTAATAATTTATTCAAGGGAGCTTATCTGATTGAGATCAGCATGAAGCTATCACGGCTGCATCGAAATATCCATTCATGTTATAAAAATGGATCAACCATAATCTGAACCATCGAATAGAGATCTCTGATTGAAGTGACGAATTAGCAACAAAAGATTTAGCTAATGGGTAAATACAATGGCCAAGTGATAACACATTATTCTACAGCTGATCTCAAGCCTCTAGCAGCTGCAGAACACAATACATGCCGTTTTACCAGAAGTGCAAAGGACAGACATTATTGGTAGCCCATTTAACCAACTCAGACTAATCAAATGAAACAGTATAGCCAGTGTTCAGAGATAACTCAGCAGAAAACGAATGCCTCAATAAACGGTACCAGGTGCTGTGAGATAGTTGCAACCCTGGAGATGCCTCAGCATGAGACCTCAAGAATTGTCTGATGTGCTAGTTGCCGATGGCGGTCAAGAACCATAACGCCGGAGCTCACCTGGACGGGATGGGAAGGCGGCGAATCCCCAATCAAAACCTGCAAATTCGTCTGCCCCAAATCAAAACCAAAACTTGCAACATTAGAAAAATCCTCAGATCTACTGGATACACGAACATACAGAGATATACGCAGAGATGTGAAGCTCATCTGGGGTAGTTGTTGTGGAGGGGGTGCCAGGTGTCATAGGTTACCAAATGGGGACGGGACTCGACGACGGCCTATATCCATGCTTAGCGAACTCTAGTGGTCCACTGCCTGCCATCGCCTTTTATTCTCCGTCTCTCTATCCTTGTCCCCTCGCGCGGGGGTGAATGCCGCCGGTGGAAGGGTGTCGAAGGGGGCGGTACCGACTATCTCAAGGGCCAGCGGCAGCTTCTGGACTCCTGCGGCCCTGCCACGAAGCCTGGGCATACTCGCTCGCCCACTTCGGCTCGCTCGACAAGGTCCCAAGCCACGTCCTTGCACCTGTCGTCGCTCCATGCTCGCCGCCAGTGCCCCGCTTCCCTTCCCACAGCCAGTCCTTGATTCCACCAAATCGGACGCCTCCTACAGCAGGATGGAGACTCGAGGCGGATTCCGCGGTGCGGCGGGTCACATGAGTCTCTTGGAGCAGGGGAGGCAGCCTGGCTCGCACGGAGCTTCGGATGGGAAGGGTGGGGAAGGGCCGACGACCGGGGCGTAGATAACGAGTAGGGCGCATCGCAAGATCGCGTCGAGGGAGGGCGGCGAGCAGGGCGACGGCCTGGGTCATCGCAAGGTCGCGTCTAGGAGGGCCGACGAGCAGGACGGCGGCCTGGGTCGCGAGGAGACGAGCAGGAGGGGACGGACGGGAGGAGAGGAACCAACCACTTAGCGGTGGCAGGGAGGGTAAATACTCTGAAACAGTAGGGGCAAAAACGTCCAATAGAAAATTGGAACCAAAATTTAAGACGGACGAACCTACCTCTGCGTTATATATACTAGTTGAATGCCCGTGCATTGCTACGGGACGATAAAAAAAGAATGAAAAATAATTCAAACATTTATTCAGTTTTCTGCAATAATTGAAATTTGTGTGAAAAGTTGAGTATTTGTCAGCTTCCCATTAGGATTTTGCTATAAAAGTAGGGTCTGTGAACACCCCTTCTATGCCATAAGTATTTGATGGTCTCAATATATCACAAGAAACATCGAATATCTTCTTTTGTTAATAAAGAGAACATCAACATCATCTCTCCTTGCCCTTTGTACATGAAAATAAGCTTGTGTGCCGAGGCATAGCCTAATTAGCACACCCAAGCCTGCCCAGGTTCTTCATCCAGAATATATCTATATGGAATACCGAGGTCTTCCTCCCCCTCCGGTCTCAATTTTTACATGCAAATATGCTTAGGTTCGTTTACTTTGAACCATAATGATGCAAGTAGTGCAAATTCATAGCATAGTTGATGTTTTTTTTCAGACGCCAATGTGTCGCTACGCAACGATGTTAGATCACTAACTACAAACCTTATTCGGTAATTATGATCACAGTCACATGAATTTTCTTGCTGCGTCTACTTACAAAATTAGATACCGCCATTACTTGAATTCTTGAATATATACATGTTGTATTTCGGTACGGAGGAGGTAGCACATCACAAGGCAAACAAAGTTATGTATTCAACTACAGGACAGGGCGTGGTTCACTTTAGCCAACGAGGTACTTAGAAAGAACAAACTTTTGTAGTAGTTGCTACAGATCACATGAACTAACTCTCGAATACTACCAAAATATAGACTAATAATTTATTCAAGGGAGCTTATCTGATTGAGATCAGCATGAAGCTATCACGGCTGCATCGAAATATCCATTCATGTTATAAAAATGGATCAACCATAATCTGAACCATCGAATAGAGATCTCTGATTGAACTGACAAATTAGCAACAAAAGATTTAGCTAATGGGCAAATACAATGGCCAAGTGATAACACATTATTCTCCGGCTGATCTCAAGCCTCTAGCAGCTGCAGAACACAATACATGCCGTTTTACCAGAAGTGCAAAGGACAGACATTATTGGTAGCCCATTTAACCAACTCAGACTAATCAAATGAAACAGTACAGCCAGTGTTCAGAGATAACTCAGTAGAAAACGAACGCCTCAATAAACGGTACCAGGTGCTGTGAGATAGTTGCAACCCTGGAGATGCCTCAGCATGAGACCTCAAGAATTGTCTGATGTGCTAGTTGCCGATGGCGGTCAAGAACCATAATGCCGGAGCTCACCTGGACGGGATGGGAAGGCGGCGAATCCCCAATCAAAACCTGCAAATTCGTCTGCCCCAAATCAAAACCAAAACTTGCAACATTAGAAAAATCCTCAGATCTACTGGATACACGAACATACAGAGATATACGCAGAGATGTGAAGCTCATCTGGGGTAGTTGTTGTGGAGGGGGTGCCAGGTGTCATAGGTTACCAGATGGGGACGGGACTCGACGACGGCCTATATCCATGCTTAGCGAACTCTAGTGGTCCACTGCCTGCCATCACCTTTTATTCTCCGTCTCTCTATCCTTGTCCCCTCACGCGGGGGTGAATGCCGCCGGTGGAAGGGTGTCGAAGGGGGCGGTACCGACTATCTCAAGGGTCAGCGGCAGCTTCTGGACTCCTGCGGGCTCGCCCACTTCGGCTCGCTCGACAAGGTCCCAAGCCACGTCCTTGCACCTGTCGTCGCTCCCTGCTCGCCGCCAGTGCCCCGCTTCCCTTCTCACAGCCAGTCCTTGATTCCACCAATCGGACGCCTCCTACAGCAGGATGGAGGCTCGAGGCGGATTCAGCGGTGCGGCGGGTCACATGAGTCTCTTGGAGCAGGGGAGGCAGCCTGGCTCGCACGGAGCTTCGGACGGGAAGGGTGGGGCAGGGCCGACGACCGGGCCGTAGATAACGAGCAGGGCGCATCGCAAGATCGCGTCGAGGGAGGGCGGCGAGCAGGGCGACGGCCTGTGTCGTCGCAAGGTCACGTCTAGGAGGGCCGACGAGCAGGACGGCGGCCTGGGTCGCGAGGAGACGAGCAGGAGGGGACGGACGGGAGGAGAGGAACCAACCACTTAGCGGTGGCAGGGAGGGTAAATACTCTGAAACAGTAGGGGCAAAAACGTCCAACAGAAAATCTGAACCAAAATTTAAGACGGACGAACCTACCTCTGCGTAAATTAGTAGACAGAAGATAGATAGATAGATGTGTTTCATGTTCATCATCTCAGAGTTGTTTTTGAACACTCCATCCATGAGTTGAACATGAGATACTCTGTGTGCTGTTTAGTGTGTTTCCGTCTTGTCTTTAGAGTGGCCCTGTTTATTTCTCTCTCCGTCTCTTTTCCTACCTTTGGAATCTCGGATCGAGATTCTCGTAAGGGGGATAGAGCTGTAACACCCCAGTTTTAGTTAATCCTGTTTTAGGGTTTGTTTTGTGCATCATGAGCATCATGTCTTAAAATTTGCATTGAAGAAAATAATCAAACCCTAAAACCCTAATCTCCCCCTCTCTTTGAAGCATTCAAATGGTTTTGAAATATTTAAAAATCCAAAATATTTGGAGCCCAATTGGACTAAAAAGGTCCCCTGCAATATTTGATATATTTTATAAAGCCTCTGGTGTTTTAAAAGCATTTAAAACAGATTTGAAAATGATTCACAGAAGGAGAAAACAGAAAAATAAATGGAAAAATGTTTTAGAAATAAAAACAAGACATGCTAGCTAACCAGGCCGGCCTAGCCAGCCACCCTCCTTTCCTCTTCTCTTCTTCCGCCAAGACACCTGCAAATAGCAGCCCTGGCGCTATTCAGCAAAGCCCTTTAGGGCCCATACCGCCTTTATTCGTCGTCTTCCTCGCCGACGAGGAAGCAACAAGGTTTGAGCGATCGGCCGTCATGATGCATCCGCCGCCCCAGACGCGAGGATAAGATCGCCACGATGCCTCCCGTGCACCCTATCCTCTCACTCTCCACGCTCTCTCTCTCTCCCTGTAGGTTGAACCCTAGCTCCGGCCAGAGCCGTCAGTTGTCATCGTCTTCGGCCACCTCTCGTCCATTTGAGACCAACGTCGGCTCCGCCTCGCCCTCGTCGTTCGTTTTCCCCTAGGCACGCAGGCCGAAGCTTCTCCAATCACTGCAATCGCCACCTCCTTCCCGGACTCCGTACATCATCTCCGACGCCGATTCCGGCCGCGCCTCGACTCGCCGACCATCTACCCGCGCTCCTGGTGAGCTCCTGGTTCCCGTGGGCCCTCTCCCTTGCCCCCTCTCGCTCTGGTTACCCTCCTCCTGTTGGAGATATGCCCTAGAGGCAATAATAAATGTAGTTATTATTATATCTTTGTGTTTATGATAAATGTTTACATTCATGCTATAATAGTATTAACAAGGAAACATTGATACTTGTGTGATTTGTAAACTTAATTTGAAGTCCCTAGTAAAGCCTCTATATAATACTAGCTTGTTGGTTAATAGATGATTGTGGTTTCCCTATCATGAACATTGAGATGTTATTAACAACAAGATCATATCGTTAGGAGAATGATATGATGGACATACTCCTATAGATAAGCGTAGCATAAAGATCAAGTCATTTTAATAGTTCAATTGCTATATGCTTTCTGATACATAGTAATCTAATTCCTTCGACCATGAGATCATGCATATCACCTTTACCGGATGGATGCTTTGATGACATCAAACACCACACCGTAACTAGGTGGCTATAAAGGTGGCATTGAGTGTTCGGAAAGTATTGGTTGAAACACATGGATCAAGAGTGGGATTTGTCCATCCATATGACGGATAGATATACTCTGGGCCCTCTCGGTGAAATGTCATCCAATTAGCTTGCAAGCATGTGACTGGCTCACAAGGGATCACATATCACGGGAACGAGAAAAGAGTACTTATCGGTAACGAGGTTGAACTAGGTATGTAGAGATACCGACGATCATAACCTCGGATAAGTAAATTGTCGTGAGACAAAGGGAAATTGATATCGTATGTAAGTGGTTCATTCGATCGCAAAGTAATCGTAGAAATATGTGGGAGCCATATGAATTTCCAGATTCCTCTATTGGTTATTGTTCGGAGAAGTGTCTCGATCATGTCCGCATAATTCACGAACCGCATGGAGACACACTTAAGGATTCGACGTTGTTTTGAGTAGTTATGGAATGATGAGAAAGAGACCGAATGTTGTTGAGTCCGGATGGGATCCGGGATATCACGAGGAGATCCGGAATGGTCCGGAGAATAAGATTCATATAAGGAAAGTCCGTTTGAGTTGGGGAATGGTTCCGGTGTTTTCATCAGGAATGTTCTAGAATGTTCCAGAATGTCCGGCACTCCGGAGGGGAAGGGTACATGAATGTGTTATATCAAGTTGGTATGATTGCATCATGTACTAAGTGTCATCGCTGAACCAAATAAAGGATTAATTCAAATCCTAGTTTGAAAAGTCAAACAACTAGTTTGAAATGTCAAACGGCTAAATTTGGAAAGAGGAAAAGAGGAGGAGTGGGAAACCGAGTTGGGGAGGAGTTCCCTCCTCCAACCGGCGGCGCCCACCCAAGCCGAGTTGGGGAGGGACTCCCCTCCCTCCCCTTGGCCGGCCGGCCCCTCCACCTATATAAGGAGGGGCAGGGCTCCCTCCTAGGACACACAAGATCCTCTCCTCCAAACCCTAGCCGCCGGCGCCGCCTCCCTTGCCGCCAGGCCTACCCAAGCCGCCGCCGCCGCCTAGCAACCCTAGCCGCCGGCCAAGCCTCCTCCTCGGCGTGTCTAAACCCTAGATCGTCGAGGGACTCTCTCATACTCCACCATACTCGCTCCGGCTTAAGGCGAAGCCCTGCGAGATCTCCCCTCTACTTCCGGTACCACGCCGTTGTGCTGCCGGAATCGCGAGGAGAGTGCTACAACCTCCGCTGCCTGCTGGAACAAGGGAGAGGAAGGTCTTCGTCGAGTACCGAACGTGTGACCGACTGCGGGAGCGTCTAACGAGCGCCGGAAGGATCGTCTACGCGATCTTGAGATCGGGAAAAGTACGACTACATCACCCACGAGAATCCGCTCTCGTTAAACACTTTGGAATCTTCGAGGGTGAGTTATTCTATCGACTCGTTGCTACAATCTAGTAGATAGATCTTGGCTTGTTTGTTTGTATGCGGTAGAAATTTTTTGTTTTCCATGCTACGAAACCCTACAGTGGTATCAGAGCCGTGTCTATATGTAGATCTGTTGCACGAGTAGAACACAATGGTCATTGTGGGCATTGATGCTTTTATTGTCAATTGCTTCTTGTGTACTTTGCATCTTGCGGGATGTTGGGATGAAGCGGCCCGGGCTAACCTTACATGACATCGTTCATGAGACTTGCTCCACGCTTGACATGCAACTTGTATTGCATAAGTGGCTTTATGGTGCCTTTCTCCTAGCATAGTTAAGATCCAATTTACAACGGTGATTAACAATACTAGTATCAATGTTGTGGTTCATGTTCGTAAGTTAGATCGACACTTATTGAAAGCCCCAAACCACGTAAAACATGCAAAGAAAGTAGAGGCGTCTAACTTTGTTTTGCGGGTGTCTTGTGATGTGATATGACCATGATTGTGATTATATTTGATGTATGCAATGTTCCTTATTGTAAGTTGGCAACCGGCAGGAGCCATATGGTTGTCTTTAATTTATGTTAAGACCCGCGTGTCTATTCAAAGTAGTTGTAATAGTTGAAGCCGGTGGACGACAACCATGGAGAAGCGTCATTGACCTTGATGCAATGCCGATGATGATGGAGATCATGTTCGTGCTAGAAGATGGAGATCAGAAGCACAAAGAAGAAAGGCCATATCATATCACATATTTTGAATTGCATGTGATGTTAATCCTTTATGCATCTTGTATTGCTTAGTAGACGACGGTAGCATTATAAGATGATCCCTCATGCACATAAATTTCAAGTCATAAAGTGTTCACCCTTAGTTAGCACCGTTGCTAAAGCTTGTTGTTTCGAAGCACCACCCATGATGATCGGGTGTGTTAAATTCTGCAAGTGCATACAACGTGAGCAACCAGATTTGCTCATGCGGAAACTAAGGTTTGATCTTGACGATCCTAGCATGTACAGACATGGTCTCGGAACACGGATCACCGAAAGGTAAAGCATGAATCATATAGTAGATATGATGAACATGTCGATTGTTCGCCATTGAAACTATATCAACTCTCGTGATGATCGGTGTTGATGTGGTGGATTTGGTTCGTGTGATCACTAAAACAATGTGAGGGATATTGTTTTGAGTGGGAGTTCACCTAGATTAATTTTATTATTAATTTGAACTCAATTTGTCATAAACTTAGTCTAAACTATTGCAAATATGTTGTAGATCAATGGCAGCCCCTACCATCAATTTTAATGCGTTCCTAGAGAAAGAAAAGTTGAAAAACAATGGAAGCAACTTCGCGGATTGGTTCCGCAATTTGAGGATTGTCCTCACAGCTGGTAATTTGACCTATGTGTTGGATGCACCATTGGTGACCCACTGCAAATGATGCCGCCGATGAAGTAAAGAATGTTTACCTCACTCGGAAGACTCGATACTCCACTCATTCAGTGCTATTTTGTATGGTTTAGAATCGGAGCTTCAGAAAAGGTTTGAGAATTCAGACCCATATGATATTGTCGAGGATCTCAAATTGATCTTTGAGACTCATGCGACAATTGAAAGCTATGAGTCTTCTGAAAAGTTCTTTAACTGCAAGATGGAAGAGGGCAGCTCCGTCAGCGAGCATGTGCTTAAGATGTCTGGGCACGCAAACAAACTTCAAAGCTTGGGTATAGTGATTCCCAATGCTTTGGGGATTTACCGTGTCCTCCAATCACTGCCACCAAGTTACAAAAACTTTGTGATGAACTACAACATGCAAAACATGAACAAGACGTTGCCAGAACTCTTTGCCATGTTGAAATCTGCAGAAGTGGATATCAAGAAAGAGCACCAAGTGTTGTTGGTCAATAAGACCACCAAATTCAAGAAAGGCAAGTCTAAGCAGAAGGGACACTTCAAGAAGGGTGGTAAGAAAGTTACCACACCGACGAAGAAAACCAAGGCTGGACCTAAGCCGATCTGAGTGCTTTTGCAGGGAGAAGGTCAGGAAGCGGAATTGCCCAAAGTACTTGGCGGATTTGAAGAACGGCAACATCAAGAAGAAAGGTATATCGATATACATGTTATTGATGTGTATCTCACTAGTACTGTAGTAGTGCTCGGGTATTTGATATTGGTTGGTTGCTCATATTTGTAACTCAAACAAAGTCTTTGCCGAATAAACGGAAGCTAGCGAAGAACGAGGTGACGGCGCGCTGGAAACGGATCAAAGGTTGATGTGATCGCGGTCGACACGCTACCCTTGATCTACCATCGGATTAGTTTTATACTTAAATAATTGTTATTTGGTGTCTGCGTTAAGCATGAACATTATATCGGGATCTTGTTTATTGCGAGACGGTTACTTGTTTAAGTCCGAGAATAATGGTTGTTCGATTTATATGAGTAATATGTTTTATGCACATGCACCGTTGATAGATGGTCTATTCTTATTGAATCTCGATATCGGAAATACACATATTAATAACATTGAGGCTAAACGTTTGAAATCGAGCGATAACTCGACCTATATGTGGCAATCGCTGCCTTGGTCACATTGGAGTGAAGCGTATGAAGAAACTCCATTCCGATGGACTTCTTGAATCACTTGATTTCGAATCACTTGATAGATGCGAAGCATGTCTGATGGGTAAAATGACTAAGACTCCATTTTCTGGTATGATGGGGCGAGCTATGGACTTGTTGGAAATCATACATACCGATGTGTGTGGTCCAATGAGTGTAGCATCGCGCGGTGGTTATCGTTATGTTCTTACCTTCACGGATGACTTGAGTAGATATGGGTATATCTATTTCATGAAACATAAGTCCGAAACTTTCGAGAAGTTTAAGGAATTTCAAAGTGAGGTAGAGAATCAACGTAACAAGAAGATTAAGTTTCTACGCTCGATCGTGGAGGTGAATATCTAAGTTACGAGTTTGGCGAGCATTTAAAGAAATGCGGAATACTTTCGCAGTTGACACCGCCGGGAACACCACAGCGTAATGGTGTGTCCGAACGTCGTAATCGAACTCTCTTAGATATGGTTCGTTCTATGATGTCACTAACAGATTTACCGCTATCATTTTGGGGTTATGCATTAGAAATAGCCGCATTCACTTTAAATAGGGCACCGTCTAAATCCGTTGAAACGACACCGTATGAATTATGGTTTGGGAAGAAACCTAGATTGTCGTTCCTTAAAGTTTGGGGGTGCGAAGCCTATGTAAAGAAGTTACAGGACAAGCTTGAACCCAAAGCGAAAAATGTCTTCATAGGATACCGGAAGGAAACTATTGGGTATACCTTCTATCATAGATCCGAAGGCAAAATCTTCGTTGCCAAGAATGGATCCTTTCTAGAGAAGGAATTTCTCTCGAAAGAAGTGACTGGAAGGAAAGTAGAACTTGACGAGGTTGTTGAACCTTCTCTCGAAATTGCAAGTAGCGCAGCACCGGAAGAAGTTCCTGTGGTGCCTGCACCAATAAGAGAGGAAGCTAATGATGATGATCATGAAACTTTGGTTGAAGTTGGTACAGAGCCTCGCAGGTCAACGAGAACTCGTACCACTCCAGATTGGTATGATCCTGTTATGAGTGTCATGTTGGTGGACAACACCGATGACCCTGAGACATATGAGGAAGCGATGATGAGCCCAGATTCCAATAAATGGCAAGAAGCCATGAAATCCGAGATTGGATCCATGTACGAAAACCAATTATGGACTTTGGTGGACTTACCGGATGGCCGGAAGGCTGTCGAGAACAAATGGATCTTCAAGAAGAAAACAGATCTTGATGGTAATGTTATCGTTTATAAAGCTCGACTTGTCGCAAAAGGGTTTCGACAAATTCAAGGAGTTGACTACGATGAGACTTTCTCACCAAAGAGCGGTTAAAATCTGTGAGGATTATGTTAGCAATCGCTGCATATTATGATTATGAGATATGGCAGATGGATGTCAAAACAGCATTTCTCAATGGAGACATTGATGAAGAGTTGTATATGATGCAACCCAAAGGTTTTGTCGATCCTAAAGATGCTAACAAGGTATGCAAACTTCAACGGTCCATCTATGGATTGAAGCAAGCATCCTGAAGTTGGAATCAACGTTTTGATAAGGTGATCAAAAGTTTTGGTTTTATACAAACTTATGGAGAAGCTTGTATTTACAAGAAAGTGAGTGGGAGCTCAGAGCATTCTTAATACTATATGTAGATGACATATTGTTGATTGGGAATGATGTAGACCTTCTTAATAGTGTCAAAGAATATTTGAATAATAGTTTTTCAATGAAGGATCTTGGCGAAGCAGCTTACATATTAGGCATAAAGATTTATAGAGATAGATCGAAACGCCAAATATCATTGTCACAGAGTACATATTTGGACAAAGTTCTAAAGAAGTTTGGAATGGAAGATAGCAAGAAAGGGTTCTTGCCCATGTTGCCCAATATGACCTTGAGTAAAACTCAAAGTCCGACATCGGCAAAAGATAGAGAAAGGATGAGTAAGACTCCCTATGCCTCAGCCATAGGATCTCTAATGTATGCCATGCTATGTACTAGACCCGACATTGCATATGCTGTTAGTTTAACTAGCAGATATCAAAGTGATCCAGGAGTGGATCATTGGACAGCGGTCAAAACATCCTTAAATACTTGAGAAGAACTAAGGATATGGTTCTTTCTTATGGAGGTGATGAACAGCTTGTTGTTAATGGTTACACCGATGCTAGTTGGAACACCGATCCGGATGATTCTAAATCACAATCTGGATACGTATTTATTTTGAATGGTGCAACAGTTAGCTGGAGGAGTGAAAAGCAAAGCGTTGTGGCGAGATCTTCAACTGAATCGGAATACATGGCTGCTTCGGAGGCTTCACAAGAAGCGATATGGATGAAAGAGTTCATTACAGAGCTAGGTGTGGTTCCTAGTGCGCTGGACCCAATGTCTATCTACTGTGATAACATGGGCGCCATAGCCAATGCGCAAGAACCAAGGTCACACAAGAAGCTGAAGCACATCAAGCTACATTTTCACGCTATTCGAGAACATATCCAAGATGGGGATATAAAGATTTGCAAAGTACACACAGATCTGAATGTGGCGGATCCGTTGACTAAACCTCTCCCGAGGGCAAAACATGACCAGCACCAACCTGCCATGGGTGTTCGGTATATTACCATGTAATCTAGATTAGATGACTCTAGTGCAAGTGGGAGACTGTTGGAGATATGCCCTAGAGGCAATAATAAATGTAGTTATTATTATATCTTTGTGTTTATGATAAATGTTTACATTCATGCTATAATAGTATTAACAAGGAAACATTGATACTTGTGTGATTTGTAAACTTAATTTGAAGTCCCTAGTAAAGCCTCTATATAATACTAGCTTGTTGGTTAATAGATGATTGTGGTTTCCCTATCATGAACATTGAGATGTTATTAACAACAAGATCATATCTTTAGGAGAATGATATGATGGACATACTCCTATAGATAAGCGTAGCATAAAGATCAAGTCATTTTAATAGTTCAATTGCTATATGCTTTCTGATACATAGTAATCTAATTCCTTCGACCATGAGATCATGCATATCACCTTTACCGGATGGATACTTTGATGACATCAAACACCACACCGTGAATCGGGTGGCTATAAAGGTGGCATTGAGTGTTCGGAAAGTATTGGTTGAAACACATGGATCAAGAGTGGGATTTGTCCATCCATATGACGGATAGATATACTCTGGGTCCTCTCGGTGAAATGTCATCCAATTAGCTTGCAAGCATGTGACTGGCTCACAAGGGATCACATATCACGGGAACGCGAAAAGAGTACTTATCGGTAACGAGGTTGAACTAGGTATGCAGAGATACCGACGATCATAACCTCGGATAAGTAAACTGTCGTGAGACAAAGGGAAATTGATATCGTATGTAAGTGGTTCATTCGATCGCAAAGTAATCGTAGAAATATGTGGGAGCCATATGAATTTCCAGATTCCTCTATTGGTTATTGTTCGGAGAAGTGTCTCGATCATGTCTGCATAATTCACGAACCGTAGGGAGACACACTTAAGGATTCGACGTTGTTTTGAGTAGTTATGGAATGATGAGAAAGAGACCGAATGTTGTTCGGAGTCCCGGATGGGATCTGGGATATCACGAGGAGATCCGGAATGGTCCAGAGAATAAGATTCATATAAGCAAAGTCCCGTTTCGGAGTTAGGGAATGGTCCCGGTGTTTTCATCGGGAATGTTCTAGAATGTTCCGGAATGTCCGGCACTCCGGAGGGGAAGGGTACATGAATGTGTTATATCAAGTTGGTATGATTGCATCATGTACTAAGTGTCATTGCTGAACCAAATAAAGGATTAATTCAAATCCTAGTTTGAAAAGTCAAACAGCTAGTTTGAAAAGTCAAACGGCTAAATTTGGAAAGAGGAAAAGACGAGGAGTGGGAAACCGAGTTGGGGAGGAGTTCCCTCCTCCAACCGGCGGCGCCCACCCAAGCCGAGTTGGGGAGGGACTCCCCTCCCTCCCCTTGGTCGGCCCCTCCACCTATATAAGGAGGGGCAGGGCTCCCTCCTAGGACACACAAGATCCTCTCCTCCAAACCCTAGCCGCCGGCGCCGCCACCTCCACTGCCGCCGCCGACCTAGGCCAAGCCACCGCCACCGCCTAGCAACCCTAGCCGCCGGCCAAGCTTCCTCTTTGGTGTGTCTAAACCCTAGATCGTCGAGGGACTCTCTCATACTCCACCATACTCGCTCCGGCTTAAGGAGAAGCCCTGCGAGATCTCCCCTCTACTTCCGGTACCACGCCGTTTTGCTGCCGGAATCACGAGGAGAGTGCTACAACCTCCGCTGCCTGCTGAAACAAGGGAGAGGAAGGTCTTCGTCGAGTACCGAACGTGTGACCGACTACAGGAGCGCTGCCGGAACGCAGCGCCGGAAGGATCGTCTACGCAATCTTGAGATCGGAAAGAGTACGACTACATCACCCACGAGAATCCGCTCTCGTTAAACACTTTGGAATCTTCGAGGGTGAGTTATTCTATCGACTCGTTGCTACAATCTAGTAGATAGATCTTGGCTTGTTTGTTTGTATGTGGTAGAAATTTTTTGTTTTCCATGCTACGAAACTCTACACCTCCACGGTCACCTGCAAGCCCCGCCGCCGCCGCTCGCTATGCTTGCTGCCCCGACGACCATCCCGTAGCGGTGCCGCCCGTTTTTGGCTCAGCCTGAAGTGCTGATTCGAACGTGCTGCTTCGCTTGCTCGCCCGCGCCCTCCTGCGCCGTTCACCGCTGCCGCCTGCGGTGTTCACCGGCGAATCCCGCGTGGCGCCAAGGTGGCATCCGACGTGGCCTCGTCCCTACCCGTCAGTCGGAGTGGGTAGCCTCTGCCCCGGTAACAAAATGCCCCTGAGCCCACTTTGTGTGTGTGGCTGCTGAGGTGGCTCCGGGCCACTCTGTCAGCCACTGTGGGTTTGCATTGCCCCGGTGTAAAAAGTAATTGCCCTTTTTGTTTTAATTTCAGAAATTATTATAAACTTGTAAATTCAATATCTAATGATTTAAAAGTCAGAAAAATATGAATAATATATCAAAATGTTCAGGAAAATAAAACCTAGCTATCTAAGCTATAATCATGCATTGTTCAACAACTTAAATGACAAGTTTAATTAGAACACTAATCAACCCCTCTCATATGCCTCCGGAGTTTTCCCAAATTAGGGTTTTCACCCCTCAGAACCCCGATTAAATTGCCAAACATGCTTTAGGGTTTCAATTCAATACAATTCAACTTGTCATATCATCATCCTTGCTTGAGCATTGCATCGATGTCATGTGTTGATTGTTTTCCCCTTTCTTTCCGGTATTTGGTTCTTTCCGGTAGAATACGATGTCGAGATTGAGATCGAAGACTGAGATCAAGACCATCGAAGATCGACGAACAATACTTGACCAACTCTAACCAAGTCAAGTTCAAGGCTTCCGAAGATCTATTTATCTGCTATCAACTGGCAAAGGCAAGCATAGCCCCACCATGATATAATCCTATGATTTCGAAAGCATTTCAATTCCTGCCATTATGCATACGATTCTACTATGGTCTTTTATCGATAGATAGAGTATCCTATCTATTGCATTACTCCCTTTTGAGCTTATATTACATGATCCACTGCTCCTAGCATAACTAGGTTTGGCTTGTGTGCACTGCTAGAGCTCTTATTCGTGTCTGCTTAGCCAAGCATAGATATTGAGTCTGGTCCATCCAGATGATGTATCATATGCAGAGAATCTAGTATGACAGGAGAACGTGATGAGATGAGATCAGTGATATGAGATTAAACATGCTAAGGCTTGTATGGGAGGCCACGGTGGGATGTGGTTTTTCTAGTCCCATGCTCGCCACCACTAGGACCTGAGTTCTTGCCTTTGGAACCGAGATGAGCATACAACCACACGGGGCTTGGGAACCCCTCGCCTGATTAACTTGCCTAGTAGATTCCATTAGTCACATAGTTCAGGCGTTCCATTCGACATATGCATAGAAAATCTTTTGAAAGATTTGCTGGGTGAAGATGGTGCATTTATAACAGGTAGGTAAGCGTGGACCGGGTTGCTTGGGGTCGATGGAGCCCCTGTTAACCAACCCCGCCTCACATATTTAAGTACCAGCTTCGGGATTTGACCGGTTACGGCGGAACCATACTTATTGCGTGACTCATGGTCTCGGCGAAAGCAAGGTAAAGGTCGTGGCCAACCACCCTCTTCCAGCCTTCCAAGGAAGAGGGCTAATAGCTTGACATTAAGAGTCGGTTGGTACGTGTGGGTAAAGTTGTACACCCCTGCAGGGTAATAATCTTTTCGAGAAGCCGTGTTCACGGTTATGAACGCTTGGTGACCAGATTCTAAGATCATAGAGAACTATAACCTAATCGTAAAACTTGGCAGATCAACGTGTGCTTAAGGATGCTTCCTCATGGGTACGAGGGGGTGATCCTAGTTAGGGTTCAGATGATGATGATGATTTGGTGGATATCAAAAGATGATGATCAATATTTTCGAAGATGTCGCTCTCTTATCCCCTTTTAAAATACTCTGATTAGACGAGCTTCTTCTCTCTCTTGATTTATAAACAAAGATGGCTTTATGCAAAACAACTCCACCAGCCATAAGTCTTGCGAATTACACCCTGTACTCACCCTTGCTTTGTTGATACTTTTGGCAGAGTAAGTGTTCCCTAAAGATCTGTTTGGTACTACATCGACATCGACAAGTAGCTTGGGGTTCCCGACCGGCAGCCTGGAATCTATGGGCTGGGACGTCATTGTTATGCTTCAGGCCTCTTAGGACATTTGTTAAGTTTGCTATACTTAATAGAATAATTTGCCTTCCGTTGTTTGATGTTTGTGGTCAGTGACCTCTGCTTGTAATAATTTGGTTCTCTGCTTAGTTATGAGCTTGCTGTAATAAATTTTGTGTCGTAGGGTCACTGTTGTGTTACCGATTCTTCACTGGATATTCTCGAGCTCAAGGTTAAGCTTATGTCAGACGGAGGTCTGGGATTTTTTTGCCCTGATCCCGGGGGTGCCACACCCGCCTACGCTAGGATCCTCGCTACCGACCATCTCCCCGTCTACAAGTATCCCTGCCGGCGCTCGGGTGAACCCTAGATCCTCTTTTCCCCAATTTCCGTGCCATGCCGAAAATCTAGCTCCGGCCACCGCTTCTCCCCACCGTCTCCGGCCACCCAACGCCGTTCTGAGAGCACCGTCGGGACCGCCTCGTAGTCCTAGTTCGCCTATCCAAAGGAATCGACGCCGGGCGTACCGAATCAAGCTCATCGTCAACCTCTTCTTTGCAAATGACTGCCGCTCGTCGTCGACATCGCCGGCGACCTCGACCTTCCCCGGCCTCCCCGACACCACCATAGGCACCAGGGTGAGCTCGTGGTGCCTAGGCACCTCATCGTTTCCTTCCTTGCATCCTGGTTCGCCACCCACATCTTACACCGCCGCTCGCCGCCACGAATGCTCGCCGTGGACACTGTTCCGGCGACCATTCGAGGGCTGCGCCACCACTACCAGGTCGGCCGCGACCCGCTCTCTCCAACGCGGACAACCACGCATCCAGGCGCGCACGGGATCGAGAGATCCGTGCTCGATCTGGGGATTCCCTATTGATGACGTCAGCAAGGCGTCATGCTGGCATCATAACCCCTTTTCTTTTGATTTTATTTTTTTTCCTGTAATTATTTCTGTAATTAAGAAATCCCTGACATGTGGGCCCCTGTTGTATGTCAAATAAACATTTTTAGAAAAAATTTCTGTTTAATAAAAATGTAAAAGTAATTCCAAAATATAAATTATTTTATAATATTAAAAATGATTTAAAATGAATTAAAATTGGGGAAATTCATAACTAATTCATTTTAAATCAGAAAAATACAAATAATATATCAAAATGTTCAGAAAAATAAGAGCTATGCAATAACAACACAATCATACATTTTTAACCAACTTTCATGACAAGTTTAGTTAGAAGAACCAATTTAACCCCATAGGTGATTCCGAGGATCCCCTGTTCTAGGGTTTGGACCTCTCGGACCCTGTTTAAAATGACCAAGCAAGTTCTAGGGTTCATTTCAACACTATTTAACTTGCCATATCATCCACATTGATTGCGCATTGCATTATGCCATGTATTGAATGTTGGTTCCCCTTTTCTGGTATTTGGTTCTTCGCGAATAGGAACCGAACCCGAAGCTGAGGTCAACAACACCGAAGATCCATATCTGTCTACTGAAGGACAACGCAAGCGTAGCCTCTCATTCTGAACCTATGTTTTATAAAGTATATTACTTTCTCGCTATGATGCACACGATTCCAATATGGTCTTTTGTCAATAGCTAGTGTTACCTATCTACTGCATTGTTTCCCTTTTGTAGCCTTATACTCCTGATCCACTGCTCCTAGCATACCTAGGTTTGGTATGTGAGCGTTTCTAGAACTTTTAGTACCAACAGCTTAGCCATGCATAGTAGCAACGTCTGATCTGTCCGAATGATGAATCAGAGATGCCAGAGAATCTAGAAAGGTAGGAGATGGTGACATCATCGAAGGAGTTAACTAAACATGCTAAGGCTTGTATGGGAGGACACGTTGGGTGTGGTTTTTGTAGTCCCATGCTCGCCACCACTAGGAACTGAGTTCTTACCTTTGGAACCAAGACAAGCGTATAGCCACACGGGGCCTGGGCAACCCCTCTACTAACTAACTTGCCTAGTAGATTCCATGAGTCACATAGTTCGGGCTTTCCATTTGGCATACGCATTGAAAATGTTTTTGAAAGAGGAGGTGATGGAGGTGCATCATAACAGGCAGGGAAGCGTGGACTGGGTTGCTTGGGGTAGATAGGCCTTAATGATTCTTGCTCCGGGTCGAGGGGGTGATCCTAGATCGGAGGTTCTGATGAAGCTGCTGGTTATCAAGATATGTTAAACAAGATGAAGAAGTGGTTATCTTATCCCTTTTAAAAGATTCTGAGTAGACGAGCCTCTTCTCTCTCTTGTTTACAAATAAAGTTTGCTTTCCGCAAAATAAATCCAGAGAAAGCCTTTCTAGCCAGAGCATGTAGATACTAGGTTATCTAAGTCTTGTGGAGTACATTCTCGTACTCAGCCTTGTGCCATTGTTGTTTTTCTACAGAGGATCTGGTTGCAACATAAGGTGGCTTCTATGTTGACATCGATGAGTAGTTGGGGATCCCAGGTAGCAGCCTGAGGACTATGGGATGAACGTCGCTTCTGTTTATGGCCTCTTAGGCCTTTTGCTAAGTTGTTGTGTAGAACAACATATTTGCTTTCGCTGTGTGATGTAATGTTGGGTCTATGACCTCTGGTTTGTAATAACTCTAATATCTTACTCTGTTAAGAGGTTAAACTTATGCTGTTGAATCCCTGTGTTCTGTAATGTTACCGAATCATACCGTGATCTTCCGTGTTTGGAGTTGAACTTATCTTAGATGGTGATCTGAGGTTAGTTTAACCCTAATCCCGGGGGTGCTACTCATTGGAGATTAACGCCGTCTTGGAGGCATTCGTCGGGTGGACCTGCACCTTTTTCGTGTTGACCGTGGAGTCAAACGACATATCATGTGCGTTTTGCCTGGCGACCGGGGGTGCCTGTTGTCCGTCACCTCTCTAAGCCTCGTGAGCTCCTCCTGCATGCCGAACGACTAGGAGATTTCTATTGAAGTCTCTGTCACAGTGATCGGACCTGGTAAAGCTTCCTGGATGGTGATGACGCCCCTAGGTCCTGGCATCTTCAATAGCATGTACGCGTAGTGCGGTACTGCCAAAAATCTTGCAAATGCCACACGACCGAGGATGGCGTGGTACTGTGATGGCTAGTCCACCACTTTGAACTCTAGCCGCTTGCGCCTGAATTTTTCGGGCTGGTCGAAGATGACGTCGAGCCATATCTTGCACAGGTGGTATATGCCTTCCCTGGGACTATGTCGTGGAACATCGTGTCTGATTGTTCCAGGATGCACAGTGGGATCCGCATCGCTGCGAGTGTGCTGGCGAACATCAGATTGATGTCGCTGTCGCCGTCCATGAAGATGCGGCTAATCTCGAATCCCTCGATCTGGGCCTCGAGCACCAGGGCAGCATGACCTGGGCGAGGGATCTGGCGTGGGTGATCCGAATGATCGAACGTGATGCAGGACTCCGATCCACTCTGGTACTCAGGTATGGCTGGTGGAGAGGTCACAGCCAGGCTGACTTGGCGGGTGATCTTCTTTTGCACCTTGTTTGTTGGGCGCCCCTTCTGGATCATCAGGGACCCTTTTGGTGGAGGGTACCCTCCCGCACCATTATTTGGTGCTGGTGCAACCGGCGGCTGCGACAGTCCGACGGGTGGTGGTGGAGCAGCTCCATGGGCGATTTCACCTGGTGCGGGTGTGGTCCCTAATCCAGGGTTTATGGTATGGCGCCGCATTTGGGTGAAGCCCTCGCTGAGCTTCTGGAACTCTTAGCAGTCCTTGAGCATGTGGCTGGCCTTCTTCTTACCATCTTGTTTATCGATGTAGAAGTGGATGGTGCAGGGATCAGATAGCTTTTCGTATGCCGAAGGCTCATCATCGCGGTTGCGACGTTGCCACGTTTGCGTGGGTCGCCCTCCATCGCGGTAGTTGTTTCTGCAGTATCCGCTGTTGCGGTTGCCGTCATCGCGTCGATCGGTGTATCCCGCCGCAACGATGTCGACTCTGTCGTGGTCGTCCTAGACGCGCGATCTTCTTTTGCTACGGCGATCGCGCCTGCGGACGTAGTTGTCTTCGTCATCCGAATGTGCTTGGTTGATGGAATCTTCGCCATCTGCCCATCGGTTGGTGATGCCCATGAGGTGGTCGAGCGTCTTGGGCTTGACGCACCCAAGTTCCTCCTTGAAATCCGGGCGCCTGACACCATCCTTGAAGGCGTCGCTTGCTCTTTCCTCGGAGATATGCGCGGCGGAGTTCTTGATGTGGGACCAGCGGAGTATGTACGAGCGGATGGACTCGCTGGTACGTTGGGTGCAGGCCTGCAGCTCCTTGATTGAGGCTGGCCTTTGCTGGTGACCTTGGAGTTGCGGATGAAGCTGTACCCTAGCTCTTCCCAGCTTTGGAAGGAGTCAGAAGATAGGCTACTAAGCCAGACCCTGGCCGCGCCTGTCAGCTGCAGCTGAAGGTATTGTAAGGCGGTGTTCTTGTTCCCTCCGTGGAGCTTGACCGACGACAGGTGATCATCGAGCCAAGCCTTTGGCTCCTGCGTGCCGTCAAACTTCGGGTTGTCCGAAGGGAGCTTGAAATTTTTGGCATCCGAGTTCGTTGAACGGATCTGCTGAAGCATATGGCTCTGCATAGCTCTCTGTCATCTTCTTCGAACTCAGTTGAGCATGCATCTTGGGCACGCGCCTTGTCGATCTTGCGCTGCGTGAGCTTGTTGCGAGCGTCGTAGTTGCTTCTGCGGTGCCGTGGGCTCTTGTGGCACCGGGGCAGTTCTTGCTCGACATCCTCGGATGAGGGTGTAGGGATCCGGGTGAACTTGACCGCAGCCTTTTTCTTTGGCTCCGTAGGAGCATCATTGTGGAGCGCAGCTCCGACGAGTCCGAGGCCTACTAGCACGGACTTGTGCATGGCGCTCTTTAGGCCGCTCGCTGGAGGCGGATGGGACGCGAGATATGTAGTGGCCGCCATGATTGCGGCCTGCGGCGTTTTCGGCATGACGTTGTATTGCGAGTCCATCGTCATGAAGGACGTGTTGAGGGCCCTGGTGACCTCGTATCGCGCGGCCGGGTCCATGCGCTCCGTGCGGGAGCGGAACTTGTTGGCGTTGTTTCCATGCGAAGTGGAACCGTCAGCGACGAAGAGCGCAGCTCGCTGCGCGCTGGATTCCGCAGCTGCCTTCTTACGCTTGTCTAACTTCTCCATCAGCTTCACCTGCCGGTTGTGCTCATCGATGAGGAGGATATGGTAGGCCATCAGTAGATCTCGGGAGGAGTTCACAGGTAGGATTATGTTGCCTGTCATAGCCTGGCGTGCTTGGTGCCATCCTTCCTCGTTGAGGTTGATCCGTTTGTAGGCGTGAGCATCGCCTTCGTTGGCTCTGTTAGGCGGATCCCCCCCCCCCCCCCCGTTTCCTTCGTTCCCCGTTTGTGGGTTGGGAGGGGGATTAGGTGTTTGATGCGCACTCGAACCCGGCGATGGGTCCGTTACGTTGTTGATGACGACGACACATAGGTAGCATCCGTAGAGTGGGTCACTGCTACCTCAACTTTCAGATCCGGAACCATAGGTTCCTTCATCCGAAGGGGGCCGCACAGATCGGAGTTGCAGCTGTTGCTGTTATCCGAGTCATCTGCCAGCGTCGACGCGTGCAACGCGCAGATGAGTGGGACCCATGAAGTGGGCCTGATGGATGGTGGTGGCACCCGCTCTCGGAGGCGGAGGGTGCCAGTCTGCCCCATCTGGAAGCAGAAGCTCCCGAACAGCATCTCGAGCCCGTCGCCGACGGACTCAAAATCCTTCAGGATAGCCGGCGAGTGGTCGGTGAAGTCGAAGCCGCCGAAAAATTATACTACTCCCTCCGATCCAAATTAATTGACTTGGATTTATCTGAATTTATATAAATCTAAGTCAAGTAATAAAGTACCGCCGGTGAACGAAAGGCAAAAGGAAATAATTAAAGATTGGCATGCATGGCCGGTGAACGCCGCGGTGTGGTCGTGTCGACCCATCCGTGTCCCGGCTGCTCTGCTAAGCGAATTCGTTCCTGACTTTGAGAGAGGGGGCTAAAAAGTGGACTTGGAGAGGCACCCACGCCACACGAGACACGAGAGCTTCAGATTTCCTCCTCAAAAGGTGGCCGGCGTTTCCGAGTTAATGTGGCGGACGCCGCCGCCGTGCTCCCGGCGCACGGACACGCCGTCTTGGAATTCTCGAGTCTTGACCGTTTCTTCTGCACAACAAATGGATCAGCATTCCTGTTCCAGCACAAGAATTTCCAACCTAGTACGGCGAGCCAGCCAGCTGCACGGCAGCCCCCGTTGTGCTTCTTCTTCCCTCTCTCTATATATAACACATATGCCAGACTAGGCTGGCACCAAACCATCTTCACACTCGAGGGTCGTCAGATATTCAGAGCGCGACAAAACGGCGTGAGTGCGTGCTCCATAGAGAGTTTTCACGGTACATCGAAGAGCACCTCCGTTTGCTTCACCGATTCCATCAAGATTTATTAAAAATGGCTATTAATTCCTAAATACTTTCAACTATCAAAATGGGGAAATTATACATCCTGAAAAAACAGGAGTAGGATAGAGACGTACTTGATCAGCTACAGATACACTATACATAGCTATAGTAAGAATGGAGTTTGCCAAAAAAGAGATCCAAAGCCGATTGGTCCATTTCTTTAGTTGGACCAAGGAAGAATAATTCCTTGTTTTTGGTAAATTTTGACTTCCAAGAAATGACATAGCGAGATAGTCTACTGAGCAGCTCGAAAAGATCGGACTTGGGGAAGTACCCGCGTGATGCTACGCGGACCTATTTCACTTGTAGGTACAGTTGTGCGTAATTTGACACCAATTCTACATAGGCAGTTTGTCGGCAATGTCAATATGCATTGCACATTAGTGAAGTTGTCCTAGTGATTCTCTTGCTGTTTTTTTATTTTTCTTGTGTGTTTCCTAATCTTTCATTGAGATTCCTTTTCTTACTTTTTGCTACTCCCTCCTACCCATATTAGTTGACTTCAATTTGGATGTATCTAGACAGGTTTTTGTGATAGATACATCCAAATTGGAGTCAACTAATATGGGTCGGAGGGAGTACTGTTATGGATGCGTCGAAGAACTATCAATGGGAGGTGTGGGTGATTAGTTATATGCTTTTTCCAGTTTCTTTTACTGTTAGTTTTTTCTAGTATTGCCACAACTATCAAGACATGATTTTTTTTTTGTACTTGTGTAGTCTCCATCTTTGTTTATTTTCATTATTCACCTAGTAAAAAAGCAAACCGTGTGAAAGTAATCAATGTTTCAGTCCATGCATTTTTTAATTAACCAAGGGGATATCTTATTTAGATATTTTTTGGTGGATTCATATTCCAAAATGAATCGAACTTGAAGATACTAAGTTTATTACACATGGAGAAAAAATGTTGTGGACTTAGCCTGCCATCCAAACCACCTCTCTAGCGAGAACACTAGCAAATCCTACAACTTAATGAAGGGGGTATCCATGTCAGAGTCGGCACCCTAATAACCACGCACCTACACAAACCATCACAAAACTGGAGGCTCCATATAACCACCCAATGACGAGCCATGAGCTCAAACCAGTCCCAACACACACCAACATGCACGCTCAACCGCTATTGCCGCCATCTATCGCCAACCCATCTTTAGGAGGAGCTAAGTAATGACCTTATCAGGCCCGCCGTCGACACCACCATGAAACCAAACATCGCCACCATCTGATCGCGTCCATCAACATGCATGTGCTATGACCACCGAGACCCCTCGGCACCATGCTGTCGAGTCTCGCCATCCGACGCAGCCTGAAACCTTCGAAAGATTTGTTGTGTGTAGCATCTATGAATCAGGTATGACAGAGTGTACCACGTGACAGTTACGCATGACTTGACATCTTGGACAAAGACTCCGTACAAGACGAAGCTGATCCACCTTGGACCAGCAGTTAATCCAAAGACGATGACCCCATGAAGAAAAACGGCGTTGCGAGCTGCCATCGTCTGATCCGAAAAACTCAAATCTGGAGTTTCCCCTAGAGTAGCCTGAGCAAGAAGATGAGAGATGCATCAGAGATGCCTTCAACAAGATACCAATGCAAAGATGTCGCCATCGTCTCCATGACCGATGTTGGCACAGTTGGGGGATGGTCAAGGTTGTATCCATTTTTATATTTGGAATCCATGCTATATTTTATAGTTGGGGGATGGTCAAGATTGTGCAATGCTTGGTGGACTTTCCATTTCTTCCGTGTGGATGCCTCAAGTATTAGAGGAGCTATATTTCTTTGGGCTTCTTTTCATTGACCCGCAAGGGGAGTCCCAAAAAGATGCAATTCTACCGTTTTTAGTGGAGATGTAGGTAGCCGCATAGAAGAGACTCATGTCAACCTAATCACAAGGATTGCCGAGCAGCACCCAAAGTTATTTTATCAAATACCGCCACTCATACCATTATCACCGCAAGCGCAAAGCTCTCGCATGTTCTTAAGGTGAAGATCTCAAGCCCGCCATGCTGAATACACCTATAAACAGTTTTGAAATTTATTTTGTATTTTCCACCAGACACCTCTCGTGCAAGCCCACAAGAATAATGTGTGCTCTGTTTTTGATCAATGTGGTCAACAAAAATTCCAACCATGATAGTAAAAAAATTAAGCCAATACTCGAATTAAATCATTTCCAGTGGATTTTGATTACCTGGTACTCATGGATGGAAAGTCTAGTAAAAATACTTAAGTACCAAAATTGACTGGCTTGACGGTACACATGTACATGGTCTTTTGGTCTATAATCTTACAACTTACTCCCTGTGTTTCATAATGTAAAGTGGTGTTGTAAGTTTGGTAATAAAAACGTCATTTATTATGAAACGGACGAGGTACTACTTTTAATTAGATTGTGACAAAATATAATGCATGTTTTAATTTTGCACCATGTTCACATAGTATCTCCATACCATTGAACACGACTTATAAATTTAATAAAAATCAAACCTTACTAAGTTTGACCGAAAATATAGAAAAAATGTTAACATGTATGATATAAAACAAATACATTATGAAAATATATTTTATAGTGTATATATTGACATTGATTTGGTATTATAATTGTTCGTATCGTCGTCAAAAACATTGGTCA
The DNA here is from genome assembly GCA_023614405.1 of Avena insularis. NCBI lineage: Eukaryota > Viridiplantae > Streptophyta > Magnoliopsida > Poales > Poaceae > Avena > Avena insularis. Next base: position 374,544,585 of record CM042691.1, on the reverse strand, counting down.
ATCTTAGATGATGTTAACATTTAACTAAATTTGCGACTTATTCAAATTTGTGACTTATTCGTTTGAATCAGAGTGATTATCAGTTTCGTTCGAACACGCTTCAAATCTGATGTCAAGACAAGACTTTAGGTGTTGCATGTTGGAATCGCACCATACCATGGTGTGGAAACACCGCAAGGATTACCTGTATATGGTTGCATGCATGTATGACTAGTAGAGATGCACAAAACGAAAAGCACAAATAAATAAAGCTGCATACATAGCCAGTGACCCCGTGGTGTCGTGTTGCTGCTCTTCCCAGCAAATGTTATCCTCAAATTTTCAGAGGGACTTGGAGACACACCTACGCCACAGGAGACGTGATCTTCAGGTTATTTCCTCAAAAGGTGTCCGGCACCGGCGCCGCGCACCAACATCGTCTCTGCTCGTTGCCCATAGTAACTAATTTCGCACCATTTGATATGTTCGTCATGAACACAACAGAGCGGCCTGGTCAGCGGCTAAGTGTTTCTAAGTTATTGTGACGGGCAGATATTAAGGAAGCCCCGATGACGACAGTAATGTTGTTTTCTAGTTTTCCTCCTTAATTTTTCCCATTGCCTCCTATTCTTAAGTAAGACACACCGTAAAACTCGATGCTTCTTAGTAACACATCATTCCTATGCCAATTTCTCACTTCTTATCTCCATACTATACACCATCTTCTCTCTTCGTTGCTTTCTATAGATGTTATCACATCACATGTGTATATGGTTTCATGAATATCGATAGTAGATATCACAGACTCAAATATTTGGGTGGTATAAATTGACATGCAAAGGTGCATTCATCATTGAGAGAGTAGCTAGAGTACTTTAGTGGGCATACTTTTTCCTAGGTTTCCTTATGGAGTATTGCTGTATTCATGCACATGTTGTAATCATTTTACCATTGTCTTGTTAAACGGTTGCCCAGGGGCGAAGGTGGCCCATAGGCGTGGACTACGGCAAGGAGACCCACTCTCCCCGCAGCTTTTTATCTTGATCATGGAGGTTTTCCACCTGATGGTCGTGAAGGCAGAAGAACAGGGGTTACTCACTCGACTTGTAGCCACAGGCCTCCAGCACCGTACATCGATCTACGCAGATGATGTGGTCACCTTCCTGAGGCCATCAGTGGTGGATTTCCAAGTGATATTCGGGATCATCGAGGACTTTGGGGAGGCGTCCGGCCTCCGTACCAACTTTGATAAATGCTCGGCAACCCTGATTAGGTGCTCAGCCGAGGACAGAGATCTGGTGGAACGAGAGTTGCACTGCCCTATCACGCAGTTCCCCCTTCGTTACCTAGGGTTGCCGCTCTCCCTACGAAAACCGTCAGTGGCGCAACTCCAGACACTGGTAGATCGGGTGGCCGCCAAGCTGCCATCGTGGAAAGCCTCCATGCTCAACAGAGGAGGGCGGCTCGAACTCGTCAAGACAACTTTATCCTCCATACCTATTTTCACCATGATGTCCCTCGACATTCCCATTGAAACCATCACCACCATCGAGAAAATTATTCGCGGCTTTCTTTGGAAGGGGAGGAAGGACGTGCATGGCGGGCACTGTCTGGTGGCATGGGACAGGGTGTGCATGCCCAAGGAGCTGGGGGGTCTTGGCATCCCCAACCTGCGCCTTATGAACATTGCGCTGAGGGCCAGATGGTTGTGGCTGAAGCGTGTGGAGGTGGACAAGCCATGGCACGACCTCGACGTATGTGTCCCTGAGCTCTCAAGGCGGCTCTTCGATGCGGCAACTACCACAGTGCTAGGGGACGGAGCGACTACCTTTTTCTGGACAGACAGGTGGCTACCATGCGGGCGGCTCTGCGACGTCGCTCCAAACCTCTTCGCAGCTGTCCCACCAAATGTAACCGCCATGCGCCGTGTGCGCGATGGTCTTGGGGGGGGCTGGCTGCATGATGTCCCCCCAGACCTCAACGCAGCAGCCATCAGAGAGCTCCTCGAGGTGGCGGATCGAGTCGAAGAAATCACCCTGACAGAGGGGACGCAGGACGTTTTCAAGTGGAACTGGGACCCGAGCAACTGCTACACAGCCCAATCTTGCTACCAGGCTCTTTTTGCTGGGCGGACTTCGATGGCCGGAGCTCTTCAGATCTGGCGATCCCGAGCCCCTGCCAGCTGTAAAGTAATGCTTTGGTTAGCCGTGAGAAACAGATGCTGGACCGCTGACAGGCTGAGCCGGCGTGGCCTTCAGCATCCAGCGGCATGCCCCTTCTGTGACCAATGTGGAGAAACCATTGACCATCTTTTTATGGGTTGCATCCTAGCCCGCGAGGTTTGGGAAGCCTGCCTGGGCTGGTGGAACAAGAGGCATTGGATGCCGGAGCATGACTCCAGATTTGTTACGTGGCTCCAAGATAGGCGAGGTGGCAAAGGCCGCGAGCGCGACCTCTGGACAGGGATCTCTTTGGTTTGCTGGACGCTATGGCGTCATCGGAACGACGTAGTCTTCGAAGGGGCCCCTCCTTCCTCCGGCGAGGTCATCCGAAAGATTGCCGCGGAGGCAGACCTCTGGAGGGCTGCAGGGCTTTTCCGCGACTATCTAGGGCAGGTAGATAAGTGGAGATGCCGCGAGTAGTTGCTTAGGTTGTGTTTGCTGTCCCTGAGGCGGCGTGGAGTTGCATCTTTGGCGCATGTGCCACGGTGCGTTGTAAATCTTGGCCGCCTGGCCTTTCTTCTATGAAAACGATACGTCTCCCAGGACGTATCCTTAAAAAAATCATTTTACCATTAGCAATATTATTTTGTTGAATCGGAGTGTAATTTCATTGAAGCTGGTAAATATTATTTATTAAATGTTGATGCGCAGCCAAAAAAGGTTGTTTGCTCATTTTTGGAGTTTGTTGTCGGTCGCGGAGAGCCTGAATCTCTCATACTTGTTCACATGAAGTCATAACACGTGTCGATGATGGGACGCCATGATGTTAACCTCAACAAATTTTCCAACGGTGGAAGTCGATTTTTTAAGGCAATACTACTCGGATCAAATTTATTTCTGATGGCTTTTGCTTAACTGGTAGTACTCGTGAATGAGAAGTCAGGAAAAATACCAAAGTACCAAAACTTAATGCCTTGACCGTGCACATGTACCTATCTTTCGAGACATGAATAATCTTATGACATACTACTTTTGATGAACTTGTGACATCAAAATAATGGATGTTTGAATTTTTCACCTTGTTCACATAGCAGTTTCGTCCGAACACGCTTCCGATCTGATGTTAAGATGAGACTTTAGGTTTAGCATGCTGGAATCGCGCCATACCATGGTGTACCTGTGCATGATTGCATGCCACGTATGACTAGTGCAGCTTCACAAAACGAAAGCTAAACAAAATAAAGATCAGCATACACGACCTGTGAACATCATGGTGCGGTGTGGTGTCAACCCATCCGTGTTCCAGCTGCTCTCTGCTTAGCGAATTTGCTCCTCTCACTTTCGGATAGGGGCAGAGAAGTGGAGTTGGAGACGCACCCACCCACACGAAGTTCAGGTTATCTCAAATGTGGCCAGCACCGGGCCGGTGATGCACCAATGTCAGACCCGGCGGTGGGTGCGTCGCCGCCAAACGGCCCAGGCGTTGACTCCCTGTGCGGCCTACGGCCGGCGACCCCCTCTCTTTTTTTTTCTTTCTTTGGGCTTTCTTTCGGGGTCCGATGAACTGATTCGGGAATGGAGTAGGGAGCACGGGATCTGGGGCCTATTTCTTTTGTTTGTTTCTTCCCGAAAAAATCCGGTTGCATCTTAGGGGTTAGGGTTTCGATCTGATGGGGTGTTCTTCTTCCCGACCTCGGCTTACCGATGCGTCGGGATCGAGGGGAACGGCGCGGCCTCGCGGCGGCGCTTCTAGAAACCCTAGCCTCTAATTGTTCTTTGCCTTTGCAATTCTACACGAGTAGATCTACAGAGCATCGGCTCTGATACCATTGTTAGTATTGTCTTGCTCGAGATCTAGCCGGTAGTGACTTTCTTTGAGATTCAATCTTGCTTACAGAGAGGGAGAGGGAGAGATGGATGCATACCATCGGCCTTAGGCGTCGAGGATGAGCTCGCCATCGGGCTCGTCGGAGTGGTGGCGGCGGAGAGGGGGTGATTCCCGCCGCTACAGCGCAAGCCGATCGGTGGCTAGGGTTTGGGGTTTTCGGTGGGGTGAGTGGGCACGACGAACCTTGGCGTTCGTGCCCCCGGCCCCCACCTCTATTTATTGCGCTGCGCGACGGGGGCCCACCAACGATTGCGACGTTGGGCGCCCCCGATCAGGGCGCGAGTCCAAGGTTTGTTCGGGCCGTTAGGCCCGAACGGGAGATCAACCTAACAGTCATAACACGTGTCGATGATGGGACACCATGATGTTAACCTCAACAAAATAAAGATCAGCATAGAAGTTTCGTTCGAACACGCTTCAGATCTGATGTTAAGATGAGACTTCAGGTTTTGCATGCTGGAATCGACATACCATGGTGTACCTGTGCATGATTGCATCCCACGTATGACTAGTGCAGCTTCACAAAACGAAAGCTAAACAAAATAAAGATCAGCATACACGGCCTGTGAACATCATGGTGTGGTGTGGTGTCAACCCATCCGTGTTCCAGCTGCTCTCTGCTTAGCGAATTTGCTCCTCTCACTTTCGGATAGGGGCAGAGAAGTGGAGTTGGAGACGCACCCACCCACACGAAGTTCAGGTTATCTCAAATGTGGCCAGCACCGGGCCGGTGATGCACCAATGTCAGACCTCCTACTTTCATGACCATTTTCTCTGCTCCAACACGAACACACTTACACAGATCTAGAGCAGCAAGGTCAGAGATTTTAGGTTAATGTGGTGGCCGCCGCTGCTCCCGGTGTATAGACCATCTTGGAATTCTTCAATTAGGACAAGAAGTCAATGTTGTCAGAGCCCAATCCCTTTCACCTCTTACGTCAAGTTTGCACCAATGGCGGAGGCAGGGAGAAGGAGTGAGAAAAACACGAGGAGTGGCTGAAGATCTACAATCTCTTCGTATTGGCCACATCTGGAATGGGATTACCACACCAAAACAAGAACTAGAATGTCCCTTTGTGACTGAAATTTGAAGAGGCCAGGCCATGAGAATAATGGCGTTTCCTAGTTTCTCCTATAATTTTTTCCAATTGCCTCCTATTCTTAACTAAGACACATCCCAGCTAAAACTCTATGGTTGTTAGTTACATGCATGTCATTCTTCTGTCAGCTTCACTTCTCGCATACATTTGATATCTCTTCACTAGAGAACATTTTCGCTTCTCGTTGCTTTATAGTGATTGTTACCACTTCAATATTGCATATGGTTTCATGAATGTTAGTAGTAGATAGCAAAGACTCAAACATATGGTGGCACAAAAATACATGCCAAGTGGATTCATCATTGAGAGAGAAAGAGTAGCTAGAGTATATTTATTTTAAAGTTGTGCAAGCTAAAAGTAGCATCCTACCATGATCAACAAATATAGTATAGGTGTGGATTGGTCTGACCGGCATATGTTTGCAACATGTCGAATATATATGCTTCCAAAGCTTTTATTATGATTTCTAGAAGAATGACCAATATCAAAAAAAATAGTTTGAACTAAAAAAAAATTGGACGTAATTAGCATCATGAAAAGGTCATTGGTATGACAATGACATCATTCACTCTATTGACCATTAAGAAATAGTAAAAGTCACCTGGCTAGGCTCTTCCACATTGATTTGAACTCCTAAACTGTCTGTTCTGGTCAATCAACGCTCTGGATCAATCGGTCGTCCCACCAGACCTCCATCCATTTTCACCGTGCCATCGTAGCTTCCCAGTCGATGCTATGTTGATGGGCTGCTACTCTGCAAATTGAACAACGCGGTTTCTCATGAATCAGGCCGAGGTTGACTCCGTGGCCCATTTTCCATTGTTGATATGGCAGGCACGAGAGAAGATCGATCTAATCTCCCATGTCTTCTCTCTGCCTATCGCAGAGCCGCCTCATCTCCCTGACGGTTCCTCTTTCTCGTCACTCCTTCCCTCCAGCACCGACGTCCTACGACCTATAGCGGCAGTGCCGCTTCCCCCACCCTTACCCCTAGCAACATCGTTCCTTCCCCATGTCGACTTCTAGCGGCGTCGTCCACTACTATGCGCCATGTTTTCGGGCATTGTGAACCAAAACTTTGCGTCAACAGCTGTGCAGACGGTGGCCATGTTTTCGCACTTCTTGACACCAAACCATTCCTTCTCCATGTGAGGTAGCTCCAAACATCCATCTAGCCACATCGCAATATTCTTATTGAATAATGTGTGTAAGTTTGATCCATGGGATAAGTAGTTTCCGATTGCTAATAATCTTGTTATGATGCTTAACTAATCTGGAAAGATCTGCTTTCTCTTTAACAAGCATTTTTTATAGTATGGAAATATAACCGTAAAACTATGGCGAGTTGGCGACCTCTCAGCCATCATGCTCATCGCAGCTAGATTCAATGTCAGTGGCTTATCGCGAGGCCACGACGGCAGTTCGTCTGGGCGTCCAAACCCATGTTTAACAACACAGATTTAGGGTTATGCAGAGGTAAACGGTCTGTATCTCAACTTCTTCTTAATGGTCAATTTTATTCAGTTGTACCCTTTGTTTAGAGTTGCACTTTTCAATGAAGAAAGGGCCAGGGAATGAATTATGTTTGTGAATTTTTTTGATCAAGTTAGAGAGAATGTATATTTCATTATGTGTACTTGGAGAACACAATACTTATGCAAAGACATTCAAGGTTAGTTATTGTCAAGCTTCATACACTAGCCAACGCAACCAAAAGTCCGAACTTGTAGAAAGGGCTAGTGCAATCCACTTATACACTTCAACACCCCCTCTCACGTGTGACGGGGAGAAGTCAGCACGTGCAACCGGAAGAGAGCGACGGCGCGCGAAACTCACGTATGACTCAAGATGCCTATACGTGGATATAGAGGGGTCAACAGCAATTTTAGGATAAATTGCGAAAGCCAGGACTCGAACTCGAGACCTTAGGATCTGATACCATGTCAAGCTTCATGCACTAGCCAACGCAATAAAAGTCCGAACTTACAGAAAGGGCTAGTGCAATCCACTTATACACTTCAACATTTATGTCTGGTTTGGTTTCTCAACCTACAATATATTTTCATGTTGCCATGTAAATCTGATCATCTTATTCCATAATTTATTTTTATTACTAGGATGTTACCTTGGGAGGTTGGACGTCTTGAAGTCTAAACTACTCTGTACTGATTACATATTTATCTACACCATTGAGGTACACCAAAATATGGATTTCAAGCTATTATTGTTTAAGTGGTTGATATAGATCGCTATGTGATGTATATAAAATGCATACATGAACTTTATAGTTTATTATGCTAAAATGCTTATTATTTTGTAAATTTATTATATTTATTGGACTAACCTACTAATAGTTGAAAATTTGCACAAGTTCTTGTTTTACACTTTGTTGTGTAGGAAAAAGATGAATATGAAAGAAAATCGCTAAATATGGCAATATTTGGAGTTTCCTGAAATCTGTCCTGCTAAACACTTTTCAAAGATTTACTCGGAAGAGCTTGAAGATGATGTCAAATAAAAAAGTGATCAACATGAAAATTGTGAGGAATTTCAATCCGTACGGTTTATACATAAAATTCGCATCAATCGGTGTCTGGATGCATTTTATATATCCCGATTATGGAGGGACACATAAGCAGTTTCGGGATTCCGAAATTTGGTGACGTGGTTGACTCAAACTCTTGCCATATAAGATCAATTCGGTCAAGCCACTAATTTGGAGATTTGTGAGTCTTTCTAGGAGTCACCATGAAGATTTTAGAGGTTCCCAAGAGCCCTTGGATCTAAGGATTTTGATTCGATGGCTTCGATGAAGCCTCCACCACTATATATTGAGGGGAAACCCTATTTTTAGAGGCATCGACCCATAGCTGCGAATTTGCCTCCCTCTTAGCTTCCATCTCCATGGGGAGGGCTCATCTACAACACGAAGAAGATCCAAGGAAGAAGGAGGACAAGGAGGTGGTGCTCCCCTAGGGCCGGCCTCCGTCGGGCCACCCTGCACTGTCGCCGTCGGCGCGCTACGCTTCACCGCCGCCAGCGGTGCCTCCTATGGCCGGGTTGTCGCCTGTCCTCCTTAGGGAGGAACCTCTCCATCATCAGCTACATAACGTCCTCATCATCCATACTGTAATCTCTTGGCAAAACATGATTTGTGGTACAATCTATTATTTTCCCATGATCTATTGTATCTATGTCTAAGTTTGAGTAGTGATTGTTTATGGCAATTGTGAAATACTTTGTTGACTGGTTCCATACAAGTTTGTTATCTTCTATGATGGTCTTATGTACTGATATATGAGTGCACACATATGTTGGGGGTGCATAAGATTATCACCGTTACATGTTGTTAGGAGGAGGAACGGAGGGAGTTGAACAGAAAACGTGTTCCAAGTCCTATATGCATGCTATATTAATTCATGGTTAATTAATGAGGAATATATTGGTGACCTTATAACTTAAAGCGATGGTTGGACATATTTGTCTTAATAAATCCCTTGTTAGCACATTAACTTGGCTTAGGTACCCATCACTAGGATGTGTGGTAGTTCATTTACTTGACTACTCCGTGATTTAGGGCTCCACCTAGAAGAAACAATAGACTTTATCTATACAAATTAGATGTGATGGTTAGGAGTGTCACCTGCTAGACACATGTCCTTAATTAATCCTATTGTTGCACTAGATTATAGAGCCTTGGGATTTTAATCATCGAGTTATTTATACTTTATTGTGCTTAGTACTGATGCATCTAGCTATAATATGACCTTCACAAATTGTGATAACCAAACGAATGAAATAAAAAATTTCCTAAACATTTACTCAGTTGAGAAAACTTGCCATCACTCCACTTCACTAGTTCCTATTTTACTTGCATTAGCTCACTTGCAATATTTACTTTGAGCACTTTACAATCCTATAGTTAATAGTTAAAACAACCACACACACACACACACACACACAAACTCTCTAGATCCTAGCTTTGCATAGAAAGACATATAAGTGGGCTATAGGACTTTAGAGGATATATAGTTTACCTTCGGCTCCTCGTGGGTTTGACACTCAAAGACTTATCAAATTGTACTATGGTGATCCCCTGTATTTGGGGGTTATCAAGATACTTTTCTGGTGCCGTTGCCGGGGAGCGTAGCGCTAGGCTTCTATTCTTGTTTGCATTGCTTGTTTATTTTCAGTAGCTTGCGTATTGGTGTTCCTCTGCCGCTTAGGCTAGGGAACTGGCAGAGAGGGAGAGCCAGGGTGGACGGCTGCGGGGCTACGGCGGTGCCACTGAGGCTAGGTATTCGCGCCGGCACGGAGTAGGGACACCGTCATCCCGCCTAGAGTCAATACTGACAGGTCTCAAACCTGGATCACTCGATCTATATGGTGGATATTTGGGTGGAAGAGTAGTTCGTCGCCTAAAACTTTTCTGAAACTCACACGAGCACATGCGGTAGAATGCAGACGGAGTTTTATGACAGCGTTAACCGTGCGTCTTTTCGGGGGTTTCCTTTTATTCAGAGGAACAACAAACTTGACCGAAACTAACGCTTACACGATCCGTTGCCTCCATGCCATCCCATGGACGAGAACGTGCAGAGCAATCCTAAAATCTCGCTAACTCTGAAACGTGTACAGGCACACGATCAGATCCTATTTATTCTCTGAACTAAACAGAGACGTGCTTCACAACACAACAATGACAGACCATGTTGTGTACAAAGGAAAGACTACAAACGTGTCGACATGATTAACAACTATCATTCTCTCCCTTAAGCTTGTTGACACTAACCTGTGACTGCCATCCCAATCCTCTTCCTCATCTCTAGGAACTTGACTCTCCCCAAAGCCTTGGTGAGGATATCAGCCATTTGATCTTCGGTTCGGACGTGCTTCCCCACGACCTGTCCATTCTCCACGCATTCACGGATGAAATGATAGCGTGTCTCTATATGTTTACTCCTGTCATGATAGACAGGGTTCTTGCTCAATCAAATAGCTGACTGGTTGTCCACCTGCAACACAATCTTGATAGCTTTCTCTCCAAACAGATCTTCTAGCAGACGAACAAGCCAGATGCCTTGACAGGCTGCTGCTGTTGCTGCCATGTATTCAGCTTGACATGATGACAGTGCCACGGTTTTTTGTTTCTGAGAGGACCAGGTAATAGGACTAGAGCCAAGATAGAAGATGATTCCTGTAGTGATCTTCCTATCATCTATGTCACCAGCTAGATCACTATCACTGAATCCCATCAGCTGCAATTGCTCTGTTTCTTCTCTTCTATAGAAACAACCAAAGTTCAGAGTTCCTCGCACGTACCTTAGCACACGCTTCAGTGCCACCATATGTTCTTCAGTGGGGCTCTCCATAAAACGACTGACCACACCTACAGCATAAAAAATGTCCGGTCTTGTGTGTACCAGGTACCTTAAGCTGCCCACTATGCTGCGATATTCAGTTGCATTTACAGAAGGACTAGAACTTACTTTGCTTAATTTTAGCTTTGGTTCAATAGGTGTGGCTGCAGGATTACACTTCTCCATTCCACACTTCGTGAGAACTTTTGAGGCATAACCAGATTGACTCAAATAGATTCCTTCAGAGGTTTGCTTTACTTCAATGCCTAGATAGTAACTAAGCAAACCCAAATCACTCATACTGAACATCTGCTTCATTTGGCCCTTGAACTTTGAGATTTCAGTGGTTTTCTCTCCCGTGATGATGAGATCATCCACATAAACCCCTACCAACAGTGAAGATTCACCTGCTGTTCTTTTGTATACTGCGTGCTTAGCTGGACATTTCTCAAAACCAAGTGTGGTCAGATTCTTGTCTAGCTTTGCGTTCCAGGCTCTGGGAGCCTGCTTCAGGCCATATAAAGCTTTCTTCAGTTTTAGCACCTTGTGCTCCTTGTTCTTCTGCTCAAAGCCTGGAGGTTGAGACACATACACTTCCTCCTCTAGGTCACTATTTAGAAATGCTGATTTCACATCCATGTGGTGAATTTCCCATCCCTTTTGAGCAGCTAGGGCCACAATCAATCTCACTGTTTCCATCCTCGCAACAGGAGCGAAAACTTCATCATAGTCGATTCCATGTTGCTGCACATATCCCTTTGCGACAAGCCTCGCCTTGTGTTTCACCACGACACCGGTTGAGTCCTTCTTCAGTTTATAGACCCATTTCAGACCGATGGCTTTGTGCCCCTTTGGTAGATCAGCGAGAGTCCAAGTTCCATTTTCAATGATTGAGTCCATTTCCTCTTTCATTGCCAACTGCCACTTCTTGCTTTTCTCTGCCTCTGAGAATGTTGCAGGTTCCTCTTGACCGAGCAGACAGAGATTCGAATAGACAGCATCAATTTCTTCTGATTCCTCATACACTTCCTGAAGCAATCGTTTGCCCTATGGCCCTTGCGACGGCTCAGTCTGTGGTGTACTGGCCGTGTCTGCAGACCTTGGCGTCAGTTGTGATGTTCCATAGGGTCACAGTGTGGATAGAGGAATTGGTAGTGGAATCGCTGCATTATCACTTGCACGACGGGTCTTAACAGCTGGCTGAGGTGTGGCCATATCAGGTGAAAACGGTTCCTTTTCAGTAGCACCAGCATTTTCATATATGTGTGCCGGATAGTGAACAGTAAACACTAGCTCTTTACTGGCTTCAGTTGAGGTTGTAGAAACCCAATCCCAGCACCTGTCTTCTTCGAATATTACATCTCGAGACACAACCAACTTGCCAGTGTTTGGATCAAACATATGATAAGCTTTTGATCTAGGCTCATAACCGATCAAAAACATTTGACAACTCCTGTCAGACAGCTTTGTGAGCCCTGGTCCCATTTTCTTTACATGTGCAACACAACCAAAAGTTCGTAGATGAGCAACTGAGGGTTTCTTTTCATGCCATGCTTCATAGGGAGTCATTCCTTTTACACTCTTTGTCGGAGAGCGATTGAGAAGGTAAACTGCAGTACTTACTGCCTCTCCCCAAAACCGAGCTGGTACACTCATGCTTTTCAGTAAACTTCGAGCCATACTCACCACGGTCTGATTTCTCCTCTCCACCACACCATTATGCTGAGGTGTGTATGGTGAAGTGAGGAAGTGCTTGATCCCATGATCATCGCAATGACTACCAAAGGCATCTGAAGTGAACTCCCCACCACGGTCAGTCCTGATCGCTTTCAGCTTCAGATTTTTCTCTATCTCAGCTGCTCTCTGAATCTTCTTCAGCGCATCGAGTGCCTCATCCTTGGACTTCAACAAAGCTACCCACATATATCTGGAGAAATCATCCACAACCAACAAGAAGTATTTCTTTCCTCCATTTGTTGCAGGACTGATTGGTCCACACAAGTCACTATGCACAAGTTGCAGTTGTTGTGTAGCCCTGTAGGTTGCTTCAGATGGGAACGGCAGACGATGCTATTTTGCCAACATACAACCATCACACACTTGCTCTATCTGCTCCAACATGGGCATTCCCTGCACCATTCCTTGTGATGCCAAGGCACATAGAGCTCTGAAGTTCAAATGGCCAAATCGCATGTGCCACAGCCAACTTTCCTCTTTAGCATGTGCGAGTAGACACACTGGTTCTGCAGGTTTCAGGTTGAGGATATACATACGGTTCCTCGTCCTGTTCACCTTGGCGAGCACCTTCCTCTGCTTGTCCCACACTGTCAGGACACCGTCCTCACCTGAGTACTTACAGCCGATTTCGTCCAACTGACCCAGGGAGATGATGTTGTTTTTGAGATGAGGAATGTAATAAACATCTGTCAGGATACGGTGCTCGCCGGTGTGACACTGCATGAGCACTGAACCCCTTCCGCAGATCTCTACGGTATTGCCATCACCAAATCTCACACGACCATGCATAGTCTCATCCAACTCGGCGAATTTGGCAGGGCACCCAGTCATATGATTGCTGGCCCCTGTGTCCAAATACCAGAAGTTGTCATGTTCACCATTCAGTTTTGGCTGAACCTTCTCCTCATTCAGCAGTACTTGCTCAGTCCTGACTTCTGGTTCTAGATTCAGCTCGCAAGCCTCCAATATGAGCAGTGCTGGATCATCATCCTCCTTCTCTGCGAGATTCACCTTCTCGCGCTTTGGCTCTGGACAATCAGATTGAAAATGCCCTTTCTCATTGCAGTTATAACACCTAACTTTGGCGATGTCGAATTTACCTTTTTTCTTCGCCTTGCCGTTGTCCTTGTCAGGCTTGCCGCGATCACTGCGGTCACCGCCTTTCCTTGGTGCAGAACTGCTCGAGTTGTCACTGCCTTTCTTCACTTTCATGAGTTTCTTGAGCGCCTTTGTGACAAGCATCAGCTGCTCGTCCTTGTCTCCGCCGCTACGGCGACGCCCGCGCTGATTCTGCTCATGTGAAGCCAGTCTCCTGACCGCCTCAGAAACTGACATGGTGGTCAGATCTCCCCATTGTTCAATCGTATTCACCACGTCTGCGAATCTGGCAGGGACCGCACTGAACAACCTCTCGATTACAGCTTCGTCAGTGATCTCCTCCCCCAGAGAGCGGATCTCACTGACCAGGTTGGTGATCTTCTGCGCGAACCCGGTGATGGTCTCGCTGTCACTCATCTCCAACCGATCGAGCTGGCGTTTCAGCTGCTTCACATGGGCTTTCTTCACCCGATCGTCACCGATGCGCATCCGCCGGATTGCTTCCCAGGCCTCTGCGGCGGTCTCGTACTCCGCTAGAGCCATGACCATGGAGTCCGGCACAGACTGAGAGAGTGCCGCGAACGCATCCTCATCCTTGGACGAGTCGTACTCGCCCTTCCCCTCAATCGCGCTCCAGCAGCGGAGGGAGCGAAGGATGATTTTCATCTTCACCGCCCACAACCCATAGTTGTTGTCGGTGAGCTGTGGGTAGTGGATCGGGACGCCTCCCCTTGACGACGACGAATGCGCCACAACGGCGCCCTTGCTAGCCCCGGCATCGGTCCCCAGCAGCTTGGTCAATGGCGTGTACTTTCCGCCGCCGCCGCCGCCCGGAGGTGTCTTGTCGCCCATCTTCAAATCACCGCCGCCAACGCCACCAGCTCGCCAATCGCCACCGGCAACCAGTGCTCTGATACCAAATGACAGGTCTCAAACCTGGATCACTCGATCTATATGGTGGATATTTGGGTGGAAGAGTAGTTCGTCGCCTGAAACTTTTCTGAAACTCACACGAGCACAGTGCACAGGTACAGACAGAGTTTTGCGACGCGTTAACCGTGCGTCTTTTCGGGGGTTTCCTTTTATTCAGAGGAACAACAAACTTGACCGAAACTAACGCTTACACGATCCGTTGCCTCCATGCCATCCCATGGACGAGAACGTGCGGAGCGATCCTAAAATCTCGCTAACTCTGAAACATGTACAGGCACACGATCAGATCCTATTTATTCTCTGAACTAAACAGAGACGTGCTTCACAACACAACAATGACAAACCATGTCGTGTACAAAAGAAGACTACAAACGTGTCAACATGATTAACAACTATCAAATACTGAACAAACTGAACACTCGTTGTTCACAGCTATAAAATTATTCAGTTTATGCATCGCTTCTGTTTTTGTAGTTTTTCGTTTTTCTTACTGTATTTCAAACTGATTTCAGTGATAGCAGTTGCTACTTGCTATGGAGACCATCTAGAGTGCATTCAGTATTCTGCTTTTGTCCAATAAGAGACATGAATTGTATCCGTGATGCTGCGGTGCTAGGGCGTTATAGTTAGAGGAGCAGATTCACGAGGCATGGTGGATGCAGAACATAAGCTAGATGTGGAGACACGGAGAAATGTGAGAACAAGGGATGCAGTATCATCGATGCTAGCTAGCTTGCTGCTGCTTTGCACCAGCGATGTTAACTAGGTTGCTGCAATTTGCTCGGGAGTGAGATCAGTGGCGGAGTTTGATGAAAAAAAATTGGGAAGCAAACGACAGGCAGTGGATCTGGACAAAACTAAAGAATGATTAGTACTGAATAATCCTTGATAGAGCAAAAAAATGATTTTAAACAGGGCGGGCCATGGCACGGTTTTGTTTCAAGGAAACTCCGCCAGTGAGTGAGATATAACAAAATGTGTTTGTAGCTAGCATGCGTTTCTTTGGTATTATTAATTTCTTTATTTCAGTTTATAGTGCAATATTCTCTATGCCTCGCTACACTATTCTGTCTTCTGGGCTATATGTATTCTTGATCTTATAAATTGCTAGAGATAAAAGATGAGTTCTTCAAATAGAGACTATGTAAATAAGAAAGCACATAAAATATATGAGCCTGGAAAATTTTCTCTAATCTATAACATACTTGGTCAACTTTATTATGGAGTGTTGTTTCAGAAATTGATCTAACATGCTTTTTTCTCGAATTATCATTAAAACTTTCGAAAGTAAATTTTGAGCGGCTGATTTTGTGGAACACCTAAGTAAGGGTAGATCTTGCTTTTTTAATCATTGTGCACCATAGGTGTTTACTTAATATTATATTTTAACAACGAAAAACTATAGCAGATAAACTTCTAAACAATTTGCTTTGACCACTTCCTCTGCATATAGGAAACACTCGTTTAATATATTACTCCCTCCGTCTTTGGGACATCTATTTTGAGACGGAGGGAGTATCAATTTAGAATTAAGTTTTACGATTTTGTTCTTAAACACATTCTTATTTCTTAGATCCAGAACAACGCACGAGCGTGCAGGACCAGCTTCGCCTCGACATGCTCCGTTTCTCTCCCACATGCGACCGGAGCAGCGACTCGATCCCTAGCTCTGGCCCCTTCCCCCTCGCCACCGCTGGGCCCTTCCTTTCCTTGACTCATCGATGTTCGTGCAGGGTAGAGGTCTCTATGGCAGTGGTGTGATTCGACGGAGGCTGACAAGGCCTGGCATGGCGGCGGCCGGCAGGCAACGTCAGGGGCGACCTCTTGCATATGGAGGCCCCGGTGAGTTCCATGAGTGGCGGTACGGCGGGCGAGCGGAAGCATGGCTTCGATCGGGAATTCGGTGCCTCAGGAGCAAGGGTTTATTTAGTCTTGCAGCTACTGCATATTCCAGATTTTAAGAACCCGTAGCAACACATGGGCATTCAGATAGTTCAAGCCAATATATATTCGGATCAAATTTGTTTCCGATCGATTTTAACTTAACTGATACTCGTGTGGTGGAAAGTCAGGAAAAATTATACTACCAAAGTACCGCCGGTGAAGGAAAGGCAAAACGAAATAAAGATTGGCATGCATGGCCGGTGAACGCCGCGGTGTGGTTGTGTCGACCCATCCGCGTGTCCTGGCTGCTCTGCTCAGCGAATTCGCTCCTGACTTTGAGAGGGAAAATGATACAGATCCCCCGGTTCGATCCCCCGGATCGTCGCTCGCGTCTTTCGTGCGTGCCTTTACATCAGGAGAGGCCCACCGTGCTAGCTGTCTTCTCTTTCCTTATCCCCTCATCTTCTTTTCCATTAGCATACTTCACGCAGCCGCTGCCAACCGCCGGCACGCGCCCGCCGCTGAGCTCCGTCCTCCACCACGCGCCGCCGCTGACCTTTGCCCTCCGTCACGCGCCGCCGCGACCTCCGCCCTCCGCCACCACCGCGGCCGGAGTAGGCCACCGCCACGCGCCGCCGCGATCTCTGCCCTCCGATACGTGCAGCCGTCGAACTCTGCCCTCTGCCGGTGCTCCCGCCGGCGGTCGCCGCCCGCCCCGTGCCCTGTCGCTCCTGGTGCTTCGTCCTCCTGGCCTCCATCCCGCGCCTCTCTGCAAAGCTCCGCCTGATGTGCTGCTACATGTGAGCTCTGATCTGGCGTACCGTCGCTGCTGTCAACGACGACGGCAGTCTCCTCACGTGCGGCTGCCAACATTGCTACCGAAGGACACCCTTGCCTCAACCCATCATAGATGCAATTGAAGATTTCGTGCATCTTCTTTTTGTTTGGCACGGTGCTACATAAGCAGGATGACGATGCTACTGGAAGTGGTCATTATTGCTACATATGAAGGGTCGCGATGGTACTGACGAATAGATGTGTTTTGATATTTTTGCTAAAGTGCGATGCTACAATAGTTGCAAGTTTTTGCTATTTCTCTTCTATGTTTTTTCTACAATATCACAAAGTATCTGCTACGAAATTTTCGACGAAAGTCCCGAGGAGAGTCGGTTTTGCTACAGTATTCACCGGCAATGTCTTCGGCGAGGTCGGTCTTTTTGCTACAATATCAATTTTTTTTGCTATCATGGTTTTGTGATTTTGCTACACGGTCTCCGGCGAGGTCTATCAGCGAAAGTCTCCGGCGAGGTCGAATCTGCTACATTAGCATAACTTTTTTTGCTACAGAGTCTCCGGCGAGGTCTCCGGCGAAGTCTTCGGTTAACCAGTCTTTTTTTCTTTTTTTAGAGCGAACCGTTTTTCGCTACGTATAGCAAAAGCGGGGCATTATGTAGCAAAATCGTAGCATTTGTAGCAAAAGCGGGGAAAGGTACTGATTTTGGGGCACACGTGGCACGCTGTCCACCCGGGGGATCGGGGGAAATTATCCCCCGGGGGACGCGTAGTACGCCCCAAAGGTGGCCGGCACCGGCGCCGCACTCACGCTGGATCGTCTGCTATCATTATCATTTCCTATGTTCCAAGAAAAATATGAGTCAATTAATATGGGTCGGAGGAAGTATTTTTATTTCAATAAGATGTGACGATACGCAGGGATTTGGTGTTCACGCAATACTCTCTAATCCTTTTAAATATTTTTTATTCTCTATCATGATAAAGAGTTTTTAATCTAGCCAAAAATACACTAGTATGAAAGAGATTTGTAGGAATATTCCTGAATTATTCTTGAGATGGGCTGAACAAGAAGATCGAAAATCGCGAGCAAGAACAGCAAGAACTCGAGCTTGAGCAAGTTTTTCGGTGTTTTTCGGGAGAGAGAAAGAAGGTGGCTTTAAGGAGGCAGCCTGGAGGGACCCAGGTGGGCCAAACCCTCCCTAGGCGCCATAAGTGGTGGGCCCACGCCTACCACAGGTGTGGGGCCTAGGGGTGGCCCCCTGGGTCATCTCAGGTGCCACTCTGCCCCTTTTTCGAGGAAAATTTATTTTGAATTTTCTAAAAAATTTCGGGAAACTTTATTTTTTGCCAATTTTTAGGGTATGAAAATTGATTTTCTCGCAGAAACAGTTTTTTTCAGAAGAAGCAAAAGCAAACCAAAAGCCAAACTATAGGATCTCTAAGAAACTCAAACAAGCAAACAACTAGCAAAACTAAAGCTAAAACAAAGACTAGGAAGGAGAAAGGGAAAAAGGAAAGCAAGTATAACCAAAGTGGAAACATTATTTTGTTCATTAAAATCATTTTGTTAAGAAGGTTGATCAAGTCTTATTACCAAAACAATTTTATATGAAACAAAACTTTTGCATTTCACAAGGTGATTATGTTACCTCATACTTGATAGCAATGGTCCCAATCATAGTAGTTTCAATATTTTCTTGTGAAATGAGACAATATATTTCTCCAACCTTGATGCCTTCAATATTTTCAATAGAATTCAGGCAATAGCTTCTAACAACCTTCTTGGGGAAATAGACAGTATGCTCTTTGTCATTAATATTTAATGTTACTTTCGCTTGATTGCAATTGATGACAGCACCTGCAGTATTAAGAAAAGGTCTCCCAAGAATAACAGACATATTATCATCTTCAGGCATTTCAAGCACAACAAAATATGTTAAGACCATGCAATTATGAGCAACTTGAACATGAACATCCTCACATATACCAACAGGGACAGTAGTTGACTTATCAGCCATTTACAAAGATATATCAGTTGGTATCAAATTTTCTAGCTAGAGTCTCTTACAGAGAGAAAAAGATATAACACTAACTCCAGCTCCCAAATCACATAAAGTAGTCCTAACATAATTATTCTTAATGGAACAAGGAATAGTTGGTATACCTGGATCACCAAGTTTCTTCGGAACCTTACCATTGAAGGAGTAATTAGCAAGTAGAGTAGAAATATCCTTATTAGGAATCTTCCTTTTATTAGAGACAATATCCTTCATATACTTTGAATAAGGAGGCAATTTAATAGCATCAGTCAAAGGAATTTGCATAAATAAAGGCTTCATCCACTCACAAAACTTGTTGTAGTGTTCTTCCTCCTTTGACTTGTGTTTCTTACCTGAAAAGGCATAGGTTTCTGCACCCAAGGTTCTCTCTCTTTACCATGTTTATTAGCAATAAAATCTTACTTTGTGTACCTAGTGTTCTTAGTGTGTTTCTCAGGTTCTTTCTCGCCTTCCTCCTTATCAGGAGACTCATCAATATTACCACTCCCAGTTTTAGCATCAGAGACAGATATAATATTAGGATCTACAGCAGGTTCAAGTGGTTCCTCAACTTTTTTTTTGAGGGTAAAACAGTAGGGTAAAAAACCCCACTTCAATTTTTATAAATCATAAAGAGTTACAAGTAATGAATATTTACAAGTTTCAAGCCACCTCAATGAGGGATAACACTATGGGCAACTATCTCCTGTTTAAATTATTGCTAATCCAATCTTTGAGGTCCTGGTAATGCTTTTTCTTAATTCTACACAAGACCCATCTTAATTCCTGAGAAACAATAGCCCTCCATTCATACTTTTTTATGTTTCTTTTTATTAATTCCTGGTTTAGGTAAAACTCGTTCAGGAGTAATAGGCTCAGGTGTATTCAGCTCAGTTGAAGTCCAATCATCATAATTCTTGCTTATCTTGTTCATTAATTCTTCAGCATCTGTAGGAGTCCTTTTCCTGAAAACACAATCAGCAAAGCTATCTAGGTAGGTCCTAGAATCATCAGTTAGTCCATTATAGTAAATATCAAGAAGCTCATTTTGAGGTAATGGACATCCAGGATATGCATGAATCAAGGAACATGATCTTTTCCATGACTCAGGCAATTTCTCTTCTTCTTCCTGTTTAAAATCAAAAAGTCTCTGCAAAGCAGCATGTCTAGCACTGGGAGGAAAATATTTATGGAAGAAAGAAGCAATCAGGGCTATCAATGGAACCAGGAGGTAATCTATTAAACCAAGCCCTAGCTTCTCCATTTAGTAAAAAGGGGAAGATCTTAGCAAAAAAGTACTTGCGCATTTTAAAATCATCAGAGAATAAAGCACTCATAGTAGAAAGCTCATTCATATGAGCCACAACACTCTCATTTTCACTACCACAAAAAGGTTCTTTCTCAACAATATCTAAATAAGTTAAATCAAGAGAGAAATCATAATCTTTATCTTTAATATCTATGGGAGAGGTGGAAAACTTAGGATCATAAGACTTCTTTGGCATAATAGTACGTCTAGCAAGAAGACTCTTAATAGCACTAGCACCATGTGTGTTTCGGCACTCTTCAACAAATTCATGAGTGAGCTCTATGTAACCATCATTAATATCAGAACTCTCACTAGACTCAAGTGAGCTAACAGGTGTAACAGTGTCTTCACTAGGAGTTTCGGTATTTCCTAGACTAGCCATAGTAGCATCTAGAAAAGGACCTAATGAACCACTCGCATCAAGCACAGTAGAAGTAACATCATGAGCATCCAAAGCAGTTTCAAATTCAGCAGCAGTAGTAGCAGTGTGTGTAGCATGAGCATGTGGTGGTGGTGTGACAAGCTTACTTATAACAGACGGTGAATCAAGAGCAACAGAGGTGTTTAGGACTGTACCTCTTCCTGTAGTGGATGGTAAAATAGGGAACTTTCCATCATGAGACTTCCCCATGATGATAGGAGTAGCAGTGAACAATAATAGATCCAAGTGAACTTACAAATAAAGCTATGCTCCCCGGCAACGACGCCAGAAAATAGTCTTAATGACCCACAAGTGTAGGGAATCGCAACAGTCTTTGTGGGTAGTATTACCCAATTTATTGATTTGACACAAGGGAAGCCAAAGAATACTTGCAAGCCTTAACAACTGAGTTGTCAATTCAGCTACACCTGGAAATAGTTCTTGCTCACAGAAGTTTATCAGTAGCAATAGTTTGTAGTAGCAACAACAAAGCAACAGCAGTAGTAACAACAACAGTGAAACAACACCAATAGTAATAGTAACGATAACAGTAGGATTCGGGTGCAGTAGGAATAGGGATGGATTGGCGGGCGTTGCATGGACGAGTCTAAACATGTAACTTCAAAGAACTAGGGCATTGCGGATAAATAATAATAAGCATCCAAGTACTAAACAATCCTAGGCATGTGCTCCAAATATAGTCATACGTGCTCGCAATGAGAACTTGCACAACATCTTTTGTCCAGCCAGCTTGTGGCAGCGGGGCCTCTAGGGAACTACTGCCAATTAAGGTGCTTCTTTTAATAGAGCACCGGAGCAAAGCATTAACACTCCGTGAACACATGTGATCCTCACACCACAGCCATCCCCTCCGGTTATCCCAATTATTGTCACTTTGGGGCCTTTGGATCCGGACAATGATATGTGTACACAACTTGCAGATAAGATCATAAACAATACTATCATAATGATTCAATAATAAGTTTAGATCTGAGATCATGGCACTCAGGCCCTAGTGACAAGCATTAAGCACAAAAAGTTGCAAAAAAAGTCAAATAGCACTAATAGAGATACTAGGCACTATGCCCCTAACAAATCTTATTCGATTACATGATAGAAATCATCCAATCCCTACCATCCCCAAGCCTACAACGGGGGATTACTCACTCATGGATGAGGGAAACATCGGTGGTTGATGGAGATGCGTTGGTGATGATGATGGCGATGATCCTCTTCAAATTCCCCGTCCCGGCAGGGTGCTAGAACGGAGTTTCTGGATCCGAATCTTGGTTTACGTGGCAGTGGGAGGAACTCTTCGGAAAACTATCGAACCCCCCTCTGTTTTTAGGTCAGAAAGCAAGTTATAGACGCGAAGGGAGGCCGAGAAGCTGCCTGGGATGGCCAAACCTCCCCTAGGCGCGGGGTCAGTGGGCCCGCGCCTGGGGTGGGTCTGGGCCCCCCAGGCCTCCCCTCTGTCCCCCCTTCTGGCTTCGTGGATCTTCTCGTGAAATATAATTTTTGGCATATTTTCCGGGATTTTTCCCGATAGTTCGTTTTGTGCACAAAAACAAGACACCAAGGTAATTCTGCTGAAAACAGCGTTAGTCAATGTTAGTTGTATCCAAATCACACAAGTATAGAGGAAAAACAATAGCAAAGTGTTCGAGAAAGTAGATACGTTTTGGACGTATCAGCGGCTGCCTGCGTGATGGCCACAGATACCCTCATGGATGTCTTGGAGGATGCTTTTTTTGTCACTAATGGTGACGCACCGTTAAAGCACACCCGAAATGTTGCGCTTGTACAGTTCGCCGTTGATGATGGTGAAGGCTTTTGATCGGCAGATATACCTCGGGCATCTATCGGGTCATCGGGCAGTCGGTTGTTATCCGGTACCAAAGGTACGGCTGTGTTCATGTTTCTTCAACTGTGATGACCTGCATCAGGCTGACTAGCTCGGTCTCTGTGTCCAGCTTTTCGGGTCCTTCTTTGCCTTCGGGTAGCGCAACCCCCGAGTGCTCTACTTCTTCGGTTGAGCCTTTTGGGAATTTCCTCTTGATAGAGGGTACACAGATTTATCCGAGGAACACACCTGGTGGCACCCACGCGTGCAGGTGGAGCCAATTCTGGCGAGCCTGTCAGCTTCTTCGTTACTTTCTCTCACGATGTGCCGAAGCTCGCAGCCATCAAAGTCTCCTTCGAGTGAGTTGTAGAGCGCGTGGTGCGTGATCATGTTGGCGCTGTGAGCGTTGCACTCGTTCATCGTCTACTAGATGACAAGGTTCGAGTCACCGTAGATGACGAGGCGTGTTGCGTCACAGACCTTGGCCATCCTCATACCGTGAATGAGGGCCTCGTATTCGGCCTCGTTGTTAGAGGCACGAAACTTCATCCGAAGGACGTACTTCATCTTGTCGCCTTGAGGGGACATCAATATGACGCCGGCCCCTGCTCCAGCCTCGCGCTTAGATCCGTCGAAGTGCATCGTCCAGGACTGCGACATGTCCGGAGTGTCCGGCAGATGGAGCTCCATCCAGTGGACGAGGAAGTCAGGGAGGACCTGAGACTTGATGGCAGTGCGTCGTTCGTAGATTATGTCTAGAGGGGACAGCTCGATGTCCCATAAGGCTATGCGTCTCGTGGCTTCGGGGTTGTTCATGATGTTTGACAACGGTGCGTCATTGACAACCATAATCTGATGCTCCTGGAAGTAGTGGCTCAGCCGACGTACCATCATGAATACGCCATAGGCGAGCTTCTGATAGTGAGGGTACCTCTGCTTTGTTGGGGTCAGTACCTCGCTGAGGTAGTAGATTGGGCGTTGGAACCCGTGGGTCTTGCCATCTTCGGGTTGTTCGACCACGAGTATGGTGCTTACCACCTGATGTGTAGCTACAATGTATAGCAGTAGAGCTTCCCGTTCCTTTGGCGTGACCAGGACAGGCGAGGTGGAGAGCAGCCGCTTGAGTTCCTCGAACGCGTCGTCTGCTTTGGGTGTCCACTCGAACTTGTCCACCTTGCGCAGCAGCTGGTAAAAGGGTAGGGCCTTCTCGCCCATTCGGTTGATGAATCTGCTTAGCGCCGTGATCCGCCCAGCTAGCTGTTGGACGCCCTTGAGGTTCTACGGCATCTCCATGCCTAGTATGGCCCTGATTTTCTTCGGATTCGCCTTGATCCCCTAATGGGAGATGAAGTAGCCGAGCAACTGGCCAGACAGGACACCGAAGGCGCACTTGTCTGGGTTTAGTTTGATCTTGTAGAGATCAAGGTTATCAAACGTCTTGTGGAGATCGTCGATGAGCGTCTTGGCCTCCCTGGTCTTGATTACTATGACGTCGACATAGACTTTAATGTTTTGACAGATCTGGTTCTTTAGACATGCTTGCATGCATCTCTGGTATGTGGCGTATGCGTTCTTTAACCCGAAGGGCATGGTGTTGTGGCAGAACACTCCGAACGGCGCAATGAACGCCAATTTCTCCTGATCTTCGACCTTGAGCCGAATCTGGTTATAGCCCGAGTAGGCGTCGAGGAAGGAGAGTTTCTCGCATCCTGCAGTCGAATCGATGAGTTGATCGATCCGTGGTAGAGGGAAGTGGTCCTTGGGACAGTGCTTTTTGAGTGATGTGAAGTCCACACACATCCGCAGGATGTCCGTGTCCTTTTTGGGGACCAGCACGGTGTTAGCCAGCCACTCGCTCTCCTTGATTTCCTTGATGAAGTTGGCATCGAGCAGTCTGTTGACTTTGATTCCAACTGCTTCAGCTCTTGGTTCATACAGTCGTTTGTCTGGCTTCACATCTGAAAACATCTTGAGTGCATGCTCGGCGAATTCCCTGGGAACTCCTGGCATGTCCACAGGACACCAGGCGAAAATTTCCCAGCGCTCAGGGAGGAATTCGACGAGCGCTCTTTCCTATGCGGGACTGAGGTCGTTTGTAACAGCCCAAGTTTGTAATATATGTAATTAGTACCTAAGCATTTCATGCATCTGTTTAAGTCAATAAAATGTTTGCATGTGATCAATTGTGTGAATCAAAGTACAATCACAAAACCCTAGCCCTTTTCCCCTCTTTTTGAAATATTCATCAAAGTGGTTTGAAATTTTGAAATGATAAAATGTTTGGAGCCCAAATGGATTAAGGGCC
Organism: Avena insularis; assembly: GCA_023614405.1. NCBI lineage: Eukaryota > Viridiplantae > Streptophyta > Magnoliopsida > Poales > Poaceae > Avena > Avena insularis. The sequence goes on along the minus strand of CM042691.1, from coordinate 374,519,732 downwards.
CCTATGTGATTTAAATAATATACTAAAGTCTCTGGTAATTTTGAATAGTTCAAAACAGATTTGAAAATGAAATTTACAGAGAGAAAAATAGAAAAAGAATTGAAAAAAACATATTTACAGAAAAAAGAGACAGAGCCCAACCAGGCCGCATCCCAGCTCCTTTCCCTCCTTTCCCTACCACGTTGTCCACGCTGCGTAATTGCGCTCTCCCGCAACGGGTAACGGTTCGCCTACTCGCACCTGGCGTCGTCTTTGATGACGACGAGCAAGCTGCTCGCTGGCGCTGCGCCCGCCGTCCGCCGTCCGCCATCGCCGTGATGCCCGCCTGTGCCAGGATCCTTGCTACCGACCATCTCCGCGTCTACAAGTATCCCTGTCGGCGCTCGCATGAACCCCAGATCCTCTTTTCCCCAATTTCCGTGCCATGCCGAAAACCTAGCTCCGGCCACCGCTTCTCCCCATCGTCTCCGGCCACCCCACGCTGTTCCGAGAGCACCATCGGGACCGCCTTGTCATCCTAGTTCGCCTTGCCAAAGGAATCGACGCCGGGCGTACCGAATTGAGCTCATCGTCAACCTCTTCTTCGCCTCTGACTGCAGCTCGTCGTCGACATCGCCGGTGACCTCGACCTTCCCCGGCCTCCCCGACACCACCATAGGCACCAGGATGAGCTCATGGTGCCTAGGCACCTCATCGTTTCCTTCCTTGCATCCTGGTTCGCCGCCCGCGTCTTACACCACCGCTTGCCGCCACGAATGCTCGTCGTGGACACTGTTCCGGCGACCATTCGAGGGAAGTGCCACCACTACCAGGTCGGCCGCGACCCGCTCTCTCCAACGCGGCCAACCACGCATCCAGGCGCGCACGGGATCGAGAGATCCGTGCTCGATATGGGGCTTCCCCATTGATGACGTCAGCAAGGCGTCATGCTGGCGTCATAACCCCTTTTATTTTGATTTTATTTTTTTTCCTGTAATTATTTCTGTAATTAAGAAATCCCTGACATGTGGGCCCCTGTTGTAAGTCAAATAAACATTTTCAGAAATGTTTTCTGTTTAATAAAAATGTAAAAGTAATTCCAAAATATAAATTATTTTATAATATTAAAAATGATTTAAAATGAATTAAAATTAGGGAAATTCATAACTAATTCATTTTAAATCAGAAAAATACAAATAATATATCAAAATGTTCAGAAAAATAAGAGCTATGCAATAATAACACAATCATACATTGTTAACCAACTTTCATGACAAGTTTAGTTAGAAGAACCAATTTAACCCCATAGGTGATTCCAAGGATCCCCTGTTCTAGGGTTTGGACCTCTCACACCCCGTTTAAAATGACCAATCAAGTTCTAGGGTTCATTTCAAAACTATTTAACTTGTCATATCATACATATTGATTGCGCATTGCATTATGCCATGTATTGAATGTTGGTTCCCCTTTTCCGGTATTTGGTTCTTCGCGAATAAGAATCGAACCCGAAGCTAAGGTCAACAACACCGAAGATCCATATTTGTCTACTAAAGGACAAGGCAAGTGTAGCCTCTCATTCCGAACCTATGTTTTATAAAGTATATTACTTTCTCGCTATGGTGCACATGATTCCAATGTGGTATTTTGTCAGTAGCTAGTGTTACCTATCTACTGCACTGTTTCCCTTTTGTAGCCTTATACTCCTGATCCACTGCTCCTAGCATACCTAGGTTTGGCATGTGAGCGTTGCTAGAACTTTTAGTACCAACAGCTTAGCCATGCATAGTAGCAACATCTGATCTGTCCGAATGATGAATCAGAGATGCTAGTGAATCTAGAAAGGTAGGAGATGGTGACATCATCGAAGGAGTTAACTAAACATGCTAAGGCTTGTATGGGAGGCCACGTTGGGTGTGGTTTTTGTAGTCCCATGCTTGCCATCACTAGGAACTGAGTTCTTACCTTTGGAACCAAGACGAGCGTACAGCCACATGGGGCCTGGACAACTCCTCGACTAACTAACTTGCCTAGTAGATTCCATGAGTCACATAGTTTGGGCTTTCCATTTGGCATATACATTGAAAATGTTTTTGAAAGAGGAGGTGATGGAGGTGCATCATAACAGGTAGGGAAGCGTGGACCGGGTTGCTTAGGGTCGATAGCGCCCCTGGTAAACCAACCTCGCCTCGCATATTTAAGTATCGGCTTCAGGATTTGACCCGTTACGGCGGAATCATACTTATTGCGTGACTCATGGTCTCGTCGAAAGCAAGGCAAAGGTCGTGGTCAAACACCCTCTGCCGGCCTTCCAAGGAAGAGGGCTAATAATTTGGCATTAAGAGTCGGTTGGTACGTGTGGGTAAAGTTGTACACCCCTGCAAGGTTAAATCTTTTCGAAAAGCCGTGTTCACGGTTATGAACGACTTGGCGACTAGACTTAAGATCATAGATAACATTAACCACTATAAAACTTACTGATCCACGTGTTCTTAATGATGCTTCCTCCGAGTCGAGGGGGTGATCCTAGATAGGAGGTTCTTATGAAGCTGGTGGTTATCAAGATATGTTGAACAAGATGAAGAAGTGGTTATCTTATGCCTTTTAAAAGATTCTGAGTGGACGAGCCTCTTCTCTCTCTTGTTTATAAATAAAGTTTGCTTTCCGCAAAATAAATCCAGAGAAAGCCTTTCTAGCCAGAGCATGTAGATACTAGGTTATCTAAGTCTTGCGAAGTACATTCTCGTACTCAGCCTTGCGCCATTGTTGTTTTTCTACAGAGGATTTGGTTGCAACAGAAGGTGGCTTCTACGTTGACATCGACGAGTAGTTGGGGGTCCCAGGTAGCATCCTGAGGACTATGGGATGGACCTCGCTTCTGTTTATGGCCTCTTAGGCCTTTTTCTAAGTTATTGTGTAGAACAACATATTTGCTTTCATTGTGTGATGTAATGTTGGGTCTATGACCTCTGATTTGTAATAACACTAATATCTTACTCTGTTAAGAGTTTAAACTTATGCTGTTGAATCCATGTGTTCTGTAATGTTACCGAATCATACTGTGATCTTGCGTGTTTGGAGTTGAACTTATCTTAGATGGTGATCTGAGGTTAGTTTAACCCTGATCCCGGGGTGTGCTACAGGTTTTGGTATCAGAGCAGGACTGCCTGTAGGAAACCCTTTTGTTGGTCGATGTTGAGTCTAGAAGTTGACAAAACTATCTGAAAGTTAAAAATTATTTGCAGAAACTCTGACTAGGATTGTTTTTACTCCTTCTCTGGTGTGTTTCTGATGCTGGAGTTTCTCTTACCCTATTTGGTTTGAAAAGGTTTTCATTCCTTGTTTCATATCTCAAAACTTCTAGGATTGTGGGTTTGGGGTTGTTTCTCTAAAGTACTCCGTACTTGGTTGCTATTCTCAGAGTTCCAAGAAATCTCAGTTTTACTTGGTGTGTAACATCTTAGCATTCCATTGTCATGGTTTGTAAGTCAGCTGGTTAGTGTATACATTAGTATGCTTTGATACTACCATGCTTGATAAGATGATACATTTATATCAAGTACTCTTTGTTCATCTTTCCGTCTTGTTCCTTTGAATCCCTTGTCTAACCTTTTCTTTGTTCTTTCAGGATGGGTGACACCTCTCGTGCCTGTACCCATGCTCATGCACGTGGTGCTACAAATGAGGGTGAATCTTCCAACCTTACTCCACCGCCGTCCATGGTTCAACTCATGGCCATGTACGAAGCCAACCGTGCTGACAACATGAGGCACCTTGAAAGGATTGAGCGCAACACCTCTCAATGCCAGAACAATCAAGTTGGTATCAAGGACTTCACACGTCTCATGCCGCTAGTTTTCAGCTATTCCACTGAGCCACTTGATGCGGACTACTGGCTTCGCACCATGGAGCGCAAACTTCAGGTTGGTCGTGTTGCTCAAGTTGATTGGGTGACTTTTGCTGCCTATCATCTGGAGGGAGCAGCTAACTCCTGGTGGGAAAATTTCTTGGCTATGCAAGAAGCTCAACATGTTGTTACATGGCAAGAGTTCACTGAAGCCTTTCGAGCTTATCATATTTCGGAGGGTCTGATGGATCAGAAGAGGGAGGAGTTCCTCAAGCTAAAGCAGGGCACTGGTTCCATGTGTGATTACCAGCACAACTTCAATCGTCTTGCCTGCTATGCTACTGAAGAGGTCTCCACTGATGTTAAGAAGCAAGCTCTGTTTCGCAAGGGACTGGATCCTGAGGTTCGTCGTGATCTCCATCTCATGGACTTTGTTAACTTCCAAGGTCTTGTTAATACGGCTATGAAAGCCGAGAGTGGAAAGGTGGAGTATGAAGAAACTCGTAAGCGTCCTCAGGAGGGGTACAACAAGGCTGGTTCTGGTAATAAGAAGCGTCGTGTCTGCGTGCCTTACAGTGATGTGCCACGTGCTCCTTATACTCCAAGGACTTCTGGATATGCACCTCGTCTGAATGCTAATCCAAACAATGCTGGTGGATCAAATTATCTTGCTGCTGGTACTGGATCAGGCCTCATATGTTTCAACTGTCGCCAGCCTGGCCACTATGCAAGAGACTGTCCTCAAAAGAGTGCTGCTGAGAAGGCACAGCCATCAAAGAAGAATGATAAGTATCCAGGTGCTGGAAAAGGACGCCTGAACCATATCTCTGCTGAGGAGGCTCAAGAAGATCCAAGGGTCATCATGGGTATGCTTTGTATTAATCAAATTCCAGCTAAATTTTTGTTTGGTTCTGGAGCATCGCATTCATTCCTATCACAAGATTTTGCTCAAATGCATGGTATAAGTTTTGAGGGGTTATTTGTTCCTCTGGTAGTTCAGTCTCCCGGTTCTAGGTGGTGTTCCACCATGGTTAGTCATGGGAATCTAATCGAAGTTGCATTTCAACTTTTTCCCACTTCTTTGATCTCCCTCAAGTCAACCGACATTGACATCATTTTGGGCATGGACTGGTTGACCCGTTATCAAGCTATTCTCGATTGTACAACCAAGTCTGTGACTCTGACTAGTCCTGCTGGCATAATAGTCAAGTATTGGACCGTAGGGTCACTATCTCCTTCAGCTGTTTCCATTCTTGAAGCAGAGTTGTATGCTCTTGAAGTTCTACCTCCACTAGAGATTCAAGATGTTTTCGTGGTTTGTGAGTTCCCGGATGTCTTCCCTGAGGAGTTGCCTGGCATGCCACCTGATCGAAGTGTTGAGTTTGTCATAGAGTTATTTCCTAGAACTGCTCCTGTTTCTAAAAGACCCTACTGTATGCCCCATCATGAGCTTGTGGAGTTGAAGAAACAATTAGAGGAGTTAGAAGGAAAAGGATACATTCAGCCCAACACATCTTCTTGGGGATGTCCTACCATCTTTGTCAAGAAGCGGGATACCAATATACCGCGTCTTGTTGTGGATTATCGCCCACTCAATGCTATGACTATCAAGAATAAGTATCCCCTCCCTAGGATCAATGATCTCTTTGATCAGTTAAGTGGTGCCACTATCTTTTCCAAAATGGATTTGAGGTCAGGGTATCACCGGATAAAGATCCGTAAGGAAGATATTCCAAAGACTGCTTTCACCACTCGTTATGGTCTTTACGAGTACACACTCATGTCCTTTGGTCTTACCAATGCTCCAGCCACTTTCATGCGGCTTATGAACTCTGTATCCATGGAGTATCTTGACAAGTTCGTTGTGGTCTACATCGATGATATTCTGGTCTACTCCAAGACTGAAGAAGAGCACGCCGAACATCTTCGTTTGGTGTTGACAAAACTCTGAGAACATCGTTTCTATGCCAAGTTTTCCAAGTGTGAGTTCTGGTTACAAGAGCTCGTATTCCTTGGTCATGTTGTTTTGGACCAAGGGGTTGCTGTTATCCCAGATAAAGTCCAAACTATCCTCGACTAGGAGTCTCCCAAATCCGTTAAGGATGTCCGAAGTTTTCTCGGGATGGCTGGTTATTACCGTCGATTCATCGAGAACTTCTCCAGGATTGCAAAGCCAATGACTAATCTTATCAAGAAGGATAAGCAATTTGAATGGTCTGATAAGGCTGAGGAAAGCTTCCAAATGTTGAAAAACAAGTTAGCAACTGCTCCGGTACTGGTTCTTCCAGACACTAGCAGAGACTTTGTTGTCTTCTGCGATGCTTCTCACCAAGGTCTCGGATGTGTGTTGATGCAAGATGGGCATGTGGTGGCTTATGCCTCCCGTCAGCTAAAACCACATGAGAACAACTACCCAACTCATGATCTTGAGCTTGCAGCTGTTGTTCATGATATTAAGCAATGGCGACATTACCTCCTCGGTAGTCGTTGTGAGTTATACTCGGATCATCAGAGTCTGAATTATCTTTTCACACAACCTGATTTGAATCTCAGGCAAAGAAGATGGTTGGAACTTATCAAGGACTATGATTTGGGCCTCAACTATCAACCTGGAAAAGCCAATGTCGTTGCTGATGCGCTGAGCCGTAAATCTTATTACAACACCCTGATGATCAAACAAGCACAGCCTTCTCTTCATGAGGAATTGGCTCGATTGAATCTTGAAGTAGTTCCTCGTGGATTCCTTTCTACTCTTGAAGTGAAGTCTTCTATAGAGGATGAAATCAAGCTTGCTCAGAAATATGATTCTGGAATTGCTGAGATCAAAGGGAACATTGCTAGCGGAGTTGCTAATTGTTTCTCTGTTGATAAACAAGGTACTGTTTACTTTGGTAACCGTCTGGTAGTGCCAAAGAGAACAAAATTGAGGGATTTAATTCTCCAAGAGGCTCATGAATCACCTCTTTCTATCCACCCTGGAGGTACCAAGATGTATCGGGATCTTCGTCAAAGATTCTGGTGGCCTAGTATGAAGAAGGATATCGCTCGTTTTGTTGCTGAATGTGACGTTTGCCGTCGCGTCAAAGCTGAGCACCAAAGACCCACTGGTCTCCTGCAACCACATAAAATACCTGAGTGGAAATGGGATGAAGTTGGTATGGATTTCATCACTGGTCTCCCTAAGACTCAGAAAGGAAATGATGCCATCTGGGTAATCGTTGACTATTTGTCCAAGGTTGCTCACTTTCTACCCGTTCACGAGAGTATAAATGCTAGTCAGTTAGCAGATCTATACATCTCTCGAATAGTTTTCCTTCATGGGATTCCAAACAAAATTGTCTCTGATCGAGGGAGTTTGTTCACCTCAAGGTTCTCGACAACCTTCCAAGCTGCTATGGGAACTCGCCTCTCCTTCAGTACAGCTTATCATCCTAGTACCGGTGGCCAGACCGAAAGAGTGAATCAAATCCTTGAAGACATGTTAAGAGCATGTGTCATATCTTTTGGCAAGGACTAGGAGAAATGCCTTCCTTTTGCTGAATTCTCCTACAACTACAGTTATCAGTCCAGTATAGAAATGGCACCTTTCTAGTTCTCATATGGAAGAACGTGCCGTACTCCTTTGAACTGGTCAGAAACTGGCGAAAGAAAGTTCTTTGGTCCGGATATGATCCAGGAACCAGAAGATCATGTTCGTATCATTCAAGATCGTTTGAAAACTTCTCAGTCTCGTCAGAAAAGCTATCATGATCGTCACCATCAACATATTGAATATGAAGTTGGTGATCAAGCTTATCTTTGGGTCACTCCTTTGAAGGGTGTCCATCGTTTCAGTATCAAAGGCAAACTGGCTCCTCGCTATGTTGGTCCTTTTATGTTCTTTCCAAGCAAGGTAACCTCGCATACAAATTGGAGCTGCCTACAAACTTCCCTGAGGTGCATGACGTCTTTCATGTGTCTCAACTCAAGCGTTGCTTCAAAGATCCTGTCCGTGGTGTTGATCATCAAACTCTTGATCTCTAGAAGGATCTGACCTATTGTGAGTATCCTGTTCGTATCCTTGATGAAACCGAGCGCAAGACCCGTCGTCAAAACATCAAGTTCCTGAAAGTTCAATGGTCTCATCACTCTGAGGATGAAGCAACCTGGGAACGAGAAGATCGTCTCCGATCTGAGTACCCTGCCTTCTTTTCTAAAAGTTAGGAATCTCGGGTCGAGATTCTTGTAAGGGGGGTAGAGCTGTAACAGCCCAAGTTTGTAATATATGCAATTAGTACCTAAGCATTGCATGCATCTGTTTAAGTCAATAAAATGTTTGCATGTGATCAAGTCTGTGAATCAAAGTACAATTACAAAACCCTAAACCCTTGCTCTTTTCCCCTCTTTTTGAAATATTCATCAAAGTGGTTTGAAATTTTGAAATGATAAAATGTTTGGAGCCCAAATGGATTATAAGGGCCCCTATGAGATTTAAATAATATTCTAAAGTCTCTGGTAATTTTGAATAGTTCAAAACAGATTTGAAAATGAAATTTACAGACAGAAAAACAGAAAAAGAATTGGAAAAAACATATTTACAGAAAAAATGAGACAGAGCCCAACCAGGCCACATCCCAGGCCGGCCCAGCTCCTCTCCCTCCTTTCCCTGCCGCCTATGCAGCAGACCGCAGCCTAGGTAGGCCCAAGCGCGGCCCTCCCACAGCGAGAACAGTTCATTCTACTCCTTGGCGTCGTCTTGACGACGACGAAACAACTTCTTGGCGCTGCTCTCCGTCACTTCATCCTTGGCCGCCCGCTGGACTAAAAAGGGACCCTGCAATATTTGATATATTTTATAAAGCCTCTTGTGTTTTAAAAGCATTTAAAACAGATTTGAAAATGATTCACAAAAGGAGAAAACAGAAAAATAAATGGAAAAATGTTTTAGAAATAAAAACAAGGCAGGCTAGCTAACCAGGCCGGCCCAGCCAGCCACCCTCCTTTCCTCTTCTATTCCCGCTGCACACCCGTGTAGTGCCTGCAGTCCCGCTTGGCCCAGCAGCAGCCCAGCTAGGGCCCATACCGCTTCGCCCCTGTTCGTCGTCTTCCTCGCTGATAAGGAAGCAGCTGCGTGCCGCAGCGACTGCCGTCGATCTCCGCCGGTCGTCGCGATGCATCCGCCGCCCCAGACGTGAGGATAAGATCGCCACGATGCCTCTCGTGCACCCTATCCTATCACTCTCCTCGGTCTCTCTCTCTCTCTCCCTGTAGGTCAAACCCTAGATCCGGCTAGAACCGTCAGTTGTCATCGTCTCCGACCACCTCTCGTCCATTTGAGGCCACCGTCGGCTCTGCCTCGCCCTCGTCGTTCATTTGCCCCTAGGCGCGCAGGCCGAAGCTTGTCCAATTGCTGCAATCGCCACCTCCTACCCGGACTCCGGCCATCATCTCCGACGCCGATTCCGGCCACGCCTTGCCTCGCCGACCCTCTACCCACGCTCCTAGTGAGTTCCTGGTCCCCGTGGGCCCTCTCCCTTGCCCCCTCTCGCTCTGGTTACCCTCCTCCACGGTCACCTGCAAGCCCCGCCGCCGCCGCTCACTGTGCTTGCTGCCCCGACGACCATCCTGTAGTGGCGCCGCCCGTTTTTGGCTCAGCCCAAAGTGCTGCTTCGAACGCGCTACTTCGCTTGCTCGCCCGTGCCATCCTGCGCCGTTCACCGCTGCCGCCTGCAGTGCTCGACGGTGAATCCCGCGTGGCGCCAAGGTGGCATCCAATGTGGCCTCGGCCCCACCCGTCAGTCAGAGTGGGTAGCCTCTGCCCCGGTAACAAAATGCCCCTGAGCCCACTTGGTGTGTGTGGCTGCTAAGGTGGCTCCGGGCCCCTATGTCAGCCACTGTGTGTTTGCATTGCCCCGGTGTAAAAAGTAATTGCCCTTTTTGTTTTAATTTCAGAAATTAATATAAACTTGTAAATTCAATATCTAATGATTTATAAGTCAGAAAAATATGAATAATATATCAAAATGTTCAGAAAAATAAAACCTAGCTATCTAAGCTATAATCATGCATTGTTCAACAACTTAAATGACAAGTTTAATTAGAACACTAATCAACCCCTCTCATATGCCTCCAGAGTTTTCCCGAATTAGGGTTTTCACCCCTCGGAACCCCGATTAAATTGCCGAGCATGCTTTAGGGTTTCAATTCAATACAATTCAACTTTTCATATCATCATCCTTGATTGAGCATTGCATCGATGCCATGTGTTGATTGTTTTCCCCTTTCTTTCTGGTATTTGGTTCTTTCTGGTAGAATACGATGTCGAGATCGAGATCGAGGACCGAGATCAAGACCATCGAAGATCGACGAAAAATACTTGACCAACTCTAACCAAGTCAAGTTCAAGGCTTCCGAAGATCTATTTATCTGCTATCAACTAGCAAAGGCAAGCATAGCCCCACCATGATATAATCCTATGATTTTGAAAGCATTTCAATTCCTGCGATTATGCATACGATTCTACTGTGGTATTTTATCGATAGATAGAGTATCCTATCTATTGCATTACTCCCTTTTGAGCTTATATTACCTGATCCACTGCTCCTAGCATAACTAGGTTTGGCTTGTGTGCACTGCTAGAGCTCTTATTTGTGTCTGCTTAGCCAAGCATAGCTTTTGAGTCTGGTCCATCCAGATGATGTATCAGATGCAGAGAATCTAGTATGACAGGAGAAGGTGATGAGATGAGATCAGTGATATGAGATTAAACATGCTAAGGCTTGTATGGGAGTCCATGGTGGGATGTGGTTTTTCTAGTCCCATGCTCGCCACCACTAGGACCTGAGTTCTTGCCTTTGGAACCGAGATGAGCGTACAGCCACACGGGTCTTGGGAACCCCTCGCCTGATTAACTTTCCTAGTAGATTCCATGAGTCACATAGTTCTGGCGTTCCATTCGACATATGCATAGAAAATGTTTTGAAAATTTTGCCGGGTGAAGATGGTGCATTCATAACAGGTAGGTAAGCATGGACCGGGTTGCTTGGGGTCGATGGAGCCCCTGTTACCGGCTTCGGGGTTTGACCCGTTACGGCAGAACCATAATTATTGCATGACTCATGGTCTCGGCGAAAGCAAGGTAAAGGTCGTGGCCAACCACCCTCTGCCAGCCTTCCAAGGAAGAGGGCTAATAGCTTGGCATTAAGAGTCGGTTGGTACGTGTGGGTAAAGTTGTACTCCCCTGCAGGGTAATAATCTTTTCGAAAAGCCGTGTTCACGGTTATGAATGCTTGGTGACCAGATTCTAAGATCATAGAGAACTATAACCTAATCGTAAAACTTGGCAGATCAACATGTGCTTAAGGATGCTTCCTCATGGGTACGAGGGGGTGATCCTAGTTAGGGTTCAGATGATGATGATTTGGTGGATATCAAAAGATGATGATCAATATTTTCGTAGATGTCGCTCTCTTATCCCCTTTTAAAATACTCTGATTAGACGAGCTTCTTCTCTCTCTTGATTTATAAACAAAGATGGCTTTATGCAAAACAACTCCACCAGCCATAAGTCTTGCAAAGTACACCCTGTACTCACCCTTGCTTTGTTGATACTTTTGGCAGAGTAAGTGTTTCCTGAAGGTCTATTTGGTACTACATCGACATCGACAAGTAGCTTGGGGTTCCCGGCCGGCAGCCTGGAATCTATGGGCTGGGACGTCATCGTTATGCTTCAGGCCTCTTAGGCCATTTGTTAAGTTTGCTATACTTAATAGCATAATTTGCCTTCCGTTGTTTGATGTTTGTGGTCAGTGACCTCTGCTTGTAATAATTTGGTTCTCTGCTCAGTTATGAGCTTGTTGTAATAAATTTTGTGTCGTAGGGTCACTGTTGTGTCACCGATTCTTCACTGGATATTCTCGAGCTCAAGGTTAAGCTTATGTCAGACGGAGGTCTGGGATTTGTTTAGCCCTGATCCCGGGGGTGTCACAGGTCTTGGTATCAGAGCAGTACCGAGTGTAGGAAAACCTTGCTATTGGTCGATGTTGAGTCTAGTGCTTGTGAAAACTATTTTAAAGATGAAAAGTATTTGCGAAAACTCTAGTATGCTTGTTTTACTCCTTATCCAGTTTCGCTCTAACTCTGGGTTATCTTATCTGGTGTTGACTTTGGAAAAGTATTGATATCTCTTCTAGTTTTTCAAAGCTTAGGTACCTTCTTGGCATGTCGATTCTCAGGCAATTGACCTAGTGTTGAGTTCTCTAGAGTTGTGTGTGTGTGTTGTGAATTCCTTGTTCCCCTTTGGTCTTGTTCATCTGAGAGATTCCTTTCTATCATGATCTCTCTATCTTATGGGCCACAACATCATGTTGATGGTTCCACAATGTTCTGTTCTATGCTTTGAGGTTTCTTTTTGCCTCGAGTGCCTCCTTTTTGTTTGGGTACTTCCGAAGTTGTGTCTTCTTTTGGAAGCCACCTCGTGATCACTATCTTGTAGTGTACGCTATGTCACTCAGGCAGTAGTTACTACTTTCTTGTGGTTTTAACCCTTGGACTTGAACCGAAGATCCCTGATTGTGCTAGATTCTGGTGTTGTGAATCTTGTACATAAAGCTAACCTTTAATCCAAGATCCATCCCTTTGACCCCTGTTGTTAATGTTCCCACATTACCCCAGGATGGCTGGTATTACAATTCTAGCCTTCAAGCTTGTGGTCTTTGTCGCGAATGAGTATTGACAACTAAGGACTTCCCCTACCACTAGCTATGGCAGATGTTCTTTCCTGGAACCAAATAGATCATGATAAGAGTACTCCTCGAGAGTCTCGCATCTATACTCGTGACTCTGCCACATCTTACCCCTTCTCTGCGTTGTTTTTCGGAAGATTGTTGACTTATGCATCCACATCTTGGGATTCTATCCTAAGCATGTTCTTTTCCCCTTGTTGTTTTCCGACCTTTGTCTATCAGTTGGTAGCCAAGTAGTAAATGTGCATCGGTGTCTTCCGAAGCAAGATACTCTTGTGTTCCGTCAAGACAAACCATTTCGGGATGTCTAGGAGAAACAAACTCCAGTACCTCGTCATATCTAGGACCGGGTCAAAGTGTTGTAATCTGTAGATTAAGAGGCGTTGATTAGCTTCTATCTGTTCTACCTTAAAGTATCACACTATTTTATACTAAGAGGTCGTGCTGAGTTTCCTGACCACTTAATGAAGTGATACTCTCACACATCTTTACCCATCCTTCCTCGAGCCTTCGCGCTCGTAAATGATGCGTGTGCGTAATGATGTGGTTATTCAAGATTCTTAGCAATTGTTATTGTTTTGAACTCCAAGGACATTTGTATCATTCTTAGTGTGATCGGTTAACCCCGTCACTAAGCAAAGGATGATTGTGCTACCGAGTCTGCTACTCTGGTACACTCTCTTCGGTCAAAGAGTTAGGTTTATGCCAAAGCTCGAAGACTACGTCTGCTTGCTTTACTAAGCAAGTTTCCTCTCGAAATAAGTGACATATAGGTGGTCCGTGATATTCTAGTTGTCTACTAGAAGTGTTGCCATGTTGCCACATGACCGTGATGTCAAGTTCTTGAGCAAGCAAGTTCTCTGAACTGCTCCTTTCTCCAAGAATCTATACTGGATACCCCTAAACTAGTTGGTTGAGCTTAAGCAACAACTTGGAGAGTTGTAAGACAAAAGTGTTATTCGACCTTCTTCCTTCTTAAAGGGTTGTCTAGTTTTGTTCGTGTTGAACAAAGATATTATCTCCTTCATGGATATGATATCTTCCCCTCTTTTGATTTGATTTGGAGTATCGTCAAATCAAACTCAGTTCCAAGGACTATCTTGATGATGTTTCTTCTCGTGATGTTTCACTTGAGTACATCTTCATGTCCCTTGATCTGACCAATACTTTTGCCTTGTTCAAGCAACATCTGAGTCCATCTTCTTGGAGTGTCTCGATAAGTTTGTTGTTGAGCCCATCGATGACATCCTTATCTTCCCCATGCTAGATTTGATTCATATGGAACATTTGGCATTAATGTTGGAAACTTTCGAGAACCGTCTTCGAGTCATCTCGAAGTATTTGTTCTAGATGTTAGAAGTAACCTTCTCTGGTTCACGTGCAACTGTTGAAAGATGTCGCCCTGGATTCGAGTAGAGTTACCCATGTTCCTCAAGGATACATGTGTGTTTATTGTTAGTACTTTATATGTATGCAATTGTCTTTCGACAAGATGCTAAATACATGGGTCTAGCAATCTAGCTCATTCTTTGGAGCTTTACACTGTAGTTCCTATCTTGAGACTCTAGTAACTTTATCTTTGCGGTAAATGTTGCGAACTTTCTATTCGGACATGCTGAGTCTGAAGTATCATTTCACTTAACCAAAGCTGAATCTCAAGCAGCAATGATGGTTGGTGATCCCCAAGGTTTTTGACATAGATCTCTTAGTAAATCTGGCAAGATTGATGTAATGGTTGACACATTTAGCCGTAAAGATCTCTTGTCATATTCTCTTGAAGTCAACAATATCAACCACTCTTCGTGAGGCTTCTTCTATAATTTATTATAGGAGATGTTCTTATGGTTTCTTTCTTACCCGAAGTCCGACCTTTACTTGATGTTTGATTTGTCGAACATCAAGGAGAACATTTAAAGTAGTGTTGCTAAATGTCTCTCGGTCGACCCTTCAGACCCTTTATGTTGGCAAGTGTCTTGTTGTGCCAAGTAATTGAAGTCTGGAATGAAGTTTCTTTCTTCTCGTGTTATCAGGAATCTTCGTACCTATTCATCAAGTGGTGTAAAGTGATATCATGATCTTTGGCAAAGATCTTGGTAGTCCTAGATGAATAAAGAGTTTCCTTCCTCTCATCAACCATGTTTTAAGAGTGACAATGATTTTGGTAATCATAAGTTCCTCTTGTTACATGTTCCATGTGACTCCTATGAGTCCTCTCCACCAAAACACCTTTCTGTCTTGGCCTTTTGTTGAATGAAAAAGTGACCCTTCTGTTTCAAAAGTAGTTCAACAACTTGGTTTTGTTGATCCATATCTTTGCAACCTAAAATCTCTACTTACGTGTTTAGTAGAGGTTCTCTATCGAAGTCTGCGTTGTGTCATATGTTCTTTCTGTTGGAAGCCTTCTTCCTTAGAAGCTTCAAAACTCTTCTGTAAGTTCCATGGTCTCAATTCTTATGAAGACCAGCTATCTAACAACTTGAAACTTTCTCCTCTTGTTTCCTCTGTTACCTTGATGTGTTTCATGTTCATCATCTCAGAGTTGTTTCTGAACACTCCATCCATGAGCTGAACATGAGATACACCGTCTGGTGTTTAGTGTGTTTCCCTCTTGTCTTTAGAGTGGCCCTGTTTCTTACTCTCTCTGTCTCTTTTCCTACCTTTGGAATCTCGGGTCGAGATTCTCGTCAGGGGATAGAGCTGTAACACCCCAGTTTTAGTTAATCCTGTTTTAGGGTTTGTTTTGTGCATCATGAGCATCATGTCTTAAAATTTGCATTGAAGAAAATAATCAAACCCTAAAACCCTAATCTTCCCCCTCTCTTTGAAGCATTCAAATGGTTTTGAAATATTTGCAAATCCAAAATATTTGGAGCCCAATTGGACTAAAAAGGTCCCCTGCAATATTTGATATATTTTATAAAGCCTCTTGTGTTTTAAAAGCATTTAAAACAGATTTGAAAATGATTCACAAAAGGAGAAAACAGAAAAATAAATGGAAAAATGTTTTAGAAATAAAAACAAGGCAGGCTAGCTAACCAGGCCGGCCTAGCCAGCCACCCTCCTTTCCTCTTCTCTTCCTGCCGCACACCCGTGCAGCGCCTACAACCCCGCTTGGCCCAGCAGCAGCCCAGCTAGGGCCCATACTGTCCTTTCGCTTCTGCCTTCGCCTGACGAGGAAGCAACACAGGCCGACGCGTGCCGATCTCCACCGGCCGTCGCGATGCATCTGCCGCCCCAGACGCGAGGATAAGATCGCCACGATGCCTCCCGTGCACCCTATCCTCTCACTCTCCCCTCTCTCTCTCCCTGTAGGTGGAACCCTAGCTCCGGCCAGAGCCGTCAGTTGTCATCATCTCTGGCCACCTCTCGTCCATTTGAGGCCACCGTCGGCTCCGCCTCGCCCTCGTCGTTCGTTTGCCCCTAGGCGTGCAGGCTGAAGCTTCTCCAATCGCTGCAATCTCCACCTCCTTCCCGGACTCCGGACATCATCTCCGACGCCGATTCCGACCGCGCCTCGCCTCGCCGACCCTCTACCCGCGCTCCTGGTGAGCTCCTGGTTCCCGTGGGCCCTCTCCCTTGACCCCTCTCGCTCTGGTTACCCTCCTCCACGGTCACCTGCAAGCCCCGCCGCCGCTCGCTGTGCTTGCTTCCCCGACGACCATCCCATAGCGGGGCCGCCCGTTTTTGGCTCAGCCCGAAGTGCTGCTTCGAACGCGCTGCTTCGCTTGCTCGCCCGTGCCCTCCTGCGCCGTTCACCGCCGCCGCCTGCAGTGCTCACCGGTGAATCCCGCGTGGCGCCAAGGTGGCATCCGACGTGGCCTCGGCCCCACCCGTCAGTCGGAGTGGGTAGCCTCTGCCCCGGTAACAAAATGCCCCTGAGCCCACTTTGTGTGTGTGGCTGCTGAGGTGGATCCAGGCCCCTCTGTCAGCCACTGTGGGTTTGCATTGCCCCGGTGTAAAAAGTAATTGCCCTTTTTGTTTTAATTTCAAACATTATTATAAACTTGTAAATTCAATATCTAATGATTTATAAGTCAGAAAAATATGAATAATATATCAAAATGTTCAGAAAAATAAAACCTAGCTATCTAAGCTATAATCATGCATTGTTCAACAACTTAAATGACAAGTTTAATTAGAACACTAATCAACCCCTCCATATGCCTCTAGAGTTTCCCCGAATTAGGGTTTTCACCCCTCGAAACCCCGATTAAATTGCCAAGCATGCTTTAGGGTTTCAATTCAATACAATTCAACTTGTCATATCATAATCCTTGCTTGAGCATTGCATCGATGCCATGTGTTGATTGTTTTCCCCTTTCTTTCTGGTATTTGGTTCTTTCCGGTAGAATACGATGTCGAGATCGAGATCGAAGACCGAGATCAAGACCATCGAAGATCGATGAACAATACTTGACCAACTCTAACCAAGTCAAGTTCAATGCTTCCAAAGATCTATTTATCTGCTATCAACTGGCAAAGGCAAGCATAGCCCCACCATGATATAATCCTATGATTTCGAAAGCATTTCAAATCCTACCATTATGCATACGATTCTACTGTGGTCTTTTATCGATAGATAGAATATCCTATCTATTGCATTACTCCCTTTTGAGCTTATATTACCTGATCCACTGCTCCTAGCATAACTAGGTTTGGCTTGTGTGCACTGCTAGAGCTCTTATTCGTGTCTGCTTACCCAAGCATAGCTATTGAGTCTGGTCCATCCAGATGATGTATCAGATGCAGAGAATCTAGTATGACAGGAGAACGTGATGAGATGAGATCAGTGATATGAGATTAAACATGCTAAGGCTTGTATGGGAGGCCACGGTGGGATGTGGTTTTTCTAGTCCCATGCTCGCCACCACTAGGACCTGAGTTCTTGCCTTTGGAACCGAGATGAGCGTACAGCCACACGGGGCTTGGGGACCCCTCGCCTGATTAACTTGCCTAGTAGATTCCATGAGTCACATAGTTCGGGCGTTCCATTCGACATATGCATAGAAAATCTTTTGAAAGGTTTGCCGGGTGAAGATGGTGCATTCATAACAGGTAGGTAAGCGTGGACCGGGTTGCTTGGGTCGATGGAGCCCCTGTTAACCAACCTCGGCTCACATCTTTAAGTACCGGCTTCGGGATTTGACCCGAGCGGAACCATACTTATTGCGTGACTCATGGTCTCGGCGAAAGCAAGGTAAAGGTCGTGGCCAACCACCCTCTGCCAGCCTGCCAAGGAAGAGGGCTAATAGCTTGGCATTAAGAGTCGGTTGGTACGTGTGGGTAAAGTTGTACACCCCTGCAGGGTAATAATCTTTTAGAAAAGCCATGTTCACGGTTATGAACGCTTGGTGACCAGATTCTAAGATCATAGAGAACTATAACCTAATCGTAGAACTTGGCAGATCAACGTGTGCTTAAGGATGCTTCCTCATGGGTACGAGGGGGTGATCCTAGTTAGGGTTCAGATGATGATGATTTGGTGGATATCAAAAGATGATGATCAATATTTTCGTAGATGTCGCTCTCTTATCCCCTTTTAAAATACTCTGATTAGATGAGCTTCTTCTCTCTCTTGATTTATAAACAAAGATGGCTTTATGCAAAACAAATCCACCAGTCATAAGTCTTGCGAAGTACACCCTGTACTCACCCTTACTTTGTTGATACTTTTGGTAGAGTAAGTGTTCCCTGAAGATCTATTTGGTACTACATCGACATCGACACGTAGCTTGGGGTTCCCGGCCGGCAGCCTAAAATCAATGGGTTGGGACGTCATCGTTACGCTTCAGGCCTTTTAGGCCATTTGTTAAGTTTGCTATACTTAATAGCATAATTTGCCTTCCATTGTTTGATGTTTGTGGTTAGTGACCTCTGCTTGTAATAATTTGGTTCTCTTCTCAGTTATGAGCTTGCTATAATAAATTTTGTGTCGTAGGGTCACTGTTGTGTTTACGATTCTTCACTGGATATTCTCGAGCTCAAGGTTAAGCTTATGTCAGACGGAGGTCTGGGATTTGTTTAGCCCTGATCCCGGGGGTGTCACACCCGCCTGCGCCAGGATCCTCGCTATCGACCATCTCCCCGTCTACAAGTATCCCTATCGGTGCTCGGGTGAACCCTAGATCCTCTTTTCCCAAATTTCCGCGCCATGCCGAAAACCTAGCTCCGGCCACCGCTTCTCCCCACTGTCTCCAGCCACCTCACGTCGTTCTGAGAGCACCGTTGGGACCGCCTCGTCGTCCTAGTTCGCCTATACAAAGGAATCGACGCTGGGCGTACCGAATCAAGCTCATCGTCAACCTCTTCTTCGCTAATGACTGCCGCTCGTCGTCGAAATCGTCGGCGACCTCGACCTTCCCCGGCCTCCCCGACACCACCATAGGCACCAGGGTGAGCTCGCAGTGCCTAGGCACCTCATCGTTTCCTTCCTTGCATCCTGGTTCGCCGCCCGCATCTTACACTGGCGCTCGCCGCCATGAATGCTCGCCGTGGACACTATTCCGGCGACCATTCGAGGGTTGCGCCACCACTACTAGGTCGGCCGCGACCCGCTCTCTCCAACGCGGCCAACCACGCATCTAGGCGCTCACAGAATCGAGAGATCCGTGCTCGATCTGGGGCTTCCCTATTGATGACGTCAGCAAGGCGTCATGCTGGCGTCATAACCCCTTTTCTTTTGATTTTATGTTTTTCTTGTAATTATTTCTGTAATTAAGAAATCCCTGACATGTGGGCCCCTGTTGTATGTCAAATAAACATTTTCAGAAATGTTTTCTGTTTAATAAAAATGTAAAAGTAATTCCAAAATATAAATTATTTTATAATATTAAAAAATGAATTAAAATTGGGGAAATTCATAACTAATTCATTTTAAATCAGAAAAATACAAATAATATATCAAAATGTTCATAAAAATAAGAGCTATGCAATAACAATACAATCATACATTTTTAACCAACTTTCATGACAAGTTTAGTTAGAAGAACCAATTTAACCCCATAGGTGATTTCGAGGATCCCCTGTTCTAGGGTTTGGACCTCTCGGACCCCGTTTAAAATGACCAACCAGGTTCTAGGGTTCATTTCAACACTATTTAACTTGTCATATCATCCACATTGATTGCGCATTGCATTATTCCATGTATTGAATGTTGGTTCCCCTTTTCAGGTATTTGGTTCTTCGCGAATAGGAACCGAACCCGAAGCTGAGGTCAACAACACCGAAGATCCATATCTGTCTACTGAAGGACAACGCAAGTGTAGCCTCTCATTCTGAACCTATGTTTTATAAAGTATATTACTTTCTCGCTATGGTGCACACGATTCCAATGTGGTATTTTGTCAGTAGCTAGTGTTACCTATCTACTGCACTGTTTCCCTTTTGTAGCCTTATACTCCTGATCCATTGCTCCTTGCATACCTAGGTTTGGTATGTGAGCGTTGCTAGAACTTTTAGTACCAACAGCTTAGCCATGCATAGTAGCAACGTCTGATCTGTTCGAATGATGAATCAGAGATGCCAGAGAATCTAGAAAGGTAGGAGATGGTGACATCATCGAAGGAGTTAACTAAACATGCTAAGGCTTGTATGGGAGGACACGTTGGGTGTGGTTTTTGTAGTCCCATGCTCGCCTCCACTAGGAACTGAGTTCTTACCTTTGGAACCAAGACATGCGTATAGCCACACGGGGCCTGGACAACCCCTCGACTAACTAACTTGCCTAGTAGATTCCATGAGTCACATAGTTCGGGCTTTCCATTTAGCATACGCATTGAATTTTTTTTTGAAAGAGGAGGTGATGGAGGTGCATCATAATAGGCAGGGAAGCGTGGACCGGGTTGCTTGGGGTAGATAGCGCCCCTGGTAAACCAACCTTGCCTCACATCTTTAAGTACCGACTTCGGGATTTGACCCGTTATGGCGGAATCATACTTATTGCGTGACTCATGGTCTCGGCGAAATTAAGGTAAAGGTCGTGGTCAACCACCCTCTGTCGTCCTTCCAAGGAAGAGGGCTAATAATTTGGCATTAAGAGTCGGTTGGTACGTGTGGGTAAAGTTGTACACCCCTTCAGGGTTATATCTTTTTGAAAAGTCGTGTTCACGGTTATGAACGACTTGGCGACCGGACTTAAGATCATAGATAACATTAAACACTATAAAACTTGCTGATCCATGTGTGCTTAATGATGCTTCCTCCGGGTCGAGGGGGTGATCCTAGATCAGAGGTTCTGATGAAGCTGGTGGTTATCAAGATATGTTAAACAATATGAAGAAGTGGTTATCTTATCCATTTTAAAAGATTCTGAGTAGACGAGCCTCTTCTCTCTCTTGTTTACAAATAAAGTTTGCTTTCCGCAAAATAAATCTAGAGAAAGCCTTTCTAGCCAGAGCATGTAGATACTAGGTTATCTAAGTCTTGCGGAGTACATTATCGTACTCAGCCTTGCGCCATTGCTGTTTTTTTACAGAGGATCTGGTTGCAACATAAGGTGGCTTCTACGTTGACATCGACGAGTAGTTGGGGTTCCCAGGTAGCAGCCTGAGGAATATGGGATGAACGTCGCTTCTGTTTATGGCCTCTTAGGCCTTTTGCTAAGTTGTTGTGTCGAACAACATATTTTCTTTTGCTGTGTGATGTAATGTTGGGTCTATGACCTCTGGTTTGTAATAACTCTAATATCTTACTCTGTTAAGAGTTTAAACTTATGCTGTTGAATCCCTATGTTTTGTAATGTTACCGAATCATACTATGATCTTCCGTGTTTGGAGTTGAACTTATCTTAGATGGTGATCTGAGGTTAGTTTAACCCTGATCCCGGGGGTGCTACATCGTTGGCGATTAACGTCGTCTTGGAGGCATTCGTCGGGTGGACCTGCACCTTTTTCATGTTGACCGTGGAGTCAAACGACATATCATGTGCGTTTTGCCTGGCGACCGGGGGTGCCCTGTTGTCCGTCACCTCTCTAAGACTCGTGAGCTCCTCCTGCATGCCGAACGACTAGGAGATTCTATTGAAGTCTCTGTCGCAGTGATCAGACCTGGTAAAGCTTCCTGGATGGTGATGATGGCCCTAGGTCCTGGCATCTTCAATAGCATGTACGCGTAGTGTGGTACTGCCAAAAATCTTACGAATTCCACGCGCCCGAGGATGGCGTGGTACTGTGATGTCTAGTCCACCACTTTGAACTCTAGCCGCTTGCACTTGAAGTTTTCGGGCTGGTCGAAGATGACGTCGAGCCATATCTTGCCCAGGGGGTATATGCCTTCCCTGGGACTATCGTGGAACATCGTGTCCGATTGTTCCAGACTGCACAGTGGGATCCGCATCACTGCGAGTGTGCTGGCGAACATCAGATTGATGTTGCTGTCGCCGTCCATGAAGATGCGGCTAATCTCGAATCCCTCGATCTGGGCCTCGAGCACCAGGGCAGCATGACCTGGGCGAGGGATCTGGCGTGTGTGATCCGAACGATCGAACATGATGCAGGACTCCGAGCCGCTGAGGTACTCAGGTATGGCTGATGGAGAGGTCACAGCCAGGTTGACTTGGCGGGATGATCTTATTTTGCACCTTGTTTGTTTGGCACCCCTTCTGGATCATTAGGGACCCTTTTGGTGGAGGGTACCCTCCCGCACCGTTATTTCGTGCTGGTGCAACCGGCGGCTGCGACAGTCCGACGGGTGGTGGTGGAGCAGCTCCATGGGCGATGTCACCTGGTGCGGGTGCAGTCCCTAATCCAGGGTTTATGGTATGGCGCCACATTTGGGTGAAGCCCTCGCTGAGCTTCTGGAACTCTCAGCAGTCCTTGAGCATGTGGCTGGCCTTCTTCTTACCATCTTGTTTGTCGATGTAGAAGTGGATGGTGCATGGATCAGATAGCTTTTCGTATGCCGAAGGCTCATCATCGCGGTTGCGACGTTGCCACATTTGCGTGGGTCGCCCTCCATCGCGGTAGTTGTTTCTGTGGTATCCGATGTTGCGGTTGCCGTCATCGCGTCGATCGGCGTATCCCGCCACAACGATGTCGAATCTGTCGTGGTCGTCCTAGACGCGCGATCTTCTTTTTCTACGACGATCGCGCCTGCGGACGTAGTTGTCTTCGTCATCCGAATGTGCTCGGTTGATGGAATCTTCGCCATCTGCCCATCGGTTGGCGATGTCCATGAGGTGGTCGAGCGTCTTGGGCTTGACGCACCCAAGTTCCTCCTTGAAATTCGGGCGCCTAACACCATCCTTGAAGGCGTCGCTTGCTCTTTCCTGAGAGATATGCGCGGTGGAGTTCTTGATGTGGGACCAGCAGAGTATGTACGAGCGAATGGACTCGCTGGTACGTTGGGTGCAGGCCTGCAGCTCCCTGATTGAGGCTGGCCTTTGCTGGTGACCTTGAAGTTGCGGATGAATCTGTACCCTAGCTCTTCCCAGCTTCGGAAGGAGTCAGAAGATAGGCTCTTGAGCGACCTGTCGCACTGTCATTGCAGCTGAAGGTATTGTAAGGCGGTGTTCTTGTTCCCTCCGTGGAGCTTGACCGACGACAGGTGATCATCGAGCCAAGCCTTTGACTCCCGCGTGCCGTCAAACTTCGGGTTGTTCGAAGGGAGCTTGAAATTTTTTGGCATCCGAGTTCGTTGAACGGATCTGCTGAAGCATATGGCTCCGCATAGCTCTCTGTCATCTTCTTCGAACTCAGTTGAGCATGCATGTTTGGCACGTGCCTTGTCGATCTTGCGCTGCGTGAGCTTGTTGCGAGCGTCGTAGTTGCTGCTACGGTGCCGTGGGCTCTTGCGGCGCCGGGGCAGTTCTTGGTCGACATCCTCGGATGAGGGTGTAGGGCTCCGGGTGAACTTGACCGCAGCTTTTACTTTGGCTCTGTAGGAGCATCATTATGGAGTGCAGCTCCGACGAGTCCGAGGCCTGCTAGCACGGACTTGTGCATGGCGCTCTTTAGGCCGTCCACCGGAGGCGGATGGTGAAGGGTTTCGCAGCATAGTAAATCAAAAAAATTCTACGGATGCGAACGGGAAAGCCAAGATCTAATCTAGGAGATGCAAACAACGAGAGGGATTAGATGAGATCTTCATACCCTTGAAGATTCGCACAGCGGAACGTTCGACGAAACATGGGTGATGTAGTCGTACTCGCTTCTCCTCCTCGCAATCCGATCCGATCTAACACCGCAAGTGGCGATGCCTCCGAGAGATGCACACGTGCGGCACCTCGACGTCTCCTCCTTCCTCGGTCCAGCAAGTATGGTGGAGAGACGGATTGGATCTACAACACGACGGCGCGGTGCAAGTGGTGGAGAGTTTCTGCAGCAGGGCTTCGCCTACGTGTAGTCGGGAGGGAGAGAGAGAGGAGGGTAGCAGGGCGGCTAGGGCTTGAGGAGTGGGGGGAGGGCTGCGCCCCTGCCCTCTATATATAGGGGGCTGGCCGGCTCCCTTGGCCCCTCCTCCAAGCCCTAGGGCGGCGGCCCCAAGGGTTGGAGTGGGGGGCAAGTTTTCCCCCTCCTTCTAGAAGGTTTCCCTAGGGTTTCCCTAGGGTTTTGGCCGGCTGGGCCCTATGGGGCCTTGTGCCCCTGGCCCAATGCGGCCAGGGCACTCCCTCATAGGCCCATGCCCCCTCCCGGCAGGTGGGGCCACGTTGGCCCCCTTCCGGAAGGTTCTAGAAGCTTCCGGTACAATACCGATTAACCCGAAACAATTCCGAACTCCAAAAACTGCATTGCCTTGTATGAATCTTATTCTCCGGACCATTCCGGAACCTCTCGTGATGTCCCGGATCCCATCCGAGACTCCGAACAAAAACTCATAAACCAATTATCCAATCTATCCTAGCGTCGAGACACATTAAGTGTGTTACCCTTCGGGTTCGAGAATATGCAGACATGATCTTCTATCAATAATCAACAGCGGGGTCTGGAAACCCATATTGACTCCCACACATTCATTGATGATCATATCGGATGAACCACGATGCCAGGATTCAATCAATCCCATATTTATATTCCCTTCGTCTCGCGATATTTTACTTGCCCGAGATTTGATCGTTGGTACCATCATACCTAGTTCAATCTTGTTCACAACAAGTACTTTACTCGTTCCGTAATCCGATATCACTTTGTGATTAACTCCTTAACCACATGCTTACAAGCGGTGTTGATATCGATTACCGAGTGGGCCCGAAGTATATCTCTCCGACTTGGGAGGGACAAATCCCATCTCGATACATACAACCCAACAGGTACTTTTCGATCACAGGAGAGAAACCTTTATGATCACCCTCTCGTAGGATGACGTTTGATGACCTCAAAGATTTCTTCCGATACCAGGGAGTTGTATTATCTCATGGTCTAAGGAATACAATATTTGACATAAGAAAAGCTTCGCAAAGATGAACACGATGACACGATCTAATTGCGCCGCTTAGTTTGGGTCTGTCCATCATATCATTCTCCCAATGATATGATCTCATTATTAATCGACAACTCATGTCTATGGTTAGGAAACCTTAACCATCATTAATCAATGAGCTAGTCCATAGAGGCATACTAGGGACACGGTGTTGTTCACAAACCACAAAAGTATTAATGTTTCCGCTTAATACAATTCTAGCATGGAATATAAACTTTATCATGAACAAGAATTATAATAATAACATCTTTATTATTGCCTCTAGGGCATAATTCCAACAGTCTCCCACTTGCACTAGAGTCAATAATCTAGTTTACATTTGGCAACAATCTCACACCCATGGCACTAAGGTGCTGATCATGTTTTACACGTGGAAGAGGTTTAGTTAATGGATCTGCGACATTCAGATCTGTATGTACTTTGCTAATCTTCAGATCTCCATCTGCTATATAATCTCGGATTATATGAAACTTGCGGTTGATATGCTTGGTCTTTGGATGATATCTTGGTTCCTTAGCGAGTGCTATGGCGCCAGTGTTGTCACACACTATCTCCAGTGGGTCCAATGCACTTGGAACCACGCCAAGCTCAGTGATGAAGTTCCTGATCCAAACTCCTTCACTTGACGCTTCTGCAGTAGCCATGTATTCCGCTTCTACTGTAGATCCCGCGATTACGCTTTGCTTGCAGCTTCTCCAGCTCATAGCTCCTCCATTCAAAATATAAACGTATCCTGTCTGAGATTTAGAATCATCCTTGTCGGTGTCGAAACTAGCATCGACGTAACCCTTTACGACGAGTTGTTCATCACCTCCATAGACTAAGAACATTTATTTAGTCCTATTTAGGTACTTTAGGATGTTCTTCACGGCTGTCCAGTGTTCCACCGGATCACTTTGATATCTGCTCGTTAAACTAAGAGCATTGGACACATCCGGTCTAGTACACAGTATGGCATACATGATAGAACCTATGGCCGAGGCATAAGGCACTTTGCTCATAGCTTCTCTATCATTTACCGTAGCTGGACACTGAGCCTTTCTCAATATCTTACCTGACAACATAGGCACTGAACCTTTCTTTGCCTTATCCATTCTGAACCTTTTCAGAACTTTGTCTAGGTATGTACTCTGGCTTAAAGCTATCAGGCGTATTTGTCTATCTCTATAGATTTTGATGGCCAATATATAAGCAGCTTCACCTAGGTCTTTCATTGAAAAACACTTGTTCAAATAACTCTTCACATCGTTACGCATGTTAATGTCATTTCCAATAATCAATATGTCATCCACATATAGTACCAGAAATGTCACTGAGCTCCCACTCACTTTCTTGTAGATACAAGCTTCGTAGCTATTTGGAACAAATCCAAAGCTCTTGATCACTTGATCAAAACGAAGGTTCCAACTCCGAGATGCTTGCTTCAGTCCATAAATGGAACGCTGAAGTTTGCATACTTTATCAGCATCCTTAGGATCGACAAAACCTTCGGGTTGCATCATATACAACTCTTCATCAATGTTGCCATTGAGGAAAGCAGTCTTGAAATCCATCTGCCATATTTTATAATCATGAAACGCAGCAATTGCTAATAAAATTCGAATGGACTTAAACATCGCTATGGGAGAGAAAGTCTCATCGTAGTCAACACCTTGAACTTGTCGAAAACCTTTTGCGACAAGCCGTGCTTTATAGACAGTAACATTACCATCCGCGTCCGTTTTCTTCTTGAAGATCCATTTGCACTCAACGGCCTTTCGGTCGCTAGGAGGGTCCACCAAAGTCCATACTTGGTTTTCGCTCATGGATGCCAATTCGGATTTAATGGCCTCCAGCCATTTCTCAGAGTCTGGGCTCATCATCGCTTCCTCATAGTTCGTAGGTTCACTGTCTTCTACCAACAAGATAGTCAAGACAGGGTTGCCGTACCACTCAGGAGGGGCACGCGACCTTGTCGACCTGCGACATTCAGTAGCAGCATCGTCCGAAGCTTCATGATCCCTGTCATTAGCTTCCTCTATTGTTGGTGCAGGCGGCACTGAAACCATTTCAGGTGTTGCGCTACTCTCCAACTCAAGAGAAGGTTCAACAACCTCGTCTAGCTCTACTTTCCTCCCACTCACTTCTTTCGAGAGAAACTCCTTCTCAAGAAAGGAACTGTTCTTTGCGACAAACACTTTGCCTTCGGTTCTGTGATAGAAGGTATACCCAATAGTTTCCTTAGGGTATCCTATGAAGACGCATTTCTCCGCTTTGGGTTCGAGCTTGTCCGGCATCAACTTCTTGACATATGGTGGAGAGACGGATTGGATCTACAACGCGACGGCGCGGTGCAAGTGGTGGAGAGTTTCTACAACAGGGCTTTGCCTACGTGCAGTCGGGAGGGAGAGAGAGAGGAGGGTAGCAGGGCGGCTAGGGCTTGAGGAGTGGGGGGAGGGCTGCGCCCCTTCCCTCTATATATAGGGGGCTGGCCATCCCCCTTGTCCCCTCCTCCAAGCCCTAGGGCAGCGGCCCCAAGGGTTGGAGTGGGGGGCAAGTTTTCCCCCTCCTTCTAGAAGGTTTCCCTAGGGTTTTGGCCGGCTGGGCCCTATGGGGCCTTGTGCCCCTGGCCCAATGAGGCCAGGGCACTCCCTCATAGTCCCATTCCCCCTCCCGGCAGGTG
This sequence comes from Avena insularis, assembly GCA_023614405.1. Lineage (NCBI taxonomy): Eukaryota > Viridiplantae > Streptophyta > Magnoliopsida > Poales > Poaceae > Avena > Avena insularis. The sequence goes on along the minus strand of CM042691.1, from coordinate 374,492,110 downwards.
GGGCCACGTTGGCCCCCTTCCGGAAGGTTCTAGAAGCTTCCGGTACAATACTGATTAACCCAAAACAATTCCGAACTCCAAAAACTGCATTGCCTTATATGAATCTTAATCTCCGGACCATTCCAGAACCTCTCGTGATGTCCCGGATCCCATCCGAGACTCCGAACAAAAACTCATAAACCAATTATCCAATCTATCCTAGCGTCGAGACACGTTAAGTGTGTGACCCTTCGGGTTCGAGAATATGCAGACATGATCTTATATCAATAATCAACAGCGGGGTCTGGAAACCCATATTGACTCCCACACATTCATCAAGGATCATATTGAATGAACCATGATGCCAGGATTCAATCAATCTCATATTTATATTCCCTTCGTCTCGCGATATTTTACTTGCCCGAGATTTGATCGTTGGTACCATCATACCTAGTTCAATCTCGTTCACAGCAAGTACTTTACTCGTTCCGTAATCCGATATCACTTTGTGATTAACTCCTTAACCACATGCTTGCAAGCAGCGTTGATATCGATTATCGAGTGGGCCCGAAGTATATCTCTCCGACTTGGGAGGGACAAATCCCATCTCGATACATATAACCCAACAGGTACTTTCCGATCACCTGAGAGACACCTTTATGATCACCCTCTCGTAGGATGATGTTTGATGACCTCAAAGCTTTCTTCCGATACTAGGGAGTTGTATTGTCTCATGGTCTAAGGAATACAATATTTGACATAAGAAAAGCTTCGCAAAGATGAACACGATGACACGATCTAATTTCTCCCCTTAGTTTGGGTCTGTCCATGTAAGGTTCCCAACCTTTAATAAGGTAGAGATCCCTGTGTTTACAATGCTAGTCCCTGGATCAATAGCTAGCATCCATAGTTAAGATGTAATATCAAGAAACAAAGGTCATAATACAACTTTATAACCAGGAATAAAATAATTTATTTCATCTTACATAGCTCATTTGGCTATCTCATTACAATGCAGCAGAATATCTATAAGCATGGGGTCCTTCATCTTCAAAGTGCCACAGGCAGACATGTTGGTTGTAGACTTTGTAATCCTAATCAACACACTTCACTAAATCAATCAAACCTGCAACATAACAAGTTACAGCCACAAGGGTCAATACATTTGAATTGTATTGGCAAGTGATACTATGGTAGTATAGTGGAGTCTATCATCTATATGCATTTGGCAAAGTGGAGTTGAGGCTTGCATTGCTCAAAATAGATTTTCCTTATCATTTGAAAACACTAAGTTTTTGCTTGACAAAATCTTTCCCAAGGCATCTCCCAATAGAAATTGGTGATCCTTTCAGCCCTTGTTCAACCACAAGTTTTAACTTAGAAATTTGGATGATGAGATTCTTGGTAGCTTCCATGTTTTGATGCTCAAATTGTCCTTTACCAGGGACATGGCTAAGTACTTAGATTTTTCCATCTGCAGAGGTGGTGCACTTTCCCCACAAGACTTGGTTTCCCAAGACAAGATCTTTCAGAAGCCTTCCCTTAGACCAGAATGGACGCGTTCCAACCTATCAAACCCCTACCACCAACTGTCCATTTGGCTAAGTTATTGCAACCTATATGATCCAGGCAGAGCCCATAATGCCAAGTGGCTGCACTTGAAGCTTCTCAATATTTGACATCTCAAATCTCTTTGTTCCTGGGTGGCCATCCACAAGTGAGATACACAAGGTAAACCATAGAAATGGGCCTTATGAACCACTCAACATAAACCATTCCTTCCATTCCACCCAGGTGATTCATTCACTTAGTTGTTTTATTAAACAAAACATAAGTCCACAGACTTAGAAATATTTCATAGTATGAATATATATTCCACCCTTGTTTTCTATTAGCTAAGCTAAGCATGATAGTAGTAGGAATCTTAACTTAGGAAATTTCTACTAAGGTTTCATCTACTAGGATTTCCCATAGCATAGTTTATACTTAGCAAAATTCCATGCAAGTCCTACTTAGAAAAATATCACTAATGCATAGTGAAAATAATGGGACAATAGTATGAAGCATCACTTGCCTTTTTGGTAGAGTATAGGTTCACTTCTTGAGCTTTGCAATGTTCACACACTTCAAGTCACTACAATTCAATCAAGCCAACAATATTTCAATCTACCATTCAAGCAAATCATCACATAAAATAATAAACAAAACAATACATGCAAGCATGCAAAAGGGTTGTTTTATTTGTAGAAGTGGTTTCTAATGGTTCATAAACATTTGAAAGCACCTAATGGTCATTTTATAAAGTGTCAAAGCCATTTGCAAAAAGATTTTACTTCATAAACCATTTTTAAACCAAAGTATCATTTTATGTGGTGTAGAAATGTTTTTAATAAGGCAATATTCTATAGGTTTCACAAAATATGTTTTCAAACCACAAAACCTTGTGTTTAGGGTCAGAGAGTTTAATTCCAAAATATTTCACAAAGGTTTTCTTCCAAAACCATTTTTAATAAATAAACCATATTTTTATTTGACTAGAAATGGTTTTAAATCAAAGATTCATTCTTTTGTTTCACCAAATACATTTTTGAAACCACCAAGTGTTTCCTATGGTAAGTAGGTTCAAAACACACCATTTGCAAAATATTTTATCCCCAAAATCATTTTAGAACAATTTTTATAACCTAAACAAGCATACATAAGTTTCTGGAAAAACAATCATTTTACCAGAAACGTTTTACTAAACAAAGTGCATGGTTGGCTAGGGCTTGTTTTTCTGAATCCATTGATATAAAGTTTGCAAAATTTGGACGTGTGGTTTGAAAGTTATAGATTTTACAAGATCAAACATCTAATAGATTGTTTTCTGTTTTTAAAACAAAAGGCTGGCCACGTGGAGCGATTCCATTGGTCAATAATGGTTCACGTGGATCGACCTCTCTGGAGCGTTAGATCTAAGTGAAATCATTCGGCTCTGGTTCAAACTTACCTCTTCGCCTAGATCTAATCCTAGCCGGTCAAAATGGATCCTACGGCTACAGGGACCTTGCCAGGAACTGGCGGCGCTCGACGGTGGTCAAGGCGCGGCTGTTCTGGAGGTGGCGTTGGCGACGTTTCAGGAAGAGAGGGAGGGAGTGAAGGCGCTTACAGTGATCGCAGTGACGCCCTGATGCTCAAGGTGCTCGTCGTTGGGCAGGGGCGCACAGGAACTGCGGTGATTGCTCGTCGGAGACATCGGCGGCGTCGGGCTCGCTCAGGTGTCGATGCTGTCGACACTACAGGGCACAAAAAGGTGAGGCAGAGGGTTCGTTAGATGCGGGAGAGTGTGGCGTTCACGGGAGCATCATCAAGAGGGAGTGGCGAGGTCGGAGTTACCGGGAAAGGGTCGCCGGAGTTGGGGCAGTTCTCGGTGGCGCTCAGGTGATGACGAAGCCGAGGCTACGGTGCTTGCGCGGGCTAACGAGAGGCACTGGGAGATGCGCCAGGAGGTGGGGAGAAAGCCTGCGTGCAGTGGGAGGCGAGGGACGGTTGGTCGGCGGCGGAATTTGCTGAGGAAGCTCGTCGGGTCAGTGGCGTTGCCGGTAGAAATCCAGGCAGCCTGGTGGCTCCGGTCGTGTGAGGGTTGAGGGGAAAGAAGGAGGGAGCATGGGCGATTAAATGGGCGAGGTTACTAGGAGAAATTAATCAGCCATTTACTCGAATTGATGCGAGCAATTAGAGGCAGCAAACGGCGACGAGGGGGAAGGAACTGGTCGCGGGGTGAGGAAGACGATGACGCGGCAGTGGGGTCGTGTCATCAGCGAGAGAGAGGGAGTGGGCGTGGGGTCCTGTTGTCAGCGACTTAGCGGGTTCTTTTGCGAGTGAGGAAAACGTTTCGGGGGGAGGGGGATAGGTGGGCTGGACTGGGCCTAGTGGGCTCGCTGGCTGGGTCGAGTCTTTTCCCTCTTTTTGATCTGTTTCATTTTTCTTTTTTTCTGTTTCCTTTATTCTGTTTTGATTTTGTTTAAACAATTCAAACAACCATTTGTATTCAAAACCTTGCCAAAATTTGTGTGGGTTTAAATATTGTTTAGTATTGTATTCTAATGTCAATTTTGAATAAAAACTTTATTCTTTTTGGGGTCTTTTATTTATTCAAAAAGGCTCTAGTTTTTTTTAAATCAAATAGATTTACTAATATTTCTAAACACCATTTTATTTTTCCAAAACCTTCCAAAATCTTTTCAGTAGGTTTTTATTTGTTTAGTTGGTTCAAATAATTCATCTTGAACTATTTGGGAAGTATTTAATATGATTTATTAATCATTTAAGATTGGGTATTTGTTTTAATTCTAATAGGATTTGGTTTATGCCATTTTATTTTATTTGGAATATTCTTTATCCTTTTATTTTATTGGGATTATAATCATTCCATTTGCTTAATGGATTAGGCCAAGATATGATTTGGTCTTTAAATATTCTTTATTTAATAATTCTTTCTTCATCTTATAAAATCCATATCTTTTTATTTAGAGGTCCAAACTTGGTGATTCCAATTTGTGAAATCTTATTTATTATTTGTTTATCCTTTTAAATCCTTTTAGGATTATTTGCTCAACATTTGGTATGGGTTTAGATAAGGGCTTTAATAGCTTTGGAAATTTAATTCTTCTATCTTATTAAAAGTCCTAAGATTTTATTTATGGTTCCAAATTGAGTGAAACCAATTTCCATGGTCTTATATTATTTCTATTTGTCTTTCTTGATCATTTGTGAATGTTTGTTGACAAATTTTTATCTAGATCAAATCCATGGATTTGGAGATCATTGGAAATGATTTTTATTCCATTAGGGTTTAGGGTTTGGATTTTATTTTCCAAGTGTTTAAATTTCCAGATACATTCATTGAGGAATGCATTTCTTTTTATTTGGATTTTGTTGAATTCAAACTTTAACCAAAGTTTGTTCAAGATGGGATTTCAAGTTTCCATTTAGAAACAAAAAGTTTCTTTTCACCCTGATTTTCAACAAAAAAAATTATTTTGTTTATTAATTTTTCACATTACAAGATTTGGAAAATCTTGGGATGTGACAGGCTACCACCCTTAAAAAAAATATCGTCCCGAGATTTGGGGAGGCTAGGGTTACAAGTTGGCTCAAAGCATCTAAGGTACTACCACCCTTAAAAATTTTCCAACTAGATTACATCTTGGTTTGCTTGGGGTCTTGTTGAAATATCTCTGGGCAAACATCTGCATAGTGCCCTTTGTTTCCACACTTGAAACATATGACAAGGCTGAGATCCTTCATAGGCTTGTTTATCTTTGTAAGATCCCTCCTTTGTAAAGGAAAAGATCCCTGTGATTGCAATGCTAGTCCCTGGATCAATGCTAGCATCCACAGTTTAAGATGAAGTACACAGATACAAAGGTCGTTTATTACATTCATTCCAGAGATAAAACATAGTATTTTACAACTCGGGGCCAAAGGCCTAATACAAGAGTTTATGGAATAAGTAAATAAACATAAGTCTTCATCTTCATGTGCCACAGGCAAGCATGTTGAGTGTAGACTCATGACTCCTATTCATCATCGGAGTAACCTGCAACATTACAAGTTACAGCCACAGAGGGTCAATACTTTGGAATAGTATTGGCAAGTGATACCTTAGCTTATTTAAAGTGGACTATAATACTATATGCATTTGGCCAAGTGGGCTTAGGCTTGCATTGCTCAAAATATATTTTTCCTTAACATTTGAAAACACTAAGTTTTTGTTTGGCACAAATCACCCAAGGCATCTACCAATCTAAGACTGAAGATCCACTCAGGGCATCTACCAATCAAAGACTGAAGATCCTTTTAACCCTTGTTCAACCACAAGTTTTTACTTAGAAATTGGGATGAGGAGATTCTTGATAGCTTCCATGTCTTGATGCTCAAATTGTCCTTTACCAGGGACATGGCTAAGTACTTAGATTTTACACTCTGCAGAGGTGGTGCACTTTCCCCACAAGACTTGGTTTCCCAAGACAAGATCTTTCAGAAGCCTTCCCTTAGACCATCATGGACGCGCTCCAACCTATCAAACCCTACCACCCACTGTCCATATGGCTAAGTTCTTGCAACCTATATGATCATGGCAGAGCCCATATTGCCAAGTGGTTGCACTTGAAGCTTCTCAACATTTGACATCTCAAATCTCTTTGTTCCTGGGTGGCCATCCACAAGTGAGATACACAAGCCAAGTCCATGGCCTTGTGAACCACTCAACACAAACCATTCCTTCCATTCCACCCAGGTGATTCATTCACTTAGTTGTTTTATTAAACAAAACATAAGTCCACAGACTTAGAAGTTTTCGATGGCATGAATATATATTCCACCCTTGTTTTCTATTAGCTAAGATAAGCATCAAAGTAGTAGGAATCTTAACTTAGGAAATTTTTAATAAGGCTTCATCTACTAGGTTTTCCCATAGCAAGGTCTATACTTAGCAAAATAAAATCCATGCAAGATTTACTTAGCAAAAACACTAATGCATAGTGAAAGAAATGGGACAAAAGATATGAAGCATCACTTGCCTTGGTAATGGGGAGAGTAGCACTCTTCACAGTCACAATCACTAGCAAAATCTACACACAAAATTGTAGCACACATTTACACACAATTCATATACAATCAAAAATAATATGAATGCATGCATGCATGAATTTACTAAGTGGGCATTTTGAAAACTTTGCCAAGCAAGTGCATGAATACAGAAACTTAACAAGACACCAAAATTGCCAAAACAAACTTATTTAACCCTAAAACAAATTACTAAACTAAAACCATACTCAAAATAGCCTTAAACAAGTTTCTAGAAATAAATTCATTCTAATGGTTACTATTTGTTAAACACATTGGATATTCAGAAAGGCCTTGATTCACTGAATCCAACGGTATAAAGTTTGCAAAATTCCAACGTGGAAATCAAAAGTTATGGCAGTTTGAAGTTTGGTTCTAATTCTGGTTTTAAATTCTGTTTTTGAATTCATCCTAGCCACGCGTCGCAACCTCACTGGTGCGTACCGCTTCAGTTGGATCGCGCTCTGCAGCAGCAGGATCTAAACAGATCGTATGCTCCAGATCGCGTACCGCTTCGCAGTTAAAAGAATCTATCCTAGCGCTCGGATCTGGATCTAACGGTGCTCGTTCAAACAACCAAGTCCTGGCGGCGCACGGTGTCAGCGAGCGGCGGAGCGCTCGGTCTACGGCGGTGCTAGTGTTCCCGGTCGTCCGCGAGAGGGAGAAGGGTCATACCAGGCTCGCGAGAAGCTGCTGAAGCTCAAGGTAGCGTCGGTTTGCGAAGGGGCGCTCGGATGTGGCTGAGAGAGCTCGTCGGAGTTGTGCACAGCGTCGGGTGGTCGTTGTCGGAGTCGTTGCCGAGGTTCCGCGTCGCCCTAACACAAGCCAGAGGGTTTAGGAGATGCGCAATAATGTTGCGAACAAACTCGTGCGAGTCAGAAGTGAAGGGCGCCGCAGGACTTACGAATTTGGTCGCGGAGTCGAGGTGGTCGTTGGTGCTTGCGGTGTCGGCGGACGGCGACTGGGCGTCTGAGATGAACTAATGGGGTCGAGGTGGCGCAAAGACTCACCGAATCAGATAGCAAGAGTGAGAGGCAGAGGAACACGAGGCTCACGAAATTGATCGCGGAGTGGGCTCTCGAGGCGGTGTGGGGTTGATTGAGGGCACTGGTGGCGGAGTGAGCGAGGTGTTTGGGGAAATGCTCAGGCGAGAGGATCTTATAGCCGAGGCTCGACGAGCTTCAGCGGATTAATGCCCAATTACGCGCGCCATTAACCATGACTGCAGCGGCGACGTGGTCGCGAGCGCGGTTTGGGGAAGACGGGGTCGACGTGGGCGGGGCCCGCTGGTCAGCGTAATGAGCAAAGGGGGTGTGGGGTAGGTGCATCGGCGTCTAAAAGAAAAGTTAGAAGAAGAAAAACTCCCGTGGGCTTGTTGGGCTCGTTCGTTCTTTGGGCGAGCTTTGGCGCGTGGCCCTTTTCATTTGTTTAACTCTTTTTCTTTTCTAATTCGATTTTCTGAATGGGTTTTCAAATGGTTTCAAAATCAATTTGAATTCAAAACTTCCTGAGGTTTTGCAGTGGTGATTTGGTCTCAGAAATGGGTCAGAACTCATGGGCTACTTTGCAAGGGCTTGGTCAACTTGGATTTCAAACAAACAGAGACTTTGCTTCTATTTTGCAAATGTTTTGAAAAGGGTTTTGAAATTATTTCTAAGTTGAAAACTTTGGTCAAACCTTTACACCTAAACTTTCCAACAATGGAGGCAAGCAACCAAGTTCCTAAACAATCAAGTCTCAAAGGGTGATGGCCATTTGAGTTAAATTTGCTCACATGAAATCATAGCACCAAGCTTCTGTTTCTGAAATGATTTTGAGAAAAACCCTAAATGATGAAGGATGCAATTATGATATGAATGAGCTTTGAAATATGAATTTAGGGATGTTACAAATCTAACCCCCTTAAGATGAATGTCGCCCTCGAGATTCGGATTGGCTAGCAAATAGGTGAGGGTGGTCTTTCCGAAGATCATCTTCTCTTTCCCATGTTGCTTCCTCTTCGGAATGATGATTCCATTGTACTTTGCAAAACTTGATAGTTTTTGTCCTTGTGACTCTTTCTGTGGTCTCAAGAATCTTGACAGGCTTTTCTTCATAGGTGAGATCACTTTCTAGTTGAACTTCTTCCAAAGATATGGTATCCTTCAGAGAAGATTCTTCCATTTCCGGGTGACATTTCTTGAGCTGACTCACATGAAAAACATTATGGACTGCTGATAAAGATGCTGGCAGTTCGATTTCATATGCAGCTTCTCCCTTGCGACTTAGAATGTTAAATGGTCCAACATATCTTGGTGCCAACTTCCCTTTGACTCCAAATCTTTTCACTCCACGAAGTGGTGATACTCTAAGATAAGCTCTGTCCCCAACTTCGTAGGTGACTTCTCTACGCTTAGAATCTGCGTAGCTTTTCTGTCGAGACTGTGCTATCTTCAACCTGTCCCTAACCAATTTGACCTTTTCTTCGGCGTCTTTGATAAGATCTGGTCCGAACAAACTTCTTTCTCCCACACCATTCCATAGCAATGGGGTGGTACACTTCCTTCCATAGAGAAGCTCAAATGGTGCCATCCCAATGCTAGATTGGCGACTGTTATTGTAAGAGAACTCTGCGTAAGGCAGACTGTCATCCCAACTTGCTCCATAGTCTAGGGCACATGCCCTCAACATGTCTTCAAGAATTTGATTAGTCCTTTCTGTTTGTCCATCAGTTTGAGGATGAAAAGCAGTGCTAAATTCCAACCTCGTTCCTAAAGATTCGTGAAGCTGTCTCCAAAAGTGAGAAGTGAACTGAGTTCCTCTATCAGACACAATACTCTTAGGCACACCGTCAAGGCATACAATTCTGCTCATGTAAATTCTGGCTAACTTTGCACTGGTATAAGTTGTCTTTACGGGTATAAAATGAGCCACTTTAGTTAGGCGATCCACTACTACCCATATGGAATCATACCCTGACCTGGTCCTTGGTAATCCGTGAAATCCATACCAATATTTTCCCACTTCCATTCAGGAATAGGCATTGGTTGAAGCAAACCTGCTGGCTTCTGATGCTCCGCTTTCACTCTACTACACACGTCACACAAAGCAATGTGTTCGACGATGTCCCTTTTGAGGTTATTCCACCAAAATCTTTCTTTCATATCATTTTGGTGTTTCCCGGGTGAATAGAATACGGAGAGTTATGGGCTTCTTGTAGAATCAGTTTCCGCAATTCCGGATCTTGTGGAACACAAATATGTTTCCCATGCCATAAAGTACCTTGTTCGTCTATTTGGAAACTTTTAGCTTTCCCTAGGCTAATCCTTTCCTTAATCTCTTCGATTTCTTTATCCGTCTTTTGGGCTTCCTTAATCTTATCCAACAGAGTGGGTTGAACATCCAAAGACATGAGATGTCCTTCTGGCACAATCTCCAACCTGAGTTCCTTGAATTGCTTACACAAGTCATCTGGCAATTCACCTTTGGTAAGGACATTTACAAACGCCTTACGACTTAGAGCATCTGCTACTACATTTGCTTTACCGGGGTGGTATTGCAAACTCAAGTCGTAATACTTGATAAGTTCTAGCCATCTCCTTTGTCTCATATTGATTTCCTTCTGGGTGAAGATATACTTCAAACTCTTATGGTCGGTGAATACTTCACAACGTTTTCCCAAAAGGTAATGTCTCCATGTTTTGAGTGCATGGACAACAGCGGCCAACTCTAAATCATGAGTAGGATATTTTACCTCATGAGTTTTGAGTTGTCTCGAGGCATAAGCCACAACTTTTCCGCTTTGCATAAGTACGGCACCTAATCCTTGGTGAGAAGCATCACAATACACTTGGAAATCCTTTTCCAAATCTGGTAAACCTGAGCTGGTCTTGACACAAGTCTCTTCTTTAATTCTTGAAAGCTGAGTTCACAACCTTCAAACCAAGCAAATTTCTTATCTTTCTTTAACAATTCTGTCATTGGTTTAGCAACCTTTGAATTTTTTTCAATGAATCTTCTGTAGTATCCCGCTAAACCAAGGAAACTACGAACCTCTTTTACGCTCTTAGGAGATTCCCATTCTGTCACAGCTGAAACTTTAGCAGGGTCAACTGCTACACCATCCTTTGTCATAACGTGACCAAGAAATCCAACTTCCTCTAACCAAAACTCACACTTGCTGAATTTGGCATAAAGCTTATGTTCCCTTAGTTTCTCAAGTATCAAGCGTAGATGTCTTTCATGCTCTTCCTTGCTCTTGGAGTAGACTAAGATGTCATCGATGAAAACGACAACGAACTTGTCGAGAAATTCCATGAACACTTTGTTCATCATATTCATGAAGTATGCTGGAGCGTTGGTTAAACCAAAAGGCATCACCGTGTACTCATACAATCCATACCTTGTGGTGAATGTTGTTTTAGGTATGTCTTGCTCTCTTATCTTGAGTTGAAAATAACCTGACCGAAGATCAATCTTCGAGAACACACAAGCTCCTTCTAGCTGATCAAACAAGTCATTTATTCTTGGCAAAGGATATTTGTTCTTGATGGTTACCTCGTTGAGAGAACGGTAATCTATGCATAATCTTTGAGTTCTGTCTCTCTTTTCTACGAACAAAACTGGTGCTCCCCAAGATGAAGAACTTGGCTGGATGAATCCTTTCTGCAATTGTTCTCCAAGCTGTTTCTTGAGTTCCTTAAGTTCGTCAACTGACATTTTATAAGGCCTCTTTGCTCTTGGTCCAGAACCTAGTACCAAATCTATTATAAACTCTACATCTCTATCTGGTGGCATTCCCGGTAACTCTTCCGGAAACACATCCGGATATTCACTCACAATTGGCACAGTGTCCATGCTAACCCCCTTAAGAGAATTCAGTTTACTTCCTTTAGATTTAAAATTGGACTTAAATTTTATCCTCTTACCTTCAGGGGTTGTGAGTGCAACTGTACGATTGGCACAATCTAGTACTCCCTCATACTTAGCCATCCAATCCATTCCCAAAATCACATCCAATCCTTGGGAATTTAGGATTATTAGGTTCACTGGAAACTTATGTTTTCCGATCTCTATGACTAGATCCCGGCATCCAAGACTCACTATCATATCTCCACCCGGAGAGCTAACTTTTATTGGACACCCAATGTTTTCAGATGCAAACCCATTTCTATCAACAAATGCTTTTGATATGAATGAATGAGATGCACCAGTGTCAAAGAGTACAAATGCTGAGATGGAATTGAGTCTGAACTTACCAGCAACGACATCGGGCTCTTCATAGACCTCCTCCACATTGATGTGGTTAACCTGTCCTTTCTGAAAAGGATTGGGCTTGTTAGGTCCTTCAACTTTCTTTTCAGGGCACTCATTAGCATAATGCCCCAGCTTCTTGCATTTGTAGCATTCGACCTAACTGATGTCCGTTTTAGGCTGGTTTCTACTTCCACTTCCACTTCCACTATGGTGGCTCTTATGTCCACTCTTGTGATTCTTGTACTTATCATTGTCATGACTGCGATGATGCTTGTTGTCATGACGGTTGTGGTTGTGGTGCTTGTTAAATTTCCCATGCTTGTGGGATCACAGTGACACTATCATCATAGTGAGATCGTTTATGAGACGATCCCGAGCTGTGCTTGTCGGAGTGTTTCCTCTTTCTACTCTCGACTTGCTTCATTTTATTCTCCACAATAACAGCCTTGTCACACAGTGACTGATAAGTTGGAACATATGCCACAGACAGCTGCAGATTCAGTTCATCATTCAAGCCTTCCATAAACTTTTCCTTTCTTTTGGCATCTGTGTCAACCTCATCCGGTGCATAGCGCGCCAGATTGTTGAACTCTTCAATATATTCAGCCACGCTGTGGTGGCGCTGCTTCAGGTTGTGAAACTCCTTCTTTTTCAGGCCCATCATTCCTGGTGAGATATGAGTAGTGCGAAAACCATCTTCAAAGATAGCCCAAGTCACCTCATCGATAGGAGTGGTGATCTGGAAGTTGTCCCACCATGCGGCGGCTGGTCCTTCCAACAGGTGTCTTTGAACCTGACTTTTCAGCATCCGCGACCTCACGGTCACTAAGTCTTTGTTCTGAGCGTAGCCAATCATTGGCCACCATGGGATCGTCGTTCCGAAAACTTAGCTGGCCTCAGACGCAGAAATCTGGTGAGCATATCAAAACCCGGAGGGTTGTTGTTGTTGTTGTTATTGGGGTTGTTGTTGTTCTGGTTTTGGATGAATGTCGTCATCATTTGCATAAGCTGTATCTGCGCATTCATCATCTGTTGCATTTCCGGGGTAATGTTGTTGGGGTTGGGGTTGGGGTTTGCGCGACGGGGAGGCATCTGTGGTTTATTCAATGTAAGAATGAGATACCCATAGATGTTTATGCACAATACATCACGTAAGCAAACACATAGCATGCAACAAAAGGATCAAAGTTCAACAACAAGATAACAAAAGTCTCAAAGTAAAAACACACAAGTGGCAAGCCATCCACATGTCGGATGGTCCAATAATAAGTTCACAAATAACAAGTGCGGTAAATAGAGATAACTGAGTAGTCAAGTCTACTCGTCAGCATCAATCTCCTCCTCGACAAAGGTAAGACCTGCGTTCTCCATTGCGGTCTTGTTCTCCTCGATAGTAGTGGTCAAGGAGTCGATCTTGGCCTTGAGAGCCCTCTTCTGGGAACGAAGTCTCTCAATCACTGTCTGCTGCTGCTCTAACTCGAAGTCCTTGGACTGCAGTTCCTCGGTCATATCCCGGATCCTCTTGTTCCTATCCTGGACACGCTTCTCTTGACTCTTGAACTTACGGTCCTAGGTCTCGAACTTCGCCTCCATCTCCTTGACTACCTCGTCCTGCTGCGCGAAGAGCTTGTCCTTCTCGCGAAGCTACACCTGGAGCTCGTCATTGCTAAGCATGACGTTGGTCCTGTCAGTATCCACGTGCCTAATAAGAGTCTCTAAGTCCTGGAGGTACAGGCGTATCGGCTCTGTTATGGCCCTCGAGTCGTCCTCAAAGTCGATGGACTCTCCGTCATCATCACGCCTTCCGAAGGCGTGGAAGTGAGTGCCTCTAACCTGTCGGGAGTGACGGCCTAACAGTCGTCCTATCAGATCCTGCATGACAACCTCCATGCCTCTCTCCCTGTCATCGTGCATAAGCTTGAAGACGATGGCCTCCGTAGTAGGCTCTGTCTGGTGTCCTGGCTGGTTCACCTTGAAGCCCCAGAGGTCCTTCCTCTCAAACTTGGTGAGTGGGTGTACCGTAATGGTGGGAAGAGGGAGATCGAGCAAGGTAGTAAGCTCTACGATACGAGGACCGAAGCGGGTAACCTGGAACTCCTCAACAGTGCTGATGGTAATAGGCATCTATTTATAAGATTGAAAAAGTTAGAACAACACAATTTAAAATAAACAAGACAAACATTCATACATATCCATGGGACACAAAATCACACAAGTCATGCATACATGAATCCATTACATCAACCACGGTTCAAATTTATTTAAGGTATCATTTGGAAAATAAGGTGATAGTTGGTGGTCCAACTAACGAAGTGCGTTTACAAACCTATCTCACTGGATCTGGTGGCTAACACAATGTTCCTAGAGGCAATCAGCCTATCTTGTTCACATGCTTCTATCACTAAGTCTATAATATCTCCCCTTAAGGTTTGGTTGGTGACTTCCAACTCTTGAGTATGTTCCTTCTCTTTCTCTAAGTCTTTTTGGAGGTTGAGCATATTGCTCTTAACTCTAGCACTGAGTTCTTTGATAGTCTTCCAAGCTGCTTCTCTGGCTGACTCAAAGAATGTAGTGTGCATCACAGTGTTGGTGTACATGCAGAAGCCTCTTTCTTTGTGGTTGTCTTCCTTGTTTTTGTACAAGTGAAGTTGCACCCACCAATACTCCACTCCTTCCTCCATCACTAGAAAGCCCTTGTACACAGCTGCACCATGTGCTTCCATTGCCTCCATGAGGTCCTTGAGAATCTTGGGAAACTCAGTCTCACACTCCAAGGTCATGGTCATGAGTGGTCCTCTCTTCACGGCTTCGTTAATGGAGTTCATCTACAAATAGAGATGAGAATGAGAAGATTAGAAAAGTTTACGAGAAGAATAGACAAGTGTAGAAGTAGTTAAAAAATTTCCTTAGTGGTTTCCAATCCTAGGGTCATAATCCTACAGGCAACACAGTGCTCTGATACCATCTGTAAGATCCCTCCTTTGTAAAGGAAAAGATCCCTGTGATTGCAATGCTAGTCCCTGGATCAATGATAGCATCCACAATTTAAGATGAAGTACACAGATACAAAGGTCGTTTATTACATTCATTCCAGAGATAAAACATAGTCTTTTACAACTCAGGGCCAAAGGCCTAATACAAGAGTTTATGGAATAAGTAAATAAACATAAGTCTTCATCCTCATGTGCCACAGGCAAGCATGTTGAGTGTAGACTCATGACTCCTATTCATCATCGGAGTAACCTGCAACATTACAAGTTACAGCCACAGAGGGTCAATACTTTGGAATAGTATTGGCAAGTGATACCTTAGCTTATTTAAAGTGGACTATAATACTATATGCATTTGGCCAAGTGGAGCTTAGGCTTGCATTGCTCAAAATATATTTTTCCTTAACATTTGAAAACACTAAGTTTTTGTTTGGCACAAATCACCCAAGGCATCTACCAATCTAAGACTGAAGATCCACTCAGGGCATCTACCAATCAAAGACTGAAGATCCTTTTAACCCTTGTTCAACCACAAGTTTTTACTTAGAAATTGGGATGAGTAGATTCTTGATAGCTTCCATGTCTTGATGCTCAAATTGTCCTTTACCAGGGACATGGCTAAGTACTTAGATTTTACACTCTGCAGAGGTGGTGCACTTTCCCCACAAGACTTGGTTTCCCAAGACAAGATCTTTCAGAAGCCTTCCCTTAGACCATCATGGACGCGCTCCAACCTATCAAACCCTACCACCCACTGTCCATATGGCTAAGTTCTTGCAACCTATATGATCATGGCAGAGCCCATATTGCCACGTGGTTGCACTTGAAGCTTCTCAACATTTGACATCTCAAATCTCTTTGTTCCTGGGTGGCCATCCACAAGTGAGATACACAAGCCAAGTCCATGGCCTTGTGAACCACTCAACACAAACCATTCCTTCCATTCCACCCAGGTGATTCATTCACTTAGTTGTTTTATTAAACAAAACATAAGTCCACAGACTTAGAAGTTTTCCATGGCATGAATATATATTCCACCCTTGTTTTCTATTAGCTAAGCTAAGCATGAAAGTAGTAGGAATCTTAACTTAGGAAATTTTTACTAAGGCTTCATCTACTAGGTTTTCCCATAGCAAGGTCTATACTTAGCAAAATAAAATCCATGCAAGATTTACTTAGCAAAAACACTAATGCATAGTGAAAGAAATGGGAAAAAAGATATGAAGCATCACTTGCCTTGGTAATGGGGAGAGTAGCACTCTTCACAGTCACAATCACTAGCAAAATCTACACACAAAATTGTAGAACACATTTACACACAATTCATATACAATCAAAAATAATATGAATGCATGCATGCATGAATTTACTAAGTGGGCATTTTGAAAACTTTGCCAAGCAAGTGCATGGATACAGAAACTTAACAAGACACCAAAATTGCCAAAACAAACTTATTTAACCCTAAAACAAATTACTAAACTAAAACCATACTCAAAATAGCCTTAAACAAGTTTCTAGAAATAAATTCATTCTAATGGTTACTATTTGTTAAACACATTGGATATTCAGAAAGGTCTTGATTCACTGAATCCAACGGTATAAAGTTTGCAAAATTCCAACGTGGAAATCAAAAGTTATGGCAGTTTGAAGTTTGGTTCTAATTCTGGTTTTAAATTCTGTTTTTGAATTCATCCTAGCCACGCGTCGCAACCTCACTGGTGCGTACCGCTTCAGTTGGATCGCGCTCTGCAGCAGCAGGATCTAAACAGATCGTATGCTCCAGATCGCGTACCGCTTCGCAGTTAAAAGAATCTATCCTAGCGCTCGGATCTGGATCTAACGGTGCTCGTTCAAACAACCAAGTCCTAGCGGCACACGGTGTCAGCGAGCGGCGGAGCGCTCGGTCTACGGCGGCGCTAGTGTTCCCGGTCGTCCGCGAGAGGGAGAAGGGTCATACCAGGCTCGCGAGAAGCTGCTGAAGCTCAAGGTAGCGTCGGTTTGCGAAGGGGCGCTCGGATGTGGCTGAGAGAGCTCGTAGGAGTTGTGCACGGCGTCGGGTGGTCGTTGTCGGAGTCGTTGCCGAGGTTCCGCGTCGCCCTAACACAAGCCAGAGGGTTTAGGAGA
This sequence comes from Avena insularis, assembly GCA_023614405.1. Taxonomy (NCBI): domain Eukaryota; kingdom Viridiplantae; phylum Streptophyta; class Magnoliopsida; order Poales; family Poaceae; genus Avena; species Avena insularis. Next base: position 374,475,173 of record CM042691.1, on the reverse strand, counting down.
TGCGCAATAACGTTGCGAACAAACTCGTGCGAGTCAGAAGTGAAGGGGCGCACGGGACTTACGGAATTTGGTCGCCGGAGTCGAGGTGGTCATCGGTGCTTGCGGTGTCGAGCGGAAACGGCGACCTGGGGCAGTACAGGATGAACTAGTGGGGTCAGGAGGTGCGCAAAGACTCACTGAATCAGATAGCAAGAGTGAGAGGCAGAGGGGAACACGAGGCTCACCGGAATTGATCGCCGGAGTGGGCTCTGTCTGCGGCGGTGTGGGGTTGATTGAGGGCAGCCTGGTGGCGGAGTGAGCGAGGTGTTTGGGGGGAAATGCTCGCGAGGCAGAGAGGATCTTATAGCCAGAGGCTCGACAGGAAACGCTCGCGGATTAATGCCCAATTACGCCGCGCCATTACCGGCCATGACTGCAGCGGCGACGTGGTCGCGAGCGCGGTTTGGGGAAGACGGGGTCGACGTGGGCGGGGCCCGCTGGTCAGCGTAATGAGCAAAGGGGGTGTGGGGTAGGTCTGTCAGCGGCTGAGTGCGTGCGCTCGTGCGTGAGAGAAGAAAAGGAAACTCCCCGGGTGGGCTTGTTGGGCTCGTTTCGTTGCTGGGCCAGAAACCTGGCGCGTGGCCCTTTTCATTTGTTTAACTCTTTTTCTTTTCTAATTCGATTTTCTGAATGGGTTTTCAAATGGTTTCAAAATCAATTTGAATTCAAAACTTCCTGAGGTTTTGCAGTGGTGATTTGGTCTCAGAAATGGGTCAGAACTCATGGGTTACTTTGCAAGGGCTTGGTCAACTTGGATTTCAAACAAACAAAGACTTTGCTTCTATTTTGCAAATGTTTTGAAAAGGGTTTTGAAATTATTTCTAAGTTGAAAACTTTGGTCAAACCTTTACACCTAAACTTTCCAACAATGGAGGCAAGCAACCAAGTTCCTAAACAATCAAGTCTCAAAGGGTGATGGCCATTTGAGTTAAATTTGCTCACATGAAATCATAGCACCAAGCTTCTGTTTCTGAAATGATTTTGAGAAAAACCCTAAATGATGAAGGATGCAATTATGATATGAATGAGCTTTGAAATATGAATTTAGGGATGTTACAATCTTGTGCTTCATCCTTTCTGGAAAATTGCTTGCATAATGTCCTTGGTTACCACAACTGAAACATGTGATAAGATTGAGTTCTTCACGTATCTTCTATGGACAAGTTGCCACATAATGGCCTAGCTCTTTGCAGCTGTTGCACCACACTTGGCTAATCTCCTTATATTTCTGCTTCTTTGGACATTCACTGGCATAGTGTCCCATTTCTTTGCAATGATTACATTGCACATGGCTTTTGTCCTTCTTTTTCTTGGGTTTCTCCAAAGCTAGGAGTGCCTCTAGTTCATGTTCTTCATATGTTATCTCATAGGTAGGGATGTCTACTGGTTTCTTTGACCTTCTATTGCTCCTTGGATAATTCATATGCCTCTTCTTTGGTCCTTTACATTGGGTCATATTGCATGGAGGTACAAGTGGAGATTTTCCTTTGTCCTCATCCTTCTTGGTAGACTTGGCTCTCTCATGGTAGTCTGAAATCAGTTGTTGCACTCCACCTTGTTTCCTTTGGTCAACTAGGGAATAGATGGGGCATTGGATAGGGACATGATTACTTCCTTCACATAGGTAGCAAGTAACTTGAGATGTGGGGCATTGGTCAGCTGGGTGTTTCTCTTCACAGTTGGGGCATTGATCCTCATGCTCCTTGGTAGTGTGATCCTTGTCTCCACAAATATTGCAAGCTTGGGTTCCTTCTAAAATAACATCTTTGTCATCCTTGTTGTCACAAACTCCTTTGGAAGAGCTGCTTCCCATGTTGATCATTTGATCTGTCACCTTATGCAACAATTGGGTTTGGGTTTCCAAAAACCTTTGCATGGTTGGATCTACTTCACTGGTGTTGGCTATAAATTGAGTTGTCACTTGGTTCAACTGGGTTTGGGTTACTATGAGTTCTCTCATGTTGTCTTCTTGGTTGTTGTTGTCACCATCCTTGATGTTGGAGTCTCTTGGAGAAGTCATCTGTTTGGGTTGGATTGGGATTAGAATGGGAAAAATATTTCTAAGGAATCAATTCTAATCACACACATCACAATTCACTCAAGCAAAGTGCAAGCAATCACAAACAAATATTCCACTCAAACAACAAGTTTCAAGCATATTTTTAGGCAACCAAAAATATTTTTGTTACACCACATAAGTTGGTGGGTTTGACTTAAACTAAATATGGTGGTCCATCTATATGGTTCACTTGTGATCTTTCCATCCTTCTTGGTTGATTCATCTTGAACAAGATCTTTGTATCCTTGGAGAAAATTTCTTGTGTCTTGGTCACAAACTTCAAAGAGATGATGGTTCCTTCTGAGTTGTGTTTCCTTAGTCTTCAAGTCTTGAGTAACATTTCGTGTCTCACTTGTAGTCCTTAGTGATATCCAAGGTTGAAGTCCTTGGTGATAATGTTGAAGATGTTGAAGTCATTAGAGTTGAAGATGTTGAAGTCATTAGAGTTGATGAAGTCCTTTGCACATGGTGAAGTCTTTGGCCATGGGGTAGGCTTTGTCCATCAAGTTTGAAATAGAAGAGATGTAGAGTCAAGAAAGAGTTTACAAGATTGTTTGTAAATAAGTTTTGGAACAAATACAACTCCTATTTTTCTAAGGGGTTTTTATCCAATCCTAGGGTTACAAATCCTACAGGCAACACAATGCTCTGATACCATCTGTAAGGTTCCCAACCTTTAATAAGGTAGAGATCCTTGTGTTTACAATGATAGTCCCTGGATCAATAGCTAGCATCCACAGTTAAGATGTAATATCAAGAAACAAAGGTCATAATACAACTTTATAACCAGGAATAAAATAATTTATTTCATCTTACATAGCTCATTTGGCTATCTCATTACAATGCAGCAGAATGTCTATAAGCATGGGGTCCTTCATCTTCAAAGTGCCACAGGCAGACATGTTGGTTGTAGACTTTGTAATCCTAATCAACACACTTCACTAAATCAATCAAACCTGCAACATAACAAGTTACAGCCACAAGGGTCAATACATTTGAATTGTATTGGCAAGTGATACTATGGTAGTATAGTGGAGTCTATCATCTATATGCATTTGGCAAAGTGGAGTTGAGGCTTGCATTGCTCAAAATAGATTTTCCTTATCATTTGAAAACACTAAGTTTTTGCTTGACAAAATCTTTCCCAAGGCATCTCCCAATAGAAATTGGTGATCCTTTCAACCCTTGTTCAACCACAAGTTTTAACTTAGAAATTTGGATGATGAGATTCTTGGTAGCTTCCATGTTTTGATGCTCAAATTGTCCTTTACCAGGGACATGGCTAAGTACTTAGATTTTTCCATCTGCAGAGGTGGTGCACTTTCCCCACAAGACTTGGTTTCCCAAGACAAGATCTTTCAGAAGCCTTCCCTTAGACCAGAATGGACGCTTTCCAACCTATCAAACCCCTACCACCAACTGTCCATTTGGCTAAGTTATTGCAACCTATATGATCCAGGCAGAGCCCATAATGCCAAGTGGCTGCACTTGAAGCTTCTCAACATTTGACATCTCAAATATCTTTGTTCCTGGGTGGCCATCCACAAGTGAGATACACAAGATAAACCATAGAAATGGGCCTTGTGAACCACTCAACATAAACCATTCCTTCCATTCCACCTAGGTGATTCATTCACTTAGTTGTTTTATTAAACAAAACGTAAGTCCACAGACTTAGAAATATTTCATAGTATGAATATATATTCCACCCTTGTTTTCTATTAGCTAAGCTAAGCATGATAGTAGTATACTTAGCAAAATTCCATGCATAGGATTTCTACTAAGGTTTCATCTACTAGGATTTCCCATAGCATAGTTTATACTTAGCAAAATTCCATGCAAGTCCTACTTAGAAAAATATCACTAATGCATAGTGAAAATAATGGGACAAAAGTATGAAGCATCACTTGCCTTTTTGGTAGAGTATAGGTTCACTTCTTGAGCTTTGCAATGTTCACACACTTCAAGTCACTACAATTCAATCAAGCCAACAATATTTCAATCTACCATTCAAGCAAATCATCACATAAAATAATAAACAAAACAATACATGCAAGCATGCAAAAGGGTTGTTTTATTTGTAAAAGTGGTTTCTAATGGTTCATAAACATTTGAAAGCACCTAATGGTCATTTTATAAAGTGGCAAAGCCATTTGCAAAAAGGTTTTACTTCATAAACCATTTTTAAACCAAAGTATCATTTTATGTGGTGTAGAAATGTTTTTAATAAGGCAATATTCTATAGGTTTCACAAAATATGTTTTCAAACCACAAAACCTTGTGTTTAGGGTTAGAGAGTTTAATTCCAAAACATTTCACAAAGGTTTTCTTCCAAAACCATTTTTAATAAATAAACCATATTTTTATTTGATCAAAGATTCATTCTTTTGTTTCACCAAATAAATTTTTGAAACCACCAAGTGTTTCCTATGGTCAGTAGGTTCAAAACACACCATTTGCAAAAGATTTTATCCCCAAAATCATTTTAGAACAATTTTTATAACCTAAACAAGCATACATAAGTTTCTGCAAAAACAATCATTTTACCAGAAACTTTTTACTAAACAAAGTGCATGGTTGGCTAGGGCTTGTTTTTCTGAATCCATTGATATAAAGTTTGCAAAATTTGGACGTGTGGTTTGAAAGTTATAGATTTTACAAGATCAAACATCTAATAGATTGTTTTCTGTTTTTAAAACAAAAGGTTGGCCACGTGGAGCGATTCCATTGGTCAATAACGGTTCACGTGGATCGACCTCTCTGGAGCGTTAGATCTAAGTGAAATCGTTCGGCTCTGGTTCAAACTTACCTCTTCGCCTAGATCTAATCCTAGCCGGTCAAAATGGATCCTACGGCTGAGGAGCTTGCGAGGCGGCGGCGGCCGTGGCTGGCGGCGGCGCGGCTCTGGAGGTGGCGTTGGCGACGTTTCAGGAAGATAGGGAGGGAGTGAAGGCGCTTACAGTGATCGCAGTGATGCCCTGATGCTCAAGGTGCTCGTCGTTGGGCAGGGGCGCACGGGAACGGCGGTGATTGCTCGTCGGAGACATCGTCGGTGTCGGGCTCGCTCAGGTGTCGATGCTGTCGACACTATAGGGCACAAAAAGGTGAGGCAGAGGGTTCGTTAGATGCGGGAGAGTGTGGCGTTCGCGGGAGCATCATCAAGTGGGAGTGGCGAGGTCGGAGTTACCGGGGAAGGGTCGCCGGAGTTGGGGCAGTTCTCGGTGGCGCTCAGGTGATGACGAAGCCGAGGCTATGGTGCTTGCGCGGGCTAACGAGCACCACTGGGAGATGCGCCAGGAGGTGGGGAGAAAGCCTGCGTGCAGTGGGAGGCGAGGGGCGGTTGGTCGGCGCCGGAATTTGCTGAGGAAGCTCGTCGGGTCAAGGCGTTGCGGTAGAAATCTGGCAGCACTGGTGGCTCTTCGTGTGAGGTTGAGGAAAGAAGGAGGAGGAGTGTGGCGATTAAATGGGTGAGGTTCGGGAGAAATTAATCGGCCATTTACTCATTGATGCGAGCAATTAGAGGCAAAAGCGGCGACGAAGGAACTGTCGGGTGAGGAAGACGATGACGCGGCAGTGGGGTCGTGTCATCAGCGAGAGAGAGGGAGTGGGCGTGGGGTCCTGTTGTCAGCGACTTAGCGGGTTCTTTTGCGAGTGAGGAAAACGTTTCGGGGGGAGGGGGATAGGTGGACTGGGCCTAGTGGGCTCATTTGGGGGTCTTTTCTTTTCCCCTTTTGATCTGTTTCATTTTTCTTTTTTTCTGTTTCCTTTATTCTGTTTTGATTTTGTTTAAACAATTCAAACAACCATTTGTATTCAAAACCTTACCAAAATTTGTGTGGGTTTAAATATTGTTTAGTATTGTATTCTGATGTCAATTTTGAATAAAAACTTTATTCTTTTTGGGGTCTTTTATTTATTCAAAAAGGCTCTAGTTTTTTTAAATCAAATAGATTTACTAATAATTCTAAACACCATTTGATTTTTCCAAAACCTTTCAAAATCTTTTCAGTAGGTTTTTATTTGTTTAGTTGGTTCAAATAATTCATCTTGAACTATTTGGGAAGTATTTAATATGATTTATTAATCATTTAAGATTGGGTATTTGTTTTAATTCTAATAGGATTTGGTTTATGCCATTTTATTTTATTTGGAATATTATTTATCCTTTTATTTTATTGGGATTATAATCATTCCATTTGCTTAATGGATTAGGCCAAGATATGATTTGGTCTTTAAATATTCTTTATTTAATAATTCTTTCTTCATCTTATAAAATCCATATCTTTTTATTTAGAGGTCCAAACTTGGTGATTCCAATTTGTGAAATCTTATTTATTATTTGTTTATCCTTTTAAATCCTTTTAGGATTATTTGCTCAACATTTGGTATGGGTTTAGATAAGGGCTTTAATAGCTTTGGAAATTTAATTCTTCTATCTTATTAAATTCCAAAGATTTTATTTATGGTTCCAAATTGAGTGAAACCAACTTCCATGGTCTTATATTATTTCTATTTGTCTTTCTTGATCATTTGTGAATGTTTGTTGACAAATTTTTATATGGATCAAATCCATGGATTTGGAGATCATTGGAAATGATTTTTATTCCATTAGGGTTTAGGGTTTGGATTTTATTTTCCAATTGTTTAAATTTCCAGATACATTCATTGAGGAATGCATTTCTTTTGATTTGGATTTTGTTGAATTCAAACTTTAACCAAAGTTTGTTCAAGATGGGATTTCAAGTTTCCATTTAGAAAAAAAGTTTCTTTTCACCCTGATTTTCAACAAAAAAAATTATTTTGTTTATTTATTTTTCACATTACAAGATTTGGAAAATCTTGGGATGTGGCAGTCCATCATATCATTCTCCCAATGATATGATCTCATTATTAATCGACAACTCATGTCTATGGTTAGGAAACCTTAACCATCATTAATCAATGAGCTAGTCCATAGAGGCATACTAGGGACACGATGTTGTTCACAAACCACACAAGTATTAATGTTTCCGCTTAATACAATTCTAGCATGGAATATAAACTTTATCATGAACAAGAATTATAATAATAACATCTTTATTATTGCCTCTAGGGCATAATTCCAATAGATGGGACGCGAGATATGTAGTGGCCGCCATGATTGCGGCCTGCGGCATTTTCGGCATGATGTTGCCATGCGAGTCCATCGTCATGAAGGACGTGTTGAGGGACCTGGTGACGTCGTGTCGCGCGGCCGGGTCCATGCGCTCCGTGCGGGAGCGGAACTTGTTGGCGTTATTGCCATGCAAAGTGGAACCGTCAGCGGCGAAGAGCGCAGCTCGCTGCGCGTTGGATTGTGTAGCTGCCTTCTTACGCTTGTCGAGCTTCTCCATCAGCTTCACCTGCCGGTTGTGCTCAGCGATGAGGAGGAGGTGGTAGGCCATCAGTAGATCTCGAGAGGAGTTCACAGGTAGGATTATGTTGCCTGTCACAGCCTGGCGTGCTTGGTGCCATCCTTCCTCGTTGAGGTTGATCCGTTTGTAGGCGTGAGCATCGCCTTCGTTGGCTCTGTTAGGCGGATCCCCCCGTTTCCTTCGTTCCCCGTTTGTGGGTTGGGAGGGGGATTAGGTGTTTGATGCGCACTCGAACCCCGCGATGGGTCCGTTACGTTGTTGATGACGACGACACATAGGTAGCATCTGTAGAGTGGGTCACTGCTACCTCAGCTTTCAGATACGGAACCATAGGTTCCTTCATCCGGCGCCGCAGATCGGTATTTGCTTTGTCATCCGAGTCATCTGCCAGCGTCGACGCGTGCAACGCGCCGATGAGTGGGACCCATGAAGTGGGCCTGATGGATGGTGGTGGCACCCGCTCTCGGAGGCGGAGGGTGCCAGTCTGCCCCATCTGGAAGCAAAAGCTCCCGAACAGCATCTCGAGCCCGTCGCCGACGGACTCGAAATCCTTCAGGGTAGCCGGCGAGTGGTCGGTGAAGTCGAAGCCGCCGAAGAGGAGATGACTTTCCGTTTCTGATGAGTTGTAGATCGCTCCGGATGGAACCATCACGACCGTACAATCAGCGTCCCCGATTTCCCACAGACGGTGCCAATTGACGAGGTTCGATCTCGCCAATGCCCATTGTTATGGACTTGGGTTTTGGAGAAGATGGGAATGCTGGAAGTCGCGGAACGGTTAATAGACAAGCAACATAGGGACACGAGATTTAGCCAGGTTCAGTTCCTCGGAGGGAAAACCCTACTCCTGCTTGTCTGCTCTTGATTACGGTGGAACCGAAGGTTACAGGGGTGCGCATATACAATCTGGCGTGAGGTGTGTATGAGGCGAGTTGAGAGATCCTTCTCGCCGTACCCTCCTGGCCTTTATATAGATATGCCAGGTATCGGGATAGGTCAAGTCAGTTACAGGTTAGGGTTGACACCCTTTGAAATTCTATCTAATCTAGACTTATCCTCTAAGGAATCGAAAACGCCATGGACTTGGGCCACCCGAAGTCTTCATGGGCCGAGTGTCCTGACGTGGGTCTTCCTTGGGCTGGACCAGGTATACCAATATCATTATACCCGTGGGGTATATCCATATCACTTGGACTTGGCCCCGTGGCCTTGAAGCCAACTTTAGAGGCCATGGGTCGACCCATTTTAAAAACAGTCGGCGGCCTCACTGGCCCGATAGGTATCACGGGTTGACCCAAAATCTATATTTGATACTATATTTTTTAAATTGTGCTTATACATAGGACATTCTCAAAAGCTTATAACGACATATAAATTAGTCATCTATTTTTCTGTCTAATAAAGGAAAAACAAGTAGCATAATATTTTGAAACACAGAAGGGATGCGAGCAATGCTGAATCTATCGAGCAAGAGCATCCTAGCGGCAACATGCGAACACGCTGTTAATAGTCTCAGATATGTACGTATGAACAATAAATTTGCAGGATGTCCGGTTCAGTCCATGAATTCAGAATCTGCACATACGTTTGCATGCATTGCTATCGGCTGAGAGCTGAGCAGGTCTGCACGTGGAGCTAGAGGCGACCTAGAGCTAGGCGGAAACTGCGGCATAGCTACAGCGATGTAGAGACTAGTCAGCCCTGCTGACCCGATGGGTCACTCGACGCCGGCTCCATGGATCCAAATCTCATTCAGGGCCGACCCACGAGCCCCATTGGCCTCTAACTTTTGGGTCGGGTCAATGATCCACCGGGCTGACCCGACCCATTCCCATCTTGACAACCCTCCATCCGAGCTCCCCTAGCAAGGAGGAGGCGTGACCATGTGAATAACACATGGGAGAGGAGCAACCACTGCATGATTAGGACAACTATGTCGTATCAGTAAGAAATGTAGGCACTCAATATAGGAAGGGACAACATTCGGTAGCACCGGAACAATACCGTTCTCCTGACTTTTGACTTTTATTTTCCCGAATTCCTCCTATTCTTAAGGCACACTGCAAAACTTTGTGGTTCTTACTTACATATTTTTGTGCCACCATTTTAATTAGCTTCTCATTTCATAGACATTTGCTACATCCTCACTAGACCGATTTGACTCCTCGATTGCTTTTTATAGCTGCTACCACCTCACTCTTTTATATGGTTTGATGGAGAATTGGAGATCAATAGTAGTAGAGATCTCATAGTAGTACGTAGCAAAGACTTATTGAAGTGGTATAAAATACGACAAAAAAGTGCATTCATGGTTGAGGGGTGTAAAGTACTTGTAGGTGAGCAACCAAAGAAATGATGGTGCACTTCTTTTAGTCAGTTGCTTCAAGATGTTTAGAGTACTTACGGACTTGTGCACATGCGCGGAACATGTAGAAATCTTCTATATCTAAATAGTAAACCCCCACTAGAAGGAATTCTCTGCAATTTTGTGCAGCCACGTCACCATAAAAGTTTTGGAGCCACGGCTCCATGAGAAACTCTTCTATGCATGCACATACGACACGAGGAAGCCATCAAAATTATGTGCCATGAGCCCGTGATTTAAGGTCGCTGTACCCCAGTCCCGTCTGTTTCTGGTAACGCATCCACTCTCCACCATGACGATTCGTTTCTAACGCTCGGTTCCCCTCGCCTATTTATTACATTCCATGGTAACCCCTGATGCCTGCGTCCACAAACTATGGAATTATTCCTTCCCTCTCGTGACATGATGCCAAGACTATTCCAGTTCATCCCATTAGACCTTAGTCCGGGACACCTCTGATGGACCAGCCTGAATCTGGAGACCGCCGGCGTGGTGGCGCTGACTTCGGGCCAGCACAGTCCTTACGACTCCCCCTATTCTTGATTTTATGTTCTTCTCATTCTCTCCTAATTTATTTTGCAGGTTTTGCCGATCTGATTATCTGAATTAGTCCCATGATATCTTCCCAAGAACACGTCTGTGCTGGCGACCCCATCTGAATACAACATGTACTGGTAATCTGACGATGACGCGTTATGTACGTTGCAAATATCTTGGTAATCTACCAATGATTCCTTACATTGATTTGTATAGCGCTCTCTCTCTCGACCCTCTCCACCTTTTGTGTCGCCGAGCTTAATTATAGACTTGCTAGATTCCGTTGGCCGATGGAAAGATTATTGGATGATTTGCCCCATACATATATTATATGCGCTGGACAATTTTGGACTCTATATGTTATACTACTATAAGCGTCCTCCGCCGCCACCTCTAGGTCATTTGCGTTCTGCCTCTCCCCAGCCTGCAACTTGCACCCACAATTGCATCACGTCTTTATGTATACTGATGCGTTCCTTTCTTATGGTTTTCTGCAGTTCTCTTTGAGAGCGCTTGAACAGAGAGAAATCTGAAAATCTGAGGCAATAAGCTTCTATGATCATTTATTAGCAGCTGTCTAACTTCTGGAATGGTAAGACATTACACACTTGGACAGTAGTAGATTGCTTTTAGATAGGTTTGCATAATATCGAGTGGTGTGTTCGCTGATATTTTGCGGTGCTCTTTGCTGGTGGCAATCTTTGCTGAATGTAGGTTAGACGGTGAAAGCATAAACTCTATGACACCATAGCACTCCCTCTGATCTATATTAGTTGATTTAACTTTATTTAGATACGAATGAATCTAGACTAGATACTTAACTAGATACATATGAATCTAGATAAAGTTGAATTAACTAATATGGATCGGAGGGAGTACTTATCATGTGTTCTTCTATATATATAAAGTTTCGCGTACAATCTCACTATCTCATTCCCACCATCTCATGTACAATCTCCATTCTCTTCCTGTTGTATGTACATCAAAATTATGTGCCATGAGCCCGTGATTTAAGGTCGCTGTACCCCAGTCCCGTCTGTTTCTGGTAACGCATCCACTCTCCACCATGACGATTCGTTTCTAACGCTCGGTTCCCCTCGCCTATTTATTACATTCCATGGTAACCCCTGATGCCTGCGTCCACAAACTATGGAATTATTCCTTCCCTCTCGTGACATGATGCCAAGACTATTCCAGTTCATCCCATTAGACCTTAGTCCGGGACACCTCTGATGGACCAGCCTGAATCTGGAGACCGCCGGCGTGGTGGCGCTGACTTCGGGCCAGCACAGTCCTTACGACTCCCCCTATTCTTGATTTTATGTTCTTCTCATTCTCTCCTAATTTATTTTGCAGGTTTTGCCGATCTGATTATCTGAATTAGTCCCATGATATCTTCCCACTGTGCTGGCGACCCCATCTGAATACAACATGTACTGGTAATCTGACGATGACGCGTTATGTACGTTGCAAATATCTTGGTAATCTACCAATGATTCCTTACATTGATTTGTATAGCGCTCTCTCTCTCGACCCTCTCCACCTTTTGTGTCGCCGAGCTTAATTATAGACTTGCTAGATTCCGTTGGCCGATGGAAAGATTATTGGATGATTTGCCCCATACATATATTATATGCGCTGGACAATTTTGGACTCTATATGTTATACTACTATAAGCGTCCTCCGCCGCCACCTCTAGGTCATTTGCGTTCTGCCTCTCCCCAGCCTGCAACTTGCACCCACAATTGCATCACGTCTTTATGTATACTGATGCGTTCCTTTCTTATGGTTTTCTGCAGTTCTCTTTGAGAGCGCTTGAACAGAGAGAAATCTGAAAATCTGAGGCAATAAGCTTCTATGATCATTTATTAGCAGCTGTCTAACTTCTGGAATGGTAAGACATTACACACTTGGACAGTAGTAGATTGCTTTTAGATAGGTTTGCATAATATCGAGTGGTGTGTTCGCTGATATTTTGCGGTGCTCTTTGCTGGTGGCAATCTTTGCTGAATGTAGGTTAGACGGTGAAAGCATAAACTCTATGACACCATAGCACTCCCTCTGATCTATATTAGTTGATTTAACTTTATTTAGATACGAATGAATCTAGACTAGATACTTAACTAGATACATATGAATCTAGATAAAGTTGAATTAACTAATATGGATCGGAGGGAGTACTTATCATGTGTTCTTCTATATATATAAAGTTTCGCGTACAATCTCACTATCTCATTCCCACCATCTCATGTACAATCTCCATTCTCTTCCTGTTGTATGTACAATTTAGCTTTGCCTCGGAATACAGATGGATATGATAATTTAGATACAGTTTGCTCAACTTACGCTTATATATTTTATTTCCTATTGAACATAAATTAACTTTTTTGCGTTTCATGTTTTTATTCATTTTTTAACTATAAGCTAATTTTTTTACTGCCAATACAACCAATCATTTTGCAACATTTGTTTCAATATTTGTAGCTAATATTTCCGCAGCAACGCGCGGGGTATTGTCTAGTTTATTAAGTAGTAACGTGCAATTATCGACGAATTTCTATTAGGTGTGGAGTCATTCTGTCTTCATTTCTTGAACATGTAGTACTTGTTCAAAAAAAAAAATTATTCCCTCCGTCTAGGATAACTGACTTGGGTTTATCTAGATTTAAATGTATCTAGACTTATTTTAGTGTATACATACATTTAAACGTAGACAAAACTAAGTTATTTTCTAAACAGAGGGAGTAATATGTTTAGAAGAATGAAATATATAGTTCCAATATACTCACAAATTTCTTAATTGTACAAATTTCCATGAAAAGACGGCAATGAGTATGTAATAACGCCATTAACAGAACCTTGTACGGAATAGGCCAAGGATACAAAACTCGTACGGTGATGGTCAAACTATTCAAGGCCAAGATATATTCGGATCAAATTTGTTTATGATGGATTTTAACTTAACTGATACTCATGGTGGAAAGTCAGGAAAAATGATAACCAAAGTACCTCCGGTGAACCCTGAACGAAAGGCAAAACGAAATAAAGATTGGCATGCATGGCTGGTGAACGCCGCGGTGTCGTCGTGTCGACCCATCCGTGTCCCGGCTGCTCTGCTCGACGAATTTGCTCCTCTACTGACTTTCAGAGATGGGGCTGAGAAGTGGACTCGGAGAGGCAACCACACGGCCACACCACATGAGACACGAAAGCTTCAGATTTCCTCAAAAGGTGGCCGGCACCGGCGGCACTGCCGGTGCACTCAGGCTGGATCGTCTGCTGTCATGACCATTTCCTCTGTTCCAACAGGAACGCAGCAGAGCAACCGGGTCAGCGTTTCTGAGTGTCTGCTCCCGGCGCACGGACACGCCGTCTTGGGATTCTCGAGTCTTGACCGGGCAACAAATGGGTCAGCATTCTGTTCCAGCGCAGGAAAATTTCACCAGAATACACCATCTAAGAAACTTTCAACCCCATTTTACTCCATCGCATTTCACATGGTTGTTAGGTATTGATCGGCATGTCGGCTCAATGTGGCACGGCAACAATGCAGTGAACGTCATTAACAATAATGTACAACCTTTTCTTCTACATATGTTTCATTTATCATCATCCTACTCCTTAAATCCCCGAAGCTCGATCATCATCTCAAGCCTTGCAAACAGACATGCGTCAGAGCGAGGGTCCAATTTTTTTAAAATATGGTGTCAGCATGCATAATTATAGGGTAGAAAATGGAATCCGCTCTAAAGTATAAGTAAAACGTTCTAAGAAAGAAGTATGAGCCATGCCAATAGGCGATGGGTATACATGACGAACCTATGACATGAGTCCCAAATTTTCTTTGTTCACTTATTTCGTGGGGACATGGAATAATTAGTTTTTCTAAAGTTTTAAACTTTATGGTTGTGTGATAGGCCAATGTAGGCTGTGTCCATTGTTTCGATGCAGAGGGCTATGTTCGTCTTTTCTAAAAAGTAATGGGCCAACGCAGGTTGGGATATTCCCATTTCAGAAATATAAGAACTATTCAGTGCATGGCAAACACTCCACGCCGTCTCTTCACTATATCATTTTCTCTCCTCATTTCTTCGTATACCTAATACAAATTTATTGTTATATATTTTTTAATTAGACTAATCATAGTGGGAGTAACTTAGCTAGTAACATGCATATACATGCAATGTCAAGTAAGCAAATTGGTGACATGACATAATAATTAATAAAGAAATAGATAGATATATTAGTAACTTAGAGCAAGTACAACAATGCTTAGTCAGCTCGCCATAGCAGTTTTCGATGCATGAGAATCCTATGTGAAAGAGAGAGAATAGATGAGAGAGGGGAGCCGGCTCTTGGTATATCGTCGGCTGCAGCACAACATTTGAGGCAAAAGAGCACTGCATGTAGCCTTAACCCAATAGCATGCATACTTGGAATAGTTAAATCCTAATTAAAGCTTACTAATAGCCAACCTATTTTACTAGTGGGCTTATTGTACTAGTGGGCTTTTATAATGGCTTTAGCTGACATGTCATGTCTATATAGTCAACAACGGACTCTCCTATTAAACTTGCTCTTAGCTAGTTATCATTACATCATACATACCAAGATCATAAGAGTCTACAACCTAATTAATTAGATATTGCATGATATCACACATATGTTACTTTCCACTATGAAGATAATAACATCAACTAGTAACATGTACATGTTACTAGGCTAAGTTACTTAGCATTATGACCAGCCTTAAGAGTTTTACCGACTTCCAGACTCAGAAATTAATGAGGTGGTATAAAGAGATGGCAAGATGTGCATCCACGGATGCAGGTGCACTTGTAGGTTTGCAGTGAAAGGTTTGAGGGTACATATCTTTTCATCAAAACGCTTCAACATATATGCAATACTTGTGTATTTGTGCACATGTGCAAAGTACCATCTTACAATTATTAACAAATATCTATTAGGTGTGGAGTTACCTTACGTACACGCAGAATTTTGCAAATTGGCAAATACTCTTTTACCGATTCCATCAAGATTTATTAAAAATGGCTATTAATTCTTAAATACTTTCAACTATCAAAATGGGAAAATTATACATCCTGAAAAAATAGGAGTAGGATAAAGACTTGGTCAGCTACAGATACACTATACATAGCTATAGTAAGAGTGCAGTTTGCTAAGAAAGAGATCCAAAGACGATTGGTCCATTTCTTTAGTTGGATCAAGGAAGAATAATTCCTTGTTTTTGGTAAATTTTGACTTTGGTTGGGAAGTAACATCGGCCGATAGGCGTGATGATGCGCGGGCCTATTTCACTTTTACGTACATTTTTGTGTAATTTGACACCAATTTTACATAGGCGCTTTGTCGGCAATGTCAATATGCATTGCACGGTAGTGAAGTTGTCCTAGTGATTCTCTTACAGCTTTTTTTTCTTTTTTTTGTGTCTTTCCTAGTCTTTCATTGAGATTCCTTCTCTTACTGTTTTCCTATTGTTATGGATGCGCCGAAGAACTAACAATGGGAGGGGTGGGTGATTAGTTATATATGCTTTTTTCAGTTTCTTTTCTTTTCCTGGTTGTTTTTTTCTAGTATGACCACAAACTATCAAGACATCATTTGCTTTTTTTTGTTGCATTTGTGTAGTCTCCATCCTTTTTATTTTTATTATTCACCTAATAAAAAAGCAAACCCTGTGAAAGGAACCAATGTTTCAGTGCATGCATTTTTTAATTAACCAAGGGGTTATCTTATTTTTTGGTGGACTCATATTCTAAAATGAATCGAACTTGAAGATACTAAGTTTAGTACACATGGACAAAAAAAGTTGTGGACATAGAATTCCATCTAAAGCCACCTCTCTAGCGAGAACACTCGTGAATCTTACAACTTGATGAAGGGGGTAGCCATGTCAAAGCTGGCACTCTGACCACACACCTACACACACCATCATAGAACTAGAAGCTCCATAACCACCCAACGATGAGCCAGGAGCACAAACCAGTCCCAGCGCACACCAACATGCGCGGTCAACCGCTATAGCCGCCATCTTCCGCTAATCTATCTTTAGGAGGATCAAAGTAATGACATTATCGGGCCCGCCGTCGACACCACCACAACACCAAACAATGCCACCACCCTGTGTGCGCCCATCAACATGCATGTGTTGTTGCCACTAAGACCCCTCGACACCATGCTACCCAGTCCCACCATCCGATGCAACCTAAAACCTTCGAAAGATCTGTTGTGTGTAGTTTCTACCGAACCAGGCAAGAAAAAGCGTACCACGTGACATTTACGCATGACTTGACATCTTCAACGAAGACTCCGTTCGAGACGAAACCGCTGCACCTTGAACTAGCAGCTACTCCAAAGACGATGCCCCATGAGGGAAAACGACGTTGTGCGCCACCATCGTCAGATCCAGAAAACTTAGATCTAGAGTTTCCCTAGAACAGCCCGAGCGAGAAGATGAGAGCTGCATCAGAGATGCCTTCAACAAGATAACGACGCGAAGATTCCGCCATCATCGCCATGACCGATGTCTACAGTGGGTGGTGGTCAAGGTTGTATCCATTTTTATATGTGGAATCCATGCATGATTGTGCAATGCTTGGTGGACTTTCCATTTTTTCCGCGTGGATTCCTCAAGGATTGGAGGAGCTATATGTCTTTGGGCTTCTTTTCATTTACCTAAGGGGACTCCCAAAAGATGCAATTCTACTATTTCCAGTGGAGATGTAGGTAGCCACATAGAAGAGACTCATATCAACCGAATCACAAGGATTGCCCATCAGCACCCAAAGTTAGTTCGTCGGATCCCGCCACTCATACCATTACCACCGCAAGCGCAAAGATCTCGCATGTTATTAAGGTGAAAGAACCCAAGCCCGCCATGGTGGATACACCTACAAACAGTTTTGAAATTTATTTTGCATTTGCCACCGGAGACATGTCGTGCATGCCCGCAAGAAGGCGTGCTCTATTTTTTGATCAATGTGGTCAACAAAAATTTCAACCATGATAGTAAAAAAATCAAGCCAATACTCGAATTAAATTATTTCTGGTGGATTTTGCTTACATGGTACTTATGGATGGAAAGTATAGTAAAAATAATGAAGTACCAAAATTGACCGCCTTGACCGTACACATGTACATGTCTTTTGGGTCTATAATCTTATGACTTACTACCTTTGTTTCATAATGTAAGATGGTGTTATAAGTTTGGTAACAACAACATCATTTATTATGAAATGGACGAGGTACTACTTTTAATTAAATTTTGATGAAAAATAATGCATGTTTTAATTTTGCACCTTGTTCACATACTACCTAATTTCCATTGAACAAGACTTGTAAATTTAATAAAAAATCAAATCTTACTAAGTTTGACCAAAATATAGAAAAAATGTTAACATCTATGACATAAAACAAATACATTATGAAAATATATTTTATGGTGAATATATTGACATTGATTTGGTATATATTATAATTGTTCATATCTTCGTCAAAGACATTGTTCAATCTTAGAAGATGTTCACTTTTAACTAAATTTGCAACTTATTCATTTGAATCGGAGTGAGTATCAGTTTCGTTCGAACATGCTTCTAATCTTACATCAAGACCAGACTTCACGCGTTACATGCTGGAATCGCACCATACCATGGTGTGGAACACCACAAGGTTTACGCATGTATGGCTGCATGCACATATGTCTAGTATAGATGAAAAAAAAGGAAAGCACAACAAAATAAAGCTGCAGGCCGGTGACCCCGCGGTGTCGTGTCAGCCCATCCGTGTTCCGATTGCTCTGCTCAGCAAAGCCGATCCTCAAATTTTCAGAGTGACTTGGAGACGCACCTACGCCACACAGATAGTGTCAGTAATGTTGTTTTCCAGTTTTCCTCGTTATTTTTTCCCATTGCCTCCTATTCTTAAGGCCTTGTTCGGTTTCCCTGGAATTGACCTGGTTTAACATGGATTGATGTGGTTTAAATCCCATCTAAGTCAAAATATTCTCTAGTCCCATCCAATCTACTGCAATCCATTCTAGAGGTGGATTAACCGAACATAGCCTAAGTAAGACACACCGTAAAACTCAATCATTTTTAGTAACATGTCATTCCTTTGCGAATTTCTCACTTTTTAGAAACATTTGCTATCTCCGTACTATACAACATCTTCTCTCTTCGTTGCTTTCTATAGATGTTATCACATCACAGGTGTATATGGTTTCATGAATATAGATAGTAGATAGCAAAGACTCAAACATTTGGGTAGTATAAATTGACATGTAAAGGTGCATTCATCATTGAGAGAGTAGCTAGAGTACTTTAGTGGGCGTACTTTTTCGTAGGTTTACTTATTGAGTATTTCTGTATTCGTGCACATGTTGTAATAATTTTACATTAGCAACATCATTTTGTTGAATCAGAGTGTAATTTCATTGAAGTTGGTAAATATTATTTATTAAATGTTGATGCCCAGCCAAAAGAAAAGGTTGTTTACTCGATTTTAGAGTTTGTTTCCTAGGTCGCCGAGAGCCCGAATCTCCCATACTTGTGCACCTGAAGTCATAACACGTGTCGATGATGGGATGTCATGATGTTAACTTCAGCTAATTTTCCAACCATGCCAGTCAAATTTTTTAAGGCAATACTACTCGGATCAAATTTATTTTTGATGGCTTTATCTTAACCGGCAGTACTCGTGGATGAAAATTCATGAAAATCACCAAAGTACCAAAACTGAACGCCTTGACTACACACATGTACATGTGTTCCAATTCTAGTATAATCTTATGACATACTACTTTTGATGAACTTGTCAGACCAAAATGATGCATGCTTGAATGTTTTGCACCTTGTTCACATATCAGTTTTGTTTGAACATGCTTCAGATCTGATGTCAATATGAGACTTCAGGTTCTGCCTTCTAGAATCACGCCATACCATGGTGTACCTATGCATGGTTGGATGCCATGTATGACTAGTAAAACCGCATGAATCGAAATCTAAACAAAAAAAAGACCAGCATATACAACCTATGAACGTCGTGGTGTGTTGTCAACCCTGCCATGTTCCGGCAGCTTTCCTCCGCGGATTCGCTCCTCTAACTTTCAAAGAGGGGGCTGAGAAGTAGACTTGGAGACGCACCCACCCACACGTTGTTCAGGTTTTCTCAAATGTGGCTAGCACCAGGTCGGTGGTGTACCAACGTCGGACCTCCTGCTGTCATGACCATTTCCTCTGTTCCAACATGAACACGCTTACACAGATCTAGAGCAGCCTGGTCAGAGGTTCTAGGTTAATGTGGTGGACTCCAGTCCTCCCGGTGTACATACTACTTTGGAATTCTTCAATTAGGACGAGAAGTCAATGTTGCCAGAGCCCAATCCCTTTCACCTCCTGTGTCAAGTTTGCAACAATGGCGGAGGCAGGGAGAAGGAGTGAGAAAAACATGAGGACTGGTTGCCCAATGGGAAGATTGACAATTTCTTCGTATTGGCCACATATGGAATGGGATGACCACACCAAAGCAAGAACTAGAATGTCCCTTCGTGACTGAAAGGTGAAGAGGCCAGGCCATGAGAATAATGGCGTTCACTAGTTTCTCCTATAAAATTTTCCAATTGCCTCCTATTCTTAAGTAAGACACACCATAAAACTCCGTGATTGTTAGTTACATGCATGTCATTCTTCCGTTAGCTTAAATTCTCACATACATTTGATATTAGAACATTCTCTCATCGTTGCTTTATATTGATTGTTATCACTTCAATATTGCATATGGTTTCATGAATGTTAATTATTAGTAGATACCAAAGACTCAAACATATGGTGGCACAAAAATACATGCCAAGTGCATTCATCATTGAGAGAGAAAGAGTAGCTAGAGTATATTTATTTTTGTGGATCAATCTTTTTACTCAGAGTACTTCTACATTTGTGCAAGCTGAAAGTAGTATCCTACCATGATCAACAAATATCTTATAGGTGTGGATTGGTATGACTAGAATATGTTTGCAACATGTCGAATATATATGCTTCCAAAGCTTTTATTATGATTTCGAGAAGAATGACAAATAGAAAAATAGTTTGAACTAAAATAATTGGACGAAATTACCACGAAAAGGTCATTGGTTCGCCAATGACATCATTCACTCTATTGACCATATGGCATGATAGCACAACATCATGAAACTCTTTCCATGCGCATTCAGAAACTCTATAGAGTGAAAAATAAGGTTCATATAAAAAACCACTTTTCTTTGGTGCTACAAAAATATTCGAATCCCCAATTCAAATACTTCTATGATTATGAGGTAGGCAATTGTGTTAGGATAGACATGGGATCACAATACATGGTTTTGCCCCCATAGCGGTGCTCGTTATTGAGCATTTACAGCGGGTTTTATGTTAGTGCCCTTACTTCCTACCTTCATTCCCATTCCCTTATGCTTTGTTAGTACTTGTTATTTCGTTAAACAATTAACTGAAACATGGTAGACACTTTTTTTATTTCTAAAATGAGGTTTTGTTTCGAAAACGGGGTTAAGATCCTGGCATCTGCATCGAAAATGTGCATACGACCTTTATTATAAGTTTATCAACAAAGGTGTTACATACTTGAAAAGGCCTAAACTTTTTTATTCCGGTGCACACTTGCTCTCTGGTGCCATATATAACATGTGTTGATACTAGAATGTTACTATCATGTTAAGTTTCATGAATTTTCCCTTCCATCCTGGTCCTAATTTTCAAGCTAGTAATAGGACCAAACTGAGACCATGTTGAACTCTTGATTATAGACGTATGGTACCTGTATTGGAGTATATATGTATGAATTCCTTTGTTGCACACCGAATTATGAGTTGTGATGTTTTACTCCATGCGGTCTAATTTTGAAACACCATGTTCTCCTATATCGATTTTGTGCGGATACGCAACTCCGTGGTGTGGAAAACTGCAAGTACACTTGGGAATGGTTGCATGCCATGTATGACTCGCACTGTCAAGCAAGACCAAAAGCCAAACGTAGTAATTGCTTGGCATGCACGACCGCTGAACGCCGCGGTGTCGTGTCAACCCATCGGTGTTCCAGCTAATCCACTCAGCGAAACCATTCCGCTGAACGCCGCGGTGTCGTGTCAACCCATCGGTGTTCCTCAAAAGGTGGCCGGCACCGGCATCGGGGCATCAACACCGGATCACCTGCGGTCATGACCATTTCCTCTATTATAGCACAAACACCGTCGCCATCGTTACGGAGTTAATCCTTTGGCTGCAGCTGCTCCCCGTGCACGGCGTACGGACGAGTTAAATCCATCCTGAGTCACTCAACTTGCTTAGCAAAGTTAATACAGTCATTGTACAACGAGAATACAAGTTTACGGTCACTAAAGACGCGTCGTAGCATCATTCGTAGTCACCGCGAGCGATGTAGCGATGTATTTAGTGATGTGGCGAGCTGGGACCCACTGACAGCCTCTAGTATGTTTTATTTGTAGAAAAATCCCCCCGAATTTTACATACTTTTCATCTTCAAAACAAGTACAGATGGAGTTCTGTCAAACAGCCATACATACATGAATATCCAAACATAACCTGACCCTCCTAAAATGACATCTTGGTCGATCTGCGGCCAGTATACAACAGAAAAAATTGGAGAACGGAATACACTATATTACTATTCACTAGAAGCGACGGAAGCCTTCCCGTGGCTGTGTGCTCGGTGGAGCTGGCCTCCTCCTCGTGCTTTCTGCGGTCTCCATGCCTTACATCCTCCGCCTCCCGCGCCATCTGCCACAGCCGGTCCATCGCCACTTGCTGCTCGCCAGGACCTTGAGGGGGTCGGAAGGCCGGAAGCCAGCGATCCAGAGGAAGAACTGCTCCGCCGCGTGCCGCCGTGCGCTGGACATGACGAAGAAGACGTCCGAGTTTGCGGCGGCGGACTTGGCCCGGAAGAGCCGGTCGTAGTGCGCGAGCCCTTCCTCCGCGAGCGTGCTCAGCCGCAGCTCCGGGTATAGCAGCACTTCCCTAAGCACCGTTGGGCCTCCGTTCTCTCCTCCACGTCGCCCATGCAGAAGAACAACGGCGGCGGCTGACCCCTGCCTGGGCCCAGGCCACACCGCCAAAGAAGCTAA
The DNA here is from genome assembly GCA_023614405.1 of Avena insularis. Lineage (NCBI taxonomy): Eukaryota > Viridiplantae > Streptophyta > Magnoliopsida > Poales > Poaceae > Avena > Avena insularis. The sequence continues at coordinate 374,452,629 of CM042691.1, read as the reverse complement.
CGACGACGGAAGCAAGGTCCTCGTGGAGTGCGTCGCTGGAGCTGTTCGCGAACGCCAGCGGCATGGACACCCCGTGCGCCACGGTGGGCATCAGTGCCATTCACACACCTAGCCACACTCAACATTGTGGTCATGGTCTTATGGACCTGAACCTTGATGACCTACAAGTATAGGGGATCGTAACAGTCTTCACGGTTAGTATTATTCAATTTATTAATTCGACACAAGGGGAGTTAAAAAATACTTGCAAGTCTTAACAACTAAGTTGTCAGTTCAGCTGCACCTGGAAATAGTTCTTGCTCACAGAAGTTTATCAGTAGCAACAGTTTGTAGTAGCAACAGCAAAGCAACAGCAGCAGTAACAGCAACAGTGAAACATGAGCAATAGTAACAGTAACGGTAACAGTAGGATTCGAGTGCGGTAGGCATAGGGATGGATGGACGGGCGTTGCATGGACGAGTATAAACATGTAACTTTAAGATCTAGGACACTGCAGATAAATAATAACAAACATTGAAGTACTAAACAATCCTAGGCATGTGCTCCAAATATAGTCATACGTGCTCGCAATGAGAACTTACACAACATCTTCTGTCCAGCCAGCCCGTGGCAGCGGGCCTCTAGGAAACTACTGACAATTAAGGTGCTCCTTTTAATAGAGCACCGGAGCAAAGCATTAACACTCCATGAACACATGTGATCCTCACACCACAGCCATCCCCTTCGGTTGTCCCAATTATTATCACTTTGGGGCATTTGGATCCGGACAATGATATGTGTACACAAATTGCAGATAAAATCACAAACAATACTATCATAATGATTCAATAATAAGTTCAGATATGAGATCGTGGCACTCGGGCTCTAGTGACAACAAGTTGCAACAAAGTCAAATAGCACTAATAGAGATACTAGGCACTATGCCCTAACAGATCTTATTCGATTACATGATAGAACTCATCCAATCCCTACCATACCCAAGCCTACAACGGGGGATTACTCACTCATGGATGAGGAAAACATCGGTGGTTGATGGAGATGCGTTGGTGATGACGATAGCGATGATCCTCTCCAAATTCCCCGTCCCGGCAGGGTGCCAGAATGGAGTTTCTGGATCCGAATCTTGGTTTCTGGCGGCGGAGCGAAACTCTTTCTGGAAAACTATCAAACCCCCCTCGGTTTTTAGGTCGAAAGGCAACTTATAGGCGCAGAGGGAGGCCGAGAGGGTGCCTGGGGTGGCTGCACCCCCTCCAGGCGCGGCCAGTGATGGGCCCGCTCCTGGGGTGGGTGTGGGCCCCCCAGGCCTCCTCTCCGTCTCTTCTTCTGGCTCCATGGATCTTCTGGTGAAATATAATTTTTGGCATATTTTCCGGAATTTTTCCTGATAGTTCATTTTCTGCACAAAAACAAGACACCAAGGTAATTCTGCTTAAAACAACATCCGTCCATGTTAGTTGTATCCAAATCACACAAGTTTAGAGAAGAAACAATAACAAAGTATTCGAGAAAGTAGATACGTTTTGGACGTATCAAACCTTAAGTCCCATAGCACGCCAACGTCGAGGGCTTCTCCAAGGGCCGCGCATACTACTAATGGCTCGGGCGCGTGTGGTGCTGCGACAAGGAGCGCGTGATGGTGTTCGTCTTCACAACAATCTGCATGGTGACGAGATGGTATGTTGCTGTTGATGCGTGGCGGCGAGACTGGTCGGTGCCGGCGTCCCGGCACCAAGCTTGGAGGTTGTGGGAGGGCACGGAACTGGGAAGGCAGACGGAGCGGGGGAGATGGCTGGCGGCGATCTCTGGAGAATCTCGAGCACTTCCGCATAGATGAGGGAAAAACAACACATGAGGGAGCAACATCAGATGATGGAGCAGGCTGTGGCATTAACCCAAAAAATTGAGATGTTAGCGGTGGTTCAGGAGGCGCCGGCAGCCCTCGCCACCGTCACATACACTACAGTTGTGTCGCCGGGTTGCTAATGAGGAGTTGCGCAACATCGAGAACAGCAGCAAGCCATCGCATTAACCCATGGTCCAGAAGGTGCCGACAACCTCGCCACCGTCCAATGGGATCATGCCAATCGCATGTTGACTCTAGTTTAACTCTTGGTAGATGCTATTGGGTTGGATCTAGGAGATCTAAGAGAGAGAGAGATCGGAGAGAAGGATGTACTACCTGCACCTTGGCTCAACGAGCACGAGCCGGAGGGGATGCTGAAGTTGGTGCTGGTGCTAGTGTCCATGGGGCAAAGGGCGACGGCGTGGGTGTGCGGTGGTGGCGGCGCTTCCCGTCGGCTCACGCTAAAACCCTAGATCGGTAGGGATATCAGTGGAGCGTGCGGCATAGCGGAGAACCTCGTGACGCGTGCTACCGGTCCCCCACCTCTTTATATAGCGCGACGACAGGGGCCCACCAACCAGAGTTCGGTTGGGCGCCCCCGATCAGGGCGCGGATAGGGGTCTCGTTCGAGTCGTTGGACTCGCGCGATAGAGATCAATCTAACATTCTCCCCCTTGATCTCAACTTTACTTTTAACTTTATAGTTCATACTTTACTCATTTCATCATGGATCAGTACATAGAGCATGTTTCATTGTCACAACTCAATTGCCGATAGAATTAGACAGCCACTACACACTTTTCTATTTTGAAACAAATCCTGTTACTTTTGGGCCTCTGTAGTCTAGAAATCATAGGCTTTCCATTAATCCCATGTCGGTTAAGTGTTCCTTGAACACATTGGGTGGTAAGCCTTTCGTTAGCGGATCCGCAAGCATATCCTTTGTCCTTATATGCTCGATACTTATAGTTTGATCCTGGACTTTGTCCTTCACAACATAATACTTTATATCTATTGACTTTGTAGCATTACTCGACTTGTTGTTGTGAGCATAGAATACTGCGTGATCGTTGTCACAGTACATCTTTAGTGGCCTGCTGATCCAGTCTACCACTCTCAAGTCGGGTAGAAATTTCTTTAACCATAACGCCTGCCCCATGGCCTCATAACATGCTATAAATTTTGCATACATCGTAGATGATGCAACTATTGACTATTTGGTGCTTCTCTACGAAATAGCACCTTGATGCGTGCACCCAGTGTTGATGTGGAACACTTCGTTGGAACCCCAAGAGCAAGGTGTGATAAGCACAACAAAAAGTTTCCCTCAGTAGAGACCGAGGTTATCGAACCTGAAGGAGGAAGGAAACATCTCAAAGGTGCTGTTGGCAACGTGGAGACCTGCACAACACAAACTCAAGACTTTGCCCCAACGAATCAGTGAGGTTGTCAAGATCACCGGTTTGCTGTAACAAAGGATTAAACGTATGGTGTGGAAGGTAATGGTTTGCAGCAAGTAAACAAGTAATAGTGGAAGATGTATCAATGGTAAAGATTGGACCAGGGTCCATAGTTTACTAGAGGTGCTCTCCTTAGATAAACAACATGACATGAAGGGTAAACAAATTACAGCGGGGCAATTGTCAGGAACTGAGCAAGGCATAACAATGTAATTACTAGCCAGAAAGATCCTATGAGTTTAATTGGGCAATACAACAATATACATAGACCGTAAACCAACTGCATCTATGACTAGAAGTCCACCTTCAGGTTATCATCCGAACCCCCTCCAATATTAAGTTGCAAGCAACAGACAACTGCTTTAAGCAAAGTGTGTAAGGTAAACAGTCCACATGTTCCATGAAAAAGAGACCGTTGTTTTCTCCCTAGTAGCAACAGAACATCTACAACCGAAGAGATTATTGTCACTTCCCTTGGAAACTAGAGGCATGAACCCACTATCGAGCATAAATACTCCCTCTTGGAGTCACTAGCAACTACTTGGCCAAGATAACCACTAGCAAAAGAGAGCATGCAAGATCACAAACAACACATACATGATAGAATCATAAAGATAAAACCATTAATCAAACCAACATAATAATCTCAATATCCATCGGATCCCCGCAAACACAACATGCATGATTACAAATAGATTAGATCTTGATCATGAACGGAGCTCACAAGATCTATACATGAAAGCACAAAGGAGGAGATACAACCATCTAGCTACTACATGGACCCATAGTCCAAGGTGGAACTACTCACGAATCATACCGGAGAGAAGGCCTCCGGGATGATCTCCCCTCCGGCAGGGTGCCGGGAAGAACTTCAGATCCCCCCGATCTAGGGACGATGGTGGCGGAGGCTACAGACGGTTTCATGGATTTCTGATCCGGTACCCAGGGTTTCTGCATAGGGGCTTCTTATAGGCGAAGGGGGAGACCGAGGCGGCGGCTAGTGGGGGCAAACCCTACCCAGACGCAGGATAGGTCCCACCCGTGCCTAGGGGGGTTAGCCGCCCTGGCACGCCTCCTCGTATCTCCTCTGGACTTCTTATTCCCCATGGAAAGTTATTGACTTTGGCGTTTGTCCCCTCCAATTCCGAGAATATTTCTTTACTAACTTTTCTGAAACCAAAAACAGCAGAAAACAAGCATCTGGCACTGTTGCAACTTGTTAATAGGTTAGTACCAGAAAACATGTAAGAAGCACCTCAAAGTGTGGACAAGTAAAGCAAAGTAGATACTAAACAAGCATGGAGCATCAAAAATTATAGATACGTTTCCAACGTATCAGCATCCCCAAGCTTAACTCCTGCTCGTCCTCGAGTAGGTAAGTGATAAAAGAATAATTTTTGAGGTGACATGCACCCTCACAATAAAGATCCAACCATTTGCAAGCATTGAAAGCTGGGATCAAATGACTCTAAACATGTGCATGAAAGATGGAGTTCTAACAACAGGACATAGTAACTATGCATGCAACATGGCAAGCTACAAACAAAGATCATGAATAATATGCATTGAAAAACGTTTGTTTGTTTCACATGCAGAAAACATAGCATAGTGGCAATCATCTTGTCCCTCATAGAGTAGCAATATAATTCATAGGACACCTGCAAAGTTCACAAGGGTGACTAGAAACAAATAGAACAAGAGCAAGTAATTACACAATATGCATCAATTAATAAGCTTTGGAACACTGCACACAGAATGACAACTATGCTCTCTTAATGGTGCCTAAAGGTAGAAGGTGGAGAATCAATAGTGGTGGAAGAAAGGCCTTTTTATAAAGGAAGCATGGATTACAAGTTTCAAAAAGAGCTTCCAAAAATTATGGTACTTGTTAGCTTTCAGACCTCATTGCCCCTATCATAAGCATCTTGAAGTGGTTAAGGTTAAAGTGGCAAAGCTAGAGTATATGCTTGACGAAGTATAAGTTGGCAATCTCATGCCCCTTGAATATGAGGGCCACACCTCATGCATACTCAACTTTGGGTCCAGGTAAGTTCTTGTCACTCTAAGTATTTGTATATCATTGAGAACCGCCAATGGGGTACCCCTTGCACATGGTATAGGAGTTTTCCCGTAACTAAAATGACAAGGCAAGCAGACAATGAGCATCTCAGCAATTCTTCTTATGTACCATGGGAATATGGTGCTTTTTTCTCTCTTTCCTCTTTTCTCAATGTGTCTCTTTTTTATAAGAAGAATGCTTCATAGATGTCACTATGGTGATGCTGCAAGTTTCCACCATGATTAGGCATGGATTAGGCTAGCGGCCCAGGCGTTTCTCTAACACAGGATACAAACTCCATAGACTTACAAGTTCCCTCTTTATTTCACACCGGTGACATCCATAGACAAAAGAACATGATACCAACTGAGTACAACAAGGTACAAGTGCAATGTTGAAAACGTTCCTCGTGACAGAACGGTTCTGCTAATTCCAACTTATAAGTGCAAGCATATACAACAAAGTTGTCACAATGGTTCAAGTTTATTAGGGGCAAAGAATAAAGTGTGCCTTCAAGTTCGTGAGGGCTTTATTCACTAAGTTGTCACACAACAAAATGGTTTTTAATTGGAAGATAGCTGAAAACAAGAATATACTTGGAATGGTGTAACACACCATGCATAGGAGTTTATAGTGGACACTTTGGAATAACTTGGTTTGTTGGGAGTTGGAGGCATGAGTAGAACCTACTCATACAAGTGAAGGCTAGCAAAAGACTAGGAGCAACCAACTAAGAGAGCAATAATGGCCATAATTGTGCAATGCAACAAAGCAAACTAATCAAAGCAAAGAGTGGTACTACAAGTCAAGGACTAAATGATCATAGAGGCTAATGGTGACTTGTCATAGTCATAACATGGTGTGAGCATGTTCCAAGTCAACCCAAGCAAAACATCAAAGGAGAATACCACAATACTATGATTTTGCATGCTAAAACAACGCATAATTTCTTCAAGGCACATTAAGCAATCCCAATTGTTTGGAAAAAAACATGCTACAGCAATAATCACTAAGCATAATGCTAAAACAACACCTAGCATGTCATGATAAAGTCTAAGTCACAGTCAATGCAAGCTCATCTTGCACTTAAAGCAAGAACTTACTACTTCTTTCCAAACACCAAGCAAACTTATTTGCAAACCAACACAGCGAGAGCGGGGGTCCAAACTACTAAAGCAAACTAAACAAACTAAGCAAAGCAAACTAAAACTAATATGCTCCAAGAATAACACAACTGTGCATGAAACAATAAAAATGAAGTGTCTAGACAGACCTGAGCTTTTTATTGATGAAGAAGAGGATGCCTTGGGCATCCCCAAGCTTTGACGCTTGTACCTCTTGGATATTTCTTGGGGTGACACCATGGTGGAATTCCCAAGCTTGAGCTTTTGTCCATTCTTCATATTATTGCATCATTCTCTCTCTACACCTGAAATTTTTCCTTCATACAAAACTTCACACAATCTTCATTAGCAACATTAGCTTATTCAAAAGATATTAGACCACTGGCAAAGCTTTGGAACATCAAGGCTTTTCACTAAAAACAAAAGCTACTATAGTAACTCCTTCAAAGAAACTCAATTTACCTGAAGAGAGCTCAAAAAGGAATCAATAAGAAGCAAATGCAAATAATGGCAGAAATTTGTCAAAACAGACCAGCAGGTAGAAATGAATTGCTCAAATCAATAAGTGTTAAACTAAAAAAAGTTAGCCAACATACTAGGGGATTTATTTGTAAATTTTGAGCTCAATCCAAGTTACAGAGCCTCCTCACTATTTTTTTTGGTGGAGAATAGAAATCTGTTTCGGGACAGCAACTCCCCAAATCTTATTTCCCTCTTATTAGAGGTCATTCTTGGCACAAAAAGCAAACAAAAAAGGATAAGGAGAGGTCATTACAGCAGTAATAACTTCCAATACTCAAGGAAACTCTTGGGTTACCCTCAACAAGTACTTTTCTTTAACGCCTTTAAGTTAGGCACAAGAAGCAAGAAGAATCAAGTATTTTCAAATGAAGAATTGCCCCTCTTGTTTCTTCTTTTCTTACCTTTATTTTTCTTCTTAGGGAAGATATGATTGCTTACCGAGGGAGTAAAGTGCATGATGCCTTCTCCCACGTCTATTACTGACCTAAGGTGTTTCAGTAGAGATATTCTAAGTGTGATCTGTCCTTTGCCTACACATTCAATAACAAGATAATCAGTAAACACCATTTTCCCTGAGATTTTTGTAAACACACCTTCAGCTATTCCAATGGGAAATATAGTGGCGTTGTTGGTAAGAGAGATTTCCTCTCCTCCTTCAATAAGCCCCCAAAGACTCAAGGAATCAAAAATATCTTTAGGCATGAGACAAAATTCAGACATGATATCACAGCGAGCATCAAAAAGTGTAGTGTTTATTGAGACTTTAATTGTGGGAAACCAATTTGAAGGCTCAGAATTTATGGGAACATAATCATGGTAAGCCCTAAGAGTGTGATACAAACTATTCATGGCAGCAATACTGGTCTCAAGATGGTTCAACCTAGCAAAAATACTTGTGAAAGAGGAATCAGACTTGCCAGGTGTACCATAGATCATGATTAATTTTCTTATAGCATCATAAGCTTCATCCTCAGTACAAAGCAAAAAATCTTTTTCAGCCACAGCATCCAAAGCATATCTATAACGAAGAGCAATACCGCAGTAAAAACTATCAATAACCAAGTTGAGGCTTACCTCAGGCTCAGTTTCCCTCTGGAAAGCAGAGATTCTAGACCAAGCTTCCTTAAAACTTTCTTCACTTTTTTTCTTAAAAGTGGAGATTTCTACCATAGGGGAAATAAAGGCAGACCCCGACATGGCAGCAACTAGAGCAGGAACTATTTTTTTGTGTTTTTTGAAAAGAGGCAAACAAACCCAAGCAAAAGAAACAAAGCAAACTAAAAACAAAGTAAAGAGAAAGGAAGTGAAGGACTCCCCTAGTGAAGACGTCCTTAGCCTCCCCGGCAACGGCGCCAAAAATCTTGATGCGTGCACCCAATGTTAACGTGGGACACTTCGTTGGAACCCCAAGAGCAAGGTGTGATGAGCACATCAGCAAGTTTCTCTCAGTAGAGACGGAGGTTATCGAGCCCGGAGGAGGAAGGAAACGTCTCAAATGTGTTGCTGGCAACGTGGAGACCTGCACAACACAAACTCAAGACTTTGCCCCAACGAATCAGTGAGGTTGTCAAGCTCACCGGTTTGCTGTAACAAAGGATTAAATGTATGGTGTGGAAGTTAATGGTTTGCAACAAGTAAACAAGTAACAGTGGAAGATGTATCAATGGTAAAGATTGGACCAGGGTTCATAGTTCACTAGAGGTGCTCTCCTTAGATAAACAACATGGCATGAAGGGAAAACAAATTACAGCAGGGCAATTGTCAGGAACTGAGCAAGGCATAATAATGCAATTACTAGCCAGAAAGATCCTATGAGGTTGATTGGGCAATACAACAATATAAATAGACCGTAAACCAACTGCATCTATGACTATAAGTCCACCTTCAGGTTATCATCCGAACCCCCTCCAATATTAAGTTGCAAGCAACAGACAACTGCTTTAAGCAAAGTGTGTAAGGTAAGCAGTCCACATGTTCCATGAACAAGAGATCGTTGTTTTCTCCCTAGTAGCAACAACACATCTACAACCGAAGAGATTATTGTCACTTCCCTTGGAAACTAGAGGCATGAACCCACTATCGAGCATAAATACTCCCTCTTGGAGTCACTAGCAACTACTTGGACAAGATAACCACTAGCAACGGAGAGCATACAAGATCACAAAAAACACAGACATGATAGAATCATAAAGATAAAACCATTAATCAAACCAACATAATAATCTCAATATCCATCGGATCCCCGCAAACACAACATGCATGATTACAAATAGATTAGATCTTGATCATGAGCAGACTCACAAGATCTATACATGAAAGCACAAAGGAGGAGATACAACCATCTAGCTACTACATGGACCCATAGTCCAAGGTGGAACTACTCACGAATCATACCGGAGATAAGGCCTCCGGGATGATCTCCCCTCCGGCAGGGTGCCGGGAAGAACTTCTGATCCCCCGATCTAAGGACGATGGTGGCGGCAGCTACAGACGGTTTCGTGGATTTCTGATCGGGTATCCAGGGTTTCTACATCGGGGGCTTCTTATAGGCGAAGGGGGAGACCGAGGCAGCGGCCAGTGGGGGCAAACCCTACCTAGGCACGGGGTAGGTCCCACCCATGCCTAGGGGGGGTTTAGCTGCCCTAGCACGCCTCCTCGTCTCTCCTCTGGACTTCTTGTTCCCCATAGAAAGTTATTGACTTTGGCGTTTGTCCCGTCCAATTCCGAGAATATTTCTTTACTAACTTTTCTGAAACCAAAAACAGGAGAAAACGGGCATCTGGCACAGTTGCAACTTTTTAATAGGTTAGTACCAGAAAACATGTAAAAAGCACCTCAAAGTGTGGACAAGTAAAGCAAAGTAGATACTAAACAAGCATGGAGCATCAAAAATTATAGATACGTTTCTAACGTATCACACCTCCTGCGAGAGTAAATACATATCCTGTCGTGGACTTTCTATCATCTTTATCTCCCGGAAAATCTGCATTTGAATACCCTCTTATTTCTAGGGAATCAGATCTTTTATATGTTAGCATGAGGCCTTTTGTGCCTTGCACATAACGCAAAGCTTTCTTTACCATTTTCTAGTGCTCTATGCCTGGATTCTCTTGATATCTACCGAGTACCCCGGTGATAAAAGCTAAGTCAGGGCGAGTGCACACTTGTGCATACTGTAAGCTTCCAACGGCCGAAGCATATGGTACCGACTTCATTTGATCGATCTCATATTGGTTCTTTGGACATTGAAATTTTCCAAAACTGTCGCCCTTGACTATGGGAGCAGGTGTGGCATTACTCGCATGCATATTGTATTTCTTTAGAATCTTTTCACAACATGCTTTCTGCGACAGTCCTAACACTCTCTTTCAATCTCGGTGAATTTCTATGCCCAAAACATAAGAAGCTTCACCAAGATCTTTCATATTAAAATTTGAAGGCAAGAACTTCTTTGTTTCTAGTAGTAGACTGACATTGCTGCTAGCAAGCAAGATATCATCCACATACAGAATCGGGAAAATATATTTCCCACTTTTAAACTTTGCATAAATGTAGTTGTCCTCAACATTCTCTTTAAATCCAAATCTTTTAATTGTATCATTAAACTTTAAATACCACTGTCTAGAGGCTTGCTTTTAACCCATAAATGGATTTCTTTAGACGGCATCCCATATGTTCCTTCCTCTCCATGAAAAAACCCTTGGGTTGTTTCATGTAAACATTCTCTTCTAAATCTCCATTTAGAAATGGCGTCTTTACATCCATTTGATGCAACTCTAAGTCAAAATGTGTAACTAGTGCCATTATGATTCTGAAGGAATTCTTACATGAGACTGGAGAAAAAGTCTCATTGTAATCTACCCCTTCTCTTTGCGTAAAGCCTTTTGCCACAAGTCTTGCTTTATACTTTTCTACATTCCCATTGGAGTCATACTTTGTTTTGTAGACCCATTTGCATCCTACTGTTTTGGATCCTTTAGGAATTTCCTCTAAGTCCCAAACATTGTTGGAACTCATCGATTTCATTTCATCTATCATTGCCTCCACCCACTTGGCTGAGTGAGGGCTTCTCATGGCTTCTTCATATGAGGTGGGATCACCCTCCATATGAACTGATTCTGTGTTGTAAACTTTGTAAATTTCTTTAGAAATGGCCGGTCTTCTTTCTCTATTAGACCTTCTGAGTTCGTCAGACTCTTGCTCATTTTGCGCCTTGGGTTCTGGCACATTTGCTGTGTATGGTTGTTCCGGATCCCTTTCGTGCTCAATAGTGGGTTCAGGAGGCTCCTGAAGGACAGGTTCCGGACCTTCTCCCATTGTTGTCACATGTGGAGTCACAATAGGTGCCGGCACCACAACCTCAGGGGTTGTAGATAGTGGCACAACAGGTAGCGAGAAAAATGGCTCCTGAGTCATCGGATTAGGTGCATGCACCCTCTTCTCCTCAAGATCGATTTTCCGAGCTACCATGCTCCCCCTCATCAATTCATCCTCCAAGAAGTCTGCATGTCTCGTTTATACAAACTTTGTGTATTTGTCAGGACAGTAGAAACGATAACCTTTTGATCTATCTGGATAGCCAATGAAGTGGCAAGACACTGTTTTGGGGTCTAACTTTGCAATATTTGGATTAAAAATGTTTGCCTCAGCTGGGTTCCCCCAGACCCTCAAGTGGCGAAGAGAGGGGACTCTGCCTGTACACAACTCGTACGGTGTTTTGGGCACCGACTTGCTTGGTACTCTGTTGAGAATGTGAATGGCGGTTTTAAGTGCCTCCATCCATAATACCAATGGGAGGGTGGAATAGCTCATCGTGCTGCGCACCATATCCATAAGAGTACGGTTACGCCTTTCAGCTACTCCATTTTGCCGAGGTTTTCCCGGCATAGAATACTGGGCGACTATTCCATTTTCCTGTAGGAACCTTGCAAAAGGTCCAGGAACTTGACCATATGGAGTGTGCCGACCATAGTACTCCCCCCACGGTTAGATCGAACTATTTTAATTCTTTTATCATGCTGATTTTCAATTTCAGCTTTGAATATTTTAAATTTATCCAATGCTTTAGATCTTTCTTTAATTGGATAAATATAACCATATCGGGAGTTATCATCTGTGAATGTTATGAACGAATCATAACCATCCACACTTTTCACAGGAAATGGTCCACAAATATCAGTGTGAATGATTTCTAGTGTTTGCACCCTTTTTGATTTGTTGTACTTCGGTTTGCACCCTTTTTGATTTCCTTTACATATTTTACTTTTATGCAATCTATGCATTGTTCGATATCTGATAACTCTAATGGAGGAAGAATATCATTTTTAACGAGGATTTATATTCTTCCCCTCGAAATGTGGCATAATCGACAGTGCCATAACTTCGATGAGTCATGAGTTCGCTTTCTTTTCTTTTGTTCTTTGTTCGACAAGGAAACTTGCTCACTCATATTACACACATAAAGCACTTTTTCATGCAAGGATAACAAATAAAGCTTCTCGTGAAGTAAAGTAGTACCCACACAAGCATCTTTAAACCATATGGCACACTTGCCATGTCCAAAATAACATTCATAACTCTCTTTATCCAAACATGACACACTTATTAAGTTTCTGTGGACCAAGGGAACAAATAAAACATCTTTTAACAGAATAATAAAACCATCAGCTAGCTCCAAAGGAATGTCGCCAACAGCTTCAACTTCTGCTTGAACTCCATTCGCAACTTCAATGCATCTTTCTTGTCTTTGCATAGTTCTTGTCGAATGGAATCCCTGTAAAGAATTAGCAACATGAACAGTTGCACCTGAGTCAATCCACCAAGTGGATTTAGAAAACTGTGAATAGAGGGATTCATATACAAAAGAAACTGTATCTATACCTTTCTTTGCCATTATGGACTTGAGCCATTCTAGGCAATCTTTCTTGAAGTGCCCATACTTCTTGAAGTGGTGACACTGGTCCTTGTCCTCTGGGAGAATCTGTTGATGCTGATACTGTTGGGGGACTTTTCCATGTGGCTTGGAGGGGGAACCACCATGGTTGCTGTTGTTGAAGGTTCTCTTCCTGTTGTCCTTCACATAGTTCAGAGAACCAGCATGAATGGACTTGAGCCTTTCTTCCTCTTGAGTGCACATGCCAATGGTCTTTTCAATGTCCCATTTTTCAGGAGACATGTTATAGTTGATCACAAAGTTCTCAAACTGTTGGGGAAGGGAAGCCATGACAAGGTGAACCATAAGAGCAGACTTGAGCTCGAGGTCCGCATCCATGGGCTTTAATTTAGCAGACATGTTGCTCATCCTCAAGATGTTCTCCCTGATGCCATGTGCCCCTCCCATGTACTTTTCTGTGACCAGCTGTTTGAGCAGCTGGGTGGCATACATCTTTGAATATCTAGTGAACTGGCTCTTTATCTTTTCAAAGAACTCTCCAACAGTAGTGCACTCTTCGATTGAGCCCACAATGGCGTTCTCAATCGTATTCTTTACAAAGGTCATGCACTTTTTGTTGGCATTTACCCACTTTTGGTTGTCAATGGAGTAAGCCAACTCCAGTGGAGCATGGTCCCTTTTTCTCTTTTCCCAAGCAGCATTATCATCATCAGCATCTCTTACAGGGTCTTTTGTCTTGACTGGTTGTGTAGTCTCCACAACCCAGTCAACCTCGGCACACACAAATGCCAGATCTACTTTCTTCCTCCACTCAGTGTAGTTGTCCCCCTGAGCATCGGAATGTCCTTGAGGCAACTCATAAGGTTGAGACCTACTGAAAACCACAAAGATATGAGATAATAAAAAACAATTGTATGCATTAATCTAACGTTGGTATAAATTAAACATACAACTATTTGTGTAATTAAAATTATATCACCGTTGGACAAAAATAAAAATAAATACACCTTTCATTTCATTAATAAACAAATCATGATCATGCTATTAATAACGTTGGTCATATAATAACATGACCATAATCAACTTTAATATTTACTTTATCAGATCTTTGAAAAAATTTAATAATCACTTTTTGCATTTTATCAATTTCTTTTAACTATTTGCAGCGGAAAAATTAACACAATTAATCAACTCCTAAAAATTTACAGAAAAAATTCTATCACTTTTGAATTCTCTAGACAAAATTTCGTTGGAATGTTTTCAATATAAAAATCTGTATGAAATTTGCTAAAAAACCTGAACAAAAAACATTAAATCTTTGCTCACTAAAAATAATAGAGAAAAAATGGGCTATTCCTCCGCGCTCGCGGCCCACGTCCATAGCCCACAGCCCGTGGCAAGCTACCGCCGCTCCACGCACTTTATTTCGCGCCGCCCACGCCACCAGAGCGCCCAGGCGCTTGGCCCACGTAGGCCCACGGCCCAGCCGTGGCCTTTCCTATCTGACGCTCACGCGCAACGCTCCCCTCTGCGCTGCCGCGGCCGCCTGGCCCAGCTGCACGGCCCGCTTCGCCCTCGCGCCGCCAGCAGCCCGCGCGTAGCCCACCTACACGCTGCCTGCCCGCGTCGCTCGATCCGAGCCTCTCAATCGCGCTACCCTAGATGTAACAGCTGCGCGCTCATTTTGGCTGAACAAAACCAGCAGCCCGCAGCCCCCTTCCTCTAACCCTAGTCATTTGCCCCCAGCTCCCCTCTGTGCTCACCCCTCTAGAGGCGCTCACTAGTGAGCGAGACGAAGCGAGGTGGCCGCCCCGCCCATCGACGGCGCCGGCGGCGAGCCCCTCCCTCTCTCCCTCGCTGCGGCCCCCTTCTCCCTTCCTCTTCTCTGTCGCGTACACCTCCCCACCACCCAAAAAGCAGATCTGAGAGAGTGGCAGATGATGGCGTCCCCCTTTTGGCTCCTTGCTGACGTGCGCACCCACCTGAGGGTTGGTGCGCCGTCGTCAAGTGGCCAAGGGTGGAGGCAGATCCTTTGCTGGCGATGGCCGGTGCGACTTTTCTGTTGGTTTCGATTTGGGAATTTTGTTTGGATTTTCTTTTGGGTGGCATTTCTCTGTGCGGGATATGGGGATGATCTAGGGTTAGGGATTTTCTTTGGGGATTGATCTGTGGGATTTGTGGTTCTACTTTGCCTTTTTCTTTGCCCCCGAAGGGGTTGTCCTTCTTCCCTATGCCTCGGCTTGCCGATGCGCATAGGGATCGAGGGGGATGGCGCGGCCGTAGGGCAGGCGCACTTTTAGATCTAGTTTTTCTTTCTTCTTTGCTTTGATTTCTTTCTACCAAAAAACCACTGAGCCAAATGCTCTGATACCAATGTTGACTCTAGTTTAACTCTCGGGAGATGCTATTGGGTTGGATCTAGGAGATCTGAGAGAGAGAGAGAGAGAGAGAGAGAGAAGGATGTACTACCTGCACCTTGGCTCGATGAGCACGAGCCGGAGGGGATGCCGGAGTTGGTGCTGGTGCTAGTGGCCATGGGGAAAAGGGCGACGGCGTGGGTGTGCGGTGGTGGCGGCGCTTCCCGTCGGCTCACGATAAAACCCTAAATCGGTAGGGATATCGGTGGGGCGTGCGGCACAACGGCGAACCTCGTGATGCGTGCTGCCGGCCTCCCACCTCTTTATATAGCGCGGCGACAGGGGCCCACCAACCAGAGTTCGGTTGGGCGCCCCCGACCAGGGCGCCGATACGGGTCCCGTTCGAGTCGTTGGACTCGCGCGATAGAGATCAATCTAACATCGCATACTTGTGACTACCGTCGCGATTCCGGTAAAGGGCGAGATTGAGGCGCCGGCGGCGACAAGGAAATGGAGGGAGTATTTCCTTACGGGTCGACGGCGTTCGGCATGGTCACACGCGGAAGTGGTGTTTCTATGTCTGTGCACCGCCAGCGGTGTCGTATTATTTTCTTTGTTTTTTCCGCATTTTACTTTCGTGATTGTTTTGTTTCGTTTTCCATTTTTCCTCGAGTTTTTTCACTTCCTACGTGTTCGCCTCACGTTACTTTCTTCTTCTTCATTTTTCCACCTTTTATAGTTGCCTTTGTTTTATTTCGATTTCTTTTTTGTTGGTTTTTTTGCTCTTCATCTGCACTGACGTGCTTGCCCCGCATTTCTTTCTTCATTCATCTTCTTGCTTTTTTTTTTATGTTTTCTGTTTTTTTGTCGTTTCTTCCATCGCTTTTTCCTGCATCTTTTTCTCTGTTCTCTTTTTTGTTTGACTTGTCTTTTGCGTACGATTCTTCTTCCTTTTACACCATAGTGCCTCTCGCACTAGCACCGAAGTAGACGTCCGAAGATACTATGTGCAAACACCTCCACGTGAGCTGGCATCGTCACTGATCACCCGTGCAGCTCTATAAATCACGAGAGTTGCACGTGTGATTAGTGACGTTAACGCCAAACAACGAGTATGCCCGGACTAAGATGCATTATTTCATTTTTGCTACATTTTTCGACGAAGCAGACGAAGACAAAGCACACAGGCGACGCAGGGGAGGTGCTATCCAGCCGCCGATTCCACCGCGTCGCCGCCCTCGTCTCCGGCCGTGCGTGCTCCGCCGCGCTGCGCCGTTTTGTATACGTGATGCCGCGCGCGCCTTGCCGTGCTGTCGTCACGTGCTGCCGCGCGCCGACGTCGGTGAGCTCAAGGCCGGGTGGTTTTTTTACCACAAAATATTAGCTAGGGTTATTAGAATTATTGTTTTAGTTAGGATTAGGATTATTGTTTTAGTTATTAGGATTAGGATTATTGTTTTAGTTATTATTTTTTTAATTAAAATATTAGAATTAGAATTAGGATTAGGATTATTGTTTTAGTTATTTTTTTATTTTATTTATTAGGATTATATTGTTTTAGTTATTTTTTTGTTTTACCACAAATAATATTAGGGTTATTAATTAGGGTTATTTTTTTGTTTTAGTTATTAAGATTATTGTTTTACCACAAATAATATTAGGATTATTATAATTAGGATTATTGTTTTATCATAATTAATATTAGGGTATTATTGTTTTAGTTATTAGGATTATTATTTTACCACAAATAATATTAGGGTTTTTTTGTTTTAGTTATTATGATTATTGTTTTACCAAAAATAATATTAGGATTATTAATTAGGGTTATTGTTTTTTGTTTTAGTTATTAAGATTATTGTTTTATCACAAATAATATTAGGTTTATTAATTAGGGTTATTGTTTTTTTGTATTAATTATTAGGATTATTGTTTTACCGCAAATAATATTAGGGTTATTAATTTGTGTTATTAGGGTTATTGTTTTTTCTAACCTGTTTAACTCTCTTTCTGTTATAGATAATTAAGTCATAGATCCATCCGAAGATCCTGGTCGTATTGGTGAAGGTTTTCTTCAGGACATGATAAGAGGTGAAATTCCTCTTAATATTACTACCGGTGAAGATATTTTGCTCGAGAAAGAGATATCCTCATATCTGAATCCATCCGGTGATGGACTAGAGGAAAACCTAATGTACCAAGGAGAAGACCGGATGGACGAAGGGCAAACAAATAACAACAATAATGATGGCCCCTCGACAGGATCCGGCGAGGTATATATATATATATTTATATATATATATATATATATGACAGGACTATTTAGAAACACCCCTTTAAGAGGTTCCTAGATAACCTTATTTAGGAACCCCCGCCTAACTACCCTTTCCCCACTTAACCACTTTTTCCTTAGTTGCATCTAACCTCCCGTCGGCCTCCTATCTTCCGCGCGCCGCCGTCCACCCTCCTTCCCGCACATGGCCGGCCTCCTCTTCCCAGCACACCGCCGGCCACCCTTCTCCCCCGCGCGCCTCCGCGCCCTCCTCACCTGCGTACGGCCAGCCTCCCCTGGCCCGTCCCCACACCTCTGGCCATCTCCCCCGTGCGTCGCCGCGCCCTCCTCCCACCCGCGTGTAGCCACACCCTCCTACTCCGCGCGCTGTTGGCCTCCTCCGCCCCCGGTTCCCCGGACGCCGGCCATCTACTCCCTCCTCCAGCACGTCGTCACCCCACCCTCAACACCTACCTCTAGGCGCGCGGCGTGGCTTGGCCCCGGTCTAGATCCTCTAGCGGAGCGCCATGGCCTAGCCTAACTTCTCCGAAGGTGCAGATGCATCATTCTGGTAACTTCTTCGTAAGGAAGTTAACTTGCATTGTAGAGGGAGTTAACTGTCGTGCATGGAAAAGTTAACTTTTTAAAAATACAGTGAACTTGACTTTCATAAAAATCCATGAGGGTTAACTTCCTTAAAAAATGGAAGTTGACTTTCATAAAAACATGGCGTTTTGCTCTTATGAACCATATGGAAGCTAAATTTAATAAAAACTATAGGAGTTAACTTTCTTAAAGTTAGAAGTTAATCCGACTAAAAATCGTGTAAGTTAGCTCTTAAAAATGGGAAGTTAACATTCGAACCGATAGGAGTTAAGACGTAGAAATCCTGAAGTTCACTTCCTTCGTAGCCTAAAAGTCAAAAAGGCTCATGTTTAGTTAAGAAATGCATTAGGCGAAAGTTAATTTACACACACGGAGAAGTTAAGAGGAGTTCCTGAATAGTTAACGTCCTTTGCTATAACAGAAATTTAACTTCTAATTGAAACCATTGAAGTTAAGTTTCTTTAAAAAGATGTATCGCGGCTGGAAGTTAACTAACACGTATAAATGAATTTCTTAACACATAGAAGAGGTAGTTAACTTGCGCACATGAGGTAGTTAAGAATGGTCACGTAAGTTAATATACAGTCCACGAAAACACGAAATATCGATGCTCCGTCAGGAAGTTAACTAGCATAGAAGAGGTAGTTAACATGCGCACATGAGGAAGTTAAGAATGGTCGCGGAAGTTAACTTACACAGTGAAAGTTAAGATTCACTATTACTGTTACATACTGGAAGTTAACTTAGAAAGAAAAAGAAGTTAACTCGTGCTCGCCTGGAAGTTAACAGAGGGTTCCTGGTGTTCACGTGAATAGTAACAGGGGTTCCTGAATAGTTATTCAGGAAGTGGTTCTTGAATAGCAGAGGTATATATATACATATGTATATATGTATATATATAAAGCCTCATGTTACCTCTATTCATTAACTGATCTAGATATATATTAATCACTCTCTCTTCTTCTTTTATCCCACCGGATTGAAGCAATCGAAGCTCGAACGAAACAAGGACCGAACAAAAAGTTGGATGGTAATCAGAGGTTCACCATCGAAGAAATAGATGATGATGGTGAATCTATTGCTCCAGAGAAGCACCGGAGGATGTTTATAAATCAATGTGGGGTGCTTGTTAGGGACAACCTGTCGATCACCATCCAAGAATGGAATCGGTCAAAGAAACCCGGTGAAGAATCCAACAGCTATGTCACCGATGATGCCAAAGATGACCTTTGGCAGAAGCTCATAGCGCATTTCATACTACCTCAAGAGTATGAAGAATTTGAGGTAGATGGTATTACCCCAAGGTCGGGTGGGCTTGAAAATAGAGCGAAAGTCAAGGAGTGGGCTCTGAGCAAGATGGCTGAACTATACCGGAACCACAAGAAAAGTTTATACGCGAAATATGTCGCGAAAAAGAAAACTCCGGACTTCAAAGAAGTAAATGAGAATTTGAGAGAACAGTGGCCCAATTTTGTACAGTACAAGCAATCTGATAAAGCAAAGGCAAAGTCGGCAAGGAACGCGTTAAATGCTGCCCAAAAGAAATACCATCATAAAATGGGGACAAGGGGCTACAAGAGTGTCGTCCCTAAGTGGGAAAGTATGGAGAAGAAAATGAGGGCTAGAGGCATCACTCCTGGTACAGATGGATGGCCCGAGAGGTCAAAGCATTGGTGGTACGGGCACGTGGGATCGTTGGACCCAGAAATAGGGAAGACATTATTTCATGAAAAAATTCTAAAACCGTCCCAAGACCTTGTTCAAGCAATGAACGATGCTCAATTGGGATTGTTTCGTCTCGAGAGAGAGAACGACGAGCTGACACGCGCCCTAGGGAATCCTGAAAAGGGAGGACGAACACGAGGCAAAGGCGTCGGTGTCTCATGGAAGAAAGGGTTTCCTCAGTACGATGCTAGTTACAGAAGCCGTCAGAGAAAGAAGGACCGGGAGGCAGACCGGATATCTAGGGTAGAGCAGGACCTAGCTGATCTGAAGAACCTCATGGAAGAAATTAGACAAAGGCCGCCGTCGTCAACTCACCCGCAGGCTAATGATCCTGCATTGGATCTTAGCCAGCGGAGAAGCAGCGTGGCTTCCACGGAGGTTTGGGATGATGATCAAGCACTGCTGGATGATGCACCGGCTCCTCACTACCCTGTGGATGATGTCAGAGAGATGGCACAATGTGAGCTACATCAGCCAATGAACAACCTGTCCTTCAAGGTGGCGATCGGCACTGCTTTACCTTGTCTACCTGGAGCACTCCACCATTCACTTCCGATTCCACCAGGCTATGCTCGTGTCACGGTGGATGACATAGTGGAGGATTTTGCGGACCTAGAGATTGAAATCGCTACGCCTAAAGGCCTTACGAAACTAGGATATGTCAAGCGCAACATCATTCTATGGAAGAAGAAGTACATCAAGTTTCTAGGCTCGGCGCCAAGGCCACCGACTCTGAGGAATCCAAGTCCACCCCGCATCGAATATCGTCAACCTCCAAGTTCACCCCAACCCGATTATCGTCAACCTCCAAGTCCACCCCGCCCCGCTGACGATCGCCGCAGCAGGAGTACATCAACTCGATCTCCGCCTTCGCGCAATACTCGATCTCCGCCTTCGCCTCCGTGCAATACTACTACCTCGTCGAAGAAACGGAAGTTCGACGCTCCCCCGCGCCCCTGATCGAACAAAGGTCAAACAGCGAAGATAGTCGACATCCCGCCAGCTCTTCGAAAGAGACCTTATGACAAGACCGATGAGGAAACTAACGCGGATATGGCTGCCCAAGTTAAGGCACATTTTGCACCCAAAAAGCCTGAGCCAAAGCCGGTATATGATGAAAAAACCAAAAAGTGGGCTAATTCCTTTCTTGAGCAACCATCCCAGATATCGATGAATCTGGAATCAGACTATGACTGGGAGATTATTAAGCAAGCATAGAAGAAAAAAATCACAAGTGCAAAAAGCGGGAAGCAAGTTGCCCAGCTGAACCTGAGAAGAATCAATCGGTCGCCCCGCTCAAAGTCATTTCAGACCTCGACAAGGCCTTCAGAGCTAAAATGGATATGGACATGCAAATAATAGACCCCAGAGCCCGTAATAATACTCCACTAATGGGAATCACTGTATCGCAGGCCAAAGCACTTGCTACCGAAGCAAAAATGTCTCTTGGTCAATATTTAGGTTATGAAGATACGCCATGCCGGATATGCGAAGTATGTCCAAGGGGAGCCTCTAGTCAGTAATGAGGAGCTCGCACGTCTATCCACACATATGCGAAATCTGCACGAATGGTACATGTCGCAAACAGAAAAAAATCATCAAAAAGATTGGTTTCCGGTGGACGTTAGAAAGGAGCATCACTTCAAACCATACTCGATACAGGTTCAAATGACCGAACTGTTTCAGTTATACAACCAGCGTGCCCTCGACAAATCTATCATTGGTTGCTACTGTCTGTAAGTGATTTATTTCTATAATTAAGTTTGTAGCTCAGCTCGTTCATTGCATTTAATATATTATCCTAACTATATATCCTATTGTATGATATTATATTCTGCAGAATGAAGATGCTTGAATGCAAAAGAGCTAGAAGATACGACGTTGGGTTCATTGACCCATATATCATTAATGAATATACGTTAAAGAATCACCCCAAGGACGTGCAGGAAGACCTGTGCAGGTTCTTAACCGAGAATAATTTTGTTAAGGAAATACTATTTCTTACAACTTCAAGTGAGTGTTTATATCTTGTACACATTTTATTTTTGCTTACTCGATGAGCTATGCATGTATGCTTATGTAAACGTCCGCAGATTCCACTGGATCTTGCTAAACATTCAAGTTGACAAGTCCCTAGTTGAAGTCCACGACTCATTAAGTTGGGACCAAGAGCAGTGGAGCGATATGTAAAGAATGTACCACATGGTCTTGTGGTATGGTAAGCCTTGTCAATTATGCATCATGAACTAACCCATTATATATTTGCCTTTGTGTTTTCTATATGGGACAGGTATCTTTACATGGGCATGCTTCAAAATGAAGATATTATATAGACCATGAGAGGATGACATCATGTGATGATCTTCATCAAGGTTGAGAAGGGCAAGTTCAAGATAAGCATCTCGGGAAGATCATTTGCTTGAAGCTTGCCGTCCATATTGGTGATAATGGACATGTGAAGACATGTATTAATAAACTATCCCATAGTGGTGTATGGGGGAGCAAATTAGGAGTCTTCACGAAGCAACAATGATCAAGTGTTGCATTCCGGCTTGGGTGGAGATTGAAGCGTTGTCATCATGATCAAGCAGTATGCGCAAGGCAAAGGTATGGCCTTGATAGCTTTTCCTTTTACCGGTCTCAAGGTGGTTGTTGGGAGACCGGTTTATAGGATAGATAGCCGCACTATCAAGAGGGGCTCTCGATTGTGTAAGTTGATCACATCGTCATAGGGAGCTCAATCCTTTGCATACTTTGCATCTTCCTATTTTGTTGCTTCTTGGTGTTTCTCCATGTGAGGTTCTTGAGCTTTTTGCTAGCTCTTCAACAAGCCCAAGTTCATCGAAAACTAAATGCGTATGCATCTTCTATGGCGTTTTCGAGTTTGAAGGTTTTATCGGTTCTTATTTAGGGAGGCTTCTTATCTTTATTCATTTGGTTTTATCCTCCTTTATTGGGCAATGATGTTTCTCTGCACAATCTTTTAGAGCTTGTTGTCCTCGTAAAAACAATCCCAAGATCATCGAAATCAGAGTCCGGATGCAAAAGTTATTGCGTTTTTCGTGAAGCCTGTTTCATCCCGGTTGTGAATTCGGTTCAACCGGCTCCCAGACCGGGTGGTCCGGTGCCAGGACCGGAAAACCGGATCTGAAACCGGGATTTTCGGTTTTTCTATACCGAGTCTATCCGAGACTGTGTACTGACCCTAATCCCGGTTGAAATCCGGTTTTTCGGTCCAGGAACTGAACCATCCGGTTCTGGAGCCGGTCCAACCAAACTTCCAACCGGATTCGCACAGTTTTCTCCTAACGGCCATATTTGCTTTCCACTATAAAAGGAGGTTCTTCCCCCAATGTTTTAGAGGGTTCTTGACCACGAAATTGACCTCCATTGTTGAACCTCTTGAGCTTTCTTCCTCCCTCTTCCCTCCTATGATTCTTGCATCTTTTTTAGGGCTTTGGAAGAAGAGATCTAGATCTACAATCCCCACCAATCAATTCCTCCTCTAAGTGAGGGGAACCCATTGGATCTAGATCTTGGAGTCATTGGTTGACTTCCACCATTGTTCTTCCTCTCTAATTCCTCCCTAACACTTGTTGCTTTGGTGGGATTTGAGAGTGAAGGATTTGAGCACCCTTGGTGGTCTTGCTTTGCATTCTTGCATAAGTCTTGGGATCTCCATTACGATTTGTTCGAGTGAGAGACCGTGAGCTTGTTACTCTTGGAGGGTGACCTCCTAGTTGGCTTGGCGGTTGGTTTCGTGGTGTCCTCTTTGTGGAAGATTGTGAAGAGACCCGGGCTTCTCCTTCGTGGATATTGTGAAGTGGTTGTGGAGCTTGCCATCTCCGGAGTGGAGGAAAAGCTAGCCATAAGGAAAGGGCCTATTCCTTCATGGGATAGACTCGGAGAAGAAGGTGAGCCTTTGTGGCGCGTGAGGAATCATTCGTGGAACCTCACACCTCTCCAACGTGACGTATCCCCCTTCCCAAAGGTAGTGAACACGGGAATACATCTTCGTCTCCGCGTGCCTCGGTTATCTCTATATCCGAGCTTACTTTCCTTGTGATAGCCATCGAGCTTGAAGTACTTATATCTTGCTTATCACTTGTGGTATATTTATCTTGTGCTATCTTGCTTAGCTTAATTTGTTGTTGGTGCACTTAGTTGAGCCTAGTGTATTTAGGTTTTCTGCTTGTAAAATAAACATTAGTTTAACTCTGCATTCTATCAAGCCAAAACCATAATAGTTTTGAAATTGCCTATTCACCCCCTCTAGGCGACATCTCTATCCTTTCAATTGGTATCAGAGCAAGGTCTCTCCTTTTTTAGGCTTCACCGCCTAGAGTGTAAAGATGTCGGCTAGTAGTATAGTGCACAATGACTCAATTATCTTTGATGGGACAAATTATGCTTTGTGGATAAATTGCTTGCTTTATAACCTTCAGACCTTGTGTCCAAATATTGAGCGATTTCTAGATGTAGGTTTTTCTCCTCCTATGGATCCTCAAAATCTCTCTTTAGAGGATGAGAAAAATTTACATCTCGAAGCTCAAGTATCTAATGAGATTATTTTCTCCTTGAGCCCCACAATTAATTTGTTCTTGACGATTGTAAAGCGCAAGTCATCTCATGATATATGGACCAAGCTTAAATAAATATTTGGTGGGTCCATTTCTCATAGGGTTAGTGGTATCTCCAAGGAGCTCTCTTCTCCCTCACATCATGAAGAGCTCCAAGTTTCTTCCACCTCCGTCCGCAATGAGATTTCAATTATTTCCACTTCACTTACATGTGACAAGTCACAAGGTAATGTCATGGTGAGTGGAAAAATCATATGTGATGATGGTAGTGTTTCTCTTTACACCAATGATTCTTGTTCTATAAATAATAATGGTGTAGTGAGCTTGGACTTAAGCACTTCTTGCAACAATGATGCTATATCCCCTTGTGTTGCTAGTCCTTGTATATCATCTAGAAATTATTTGAGTACTAGTGTAGATGATATGCTTGATTTGCCTTGTTCCCATGAACAAAATGCTTCTATTTCCTCTAGTTGTTTATCTAACAATGTAGAGGAAATAAAACATTCTATGGAGAAAGACATGATCATGAATGAAGATTCAAGAATATCCTCATCTTCATCCTCCCGTGCTCACATGTGCCTTATGGCAAGAGGATCAAAGGTAACTCCTACTTTGGATCCCAATATATCTTGTAAAGATAATAGCAATGATAATGATGATAGTGATGATGACATTGATGAGGATACTAGTGATCTCTTGCTTGAGTTGAATTTTTTGTGTACCTCTCTTCGTGGTAATAATAAAGGCCGTTACTTGTCTCAAACACGTTATGGACACCATAACTAAACAAACGGGAACCATAGAGGAGTTGGATTTCCAACTTGATGATGGGAGTCGGAGATTCAATCTCCTTAAGCAAGAGCTTGCCGAGGAGAATCACACTAATTGTCTCCTCACACAAAAACTTGAATATTATGAGCTTGAAAAGGAAAATTCGATTAATGATGCTTGTGCTACTAACTCTACTTCTTGTGAAGCATCTACCATAAAGGAGAACGTTGAGATAAGGGCTCAACTTGAGTTGTTAACTAGCAAGTATAGGAAATTGGAAGAAAGTCATGAAAATCTCTCGAGCTCTCACAATGATCTTCTAATCTCCCATGATGGGCTAAAGTTAGCTCGTGAGGCAAGTATTACCAAGGTAACATCTTGTGAGCCTCTTTTGGACATTAGCACAACTTCTACTCAAAATGCTATTTTGCCATGTGCTAGTCCTAGTGATCCTTCTAGTCATACTAGTGATAAACCTTGTGTTGGATTACTTGCTTTGCCTTGTTGCTCTAACAATGAAGCTTCTACTTCCTCTAGTACCTATATTTCTACTAACCATGTAGAGGAAATCAAAGAGCTCAAGGCCCAAGTCACTTCTTTGAAGAAAGACTTGGAAAAGAGTCATGAAGGGAAATCCACACTCGATAATATCTTGAGTGTGCAAAAATCCTCAAATGATAAAAGTGGACTTGGATTCAACTCCAATAAAAATAACAAGTCCAAGAGCAACAAGAATAAGGGCCAAGACCAAGTCAAGAATTTGGCCAAGATTACTTGCTTCAAGTGCAAGGTTGAAGGACATCATGTAAGATATTGTCCATTGAAGAAAAAGCACTTGAGTGAGAAGCAACAAGGGAAGCGGCCACAAGTTCAAGGTCAAGCCCAAGTTGAAGTTAGGCCACTTCCAAAGAAGAATCAATACAATGCTCCCCAAGCCAAGAAATCAATGAGGAAGAGAAAGGGGAGCACTTGTTGCTACATATGTCGTGTGAAGGGGCACTTTTCTTATTCATGTTCAAATGGTACCTTATCTAACCCTATCATGAATAATGATGATTATTCTCTTAGGAAGGATAAGGATGGTAATGTGTTTGACAAGTTTGTTGGAACTCAAAGTGGTGTCAAGAAAATAACCATTTGGGTTGCCAATCCTATTGTGACTAACCTCTTAGGACCAAACTTGGTTGGGGACCAACTAGCTCAAACTTGATCAATAGGTATTTATGGAGGGAATTGGAGACTTGGATAACTCATGAAGAATTAAGGGATCTTCATATATTATATTTGATCAAGCCAAGTCATTAGGATTATCTTATCTGTATCTTATATCCAATGGCCTCTTCGCGGTAACTTGTACTTAACTCATTTATATTGTAAGTTACTTGCCCCTTTACATGTTTTGGTTTTGTACCAAGTATGTGTTTGTATTTGGTGTTCCTCATGCTTGCTTATTTTGTGTATTCAAGTATGTAGGTGTTTGGCACATCATGCCCGTGTGTCTTGTTTTGAGCTTCTAATGCACCTTGATGATATCTTATTTGGCTCTTTTTGAGTGGTTAATGGAACATCCCATTTTGGGGGAGTAATATGCCTTGCGCATCTCCCAAACCTTAAAATGTGTGTATGTGAGTACTACCACTTAGTATTGATATTGCAAGCTTATCTAGTTACTATGTGGTGTGTCATACTCATGAGAAATTCAAATTCTAAATGTCCATTAATTCTCTCTAGTTGAGGTTGCTTTGCCTCTTATTAAGAAAAAATGAATATCACATTATGGGGGAGTAATATGCTTCTTTTGCATATCACAATCCTAGGAAATGTGAACATATGAGGTAGTGCCACTTAGAGTTGATATTGTTAATTATCTTGTTTCTAGGTGGCATGTTGGCTCAAACAAGGTCCTATTTTTGTTAGAAACTTTTATTGCTCGTCTTTTGGTCTTTGTTTGAGTAAGAAATTCTTGGTGCAGTCTTTCTCAAATACATATCTCTATATCTTATTTGGGATACCATTTGCTTCAAGTTATTCTAATCATTGCTTTGCATGATTTGTGACTAGTTGAAGGTATCAAGAATCTCTATCTTTGCATAGTGCTTAATCTTTTTATTTCTATCCTATGCTTTTTATTGTGAAGATTTATCTTTAATATCCGTGCAATATACCACCGGAAATCTGTTCCAATACACTCATTGTCTTTTACAATTGATATACTTGTGTGTGGTAGCATTTGTGGATCATCTTCACTTTGGAGTTAACCTCTTATTGCCTTATTTTATTTCCAAAACTTTGTTGTTGCTCCCATTGTCTTCCTTGGCTTTTGAACATCTCTTTGTTGATGTTTTTGATTATTATCAAATGTGTTTTAGTGGAAGACAAACCTTTTCTTCTCGGAACCTTGTGCCATTGTGAAAAGTGTTAAGGGTTTGGTTTATTTGTTGAAACCTTGCTCTTTTGGAAGTTTTTTATCTCATTCTTTATTCTCTATTTTATTTTCTTGAATGAGATAAATCTTTGAGCATTTGTGTTTTTATTTCATATTTCATGCTTAATAGTTTTTGCTCGGTTCATTTGTTGAACTTTGTTGAACAAATCTTGTGTTGATTTGATTCTTTCATATAGTTTGGACAACAAATGTGTTTTGTCACACCTTGTATGCCTTCTTGAATATTTTTGGTGATTTGTCCAAAGTATATCTTTGTTGGATCTTGAAAGTATCGCGCATGCATGTTTACTAAATGTATATCTTATATCATGTTTTGCTTTCTTTGATCCAATATATAGGGTATACTCCATCAAATCCTTAAATGGCTAAGATATGCATGAAATTCAAATTTCATCTCTAAATATGCACATATTTTTATGGAGTGTATCCTATGTGTTGTGGTTATTCTAACCACTTTGGACCCAATAAGTTTGGGACCAAGATGTACTTGAATGTTGTTTTAGGTACATTGAAGATGCAATGGATGCTTGTCTCGTCTATAAGGAAAGTGTTGTCACAACATGATAATTGGAGCCGAGCTAGGATGATCTAAAAATTCTTATCTACTACATCATACCATTGCTATCTCGGTAACAAGTATCTTATTAATGCATACTATTCTTCCATCCAATCTCTTGTAGGTTGCATCTTGGCATGAATTTATTTGTTTGTAAATGTTTGATTCTTGCAATTATCTTTGAAAGACTTATGTATCCTTACTGCTTATGTGAGTAATTTGAGATGATGCATATAATGGGGAGTATATAAAATCATGTTCATGATTCACCAATTCCAAATATGCCTTCTAGCAATTTATAGCATATCAAATCCTCAAGGTACTCTCATGTGCAATATTGTTGAAATTGCATTGAATCATTCCTTTTGATACTTGTTGCTTTTCTCAAAATATCCCAACTAGCATTAGTTCCCTTAGTGTTAGTTGCGATGGTTTTGAGATTTTTCTTTTTCTTTGGTGAAGTTCATTGATATCCATAATATAAAATAGAGCCATGGGCTATATATGCACTTAAGCAAAATATCCTTTTTGGTATATCTTATGACTTCCTCTTGGATATCATGTATTCTTTTTATCAACCTCTTATGTGTGGATGTTTCTTTGTGGATTATTATCATGTTTTTTTACTTAGAAACGTTTATACACAAGAGTGTTAATCTCTCACCTTGATATGCTTGCTCTTTTCTGACCATCTCTCTTATCCTCTTGATTTTTAATGGTATTGGTAAGGTCTTGATTTATGAGTGCTTGGTTTACTTTTCTTGCATCTTCACGCACTCATATCTCATATTTGGTTTCTTTTGGACTTAAGCTTGTCTTGACAAGTGTATTGATTTATATCTAATCCTTGTATCTTGGTTGTGTTATAAATAATATAGAGGGAGTGAGGATTCCATGTTTGTGCATATTGTATTCAAATGAAATAACCAATTTATGCACGAACCTTGGGGAGCTTCCTTATTTCACTTAGAGCACTATTTGTCCATTTGAGTATTTGGATCTTTTGATTGCTTGCTTCATCCGTTGAAGTTCCTCCACCTTGTTATCCATTTAGCAATTCTTGATCCTCAATATAGTTTGATTTCCTCCAAGTGTTCGTCATTGGATATGTGCATATGATTTCACTCATTACGAGTAATGCACACCTTGTGTAGGAACTCATACTATATTGTCCTTCTAACCTTGTTATCCATTTTGGCACTTGTTGTCAATGGGGGAGAAGTTTAGAGGGTTTTAAGGGAAATGGTTTTCTAGTTAAGATTGGTTTGTTCTTAAGTGTTTGCCTTTCATGCATTTCATCGTTATTATGTTTTGCATGGTTGTATATATAGTGGAAACTCTCCCAAAGGTTATGCTTAACAATGTATGCAATGAAATTCAAGATCATCACACGTGCATATATTGTGGGGGAGTTTGCTCTATATATGTTGGTTCTACTCACATCTCCTGCATTAGTTGTAGTTTATGTGAGTAGAATCGGTTTTGATATGGGCTAGTATCTTTGTGTTACTTAACCATATCAAATACAACCTCTTGTATACAACTTATTCTTTGATAAGATGCGTACTTGTTTCTAATATTCATTATATAAACCCTCTTGTTGTGATTGTCATCAATTACCAAAATGGGGGAGATTGAAAGGGTAATTGTCCCTATGTGTGGTTTTGGTGATTAATGACAATCCCTATGGACTAATGTTTGCACTGAGTTTTATATGAAGCTATATTCCATAGGTCATGCTTGTAGTCCATGTGTTGGATTCAAGTATGGATGCCATGAAGATAAAGATATACCTTGAGTTTTGGCATCAAAATCATCGAGTTGAAGAGAAGAATATGATATGATCAAGATCTTGAGAGTGTGATCTCAATAGAAGAATTCAATATATGGCTCTAAGTCGGTGTCATGATAGCCTCATTAGTTGAGCTATGGTTGACTAAGATTTAGAGCATGTAATCAAATGAAGAGTTCCTTATGTACCTCAAGATATTAAGATGGAGCACGAGAAGATACTTGGTTGACCAATACAAAGATTGAAGAGTGATTTCACGTTGGTCAACACATGAAGCATAAAGAATGTACCACATGGTCTTGTGGTATGGTAAGCCTTGTCAATTATGCATCATGAACTAACCCATTATATATTTGCCTTTGTGTTTTCTATATGGGACATGTATCTTTCCATGGGCATGCTACAAAATGAAGATATTATATAGACCATGAGAGGATGACATCAAGTGGTGATCGTCATCAAGGTTGAGAAGGGCAAGTTCAATATAAGCATCTCGAGAAGATCATTTTCTTGAAGCTTGCCGTCCATATTGGTGATAATGGACATGTGAAGACATGTATTAATAAAGCTATCCCATAGTGGTGTATGGGGGAGCAAATTAGGAGTCTTCACGAAGCAACAATGATCAAGTGTTGCATTCCGGCTTGGGTGGAGCTTGAAGCGTTGTCATTAAGATCAAGCGGTATGCGCAAGGCAAAGGTATGGCCTTGCTAGGTTTTCCTTTTACCGCTCTCAAGGTGGTTGTTTTGAGACCGGGTTATAGGATAGATAGCCGCACTATCAAGAGGGGCTCTCGGTTGTGTAACTTGATCACATCGTCATAGGGAGCTCAATCCTTTGCATACTTTGCATCTTCCTATTTTGTTGCTTCTAGGTGTTTCTCCATGTGAGGTTCTTGAGCTTGTTGCTAGCTCTTCAACAAGCCCAAGTTCATCAAAAACGGAATTCGTATGCATCTTCTATGGCGTTTTCGAGTTTGAAGGTTTTATCGGTTCTTATTTAGGGAGGCTTCTTACCTTTATTCATTTGGTTTTATCCTCCTTTGTTGGGCTATGATGTTTCTCTGCACAATCTTTTAGAGCTTGTTGTCCTCGTCAAAACAAGCCGAAGATCATCGAAATCGGAGTCCGGATGCAAAAGTTATTGCATTTTTAGTGAAGCCTGTTTCATCCCGGTTGTGGATTCGGTTCAACCGGCTCCCAGACCGGGTGGTCCGGTGCCAGGACCGGAAAACCGGATCTGAAACCAGGATTTTCGGTTTTTCTATACCGAGTCTATCCGAGACTGCGTACTAACCCTAATCCCGGTTGAAATCCGGTTTTCCGGTCCAGGAATTGAACCATCCGGTTCTGGAGCCGGTCCAACCGAACTTCCAACCGGATTCGCACAGTTTTCTCCTAACGGCCATATTTGCTTTCCACTATAAAAGGAGGTTCTTCCCCCAATGTTTTAGAGGGTTCTTGACCACGAAATTGACCTCCATTGTTGAACCTCTTGAGCTTTCTTCCTCCCCCTTCCCTCCTATGATTCTTGCATTTTTTGAGGGCTTTGGAAGAAGAGATCTAGATCTACAATCCCCACCAATCAATTCCTCCTCTAAGTGAGGGGAACCCATTGGATCTAGATCTTGGAGTCATTGGTTGACTTCCACCATTGTTCTTCCTCTCTAATTCCTCCCTAGCACTTGTTGCTTTGGTGGGATTTGAGAGTGAAGGATTTGAGCACCCTTGGTGGTATTGCTTTGCATTCTTGCATAAGTGTTGGGATCTCCATTACGATTTGTTCGAGTGAGAGATCGTGAGCTTGTTACTCTTGGAGGGTGACCTCCTAGTTGGCTTGGCGGTTGGTGCCGTGGTGTCCTCTTCGTGGAAGATTGTGAAGAGACCCGGGCTTCTCCTTCGTGGAGCTTGTGAAGTGGTTATCTCCGGAGTGGAGGAAAAGCTAGCCATAAGGAAAGGGCCTATTCCTTCGTGGGATAGACTCGGAGAAGAAGGTGAGCCTTTGTGGCGCGTGAGGAATCCTTCGTGGAACCTCACACCTCTCCAACGTGACGTAGCCCCCTTCCCAAAGGTGGTGAACATGGGAATACATCTTCGTCTCAAGGCCTCGGTTATCTCTATATCCGAGCTTACTTTCCTTGTGATAGCCATCGAGCTTGAAGTACTTATATCTTGCTTATCACTTGTGGTATATTTATCTTGTGCTATCTTGCTTAGCTTAATTTGTTGTTGGTGCACTTAGTTGAGCCTAGTGTATTTAGGTTTTGTGCTTGTAAAATAAACGTTAGTTTAATTCCGCATTCTATCAAGCCAAAACCATAATAGTTTTGAAATTGCCTATTCACCCCCTCTAGGCGACAACTCTATCCTTTCACTCCTTTGTTCATTTTCTTTGCCGAGCAGGTGTTGGACACGGTTCAGATAGAAAAAACCAGGTCCATTCAAAGAGGAGCTAACTTATAAAATGGTGAAGAGTTTACAACAGCCACCGGGAACTCATTTATGTGGATACTACGTCTGTGAGTACATCCGCGAGTTGACCAGTGAGCGGAAAGTTGACTCACATTATATTTATGATTTGCGGGAGAAACTAGAGCCAGACCAGCACATAAGAGCAATTCAAGAGGAGCTGGCGGGATTTATGATGAAGGAAGTCCTTGATGTACATGGAGAGCATTATGCGGATGACGTGGAACTCGATTTTCCTTAGTGATCTCCATGTAGCTGATATGATATATATTCATCAATGACCATGTAATTTCAAAACATTTCTTCCTTTTGATATATATATATATATATCATCAATGTATGCTTGCAAGGGTTCGATTAATTATATAGATGCATCAACGTGTACTGTGTATGTACTAGCGTAGAATATGTGTACTTAAATATATGTTTGAAATTATAGTGAAACACAAAACGAAAAAGGAACGAAATGGCAAAAAAAAGGAAATACACAATCTCTGCTGCGACAGAGAAACACACAATTCTCTGCCGCTGCAGGAAACCTTATAGTCCCGGGTGGTGTTACGGCCCGGGACTAGAGGGTTCCCCCCTCCCGCGGCGCTGAAACAGCCACGTGGTTGTTATCAATCGCGGGCCGTAGCGAGCCGGGATTAGAGGGAGGGATACTCTAGTCCCATTTTTGCAGTCCCGGGCCTAAAACAGGGACTAGAGCCAGTTGCGCCCGGGACTGGAGGCCCTTTTTCCACCAGTGAGACGTATTTTTCTATTTATGTTGTACCCATACAGAGTAAAAGCATAAAAGGAATGAATTGTACAGTGGCTACCCATACAAACGATATACGGTGACGCACAAGTGTGAGATGAGCAAACGTCAATTAGTCCCGATCCACCATCTTCACTTCGGAAGGAAGGTCTCGAGCATAGTCTTGCCTTCAAGTGTTGGGCTCGAGGGAGATGCTTCCGGTGCCTTGGGCGTGACCGCCATGTCAGCACCTGCCGTGAGCCCTTCAGATGCATCCGCTATCGTTATCCTGGTCATCGGGAGCGATTCTGTCGTGCGCCTTTTCCTGCTGCTATTGGAGATGAGGTGGTCACTTGTGCTCGTTCTCCTTGCCAGCAGAGCCACTCTTCGTCTGCTCAGTCTTGTCGTCCCTCATCATCTCGGAGTTGGGTTGAGGTCGTGCGCCACTCGCCTGCAACGGTGCCACCAAGACCCTCTCCTAGGTGTTGTGAGGAGTTCAATGTCAACGCTGGTTTGGACTCTTTTTTCTAGTCCCAGGTTGCCTTGATGCGCATGGAGGTCCTTCAGCTGGTCGACGTACGCATTGAGGAGGTGTCTCGTCCCCTTCGTGAAGAGGTGGCAACTCTCAAGCTGTTGTTGGCGCGGGTTGGTGGTTCTTTGGAGCCCACAAAGACATGTGCTTCTGGTGGCCTAGGGCTTGCCCCCGCGCAGGCTCCGTTTTTGTTTAACTCCACTGAGCAGAAGTTGGCCTTGGTTGAGGAAGAGCGCCTCTATTGTTGTTTCTCTCCTCGTGGCAGTCCTTGCTCGTCGTCCCAACATGATGTGTCTGATGCCTCTGAGCGGGACGGTATGGATGGGATCATGGCTCCGGTGCTGATCACACCAGAACTTCATGAGTTGTGTGGGGAATCTTCTGTGGTGCTTCAGTTGGAGTTGGGCCCTCCTAAGGCCTTGGCGTTGGCCACTGCGCCCTCGCCACCGCAGTCGCTTGGATCTGTGGGCAATGGTGTAGTGTTGGCGCATAGTTCTGAGGATCTTTTTGTTAAGGAGCTTTGTGGATTGCTCACCAGTTTAGAGGCGGCTAGCCCTGGATATGGCAAGGACATTGCTTATGTCTTGGCGGGGAAGGCTTCGGAGGATAGAATCAGGAAGGTGGAGAAGTCTCTCAAGAAGGTATCTATTAGGAGCAAAAAAAGAAATAAGGGTGTGGCAAGGAAAGCTTCGGTAGCGGCTTGATTGATAGACCCTTTTCCAGGGTTGTCCGTTCAGTTGCTCTTCTTTTCGGCGTGTTGCGTTTAGTGTCTCTTCTTTGCGGTGCGGTGCGTTTAGTGGCTCTTCTTTGCGGTGTGGTGCTCCAGATGTAGTTGCCGTCACTTCGTCACTTCGCGGTAATAGGAGGTTCTGAGTTCTTGTTGGTTTGGAGGTTGCATGTTTAGTTGTTCTCTTGTGGTTGTGGTTTTGTTGTAACGGCTTTTGTCTGGTTTTCCATTAATTAATCGGATAATTCTCTTCTTCTTAATTAATAGATTGGGGCAAAGATTTTGCCTCCGTTTAAAAAAAAGAATTGCGTTGTGCTGCGATCTAAACCAGCAACGTCACACCGCCCAGAAAATCAGCAACGTCAACTTACAATGAGTTATATGTTGCCTATGAAAGGCATGTTTAATACTAGATATGTATGTGTACGATCGTCAGATGCGGGCCTGCGGACACTGGTTTTCACACCTTCTAGTGTACACAATGACTTAAATATAATTGGAATTAACACAAAATGGAAAATTTCTATTCTGGGTACAAAATTAGTCAAGTCCCAAGTCTCATGCCGTTATTAAGAATAAAAATTCTTTTTGGGTACATTCAATGAGGAGGTTTCTCTAATGAAAGATAATCTTAGCAAAAGAAATTATAGGAGTATGATTCATACTAATGACCAGAATATATATATCCCCCTTACTACCAGTTTGCACATTTCATATGGCAAATTGTGTGGTTATTGAAAATGTAATGGAAAAAAACATGACATAACTAGAAAGGAAAAGTTTTATGTGAGCACCATGACACCTACACCCTCACTAAGTTTTTTTATTTTGTTTTGACACTAAGTCACAACAACAAAATCTACATAATAGATGAGTGTAGTCCATGACAATAGTAAGTCACACAAAAATACACAGAGGGAAAACATCGGTATGTGGCCTACACCAAAATAACAAGTGGTAGAAAATATTTGTGAATATAAAGTTTATCAAATGTTATATTTTTTATTTCTCTCAAATAGCACAATTTTATTAACCTTAATCTTCACAAATCAATATAAATGTTGTACTACCACGTGTAGATATATGTTTCAAATTTTTGGTACACAAAAAGATGTCTAGAATAACTAAGGGTGTGAAGTCATAGAAAATAAGTCTATAAAATGGATGAGTCTAGTACAAGACTATATAAAGTCATACTAAAATAGTCACAGAGAAAACTTGCATATTCCCTTGATAAAAAGAAACAGGCATCGACCAATTGAGCTCGAGATTTCTTCAACGCCACACAACACCTGAGGATGTGTGCATCGTTTCAATCCAGAGGCCGGGACTGAGTTCCCAATTTCAAAAAAAATACCAAACCTTAATCGTCGATAAGTTCCTTCCATAGTCACAATGGAGTAGGTGGCGGTGGCTTCTCAAAAAGTGGTGAGACCAGACCACTATCCAAGTCCAACATAACGAGCACCATCTCCACCAAATCTCTCTTGGATTATGGATCTAGCTCACAAAGAAAAACCCCTCAAGCCCCATGATAGTTGCCTTAGTCGGAGACTGGAGTGCCCTCGGTGACAAGAGGGTGCTCAGAAAGGCCCATGAACTTGCTTGGCACCCACTACAACATCGGAGATCTTTGAATCGCCTACCATACTGCCAAGTGCCAAGTGCCGAGTGAAAGCCTCAGTCTCCTGAAAACCAATGGTGATGCCCCCACTCGTCTAGAGCCGAGAGGCACCGGGAGCGGAGAATGATCGAACTCGGCTTCGGAACCCCTTGCTCAAGCAACCAGGATATGTACGTCACCATGCACCGCCGGTCAATGCTCTCCCCCTTCACCCCTATCAACACTCCCCATGCTATCCACTCCAGATTGGGTTAATTCATGTAGTCATTTTGCTATAATGATGGACCAATTAATATTTTCGTATATTATGCAGTAGTTATCTTGACAAGCAACGCATGACCCTACTTCAATCTTTTGTAATTCAAATTATTTCTGAAGGATAAATATGTAATTCTGTACTTCATCAACAGCTAACCTTTTCTTTCTCATATATGGTTTCGAGTAGGCCAACTTGGCAGAGTGGCGGCGTCATATCGGCAAGGTCGACGCTCTAACGAAGGGTTCAGCCTGCACGCGATGGCGTCTTTTCCGGGCCAAGGTCGTCTCGTCGGCATGACCAGATACTGATTTGACGGGAATGAATCAACGATCTGCATCTCCTTCTTGATTGATTCAACGTTCAACGTTCCGCTCGAGCAGCGGAAGGCACACAGTAGCATGAGCAGCGGAAGCCGGGTGAGGCTGGTTTGCTCAACATATATTCTGTCGTAATTGGTGTGCTTCTCAAGCAAGCTGCAAGGCGGTGCTTCTGTATGTGATCTTGTTTAACCTACGCAAAATAAAAAAGCATACTAGTACATGTTAGTGTGTTACTCTATTATTAACTGTCAAACAAAATGGTGCAGACATGTTTAAGGATACAACGGTGAACTGTTGTCCGAGGAAAAGCAAAAGGAAAAAAGATAAGGACAAGATAATGCTCCACCGCTCCATCGTCAAAGGAAAGTCCCTGAACTTCGCCGCTCCTCTTGAGAGCAGCGATTTTAGCATGCATGCTAGATCACGTGCACCTCGTTGCCGTTAATATGTGTTGATTTGCTGCTTTGAGATTCATGTTGCATAGTCTCATCATGTTTTAGAAATCTATGCCAAAATAAACTATAATAAAACAAAGTAAAACATTGCATGAGATTCAGCATGCACGCTAGAATCACATTTCCGCGCTAGAATCACATTTCCGGGTGGCAAGCTATTGAGTCTCATTTTCTAAACCCAATGGGCACTACGGGAAAAAATATCGCTGCCATGTAGACACGTCTTTGCCGTGTGCAAATGGACTGGAACACGGCAAAGTCTGTCTTTGTCGTGTGTAACTCAAAAAATACACGACAAAGTATGTGAACACGGGGAATTTCTGAAAAAGAACACGTCAAAGAAATATACACGACAAAGACCCATAAAGGAACACGACAAAGAAAATACACTCGGCAAAGTCGACAACGGCACACGACATAGGTGTTGTCACGGCAACAAGGTGCGACCCGTGACCCCACATGTCCGTTTAACGGGAGGAGCTAATGGCCGCAAACGGTGGTCTCTTTGCCGTGTGCCCTCGTCGGTCCTTTGCCGTGTGTATTCTGCAGTATACACGGCAAAGGACATTTGCCGTGTGTATTCCGCAGTACACACGGCAAAGTACTTTTTTTCTTTTTTTGCCTTTTATCACATTACTCTTAGAAAAATCATAAAAAATCATTCTAATTCAGAAAAATACATATAATATATCATAATTTGCAAAAACAAATAAGATCTATCTATCTACACTCAAATATTAGATATTTATATTGAATAAGAATCTTTATACTCGCCGTTTTCACCATAAAAAATAAGATCTATCTATCTACACTCAAATATTAGATATATAATTTATATCGATAGTTTAAAATATGCATAAAAAATTCAAAAACGATTAAAACAATACGAAACCTTCGCGTGGTGTCATATTATGTGACATAGTTGGTAGGAAAAATATCAAACTTCGTATATTGATTATGTCTAAAAAAACCTTCACAAAATGATCTATCTCATTCGAGGTTTCCTGGCTTTCGGGTCAAATGACCAATGCTATGGCTAGAATCAAGACATAGTTTGTGATAATGTGTACATATCGTGCATGCATGTGCATCATGGAATGGCGAACAATGTTGCATGAGGAAATTTTCCTTTTCGTCACACCAAAAAGGCATTTTCCATTTTCCGAGCGTAAAAACGAGGGATTTTATGAAGCAACCACCTAATGGCTAATTCAAAATGCTACCACCCCATTTTTCAAAAATATTAAACCACCTTAAATGGAAAATGTTCCAACGGAGGGGATCTAAAACCTTTCTGTCCACTCCAGGTGAAAAAGACAAATTCCTGCTGAATCGGTAGGAAGTGGGTCAGATATGAACTACAGATACATGATCTGATAGGCATGATTTTTCACAAAAATCATTTTTAGGTTCACAATATGCTATTTCATCAGAGATCTAATGAAAGTTTAGAGAGCCTCATCTCCGAGCTAAGAATCTTCATACCCGTCGTTCGACAAAGTTTGTCGATAGTTTAAAAGAGTCATAAAAAATTCAAAAACGATCGATACAATGCGAAACCTTCGCGTGGTGTCATATTATGTGACATGGTTGGAAGGAAAAATATCAAACTTGTTATATTGAATATGTCTCAAAAAAGTTTCACAAAATGACCTATCTCATTCGAGGTTTCCTGGCTTTCTTGTCAAATGAACAATATTATGGCTAGAATCAAGGCATATTTTGTGATAATGTGCCAATATTGTGCATGCATGTGCATCATGGAATGGCGAACAATGTTGCAGGAGGAAGTTTTCCTTTTTGCCGCACCAAAAAGCCATTTTCTATTTTTCGAGCGTAAAAAACGGGGAATTTTATGAAGCAACCACCAAATGGCTAATTCATAATGCTACCACTCTTGGAGATATGCCCTAGAGGCAATAATAAATGTATTTATTATTATATCTTTGTGTTTATGATAAATGTTTACATTCATGCTATAACAGTATTAACAAGGAAACATTAATACTTGTGTGATTTGTAAAAATAATTAGAGTCCCTAGTAAAGCCTCTTCATAATACTAAACCCTAAACCCTAAACCCTAAACCCTAAAGCCTCTTCACAATACTAGCTTGTTGGTTAATAGATGATTGTGGTTTCCCTATCATGAACATTGAGATGTTATTAACAACAAGATCATATCATTAGGAGAATGGTATGATGGACATACTCCTATAGATAAGCGCAGCATAAAGATCAAGTCATTTTAATAGTTCAATTGCTATAAGCTTTTTGATACATAGTAACCTAATTCCTTCGACCATGAGATCATGCTTATCACCATCACCGGAAGGATGCTTTGATGACATCAAACACCACACCGTAACTGGGTGTCTATAAAGGTGACATTGAGTGTTCGGAAAGTATGGGTTGAGACACATGGATCAAAAGTGGGATTTGTCCATCCATATGACGGATAGATATACTTTGGGCCCTCTCGGTGGAATGTCATCCAATTAGCTTGCAAGCATGTGACTGGCTCACAAGGGATCACATACCACGGGAACGATAAAAGAGTACTTATCACTAACGAGGTTGAACTAGGTATGCAGATATACCGACGATCAAAACCTCGGATAAGTAAACTATCGTGAGACAAAGGGAAATTGGTATCGTATGTAAGTGGTTCATTCAATCACAAAGTAATCGTAGAAATATGTGGGAGCCATATGAATTTCCAGATTCCTCTATTGGTTATTGATCGGAGAAGTGTCTCGATCATGTCCGCATAATTCACGAACCGTAGGGAGACACACTTAAGGATTCGATGTTATTGAGTAGTTATGGAATGATGAGTAAGATAACTAATGTTGTTCGGAGTCTCGGATGGGATCCGGGATATCACGAGGAGATCCGGAATGGTCCGGAGAATAAGATTCATATAAGGAAAGTCCTGTTTCGAAGTTTGGGAATGATTCCGGTGTTTTCACCGGGAATGTTCTAGAAGGGTCCGAAAGGTCCGGCACTCCGGAGGGGAAGGGTACATGAATGTGTCATGACAATATGGAATGGTTGCATCATGTACTAGGTAACATGGCTGGGCAAAATAAAAGGAGAAATCAAATCCTAGTTTGAAAGTCAAACGCCAATTTGAAAAAGTCAAACGGCAAGTTTGCTTGGTGGAGGGAGAGTAGGAAACCTACTTGGGGAGGAGTTCCTCTCCCTCCACCCGCCGTCCAAGGAGGCCGACTTGGGGGAGGACTCCCTCCTCCCAAGCCACGCCCTCTCACCTATAAAAGGAGGGGCAGGGCTGCCCCTCTCCCACACACCCAAAACCCTAGCCTCCAAGTCGCCGGCGCCACCACCTCCTGCTGCCGCCGCCTAGGGCACCACCAACTCGCCGAGTTGGGGTGATCCCCAAACCCTAGACACCGGCTACACTCTCCCCTTGGTTCCCTCTAAACCATAGATCACCAAGGCCTCTCTCATACTCCACCATACTCGCTCCGGCCTTAAGGCGAAGCCCTGCGAGATCTCCCCTCTACTTCCGGTACCACGCCGTGGGGATGCCGAAATCGCGAGGAGAGTGCTACAAACTTTGCTGCCTGCTGGAACAAGGGAGAGGAAGGTCTTCATCGAGTACCGAACGTGTGACCGATCAAAGCGCTGCCGGAAGGATCGTCTACGCGATCTTGAGATCGGCAAGAGTACGACTACATCACCCACGAGAATCTGCTCTCGTTAACCGCTTTGGAAT
This sequence comes from Avena insularis, assembly GCA_023614405.1. Classification (NCBI taxonomy): domain Eukaryota; kingdom Viridiplantae; phylum Streptophyta; class Magnoliopsida; order Poales; family Poaceae; genus Avena; species Avena insularis. The sequence goes on along the minus strand of CM042691.1, from coordinate 374,411,761 downwards.
CTTCGAGGGTGAGTTCCTCTATTGACCCGTTGCTACAATCTAGTAGATAGATCTTGGCTTGTTTGTTTGCATGCGGTAGAATTTTTTTGTTTTCCATGCTACGAACCCCTACAGTGGTATCAGAGCCGTGTCTATATGTAGATCTGTTGCACGAGTAGAACACAATGGTCATTGTGGGCGGTGGTGATTTTATTATCAATTGCTTCTTGTGTACTTTGCATCTTGCGGTATGATGGGATGAAGCGGCCCGGGCTAACTTTACATGACATCATTCATGAGACTTGCTCCACGCTCAACATGTAACTTGTATTGCATAAGTGGCTTTGCGGGTGTCTGTCTCTCCCATCATAGTATAGATCCAATTTACAACGGGCACTTGATAGTTCAAGCATCAAAGTTGTGGTTCTTCTTCGTAAGTTAGAGCGACACTTATTGAAAGCCCCAAACCACGTAAAATATGCAAAGAAAATTAGAGGCGTATAACTTTGTTTTGCAGGGGTGTGTTGTGATGTGATATGGCCATGATTGTGATTATTTGATGTATGCAATATTCCTAATTGTAAGTTGGCAACCGGCAAGAGCCATATGGTTTTCTTTAAATTCTGTTAAGACCCGCGTGTCTATTCAAAGTAGTTGTAATAGTTGAAGCTGGTGGACGACAACAATGGAACAACGTCATTGACCTTGATGCAATTCCGGTGATGATGGAGATCATGTTCGTGCTTGAAGATGGAGATCGGAAGCACAAAGAAGAAAGGCCATATAATATCACATATTATGAATTGCATGTGATTTTAATCCTTTATGCATCTTGTATTGCTTAGCTAACGACGGTAGCATTATAAGATGATCCCTCAAGCACACAAATTTCAAGTTTTAAAGTGTTCGTCCTTAGTAAGCACCGTTGCTAAAGCTCGTTGTTTTGAAGCACCACATGATGATCGGGTGTGTTAGATTCCGCGAGTGTATACAATGTGAGCAAGCCAGATTTGCTCATGTAGAAGCTAAGGTTTGATCTTGACGAGCCTAGCATGTACAGACATGGTCTCGGAACACGGATCACCGAAAGGTAAAGCATGAGTCATATGGTAGATATGATGAACATGTTGATTGTTCGCCATTGAAGCTTCATCAACTCTTGTGATGATCGGTTTTGATGTGGTATATTTGGTTCATGTGATCACTAAAATAATGTGAGGGATATTGTTTTGAGTGGGAGTTCACCTAGATTAGTTTAACTATTAATTAGAACTCAATTTGTCATAAACTTAGTCTAAACTATTGCAAATATGTTGTAGATCAATGGCGGCCCCTACCATCAATTTTAATGTGTTCCTAGAGAAAGAAAAGTTGAAAAACAATGGAAGAAACTTCACGGATTGGTTACGCAATTTGAGGATTGTCCTCAATGCTGGTAATTTGACCTATGTGCTGGATGCACCACTGGGTGACCCGCATGCGGCTACTCCTACCAATGAAGTAAAGAATGTTTACCTCACTCGGTATAATCAATACTCCACAGTTTAGTGTGCTATCTTGTATGGTTTGGAATCGGAGCTTCAGAAAAGGTTTGAGAACCATGACCCACATGATATTGTCCGTGAACTCAAAATGATATTTGAGGCTCACGTGGCAGTTGAGAGTTATGAGGCTTCTGAAAAGTTCTTTAACTGCAAGATGGAAGAGGGCAGCTCCGTTAGTGAGCATGTGCTTAAGATGTCTGGGCACGCAAACAAACTCCAAAGTTTGGGTATAGTGATTCCTAATTCTTTGGGGATTCACCGTGTCCTCCAATCACTACCACCAAGATACAAGAACTTTGTGATGAACTACAATATGCAAAACATGGACAAGATGTTGCCAGAACTCTTCTCCATGTTGAAATCTGCAGAAGTGGAGATCAAGAAAGAGCACCAAGTGTTGTTGGTCAATAAGACCACCAAATTCAAGAAAGGCAAGTCTAAGCAAAAGGGAAACTTCAAGAAGGGCGGTAAGAAAGTTGCCGCACCGGCGAAGAAGACCAGGGTTGGACCTAAGCCTGATACTGAGTGCTTTTACTACAAGGGAGAAGGTCACTGGAAGCGGAATTTCCCAAAGTACTTGGCGGATTTGAAGAACGGCAACATCAAGAAGAAAGGTATACCCGATATACATGTTATTGATGTGTATCTCACTAGTACTCGTAGTAGTGCCTGGGTATTTGATACTGGTTCGGTTGCTCATATTTGTAACTCGAAACAGGTGTTGCGGAATAAACGGAAGCTAGCGAAGAACGAGGTGACGATGCGCGTTGGAAATGGATCAAAGGTTGATGTGATCGCGGTCGGCACGCTACCTCTTCATCTACCATCGGGATTAGTTTTATACTTAAATAATTGTTATTTGGTGCCTGCGTTGAGCATGAACATTATATCGGGATCATGTTTATTGCGAGACGGTTACTTGTTTAAGTCCGAGAATAATGGTTGTTCGATTTATATAAGTAATATGTTTTATGAACATGCACCTTTGATAGATGGTCTATTCTTATTTAATCTCGATTGTAGTAATACACACATAAATAACATTGAGGCTAAACGTTTGAAATTGAGTGATAACTCGACCTATATGTGGCACTATCGTCTTGGTCATATCGGAATGAAGCATATGAAGAAACTCCATTTCGATGGACTTCTTGAATCACTTGATTTCGAAACACTTGAAAGATGCGAAGCATGTCTGAGGGGTAAAATGAATAAGACTCCATTTTCTGGTATGATGGAGCGAGCTACGGACTTGTTGGAAATCATACATACCGATGTGTGTGGTCCAATGAGTGTAGCATCGTGCGGTGGTTATCGTTATGTTCTTACCTTCACGGATAACTTGAGTAGATATGGGTATATCTATTTCATGAAACATAAGTCCGAAACTTTTGAGAAGTTTAAAGGAATTTCAAAGTGAGGTAGAGAATCAACGTAACAAGAAGATTAAATTTCTACGATCTGATCGTGGAGGTGAATATCTAAGTTACGAGTTTGGCGAGCATTTGAAGAAATGCGGAATACTTTCACAATTGACACCGCCGGGAACACCACAGCGTAATGGTGTGTCCGAACGTCGTAATCGAACTCTCTTAGATATGGTTCGTTCTATGATGTCACTTACAGATTTACCGCTATCGTTTTGGGGTTATGCATTAGAAACAACCGCATTCACTTTAAATAGGGCACCATCTAAATCCTTTGAAACGACATCGTATGAGTTATGGTTTGGGAAGAAACCTAAATTGTCGTTCCTTAAAGTTTAGGGTTGCGAAGCCTATGTAAAGAAGTTATAGCCGGAAAAGCTTGAACCCAAAGCGAAAAAATGTGTCTTCATAGGATACCCGAAGGAAACTATTGGGTATACCTTCTATCACAGATCCGAGGGCAAAATCTTCGTTGCCAAGAATGGATCTTTTCTAGAGAAGGAATTTCTCTCGAAAGAAGTGACTGGAAGGAAAGTAGACCTCGACGAGGTTGTTGAACCTTCTCTCGAACTTGCGAGTAGCGCAGCACCGGAAGTAGTTCCTGTGGCGCCTACACCAATAAGAGAGGAAGCTAATGATGATGATCATGAAAATTCGGTTGAAGTTGCTACAGAGCCTCGCAGGTCAACAAGCACTCCTAATTGGTATGATCCCGTTATGAGTGTCATGTTGGTGGACAACATCGATGACCCTGCGACATATGAGGAAGCGATGATGAGCCCAGATTCCAATAAATGGCAAGAAGCCATGAAATCCAAGATTGGATCCATGTACGAAAATCAAGTATGGACTTTGGTGGACTTACCGGATGGCCGGAAGGCTGTCGAGAACAAAATGGATTTTTAAGAAGAAAACAGATGCTGACGGTAATGTTACTGTCTATAAAGCTCGACTTGTCGCAAAAGGGTTTCGACAAATTCAAGGAGTTGACTACGATGAGACTTTCTCACCAGTAGCGAAGCTAAAGTCTGTGAGGATTATGTTAGCAATCGCTGCATATTACGATTATGAAACATGGCAGATGGATGTCAAAACAACGTTCCTCAATGGAGACATTGATGAAGAGTTGTATATGATGCAACCCAAAGGTTTTGTCGATCCTAAAGATGCTAACAAGGTGTGCAAACTTCAACGGTCCATATATGGATTGAAGCAAGCATCCCAAAGTTGGAATCAACGTTTTGATAAGGTAATCAAAAGCTTTGGTTTTATACAAACTTATGGAGAAGCTTGTATTTACAAGAAAGTGAGTGGGAGTTCTGTAGCATTCTTAATACTATATGTGGATGACATATTGTTGATTGGGAATGATGTAGACCTTCTTAATAGTGTCAAGGAATATTTGAATAATAGTTTTTCAATGAAAGATCTTAGCGAAGCAGCTTACATATTAGGCATAAAGATTTTTAGAGATAGATCGAGGCGCCTAATATCATTGTCACAAAGTACATATTTGGACAAAGTTCTAAAGAGGTTTGGAATGGAAGATAGCAAGAAAGGGTTCTTGCCCATGTTGCCCAATACGACCTTGAGTAAAACTCAAAGTCCAGCAACGACAGAAGATAGAGAAAGGATGAGTAAGGCTCCCTATGCCTCAGCCATAGGATCTCTAATGTATGCCATGCTATGTACTAGAGCCGACATTGCATATATATGCTGTTAGTTTAACTAGCAGATATCAAAGTGATCCAGGAGTGGATCATTGTACAGCGGTCAAAAACATCCTTAAGTACTTGAGAAGAACTAAGGATATGGTTCTTTCTTATGGAGGTGATGAACAACTCGTTGTTAATGGTTACACCGATGCTAGTTGGAACACCGATCCAAACGATTCTAAATCTCAATCTGGATACGTATTTACTTGAATGGTGCATCAGTTAGCTGGAGGAGTGCAAAGCAAAGCATTGTGGCGAGATCTTCAACTGAATCGGAATACATAGCTGCTTCGGAGGCTTCACAAGAAGCGATATGGATGAAGGAGTTCATTACAGAGCTCGGTGTGGTTCCAAGTGCGCTGGACCCAATGTCTATCTACTATGATAACATGGGCGCCATAGCCAATGCGCAAGAACCAAGGTCACACAAGAAGCTGAAGCACATCAAGCTACGTTTTCACGCTATTCGAGAACATGTCCAAGATGGTGACATAAAGATTTGCAAAGTACACACAGACCTGAATGTGGCGGATCCGTTGACTATACCTCTCCCGAGGGCAAAACATGACCAACACCAAACTGCCATGGGTGTTCGGTATATTACCATGTAATCTAGATTAGTTGACTCTAGTGCAAGTGGGAGACTGTTGGAGATATGCCCTAGAGGCAATAATAAATATAGTTATTATTATATCTTTGTGTTTATGATAAATGTTTACATTCATGCTATAACAGTATTAACCAGGAAACATTAATACTTGTGTGATTTGTAAACTAAATTAGAGTCCCTAGTAAAGCCTCTTCATAATACTAGCTTGTTGATTAATAGATGATTGTGGTTTCCCTATCATGAACAATGAGATGTTATTAACAACAAGATCATATCATTAGGAGAATGGTATGATGGACATACTCCTATAGATAAGCGTAGCATAAAGATCAAATCATTTTAATAGTTCAATTGCTATAAGCTTTCTGATACATAGTAACCTAATTCCTTCGACCATGAGATCATGCTTATCACCATCACCGGAAGGATGCTTTGATGACATCAAACACCACACCTTAACTGGGTGGCTATAAAGGTGGCATTGAGTGTTCGGAAAGTATGGGTTGAGACACATGGATCAAGAGCGGGATTTGTCCATCCATATGACGGATAGATATACTCTGGGCCCTCTCGGTGGAATGTCATCCAATTAGCTTGCAAGCATGTGACTGGCTCACAAGGGATCACATACCACGGGAACGAGAAAAGAGTACTTATCAGTAACGATGTTGAACTAGGTATGTAGATATACCGACGATCAAAACCTCGGATAAGTAAACTATCGTGAGACAAAGGGAAATTGGTATCGTATGTAAGTGGTTCATTCGATCGCAAAGTAATCATAGAAATATGTGGGAGCCAGATGAATTTCCAGATTCCTCTATTGGTCATGTCCGCATAATTCACGAACCATAGGGACACACACTTAATGATTCGATGTTGTTGAGTAGTTATGGAATGATGAGTAAGAGACCGAATGTTGTTCGGAGTCTCGGATGGGATGATGAGTAAGAGACCGAATGAGGAGATCCGGAATGGTCCGGAGAATAAGATTCATATAAGGAAAGTCCTGTTTCGGAGTTTGGGAATGATTCCGGTGTTTTCACCGGGAATGTTCTAGAAGGGTTCGGAAGGTCCGACACTCCGGAGGGGAAGGGTACATGAATGTGTCATGACAATATGGAATGGTTGCATCATGTACTAGGTAACATGGCTGGGCAAAATAAAGGGAAAAATCAAATCCTAGTTTGAAAGTCAAACGCCAATTTGAAAAAGTCAAATGGTAAGTTTGCTTGGTGGAGGGAGAGTAGGAAACCTACTTGGGGAGGAGTTCCTCTCCCTCCACCCGCCGGCCAAGGAGGCCGACTTGGCGAAGGACTCCCTCCTCCCAAGCCGCGCCCTCCCACCTATAAAAGGAGGGGCATGGCTGCCCCTCTCCCACACACCCAAAACCCTAGCCTCCAAGTCGTCGGCGCCACCACCTCCTGCTGCAGCCGCCGCCTAGGGCACCACCAACTCGCTGAGTTGGGGTGATCCCCAAACCCTAGCCACCGGCTACACTCTCCCCTTGGTGCCCTCTAAACCCTAGATCACCAAGGCCTCTCTCATACTCCACCATACTCGCACCGGCTTAAGGCGAAGCCCTACAAGATCTCCCCTCTACTTCCGGTACCACGCCGTCGGGCTGCCGGAATCGCGAGGAGAGTACTACAACCTCCGCTGCCTGCTGGAACAAGGGAGAGGAAGGTCTTCATCAGTTTAACGTGTGACCGATCATGAAGGCGCTGTAACGCTTGGGAAGGATCGTCTACGCGATCTTGAGATCGGCAAGAGTACGACTACATCACCCATGAGACTCTGCTCTTGTTAACCGCTTTGGAATCTTCGAGGGTGAGTTCCTCTATCGACTCGTTGCTACAATCTAGTAGATAGATCTTGGCTTGTTTGTTTGCATGCGGTAGAATTTTTTTGTTTTCCATGCTACGAACCCCTACAACCACCCCATTTTTCAAAAATACTAGACCACCTTAAATGGACAATGTCCCAACGGGGGGATCTCAAACCTTTCCGTCCACTCCAGGTGAAAAAGACAAATTCCTGCCGAATCGGTAGAAAATGGGTCAGATATGAACTACATGTAGATGATCGGATGGGCATTATTTTTTACAAAAATCATTTTTAGGTTCACAATATGCTATTTCATCAGAGATCCAATGAAAGTTTAGAGAGGCTCAGCTCTGAGCTAAGAATCTTCATACCCGTCGTTCGACAAAGTTTTTCGATAGTTTAAAAGAATCATAAGAAAATCGTAAACGATCGAAACAATGCGAAACCTTCGCGTAGTTTTATATTATGTGACATGGTTTCAAGAAAAATATCAAACTTGTTATATTGAATATGTCTCAAAAAAACCTTCACAAAATGACCTATCTCATTCGAGGTTTCCTGGTTTTCGGGTCAAATAACCAATATTATGGCTAGCATCAAGGCATAGTTTGTGATAATGTGCACATATTGTACATGCATGTGCATCATGGAATGGAACAATGTTGCAGGAGGAAGTTTTCCTTTTCGTCGCACCGAAAAGCTATTTTCCATTTGCCGAGCACAAAAAACGGGGGGTTTTATGAAGCAACCACCAAATGGCTAATTCAAAATTATACCACCCCATTTTAACAAGATTATATGGATGTCATATTTGGATTTCTCACATTTTTCTGATTGATTTGGACATCTTATTTGTCGAATTCCGATTTATGAATTTAAATATATGAATTATTCCATATTAAATAAAAAAGGAAATAAAATGAAATCATTTTAATTTTTATTTGGATTAAGATTATTATTACTTTTCATTATTGTTTACTTAAATAATTGTTTGAAATCTAAAAATGAGACGTGTGACGTCATGGTCCAAGAGTTAATAGGATTGATATGAAAGTATTATCAACTAGGTATGATTTCTTTTTCGGAAGCTCATTCAGAAGGAACGAAGAAGTTAAGCGTGCTAGAGCTAGAGTAGTGTTAGGATGGGTTACCACGGGAAAGTTTGATTATGAGTTTAATTTGACCTAATATTTAACATACAAAGTGTTAAAATATCCTATATGAGATTATCAAGTAAATAATATTCAAAAAAATTTGAAATAAAATTGAATATTTTTTTTAAAAAAAGACAGTTTCTTTGCCGTGTACTTTTTCCACGAGACACACGGCAAAGACAGCTTCTTTGCCGTGTACTTTTCGAGGAGACATGTACTTTTCGAGAAAATACACGGCAAAGAATAGACACCGTCATCTTACTTTTACTTTGCCGTGTCTTATTTAGAAAATACACGGCAAAGGACCTTTGTCGTGATAAACGTTGCCGTGTGGCATTTGCCGTGTGTATACACACGGCAAAGCCTTTGCCGTGTTCCAAAAGGACCGTGTCTTTTGCCTATACGGCAAAAAGCCTGTGTGCCATAGTGGGGCCCTTCCGTAATGAAGTAAAACGACGTGACATTGTTCTATGTGACGTTGACAAAAACCAAATACCACATTCTGCAACGATTTATGTGACGACTAGGAGAAAACCCTTGCTTCAATAGCTTGCCACCCGCAGGTGTGACGTCAGAGAAGAAAACTAAGAAAGATTCAAAGAGAGCGGCACATGTGTTGTGCATCAAACAATATACTCCTAGTTTCACATAAATTCTTATGACTAATTCTCAACTCATTTCCTGAAAAAAATGTCACAGACGCATTCTAATACTCGTATCTTAGAACAGAATCGAACCCGGCCTGGTTTGCTCCCGAAAGCACAATGCAGGGGGCGGACCCGCGGGAAAAGGTATATCTTTTTGTATGGCGCACGAAAATTGTATTTCTAGAATTTAGAAAAGTCGGAACATCTATGTGTGTACGATGTTTGAAAGTATACATAATCTTTATAAAAAGGACAAAAAAGGTAATTTAAAAATATTATAAATCGGTCGAAACTTGTTGTAACTTAGTCCCGTGGGCCCCCTCCACCCACTAGAGAGCGGGTGAAAGAAATGAATGGCCTCAAGGGATGGGGCACGGTTAGGATAACTTTTGGAGTTTACGTTGACTAGTTCTCCCTCCTCACCTTCCTGGAAGAAGACTTCCATAGCACATAAACATATGCTGGCTGCGAGTAACTTATGTCAAAATTGTTTAAAAGTTTACGCCGCCTATTAAACAACAGTAGCTCGAGAGAGTTTCATCTTCCAGGCAAGTACATATACCAAGGATGTATTGTATTCTACGTACCTGCATTCATGTATACAGACCCCTCCAGCATGCAGCATAGTATCAAGTGTAGAGACTAATTTAAGTTCAAAAAAAAGTAGAGACTAATTTACTAGCAAAAAAGGAAGTAGACTAATCAACGGTCGAAGTTGGAATCATCCGTAGAGGATGGGCGCGCCCTATATAAACACCAACCCGTTGCCACACAATGGCATCTCTTCGTTCCTAGGACAGAGTCATATCGAGCATACAATGGCATCTTCATCATCGTCCATCGTGATCCGCATGCCTCCACAGACAAACGACGGCGAGATAACGCTCGGCACAGCCGGGACGGCCCCCACCACGCCTAAGGAGGCCGGTGACTCCACCAAGGCTCCTGCAGCTGCCGGACCGTCGGCCTCGGCGACGGACAAGGTCATGTCCACCGCCGCGAACCTCGCGCAGCTCCTGCCGACGGGCACGGTGCTGGCGTACCAGGCGCTGTCCCCGTCCTTCACCAACCACGGCAAGTGCGAGACCTCCAACCAGTGGCTCACCGCGGCACTCGTCGTCGTCCTCACCGCCAGTTGCCTCTTCTTCGCCTTGACCGACAGCGTCCTCGGCAGCGACCAGAAACTCTACTACGGCGTCGCCACCTGGAGCGGCTTCAACGTCTTCAACTTCTCCAGCGAAGAGGAGAAGGGGCAGTGGGGGGCAGACCAGTTCAGGAAGCTCCGCCTCCGGCCTCTCGACTTCGTGCATTCCTTCTTTACGGCTGTAGTTTTCCTCACCGTGGCCTTCAGCGACGTGGGGCTGCAGAACTGCTTCTTCCCCAAAGCCGGCAAGAACACCGAGGAGCTGCTCAAGAACCTGCCGCTGGGCATGGCGTTCTTGTCCAGCTTTGTGTTCATCATCTTCCCAACCAAAAGGAAGAGCATCGGATACAACGACACAACTCCTCGCCAGAAGCTGAAGGTCGTGTAACGTTTAAATCATTCTCTTTGCGCAATTTAAGTTACAGTTAAATTATATGTAACTTATGATCACGTGTTCTATGAAAGTAAGGTTAGTCATGTATTTGTTAGTTTGTTGGTGTCAAAAAGGTACCCCTCCAACCCAAATTACTCGTCCCATATTTGGGCAAAATGTTGCCTAAAATCTGTCTAGGTTCAGTGAACCCGCGACAAGTAATTTGGGTCAGAGGTATTATCATTTTGGTGGCCAGGTACAACTGCGTGATTGGGTTTATGCTATTACAATATGAGTTGTTTGGGTTTTTGTATTGTTTATAATGATCGATTGTAAGGGTGTTTACTTCCTTTTTGTATGTGTCTATGAACTTTGGAAGAAGTCCCATGTGTTTTCATTCATGTGAAAATTGCAAAATAAGTTGACATGTTTGTGTTGTGCTATGGAGTTTCCAAAAAGTTAGAAATGACTTGACCTTTAATGATCAAGGATTGCTTGATATTAAACAGGTATGGAGGTGTATCGCGAGTTCTCTGACATCTTGGAGGTTGACCTTCAAGGACCATATGATAAAGTTAGCAGATAATTTCTCCCAGCTTATGTACAAGGTGATGCAGAGCTCCGCAGATAGAGAGTGGCTGATGAGAGAGGGGTGGGACGCCATTCCTGATGACCTCCATTCAAGCTCTTCAACTACTTCAACTTCGACTCTCGAGGCTCCCCTCATCCCACCAAATTTGTTCAAATAGCCGGCAGTAGATGTGCACATGGCTTTGTAGTCTATGTTTACTTTCATTGCAACAAAGATGGTTTTAGATATTTCGGCTTTAGGTAACACCTTATTCGGCTATTCGCATTCAAGCTAGTCTTGAAATGATATTTTTTAGTCTATATACGGGTTTCATTATTACGGTGGAGCAAGGGATAAAGATTTATGTTGCTCTAAAAAATTGAGGGAGACAGATGAAATAATTTGCCATGAGAAGCCCTCGTAGGTTCAATATGTCAAAGATGTATCTTAGTACAATCTACCTCTATCAAATGAAATAATCTGCTGGGTGAACAAAGTTTGAATTCTCAGATCAAACAATATGCGGAGTGAATAGAATTTGAATTTAGGAATTTTTTATCAAAATTTATTTATGAGGTGTGCTTCGCCCCCCCCCCCCCCCCCTCATACAAACAATATGCCGAGTGAATAGAATTTGAATTTAGGAATTTTTTATCAAAATTTATTTATGAGGTGTGCTTCGCCCCCCCCCCCTCCCCTCTTAAACTTAAGTTGTATGGGCCGTTTTATTTTTTTTGACCCGTTGAAACCCATATCGAGACCATGTATATCTTGGTATATGTGTACTCGGTCCCTTAAACTTAAGCTGTATGGGCCGTTTTATTTTTTTGCAGGATTACACATTAATTCTTGTAATTGTTTTGTTTTATCCAATTAGGGATATTCCTAGAGTCATGGTAAGATTGAAGAAGAATTCGAGAAATGACAATGACTTCCTAGACATAGGCATGCTCTAAAGCTGGTAAAATCATCGGATCGACGTGAGAAAATGAGTCTGTGGGCTGTTTGGTCAAGAGAAGTAGATGCCGGTTAGCTTGCATTGCTACTTGGAGAAAGAGATAATAACTTATTAACTACAATGTCAAACTAGTAACGAGACAGTGGACAGGCTTGTATAATCTCCTCGCATCGTAATCTGGTGGATCAAAAATAAAATATGAACTAGGAGAGGAGTATCTCCATGCACTACTATACATCACATACAAAGCACTGAGACTCCTCGTAGGGATAATAAAATTGATTTCCTGCTGTCATATGTCATCCGTAGCAGCCGGGAAGCTAAGCTAGTTAACAAGCTCGTTGAGAGTTTCTTTTTCCAAGTTGCTTGTAAATTATGTAAAAAAAATCTGCATTCAAATCTTTCACTTCTCAACTTCTTGGATGTCTTCATTTCCGTTTCTCTGTGCGACTGTGCTAGATCTGATTAGCACGTGTGGCTGCGGGCATGCGTTTAGAGTGAAACGTTTGACTGATTATCCCTGGCCAACAAATATCACAAGCTAACTATAGTCAAAAAAATATTCGCAAAAAAAACTATAGTCAAAAAATAATAACAAGCTAACTAAGAGCACTATTGTAGTACTCCACTATTGATGATTTGAGGCTTACGTGTCCTTGCTACCGTATCTTGTGGGACAGTACTCAAAAAAGCTTCAGAATGGTGGTTGATGTCGTCGCTTGATGCTGGGAGGACCAAAGTCCTTACGTGCTCGGTCATGATTGGAATGAAATGTTCACTCCATGCATGATCCAAAACATTAGGTCAGTGTCAGAAAAAATATAGACTTCCGGTGGAAGGAGGCAAGAGGACAGAAAACGGGAACACTGTGGCTTTTTAATTCACCCCATGAACTTACCCAAATTAGCTGATATTAGTGCATTTTACATATTTTTCTTCCACCACTTCAATTATTTTCTCATTTCTTAGACATCTCTTGTGTCTTCACTGGACTGTTTTGCCTCCTCGTGCACGTTATAGTTGTTACCACCTTACAATTATATACTCATAGATGTGTAATTTGGTACACACTTATTTCCGTCAATTGTTTCATGATATTTTGAGTACTTCTACATTTGTGAACATCACAAAGTATGTAGAAATTAGCACATCCACAAATTTCAATTCAATGCGGAGTCACTTGGTCCTCGGAGTTTTGCAACATGTCGTATACTCTCTCTCTCTCTCTCAATGTTCTACTCCCTCCGTCCAAGAATAGATGTCTTAGGTTTTTTAAATTTTGAATGAATCTATATACTAAATAGTGTCTAGATTCGTTCAAATTTTAACAAACTTGAGACATCTATTTTAGGACGGAGGGAGTACTATTTTAGCATGCATTGCTAGTTGCGAGTGAAGCGTTGTATTGATTGTCCCGGTATCTCGTCAACCTGCATCTTACTGAGGCATATCATCATGGCTAATAAAGCACACTAGGTGCCGTGTTTATTAGTCAGGAGGCCTACACACGTCTTGCTGATGTTGGACTGTTAGAAACGTGGTGTCGCGTCCTTATTCTCACAAGTACAGATTAAGAAGACACTCTTCATCGGACACACTTCATGCATGGGAAACCGTGAAACAAAAGGGCTCTTGTGAGATGAGGTATCACCACAAACGCATGATCACGAGCAGACCCAGATTGGCAATGTAGTACAATAGACCATCGAGTTGCTGATTTGGACAAGCCATATATCCATTATGCGGATCCGTAAAAAGGACAGGGTTACGTGTCCCCCGGGGAAATTTCCCCCTGTCTCCAAAAGCGTGACAGGTGTACATCTATACCCAAAACCCACTTTGTTGCATTGTAGCAAAAAAGTCCTTTTGATGCATTGCAGCAAAAAAAGTTCAGGATAAAAAGATTTATTGAACAAAAAAGTCTAATGAGACCTCATAGCAAAAAAATGTTGTGCTACGGTAGCAAAACCGATTTCGCTGGAGAGAACGCCGAGACACTAGCTGAAGATATCCTAGCAAAACCTTTATACTATTATAGAAAAACTACACAATAGTTGTAGCAAAAATATTATGGTACTATAGCAAAACCGACTTCGTAGCATCGTAGAAAAATTCTTCGCCTAGGCTATAGCACCTGCCCCCGCCGCTGGTAGCATAGTCTCTTGCCGATGTTAGAAACTCCTGATGCATTAGGTAGCATCTTCGGTGGCTGCTCATAGTGCTAGGGACAACGCTCATAGCACCGATGGTGATGGGCACCGCTCCAGAGAAGAGGGAGCCTGCCGACATCATCATCATGGTTGTAGCGAGACGGAGGCAACACATACCACTGGAGGTCTTCGAGTCAGCCATGGCTGCGGGGAGTCGAAGGCAGAAGGGAACACTGGCGTGCACCCCACGTAGGAGATGGCATGTGTGTTGAGGCGGGTGGAGACGTCATGAAGGAGCGCTGGTGGCTGCGTAAGTCGTGGATGGAGTCAAAGAGGATCTCACTCTTGGAGACTACACATGGAGGCATTGTAGCCACTTGGAGGCATTGTCATGGACAACCTCGAGATCCTGGAAGTAGAGAGGATCTAGAAGGCCGACCTTGGAACTATGGAGCATGTAGCCGGTGTAGGTTCATTGGAGCAGAGGACTGTGGTGAGCCACCGAGGTTGCTTGAGTAGGTGGAGAGATCAAGCTAGCATGGTCAGGTTAGGGACGATGGCACAAGGACCTGATTTATTTTAGAAAAAAATCGGTTGGGGTATAGAACGGAAGTGCAAGGGGCACCAACCCGGACGATGGTTGAAAATCACTTGGTTTGAAATTTACTGATTGGACCTGGCAAATGCTATACTTTACCTTGCTAAAGGAAGTGCAAGGATACTTTTTAGCCCTACTTCTGAGAGTGAAAACATATGATCTGGTCTTTATTGACCCGATCCAACTACAATGGCATGTATGCGGTGATCCCTTACTGAAGATATTGTGGTTTGAGAACCTTTCTCCTGGCCCCTATGTTTCCTAGGACAGTGGTTGATGTGCTCTATGCATACCTTTTGTTATTTTCAGCATGATGCTTTGGTGTTAAGTTTTTTTAGTTCCTTTATGTTTTTAATAATTTGGGTGTATGCATATTCAATATCTCTACTTGATATTGAGTTGTGTAGATTCTAGGTCTACCTATAATATTGAATTCTATGAAAAATGCATTGGAAGAAGGCACCGACCAATAATCATTGTGAAGTTGCATAGTGATAAAAACAACAATATGTATTCGTTGACAACCTTACTAAGAGGTATTTGTGACATTTAACAAAAATGAAATACACTTTGTCTGGATTTTATTTTGTAAACTTATGGCATGCTTTTAAGGGGTTTATTACGACATTTGAATGAACATGTATTATGTACGTACACTTCCCATCCAATTGTGCATTATGTTATCCCGAAAGTGTTTCTTAGTACCACTTTGTATTCATGCCCAATTGGCATGTGTGGACATGGCCGAAAAAGCAACCTCAACCTACCTTGAGAGTGAAACATGCGAGAGAGCATGGTCTTGCACCACCGCCACCTTGTCGGTGTAGGATGAGTGAGAGAGAGTCATAGAGGGATACTTTGAATTTTAAGACGATATATAAGTCCATGGTCAAATCAATAACGGTTAATATGATTTAATTGTTTGCTAGGAGGTCTACATCGTGCATAGATGTCATAAATTATCCATGGCCAACGTAATTTTCCCACAAAGCAACATTCGATTTATTTTGTTGGCAATGTATGTTAGCTTGTTGTCTTCGGTTTCTAGCATGCCTCATCACACACGCCCTTAACTAATTTCAAGGTGTGAATCGTGTCCCTTGTTAGTTAACTTTTTGTACTAGTGCTCGTAGATTTTTGTAGTGTATTCTAAGTATTTTTTTCTATTACATTGGACACACAAGAAGTTCTCAAGCCATGAAAAAAACATAAATTTCTGTAATATCCATCCATTGTTTAATTGTATTTATAAGCAAGTGCAATGCAAACAATACAAAATGAATCAGTCCTTTATTCCTTTATGTAGTTAATCCAGTGTTATCCGATATAGGTATAGTTTGTTGGGGACTCTATATATCCCAACAAGAATGAAACCCAAAGGCCAAAGATAGTAGGCTTAGTACACAATCAAACTTGTCAAAAATCCTATGTAACTATCTCTCTAACTGAAGTCCAATGGCATGGAGGAGGCATGATCATGGATAGATCACATGGAGGAGGAGTATGAATAGGAAACAAGTCGGGGTTGCTAGATGGGATCAAAGTGGTGGTGTGCTTGATTGTTTTTGTAATGACATGGACCACTCTATGATCCAAAATATCAGGTCATTGGCAGAAATAATGGAGACATTTGTTGGAAGTGGAGGCACCAGGTCAGACGAAGGCAACAGTACTACTCTTTCCTAAATTTCCCCATTAACTTTCCTAGATGCCTCCTATTCTTAAGTAAGACATACCTCTTACATATTTTTCTTGTACCACTATAATATGCCTCTTGTTTGTTAGACATCTAGCCTATTCACTAGTTTGTTTTGCCTCCTTGTTTCATGTTATAGATGCTACCACCTCACCATTATATATAGTATGATGGATATCAATAGTATGTAGATAAGACTCATACATGAAGCATTCATGGTTGAGTGGGTATGATACTCGTAAATGTGCAATCAAAGTACTATTGGTGCATTCATTTTTGTTAGTCAATTCAAGATACTTAGGGATTGTTTGATTCGTATGGATCTCAAAATGAGGGAAATTATAAAACCGCGGGAATGGAGCGGTGGCATGTCCACTTGAATCCTACAGCATTAGAAAACTACATGATTTTGGATCTAATAGTGTTTGATTGCACAAGAAACTCAAAGGAATTGTAAAAAATAGGTTGGAGTGGATGGGAAATTTTCTCCAAACTAGAATGCATTGAAGGTATTCCTAAGGATTGTAATCCTTTTATCAAACGACTTCTGTAGAAAAATCCTAACGATCCAATTCCTACAAAAATCCAACACAATTACTTTGAATCAAACGAGCCCTTAGTGTGTTCTGGATTTGTGGACATTCACAAAGCATTATAAAAGTAGCATCTTACCATTATCCACCTATCTCCATTAGGTATGGGGTCACTCGGTCCTCATATTTTTATATCATGTCGTATACTCTTTCAAAGATTTTTCATCCCTTGTCCTGCATTGAGAGTGAAACACTGGACTCATTACCCCCTTAGCGTGCTTCTAATGAAGATCGCGTAGTGTGGTGTTAATAACTCAAGAGGCTTACATACATATTGCTAATGTTAGAATGTTAGAACATAGACTTGTACATCGAATACAACTATAAAACAAAAGGATGCATGTGTGATGAGGTATTGCTAGAAATGGATGATCAGGTGGGCAATGGACTAAAATAAACGATTATTGACGGTTTGAACAAGCCACATTCACCATAGATAATTTACAATGTTCTTGCACCTCTAAGCATATAGATTTATTTTGAAAGGAATGCCACAGGGGAAATCCCTACACCATTATTTCTTTAAAAAAAACCTAAATTTGCATTCGTGAGGAATTGAATCCGGGTGGCTGTGTTGTACATCCAACATACCTAATAAAGTGAGCAGTGGTCGCTACTTAAACATGGTTAACCATTTCCAATTTGACTAAGGTTCACCACGTTATATAAATCACATCGTAGCACCTAGAAACCATGTCCTATGTTTGAATTTGCATTTTTTATAGTGAAGCTCTGACTTCTATATTTATATATGCATATAGCCATATTTATTATATTATTTTAGTTCAAAGTTTTCACAACTAAAAGGCCACATTAGGATAACACGTGAATTAACATGCGAGAAATAAAAAACATGAAACACATATACAATACTATATAATTGTTTGGTCAAATTGCCAGCTGTCGCACCGGCTGAACAATCCATGTGTCCATGGACACTAGGCACAACCATTTACATAACAAAATATGCACACAGCCGATCTAAGTCTACAGCCGCATAGCAAATAAATAAAGCATTATATATCATAATAACAAATTACAAAGCTCCTACGGTGGTGGAGGCCTATCCTAGATTATGTTGGCATCCATGACGGGTAAAGAAATTCATCATTGTATCCTCCAGTCATGTACACATCTGTAATGAGGTCGTGAAACTCCGCACGATGTAGGGATGGCCATAAGCGGAGCATAACGTTACACCGGTAGATAGAGAAGATTTTGTATCATTGAACACTTGATGATTTCTGTATAGCCATAACAATCAAATAATAGCAATCGCTCCTACCCTAAGAATAACTATGTACTTCTGATCTATACCATGTAGCCAATTCCCAAAAAATATTGGCCACAAGCCACAACACGGTGGATACTAGTTTGAAGCTGTTTGGATGACCGACCATATAGAACGGGCAAAATTATATTGGAAGAATAAATGTTTAATTGTCTCATCATGATGATAAAAACACGTATTTTCATGCCAATTCCCCTTAAAAATATTGTCCTTAGTAAGAATAACCACCCAAGGAAGATACCAAGAAAATATTTTATTCTTTAGAGGTATCTTTATCTTCCAGATTTTTTATTATTATCAACTGGGTCCGACTGGACTAGTGCATTATACATAAAACTGACTGACAATTGTCCATTCTCTTTTATGTTCCAGCGAATTTGATCAGGTCTAGGTGCTAATTTGTTAGATGCCAAGCATTGAAGCAAGGCATTCCAATAGGCAAGTCTGTGTCCAACTAAATCACATTTGAGCATCACATGCGGAGAAGACTCCATTACTGTGGTGATTGAATCACCCTTATAATGAACAATAGCGTAGAAAGCAAGAAATTAGCCTTCTCTTATTTTTAAGAGATCGTCCCTTAACTAAAGAAAGACAACCTCATCTTTCTTATTTCTCTCTCCTCCAACTAAGCAAATATCCAACGTGGCAGTCATAAGGGAAGGCTGACGTCATTATATTGTATGTGCCCTTAGCCCTCCACATCATCTAGAGAAGACATAATATATAAGTTATACAATGCATTCTCTCTTATTGCCATCTCTAGCAACTAATGAGAATTAACTATTTTTAGTAAAAAAATGTTTTTCTAAGAGAAGACATGTGGTACAATGGAGAAAATAGCCTTCTCTTATTTTTAAGAGATCATCCCTTAGCTAAGGGAAGACAATCTTCTTTTTCTTGTTTCTCTCACCGTCAACTAGAAAAAAATCCAACGTGGCAACCACACGGAAAGACTGACGTCACCGTATTGTACGTGCTCTAACAGACACTACTAAAAAACTCCCCTTGAACCCCCATACTCCTTTCCAAAAAGGGACAATCCATAGGTTTTGGTTTTACTTGAGACATATCATATTGGACTGTCAATACTTGTTTCTTAGCAACTCTTGCCAGACCCCTTCCTCATTTAAAAGTTGTTACATTATGTGTGGAGATAATATGAATTTTTTATATCAAATGTGTTTTCATCATACTCTTTGGATGTGCACTACTGGGAGAGATATAGAGGAAAGCTGAATTATGAAGGTGAGTTTAAGGTAGTTTGTTGGAGGAGTTGCAACAAAAATAATGCTCCCTTTAGGATAGGGGAGCCTCTCTAAAGCAGGTAGGAGTAGGAGGTGTGCTTTCAGAAAATCCCCTGGAGATGCTCTCTAAGAAATATGAGTCTTTCTATAATGAAGCAAATCTTGATGGGTTTTGTATTGATACTAGGAGATAACCCTTGAATCCTTCCCTTTGCTTAGATTGGCAGCTTAGCTTTGGCTAGTTTTGGCGACTTGCAGTCGGCTAAAGTCAGGGAAGAAGAAAACTAAGAAAAAAATAGGAGAGGGCGGGAAAAACGGTGTGCCCCAAGCCAAATACTCGTAAACTCACATAAATCCGATCGACGGCTAATTGTCAACATATTTTATTGGCGTAAAAAAGAAGGCGATGACTAATTCTCCTACACCTCACCTTCCTGGAAGAAGACTTCCATAGCACAAAGCATATGCTAAGCTAGCTGGCTAGCTGCAAATTACTTATGTCAAAATTGGCTATAAGTTACGCTATCTATTAAACAAAACTACCCCCGGAGAGTTCTAACTTCCAGGCAAGGACATATATATGGTAAATATTGTATTCTAAGTGTATGTACAGCTGACCATACTTGAAGAGTTGAAGTCCACGTACATGTACATGCATGTAGAGCCCTTCAGCATGCAAGTAGACTAATCAGCGCCCGCAGTTGGAATCATTCGCAGTCGCAGAGGAATCAGCCTATATAAACACCAAACCGTTCCCGCACGAGTGGAACAGAGAGCTCTGAATATTCCTAGTACACGCCCGCCAAATCGAGCACACAATGGCATCTTCTCCGTCGCCCATCGTCATCCACATGCCTTCCCAGGCGAACAACGGCGAGATAACAGCCGGCACGGCCCCCGCCACGCCAAAGGACGCCGCCGGCGGTGCCTCCATCACCGCGGCTCCTCCAGCTGCCACGGCGGCGACGGACAAGGTCATGTCCAGCGTCGCGAACCTGGCGCAGCTCCTGCCGACGGGCACGGTGCTGGCGTACCAGGCGCTGTCCCCGTCCTTCACCAACCACGGCAAGTGCGAGACCTCCAACCAGTGGCTCACCGTGGCGCTCGTCATCGTGCTCACCGCCAGCTGCCTCTTCTTCGCCTTCACCGACAGCGTCCTCGGCCGCGACAACAAGCTCTACTACGGCGTCGCCACCTGGGGCGGCTTCAACGTCTTCAACTTCTCCAGCGAGGAGGAGAAGGAGGCCTTCGGCGGGGACGAGGAGTTCAGGAGGCTCCGCATCCGGCCGCTGGACTTCATGCACGCCTTCTTCACGGCGGTGGTCTTCCTCGCCGTGGCCTTCAGCGACGTGGGCCTCCAGAACTGCTTCTTCCCCGACGCCGGCAGGAACACCGCGGAGCTGCTCAAGAACCTGCCTCTGGGCATGGCGTTTCTGTCGAGCTTCGTGTTCCTCATCTTCCCAACCAAAAGGAAGGGCATCGGGTACAACGACACGACTCCTCGCCACAAGGTCGAGTAAAGCTTAGATGCGTACTTTTCTGTGAGCAATTAGGTTAGAATCGACATCATATATACAGTTAATTAGTGTAACTTTTGGTCACATGTTTCTTGGAGGAAAGATTTCTTGTGTATTGGTTAGCTTTTTTTGCCGAAATGGTATCTTCTTCGTGGGCAGTCGTCCTTGTATAACACTGTGAATATGTGGTTGTGTTGTAAACATGTAATTCCTGTTCTAATATATATGGTGGAGTCAGAAGGCAAATTTTGCCGTGAATTCCCCGTAGGGTGTGTAGCGCTCTCTAATATATCAACAGGATCTTTTATTTTGCAACCGTGAGAAATTTAGTCTCTTTTGTCGGATGGAAGCTCGTGTTTTTTTTTGAACGGTGGAAGCTCGTGTTGTAGCACATGCTTTTATCAAAGATGGACTACATCACAGGTTAGCTTTTTTCAAAAAGGGAAGTAAGACCCCTGAAGTACAAGTTAGCTAGCTACAAGCCTACCAACAACAGCAGATATTAATTAGACCATATTGTTTATCCTTAACGAATAGGTGCCTGCCAACCAACTATATATATATACATATACTGGGTTCCTGATTTGCATGATATGCTTCAGTTAACACGTCCCCTTGATTTCTACCTTCTGATATATAGTAGTATAAGTTTGCGATTATACCTCAACATCAATCAAACATCATGCATGCACAGTTATCCTTGGCTTCTACTACTCCGTCACGGTTTGGAAGGCGTTTTAGAGAGATTGTTGGGACCTAGGTGGATGCTGATTAGGGCCAGATTTGTGCTAAAAATATGTAAATTCGTTGGGAGAAAATAGGCCCATTAATTACTCGACGCCCTATTAAACGTAATTACTCAATAGAAACAAGAAGTTTAGACGTATGCATTGGTGGAGTTGCATGCAAAAATTAATTCCTTTGTTGCATGGAGTAGGAAGTGGGGAGGAAAAAGGGGGCATTAATTCTATAATTAAGTCTAACGCGCCTAAAAGGAGAGGAGTTTTGGAAACACATAATTTTTATAAGACGTCTTCCAAACCGTGGTGGAGGGAGTAGTGCAACTGGCCTTCTCTCGAACAAAGTGGAGATGGACCTGGTTGTATTTTGTCCTCGCAGACCATAGGTCCATGGTGAGATCGGTAGCTTCGAGGTTATTGCTCCAAAGTATATGAGGGTGTGGTTACGAGATTGCGATCAATGTTTATTTTTTGACGGTGTATCTATTGTTCCTATGTATTGTTATAATCTTGTTTGAATGAATTCCGTTTCTACCCCATGTTTGTGATTTTGTGAGACTAGTTATGCACCTTAATGTTTTGCACTCTTTACCCATATTTGTGACACTGTGTCAACATTTAACCCATTTAATTGGAATATTAATTTATATACTCCCTCTAGTCCAGTTTATTAGGTACACACGCAGTTTAAAAAAATTAACCATCAATTTTGACCAATAAAATATGTAATATATGTCCCAAAAAATATAGCGTTGGAAACTATTTTTGAAGATGAATCTAATGGTATAATTTTTGTGACATATTATGTAAAATTTGTTGACCAAAATTAATAGTCAAATTGTTTTTAAATTACGTGCGCGCCTAATAAACCAGACCGGAGGGAGTAGAAAAGGAAAAATAGATGAGATAAAGAGGGGAGAAATGATTTGACCAGGGTCAACTTGCCTGCATGACAAATTTTATTTCCTTTGTAGCTACCGAGTTTTGAATTACACTTTTTGGTACTCCCTCTAACCCATATTAGTTAAGTTGGATTTGTCTAGATTCGGATGTATCTAGCATGTCTAGATATATCCGAATCTAGACAAATCCAAGTCAACTAATATGGATCGGAGGGAGTAAGAAAATTGTAAGCCAGTGACATGTTGTAGGCAGGCAAGACTTGAGGACGCCATAAGTGAACTGGATTTGAACCCATGCCAAAATTGGGAAAATGAACTGAATTTGAACCCATATGCTGAATTTGGGAAAAGAATATCTAATAGGAGTAGTATTTTTTTTGAACCACTACGGGCACTTCTCGTAAATAAAATTGCAGATATATTCCAATCGGGTAAACGCCCAGAATCATGAAAAATGATGAAGAATTCAAGACATGACCATTACGACCCTAGACATATGCATGACCACAAATAAAAAAAATCATCACACGCACACGAGAGAATGAATAGGCTGGCAGTTTGGTCAAGAGAAATACTCGTTAGTTTGTTGGTTAATTACTAGCTTGCGTTGCTTCTTCTTGGAAAAAGGGATAACTCGTCAACTACAAGGGCAAACAAGTAACGAGACAGAGGACAGCCTTGTTTTCTCCCTCACGCCGTAGTCTTTTAGATACACAATAAAATGTAAACTACGTAGTACTAGAATAGCCGTATCTGTGTGTATGTATACTGCTATATTATAATACGGATAAAAGAAGGACACATCTAGCGAGCGCCTGGACGCCAGATTGTAGTTTCGGGCGCTCCATAATACTTGCACGCCCGTACGGGCAGAAAAAAAAAGGACAACTGTCCTTCCTGATCAAATTTCCAATACTTTTCGATCAAAATCTCTGATAAGCACCTTGCTAGACTGTCACTCCACCTACCGCTGCGTCAGAATGCAGACCTGTGTGCATCAACAAAAAAGTTTTGTGCATTAATTTTCTTTTTCTAGAAATTGGAAATACTATAATGTTTGAACCATATGTCGGAATTAAGATCCGTTTTCATTTTTGGAACCCTCGCAACAAACTCTTTAAAATTAGATCCCATTTGTATATGTTTTGACAACAAAACTTAACAGGCAACTTTTGTGTGCGACCGACCAACTTTGTTTCATGAGAAAACAACTTTTGTGCGCTGAGGGAAAACTACATCAGAGTCCGATAAGACAACTTATGTTTCCGTCTAAGCAACTTTGGTGTCCGTCTGAGTAATATTCGTATATTGACAAATTTGAGGCACCTAATGAGCCTGACAAGACAACTTTTGTGCCCCAGTAAGCAACTTTTAAGGCCCGTATGAGCAATATTCGTATCTTGACAAATTTGAGACACCTAATGAGCCTGACAAGACAACTTTTGTGCCTCGGTAAGCAACTTTTGTGCCCTAGTAAGCAAAGTTGCCTCGCCGTGCACCAAAGTTGCCTCGCCGGAATTCAAAGTTGCCTCGCCAGGCACCGAAAGTTTCCTCGCCGGGCAAAAGTTGCCTCTACGGGCTTCAAAGTTGCCTTGCCGGGCACCAAAGTTGCCTCGCCGAATTTTTTTGCCTTCCCGGTCTCTAAAATTGCCTCGACGGGCACCGAAGTTGTCTCGCCGGGCAAAAGTTGCCTTATCGAGCTTCAAAGTTGCCTCGTCGGGCTTCGAAGTTGCCTCGCCGGGCTTCAAAGTTGCCTCGCCGGGCACCAAAGTTGTCTAATCGGGCTTCAAAGTTGCCTCGCCGGGCTTCAAAGTTGCCTCGTCAGGGAAAAGTTGCCTCTCCGGGCTTCAAAGTTGCCCCGTCGGGTTCCGAAATTGCCTTGCCGGGCAACGAAATTGTCTCGCCGGGTAAAAGTTGCCTCGTCGGGCTCCTAAGTTGCCTCGCCGGGTTTTAAAGTTGCCTCGTCGGGCGAAGTTGCTCAGACGGGCACCAAAGTTATCCAGACGGGCACCAAAGTTGCTTAGACGGACACTAAAGTTGTCTTATCGGGCTCTGATGTAGTTTTTCCTGAGCGCACAAAAGTTGCTTTCTCATGAATCATAGTTAGTCGGTCGCACATAAAAGTTGTCTGTTAAGTTTTTTGCCGAAACATATACAAATGGGATCTAGTTTTAAAGAGTTTGTTGCGAGGGTTCCGAAAGTGAAAACGGATCTTAATTCCGACATGTGGTTCAAACGTTATAGTATTTCCAATTTTTAGAAAGAAAAAATTAATGCATGGAACTTCCTTTTGTTGGTGTGCTCGGAGTCTTTTCATTTTCTGTTTTGTATAAGACAAGAACAACACAAACTTTCTTTTTTTTAGAGGTGCGTTAGAGATCACGATCCAGCGCCCGCGCGCCAGTAAATAGGATAAAAGAAATTGAAGTCCTGCTGTCATTTGTAGCAGCCGTGAGAGACAAGCTAAGCTCGTTAATTGATTGGCTCGTTGCGAGTTGCTTTTCTCCCAAGTTGGTTCATCGTTCATGGTTGCTACTGTATATATTTTCTTCTCCATTCAAATCGATATCTTCTCAATCTAAAAAGTCAATATCTTGCAGCGTTGTCCATGTACGATCGACGTGCATGCATGCCTCCAATTTCAGGCACGACTTTGTGTTCTGTTTCGTGGGTCCATGCATACGGCGTCCCTTTCGGACGTTGCCCCTTAAATGTTTCTTCTTTGATTCTTAATTTCTTTTCCTTCCCCGGCGATCTAGCTATAGAAGAAATCTGCACTAGCTAACTTTAGTTTTCGTTTCTCGCCGCTCCTAATTTGCACGTGTGGCTGCGGGCACAAAATTGTCCACGACCCGCCTTGACAGTGAAACATTGGATTTAATGTTTTTTTTCCAAATAAATATTGGATTGGTTATCTCTGGCCTGGCCAGCACATACTACAACTTACAAGCTAAGTGTCGGTCTTGGCAAAGCAAGACACAAGAGCGTGTGGGGTCGCTCAAACCGGATGAGAGAACTTGGCTCCTCCTCTCTCGTACTAGAGAGAGGCAACCGTGACTCCATCTCCTCCCGATCTCTACCGGTGTGGGTGCTGGTTTCCTCTCCCGCCGCTTGCCGCTCCCTCAGCAAGAGGGAGGAGGACCTCGTTCCTTAATTATGATCTAGTTGTTGGGTCAAATTTTGTCTTATGTGGTTCGTAGTTGGGATGGTGGGAGCGACGGCCGGGTGAATATATCTGTCTCAACTCCACTCCCACATCGGCGGCTTCCTTCACGTAGGCGTCTCGGAGTTGATGGCAACATGTCATGCTCGGTCCTTCAGATCTGTAGCCTGGTCTTCTTTTCGTTCTTTAGATCTGGCAAGATCAGTTTCTCGGTGTGTCACTGGTGGTCATCATTATCCATGACAGTGCTGGCGACCGGGGCGAGATGGTTTCTCTTTAGCAAGTATGTTGGTCCGGAGGTGGTGGATCTACTTTTTTCTTCAACCTCGTCGATGGGAGGCGGTGGATCTTGGTCCAAGACAAGCACAGGGACGTCCCCGATCGATGTGCCACATCAACATGTGTCTTGCTGCGTGCATCGGGCATGTTCATCGACTCACAAAGCCTAGCTGACGATGGTGCTTGCTTGGATCTGGCAATGGTGAAGGCTCGGCGTCTCTTACGGCGTGCTCCTCGGCGATGCTAAAGTTAGGTGGTGGCCGCTAGTTTCGGTGATTGCAAGAAACTCTAGGGATTGTTTTGTCTTTCTTGATATCCTAGGGTTTCATCTGCAAAGTTTACAGGATTTTTTGTTATCTATTCATGTAATAAGATTTTATATTAATCAAATATATGTGGTTGCTCTCAAAACAAACTTACAAGCTAAGTAATAACAAACAAGCGAGGATATCTTATTAGTGTTATGAACAAATTATAAGTGGTTTTGCTAATTCCCGGTCAACTGAGGATTAAGTTTGAGTTTAGTTAGATTATTATCTACTGGATTTGTATCTTTTCGTTCATATGTGAGTTGCAGGTGGGGTTGTAACTAGGATTTTTCAGTTGTAGGTTACAACTGAGATTTTTTAGTTGCAAAATAAGGTTGCAACTAAGATATTTCTAGTTACAAGTGAGTTTGCAATTGAAATTGAATGATATCACCTGACTAGGAATTAAGCTACTTCTCAATCGCCTTAGAATTAGACACACCCAAATAAAAGTGAGGCCGGGTCAACCCATCCTAGTTCACGCTTCTTTCTGAATTCATTCTGCTAGCAAACATCTGACCAAAGAAATGCTGGGAAGTGGACCTAGAGACGGAGAGGGCACCTCTGCTACACCCACGCGATCTTTAGGTTTCAAACAAGAATCAAAATTTTGCTAGGCAAGCACGCGTAGGTTGCGAAGAGCTGTCGAGATAACACGTACAACAACAACTACACCATCTGCACACAAAGGGGGTGGTCAAAGATTTCAGGGAGTACATGAGGTCCATAGACTTTGCAGCGAGAGTGATTAAGGAAGAGTGGCACACTACTTCCAAGTAAACCAACACAAGCGTCATTGGGATGAACGCATACGCGTGTGCTACCATAACCTCATGTACTCTCGTCCGGTTTAGTGATGGAGCTAGTAGGATCAATATGCATATGCTCCTTGAATACTTTCTCGTAATGGAAGCAAGGTATGAGCGGTCGGACACTTGTATGGTTGGAAGGAGTGGGATGATCACATGAAGTGAGGACTGAGCAAACCACATTGTATGAGTGCTCGATGTGTCCAAGATGAAGTGGACATTGGGTTATTGCTAGTGGAAGGAATGAGATGACTAAATCATCTTCGCGGAGAACAAGTTTCGAGTAGAAAGAGATGTAGGCGACTTGTGGCTTGAGAGGCAACAGGCTAGAGTATGGGAATAGTCAATTTTCCTAGATTTTCCTATTAATATCCCAAAGTGCCTCCTATTCTTAAGTAAGAAAAACCATAGAACTCTATGGTTCTTAGCTACGTATTCTTTCCCCACTTTAACTTTTCTTTTCTTCACACATATGCTATCTCTTCACTAGATCACTCTCTTTGCACGCAGCTTGCTATAGTTGTTACCACTTCATTGTCATATATGATTTGCTAGAGAGAAATAGCGAAGACTCGAAAATGGAGTGGTATAAAAAGACATCAAAAGGTGCATTCATGGTTGAGGTACTTGTTGTTTGCAGTTGTGAATGTGCAATGAAGAGTATGTGGGTACATTAGTTTTGGCCAGTATCTTCATGGCATTCAGAGTGCTTCTTCATTTGTACACATGTGCAAAGCATGTGCATAGTAGCACCCCACCACTCTCGACATATTTATTTTAGGTGAGAAATTACTCAAACTAGTAGATTTTGCCACATGCCATACACTATTCAAAGATACACCAAAAATTCCATAATAATGAGCAATACTTTCCAGATATCTATTAAAGTTGGACATATTACCAATAAAAGATGACCATAATCATATCGATGACACCACGCCTTATTGAACATGTTATGGAACAGACCGACAATATAAAGATATTACATTGCGCATTGAGCAAGTCTCTAGCCTGAAAAAATACATTGAGTCTACTCAAATTGTTTTGTCTTGGTGGTGTGAAAGATTTTGGAGAGTAATATGAGTTAGTTGGATGTTTCTTTTATTGAGTTGATATCAATCCCCGCTCACTGTAGATAGTTTTGAAAGAACTTACAGATGTTGTAGAAGAAATTCCTATAAATAAATAGTGGTTGGAAGGGCGGACATATGTTAGTTGGAGTCGGGTCACGTTTCTCCCTACAAATCATGTGCTTGGTAGATTCCAATGTTTATCTCGTCTTCTTTCAGATACCTCCTAGGATTATTAAATGATTTATTTAAAGCATTATTTTCTTGGAGAAGTGAAAAGCAAAAAAGATATAGGATATCCTAATATTGAAAACCATGGCATAACAAAAATATGTATGTTTGGTTAGTACTTTGCTACTACAATTGGTCGAAAGCATCATGGAGCTAAGTGAACCACTGATCGAATATAGCAGAGTGCCCTCGTACGAATTCTTTTGACACAAACTTGCCATGTATGAGTAATTTTTCACCCAAGAAACAAAATTAAAGTTGGAAAGGCCAATAAAACCGACGTTGTCCGGGTAGGCATGAGGAGAAAAATAGAGTTCCAACCACACGAGGTTGAGGTTGGTATGCTTTGATGCATGAGCTTACTTTGTTTTACATGTTGCTAAAGTAAGACACTTTTCTGTTTTTGTAATATTTCGCATTTTGTGATGCTTGTAAATCATTTTTCTGCTCACATATACGGTAAACAAATCAGATAACTATGTGGTATAAGTTCTATATATCACATGTTCATGTTCTAGGGGTATTGTAGAATTTTTACGTACAACTCATAAATAATCTCAAATGACATAAGCCGAAAGGAATGGAATCGCAGTTTCTCGATGACCGGTTTCCGCTCTAGCTTCTCTAGGGCCGATTTCCACTCCGGCTTCTCTACGCCCGCTCTTATGACGATTTTGCACAAGCCTAAGCCAAAAAGGAGGGAATTGTTATACAAATATGTATTGTATAGGAGTGAAGCCACCCTTTGTAGGGGTTCGTAGCATGAAAAACAAAAAATTTCTACCGCATACAAACAAACAAGCCAAGATCTATCTACTAGATTGTAGCAATGAGTCGATAGAGGAACTCACCCTCGAAGATTCTAAAGCGGTTAACGAGAGCAGATTCTCGTCGGTGATGTAGTCGAACTCTTGCCGATCTCAAGATCGTGTAGACGATCCTTCCGGCGCTGCGTTCCGGCAGCGCTTCCGCAGTCGGTCACACGTTCGGTACTCGATGAAGACCTTCCTCTTCCTTGTTCCAGCAGGCAGCGGAGGTTGTAGCACTCTCCTCATGATTCCGGCAGCACGACGGTGTGGTGTCGGAAGTAGAGGAGAGATCCCGCAGGGCTTCGCCTTAAGCCGAAGCAAGTATGGTGGATTATGAGAGAGGCCTTGGTGATCTAGGGTTTAGAGGGCACCAAGGGGAGAGATTGACCGGCGGCTAGGGTTTGCGGAAACCCCCAACTCGTCGAGTTGGTGGTGCCCTAGGCGGCAGCGGCGGCTCAAGGAGGTGGTGGCGCCGGTAGCTTGGGGTTAGGGTTTTGGGTGTGAGGGGTAGGGGCGCCCTACCCCTCCTCATATAGGTGGAGGGTGGCCGGTTGGGAGGAGGGAGTCCTCCCCCAACTAGGCCTCCTTGGCCGGCGGGTGGAGGGAGGAGGACTTCCTTCCCAAGTAGGTTTCCTACTCTCCCTCCACCAAGCAAACTTGCCATTTGACTTTTTCAAATTGGCGTTTGACTTTCAAACTAGGATTTGATTTCTCCCTTTATTTTGCCCAGCCAAGTGACCTAGTACATGATGCAACCATTCCACATTGTCATGACACATTCATGTACCCTTCCCCTCCGGAGTGCCGGACCTTCCGGACCCTTCTAGAACATTCCCGATGAAAACACCGGAATCATTCCCCAACTTCGAAACAGGACTTTCCTTATATGAGTCTTATTCTCCGGACCATTCCGGATCTCCTCGTGATATCCCGGATCCCATCCGAGACTCCGAACAACATTCGGTCTCTTTCTCATTATTCCATAACTACTCAACAACATTGAATCCTTAAGTGTGTCTCCCTACGGTTCGTGAATTATGCGGACATGATCGAGACACTTCTCCGATCAATAACCAATAGAGGAATCTGGAAATTCATATGGCTCCCACATATTTCTACGATTACTTTGTGATCGAATGAACCACTTACATACGATACCAATTTCCCTTTGTATCACGATAGTTTACTCATCCGAGGTTTTGATCGTCGGTATCTCTGCATACCTAGTTCAACCTCGTTACCAATAAGTACTCTTTTCTCGTTCCCGTGGTATGTGATCCCTTGTGATCCAGTCACATGCTTGCAAGCTAATTGGATGACATTCCACCGAGAGGGCCCGGAGTATATCTATATGTCATATGGATGGACAAATCCCACTCTTGATCCATGTGTCTCAACCCATACTTTCCGAACACTCAATGCCATCTTTATAGCCAACCAGTTACGGTGTGGTGTTTGATGTCATCAAAGCATCCTTCTGGTGATGGTGATATGCATGATCTCATGGTCGAAGGAATTAGGTTACTATGTATCAGAAAGCTTATAGCAATTAAACTATTAAAATGACTTGATCTTTATGCTACGCTTATTTATAGGAGTATGTCCATCATATCATTCTCCTAATGATATGACCTTGTTATTAACAACATCTCAAATGTTCATGATCAAGAAACCATGATCATCTATTAATCAACAAGCTAGTATTATAAAGAGGCTTTTACCAGGGACTCTAATTTAGTTTACAAATCACACAAGTATTAATGTTTCTGGTTAATACTATTATAGCATGAATGTAAACATTTATCATAAACACAAAGATATAATAATATCTACATTTATTATTGCATCTAGGGCATATCTCTAACAGTCTCCCACTTGCACTAGAGTTAACTAATCTAGATTACATGGTAATATACCGAACACCCATGGCAGTTTGGTGTTGGTCATGTTTTGCCCTCGGGAGAGGTTTAGTCAACAGATCCGCCACATTCAGATCTGTGTGTACTTTGCAAATCTTTATGTCACCATCTTGGACATGTTCTCGAATAGCACGAAAACGTAGCTTGATGTGCTTCAGCTTCTTGTGTGACCTTGGTTCTTGCGCATTGGCTATGGCGCCCATGTTATTACAGTAGATAGACATTGGGTCCAGCGCACTTGGAACCACACCGAGCTCTGTAATGAACTCCTTCATCCATATTGCTTCATGTGAAGCCTCCGAAGCAGCTATGTATTCCGATTCAGCTGAAGATCTCGCTACAATGCTTTTCTTTGCACTCCTCCAGCTAACTGCTGCACCATTCAAAGTAAATACGTATCCAGATTGAGATTTAGAATCATCCGGATTGGTGTTCCAACTAGCATCGGTGTAACCATTAACAACGAGTTGTTCATCACCTCCATATGAAAGAACCATATCCTTAGTTCTTCTCAAGTACTTAAGGATGTTTTTGACTGTTGTCCAATGACCCACTCCTGGATCACTTTGATATCTGCTAGTCAAACTAACAGCATATGCAATGTCGGGTCTAGTACATAGCATGGCATACATTAGAGATCCTATGGCTGAGGCATAGGGAGTCTTACTCATCCTTTCTCTATCTTCTGCCGTTGCTGGACTTTGAGTTTTACTCAAGGTCGTATTGTGCAACATGGGCAAGAACCCTTTCTTGCTATCTTCCATTCCAAACCTCTTTAGAACTTTGTCCAAATATGTACTTTGTGACAATGATATTAGGCGTCTCGATCTATCTCTATAAATATTTATGCCTAATATGTAAGCTGCTCCGCCAAGATCTTTTATTGAAAAACTATTATTCAAATACTCCTTGACACTATTAAGAAGGTCTACATCATTCCCAATCAACAATATGTCATCTACATATAGTATTAAGAATGCTACAGAGCTCCCACTCACTTTCTTGTAAATACAAGGTTCTCCATAAGTTTGTATAAAACCAAAACTTTTGATTACTTTATCAAAACGTTGATTCCAACTTCGGGATGCTTGCTTCAATCCATATATGGATCGTTGAAGTTTGCATACCTTGTTAGCATCTTTAGGATTGACAAAACCTTTGGGTTGCATCATATACAACTCTTCATCAATGTCTCCATTGAGGAACGCTGTTTTGACATCCATCTGTCATATCTCATAATCGTAATATGCAGCGATTGCTAACATAATCCTCACAGACTTTAGCTTCGCTACTGGTGAGAAAGTTTCATCATAGTCAACTCCATGAATTTGTCGAAACCCTTTTGCGACAAGTCGAGCTTTATAGACAGTAACATTACCATCAGCATCTGTTTTGTTCTTGAAAATCCATTTGTTTTCGACAGCCTTCCGGCCATCCGGTAAGTCCACCAAAGTCCACACTTGGTTTTCGTACATGGATCCAATCTCGGATTTCATGGCATCTTGCCATTTATTGGAATCTGGGCTCATCATCGCTTCCTCATATGTCGCAGGGTCATCGGTGTTATGACACTCATAACCTCGTTCTTCGCTAGCTTCCATTTATTCCGCAGCACCTGTTTTGAGTTACAAATATGAGCACCGAACCAGTATCAAATACCCAGGCACTACTACGAGTACTAGTGAGATACACATCAATAACATGTATATCGGATATACCTTTCTTCTTGATTTTGTCGTTCTTCAAATCCGCCAAGTACTTTGGGCAATTCCGCTTCCAGTGACCCTCTTGCTTGCAGTAAAAGCACTCAGTATCAGGCTTAGATCCAGCCTTGGTCTTCTTCGCTGGTGCGGCAACTTTCTTACCGCCCTTCTTGAAGTTTCCCTTTTGCTTAGACTTGCCTTTCTTGAATTTGGTGGTCTTATTGACCAACAACACTTGGTGCTCTTTCTTGATCTCCACTTCTGCAGATTTCAACATGGAGAAGAGTTCTGGCAACGTATTGTTCATGTTTTGCATATTGTAGTTCATCACAAAGTTCTTGTAACTTGGTGGCAGTGATTGGAGGACACGATAAATCCCCAAAGCATTAGGAATCACTATACCCAAGCTTTGGAGTTTGTTTGCGTGACCAGACATCTTAAGCATATGCTCACTGACAGAGCTGCCCTCTTCCATCTTGCAGTTAAAGAACTTTTCAGAAGCCTCATAACTCTCGACTGCCGCGTGAGCCTCAAATATCATTTTGAGTTCGCGGACAATATCATGTGGGTCATGGTTCTCAAACCTTTTCTGAAGCTCCGATTCCAAACCATACAAGATAGCACACTGAACTGTAGAGTACTGATTCTTCCGAGTGAGGTAAACATTCTTTACTTCATCGGTAGCATCAGCTGCAGGCGGGTCACCCAGCGGTGCATCCAGCACATAGGTCAAATTACCAGCATTGAGGACAATCCTCAAATTGCGGAACCAATCCGTGAAGTTGCTTCCATTGTTTTTCAACTTTTCTTTCTCTAGGAACGCATTAAAATTGATGGTAGGGGCCGCCATTGATCCACAACATATTTGCAATAGTTTAGACTAAGTTTATGACAAATTGAGTTCTAATTAATAGTTAAATTAATCTAGGTGAACTCCCACTCAAAACAATATCCCTCACATTGTTTTAGTGATCACACGAACCAAATCCACCACATCAAAACCAATCATCACGAGAGTTGATGTAGCTTCAATGGCGAACAATCAACATGTTCATCATATCTACTATATAAATCATGCTTTACCTTTCGGTGATCCGTGTTCTGAGACCATGTCTGTACATGCTAGGCTCGTCAAGATCAAACCTTAGCTTCCACATGAGCAAATCTGGCTTGCTCACGTTGTATACACTCGCAGAATCTAACACACCCGATCATCACGTGGTGCTTCGAAACAACGAGCTTTAGCAACGGTGCTTACTAAGGATGAACACTTTAAAACTTGAAATTTATGTGCTAGAGGGATCATCTTATAATGCTACCGTCGTTAACTAAGAAATACAAGATGCATAAAGGATTAACATCACATGCAATTCATAATATGTGATATGATATGGCCTTTCTTCTTGTGCTTCCGATCTCCATCTTCAAGCACGAATCATGATCTCCATCATCACCGGCATAGCGTCAAGGTCAATGGCGCCGTTTCATGATTGTCGTCCACCAGCTTTAACTATTACAACTACTTTGAATAGATACGCAGGTCTTAACAGAATTTAAAGACAACCATATGGCTCCTGCCGGTTGCCAACTTACAATAAGGAACATTGCATACATCATATATAATCACAATCATGGCCATATCACATCATAGCACACCCCTGCAACACAAAGTTAGACGCCTCTAATTTTCTTTGCATATTTTACGTGGTTTGGGGCTTTCAATAAGTGTCGTTCTAACTTACGAACAAGAACCACAACGTTGATGTTTGAACTATCAAGTTCCCGTTGTAAATTGGATCTATACTATGATGGGAGAGACATGCACCCGCAAAGCCACTTATGCAATACAAGTTGCATGTTGAGCGTGGAGCAAGTCTCATGAACGATGTCATGTAAGGTTAGCCCGGGCCGCTTCATCCCATCATACCGCAAGATGCAAAGTACACAAGAAGCAATTGATAATAAAAGCACCACCGCCCACAATGACCATTGTGTTCTACTCGTGCAACAGATCTACATATAGACATGGCTCTGATACCACTGTAGGGGTTCGTAGCATGGAAAACAAAAAATTTCTATCGCATACAAACAAACAAGCCAAGATCTATCTACTAGATTGTAGCAACGAGTCGATAGAGGAACTCACCCTCGAAGATTCCAAAGCGGTTAACGAGAGCAGATTCTCGTGGGTGATGTAGTCGTACTCTTACCGATCTCAAGATCGTGTAGACGATCCTTCCGGCGCTGCGTTCCGGAAGCGTTTCCGCAGTCGGTCACACGTTCGATACTCAATGAAGACCTTCCTCTCCCTTGTTCCAGAAGGCAGCGGAGGTTGTAGCACTCTCCACGCGATTCCGGCAGCATGACGGTGTGGTGTCGGAAGTAGAGGGGAGATCCTGCAGGGCTTCGCCTTAAGCCGGAACGAGTATG
The DNA here is from genome assembly GCA_023614405.1 of Avena insularis. Classification (NCBI taxonomy): domain Eukaryota; kingdom Viridiplantae; phylum Streptophyta; class Magnoliopsida; order Poales; family Poaceae; genus Avena; species Avena insularis. Next base: position 374,376,357 of record CM042691.1, on the reverse strand, counting down.
GTGGACTATGAGAGAGGCCTTGGTGATCTAGGGTTTAGAGGGCACCAAGGGGAGAGCTTGACCGGCGGCTAGGTTTTGGGGAAACCCCCAACTCGCCGAGTTGGTGGTGCCCTAGGCGGCGGCTCAAGGAGGTGGTGGTGTCGGTGGCTTGGGGTTAGGGTTTTGGGTGCGAGGGGTAGGGGGCGCCCTACCCCTCCTTATATAGGTGGAGGATGGCCGGTTGGGAGGAGGGAGTCCTCCCCCAACTCGGCCTCCTTGGCCGGCGGGTGGAGGGAGGAGGACTTCCTCCCCAAGTAGGTTTCCTATTCTCCCTCCACCAAGCAAACTTGCCGTTTAACTTTTTCAAATTGGCGTTTGACTTTCAAACTAGGATTTGATTTCTCCCTTTATTTTTCCCAGAGAAGTGACCTACTACATGATGCAACCATTCCACATTGTCATGACACATTCATGTACCCTTCCCCTCCGAAGTGCTGGACCTTCCGGACCCTTCTAGAACATTCCCGATGAAAACACCGGAATCATTCCCCAACTCCGAAACAGGACTTTCCTTATATGAATCTTATTCTCCATACCAATCCGGATCTCCTCGTGATATCTCGGATCCCATCCGAGACTTCGAACAACATTCAGTCTCTTTCTCATTATTCCATAACTACTCAACAACATCGAATCCTTAAGTGTGTCTCCCTATGGTTCGTGAATTATGCGGACATGATCGAGACACTTCTCCGATCAATAATCAATAGAGGAATCTGGAAATTCATATGGCTCCCACATATTTCTACGATTACTTTGCAATCAAATGAACCACTTACATACGATACCAATTTCCCTTTGTCTCACGATAATTTACTCATCCGAGGTTTTGATCGTCGGTATCTCTGCATACTTAGTTCAACCTCGTTACCGATAAGTACTCTTTTCTCGTTCCCGTGGTATGTGATCCCTTGTGAGCTAGTCACATGCTTGCAAGCTAATTGGATGACATTCCATTGAGAGGGCCCGGAGTATATCTATCCGTCATATGGATGGACAAATCCCACTCTTGATCCATGTGTCTCAACCCATACTTTCCGAACACTCAATGCCATCTTTATAGCCACCCAGTTACGGTGTGGTGTTTGATGTCATCAAAGCATCCTTCCGGTGATGGTGATAAGCATGATCTCATGGTCGAAGGAATTAGGTCACTATTTATCAGAAATCTTATAGCAATTGAACTATTAAAATGACTTGATCTTTATGCTACGCTTATCTATAGGAGTATGTCCATCATATCATTATCCTAATGATATGACCTTGTTATTAACAACATCTCAAATGTTCATGATCAAGAAACCATGATCATCTATAAATCAACAAGCTAGTATTATAAAGAGGCTTTTACCAGGGACTCTAATTTAGTTTACAAATCACACAAGTATTAATGTTTCTGGTTAATACTGTTATAGCATGAATGTAAACATTTATCATAAGCACAAAGATATAATAATAACTACATTTATTATTGACTCTAGGGCACATCTCCAACACCCTTAGTGTTTGTCGATTTGTTCGTCTTGTCTGTTTATTCATAATTTTCCAGAGTGTCTATATCAAACTGATGTACTATAGACATATCAAGCGGTGACGAAGAGCTTACACTTGTGTAATATCCATCCATTGTTTCCTTGCATTTATCAGCTAGCAAAATGCAAACAATGGATGGCTTCTTGCAGTTGGTCAAGTGTGTTCAATAGAGAGCTTCTATGGTGATATGTTGTCACTAACTCATCCAATGGTAGAGATAATAGGACCGATACATGTATGGTCTCTCGATATATACTACCATTGACTTGGAGGTAAACTATCAAATGTATCTTAACCTCTGCTAGTGTCCAGCGTCCTCTTCCATCTCTCCTATCAAACAGTGATATGACAAAAGGGAGTGGAGCCAGGACATGGAGAGCAAAAAAGATGACGCGGGAACAGTGTCCTTGGTAGGAGAAGGAATGTGATGACCACAACCTATCCAATAGCTTAGGCACATGTTCTTAAAAGGAATAGATGTAGGATATTAGTAGCAGAAGCGGAAAGAGGTTATAGGACGGAAACAATAGACTTCCTAGATTTGCTCATAAATATCCTGAAATACCTCCTATTCCTAAGCAAAACACATCGTAGAACCCTATGGTTCTTAATTACATGTTTTTTTCATTTTAACTTCTTGTTTCTTCACACATCTGCTACCTCTCCACTAGACCACTTGCTCTCCCATTTCTTGCTATAGGGTTACGACGTCAGTGTCATATATGGTTTAAGGAAGAGTGGTGAGTGGAGAATCGAACAAGCACTAGTGGAAACGAGGTCTTTTGTTGATCCCAAAAAAGGGCTTTAACACTGGTTCTTCTACGAACCGGTGTTAAAGGGGGGCCGTACCAGCGTGGCCCTTGCGGCAAAAAAGGAGCCCCCCTTTAACACCGGTTCATGCCACGAACCGGTGTTAAAGGACCCTGCAACAGGTGGCCCGCGCAGCCCCCCCCCCCTTAACACCGATTCGTGGCTTGAACCGGTGTTAAAGGGGGGGCTATATAAGACACCACCCCAGCCCACACACACCCCACTCTTCCATTCTTTCACATTTTGGAGCCTAGCAAGAGGGTGTGAAGAGTGCTAGTTTTTTTTCATATGCACAAGAGGTGTTCGGTGAAATGCCCGAGAGCTCAAAATAAGTTTTCTTGTTGCTCTTTCCGTCTCGGTCGAGGTCAGCAACTATCCTTTGATGTGTCATTGATGTACTATATATATAAATGGTCATCTCCCTATTATTTTTTTGATATATACTACTTATTAATGCAGATGAACCGGCAATGGATGTACGGTGACCGCCGCACTTCCGAGTACATTACTGGCATCCAAAATTTCATCGTTGTGGCTAATGCAAACCGTGGTCACAATGGTTTTATGTGTCGTCCGTGTTCACCGTCGAACAAGAAAGACTACTCAAATACCAGAACCATTCACGCCCACCTGCTTCGATCCGGTTTCATGCCCAGCTATAATTGTTGGACCAAGCACGGAGAAAAAGGGGTTGTGATGGAAGACAACGAAGAAGAAGAGGATGATGACAACTATCATAATATGTATCCTGAATATGATGATAATGCAACGGGGGTAGATAATGAAGATCAAGAGGGAGCAGATGGGCCCGCTGATGACGATCTTGGTCGGGCCATTACTGATGCAAAGGAAGAATGTGAAACTGAAAAGGAGAAGGATAAGCTGGAGCAGATGTTAAAGGATCACAAAACATTGTTGTATCCAACTTGCGAAGATGGCCACAAAAAGCTAGGTGCCATACTGGATTTGCTGCAATGGAAGGCAGAGAATGGTGTGACTGACAGCGCATTTTCAAAGTTGTTGGTAAAAATGAAGAATCTTCTTCCAAGAAATAATGAGTTCCCCGACAGTACATACCAAGCAAAGAAGGTTGTCTGCTCTCTAGGATTAGACGTGCAGAAGATACATGCCTGCATTAATGACTGCATCCTCTACCGCGGTGAGAAGTACGAGAATTTGGATGCATGCCCGGTATGCACTACACTGCGGTATAAGATCAGACGAGACGACCCTGGCGATGTTGAGGGCGAGGCCCCTAGTAAGAAGGTTCCTGCCAAGGTTATGTGGTATGCTCCTATAATACGACGGTTAAAACGTCTCTTCAGAAATAAAGAGCATGCCAAGTTGTTGCGATGGCACATGGAAGACCGTAAGAAAGACGCGATGTTGAGACACCCCGCTGATGGGTCACAGTGGAGAAAAGTCGAGCGAGAGTACCCGGACTTTGCACGTGACGCAAGGAACTTAAGGTTTGGTCTAAGTACAGACGGCATGAATCATTTTGATGAGCAGAGTTGCAGTCACAGCACCTGGCCTGTGACCCTATGTATCTATAACCTTCCTCCTTGGTTGGGTATGAAGAGGAAGTTCATTATGATGCCAGTGCTCATCCAAGGCCCGAGGCGACCCGGCAACGACATTGATGTGTACCTAAAGCCATTAGTTGAAGAACTTTACAGCCAAAAACCAGGTGTACGATGTGGGATGAGCACAAAGGGGAGCCATTTGACCTACGAGCATTGCTTTTCAGAACCATCAATGATTGGCCGCTCTTAGTAACATTTCAGGGCAGACAAACAAGGGATACAATGCATGCACACAATTGTTTAGATGATACTGAAAGTGTATATTTGGATAAATGTAAGAAGGTTGTGTACCTAGGGTATCGCCGATTTCTTCCGAACTCGCATCCAAGAAGAAAGAAAGGCAAGAATTTCAAACGTCTGGCGAACCCGGAGGAAGCCTGTCCTCCGCATCGTGAGGAGGTATTTGGTATGGTCAAGGACCTAGAAGTAATCTTTGGAAAAGGTCTTGGCGTCTATCTGTTCAATGACGATGTCGGACACGCCCATGTGGAAGAAGCAATCTATATTTTGGGACCTACCCTATTGGAAAGTCTTAGAGGTCCGCTCTTCAATCGACGTGATGCACGTGGCGAAGAATGTTTGCGTGAACCTGCTAGGCTTTCTAGGAGTGTATGGGAAGACAAAAGATACACCAAAGCACGGCAGACCAGCAACGCCTCAAGGCCCTCAAGAGCCTATGCATCCCGAGAACAAGAAGGGTAAACGATGCCACTTAACTCCCGCCAGCCACGCTCTTACCAAAGGTAGAAGGAAATCTTTTTGAATGTCCGAGCAGATCAAGGTCCCGTCTGCTTCTCGTTGAATATAAAGGGAATAATAAATATGGCAGAGAAAAATTCCAAAACCTGAAGTCTCATGACTGCCACGTGCTTATGACGCAGTTGCTTCCGGTTGCATTGAGGGGGCTTCTGCCAGAAAATGTTAGAGTACCCATTGTGAAGCTATGTGCATTCCTCAATGCAATATCTCAGAAGGTAATCGATCCAAAGCCTACCAGTGGTTACAAACAGATGTGGCCCAATGTCTTGTCACTTTGAGTTGGTGTTCCCACCATCCTTCTTCAATATTATGACGCATCTCTGGTTCACCTAGTAGAAGAGATTGCCATTCTCGGTCTTGTATTTCTACACAATATGTTCCCTTTGAGAGGTACATGGCGTCTTAAAGAAATATGTTCATAACTGCTAGGCCGAAGGAAGCATCTCCAAGGGCTATGTAAGAGGAGGTCATTGAGTTACGTGTTGATTTTATTCTGACCTTAAGGCGATTGGTGTTCCGTAATCACGACATGAGGGGAGACGTGGAAAAGGCACCCTAGGATGTAAAGCAATGATATGTAGGGACGCATTCTCTCAATCAAGCACACTACACGGTTTTACAAAGATCTATCTTGGTTGCCCGTATATCAATGAACACAAGAATTTAATCGCCTCAAACACCGGGGTCGATGAATGGATTATAAGTGAACACATGGCGAGTTTTGGCAGCTGCAAAGACTTCTCACGAATAACAAGACTGTTGGGGATCAGCTGTACTTGTTGGCCAGGACACCATCTTCGACTATATGTACTTTCCAAGGGTACGAGATAAATGGGAATACATTTTACACGATAGGCCAAGATAAAAAGAGCACCAACCAAAATAGTGGTGTCCGCTTCGATGCAGCAGAAGACAATGGGCAGAAGACCACGTATTATGGGTTCATAGAGGAGATATGGGAACTTGACTATGGACCTAATTTTAAGGTCCCTTGTTTGATGCAAATGGGTCAAGCTAACAGGAGGAGGGGTTGAGGTAGACAAGAAGTGCGGAATGACAACGGTGGATCTCAACAATCTTATGAAGGTAGACAAGAACTTAGATTTAACCATTCGTCCTAGCCAATGATGTGGCTCAGGTTTTCTATGTGAAGGACATGTCCTCCAGACTAAAAAAAGAAAAAATATGCAAACGAATACATCATATGATGAGCCAAAGCGTCACATAGTTCTTTCAGGAAAAAGAAACATCGTGGGAATCGAGGACAAGATGTACATGTCAAGATTATAATAAGTTTGATGAAATTCCTCCTTCACAGTGAAAACCCACCCAAGCATTCCGTTAAGTAAAGAAGATGCTCCATGGTTACGTCAAGCGATCATAAGGAAGGACATATGCCAAGAAGTTCATGCTCATATTATGTAACTCTAGTTCATGTTTTTAATATTAATACATGTCTTGAGTGTTAGTCATGTTTTTGGATGGACCGACTATGAGAAGAAGTTGTCCCGATTCACTTACCATTAAGATCTGATCTCCAAACGCAGTCACATATTAGGAGTGCCTCTATGACCGGTTTCTTGGAGATGCCGGAGGACTAGGCTCCGTGCATCTCCCCAAACCGGCCGTAGTGGTGTCCTCGCTCAAAAACCATCTTGCAGCTTTGTAACTTCTCTAACTAGATCAATACACAGGAGCTAACTAATTTCACATATTAGGAGTGCCTCTATGACCAGTTTCTCGGAGATGCCGGAGGATCTGGCTCCATCGGCATCTCCTGAAACTGGCCGTAGTGGTGTCCCTCGCTCTCGAAGGAGGTAAGGCATAGCCTCAAACTGGCTGGAGGACTGGACTCACAAGGATGCCTATTTATAGTACAAGCAGCTCGACATAGTGTCGACACTTACGAAATAATGTCGACACTCATCTTTAGTCCCGGTTGGTGTCTCCAACCGGGACTAAAGGTTCATCTTTAGTCCCGGTTGGTGACACCATCCGGGACAAGGTACACGCCGCACGACATAATGTCGACACTCACCCCTCTTATTAGTGTTGACTCGTGTTTTTTGTCCCGGTTGGTGTCTCCAACCGGGACTAAAGGTTCATCTTTAGTCGGTTGGTGTCTCCAACCGGGACTAAAGGTTCATCCCACCATTTTTTCCCGCCATTTTCTTCCCTTGATTCTTCTTCCTGCCATTTTTCTTCCCGCCAGTTCTTCCCTCCAGTTCTTCCCGCTAGTTCACTATATATATGTAGGGTTGGCCTCCATTGTCATTGCACATCTCTAGACTCATATCTGCAACCTCATCACTCTTTCCCATGGCTTCCACCGTAGCACTAACCCCCAGGGAGGCGGAGGTGCTTTGCGCCTCGAACTACCCCTGCCCGCCGGGCTACTGTGTCCCCGTCGGCTGGATCTTGGCATCGGGCGTGCAGTTCCTGTCCCTCTAGGTGTGGCGCGCCGGATGGCCATCATGAACCACTACTACTTCGAGCTCACGCCGGAGCAGCGGAGGAATCCCAGATGGCATCCCGACTATTTCCCTACTTGGGAAGCCTTCTTCGTGGATCGGCGTGAGAGGGCGCTCGCCAGGCACGAGGAGGACGGCCCACCTCGTCCTAACTTCAACGAGGCCGGCCATCGGCTATGGTGGCGCGGTCGGACTCTCCAGAGCGTCATGGCCTATGACACTGCCGCCGACTCTAACCCCCGTCTGCGCTACCCTCAAGTCCATCCCACGCGCTACCCTCAAGTCCAGCCCACGCGTACTCTCCAGAGGTTCAATTACGGCGACCCCGACGACGACAACGATGACAGCGTCACAGCGACTACGATGGCGAGTATTACAGGTGTAGGCAGGAGCATGACTGAATCACTCCAACATTCCGAAACAAGTTCGGCCGATTGTTACTTAATCTGGCCATGTATCTTAATTTTCAGTTCTTTTATGTATCTTAATTTTCAGTTCCAGTTCGGCTTTATGTAACTTACTATTAGTTGCATTCTCATTCGAGTTTCTTGGCTTTCGGGTCAAATGACCAATGTTATGGCTAGAATCAAGGCATAGTTTGTGATAATATGGCCATATTGTGCATACATGTGCATCATGGCATGGCAAACAATGTTGCAAGAGGAAGTTTTCCTTTTTATCGCACCAAAAAGGCATTTTCCATTTTCCGAGCATAAAAAACGGACGGTTTTGTGAAGCAACCACCAAATGGCTAATTCAAAAAACCACCAACACATTTTACAAAAATACTAGACCACCTTATATGTACAATGTACCAACAGGGGGATCTGAAACCTTTCCGTCCACCTCTGGTGAAAAAGACAAATTCCTGCCGAATCGGCCGGAAGTGGGTCAGATATGAACTATAGGTACATGATACGATGCTCATGATTTTTTACAAAAATCATTTTTAGGTTCACAATATGCTATTTTATCAAAAAAAAACACAATGCAAGTTAAGCGAGGCTTGGCCCCTAGCTAAGAATCATCATGCCCGTTGTTCGATAAAGTTTGTCGATAGTTTAAAACAGGGATAAAAAAATAAAAAAAGATCGAAACAGTGCGAAACCTTCGCATGGTGTTATATTATGTGACATAGTTAGAAGGAAAAATCTCAAACTTGGTATATTGATTATGTCTCGAAAAAACCTTCACAAAATGACCTATCTCATTCGAGGTTTCTTGGCTTTCGGGTCAAATGACCAATGTTATGGCTAGAATCAAGGCATAGTTTGTGATAATATGGCCATATTGTGCATACATGTGCATCATGGCATGGCAAACAATGTTGCAAGAGGAAGTTTTCCTTTTTATCGCACCAAAAAGCCATTTTCCATTTTCTGAGCATAAAAAACGGACGGTTTTGTGAAGCAACCACCAAATGGCTAATTCAAAAAACCACCAACACATTTTACAAAAATACTAGACCATCTTATATGTACAATGTACCAACAGGGGGATATGAAACCTTTCCGTCCACCTCTGGTGAAAAAGACAAATTCCTGCCGAATCGGCAGGAAGTGGGTCAGATATGAACTACAGGTACATGATACGATGCTCATGATTTTTTACAAAAATCATTTTTAGGTTCACAATATGCTATTTTATCAAAAAAACAATGCAAGTTGACCGAGGCTTGGTGAGATTCAAGTGTATACAAAAGATGCGACATTTAAATATCCAATCAATTCAAAAATGTTAATTCAAAAGATGCGGCATTAAAATATGATTTGATCTAATAAAATAGGGTTAGATTTATTTTTAGATGCTTAATATTTCTTATGTTCAAAGTTTTAGGATTTAACAATTTATTTTTGTTCGAATTGAATAATCAAAATTTATATGCAAGTGTTTTAATTATTTTGAAAATTTTCATGTAAAGTAAATATAAAATGATTTACATGAATGGATAGATATTATTTTTCTGAAAATTATGATATATTATTCATATTTTTCTGAGTTGAAATGAAAAAGATATGAATTTTCTAAATTCATATCATATTTTTGAATTAAAATGCCCTTTAATGCATGAAATAATGCCCCCTTTAACACCGGTTCCGATACGAACCGGTGTTAAAGGGGCGATTTATTTCGCTTCGTTCCCACTTCCTTTAAAACCGGTTCGTGGCTGGAACCGGTGTTAAAGGGGTAATAATCTTGCGGAAGCGGAATCCCTTTAACACCGGTTCCAGCCACGAACCGGTGTTAAAGGGGGGTATTAAATTCGCCTTCCCCTTCCTTTCTTTCCCCCAGAGCCAGATCGAACCGCCACCGGAGCAGAGGGAGTGAGGGAGGAATCGCCACCGCCACCGCCCTCGGAGTGAGCCACCGTCGGCCGCCACCGCCCTCGGAGTGAGGGAGGAATCGCCACCGCCACCGCCATCGTGCGCCAAGACCGCCACCGCCACCGCCACAGGCCAAGGCTGAGAGAGCCACGCCTGCCCGCGCTCGCCGCCACCGCCACCGCGTTAAGCCACAGCCGCCTGCTGCCCGCGTCACTGCGTCTCGCCCTCGCCTCGCCGAACCGCGCCTCACCCTGCCGCCCTCACCTCGCCACGGAGCAGCCGTACGTCGGAGCCATATGATGCACACTTGGTTCATAAACAAGTTTTGTCTAGTGTTCTTTTAAATCTTTGCCCACCGAAATTCATAAACACACTTGGTTGGTTGTGAAATTCATATGTATATATTTGTATCAAAATAATACCAATTTAATTGGGTTTTACTATTATATTGTTTAACAAGTTAATTATCATAGATGTAGTATTTTAGGAAAATGTATCGTTGTCCAAGTTGTGAAATTCATATGTATATATTTGTATGCTTAAATATTGCTAGCAATATGTCGGTGATTATTTTACATGCGCGCTCTCATCGTTGCTAATATATGTAATCTTGAACTTTTGTCTTCATATTTAGTATTTACAGTATTAAGAACTTTATTGAAATCAACACCAAACTATTACAAATCTTTCTCATCTTATTAAAACTAGTTGGTGCGAATGCGTCGAAATTGAATATGATCTTCATCCTAAGAACACACCGACATGGTCAGTCACAAGCGATACGAAGTAGTTCCCCCATGTCGTCAGTCCAACAGGAGCAACCATTTCCCCACCAGTCTTGCTTGTCTTTTTTAATATAGTGTATCATTGCACATCTCACTAACATCGGGAAACTCGAAACTAAGATGGCATGTAATTATGGAGGGAGTAGTAGTATAGATAGGGTGTCAAGCGGGGCGGGTTCGCGGGCAACATAGTTTCATCCTGATTAGGGTTTCGACCCCTCGAAACTCGTTTAAAATGATCAAGCATCCTTAGGGTTTTAATTTCATTTGTGTATTTAATTGTGTATTTTTGTATGAATAATATGTATATTTATGTATGAATCCAAGTCGACTTGAATGTTTACACTCTTATTTTAGATAATATTATTGTTTTAGAAACTATGGATCCACTTAGTATAAACCTTGAAGAAGAAGAAATAATGGAGAACATTATCGATGAGGACACCTCACAATATCTGAACTTGGAGGGACATGATGACGACAGCTCAAGTACTAGTCATGGAGAAGATAAAGACTTCGGTGAATGCAATTTAATGGTTACAAAGTCCGGCGAGGTATATGCATTGATTAAGCCTCTGCTGACTTCCACCAACAATCTTCTTCTACATGTATTAATTAACGCTTCTTTCTTCTTTTAGACTTCTGGATCGACCAGCCAGCAACCATCTTCTTCTACGAAAAAGAGCAAGCGAGGCGCGAGCCAGCGGTTGAAAGATCGTGCAAAGTCCGTGTTGATGGCAGGCCGATGGAGCCCAAGAAGGCCGCAGACAAATTTGTACGTCAGGCCGGAGTTCTTGTTAGGGACCAAATCCCAATCATAATTGAAAATTGAAATAAGCCAAAGAAGGGCGACGGTACCTTTGTCGATGACAGATCCAAAGAAACGCTTTGAAATTCGTTGTTGGTAAATTTCACCCTTCCGCCAGAGGAGGATGAAAACAACCCGGTTATAAAGGAAAAGGTCAAAGAGTGGACTCTAAAGAAGATGGCTGACGCTTTCCGCAACTGGAAGACAAAATTGAACAAATTTGTCAAATCTGGCGAGACTCCAAATTTCGAAGACGCATATTATGCGAAGATAAGACCCCACTGGCCCGAATTTGAGACATATAAAAAAAGTGCTATAGTTAAAAAGAGGTCAGAAACCAATACGCTTAATGCCCTGAAGAAGGAATATCACCAGAGGACGGGGTCAGGTGGCTACATATCTCAGAGGCCTAAGTGGGAGGAAGCTGAGAAGGCCCTGCGCGCTAGAGGGATCACACCCCAGACAGATGGGTGGGACCTACGTGCAAAGACTTGGTTCTACGGAATCGGGGCAAGGTTGGACCCAGAAACAGGATTGTGTATCTTCCCAACCCTCCTTGCCAAACCCGTCACTGAACTCATCACGGCATATGAGGAAACATCCGCCAGGACCTTCCATCCCGACAGAGAGAATGACCAGCTCACACGCGCCATCGATAAAAAAGAACACCCTGGACATGCACGAGGCACAGGGGGTATGACGTGGAAGGATGGGTTTGCCGACTAGAGCGACTCTTACAGATGGCGCGGCAGAAAAGAAAAAGAGCGTACAGAGCGGATGACACAGATAGAACATGCACTTGTGGTGCTGCAGGCGCAAGTGAATGCACAATAGAGCCATCAAGCTACCGGCCCATCTCAGCGGCACGAAGAGCCTGCATTGGAAGCTGCCGGCGGCCCAGACTCTGCACGGAAAAGCAGTGTGGCTTCCACGGAGAACGTGCAGCCCACGCTTGAAATGGCGGGTCCTCGATACCCCGTGGATGAGATCACGGAGAGCGAACACGCTGAGCTGCATGTGAGATTAATGGGCTTATCCATTAAGGTGGCTGTCGGCTATGCCTTACCTCCTGTAGCTGGTGGAACTTACCACTGCCGACCGGTTCCAGATGGCTATGCTATTGTCGGGGTGGATGAGGTTGTGAAGGAATATGAGGAAGCACAGCTTGACCATGCTATAGGTGAAGGGGAAACTCAACTCAAATTTGCAGTGAAAACAACCATTCTTTGGAAGAAGGAACACATTGTGCTTCCAAATTGGAGGTCACTGGCACCCCCGCCGTCTCCGCAGCGTCAGCAGTCTGAGCCGCTTCAGCTATCTCCTGTGCGGCAGCCATCTCCGGCGCTTCAGCCATCTCCTGCGCGGCAGCCATCTCCGGCCCGTCAGCCATCTCCGGTGCTTCAACCATCTCCTCAGCGTAAGCGGAAGAGCACTGCCACGAAGAGCATCAGTAGCACTGCCACAAAGAAGTCCGCAGGAAACCGTACGCCAAAGAGTTCAAAAAACTACGTCCCGCAGCCTTCCGCCAAGCCATTGCCGATTTTACCGTGGAATCGCAGCGATGAGGAGACCAATAGGATCTCGGAAGAACAGGTCAAGAAATTCTTTGCACCTAGACGGGCCGAGCCAAAGGAGAAAATAGATCCGGCGGTGGTGGACAAGTTTTACAAAAATCTTTTGAAACCTGAAACCCCACTTGTGCCGGACTACGAGCGCCAGATTTTGAAGGCGGATGCAAGGCGCCGTAGAGAGACTGAAAGTAGCAGTCGTGAGGCACCCCAGAAAACAGTTCCCATGCTCGGAGGGCAGGAAAACAAATCATGCGCCCCGCTCCAAATGTTCGACACACGGGACGCTCCTCCCGTAAATGATTACGAGGCAGAGCTACAAAGAAAGGCCAATGAGATGGGGATGACTTACATTGCATACTTGAACGTCATGGGAGACAACTTGCCCAAATGCGATGCCAACCCCATACAGCCATAGAAGTATGGGAAGAATCTCGTCAAGAAAGAGGAGCTCAAGAATCTACCAACAAAGATGCGAAAATTGCACAAGTGGTACCTTGATTTCTGCAAGATGAGAAAGGTAGAATGGATCACGGCGCATATAAGAGATGAGATTTTCTTCTGCGGAGACGACGCGATCGACTTCAACATTCAAGACTTGCATTTTCTATTCAATCAGAAGGAACTCGACAAAGCTGCCATCAGCCTTTATTGTGTGTAAGTACTATTTCTGGAATTTATATCTCATCTCATTTACTTCATTAATTGCATGTATATATATATGCTCACCATATATGTATATACTATTATGCAGGAAAAAGGTTATGGAATGCAGGAAAGGAGGCCCTTTTGACATTGGGTTCGTTGATCCAAATAGAGTTCATGAAGAAGTGGTAAAAACCAAACCCGGGCAAACAGAAGATTACTTGCTAACGTATTTACTGAGACAACAAACCAAAAGGGAAATACTATTGCCTTACAACTTCTCGTGAGTACTGTTACCCTCTCTCTTGTACACATTCTATTTCAGCTTACTCGATGTTAAGTGTAACTGATGATGAGTTATGCGTGCGTAGGTTCCACTTTATTCTGCTAGTCATTCAACCCGACTCAGGAAAAGTCCTTGTCATGGACTCGTTACGAAAAGAAAAAGAGATATGGGCAGACTTTAGAGAGATGCTCCAGAGGTAATTTCAATCATATTATCGCACTAGATCGGCAACTTTCGTGACAACAAGTAATTAATTACTCATTTATCCATTTTCGTTGCTGGACAGGGTTTGGAAAAGGTTCACGGGCAGGGCCGTGGGTGAATGGTCAGAAGAACTAAAATTTGTAGACCAAAATGTAAGTAATACTAGCTAGCTTCCAATTCCATTATATCATGCTTTATTGATTATTATTTTGATTGAACTCTCTATTCTCGTAAAGTGCGCGCATCAGGGACACGACAATAACTTATGTGGGTACTATGTTTGCGAGTTCATTCGCAACACGATATGTGCGACGGGCCAAGCCGCACTAGAACAACTTAGAGTAAGTAAACAAAGTCCACAACATTATTTTATTACCATCAATTGTGTTGAGTTTTATTCTTATATATATATTGACGGCCCATTCTTCATATATATTCAGATCGAACGGATGCGGGACCAACTCCTACCATTTGAACGCATACGAGCCATTCAAGAGGAATTGGCGGGGTTCATACTTGATGAGGTCGTCACGCCTGGCGGAGAACTCTTTAGATATCCACCAAAATGAACGATGACGATGTATGTGCCGATGACGATGTATGTGCCGATGACGATGTTTGTGTATAATAATAGTTGCTTAATTATTCATGTACTCGTATGTACCGATGACGATTTATGTGTATACCGCTCCCGATCGATTCCCCCTCGCTCCCCCTCCCGCAGAAATACGCCCAGAACGGGGCAGAGGCAGAAGTCTACCGTGGCAGAGATTTAGGCTGTTTTCCTGCCGCGGCAGGCAGAGTTCTGCCGCGGCAGGAAAACGGTCTAAATCTCTGCCGCGGCAGAAAACCTTTAACATCGGTTCCAGCCCCGAACCGGTGTTAAAGGGGGGGCTGAGGCCTGCGGCAGCCCCACGTGCGCCACGCTTTAACACCGGTTCGTATAAGAACCGGTGTTAAAGGGGCCCCCTCTAACACCGAACCCTCAACAGCGGTTGAGGAACCGCTGTTAGAGGGCCCTCCTAACCGGAGTTAAAGGGGGGGCTCTGCACTAGTGAAGGGTTGGTATAAAAAGACGCGAAACATTGAATTCATGGTTTAGAGAGTACTTCTGGATGTGCGATGAAATGTATGTACATGCAGTACTTTTGGTCAGTCTCTTTAAGAAATTGGCAGATATTTGTTATGTGTGGAGTTACTCATCACATGGATTTTGCATTATGTCAGTATATCCTTTGAAAAGTGCACTGAACTTTCTATAAGAACGAGAAACAATCTCCAAACACTCTAGACTTTTAAAATTAGAATGATTATCACGAAAATTGACAATCATTATGCGGATCCTACCACTCATTTCATAGAACATGCTATGAAATAGACCGGCTATACAAAGATCTTACGTTGTACATTCAGTAGTTACTTTTCTTTTTAAACTGGAAGCTTCCGTTACCCACGGCCTCTGCATCTGTATATGCATATAGCCTATAATTTATGACAAGCCAACACTTATGATAAAAGGTAGCCTAGAAAAAGTGAGACGGGCCACGCGCATATAAAGAAGTAGCCTAATCAAAAGTGTGACTGATCACACATAAACCAATATCCAGTCTACTTAGACAAATCGAGCAATTCTTTGGCCTAAAGATACATCATGTACAATTTAATTATTTTTTCTTGGTGGTGCGAAATATTTTTAAAGCCTTATAGAAGGTATTTGGCTGCGAGCGGGGCACTTCTTCCTTTCTCTAGCACCCCCCCCCACACACACACACACACCCACACACCCTCTCTCTCTCTTAACTCATATGCCACGCATCTGCAAAGTACATATGATACATCGTGAAGAAACCCGTATTATAAAAGGCCTAAGACACAAAGACTTCAAAGGTGGAAAAACAGAGAAAAACGTCAAAAACAAGGAGAAATAGTAGTAGATAAAGTTTAAAAAAAAAACTGAACAGGAGGGCAGGAGTGGAAGGTTGAAGACTTGCTTGTGAAATCTGCTGAAGTCGTACAGGAAAAACGAAAAGCCAAACGAGATAAACTCAAATTCCCGGGGGTTGGCCGGGGAGGGAAGTGGACTTTCAATCCGAACATGATGACACGGGCTTCGTGTTTCGAAAAACAAGGTGGACGCGCCCGTGCACTTCTCTCGCCAATTTGTTACAAAAAAAAATCACATGGCAGATCAAGTGGCCTGGTCAGCGTTCGGCGGCCGCTGCGCTGCTGCTCCCGGCGTACGGACACACGCACCGTCTTGTAATTCTTGGCCGTTCCTTTCATGCGCCACAACGAACGGGTCAGCACGAGAATTTCCATCGTAGCTATAGCTAGTTGGCTGCAAAGAACGCGACGTGACGTGACATGTACGAGTACGAACGTTAGGGCGGGCGAACCCAGCTGCACCTCTATGTGCTACGCATGTTTACGTCCGGTCAGAGATACGCTCTCTCTCATTCGAAAAAAAAAAGAGATACGCTCTCTCAACGTTCTTGACCGATTCTTCACCGTAAGCCCATTAGCAGATCCATTTCAGCACGAGAATTTCTGACCTAGTTGGCCACGAAGAACATAAGACCAGCTGCACAGCACACCCCATTCTTCGCACCGTAAGAGCATCTCTAACTAACTGATCTTCTAAAATCGGTTAGAACTCCTAAATGGTTAGAGGAGTAAAATTATACTCATCGGAGGAATAAAAGTGGCGGTCGATTTCTAAATTTACTTCTCTGAGGCCACTTCCGAGAAAACCTTCTGCCTCCCGACCTCCTCTTCCCGACTTCCGCCGTTCTTTTCCGCCTGCCTCCCCGTCGGCGCCGATGTCGCCGACTCCGCCCGCAATCGACGCGCAGATCTCCGACGCACCTTCTCTGACCATCCCCGACGTGGGAGACCACTGGTGGAAACGGGCTATAGGTCCCGGTTGGTACGGGGCTTTAGTCCCGGTTGCCCAACCGGGACGGGGCAATCGGGACTAAAGCCCTAACCTTTAGTCCTGGTTGCCCCACCAACCGGGACTAAAGGGTGCACACGTGGTAGCGGCAGAGGGCGAGGGGGTGGAGCATTAGTCCCGGTTCGTGACAGGAACCGGGACTAATAACCTTCTCGCGGGCAGATTTGGCCATTTCTGCGCCAGCAGAATTCATTTTGGCACATTTTGTTGCCGCGGCAGCATTTTCGTCACTTTTTGTGCCGCGGCAGAGAATTCATTTAGATTGTTTTATTGTTTATTTAGTGATTTGCACTTATCAATGAAGGAACCTTATATTACATCATGATGACAATATTACATGCAATACAAGGATCGAGTTCATGCACTACATACAAAAGTTGCTATTCGATGCTACCGGCCAATTTCTTCAAAGTTGCTATTTTTACAATTCCTATTATCTATACACAGCCGAATAGTATTCCCCTTTTGGGTCTAGGACTTCTGCATCCAAGAATCCCGCCAATTCCTCCTGAATTGCTCGTACGCGATCCTTTGGCAGAAGACCGTCCCGTAGACGTTCGATCTGATTTAAAAAAGGAGTCAGCCTATATGAATGAAACTAAACACAATTTGATTGTAATTAAAAACTATAGAAATTGTTTACGTACGTGGAGTTGCTCTAAATTTCTGCCCTTCTCATCGCACGTCTGCCGGATGAACTCGCAAACATAGTATCCACATAGATTGTTACCTGGTCCCTGTGTCAGGCACTTTACGAGAACAGAGTTCAATCAAAATAATAATCAAGCATGATAATAACTGTATCAAAACTAGAATCAAAGAGATGCGCGGATATAGCTAGTGGTGCTTACATTTAGTGGTTGAAATGTAAGCTCCTCTTTCCAAACACCCCTAGCCTTGTTGGTGAACCGTTTCCAAGCGCTGCCCGGCGTAGAAAACGAATAAAATAAGTTATTAAGTACTTGATATCATAAAATTCACGAACGTTGCCGATATAGTGTCGTAATGATTAGAATTACCGCTGGAGAAGTATCTGCATGTCCTTCCACGTCTCAAGGGGTTTATGTTTCGAGTCCATGACTAGTACACGCCCTTTGTCAAGTTGAATGATTAACAGAATATAGTGGAAGCTGCAAATGCATAACTAATCAATTATATACTTAACATCGAGTAAGCGAAATAGAAAGTGTATACAAGACAATAACACTCACTCGAAGTTGTAAGGAAAGAGTATTTCCCTTTTGGTTTTTGAAACCTTAACGTGTGTACTATATTATCCTCTGTATCCTGGGGGCTTATTTTGAGATTAGCTTCATGAACCCAATATGGGTCAATGAAGCCAATGTCATAGATTTTTCCTCTGCTGCATTCGAGAATCTTCATTCTGCATATTACAGTATGATTATATACATGCAATAAACAAAATAATATAGCTGGAGACTAAATTAATTACAGAATTAGTACTTACAGACAATAGGCACTGATGATCGATTTGTCCAAGGCGTCTTGATTGAATAATTGAAATAGTTCATCAAATTCAATGGATATCACGTCATCCTTATCTTTCCCATGATACTTTTTTGTAACCCTCAGCACTATCCAGTTAGCCCCGGCCCTTGTGGCATGCATGTACCAGTTATGCAATCTTCGCATTTTTGTTGGAAGATTGTTTACCTCCTCAGGTTTGACGAGAGGTTTGTCGTACTGGTATTTGTATGCTACTTCACTCACGGGGAAGAACTCTAACTGGGATAAGTACTAGGCAATACTCATACCTTGAGCAGCGGCAGCTTCTCCGTATTGTGCAACTACCTCTGGATCATACTGCTCTTCGGCCCCATATTTGCTCGACCCCACATTGGTTTGGGAAATCACCTTGAGAGGGGCGCAAGTCTGTTTTGCTTGTTCTCCGAGCTGGGCAACAGATTTCTCGCTTGCATCAGTACTGCTCTTCGAGGCTTTTTGTGCCGCATGTGACTTGAGAATAGAACGCTCATAGTCTGATGACAGCTTTGGCTCGGGTTGATGAAGATTCTTTAGCATTTTCAACACTTTGGCTTTTTCTTCTTTGGTGCTGGGGAACACTAGCTCTTTCGGCCGTCTCAGCTTAGCGAAAAACGCTATCGTTTCCGCATCAACGATCGCCGCAGTCTCGTCTTCAGTACAGTCATAAGCTCTCTTGGGAGGAACCTTTGGTACTTTTGGAAGAGGCTCTTGTTTACGTTTCGGCGATCGCTTACCACGAGGCACAGTAGCGGTACGCTTACGCTTTTGACCCTTAGGCGCCGGCGATGGCTCCCGCGGCGATGGCTGCGCCGGAGATTGGTGAGGCGACGGAGCCGGGTGAGGCGACGAAGACGGCTGCCGCGGCGGCGACGACCTCGCTGGAGACGGGTGAGGCGGCGAAGATGGCCTTGGCGTGTGATTTCGAAGCACGATACATTCCTTCGGCCATAGAATGGTGACGTTTTTTGCGTCTCCCAGCACAGTCACATCCCCTTCACCTGCAGGGTAGTGAAGATCCAAAACTTCAAAGGTGGGCATGATTTCATCCACGCCGACAACAGCGTAGCCCTCTGGAACCGGACGACAATGGTAAGTTGGTGTGGGTCCAATTGGTAAGGCATAGCCGACCGCCACCTTCATT
This sequence comes from Avena insularis, assembly GCA_023614405.1. Classification (NCBI taxonomy): domain Eukaryota; kingdom Viridiplantae; phylum Streptophyta; class Magnoliopsida; order Poales; family Poaceae; genus Avena; species Avena insularis. Next base: position 374,356,939 of record CM042691.1, on the reverse strand, counting down.
GATATGTTCACAACTTTGACATGTAGCTCGCAGTGTGTCATCTCTGTGATATCATCCACTGGGTAGCCAACAGGAGCCATCGTCGGTGCATCATCGTCATCGCCATTGTCATCACCCGGGACCTCGGTGGAAGCCACACTGCTTTTTCGATTATTCGATAGGCCGGTAGCATCGAATGCAGTGTGCTGCTGAGATGGGCCGGTAGTACTTTGCTCTTTAAGTGCGTTAATTTCATCTTGTTGTTGCTTTAATCGTTCTTCAATTAAACGCATTCGCTCTTTCTGACTATCTGCTTCAACTTCCACCCTGTCCTTTCTCCTCTGACGGCTTCTATCAGGATATTTCTTCCTCTCTTCGGGAAACCCAGTCCTCCATGGTTGGGAGCCTCTTGTGCCTCGTGTTCGTCCATCATGTTCCTTATTTCCAAGGGCGAGTGTGAGCTCATCATTCTCTCTATCGGGAATGAAGTCCCCATCTTTAACAACTGTCTCGCTTTTCGATCCTCTCGATTGGAAAGGGTCTTCTTTATGTCGTATGTTATATATACACCTCCCTTCCGAGTCCAACGTGCCCCCATGCCCGTAAAACCAATTCCTTGCACGTTCTACCCAATCGTCTGTCTCTGGGGTGATCTTTTATCATGCGCTTCATTCTCAAGTTTCTCCCACTTAGGAATGCCAAACAGAGCCACCTTGCCCCATAGTATGGTGATACTTCTTGTTAGCATCATTCAGCTTATTCGCTGCGCACATTTTCTTAGCTTTTTACGATGTCTTGTATTCCACAAACTCAGCCTGAATGGTTTTATCTTCTCAAACTGAATATTCTTGAAATCGAGTCTTCTCTTTCACGACATAGTCAAGGTGCAATCTTTTCTTCCAATTGGTGAAACACTGGGCCATCTTCTTCAAAGCCCACTCCCTGACCTTAGCCTCCATGGCTCTCCCATGTTGTAAGGCGTCCTCAACTGGATCCTCCGCATTTGGATCCAGCTCTATCTTCGATAGTTTGAAATTAACCATGAGCCTCTTCCACAGTAAATCTTTGGCGTGGTTAGGGACAAATAAACATGTTCCCTCTTCACCCGCATTAGCAGGCCTATTCCAATTTCTAATGGTGATCGGGATTAAGTCCCTAACGATTACTCCGCATTGTGCCACAAATTTGTTTACATAACCGGGAGCCGCTTACTTGCCGTCTTCAGCGACATCTTCGATCCTGAACCTCTCATGGTCTTGCAACTTTTTGGTTGGGCCTCGCCTGCTCTTTTTCAAGAGATTCCTTGATCCGAGGGCTAAAAGAAGAAAGATCGTCGTTACTATTTCTATATAGATAGCAGATGATTAATTAATGAATTAATTATATTACATGCACCTCGCCGGAGCGGTCGTCTTCTCGATTACACAAGGCATCGCCTTCTCCCTCGCGGAAGGCAACACCTTCAACCTCAAACAAGTTGTCTATTCCAGTAAAGAGGATCACCTCACCGGAGTTGTTGAAACGTTGATACGTCTATATTATCTTCCCCACGGATCACAACTTGGATCAACTCTTCCTTTTCTTCTTCCTCGGCGTGTGGGTCCATATTTTCTGCATAGGTGGAAAAACGAATAAGTCAAAGCGGCTAAAGGAGAAAGTTAAGTACGGTGTTGAGAGATATAAACCCTAATTCAGAGAAACCCTAATATATACATACACAATAATAAAAATGAAGAGAAACCCTAAACCCTAAACCTAGCTACAAAAAGGAAACCGTGTAGTAGATAGGTAACTCTAGCTAAAATCAACTAAAATCAATATTCCGAGTTGAGGGGTGTAAAACCTAGTTCGGAGAAACCTCGGATGCATATGAGAGGGGAACATGAGTATAAGGCTACAAAAGGGAAACTATCCAGCAGATAGGTAACACTAGATACTAACAAAATACTTGACGTGATTATAGTTGGTCAAGTATTGTTCGTCGATCTTCTATGGTCTTGATCTCGGCCTTCGATCTCGATATCGTATTCTACCGAGAAGAACCAAATCACCGGAAAGAAAGGGAAACAATCAACACATGGCATCGATGCAATGCTCAAGCAATGATGATGATATGACAAGTTAATGTGCATTGGAATGTAACCCTAAAGCATGCTCGACAAGTTAATCGGGGTTCCGAGGGGCGCAAACCCTAACTCAAGGAACTCCGGAATCACCTGTTAGGGTTACTAGGGTGTTCTAATTAAACTTGTCATTTAAGTTGTTGAACAATGCATGATTATAGCATAGATAGATAGTTCTCATTTTTCTGAACATTTTGGTATATTATTTGTATTTTTCTGAATTACAGATTAAAAGTTATTGAATTTACATGTTTTATTCAAATTCTGAAATTATTAAATCAAATGTTTAAACCTTTTGCACCATAGTAACAACTAGCCATAGTGGCTGACTGGTGGGACCAGGGCCACCTGTCACGCAAGCAAAGGGGAAACAGGGTCATCTGTCACCAGAGAAGGAGCTAGCCCTAGAGGCTGACTGGTGGGACCAGGGCCACGCGGATGCCACCTAGACGCCACGTTGGGCTCACGGAGACACGCCGACGGCGATGGTAGGCAGCGGAGGAGAGCAAGCGGGCTCATGGACTTGGCGTGCTAGAATCAGCGCATCCAGCAGACTCAAAATTGGCGCCCTCATTGGTTGCCGGAGCAGGTGGTACAACGACGGCCGACGGCGGCGAACGCGGGATCTAACGGCGCAGGCATGAACTACAGCGAGAGGGGAAGGAAGGAGGCATCCAGAAGGTTCGCTTGCTCACCCTGAGCGCGTGAGGTTGGTCGGAGAGAGCGCGGGAGGTCGAGGTTGGTTGAATCGACGCCGGCAGAAAGCAATGGGTCGAGAAGACGAGTCGGGCGACGATCAGCGCCAGACGGGACGGAGGCGGGCGGTCAAGTGATGGAACGTTCGGGTTTCGCAAATGACGGCGGGCGGCGAGTTCGGCAGCCACGGCTGTCTGCAGCGCTTGGTGAAGTGAGTAGAAGTGATGGGAAGGAAGAAGAGAAAGGGCTAAAGGTTATAACTAAGGATTTTAGTCCCTTGGTGGCTCCAACCGGGACTAAAGGTTATTATACGGTTGGAGCCACCAACCGACCTATACTCCAATATTTTCAGCAGACCAAGGGTTGGCATAGCTAGGAGTCTTTAGTCGGTTGATGGCTCCAACCGGACATATTCCCTGTTTTCAAAAATTTCAGGTATTTTCTCTGTTCTCGCTTATTTTTTATTTTGGGGTTTAAATTTGTATTGTTTTTAAATGATAATTAATTTGGAATTTAGAAAACATTAAACATAAAAGTGTTTGGATTTGAATAAATAATTCAAAACCATTTTCTATTTTAAAAATAATTAATGTAACCATTTAAAATATGAACCATTTACAATTAAAAATGAATTAACTTATATTTTTTAATATCAATTTGGAATTTAGAAAAACTTTAAACATAAAAAGTGTATGGATTTGAATAAATAATCCAAAACCATTTTCTATTTTTAAAAAATAATTAATGTAAACTTTTAAAATGAATTAACTTATATTTTTGAATATTAATTTGGAATTTAGAAAAACTTTAAACATAAAAAGTGTTTGGATTTAAATAAATAATTCAAAACCATTTTCTGTTTTAAAAAATAATTAATGTAACCATTTAAAATATGAACCATTTACAATTAAAAATGAATTAACTTATATTTTTTATTATCAATTTGGACTTTAGAAAAACTTTAAACTTAAATAGTGTATGGATTTGAATAAATAATCCAAATCCATTTTCTATTTTAAAAATAATTAATGTAAACTTTAAAAATGAATTAACTTATATTTTGAATATTAATTTGAATTTAGAAAACTTTAAACATAAAAAGTGTTTGGATTTAAATAAATAATTCAAAACCATTTTCTGTTTTAAAAAATAATTAATGTAACCATTTAAAATATGAACCATTTACAATTAAAAATGAATTAACTTATTTTTTTTAATATCAATTTGGAATTTAGAAAAACTTTAAACATAAAAAGTGTATGGATTTGAATAAATAATCCAAAACCATTTTCTATTTTTATGTCGACATTATGTCGTGTGGCGTGTACCTTGTCCCGGATGGTGTCACCAACCGGGACTAAAGATGAACCTTTAGTCCCGGTTGGAGACACCAACCGGGACAAAACACGAGTCAACACTAATAATAGGGGTGAGTGTTGGAAAATGGAAAAGGGCTTTTCCGTGCGACAAAAAGGAAAACTTTCTCCTGTAACATTGTTCTCCATACCAATGTCCACACACATGCATAATATGGGCACAACATCACAAACTATACCGTGATTCAGCACATAACATCGGTCATTTGGACCGAAAGCCATGAAACCTCGAACATGATAGGTCATTTTGTGAAGGTTTTTTCGAAACATGATCAATATACCAAGTCTGGTATTTTTCCTTTCAACTATGTAACAAAATATGACACCACGCGAAGGATTTTCATTGTTTGGATTTTTTTTGAATTTATTATGCCCGTTTTGAATTATCTGAATTTCTAACTATGGTCGAACCGGTGTGCATGAAGATAGGGGACGAGCATCGTTAGAACTTGCATTGGATCTCTTAAGAAACCACATATTGCGAGTCTAAAAATGATTTTTTCAAAAAATCACGGGCGATAGATCATGTACCTGTAGTACAAACCGGAACCACTTCCTACCGATTCGGCAGACATTTGTCCTTTTTACCCGGGATGGACGAAAAGATTTGAGATGTACCGGTTGGGAGATAGTCCATGTAAGGTGGTCTAGTATTTTAGGAAAATGGGACGGTAGCATTCTGAAACGGCATTTTGGTGGTTACTTCACAAAACGACCCGTTTTTTGTGCTCGGAAAATGGAAAAGGGCTTTTCCGTGCGACAAAAAGGAAAACTTCCTCCTGCAACATTGTTCTCCATACCAATGTCCACACACATGCATAATATGGGCACAACATCACAAACTATGCCGTGATTCAGCACATAACATTGGTCATTTGGACCGAAAGCCATGAAACCTCAAACATGATAGGTCATTTTGTGAAGGTTTTTTCGAAACATGATCAATATACCAAGTCTTGTATTTTTCCTTTCAACTATGTAACAAAATATGACACCACGCGAAGGATTTTCATAATTCGGATTTTTTTTGAATTTATTATGCCCGTTTTGAATTATCTGAATTTCTAACTATGGTCGAACCGGTCTGCATGAAGATAGGGGACGAGCATCGTTAGAACTTGCATTGGATCTCTTAAGAAACCACTTATTGCGAGTCTAAAAATGATTTTTTCAAACAATCACGGGCGATAGATCATATACCTGTAGTACAAACTGGACCCACTTCCTACCGATTCGGCAGACATTTGTCCTTTTTACCCGGGATGGACGAAAAGGTTTGAGATGTACCGGTTGTGAGATAGTCCATGTAAGGTGGTCTAGTATTTTAGGAAAATGGGACGATATTATTCTGAAACGGCATTTTGGTGGTTACTTCACAAAACGACCCGTTTTTTGCGCTCGGAAAATGGAAAAGGGCTTTTCCGTGCGACAAAAACGAAAACTTCCTCCTGCAACATTGTTCTCCATACCAATGTCCACACACATGCATAATATGGGCACAACATCACAAACTATGCCGTGATTCAGCACATAACATCGGTCATTTGGACCGAAAGCCATGAAACCTCGAACATGATAGGTCATTTTGTGAAGGTTTTTTTGAAACATGATCAATATACCAAGTCTGGTATTTTTCCTTTCAACTATGTAACAAAATATGACACCACGCGATTCAGCACAACATCACAAACTATGCCGTGATTCAGCACATAACTTCCTGCCGATTCGGTAGACATTTAGTCCCGGATGTAGTCACAAACCGGGACTAAAAATATTTTCCGCCATTTCCCACCTCTTCCCGCCAAGTTTCCCCGCCCTTTCCTTTCTACTAGAGCTTTTAGTCCCGGATGTAGTCACTAACCAGGACTAAAGATATTTCCCGCCATTTCCCAAAGCTTCACGCCAAGTTTTCCCGCCCTTTCCCTCTATATTTAGGGTGATCGTGCCATGGCTATCCACACATCCACACCTTGCTCTCTTAGAACAATGGATAACGCCATCGGGCCATTCTCGACCTCGAGGAGACCGAGGTGTCAGGCGCCCAACTACCCTTGTCCGCTGGCTACCGCCACGGCTGGATGCTGAGGGCGCTGGAGGGGTTCCTGTCCCTCCTGTCCCTCAAGGTTCCGCACGCCAGGCGGCCATCACAAACCACTTATACCACGAGCTCACGCCGGAGCAGCGGATGGATCCCCAGTGGGATCCCGACAACTACGACACCTGGAATGCCTTCTTCGCTAATAGGCGGGAAAGGGAGCTCGCCAGGTACGAGGGTGATGGCCCGCCACCGGTGAACCACAACGGCCGTCTGTGGTGGGCGAACCGTACTATCATCGAGTGATGCGCTACATCGCCGGAGACCATCTCGCCACGGTGCCCACGAGTCCACCCGCCACAGCCCACACTTCGCGGTAGCGGCATCGCCTTCAGAGACCCTCTCCCGCCCGTGAATCCGAGGCTGGAATGGCCCTGGTATATGCCATGGATGGGCTGAGGATCCCGAGTGGCAGGTGACGATGATGGCGATGACGATGAAGACCTGAAGCGGCGTACTATAGGACTAGGCATGATTATGACTAAAGGGGGCGGCTTTAGTCCTGAGTGTTAGCTAGTCCTGGTTTGTCCCGGTTTTTAATATTAATAAATGTCTTGAGTGTTACCTAATAAATAGAGGGAAATGCCTATATAAATAGAGGTAAATGCCTATATTAGTTAGCTCCAAGGCGTATTGATCTAGTTAGTGAAGTTACAAGCTGCAAGATGGTTTTCGAGAGCAGGGACACCACTGCGGCCAGTTTCAGGGAGATGCCGACAGAGCCCAGTCCTCCGGCATCTCCGAGAAACTGGTCATAGAGGCACTCCCTAATATGTGAAATTAGTTAGCTCCGAGGCGTATTGATCTAGTTAGAGAAGTTACAAGCTGCAAGATGGTTTTCGAGAGCAGGGACACCACTACGACTAGTTTCAGGGAGATGTCGCTGGATCCCAGTCCTCCGGCATCTCTAAGAAACTGGTCATAGAGGCACTCCTGGTCCAGCCACAAAATGGGACTAACACTCAAGACATTTATTAATATTAAAAACTGAGACTACAAAACCGGGACTAAAGGCCACAAACCGCGAAAGATATCCTTCGGTCAAGCCACAAACCGCGAAAGACATGAACTAGAGTTACATAATATGAGCATGAACTTCTTGGCATATGTCATTCCTTATGACCGCTTCAGACGTAACCATGGAGCATCTTCTTTACTTAACGGAATGCTTGGGCGGTTTTCCGTGTTGAAGGCGGAATTTCATCAAACTTATTATAATCTTCCGACATATGTCTTGTCCTCGATTCCCACGATGTTTCTTTTCCCTGAAAGAACTATGTGACGCTTTGGCTCATCATATGATGTATTCGCTTGCATATTTTTTCTTTTTTTTGGTCCGAGGACATGTCCTTCACATAGAAAACCTGAGACACATCATTGGCTAGGACGAATGGTTCATCTCTATAACCAAGATTGTTGAGATCCACTTGTCATTCCGTACAACTGGTCTATCTTTACCCCTTCCCCATTCAGGTTGACCCATTTGCAGCGAAACAAAGGGACCTTAAAAGAGACTCCATAGTCTAGTTCCCATATCTCCTCTATGTAACCATAATATGTGTCCTTTTTTCCATTCTCGTCTATTGCATCAAAGCGGACACCACTATTTTGGTTGGTGCTCTTTTTATCTTGGGTGATCGTGTAGAATGTATTCCCATTTATTTCGTACCCTTGGAAATTCAATACAGTAGAAGATGGTGACGCGGCCAACAAGTATAGCTGATCTCCAACAGTGGTGTCATTCAAGAGATGTGTCCGCATCCAACCACCGAAAGACTTCATGTGTTCACCTGTAATCCATGATTCAGGCTTCCCCGGTTTTGGAGCATACAATATTCTTGTGTTCCTCGATATACGGAGCTGCCAAGGTGGAATTATGTAGAACTGTGTGCTTTAGTGAAAGAATCCCGTCCCTACATATCATTGCTTTCTTTCCCAGCGCCTTTTCCACTTAGTCTTCCCTCATGTCATGAGTCGAAACACCAATCGGCTTAAGGTCGAATAAAGTCAACAGAAAACTCAATGACCTCCTCTGTTCCATATCCCTTGGAGATGCTTCCTTCTGGTCTAGCACGGTTATGAACATATTTCTTTAAGACTCCCATGAACCTCTCAAAGGGGAACATATTGTGCAGAAATACCGGACCGAGAATGGCAATCTCTTCCACTAGATGAACCAGGAGATGCGTCATAATATTGAAGAAGGATGGTGGGAACACCAATTCAAAACTAACAAGACATTGTACCACATCCTTCTGTAACCTTGGCAGAATATCTGGATTGATTACCTTCTGAGATATTGCATTGAGGAATGAACACAGCTTCACAATGGGTACTCGAACATTTTCCGGTAGAAGCCCCCTCAATGCAATCGGAAGCAACTGCGTCATAATCACGTGACAGTCATGAGACTTCAGGTTTTGGAACTTTTTCTCTGCCATATTTATTATCCCTTTATATTATATGAGAAGCCCGACGGCACCTTGATACTGTAAAGGACTTCAAAAAAGATTTCCTTCTCTGCTTTGGTAAGAGCATAGCGGCACGACTTAAGTGACGCCTTTATCCGCCTTTGTTATGTGTATGCATGTTCTTTGGGTCTTTCATAATTTGTTGGTCCTCCTGCTTGTGTGTATCTTTTGTCTTCCCATACACGCCTAGGAATCCTAGCAGGTTCACGCAGAGATTCTTCGTCACGTGCATCACGTCGATTGAAGAGCGGACACGCAGGACTTTCCAATATGGCAGCTCCCAAAATATAGAATTCTTCTTCCACATGGGTGCGTGTCCGTAGCGACGCTGCTCGAACTGATTGACCGGGACCCTTTCCAAAGATTACTTCTATGTCCTTGACCATACCAAATACATCATCACCAGCAGGGAGTTCAGGCTTCTTCCGGTGATCTGCCTCCCTTTGAAATGCTTGCCTTTCTTTCTTCGGGATGATTGGTCAAGAAATCGCCGATTCGCCAGTACACAACCTTCTTGCATTTATGCAAATATGTACCTTCGGTCTTATCTAAACAGTGGGTGCATGCCTTATATCCCTTGTTTGTCTGTCTCTGAAAGGTTACTAAGAGCAGCCAATCATTGATGGTTACGAATAACAACCCTCAGAGATCAAATGGCTCCTGCTTGTTCTCATCCCACGACGTACACCTGGTTTGCCCCACAACCGTAAGAGTTCTTCAACTAATGGCCTAAGGTACACATCAATGTCGTTGCCCGGTTGCTTGGGCCTTGGATGAGCAATCGCATCATAATGAACTTACGCTTCATGCACAACCAAGGAGGCAGGTTGTAGATACATAGAGTCACGGGCCAGTGTCTTGGACGCAACTCGCTCCCCAAAAGGATTCATGCCATCCGCATTTAGACCAAACCATAAGTTCCTTGCGCCACCGCAAAGTCCGGAAGTCTCTCTCGATTTTTCTCCACTATGACCCATCAGCAGGGTGTCTCAACTTCCCGTCTTTCTTACGGTCTTCTTTGTGCCATCGCAATAACCTGGCATGCTCTTTATTTCTGAACATGCGTTTCAACCTTGGTATTATAGGAGCATACCACATAACCTTAGCAGGAACCCTCTTCCGGAGGGGCTCTCCCTCAACATCACCAGGTCATCTCGTCGATCTTATACCGCGCATTGCATACCGGGCATTTATCTAAATTCCCATACTCCTTATCATGTAGAGGATGCAGTCATTAATGCATGCATGTATCTTTTGCACATCTAATCCCAGAGGAGAGAGTCTTCTTTGCTTCAGAGGTACTCTCGGGAAGTTCGTTATGTTTTGGAAACTTCGGCTTCATTATTTTCAGCATCTTTTCAAATGAGGAGTCAGTTAGACCACACTCTGCCTTCCATCGCAACAATTCCAGTGTGGTACCGAGCTTTGTGCTGCCATCTTCACAATTTGGGTACAACAATTTCTTGTGATCTTCTAACATGCCCTCTAACTTCAACTTCTCATTTTCTGTTTTACAGTCTCGCTTTGCATCAGAAATGACCCTACCAAGTTCATCAGCCGGCTCATCTGATGCCCGTTCTTCACCTCTTTCCTCTCCATTGTCTTCCATTGCAGTATCACTGTATTCAGGAAACATATGATGATAGTTGTTATCATCTTCTTCTTCACCATCTTCCATCATAACCCCTCTTTCCCCGTGCTTGGTCCAGCAATTATAGTTGGGCATGAAACCTTTCATAATCAGGTGGCCGCGAATGATTTTCGAGAAAGAGTACTCCTTGTTGTTCCGACATTGAACACATGGACAACGTATAAATCCATTCTCTTTGTTTGCCGTAGCCACATCGATAAATTTATCCACGCCTTTGATATACCCACGCCACGGTCACCGTACATCCATTCCCGACCGTTCATCTGCATCATATAAGTAAGTTTATCAAAAAACAGGACATCATAAATAGTGAAATAACCAATTCACACCGACACATGAATTGTATCATATGACCTATAAAAGATAAGATTGCTAACCTCGATCGAGGGAAATAAAGAGGAGAAAGCTCAAGTGCGTCTCGGACACCTTCTATATTTTTGTTCTATGAGAAATTCAACGGGATTATTCACTCAAACATTTCATCAAACACCTTCAATGCATGCATGAGAAAAAACTAGCACACCCCCTCACACCTTCCACCATTCGAAAAAACAGAGTGGAGGCAGAGGGGGCTGGGGCGTTGCATTTATAGAGGGCAGGGGGTCTTTAGTCCCGGTTGGAGCCAGCAACCGGGACTAAAGGTGCGTGCCATGCCACGTGGCTGTGGACAAACCTTTAGTCCCGGTTGGTGGCTCCAACCGGGACGTATTCCACCTTACCAACCGGGACGCATGCCCCCTGGCCACGTGCCCGCTCCAACCGGGACGCGTGCCAGCATTAGTCCCGGTTGGTCCCGGATAGCCCTTTTTCCACTAGTGGACACCCCAATGCCACGGATAGCCCTTTTTCCACTAGTGGACGCCCCAATGCCGCCGCAATCGGAGATCTCCGCCACGGCCTCGGGCACGAAAAGATTGGGATCCAATAACGTGGTCCGGCTGGGCAGCATGACTGTCAAGGCCTCCGGTAAGGCCGGCGGCAAGTGCGTGGAGGCTCCCGAGGTGACGCGTGAATGCATTATCTTATCAAAATATAATTCAGCGGCATAGATTATTAATAGGATCAGTAAACATATGCTCTTGATTACTTTCCCTTGATTTGGAAGCAAACAATGAGAGGTCGTACTAAACCTCCTGTTAGCCCAATCACTTTTATCTCTCTTGTAGGGCGTTCATATGGTGGGTGGGGGTAGGGGGTGGAAATAGCACATTGAGTGAGGAGTTAGCATAAGACAGACAAATGGATGATCCATGCATGGGAAGTTGATGAAGTAGTACTACCACCCTTGCAACCACAACTGTTTTAGTAGACGAAGATCCGCAAGAGGAAGATAGGTAGGCGATTAGTGACAAAAATGCAAAAAGCTAGAGCAGGAGAACACTACATTTGACTAGGGTTTCCCGTCGATATCCCCAAATGCCTCCTATTCTCAAGTAAGACACGCCATATTCTTAACTGCATGTTCTTTCATCAATTTAACTTGTATGTCCTGTACATATCTGCTCCCTCTTCCCTACACCCCTTTCTCTATGCCATTGTTGCTTGATATAGTAGTTGCTAGCGCACCCGCTGGCTGTTTGTGGTTTGATGAAGGTGTGGTATAAAAAGACGGCACAATAGTGCATTCATGGCTTAGGGGGTATGTACTCGTGGACGTGCAATGAAATATATGCGTGGGTGCGTTATATATGGTCAGTTCGTTTCTCCAAGACATTTACATTGCTACTGCATTTAGACTACAAGGAGGGTCGAGTAGAAAGTAGCAAGCACATTCCCTGGTTTCAAAGTCCGGCTTGTTTTTTCGGTTCCATTTGTTTTACCGGATTTCCTTTTTTTTTTGCTTGTTTCAACTTTTTAGTGTGATGGCGTTTTAAGGAATAAGGCGCATGCGTATTTCAAAGCAAAATTTGACCGAATAAATAGAGCAATTAAAATTTAATTATAGTATGTAAAATTGGTATCGTTCAATTTCTATTAAAATATATACTTTCCAATGATGCTAATTTTATACCAGCGTTTTTTTATGTATTTAAATTAAATATTGGTGAAAGAAAAACACGCAAGACGGGTACACATGTGAGCATTTGGCCATGCGAGCCACGGATCCACAGGTAATACTTGTGTGCCATGTATAGTACCATTTTACGAAAAGAAACAAAAATGAAAACAAAATAAAAGTAGGCTTGCACGGCCGGTAAACGCCTCGCTGCCGTGTCAATCCATCCGAGTACGTACCGGCCCGCTTTGCTCCTCTGACTTTCAAGACAGGCACCGGCCGCGGAGCGAAGCGGGACTTTCGACCACACCACACGGCACGACACGACACGAGCTTCATCAGGTTTCAAGTCGACGGACCAAAAGTGTGGCCGGCGCCGGTGCACCAGACCCGTTCCAACGTGCCCGGACACGGCAGGTCGAGCGGCGGCCCGGTCAGCGTTTCTGCGTTAATACGGCGGCCGCCGCTGCCGCTGCTGCTCCCGGCGCACGGACACGCACCGTCCGTCCTGGAAATTCCTGGCCCCGTTGCTTTCATGCGCCACGACGAACGGGTCAGCACAAGAGAATTTCCAAACCATCTGCGAAGAAGAACGTGACACGTACGCACGTTAGGGCGGGCGACCCGGCTCAGCTTGCACGACTCTATAAATGCACGCACGCGCAAGACTAGCTCCCACCACCAACCCATCTGCCTGCGTTGCGTACACTCCCCTGAAAAAAGAAAGACCAGCTGAATTACGGCGAGAGATCGATTCAGAGATCCAAGAGCACCACCGTCGTTTCTTCTCGATCGGGAGACATCATGGACGCTCGCGGCCTGTTCGTCGTCGTCCTCGTCGCCGCTCTCGTCGTGACCTTCGCCGCGAGCTTCCTGCCGTGCGCCGACGCGGCGAGGCCCGTGCCCCCGAGCCCGGCGTCGGCGTTGGTGTCGACGCTGATGGAGATGCTGCCCATGGGGCCGAGCAGAGGAGGCGCGGGGCACTGATCACCTGGTTCTCAGTTAATTAGCGTGGCTTACGTAGGCTTATGAATTATTTTTTGGGTTAAATTTGTTTCTTTTCGAGTACCAGTACCGTTTTTGTCTTGCGCCTCCAAGAGGTTGTCTATATACAAGTGTACAGATGAAATAATCTGAAACCAAGTCCACTAACCGCAGTTTTGCGCAAGTGGTGGTTGTTTCTTTTTGCTTGCTGCCTTTGTGCGTACGTACGACCAAAACCAAACTAAAGCACGCTTGATGCCGTGATGGGTAGTCAACATGTTCAACTCAAGATTTTAGTTCCAAAGTTGCTTGCTCATTTGTATTATATTTCAAAGGAGGAAGAACTGATACGCAGGATTGGACTCTTTTTTTTACAAAATACGAAGCTTTATTGATCAAACAAGGGGTGTGGCGAGGCCACACCATGTGTCACTGACATGTGGTGGTCAATGTGACAAATAATAAATTTCTGAAGTAAAATGTGACAAATAATAAAATATTCCGTGGCGAGGCCCGTGCCCCCTGAGCCCGGCGTTGGCTTTGGTGTCGACGCTGATGGAGATGCTGCCCATGGGGCCGAGCAGAGGAGGCGCGGGGCACTGATCACTCGTTCTGAGTTAGTTAGAGAGGGCCATATTTAGTGTGGCTTACACAGGCTTATAAATTATTTTTTGGGTTAAATTTGTTTCTTTTCGAGTACCATTACCGTTTTTATCTTGCACCTCCAAGAGGTGTGTGTACAAGTGTACGGATGAAATAATCTGAAACCAAGTCCACTAAACGCAGTTTTGCGTGGTAATTGTTTCTTTTTGCTTGCTGTCTTTCTGCGTACGTATACGACCAAAACCAAACTAAAGCACGCTTGATGGTTGATGCCGTGATGGGTAGTCACCATGTTCAACCTTCCAAGTAGGCCTGTAAGTGGAAACGGTTGCCCACGGTGCCGCCAAACCCACCCCACTTAAACACGTAGGTGGACACCCACGGGTCTGCAGTAGAAATTTACGGTCAGAAGCGGCGTGCCTGCTACCGCCGCCACGCCGCATCGTCGAGACTTCCATGGTGCCGGTGGATGCTGATTTTGGCGGCGTGTACTCCTGTTTTTTCTGCAAAGTCAGGTTCCAGGTTCCTGGCCAAGTTCCATGATCCCGCCTAGCGATTTGATCGTCGCACAAGTCCAGATCAAGGAAGTGGCTTCCGTGGCTTCAGGCGTCCGTCTGCACATCGAACAGTAGCAAGAAATTGAATCAGCAAACACCACGACGCGAGGAACATCAGCGGTCCAGCGATCGAGGTGCTCAAAGCATGCAGTCCAACACGGCGAGCGCCTTATGCACAGCTTCCCTGCGGCGGCGTCGAGCCGCGCCATCCTCCTGCACTTGGCGCAGTTCTCCAACAGCATCAGGTTGAGGTCCAGCGAGATCCCTCCGGCTTGGTAGCACAAGGCGTGGCGCCGCTTGCCGCCAATGGCGACCTCGCCTCGGCGCGATGGCGACGCATGGCCGATCGAGGTGCTCAAAGCATGCAGTCCAACATGGCGAGCGCCTTATGCAGATTTGCCTCGCCGCCGAGCCGCGCCATGCTCCTGCACTTGGCGCAGTTCTCCAACGGCGTCAGGTTGATGTCCAGCCAGATCCCTCCGTCTTGGTTGCACAAGGCCGCCCTGGGCGTCGCCTTGCCGCCCAGCGTGGCGGCCTCGGCCTCGGCGCGGTGACGACGCATGGCCGCCCAGCGCGTAGCCTACGGCGAACTCGAGCCCGCAGATAGGGCAGTCGTGCGCCCTCGGCCTGACAGGCTGCTGTCGCCGCGGCAGCAGCAGTGTCACCGTCCTGCGGTCGAGGCAGGGCGCCATGCCGTTCTTGCCATCGCCTAACGACCTCGCGCTCTGACGAACCGTGCGTGGAGCATCCGCACCAGCAGCGGCACACAGCCATGGTCGGCGCTGAGCCGTTTCTTTTAGAGTTTATTACAGATGCATTATACATGGATTCATATACATATTCATGTACATGACAGGTCACTGTGACGTAAGTATGACAAGTTAGGGTACATATTATCGCTATCCGCTATCGCTAGGCAGCCAGGCACAAGCGAACGTCGCTCGCACAAACCTGAGTTGGGCACAGGCGGACGCCGCTTAAACTGAACAATTTAAGTAGACATAAGCTGGCATTCCGTTTAGCACATTCGGACACGAGCGGCAAGCCGTGGGCAGCCGTGGACATACCCACTTACACCCTGACTTCCAAGGTTGCTTGCCCATTTGAAGTATCTTTCAAAGGAGGAAGAATTGATAGGCAGGATTGGACTTTTTATCTTGACAAAATACGATGCTTTATTGATCAAAAAACATCAATACAAAGTGTTTCCCAGACGCAATCCGGAACAGAATTAAGAACTGAACTAGAGTCTACATTAACACACGACTTAGCTAAGATACGAGCCGCTTCATTTAGAACACGCTTCATATGAAATGTCATAACGATGATTCTGGTTCCTGTCTATGGGGCGGCACAAGATAATTTGAAACATGAGTTCCTTGCAGAGTCTGTGTGAGTTTGTGAAAACGAAACACTTCCTTTACTTATTGGGGGTGATTTTAATATTCTAAGAAGAAGAGAAGATAAAAAATAATGACAATTTTAATTCGTGTTGGATTTTATTTTTAATGCGATCATTGAAATCATAAATCTACGCGAGATTGATCTCTCAGGTAGACAATTTACATGGGCAAACGGCAGAGACACACTTACATATGAAAAACTTGATCGTATTGTATCCACTATTGAGTGGGAAAAAAGTTCCATCTTGTGACTGTGTGTGCTCTTACACGGTCGGGTTCAGACCACACCACTTCTTATTGACTCAGGGGTTCAAGATCACTTGGGGAATAATTCGATGTTCTCTTTGAACTATCGTGACTAAGTCATGGCGGTTTTTTTATCTGGTGGCGACCGAATGGGCCTCTGTGACACATGGTGCCACGCCTATTGAACGTTGGCAGCACAAAATTATACATTTACGTAGATTCTTACATGAGTGGGCAAAAAATCAAAGTGAAAATTATAATAAAACAAAATGAGACTTTTACCCATCATTGATGATCTCGATTTAAAGGCTGAAATGACACCACTTTCTGAAGATGAAAGAAGAGTTGAGAGCTGCAAATGACACAGTGACAAAACTAAGACAAGATGAGGAGTCCAAGTGGGAACAACGTGCCAAAGTTAAACATATTTAAGAAGAAGGTAATAATACTAAGCAATTTCATCTAATTGCTAATGGCAAACAAATGAAGAAGAAAATTTTCCAATTAGAACAAGAGGAAGGGACCATTGTGGGAGAGGAGAATCTCAAAGTTTATATTTCTGAATACTATAAGAGACTATTCGGGGAGCCGACTCCCAGTAGTTTTAACCTTATGGAGGAAATGAACCATGACATTCCACAAGTTTCAACAGTAGAAAATGAGATATTAACTAATGTGTTTTGCGAGCAAAAAGTTTTCGATGCCATTTCTTCGATGGAACACAACAAGGCATCTGCATATGATAAAGTAAAGTGGTCTTTCTTACAACAAGTCCTTCGGATGAAAGGCTTTGACCCCTATGGTGTAAATGGATTGATAATTTTGTACGTAAATGGAAGTGTAGTCATTCGTGTCAACGATGGTCATTACTTCCAGACTAGAGAAGGCCTTTGACAAGGAGACCATCTGTCTCCTATGTTATTTAATATTGTGGCTGGTAGGCATGCCATTCTTATTGCTAGAGAAAAACAGAATGGCTAGGTAGTTGGATTGACACCTCATCTGGTTGAGGGGGGTGTCCATTCTACAATACGCCGATGATACAATCTTGTTCATGAAACATGATTTTCGGAAAGCGGTCAAGATGAAGCTCATTCTCTGTATTTTCGAACAATTATCGGGACTTATAATTAATTTCCACAAAAATGAGATTTATTGTTTTGGCAATGCTGTTGAACAAGAGCAAATCTATAAGGAGATCATTGGATGTGAGTCGGGGTCCTTGCCGTTTAGATACCTTGGGATACATATACATCACACGAGGCTCCGAAATTCTGAGTGGAATCCGATAGAAAACAGATTTGAGGATAAATTAGGTTGTTGGCAAGGGAAATTATTATCTACGGGGATAGACTTATGTTAATTAATTCTGTTTTATCAAGTATGCCTATGTTTATGTTGTCTTTTCTTGAAATACCAAAGGGTATAAGGAAAAGACCATACTCCTATCGTTCATGATTCTTTTGGCAAAGTGATAAACTTAAGAAAAAATATAGATTAACACAGTGGAACATTATTTGCCGACCCAAAGGTCAGGGAGGTTTGGGCATTGAGGTGCTAGAACTTAAAAATAAATGTTTGCTAAGCAAATGCTTGCATAAGCTATTAACAAAAGAAGGGGTGTGGCAAGTGAAGGGAATATGCCCTGAGAGGCAATAATAAAGTGTTTATTATGTGTATTCCAAGTATATGATAGATGTTTATTTTTGCATGCTATAATTGTATTAATACGGAAACGTTAATACACGTGTGTTTAATAAACAAACAGAAAGTTCCTAGTTATGCCTCTCTCATAAACTAGCTCGTTGATTAACAAGATGATCAAGGTTTCCTGATCATGGACATTGGATGTTGTTAATAACGGGATCACAACATTAGTGTAATGGTGTGATAAACATTCATCCGAAGTATAGCATTACGATCAAATTTATTGAGTTTATATTGCTATAACAACTTACGAAGTGATCCTAATCCTTAGACCATGAGATCATGTCAATCACTAACACCGGAAGAGTTTCTTGATAACATCAAATGTCACACCGTAACAGGGTGATTATAAAGATGGATTTAGAACTAATAAAGTGTTATGTTGAGGCTCATGGATCGAGAGTGGAATTTGTTCATCCCAATGACGGATAGATATACTCTGGGCCCTCTCGGTGATATCACATTGATTAGCTTGCAAGCAAGTGATTTGATCACTAGAATGTTATATCACGGGAACGAGAAAAGAGTGCATGTCAGTAACGAGATCAAACTAGGTATGTAGATACCGATGATCGAATCTCGGATATGTAATATATCGTGAAACAAAGGGATTAAGATACTAGCGTAAAAGGTTCCGACGATCACAAGAAAGTCATTGTTGAATGTGTGGGAATCAGTATGGGTCTCCAGATCCCGCTTCTGATTATTGATCCGAGAGGGGTCTCGATCATGTCCGCATTATTCACGAACCGTAGGGTGACACACTTAAGAGACACCGACATCCAATTGGAGCAAAAGTTTCATGCCGAAAGAATAAACAAGCGCAGGAATTTATTTCACTAGATACCGAAACGGGTTTTCGGGTGAAATTGCATAAAGTGGTTATGCATGTGAAATGGAATTCTAGCAAGGGGTTATTTGTGAATGTTTGTCATTAAAGTAATTGAAAAAATTCTGAATAAAATAAAAGAGTTTTATTCAATGAGAGTTTGCATTAAATTTGGTGGAAATTTAATGGCAATTTTGAGTGGAGGGAATTTAAAGGAATTTTGTGAGTGGAGTGTCCACCCACATGAAGAGGGGAGGGCAAGGGGCAGCCCCCATGCGCCGGCCACCCCCTTGGGGTTCCCCCCTCCTCCTATAAAAGGAGCCCCCCTCCTCACTTCTCACTCACACCTCCTCGTGAAGGATCTCTCTTCCCCTCAAGAATTTATCCCCCATGGTCTCGGACTAGCGAGATACATGTTCCCGGTGGCTATTCGGCAAGAAAGAGTTGTGCTTCCGCTGCATCGCTGGAGCGAGGAGGCGGAGGTTGCTCGGTGCCTCGAACGTGTGTGCGAGCACGGATGCGCTGCTGATTTGCGGCGCTAGGACTTCCTCTCGATCTTGAGATCGGCAAGAGATCGTCTACATCAACCACGAGTTGAACTCGTTAAGCTTTGTCGGTCTTCAAGGGTATATTCTCTACGGATATACATCCGCCCGTTGTTTGTATCTAGTAGATAGATCTTGGTACTTAGTTCCCATCGTAGGAAAATTTTGTTTTCTATGCTGCGAACCCTACAGTGGTATCAGAGCCGGATCTATGCGTAGATGCTTTACACAGGTAGTACACATATGAGTATGTGGGCGATGATAATCATGTTGTTGCTTCTTAGTTGTAATTTTGAATATTGGTGGCATAGTGGGATGAAGAGGCCCGGACAAACTTTACATGTCCTCGCACATGAGACCTGTTCCACGCTTGACATGCAACTAGTTTGCATAAGTGGCTAGCGGGTGTCTGTCTCTCCTACTATAGTCAATATCTATTTTGCAACGAGTTGTCAACAATTTGGTTATCCTCGTTGTGGTTCATGTTCGTAGGTAAGAACGGTTCTATCTCGAAAGCCCTAAGCCACGTAAAACTTGCAATGGATAAATTAGAGGCGTCTAGTTTAGATTGTTGCTGGGCTAGTGTTATGATATGGTGATGTTGTAAGTAGAAGTATGAGATGATACTCTTACAACATACATAACGTGTAAACTCCATAGACCTTGGATTTACACATATAGGTATGATAGTGATCATACCACGGTGCACATGATAGAGATCATATGCGGGAATCATATCATTTCACTAATAAACATGTGATGTTTGATTGCATCTTATATTGCTTGTTTAGCGCTTTGTTAGCATAATAAGATGATCCCTCATTTAAATATCAAGATTGGAATGTGTTCTTCCTTTACTATGCACCGATTATGTTTCGTCGCTCCAAGACATCACGTGATGATCGGGTGTTCTTGGATCCACGATCATATTTCGGGTGTAAAACAGTTACACACGCGAATACTAAGGTTCTAACTTGGCGAGCCTAGCATGTACAGACATGGCCTCGGAACA
Source organism: Avena insularis (assembly GCA_023614405.1). NCBI lineage: Eukaryota > Viridiplantae > Streptophyta > Magnoliopsida > Poales > Poaceae > Avena > Avena insularis. Next base: position 374,336,666 of record CM042691.1, on the reverse strand, counting down.
CGGACCGAAAGGTTAAGCATGAGTCATATAGTTGATATGATGCTCATTTGATGCTCGCCTTTGAAGCTATACCGACTCACGTGATGATCGGACTTGGTATAGTGGATTTGGTTCATGTAATCACCAAAAAGGCACGAGGGATGTCGTTTTTGAGTGGGAGTTCATTCGTAATATGGATTAGTTGAACTCAATCTATCATACACTTAGTCTAAACTTTACAAATTCTGTTGTAGATGGCACCACCTGCTTTTAATTTCAATGTGTTCATGGAGAAAGAGAAACTAGCAATGAACGGTAGCAACTTTACCGAATGAGCCATGAATTTGAGGATTCTCCTCTTTGTTGCACAAAAGCAATACGTGCTAGAAGCGCCACTAGGCCCCCCACCTTTTGATGATGCCCCTGACGAGGAGAAGAATGTCTATCAGACTCGTCAGGAGGACCACAACTTAGTTCATTGTGGCATATTGTATGGGCTAGAGCCGGAACTTCGAAAGCGTTTCGAAAATGGCAATGCATTTGATACAATGGGTGAGTTGAAAATGATTTTCGACACACATGCTGCTGTAGAGAGCTAAAACGCTTCAGAAAAGTTCTTTAGCTGCATGATGGAAGAGCACAGCTCCGTTAGTGAGCATGTACTCAAGATGTCGGGTTATGCCGATAAGCTTGTGTCCTTGGGAATATCGATTCCCATTGACTTAGGCATCCATCGTGTTCTGTAGTCTCTGCCACCTAGATATAAGAGCTTCGTGATGAACTATAATATGCAAGGCATGAAGAAGTCTCTCCCCGAGCTCACAATGCTTAAAACTGCAGAAGTGGAGATCAAAAAGGAACATCAAGTGTTGATGATCAGTAGAAACACTGGTTTCAAGAAAGACAAGAAGGGAAAACGGAAGGGAAGTAAGGGCGGCAAGCCTGTTGCCGTGCCTGAAAAGAAACCCTGAGTTGGACCTAAGTCTGATACCGAGTGCTACTATTGTAAGGGGACTGGCCACTGAAAGAGCAACTGCCCCAAGTATCTGGCAGACAAGAAAGCCGGCAAGGCAAACAAAGGTATATATGATATACATGTTATTGATGTGTACTTGACTAGTGCTCGCAGTAGCACCTGGGTATTTGATACCGGTTCAGTTGCTAATATATGTAACTCGAATCAGGGGCTGCGGAACAAGCGACCGCTAGCAAGGGGTGAGGTCAAGATGCGTGTCGGCAATGGATCAAGCGTTGATGTGATTGCCGTCAGAACGCTGCCTCTCCACTTGCCGTCGGGATTAGTTATAAACTTGAATAATTGTTATCTGGTGCCTGCACTGAGCATGAACATTGTATCTGGATCGTGTTTGATGCGAAGTGGTTATTCATTTAAATCCGAGAACAATGGTTGTTCCATTTATATGAATGAAATCTTTTATGGTCATGCACCGATGATAAATGGTTTATTTCTATTAGATCTCGATGATAATGTTACACATATTCATAATGTTGATGCTAAAAGGATTAAACTAAATGATTATATATCCGCATATATGTGGCACTGCCGTCTAGGTCATATTGGCGTTAAACGCATGAAGAAGCTCCATTCGGATGGACTTTTGGAATCACTTGATTATGAATCATTTGATACATGTGAGCCATGCCTTATGGGCAAGATGACTAGAACGCCGTTTTCCGGTTCAATGGAGCAGGCGATTTATTGGAAATCATACATTCTGATGTATGTGGTCCAATGAGTGTGTCGGCGCGAGGTGTATATCGTTATTTTGTTACTTTCACGGATGATTTGAGTAGATACAGTTATATCTACTTGATGAAACACAAGTCTGAAACCTTTGAAAAGTTCAAGGAATTTCAGAATGAAGTGGAAAATCATCGTAATAGAAAGATCAAATTTCTACGGTCCGACCATGGAGGTGAGTATCTAAGTTACGAGTTTAGCACTCACATGAAAGAGTGTGGGATTGTTTCACAACTCACACCTGCCGGAACACCACAGAGAAATGGTGTGTCGGAACGTCGTAATCGTACTTTATTAGATATGGTTCGATCTATGATGTCTCTGACGGAATTGTCGTTGTCATTTTGGGGTTATGCACTAGAAACTGCTGCATTCACTTTAAATCGGGCACCATCTAAATCCGTTGAAAAGACACTGTATGAATTGTGGTTTGGAAACAAACCTAAGCTGTCATTTCTTAAAGTTTGGGGATGCGATGTTTATGTGAAGAAACTTCAACCGGATAAACTCGAACCCAAAGCAGAAAAATGCGTCTTCATATGATACCCTAAGGAAACTATTGGGTATTCCTTCTATCACAGATCCGAGGGCAAGGTTTTTGTTGCCAAGAATGGATCCTTTCTAGAGAAAGAGTTTCTCGCGAAAGGTGTGAGTAGTCGAAAGGTAGAACTCGAAGAGGTTATTGAACCTTCTCTTCAAAGTATGGCAAGTAGCGCAGCGCCGGAAGTTGTTCTGGAGTTGGCTCCACCTGTTGAAGAGGGAACTAATGATAATGATCATGAAACTCCGAAAGAGAGTACTACCGAACCTCGCAGGTCAAGCAGGACGCGTGCAGCTGTTTGTGACGGAAATCCTGTCATGAATTTCATGGTTGATGAAAATGATGACCCTGCGACGTATGAAGAAGCGATGATGAGCCCGGATTCCAACAAATGGTTAGAAGCCATGAAATCCGAGATGGAATCCATGTATGAAAATCAAGTTTGGAACTTGGTGGAATTACCTCACGACCAAAAGGCCGTGGAGAATAAATGGATTTTCAAAAGAAAAACTGATGCTGATGGTAATGTGACCGTCTATAAATCTCGACTTGTCGCAAAGGGGTTTCGACAAATTCAAGGAGTTGACTACGATGAGACATTCTCTCCCGTAGCGATGCTAAAGTCAGTTAGGATTATGTTAGCAATTGCTGCATATTTCGATTATGAGATATGGCAGATGGATGTCAAAACCGCGTTTCTCAATGGTAATATTGAAGAAGAGTTGCTTCAGCGATCCATCTATGGATTGAAGGAAGCATCACGAAGTTGGAATCTCCGCTTTGATGAGGTGATCAAAGAGTTTGGATTTGTCCAAACTTATGGAGAAGCTTGTATTTACAAGAAAGTGAGTGGGAGCAATGTGGCATTTCTGATATTATATGTGGATGACATATTATTGATCGGAAATGATATAGATCTTTTAAACAGTGTTAAAAGTTATCTAAACAGCAAATTTTCAATGAAAGACCTAGGTGAAGCGTAATACATATTAGGCATAAAGATCTATAGAGATAGATCTAGGCGCCTAATAGGGCTATCACAAAGTACATACCTTGATAAGATTTTAAAGAAGTTTAAAATGGACGGAAGTAAGAAGGGGTTCTTACCTATGTTGCAAGGCAAGACATTGAGTAAGACTCAAATTCCGGCTTCGGCGGAAGAAAGAGAGATAATGGACAAAGTCCCCTATGCTTTAGCCATAGGCTCTATAATGTACGCCATGCTATGTACAAGACCGGATGTGGCACATGCTATTAGTTTGACTAGTAGGTACCAATCGGATCCAGGTTCGGAACACTGGATAGCGGTCAAGAATATCCTTAAGTACTTACGAAGAACTAAGGATATGTTTCTTGTATACGGAGGTGAAGAAGAGCTCGTAAGCGGCTCAGGAAGCAGTTTGGATGAAGGAGTTCATATCCGAACTAGGTGTGGTTGCAGACGCGTTGGACCCAATGGTGATCTATTGTGACAATAATGGTGCCATTGCCAATGCCAAAGAGCCAAGGTCTCACAAGCATTCCAAGCATATTAAGCGCCGGTTTCACTCCATCCGCGAGCATGTCAAGGATGGAGACATAAAGATTTGTAAAGTACATACGGATCTCAATATAGCAGATCCGTTGACTAAAACTCTCCCTAGAGCAAAACATGGTCAACACCAGAACTCGATGGGTGTTAGATTTATCACTATGTAACTAGATTATTGTCTCTAGTGCAAGTGGGAGACTGAAGGGAATATGCCCTGAGAGGCAATAATAAATGTTTATTATGTGTATTCCAAGTATATGATAGATGTTTATTTTTGCATGCTATAATTGTATTAATACGGAAACGTTAATACACGTGTGTTTAATAAACAAACAGAAAGTTCCTAGTTATGCCTCTCTCATAAACTAGCTCGTTGATTAACAAGATGATCAAGGTTTCCTGATCATGGACATTGGATGTTGTTAATAACGGGATCACAACATTAGTGTAATGGTGTGATGAACATTCATCCGAAGTATAGTATTACGATCAAAGTCATTGAGTTTATATTGCTATAACAACTTACCAAGTGATCCTAATCCTTAGACCATGAGATCATGTCAATCACTAACACCGAAAGAGTTTCTTGATAACATCAAACGTCACACCGTAACAGGGTGATTATAAAGATGGATTCAGAACTAATAAAGTGTTAGGTTGAGGCTCATGGATCGAGAGTGGAATTTGTTCATCCCAATGACAGATAGATATACTCTGGGCCCTCTCGGTGATATCACATTGATTAGCTTGCAAGCAAGTGATTTGATCACTAGAATGTTATATCACGGGAACGAGAAAAGAGTGCATGTCAGTAACGAGATCAAACTAGGTATGGAGATACCGATGATCGAATCTCGGACATGTAATATATCGTGAAACAAAGGGATTAAGATACTAGCGTAAAAGGTTCCGACGATCACAAGAAAGTCATCGTTGAATGTGTGAGAATCAGTATGGGTCTTCAGATCCCGCTTCTGATTATTGATCCGAGAGGGGTCTCGATCATGTCCGCATTATTCACGAACCGTAGGGTGACACACTTAAGAGACACCGACATTCAATTGGAGCAAAAGTTTCATGCCGAAAGAATAAACAAGCGCAGGAATTTATTTCACTAGATACCGAAACGGGTTTTCGGGTGAAATTGCATAAAGTGGTTATGCATGTGAAATGGAATTCTAGCAAGGGGTTATTTGTGAATGTTTGTCATTAAAGTAATTGAAGAAAATCTGAATAAAATAAAAGAGTTTTATTTAATGAGAGTTTGCATTAAATTTGGTGGAAATTTAATGGCAATTTTGAGTGGGATTTTGAGTGGAGGGAATTTAAAGGAATGTTATGAGTGGAGTGTCCACCCACATGAAGAGGGGAGGGCAAGGGGGCAGCCCCCATGCGCCGGCCACCCTCTTGGGGTCCCCCCCCCTCCTCCTATAAAAGGAGCCCCCCTCCTCACTTCTCACTCACACCTCCTCGTGAAGGATCTCTCTCCCCCTCTAGAATTTATCCCCCATGGTCTCGGACTAGCGAGATACATGTTCCCGGTGGCTATTCGGCAAGAAAGAGTTGTGCTTCCGCTGCATCGCTGGAGAGAGGAGGCGGAGGTTGCTCGGTGCCTCGAACGTGTGTGCGAGCACGGATGCGCTGCTGATTTGCGGCGCTAGGACTTCCTCTCGATCTTGAGATCGGCAAGAGATCGTCTACATCAACCACGAGTTGAACTTGTTAAGCTTTGTCGGTCTTCAAGGGTATGTTCTCTACGGATATACATCCGCCCGTTGTTTGTATCTAGTAGATAGATCTTGGTACTTAGTTCCCATCGTAGGAAATTTTTTGTTTTCTATGCTGCGAACCCTACAGCAAGAGTTGCTACACAACAAATATCTAAAAAAAATAAAAATCTAGCACAAGTTAAAGCTAAACCGACCGATTCACCTATTTGGAAAGGACTAATGAGAGTAAAAGATAAGTTCTTTGCCCGAGGTACTTTTAAAATCAGGTTCTAGGAGGATGCTTGGCTAGAAAAGATGCCTCTCGCGCAACAGTATCCTTCTCTATACAACATTGTACCTAGGAAGCATGTTCATGTATACGATATCTAGTTTCACAATCCTATCACCATCGGCTTCAGATGAAGTTTGACAAATAACTTTGAGAGATTGATGGCAGTAACTTTGACAAATAATCCTGATAAATTTATATGGAGGCTAACTGAGAATGGGGTGTTCATTGTTAAATCGATGTACGAGGATCTCATTAGTGGACATCCGTGTTTTTCCACAAGATATTTATGGTAGATAGATACCAATAAAAATTAAGATTTTCATGTGATTTCTTAATAATAAAGTGTTGTTAACCAAAGATAACCTCCGCTAAGAGAAATTGGAATGTAAAAAATATTATTTTTGTGACGAAGACAACAATTTTAGGAGGGCGATTCTGAACGTGAATTCAGCCGCCGGCATCCCGATAGTCCTTTAGGAGAGCTTTAGATCCCGAGTAACCCTAAGATGTTCTAACTGGCCGGTTTCATTTTGTGCACGCTTACTTGTGTGCCATCTAGTATGATTTTGTAGAAAAATAAATAAACGAAAAGGGAAAGAAAATAAAAGTCGGCATGCACGGCCGGTAAACACGGCGCTGCCGTGTCGAGTACCGGCCCGCTTTGCGAATTCAATCGCCTCTCTGAGTTTCGACCACACGACGAGACGAGCTTCAGGTTCCAAGTCGACGGATCAAAAGGGTGTGGCCCGGCGCCGGTGCACCTCCCACACCAGACCTGTTCCAACGTGCCCGGACACGACACGGCAGGTCGAGCGGCGGCCCGGTCAGCGTTTCTGCGTTTTAACACGGCGGCCGCTGCTCCTGCTCCCGGCGCACGGACACGCACCGTCCGTCTTGGACTGGAATTCCTGGCCCCGTTCCTTTCATGCGCCACATCGAACGGGTCAGCACGAGAATTTCCGACCTAGCTAGTTGCCTGGCTGCGAAGAAGAACGTGACACGCACGCACGTTTGGAGGGGCGACCCAGCTCAGCTACACGACTCTATAAATGCACGCACGCGCTAGACTGGCTACCACCACCAAACCGTGCGTACACTCCCCTGAAAAAAGAAAGACCAGCTGCTGCGTTCCGGCCAGAGGAGATCCAGGAGCACCACCGTCGTTTCTTCTCGGGAGACATCATGGACGCTCGCGGCCTGTTCGTCGTCGTCCTCGTCGTGATCTTCGCCACGAGCTTCCTGCCGTGCGCCGACGCGGCGAGGCCCGTGCCACCGAGCCCGGCGACGGCGCTGGTGTCGACGCTGATGGAGATGCTGCCCATGGGGCCGAGCAGAGGAGGCGCGGGGCACTGATCACTGCTTCTCAGTTAATTAGCGAGGCGTATATCAGTAGTTTATAGTGGTTTGAGAGCCTTAGATGTGGGTTTTTTTTTGTTGATTTGTTTTTTTCCAATATAATTACCTTCTTTGTCTTGCACAGTTGCACCTCCAAGAGGTGTGTACGAGTGTACAGATCTACCATCCCAGCGGTATGTACACAGATGGAATAATCTGAAACGGAGTCCACTACACGAAGTTCTGTGTGGTAACTAATTGCTTCCTTGTGCGTGATTTGTAGGAGCAAAACCAAACTAAAGCAGGTGTGTGATGGATGGTTAATATATCGAAAACTTGAGTTCCAAAGTTGCTTTCTTTCATTTTTTAGTCCTTTGAAAGGAGGAGGAATTGCTTGAGGTTTTAGGCAGGATCATTGGACTTTTCATCATGTAAAGGGAAAAGATAGTGTTGGACTTTTCATGTGCTTGCCACTATTTCAAACTTTAAGTAGATCCGCTCTCTCATGGAGTCATGGTCAATACCAAAAATTCAAAAGAAGAAACTGGGGGCTGCACACATACGTCGAAAACGAAAGCACGTGTCACGTGGGGAGACTATTTTTTGAAACGATTATAGAGGCCAGTGCCTGTGTCAACAAAACAAACTATCATGATCACCAAATTCAAGTTGCGACCTTGACTTGCACAATTAAGCGCTCTGAATGGTCCAAAGAAGAACAAGCGACTGAATGACAATTCGTTGATGTTGCTTTTATGGCTCACGTTTTTAGAAAAAAAAACAGGAAAAATAAAATTGGGGGCATATAGGGTGGCTAAGCATATGAGGTGTACAAATATACTACTAGTAGATGATTGATTGTCTGATTCGAATATTTAACAGGACTGAAAACGTTAAAAACACTGACACAACATACATCTACCATGTCTCAAAATTGCACATAAACACCAAACTCACGGCTCAAGATTTTTTTTAAAAAATAGGACCGTGAATGGTACCTGTGTGATGCTATTCACTCTAGATTTGAATTTGATATCATTCATAGTCTGATCTGTCTTTTATTCTTATTAAGATATAAGAAGAATTTGAACATGAAATTCTCATGCATGGTACCTAGACGTGTAAACTAGTACCATATCCTCGAATATCTTGTGAGACATGTTTGAGCAAGGCCAAGGATAGAAGATGCAGATTCCTGCCCAAAGACCAAATGAGTTCAACTCCGACATGAAGGCCATGCGGGTTCTACTCCAGCACCGATCCAAAGAAGTCAAATCAAACACGATGTATAGTTTGAATCGGATACGAAGACCTACTAGTAACAAGTTCCATTAGGAAGATAGAGAAGACCCGCCTAATTCAGGATAGGAGTTGGATCCAAATTCATAAATTGTAAATGCAGGGGACTTGCAGTACATGCCTTACATGGCAAGATCAGCCACCCCATATATATGTGAAGGGTGATGGTTGTTGAGTTCAAACAAATCTAACCTTTTCACTACACCCATTCTTCTTGCTTCCATTCTTTGGCAAGTTCGCTTAGATTTCGACGACGATTTATGAAACCAGCAAATAGAGACAAGCGAATTGATCTAGCATAGCCCATAGCTGCAATGAGCCTGTCGGGGTCACCCCTGGGCGAGCGGGGTTTTGGATCAGAAAAGAGTCGACCAAATTGTCTATGTATTGCGCTTTTCAGTCGAACTCACGTTGTCGTGTTGATGTGCACCACACCCCCGCTCCTGAGCTTACACGGGTGACGTGTTCATGTGCGACCAACATGATCGGCTATGTCTTTGCACCACATCGCGTCACCAACGATAGAGCCATTACGCAACTGCACCCTCCCAATTCCTTCATCGGCTCCTACCAACGAAAGAATGATATAGGAAAATGATGATTCTAATGGAGTGGCTCTGATTGAGGATGATTTCTTACTTGGGGATGCAGAGCTTCATAAGTAGGCTAGCGACGTTTTTCATCTAGAATGGTTTGTGTTGGTGTCGCGAAAGCACAACATATCACATGGTATTATGGCACTGCAACCCTAGCTAGTCCTACATATGCTTGGCTATCTTCCAAAAGGACATTGTCCCTCTATTTTACCAAATATTTCCCGTTTTCTTTTGTTTTGTTTACTTTTGATGCTATTTGCACCGAGATGGAATTTGAGCTGAGCCGAGCCGAGTAGATGAGTCGGCTCGACTCACTAAAACTCGTTCAACAAATGAGCTAGCTAAGCTCGGCTTGTTAATACAACAAGCTCGGATTTGAAACTCGGCCCGACTTGGTAAAATCACGATTAGCTCGCGGCTAGCTCACTTAGCTCGTTATAAGATGCGAACATGATCACATATAAGAAAAACTGGTAATTTTTCTACTAATTCAGATTAGAACAATGATGGTACTTTCATAATTCCACAAAGGCAAAATCAATGAAAAACATAGTAGCTCTACACCATTACAGGTGCAAGAAACATTAGCAGTTGTTTGATACTCATCTATAAAAATTTCAAACTTTGTATTTGAATGAGTTTAACGAGCTAAATGAGTAGCTCACTAGTATCTCGTTTAGCTTGAGTAAACAAATGAGTTCAAATCTAAAACTCGGCTCGACTAATTAGAAATCGAGTTTGAGCTTGTTAGGCTCGTTTCTTAGGAGCTTTGGAATGAGAGGAATGGCAGGATTTTCAAGAGGGTGTCCACCATGCCCTCCGTCGCTTTCGCGAGAATTATGTGGGAAGCTCGTACATGGGCTCTTGCGGGGCATACTTTTGGGTCATTTATTACCGGGAGATTAGGCTTGTCCATTTTTGTTGGTTGTAAACTCAAGACCTCTGTTAACTCCTCTATTAATGAATCAAGTCAAATCTATTGCCTTTCTTTCTAAAAAAATATTAAGATTGTTTCCATGACAATGTGCTTTGTTCAAAAACGGGAGCAAACATCTACACATCTACTACACATGTGTTGAGATCATGATTCATTAGTTCAAACAATTCAGAATTCAATGATATATCACCAGTCCAATATTTATTCACTTGGACGGATCAATGTGACATATCATTAAAGTGTCACCAACCAAATTTCAATACATTGACCCTGATATATAGCATCACACAAATATGTAGGTTTGTCCAACAGTACTCCCCTCTTTTTATCACTGAAGCAAGCAAAGTAGGAACCAATGATTTTTGAAAAGTGTGTTGGGAAACAAAAGAAAATTGAAAGAGTTTTGAGAAGTAAACTGGGAATGGGAGACGTCATAAGATAAACATGTTCTTATACTTGACATGGAATTTCATTGAAAATCTGATAAACAAGATAAATTGTATGTAGCTGATACCAGATTGGTTTGTTTGGTAGAACTCGGCGTGGCCGTGTTGATGTGCACCACCACTGCTCTCGAGCGTCACGAGTGACATGTTTGTGTGCGACCAACATGGTCGGCTATGTCTTTGCACCACATCGCGTCAACATCGATAGAACCCCTATGGTAACTACACCCTCCCAACTTCATTAGCTTCTGCCAGCGAAAGAAACGATAGAGGAAAATGTTGATTCCGATGGAGTGGTTCTAATTGAGGATGATTTCTTACTTGGGGATGCATGTAGAGCTTCATAAGTAGGCTAGCCACATTTGTCATCTAGAATGGTTTGTGTTGCTGTCACGAAAGCTCCACAGATCACATGATATTTTGGCATTGCAACCCTAGCCATCATCTGCTTGGCTATCTTCCAAAAGGACATTATCCATCTATTTTACCAAATATTTCCCTTCTATTTTGATTTATTTAATTTTGATGCTATTTGCACCAGATGGAATTCGACCCGAGCCAAGACGAGCCGAGTCGCCCGAGCCAAGCCGAGCCGATGACTCGGCTCGACTCGCTAAAACTCGTTCAATTAATGAGCTAGCTAACCTCGGCTTGCTCAGATTTGAAACTTGGCTCGACTCGATAAAATCATGATTAGCTCGCAAGTAGCTCGCTTAGCTCATCATAAGTTGTGAACAGGAGTACATATAAGAAAAACTAGTAATTTCCGTACTAATTTAGATCAATAGTACTTTCATAATTCCACAAAGGCAAAATCAATGAAAAGCATAGTAGCTCTACACCATTACATGTGCAAGAAACATTAGCAGCGGTTTGAAACTCATCTATAAAAATTTCAAACTTTGTATTTGAACGAGTTAAATGAGCTAAACGAGTAGCTCGCTAGTATCTTGTTTAGCTTGAGTTAACAAAGGAGCTCAAATTTAAACCTCAGCTCGTCTAGTTAGAAATCGTGTTTGAGCTTTTGTTAGGCTCGTTTCTTGGGAGCTTTGGAATGAGAGGAATGCCATGATTCTCAAGAAGGTGTCTACCATGCCCTCCGCCACTTTTGCGAGAATTATGAGGGAAGCTCGTGCATTGGGCTCTTGCAGGGATAGAATTTTGGGTCATTTATTACTGGGAGATTAGGCTTGTTCTTTTTTGTTGGTCGTAAATATAAGACCTTTGTTAACTCCTTCTCTATTAATTAATTAAGTCAAATCTATTGCCTTTCTTTCAAAAAAAATTAAGATTGTTTCCATGATAAGTGCTTTGTTCAAAACGGGAGCAAACATCTACATTATATGCACATGTGTTGAGATCATGATTCATTAGTTCAAACAACTCAGCATTCAATGATATATATCACTGGTCCAATATTTATTCACCTAGACTGATCGATGTGGCATATCATTGAAATGTCACCAAACCAATCGCAATACATTGACACCTTATATAGCCTCACAAAAATATGTAGGTTCATCCACCAGTACTCCCCTATTTTTATCACTGAAGGCAAGCAAAGTAGGAACCAATAATCTTTGAAAAGTGCGTCCGGAATGGAACGAAAAACAGGAGAAAAATCAAGAGTTTTGAGAAGTGAATTGGAAATGAGATATGTCGGAAGATAAACATGTTCTTGTACTTGATATGCAGTTTCATTGAAAATATGATAAACTAGAGAAACTGTATGCGGTCGATACCAGATTGGTTAGTTTGGTAGTTTGGTTATTGTAAGTCTCTACATTGCTAATATTATGATGACCGGTACAAATGGAGCTGGTGAACAAACATCATGGACATCGATGGTTGTAAGCAGCAAATGTACAGCAAGTCTGGATAGGTCTATGCTTTCGGAAAACCAATCAAACGTGATATTTGCATAAGGCCTGACTGGCTACTGATAAATAAGTAGTTCATCGGCCTGCAGTAGACGACCAACACAAATAGTTGATTGAGAATAAAAGAATTAATTCTGTTTGGTTAAGATTGACATGGACTGCATAGATCCAGATAGGTCAAGACAGCAAATGACGAATAAACCGTATGTACCTCTATTGATCTAGACATGCTTGTTCGTCGGTTGTTGAAGAAGAGAAGACCGGGATGTTGCTAGATGTTATACGTTGATCCAAATTCTACAAAGTATAGACCAACTTCTGACGAGTGGAGCGAGACCCGTCGCCGGAGGCTTGGACCGAGTGTAATGGACGGTTGGGAGCCGGGTTAGACGGCACCGGTGGAGATGAACGCGGATTTTCTACGGTGAATGGTACGTACCGGAGTACCACATCAGCAATGACATCAGCCATGTGCTGACCAAATTTTAAAAAAAATTGAAACTAAAATAAAACTTGTCTAAAACTTGTAAACACTTCGTACTGTTTACAGACTGTTTCACAAATATTTCAATGTTTTAATTAAGTTTTATTTCGGTTTCAGTTGATGATGTCAGCATGGTGTCAGACATGTGCTGACAGGAAAAAAGGCAAACTAACACACCAATCTCAAAGCAAAATTGAACGATAAATGAAAAACCGAAACCGGCAGTACCGTTAACTATAAAAAAATAGTTTTCGCGGTGAAGATGCTCTAACTCTGTTTCCTAAAACAAGTTAGAATTATTTTGCAAATAATTTAAGTTTCACAGCTTCCCATAAAGCTGCAGAGCATAGAGGATGCGCACACGATAAGAATCGTTGCTACCGATACTCCAGCCGTCTAGAAATAAATGACTTAATTTTGTTTAGAATTAGATCTATTATGAGACAATATACCCATTTTATAATGTATTTGTTGAATATCATAATTACTGATATTTCTTATAATATATTTACGCAAACCTTGAAATTGTTCTTTTTTACTAAGCTTATACCTCACCTATTAGTGAACAGAGGGAGTAGTATATAACACCACTGCATGGGCTAACTACCTAAGGGCATCTCCACCGGGGCGACTCAAACGGTTTGCGCGTGTTCGAAACTGCGCGCGGCGTCCAACAGGAGGCGAGGGACCAATGGACCGCCGAGATGGACAAGGCCCTAGCGGCCCGGGCGACGTAGGACCGGCAGAAGCTGGAGGGCAAGGCTGCGGCTCGCGACCGTATCCGCGATCGCGTCCAGCAGCGGACCATCTGGAAAGCTAGGGCGGCGATCGACGGGGCCGGCGGCCACGGCAACGGTGGCCGTGGGAACGGCGGCGAGTAGCCGCCGTGCCGTCCTCCTCCGGCAGTAGCCGCAACAGCAGCAGTAGCAGTAGCAGTAGCACCCCCCCCTAATTAGTTTGAATGGCCTTTTTGTAACTGACAGGCTTAATTTAATGAAAAACTATCGTTAAGTACTAATGTCTCTCTTACATATGGGCCCACATCGCCAACTGGCACGACGTCCGCACACGTCCGGGCCGACGTAATCGAGCCCCAGATTAGATGCATGGATGGGTCGAGCAGGACGCGTTTCGCCTGATGGGTCGCCCCGCTGAGGCGCCGCGCACGCCGCGTGCTCCGCACGGATAGTTTCGGACACGCGCAGACCGTTTGGGTCGGCCCAGGCTCGGTTGCGTCGGCCCGTACAACGCGGGGTGTCCTCCCAATAATTCTCCCGGCCCTCCCGCCAGTGGCACACCAGACGCTCTCCTCCCCAAACCCTCGTGAACTCCATATCTTTGTCGATGCCGTCGACGCCCCCCCCCCCGGGCGATATCGAGCACCACCGCAGGCCACGCGTGTTGCCGAAGTTGTCTGCTCGATGACTACATGCGCATGAGCGAGTCTACATGTCATGAGGCCATGTACCGATTTTGCAGCGCGGTTATTGTGGTGTTTGGCAAAGTTTAACTGAGAGAGCCAAACACCAAAGACATTGCCCGTCTTTTGTCCATCAACGAGAGAAGGGGGTTTCCTGGTATGCTTAGCAGCATCGACTACATGCAATGGCAGTGGAAGAATGATGTCTACGCACTTCTATTCTTGTAGACAGTTGTTGGGCCTTCAAGTGCAGAGGTTTGTAGAACAGCAGCAAGTTTCCCTTAAGTGGATCACCCAAGGTTTATCGAACTCGGGGAGGAAGTGGTCAAAGGTATCCCCTCTCAAGCAACCCAGCAATCAAGATACAAGAAGTCTCTTGTGTCCCCAATACACCCAATACACTTGTCAGGTGTATAAGTGCACTAGTTCGGCAAAGAGATAGTGAAATACAAGTGGTAACGGTGCCAGAAAATAGCTGATGGCGTGGAGGACTAAAGCAAGCAAACATGCAACAGATCTAGTAGCAAACGGTGTTTCAATGTTTAGAAAATAGGCCTAGGGATCATACTTTCACTAGTGAACACTCTCTCATATAAATATCTTATCTTCATGATACTACTCTTAACTACTCTCCGGTTGGATACTCTAATCCATGGTAGGGATATAACAGCATACCTCAAAGTCCGTCTTCCCCAATCTAGATAACCTCACACTGTCACCTTGAGCGCTAGATGGTTCCAACAAACACCACAATTTCATAAAGACAACCAACTCAAAATATAACTCATAACAAATATATATACAATCTAGCTTAAGTGCCACACATGGCATGCACGCTGTCACTTTCACACACATGGGGAAAAGCATAGATCTATTAAAGCACGAAGAGTATTTATGTATCCTCTAGCCTAAGTGACACCATGGCGTGCACGCTGTCACTTTCACACACATGGGGAGGGCAGAGATCTATTGAAGCACTTGAGTAACAGAGTAGATCTACTTGATTACAAAGCTCATGACCACAACATGATCATGCATAGGGAGGGAGAGAGAGAGAGAGAGAGAGATGAACATATAGCTACCGGTAGAGCCCTTAGCCCTAAGGAAGAACTACTCCCTCCTCATCACGGGAATCAGCAACGGTGATGGAGATGGTGGTGGAGATCGATGGAGATGGCTCCGGGGGCATTTCCCCGTCTCAGGGGTGCCAAAACAGATTTTCATCCCTGAATCTTCCCTTTCGTGGCAAGTGCTGCGGAACTTTTCGTGGCTTTTTGGTCGATGCCTTAGGGTTTCTGAGTCGGGGGCTTCTTATAAGCGAAGGAGGCCAGGTCGGTGGAGGTCTAGGGGGCCCACACGCCCTGTGGGAGTGGCCTAGGGTGGGCCCGCGCCCACCTAGGTTGTGGCAACCCTGGTTTCCTCCTCCGTCTCATCTTCGATTTTCTGTATCGCTCAGGGAAAATATGTACTTTGGCTTTTGTCCCGTCTAATTCCGAGAATATTCATTTTTTAGCTTTCTGAAACCAAAAACAGCAGAAAACAGGCAACTGGCACCGTGGCATATTGTCAATAGGTTAGTTCCAGAAAGTGTATAAAAATACCTCAAACTATGGACAAAACAAAGCAAAGTAGATACTAAACAAGCATGGAACATCAAAAATTATAGATATGTTTCCGACGTATCAAGCATCCCCAAGCTTAACTCCTGCTCGTCCTCGAGTAGGTAAGTGATAAAAAGGACAATTTTTTAGATGACATGCACCATCACAATCAATATAAAACCATTTGCAATCATTGAAATTTGGGATCAAAGAACTCTGAACATGTGCATGAAAGATGGAGTTCTAAAAATAAGACAAAGTAACTATGCATGCAACATGAAAGGCTACAAACAAAGATCATGAATAACATGCATTGAAAAACGTTTGTTTGTTTCACATACAGAAAACATAGCATAGTGGCAATCTGCTTGTCCCTCATAGAGTAGCAATATAGATGCATAGGACACCTTCAAAGTTCACAAGGGTGACTAGAAACAAATAGCACAAGAATAAAAAATATCACAATATGCATAAATCAATAAGCTTTGGGACACTGCACACAGGATGACAACTATGTTCTCTTAATGGTGCCTAAAGGTAGAAGGTGGAGACTCAAATAGTGGTGGAAGAAAGACCTTTTATAAAGGAAGCGGGGATTTTAAGTTTCAAAAAGAGCTTCCAAAAATTATGGTACTTGTTAGCTTTCAGCCCTCATTGCCCCTATCATAAGCATCTTGAAGTGATTGAGGTTAAAGTGAACTAACTATGGAGTATATGCTTGACAAAGTATAAGTTGGCAATCTCAAGTCCCTTGAATATGAGGGCCACACCTCATGCTACTCAACTTCAGTCACCTATAAGTTCTTGTCATTGTAAGTACATGCGTATCATAGAAAACCGCCAACGGGGTACCCCTTGCACATGGTACATGAGCTATCCCATAACCAAAATGACAAGGCAAGCAGACAATGAGCATCTTAGCGATCTTTTTATTTACTATGTGCATAGCTTTTTATTGAGGATGCTTCACAGATAGCTCACTATGGTGATGCTGCAAGTTTCCACCATAATTAGGCATGGCTTAGGCTAGCGGCCTAGGCGTTTCTCTAACACAAAATACATAACTCCATGGACTTACAAGCTCCCTTTTTATTTCACACCGGTGACATCCATAGACAAAAGAGCATGATATCAATTGAGTACAAATTACAAGTTCAATATTGAAAACGTTCCCCATGACAGCATGGTTCTGCTAATTCCATCGTATAAGTGCAAGCATATACAACATAGACGACACAACGGTTCAAGTTTATTAGGGGCAAAGAATATAAAGTGTGCCATCAAGTTTGTGAGGGCTTTAATCACTAAGTTTTCACATAACAAAATAGTTTTTAATTGGAAGATAGCTGAAAACAAGAATATACTTGGAATGGTGTAACACACCATGCATAGGAGTTTATAGTGGACACTTGGGAATAACTTGGTTTCTTGGGAGTTGGAAGCATAAGTAGAGCTTACTCAGCAAAAGTGAAGGCTAGCAAAAGACTAGGAGTGGCCAACTAAGAGAGCAATAATGGTCATAATCATACAGAGCGACAAAACATTACTAATCAAAGCATACAGTGGTACTACAAGTCAAGGACTAAATGATCATAGATTCTAATGGTGACTTTTTAGAGTCATAACATGGTGTGAGCATGTGCCAAGTCGACCCAAACAAAGCATCAAAGGAGAATACCACAATACTATACTTTTGTATGCTAAAACAACGCATGATTCTTTCAAGGCACACTAAGCACTCTAAATTGTTTGGAACAAGTCATGCTAAAGCAATAATCACTAAGCATAAGGTAAAAACAACATTTAGCATGACATGATAAAGTCTAAATCATAGTGAAAACAAGCTCCCTTTTGTACCACTTAAGCATAAAACTTCCTACTCTTTTCCAATACCAATCAACTTATTTGAAACAACTCATAAGGATAATAATCAATAAAGATCAGTGAGAATGTCCCACAAATCAAAAAAGAAGAACTAAAAAGTTCTAAGCTGAAAGCACAAGAAAACTAAGGCTAAACACAGTGCTGGCAAAAGTGAACACTCACAGAACAATAGAATGAAAACTAGAATGTTCTAGGCAATGAAAACATAGTGTGTCTCTCTCCACAAGAAGTGTGTTGTGATCCAACCAACTTACTCAAGCAAACTAAGCAAACGAAAACCAAAAACAAAACTAAGACGCTCCAAGAACAACATAACTATGCATGAAACAATAAAAACAAAGTGTCTAGAAAGACCTGAGATTTTTATTGATGAAGAAGGGTATGCCTTGGGCATCCCCAAGTTTGACGCTTGTACCTCTTGGATATTTATTGAGGTGACACCGGGGTGGCATCCCCAAGCTTGAGCTTTTGTCCATTCTTCATCTGATTACATCATTCTCCCTCTACACCTGAAATTTTTCCTTCACACAATCTTCATTAGCAACATTAGTGTATTCAAAAGATAATAGACCATTGGGTTTAGCTTTAAATAGAAAAACTTGTCAATAAAAACACAAGCTACTGTAGCAACTCCTTCAAAAATCTCAATTCTCCAAAAGAGAACTCAAAAAGGAATCAATAAGAAGCAAATGCAAATAATGGCAGAAATTTGTCAAAACAGACCAGCAGGTAGAAACCGATTTTTTTGAAGACCTTCTGTTGCTCAAATCAAAAAGTGTTGAACTAACGAAAGTTATCTAACATACTGGGGTGATGATTCGTAAATTATCAGCTCAATTCGACCTACAGAGATTCCTCAAGAATTTCTACGGTGGAGGACAGAAATCTGTTTCGGGACAGCAACTTCCCAAATCTTATTTCCCTCTCATTAGAGGTTATTCTTGGCACAAAAAGCAAAACAAAAGGATAAGGAGAGGTCATTACTGAAGTAATAACTTTCAAGACTCAAAAAAACTCTTAGGTTATCTCCCAACAAGTACTTTTCTTTAACGCCTTTAAGTTAGGATTGATAGTTTGAGAAGATGCTCACATAAGAAATATGAATTGAAGTAAAAGAGAGCATCAAGAAGCAAATTCAAAACACATTTAAGTCTAACCCACTTCCTGTGCATAGGAATATTGTAAAGAAACAAGTCATGAAATCACAAAGCAACAAGCATAGGAAAGCAAAGCAAGTGCAACTTCAAGATTTTCAACATAAAGAGGGGAAACTTAATATTGTTGAGATGCATAAAACCATATTTCCCTCTCTCATAATAACTTTTAGTAGCATCATGAATAAAATTAACAATATAACTATCACATAAAACATTCTTATCATGAGCCACATGCATAAAATGATTATTACTCTCCACACAAGCATAGTCATTCTTATTAATCGGAGTGGGAGCAAATTCAATAAAATAGCTATCACTATTATTCTCATCACCATAATAATCAAATATAGGAGGCATATTGTAATCATAAATGATTTTCTCCTCAATAGTAGGTGGACTGAAAATATCATAATCATCATTGTAGTCATCATATATTGGAGGTAAACTATCATCAAAGAAAAAATTTCTCCTCTATGCTTGGGGGACTAAAAATATCATGCTCATCACAACCAGCCTCCCCAAGCTTAGACTTTTCCATAGCATTAGCAACAATGGTGTCCAAATAATTCATACTAATAACATCGCTATTAGCATGCAAATGAAGTTCCATAGGTTTTTTAATTTTCTCTTCAAATACTTCATGTCCTAACTCAAGATAAATATTATAAAGCTCTCTAATTTTTTTTTTGTTTTCCATAAATCCTAACTAGTGAAAACAAGAAACAAAAAGACAAACTGCAGAATCTAAAGGAAATACCTTCGAGCACTCACACCGGAGGATGTGAGTACCTTTTACCTTACCTTCGCGGCAACGGTACCAGAAAAGAGCTTGATGTCTACGCTCTTATATTCTTGTAGACATTATTGAGCCTCCAAGTGCAGATGTTTATAGAACAGCAGCAAGTTTCCCTTAAGTGGATCACCCAAGGTTTATCAAACTCGGGGAGGAAGTGGTCAAAGGTATCCCCTCTCAAGCAACCTACAATCAAGATACAAGAAGTCTCTTGTGTCCCCAATACACTTGTCAGGTGTATAGGTGCACTAGTTCGGCGAAGAGATAGTGAAATACAAGTGGTAACGGTGCCAGAAAATAGATGATGGCGTGGAGGACTAAAGCAAGCAAACATGCAACAGATCTAGTAGCAAACGGTGTTTCAATATTTAGAAACAAGGCCTAAGGATCATACTTTCACTAGTGAACACTCTCTCATATAAATATCATCTCTTCATGATACTACTCTTACCTACTCTCCGGTTGGACACTCTAATCCATGGTAGGGCTATAATAGCACACCTCAAAGTCCACGCCTTCCCCAATCTAGATAACCCCACACTGTCACCTTGAGCGCTAGATGGTTCCAACAAACACCACAATTTCATAGAGACAACCAACTCAAAATATAACTCATAACAAATATATATATAATCTATCTTAAGTGCCACACATGGCATGCACGCTGTCACTTTCACACACATGGGGAAAAGCATAGATCTATTAAAGCACGAATAGTATTTATGTAACCTCTAGCCTAAGTGCCACCATGGCGTGCACTCTATCACTTTCACACACATGGGGAGAGCAGAGATCTATTAAAACACTTGAGTAACAGAGTAGATCTACTTGATTACAAAGCTCATGACCCCAACATGATCATGCATAGAGAGAGAGATGAACACATAGCTACCGGTAGAGCCCTCATCTCTGAGGAAGAACTACTCCCTCCTCATCATGGGAATCAGCAACGGTGATGGAGATGGTGGTGGAGATCGATGGAGATGGCTCCAGAGCACTTCCCCGTCCCGGCAGGGTGCCGGAACAGAGACTTTCTGTCCCCTAAATCTCCCCTTCGGTGGCGGCGGCGCTGTGGAACTTTTCATGGCTTTTTGGATGATGCCTTAGGGTTTCTGAGTCGGGGTCTTCTTATTGGCGAAGGAGGCAAGGTCGGTGGAGGTCCAGGGGGCCCACACCCCCTGTGGGCGCGGCCTAGGGTGGGCCCGCGCCCACCTAGGGTGTGGCCACCCTGGTTTCCTCCTCCGTCTCATCTTCGATTTTCTGTATCGCTCAGGGAAAAATATGAACTTTGGCTTTTGTCCCATCCAATTCCGAGAATATTCATTTTTTAGCTTTCTGAAACCAAAAAACAGCAAAAAATAGGCAACTGGCACTGTGGCATCTTGTCAATAGGTTAGTTTCAGAAAGTGTATAAAAATACCTCAAAGTGTGGACAAAGCAAAGCAAAGTAGATACTAAACAAGCATAGAACATGAAAAATTATAGATATGTTTCCGACGTATCAAAGAACTGCCCGTTTGGTTGGCAAGGGCAGTTCAAAGGGCATGCAAATGGGTGCACCATCATACTAGAGGTTGTTGCATCACAGGATCTCTAGATTTGGCACTCTTTTTTGGCATGGCTGGATCAAACAATGACATCAATGTGCTGCAGCGCTCTCTAGTGTTTGCTAGGATGGCAAAAGGCAATGCCCCACAGGTTTCTTATCAGATCAATGGCAATCCATATGATATGGGTTACTATCTTGCTGACGGTATCTACCCCTCCTGGGCCACCTTTGTGAAGACAATCCACAATCCTGGAGATGAGAAGTGCAAGAGGTTTGCGAAAGAGCAAGAGGCTGCTAGGAAGGATGTGGAGCAAGAATTTGGTGTGCTTCAATCAAGGTGGGCTATTATTCGGTACCCTTCTAGAACCTGGAGCGCGGAAAGGATGTGGGATATGATGACTGCTTGTGTCATCATGCATAACATAATCATCGAGGACGAGCGTGATGACGGCATCTTGGACCAAGGCTGGGACTTTCAAGGTCAGTTGGTTGAGCCAGAGCCAGGTCTAGCATCTTGGGAAGATTTCATGCGAGTGCATGAAAATTTGCGTCATAGGCAAACCCATGAACGGCTTCAACTGGATTTGGTTGAGCATATATGGGCTCGTGCGGGAAATCTCAATGTTTAATCCTTTATTTGTTTTGTGTAATTTGAATGAAGGTTTAGTTGTTTTGTATCGAACCATGCGGGCCTAAACTATTTATATGTAAGCACTATTTCAATTTGATTATCTAATCTAGTTTATTTGCATCCAAAAATTAATTTTGTGACAAAATTTGCAAACATATGAATCCCTGACCAGTGCTGGCCAAGCGCGGACAAATGGGTCACGCCGCTGTGCGCGACTGGCCGGACTCCCTACCCATACTAACCGTGGCACGACCCAGACAGACACAAACGGGCCGTTTGGGGTGACCGTATGGGTCGGCCGGTGGAGATGCCCTTAGTCGTGCATAAATCTTCGGATACTCGATCGAACAAAAGCGACATCAAGAAATGTGAGTGGCTAAGTGGGCATGGAGAAGACAAACAGAATGCAATCAACAGTCTGTATTGATCAGTAGCAGGTTACATTTGTAGGCATAACATGTGCCGATAGAGAGGGATCGTGGCCACGCAGAGGCCCACGCAGGAGCGTGCGGGCGAGATAGAGGGAACAACCCACAAGACTAGGTCCAGCTGTTACAGAGGTAGTCGTTTTGTTCAAGACCCCTGCAGTCGTAACCGGGCTTGGGAGGACGTTGAGACTGGTGCGAAATTCCTGAAAGACGGCAGTTGGCAAACTTTTTGTAAAGATGTCAGCGTACTGGGACCTGGTCGGCACGTGAAGAACACGGGCTTCACCAAGTGCAACGCGATCACGGACAGAGTGGAGATCGATTTCCACATGCTTGGTTCTCTAGTGCTGAACGGGGTTGTTGGACATGTAAGTAGCGCTGAGGATGTCGCAGTACACGACTGTGGCGCACGCCGGGGACTGGTGCAGCTCGACGAGGAGCTAGCAAAGCCAAACTGTTTCGGCGAGGCAGTTGGCGATGACGCGGTACTCAGCCTCGGCACTGGAGCGCGGAATGGTGTTCTAGCGCTTAGAGTTAGAGGACCAGGATACCAGGTTCTCACCGAGGAAGACGCCGAAGCCAGAGGTGGACCGGCGGGTGTCGGGGCAGCCAGCCCAGTCGGCATAAGAGTACGCCACCAAGTCGGCGTGGCGACAACCACATGCCTAAGCCGAGGTGTGTGGTGCCCTTCACATAGTGCAGCACCTGTTTGACCATCTGCAGGTGAGACTCGCGCGGATCATGCATGAACAGGCATATCTGCTGAACGGCATGAGAGATGTCCGGCCTAGTGAGGGTCAAGTACTGGAGCGCACCGGACAAGCTATGATATGAAGAAGCATCAGCAATAGGGCGGCCATCTTGACTGGACAATTTGCACTTGGTGTCGATCGGTGTCGCAATGGGGTGGCAATTTGACATGTTCGCCTTTTCCAACAATTCCAGGGCATACTACTACTGAGACAGGAATAGTCCGGCTGTAGTTTTGTGAACATTAACCCCCAGAAAGTGATGGAGTGTCCCGAAATCACTCATGGCAAACTCCTGGTTCAATGACGCAATGATGGAGTCGAGGAGGGTGGTGGGGCTAGCAGTGAGAATGATGTTGTCCACATACAAGAGAAGATAGGCAGTGGCATGGGTGGAGTGGAGGATAAAGAGCGGGGATTCACCTTTTGATAAGACAAAGCCAATGGAGTGGAGGAAGGAGGCGAAGCAGAGAAACCATGTCCGGGGGCTTGCTTCAATCCATATAGGGATTTTTTGAGTTTGCAAACATGTGTGGGAAAGGTGGAGTCGATGAAGCCGAACGGTTGAGTGCAGTAGACTGTCTCGGCGAGCTCCCCATGCAAGAATGTGTTTTTCACGTCCAGTTGGTTAATCAGCCAAGACTTGGAAGTTGCAATGCTCAAGACAACACGGATGGTTGCTGGTTTTACCACTGGGCTGGATGTCTCATTGTAGTCCACACCTTCTCGCTGAGTGAAACCACAGAGGACCCATATTGCTTTGTAACGAGCCAGTGTACCGTCAGGGAGCAGATTATGGCGAAAATCCATTTCCCGGAGACGATATTGACACCTGCAGGGGAAGGCACCAAAGACCAAGTATAATTTCTCATTAGGGCATCAAATTCGGCACGCATAGCATCTAGCCAACGGGGGTATTTGAGTGCGACGCGGTAGGAGGAGGGAATGGGTGAGGGTGGTGTAGAAATTGCAAGGTCAAAATGTTGTTTTGGAAGGCGATATCCGGATTTGGAGCGTGTGTTCATTTGGTGTGCGTTGTGGGGTGGGTGTACCGCAATAGATTTGGGCGGGTGATCAGAGGGACGTGGCGGTGTGGAATTGGGTGGCGGCAGAGGAGATGGGGCTGGTGGGTCGGCGGGGAGGAGGTTCGGGTGGAGTGCGAGGTGGTCGGAGGTGCAGGTGTCAGGGGCGGAGCAGTCAAGGGAGATTCAGGTGGGGAGGCAGGGAAGTGCGCGTGGGGTGGGAGGTGAGGTGGCGGGCGCTGGTTGGGGTGCGGAGGGTACGACGTTGTTGGGCGTGGGGGGAATGATTGGGTGTGGTTTTCAACGAAGATCGGATCGGGGCGGGGCAGCTGGGATCTGGTGTGGAGGAGGCTGGTGAGGTGGGTGGTGTGGCTGGGTGAAAGGAAATTGGCTCTCGTCGAATATAACATGACGGGAAATGATTACTTTGCGGGTGGCGAGATCAAAACATCTGTAACCTTTGTGCTCACGTGGGTAGCCAAGGAGGACGCACCGTGTTGAGCGTGGAGACAGCTTGTGGTCGATGGTGGGGGTGATATTTGGGTAGCAAAGACACCCAAAGGTGCGCAAATGGTCATAGGAGGGATGAATACCGTGAAGGACGAAATAGGGCGTGGCGTGGTTGATGGCACGAGAGGGCCGTATGTTTAGTAGGTGATTGGTTGTTTGAAGGGCCTCGACCCAGAAGGAGGGAGGTATTTTGGCTTGGAAGAGTACGATACGTAGGACGTCGTTGGTATTCCTAAGCATGCGCTCGACACGGCCGTTCTGGGGTGAGGTGTAGGGGCAAGAGATGCGCAGTGAAACACCATTAGCGGAGAGGTAACTGCGGAGGTTAGTGGTGAGAAACTCACCACCATTGTCGCATTGCAAACAACAGAGTGTGGTGTGGAATTGCGTGGTGATAAAAGAGAATAAACGCAAGAGTATGACACATGTATCAGATTTTGCATGCAAAGTAAAAACCCATGAATAGTGTGAGTAATCATCAAGAACAACAAGGTAATATTTATATCCAAAACAGCTTACAACCGGCGAGGTCCAAAGGTCACAGTGAACAAGATCAAACGGTGCTGAGGCACGAGAGTGAGAAATGGAAAAAGGGAGGCGAGTATGCTTTCCTAGTTGGCAAGCATCACACAACGAGGGTGCGAAGCTTGGCTTATTACATGGAGAAAGAAAATTGAGCGGTAAATGGGCTAAAGCTGCAGGAATGGGGTGTCCAAGTCGTCGATGCCACAAGTCATGCGTGACACTGAGGGATAAGGACGGAGTGGTGTCGTGGTCGCCGGAGAACGGTTAGAGATCGCTGGAGCTATTGGAGCGTAGGAGGAGCGTCTTGGTTGCTAGGTCCTTCAAGGAGAAGCCAAAGGGGTCAAATTCGACAAAACACGAATTATCTCGAGTAAATTGGCGTGTGCTAATGAGGTTTTGAACAAGGTTGGGTGAAACGAGGACGTTGTTAAGGTAGAATGGGCGATATGTGAGTTGGACAATACCAGTCGCAACTACATGGAGACAAGACCCGTCGCCGACAATGATATGATGAGAATTTGCGCCTAAAGAGGAACGAGAAGTGGTTAGGGTACCTGGGTTGTTGGTGACATGCGAGGTGGCGCCGGAGTCCATCACCTAGTCGACGCCGCGCATGGGGAAGGCATTGCCATAGCGGGGCGCGGTCTGGTACATGGCGTTGAGGTCCCACGCCGACGCCTGGCACTGATGCTACGGTGCAGGCACAGGAGGAGGTGCGTACGGCAGAGCAGGTGCGACGGTGGCTGGAACGGGAGGAGCCGGAGAGTACATCACGGGGTAGGCCTGTGTCGGGATGCCAGGACGAGGCCCGAGAACGCTCGAGGCATTGGGAACGACGTAGGGAGCGCGGGGCGGGAAGGGTGCACCCACCGATGCAAAGTAGCCCACCCACGGGAGCTGGCCGGTGCCGCGGCTGTGTCCTGGATCTTCTTACCCACGACCGCCAGGAGCTGTGCGGCCGCGTCCACGACCACCGCCACCAGGAGGTGCGGTGTGGTATGGTTGCCCGGAGCCTTGTATGGGATGGATGAAGCCGGGGATTGGGTTCTTCCCACGGTACTTGGGGTTGACCCCGGCGTAGCGCGGCTGGCCAGAGGCGACGAACGGGCCACCGTGATCGCCGTTGTGGACCGCCATAGCATGCGCATTAGGGTGAAGCGGTGCAGGGTCGACAGAGAGCTCGGCGTGATGGAGACGCGAGCAAGCGTCGGTGAAGGATGGAAGATCGTACTTCATGATGTACGCCTATAGCTTGAACTTGTCGCTGAGGCCGTCGAGGAACACGCCGGTGAGGTCGCGATCATCAACAGGACGACCAATGGCATCCAGATCGTCAGCGAGCCCCTGCAGCTTGCTGGCGTAGTCGGACATGGAGAGGTCGCCGCATGGGCAGTTGTGGAATGCCTTGGTGAGGTAGAGATAACGCGAGGCACTCGTGTCGAGGAAGAAGCGTTGTAGCTGTGTCCAGGTCGTGCACGCGCGGCCGTCGGTGCCCTCGACGAGCCGATGCAGATCATCGCTAAGAGTCGCGAGAAATCACAGGGAGATGTGGATGTCGACCGCCTGCCAAGTGTCGTCGGGTACAGCGGGGGCGACGCCCTCAATGATGTGGTCGAGCGCCCGGTACATGGTGAGGAGAGAAGTCATGATCTGTCGCCATTTTGAGTAGTGGGCACCAATGGTGGTGATGGTGAACTTGACGTGGTTGGAGATGTGGATGGAGAGAAGGGGGTGGGAGATGGGCTGGGGAAAGAAGGAGTAGGGTATGTTGTTGAAGCCTGGAGGCGCACTTGCGGAAGCTGCAACGGCGAGGGCATCTGAGAGGTTTCCAAGGTTGACACCGTCAGAAGTTGGGGGTGTTGGTGGAGCATGAGGCATCGCATGTTGCTGTTGTTGGGTTGGTGTTTGAGTGTTTGGATCTATGGGGTTGATAGGTTGGTCGGAGGTGGGAATGAGAATGGGAATTGAGTCCGAGGAAGAAGAAGAGGAGGTGCCGGCCATTGTTGAGCATTGAGATCTGATACCAAGAAGACAAACAGAATGAACGTGTGCCGATAGAGAGGGATCGTGGCCACGCAGGAGCGTGCGGGCGAGATAGAGGGAACAACCCACAAGACTAAGTCCAGCTGTTACAGAGGTAGCCGTTTTGTTCAACACATGGTGGTTCGGCCTCGTCTTCGGAGTTGTCCCGCTGCTCGCCATCGCGCTTTGGCACTGCGCCGATGCATACTACCGTGTCTGCTTCCATGGTAGCCTCAAGCTCCCGCCGGGCCACATGGGCTTCCCCCTCGTCGGCGAGACCCTCTCGCTGCTCTGGTACTTCAAGGTCCTGCGCCGCCCCGACGGTTTCATCCACGCCAAGAAGAGGTACGGGGAGGAGGTGTGCATGTACAGGACGCACCTCTTCGTCTCGCCGCCCGTCCTCGTCTGCTCGCCCGCGGCCAACAAGTTCGTCTTGTAGTCCCCCGATAGCTTCGGCATCCGGTGGCCATCTCCGGAGCTCGTCGGCGTGGCGTCGGTCTCCAACGCCGAGGGCGCCCAGCATGCCAGGCTCCGCGTCTTCATCTTCATGGCCATCAACAAGCCCAGCTCGCTCCAGAGGATCGCGCATCTCTTCCGTTTGACCATGGTGATCCCGCAGATTGGAGGAGGATCGCAGGCTTGATTTGGATCTGCGGAGGTGGCGATATGGGGTTGCGAGCGTTCTTTCTCTTGGGGTTCATGGCAGCACGGCAAGATCGGCGCTCCCCGTTAACAGCCCCTTCCTGACTTTCAGCGGCCGTGCAGCGAGATGCTCTTTTGTGGTAGCATGACGTGGCGTACGATGAGGTGTCCTCGGTAGCGCCAGGGCGAACTCGTGGCCCGAATCCTTGGAGGTATAGAACTGGTTCATTGTGGTAGAGCAGTCCGTGGTGAAGCGCTAGGCGGACAAGCCGGTCCGAATCAAGGTGGATGCGATACTCCTGGTGAATATCAGACTCTGGTGGCGGTTGGAGCCATCGACGATAGTACGTGCCTGTGGGCGCTGTAATCTTGTTGAAGGCGTCGGCGATGCAGTTTGCGATCCCGCCCAAATCTCTCTAGGGGAAATCTTAGACGTGGTTTCCAGGTCGAGCATTGGCGGCACCAACGACGTTCCCTCCCTTGGGGGACAACGTGTGGGAGTTGGACCTGGTTTGTGGGATCAATGTAAGTTGGTGGTGTTAGATGAGGTGGAGCGGTGTGGCTTCAACCGTGCCATGGTGTTCGCGTGTTGAGGTGCGCATGTTGTGGAGGTGTCGACAATAGGTCTGACGAGGGATATGCGGATCTTAACCCTAAAGATTGCCCAGCGGTTTGACGGCTGTAACAACTTCTATAGCGTGTGCATGAGGTGCTCACTACGAGTTTGTTAGACCAGATGAGCACTTGGGTTTCGCCTAGAGGGTGTCTCGGGGTATGTGATATGTCCCTGTTTCCTAGTTGGTGGAGGGATTTTGTGTTCTTAGAGCATAAAGACATGTTAACATGAACTTCACACATCCCCGACTCCTCCAGGTACGTACGTACGCACACGCTGCCTCTCGGGGGAGGTGGCATGGGCGAAACCCTAAGCCGCCGCCGACGACGACTCCTCCTCCCACCTCTCCCCCGCTGCCACCGGAGGATGCCGACGGGCAAAGTCTGGCCGGCCGATGGTGGTAGCGGGCCTGCTTTCTTGCGTGGTGGCCTCTACCACGTAGGGAGCCCCTTGGGCGCTCGAAGGTTGTTGCCCTGACGATGATCTGATGGCTGCGGGTCTGGAAGCCGGGGCGGCGGCCTTGAGCTTTGATGGAGGTTCTCCCTCGGCGGATGGTGGGGCGGGTCACATCTGCTGCCAGGGTCGCAGTCCTAGGGTTTCTCTCACGCCAAGACGAAGATCTACCTTCAGCCTGTTTTCATTGATCTGGTGGAAGTGTCGTGTTCCGGAAGGCTCAGCCGGCGAACTCCCATTGGCGATTCATGCCTGAAGATTGCTGGAACGGATGGGATTCGGTCGCGCGCAACCGGTATTTTTCTGACCGTTTGGTTTTAGAGGGAGCGAGATGAAGCTATGCAGTTTGTTGCCATCGTGGAACATGTCTTTAGTTCCATGGTGAAGTTAGTATGCGGAGAATGTCATGGAAGCCAAGATTTGTGGACTAGCTATGGTGGGTCGAGTCCTGGTTGCGATGAGGAATTGGCTTGGTGATTCGTCAATTGTAGCAGCGGCATCGGAAGGTGGGGGCGGCAGCATAGGAGGAGTTCACAGTCTTATCTTGCAGGGTGAAAATCCAAGGTCTGGCCTTAATTGGCTGTGTCTGGCAATGACCTTGTTGAAGGCATTATTTTGTGAGCGGGGACTTTCTCCAGGGTGAAAACCTATGATCTTTGATCGGACGACGACTGTGTGTGTGCTCTGTTTTCTTCTTAAAGGTGTCGCTATTGAAGATGCTGGACTTCTGATGTTGTTCTGGTGGGGTTAGTGTCGTTGCTACTAAAGATCTTATCGCTATAACGGGACTTTTCTTTTTTGTAATTTTTTTTTTAGCTTTGTGCATCTGTAATGCCAATAGGATAATACGTTGTTGCAGAGGCTGGTTATAATTGGTATCATCGCGATAGCTCCTTTTAAAAAAAATGAACTTCACACATTCTCAGGTTTGTAAGTGTTGTGTCATGGCTTCGGGTCTTTTGTTGTATGTTCTTTATCAGATCTTTGCTTAATAAATATAATAAAAGAGGTTGTATATGCATCTCTACGATGCAGATGCCGGAGGTCATCCTCGGTTTTAAATTGAAATAATGCATGCATACCGGTAGGGAGCAAACTAGACAATCATAAACCTATGCTTTTACTGTTGTCAACGAGATTGTGCAGTGCCGCAGGAAGCTAACCGCGGTGTTCAGGGAGGAGCTTCAGACCAGAAGGAAGAATAATAATGTAGCAAAGGATGATCTGATATGAGCGGGCTGATGCGAACGGAGGATGAGCAGGGGAACAAGCTGAGCGACGACGAGGTGGTGGACACATATATCTATACTATATATGTGTAGGTTCGGCAAAAAAGAGTGTACCTATACACTAAAATACATAGATGCATATGTTTTAGAAGGAAAAAACTAAAACATCAGGCCAATCAGGAGATTAAGCTGTTTGTTGGCCTGGGGTCTCTTTCGCCATTGGGAATGGGCAGGCCGTGCACTTGTGGCTAGACCCATGGCTTCAGTCGGTCCCCCTCTGTGTCCAGTTCTCGGCCCTCTTCGCCATCTCCTCGTCCCCGTCGATCCTCGTGGATGAGGCCTTTCGAGAAGGGAGCTGGAACATCTTGTCCAGCGAACTTTTAGCGAGGCCGAGGCGGAGGAACACCGGCGCCTGGAGGAGGCCCTCCCTACCTCGCTTTCTGGGGAGCAGGACTCGGTTGCTTGGACCCTGGCACCAGGGGGAGTTCTTGGTCAGCTCGGCATACCGAGCCCTCTTCCAGGACCCGGAGCTGAGCTAGATCTCTCCCCTGTGGAAGGCCCCCCCTCCCCCTCAGTATCTGCATCTTCCTGTGGCAGCTCCTGCGGGATCGGCTACCATCAGGGGTCGAGGTGGCAAAGCTAATGGTCCAGGCAATGGCCGGTGCCCCCTATGTGGGACTCCGGAAACCTGTGTCCATATTATGTTCTCATGTTCGGCGGCTCAGTTTTTGTGGAACTGTGTTAGGGAAGCCCTAGGTCTCTCCTGGCAGGCCCAGGAGCTTGGGGAATTCTGCAGTGCATCGGAAGGGGCCGCCTTTTCTGGATGGTCTTTGTGGCCTTGGCGTGGTCCCTATGGAATATTCGCAACAAGATGGTGATTGAGCATATTTTCCCCTCCCGGGCGTCTGACTTATTTTTTTTTCTTATTGCTTCTCTATAGCAGTGGTCCCCGTTGGTGCGCCAGCATGACCAGGCGGCCTTCGACATCACCCTCCGTGCCCTGAGAGTGGTGGCGGCCCCTTTCTCAGCGACATCTCCGGCTTGACTACTGCTTTGTCCAGGGTGGTGGCGGTGGCGGTGCCCCAGTTGCTTTCTTTTATTTTCTTGGGTCGTCTTATGCTGTGGCCAAGCAGTCATACTTGACCTTTTCCATGTTTTCTTTGGCTGAGGCCGTTGTGGTTGTGTATGGATGTTGTATGAACCTGGATTTGGCTTTATTTATAAAGCAGGACGGGAGCCTGTTTCGAGAGAAAAACTAAAACATATCCTATATTTTGTAACTGATGGGAGTACATCTGTTCACATCTGTAGTAGAGTGTAGGGCACATACCGACATGGAACTACTTTGAGGTGAGTGTACTTGATCCATGTGGTGCTGGGAATGTGCTGTCTGCAGTTAAGAATCGACTCGCCGGGAGGGTGTTTGATCAAGCTTTGACGAGCAACCGATGAGCCACAACGAATGCGACTCGTTTAACAGGTTTCTCTTTCTTAATTAATTTCTGATTGTGTTATTCGAGTATTTTGTTCGTATGCGAGCCGAGGGCCAAAGAATCTGCCTCAACGAATCTGCAGGAAGCGCCATATGTTATGCAAGCTGTCATCGGGGAGTACCGTGAGCAACGGCGACATGTGTATGCTCCTTGTCGCCATGCATGTAGTGCTATTCAGGAAATAAGCATCTTTCTGTATTGTGTTAGCACACGCATCAAGCTCTAACTCTGTTTCATAAAATAAGTTGGAATTGAGGTTTAAAATCTACAAGTGTTCACACATTTACACAAAAGTCTCTGCAAGGCGTAGAGGGTGGACCCATGCACAAGATATCGCGCGCACAATTAGAATCATGAATAGAGTAGTATTTTCTCCATCTGTGTTCGCATTTGTCTAGATTCACATCTATATGTACTTTATCCCTCTAAAAATAAATGACTTAGATTTGTTTAGAATTAGATCTGTTATGAGACGGATTTTTTCATAATATCTATTTGTTAAATATCCTAATTATTGCTATATTTCTTTCGATATATCTGGCCAAACATCGAAATTGTTTACTAAGTTTATACCTCAACTATCAGAGAGAGTAGTATATAACACCACTGCATGGTCTATCTACCTTAGTCGTACAGAAACCTCGGCATACTCGTCAAGAAATGCAAGTGGCTGAGTGGGCATGGTGGTTCGGCCTCGTCTTGGGCGCTGTCCCGCTGCTCGCCGTCGCGCTCTGGCACGGCGCCGATTCGTACTACCGTGCCCGCTTCCATGGTAGCCTCAAGCTCCCGCCGGGCCACATGGGCTTCCCCTTGGTCGGCGAGACCCTCTCGCTGCTCTGGTACTTCAAGGTCCTGCGCCGCCCCGACGGTTTCATCGACGCCAAGAAGACGAGGTACGGGGAGGAGGTGTGCATGTACAGGACGCACCTCTTCGGCTCGCCGTCCGTGCTCGTCTGCTCGCCCGCGGCCAACAAGTTCGTCCTGCAGTCCCCCGACAGCTTCGGCATCCGGTGGCCGTCGCCGGAGCTCGTCGGTGTGGCGTCGGTCTCCAACGCCGAGGGCGCCCAGCACGCCAGGCTCCGCGGCTTCATCGTCGCGGCCATCAACCAGCCCAGCTCGCTCCGGAGGATCGCGCAGGCGGTCCAGCCGCGGGTCACCGCAGCGCTGCTCTCGTGGGCGGACAGGGGAACCATCACCGCCGCCACGGAGATCAGGACAGTAAGTCAATCCGCATGATGCTTGTGTTTAAATCTAATGGTTAAGGGCAGGAAGAACACTTTTGCTTCGGTCCCTCCCCCCTCCCCCTCTCCCCTTCAAACTTTGACAAACAAAAACTCACACCAATTGTTTTCAGGACCGTACGAACCCACCGGAAGTCCATATGGTCCTCTTAGACGTATACTCCCCGTACACGAATACTCATGTGCCTGCAGAAGTGAAAATCATAAGTTATATAACAGCAACAACAAAAAAATTAAATATGACATGCAAAGACGTAGATCGCGATAATAAGAGGTGGGATCAGCCGTCCGGGACATGGATTATACTCAGTTCGACCGAGTACACATATACGGAGATATACGTGGCCTCGATATGGGGTTTTGACGGGTCAAAGAAATAAAATGGTCCATGAAACTTAAGTTTAGGGGGGGGAACCCAAGCACACCTCAAGGAAGAATTGTAATGCTAGGCTGCCATGCGTCAATGCTGCAGGTGACGTTTGACAACATATGTGAGACGTTCGTGAGCATGAAGCCATCGCCTCTTACAGCCAAGATACGGCAGTGGTTTGCCGGTGTGGTTGCTGGGGTCAGGGCAACTCCGTGGGACATTCCCGGCACAGCATTTCATCGTGCTCTTAAGGTACTTCACTCAATTAAATTAGTTCTACAAACTCAATTAAATTCATGTACTCCCTCGGTCCAAAAAAAGATACCACCATAGGTTCACATGTATCTATATACTAAAATGTGTCTAAATACATAAGAATCTACATAAATTTGTGACATCATTTCAGAACGGATGGACTAGAGATGCAATGCATGGATACTACAGAGCAAACTAGACAATCATAAACCTTTCACTGTCCTGCAGTGTCGCAGGAAGCTAACCGCGGTGTTCAGGGAGGAGCTTCAGACCAGAAGGAAGAATAATAATGTAGCAAAGGATGATCTGATGAGCGGGCTGATGCGAACGGAGGATGAGCAGGGGAACAAGTTGAGTGACGACGAGGTGGTGGACAGCATAGTCTCCCTGGTCGTGGGGGGCTATGAGTCCACAGCTAGTGCTATCATGTGGGCTGTCTACTACCTCGCTAAATCACCAGATGCCATTGCCAAACTGCGTGTAATACTTCACTCATGTTAATACTACATATCTCAAACCTGGATGGATCATTAATCTGTGATGAGCATCACTTCAACAGGAGGAAAATGTGGGGATGCGCAGGGAGATGAATGGGGCGAGTAACTTCCTTTCCTTCGACGACACGGCCAAGATGAAGTACACTGCCAAGGTGGTAGAAGAAGCAATCCGGCTGGCCAACATTGCCCCAACGATCTTCCGTGTGGCACACAAAGATGTCGAATATAGAGGTTATACAATACCAAAGGGATGGAAAGTTGTGGTGTGGCTCCGTTCCTTGCACACCGATGCACGGTACTATCCCGACCCACTCACCTTCAACCCGGATAGATGGGATGTAAGTGCCTCTAATTTATTGGCAGCAGATCAATCCATTTTTAAAACTGAACTCCTCTTTGTGTGCTTAAGAAACTTGAGATTGTTCAATCTGGTGTGTTCCTGCGCTTCTTGTTGTCTAAAACCAAATGAGTTTCCAATATGATCGATGATGAGCACTATAAATGAATTGATCGATGATTTCGCAGAAACCAGCGAAGCCAGGAACATACCAGGTGTTTGGAGGTGGACATAGGATCTGTGCAGGCAACATGTTGGCAAGACTTCAGCTGACCATCATGTTGCATCACCTAGCCCTTGGTTACCAGTGAGTAGCTAAGAGCCTAGTTAGAACTTAAGAACCCTTATTACGTATTTATTTGCTGAATCTTTGTTGGTTTTAATTTATTTTCTTTCCAGATGGAAGTTGCTTAATCCTGATGCGGCGATTGATTATCTACCACACCCAAGGCCAGTAGACGGTGCGGCTATGGCCTTCCGTAAGCTTGGTACAAGCTCCTCGGAGGATCCATTGAAATGAAAAAAAATCGTGTATTGTTGTCCTAAATATATGTGCCTCCTAGCTAGTACCATCTCAGGAACCCAAACAATAATGTCTCTTCTTATTTTATTACCAGCCAGTCTATCACTTTTATGATGTATGTATGAGCGTATAACCATATCAGACCATCCAATGTAAACCACTTTGCAAGTGTTCTAAATCTGTTCTCTATGTAAATATACATGAATGCAGCTCCATGGTCTCTTGTTCGTTGGATTTTTTTTTCTCGAAATGGGGAATAGAGCGCCGGCCTCTGCATCGAGTGATGCATACAGAATTGTGTTAGTTTGATCTCTCCCGTTCGAGCCCAACGGCCCGAACGAGCCCCTTATCCGTGCCCTGATCAGGGGCGCCCAACCTTATCATGGTTGGTGGGCCCCTGTCGCCGCGCTATATAAAGTGGTGGGGGACCAGCAGCACGCGTCACGAGGATCGCCGCTGTGCCAATCACCCCACCTACATCCCTACCGATCTAGGGTTTAGCGTGAGCCGACGGGAAGCGCCGCCACCACCGCACACCTACGTCGTTGCCCTTCTGCCATGGCTACTGATGCCAGCACTAGTTCTGGCACTAGCTCCGGCACCCCCTCTGGCTCTTGTCTGTCGAGCCAGGGAGCAGGTAGTCCCTCTCCTCTCAGATCCCTCTCTCCC
The DNA here is from genome assembly GCA_023614405.1 of Avena insularis. Lineage (NCBI taxonomy): Eukaryota > Viridiplantae > Streptophyta > Magnoliopsida > Poales > Poaceae > Avena > Avena insularis. The sequence continues at coordinate 374,301,259 of CM042691.1, read as the reverse complement.
TCTCTTAGTTTAGGGTCTAGATACGCAAGGTAAAGTGCTACTGTATAGATCTAGACTAGTTTGTTGCAAAGCTGAATTAACAAGTTGTATTATTCAAAGTGCAAAATGCACTTGTTCGACTCTGAAAACAAAATTTGAGGCCATATGCAAATGAGTTGGCACAAATAAATAAGCTTTGGTTTCTATTGTAGGTGCTTTCTTCAAAATTAATAAGACCAAACATCCCCACATCTACATAATATGCACATGTGTTGAGATCATGATTCATCAACTAAAACAATTTGGCATTCAATGATATATCTTTGGTACATCATTTATTCACCTAGACTGATGTGAATTTTCATTGAAATGTCCCCAAACCAACCTCAATCCATTGACACTCTATATAGCCTCACAAAAAATTGTAAATTCATTCACCCCTACTGCCCCTTTTTTTATCGGTTAGGCAAGCAAAGAAGGACCCAATGATCTTTGAATAAGTGCATTGGGAATGGAACGAAACTGAAGAAATCAAAATAGCTTTTGAAAAGTGAATTGGGAATGGGAGACTTCAGAAGATTAATATGTTCAAGTACTTGATCTGGAGTCTCATTGGAAATCTCATGAACAAGACAAATTGAGTGTCGTCGATACGGGATGGGGTTACTTTGGTAGTTCGGTTATTATAAGTCTCTACATAGCCAATATTATGATGACTGGAATAGAAGGAGACACTAAACGAACATCGTGAGAATCAATGGTTGTAAGCATCATATGTACATCATCATTAACCTTAACCAATCAAATATAATATTTGGTTAAGGTTGGACTGGCTACTAATAAAAGAGTAGTTCACATAGCCAATGGTGACCAGGAACTCCTAGAAACTTTAGCTTATTGTTTGGCCTCTGGTCGACCAAGCCACATACTTGATTGAGAATAAGAGACTTAATTAATACTGTAGTGATTCATTAATCAGGCAGATCACCATATGTTGGTTAAAATTGACACAGACTGCATCGATCTAGATCATTCAAGACTCCAAATGCCATATAAATCAGACTCATATTGATCCAGATGTTAAGCACCCACGGACTAGTGATGCAATTGGAAAATTACAAAACCGCGTTTTTGTTTATTACAAGTAAAGGAAGACCAGCTTTTCTATTGCTTGCCGAAGAAGTACACTAGGCTTGCAATGATGGTAGCGAAAACTCACCCTTTGTTTTTTACTACGGGAGGTATATCTCATAATCCGTATTTTAAGATCACTTTTGGGGTACCTTTATCCTCTTTAGTTTAAAAATGATTTTTTTTGAACAGGGGTAGAGACTACCTTCATATTGACCCACTTGCATCTCTACCACAGACCGAATAATAAATTTTAGATCTAATTGTAAAAATTATTTGGATAATGTGGCTCAAAGTGGGGCATGTTTTAGACCATCCCTTTATCTTGCTTTCATTACTCCATAATAATTCCTAAAAAGAATGCCACTGATTTGCCTAGATTCGTGTGTATTTATACATATTTTAATGTGTATATATATATATATAAATTTAGATAATAAAATTGTGACAGTGTTTTGGAGACGAAGGGAGTATGTAATACTACTCCATCTTTTTTAGAATATAAGATGTTTTAGCTTTTTTCTAAAATACATGCATCTACATGCCTTTAGTGTGTACGTATGGTTCACTCATTTTGCTTCGTTCCTACACAGTAAAAAAATGTCTAGATACATAGGTTTTAGGAAAAAGCTAAAATATCGTACTCCCTCCATCTTGAAATAGATGTTTTAAGTTTATTTAAATTTGGATGTATCTAGTGTTAGACACATTCAAATTTAAATAAAATTTAAGACATCTATTTTGAGATGGAGGAAGTATATTTTAAAGCTGAGGGATTAGCAACTACGAGGAGTATATAGTAGTACTCCCTCCGGTCCAGTTTATTAGGCACGCATGTAGTTTAAAAAATATTTAACCATCAATTTTAACTAATAAAATATGCAATATATGTCTAAAAATATACCATTGGAAAATATTTTTAAAGATGAATCTAATTGTATAATTTGTGTGACATATTATGTAAAATTTATTGACCAAAATTAATAATAAAAGTTGTTCTTAAACTACGTGCGTGCTGAGTAGCAACAATTGTTTGTGTCGTTGTTACGAGTTGATTTCTATAGAATATTTTTTAAGCTATAGGGAATTTCACTACTAGAGTGACCCGACTAGGCATCGTATCAAGTACATCATGCATAAATTCCCTACCTTCAGAGCGTATGACATCTGTTTTACAATATAAGTCTTTTTAGCAAACTGCTCCTTCATCTTATCTGGATCGATCATAGAAGAACCATCAACTTTATTAATTTAGTTATATATATAGGGTCTTCTAGACAAACTACATGTAGGGTTTTTTTTAGTGGAACTACATATTGATATTAGGTATATATAGAATAGAGAGATATAAGTTTGGGCTTTATCTTTTCTTTTAGTAAACGTTCTAACCTCTAGGCTTTATCTAATTGCCAATTTTCCAATTATTTATGGGCCAAATATGCGGCCCGTGTTGAACAATGGCCACTACGAGCAAACTCATCGGCCCAAACAGTAGTGCTGTTTACTGAAACTGGCCCATCAAAGAACGCCCGAGAGGAGAAGCTGCTTCCCCCTTCCAAGCTGCAGATAATTTCGGATAACATTTTACGGCTCCCCTTCTTCCCGACTCCGCCCCTCCAAATCGCAGCTCAAAGTCGCGTCCATGGCTTCAGCCGCAGTCTTTCCGAAGCTTCAGCTTGGTCCCAGATGCCACGGATACTCCCAGCATCAGGTCACCCTAATTTCTTCAACCGATACACGAGCAGAGCTGCAGCTTTCCGAGTGATTTTGGCATAATCTTACACGGTGGCTTGCCATTGTTTCAACCTTGTAGGTGACTGACCCGGCTCACGTCCACATCAAGATTGGTGATGCCTGCAAGTGTCCCATTCCCGCCCAACGGTAAACCCTAAATTTTTCCATGGACCATGGTTGTATATGTGTTGCTTTTGTTGCTTCGGTCTTCAGTTTACCAATAGGACAGTTGCGGTTCATTCCACCAGGTTGCTTGTTTCTACCGGGAGAAGTTCGAGGCATACATTCCTGCCGGTGTCGGCGGCTCGATCAGGTGAGCTGAAGCTTGTGCCACAATGTCGTCAGAAGTACACATGCTAATCAGTTCCATGATGTTCAAGTGCAATGTGCCAAACCTTCAGAACCGGACACCTGTGTTAACGTGTTCAGAGAACTGCAGGCCGGGGCTCATCGGTTGCCGAAGAAGAGAAGACCGGGCTGCTGCTAGATAGCTTCAAGACATCAGTTGTCTCGCGCACCGACGAAAAGATCAATGTGAGATTGTAAACTCCGCTAATGCGTGTTAAGCTGAAGTTGTCCACATCTGTAAACCAAGTTCTTTAAGTTTCCCGGTCACGTCAGTTTATACAGACATTTCTCTTCAACTTAATTATACGTCAGAAGTAGGACTTTATGTAGGACACATAGTGACATAGAGCTGTTTTGAGGTGAGTGTGTACTTGATCCATCTAATGCTGGGAATGGGCTGTCTGCAGTTAAGAATCGACTTGCCTGGGAAAGTGACACAGAAAGTGTTTGATCAAGCTCTGACGAGCTTGGCTCGTGATGCGCCGCCGGTTCCAGGTTTCAGGAGGTCCAAGGGAGGTATTAGTCCTCATATTTTTCCTTGCAAGAAACAGTTTATTTATTTGATTGCTTCAAGCTACTGAATAAGCTAACAATATTGTTTTACTCTTTCTTCATGGTCATATGTTGGATCATTGAAGGGAAAACATCAAATGTAAGTGCCTATGAACCTTTCACGTCTCACTTGCAACTTTCCCGTGATTCTTTCCCCTGATTTATGTGTGCAATCCTTGCATTCCGAATGGGGCTCAGTTCCTGCAATTGTCACTTTTAATTGCAAGGATCCCTTCTATTTCACGCATACATTGACTAGAATTTCTTCCAACCATAACTGTTTAAGGTGGGTTGTTTGCCAACTCTTGCTCAGAGTTAAGATACCGTCCTTCTTCAGCAATAAAAGCACACAGGGAGTGTTTTCCGTCAAGCATGAGTACCCGCAACCGTTACCAGCTAAAATTTTCAACCAAAAGTGCTGGCTACTAAATACGAAATTGCAATCAAGAAGTTACACGGCTGGACACAAGTTATTAGAATCAAGCCTGCACTGCTGTCCTAACGCCCACATTAACAACCGAACTGACCACACCTTCTGAACTTTCGTACTGTATTCAGATACCAAGCAGCATCCTCCTGTCCATGCTCGGCAAAAGCCGGGTCACGAAGTTCATCCTTCAGGAGATACTCAGCGTCACCGTCGGGGATTTTGTCAAGAAGGTTGGTGCCATTTCAAGTAAAATTAGATAGTAAGACAAAAACCTTTTCACTTTTGGGGTTCAGAAAACTGACGCTAGCTAGCATTGCAACTGATCCAGGAAGAGCTGACGGTGAACCCTGAAATCTCAACAACGCAATCAGAAGGTGACCTCGAGTCGTCGTTCACGCCGGGTTCGTCGTTCGGGTTCAATGTGATCCTGCAGCTGGAGAAGGAGCCGGACTCTGACGAGGCTATTGAGGTTGAGGTGGAGGCATCTGACGTCAAGGACGCCCCTGAGGTGCAGCACTCCGACCCTGAAGAGGCTTCTCAAGAGGAGCCGGCGTCCTCCACATAGTTCAGAGAACAAAGCTCATGTGTGCTGCTGCATACCTTGTATGATCCACCTGTGTACTCTTAGGAGAATGTACTGTACTTCAGAAGAACAAAGCAAACAATTTTGAGATAATAATAAGACATTGTAGGTGATCTGCAAGTTGCAGGTGACACATCACTGAAGATACGTGTGACAGTGCTGACTACTGAACATACACTTGGATCAGGAATTATGTTAGATTTGGGGAGATTGTGCCAGAGGAGAAACCTTGAGGACCCATGATGACAGCACAGCGGCCGTAATGGAAAATCCTATCCGCTTCGTCTGGAGTGTATGATCCGCTGACACCTTGGCTTCGAACTACCCGAATCAACCAATCAATCATTCGGGGTGCTCCACATTTCAAGGTTCACACTACCCCCACATCACCAGTGACATACCAACTGCACGCCTACTCCATGCAACAGGCCAACAGTACAAGAAACATATCTTAATAAATAAATAAATCCTTTTTCTTTTCAGTTTCGACTCCATCATCGTCTACAAGAATCCCCTGACATGACAGTATTTCCCAACTTCCTGACCAGATCATTAGCAGCGCTGACATCTATGCTAAATGTATCAAGGAAATCAAAGGATTAGGTTAAGTAGGTGCAGGATCATATTAGTAGGTAGTAGTAAGGAAATCATAGCAGTGGGCAGTAGCATCAATACACAGGAACAGGTCATTTCGTTAGGAAGAACTGATTAAATCCAGGACCTAGAAACGATTATTCAGAGCAACCATATCATTATTCCCTATCACGGTCACAGTGTCAATACTGAATTTCCAGACAGAATAGCAAGAGTGTTTTGTTGTGTGACCACCTTCCACCTAGAAGTTCAAAAGGATAAACCTAACAAACTTATTCCCTTTCCGTTCTAGTCCAAACACTGCTCGGTGACACACCAACCAGCTGCTGCTGGCAATCATAGTACACTTCTTGGTACATTGTGGATGCATGCACAGGCTCTGCTCATCATAGGCGACGGCTCTACTGCCACAGATTGGATTCTCGTTCTCCTAATTATATGGTGTTCCTTCTTGTTCATGTCTTCCTTTTCTCAAACACAAGGAAGATCCCAGATTAGTACTTCAAGCAGGTGACCAAATTATTGTCAGGCAAATTAGCAGGTGACCAAATTATTGTCTACTTATCAACATAGACTGGTTCATATTAATGAGTATACACGGTTGGGCATTGGCTGGATTGGTGAACTAAAAATATCTGGAAATAATGTGACACTCAAGCTTGGTTTTATTTAATGATAAGTAATGTTTAGTTGTAGAGGGTGGCCAGTCACACTCCACGGAGGTACTGCAACCTATCGTTGAAATCGAACGCGTTGGTAGCTTAACCACCAAAGTACACACACCAATTCTTGCCTTCCAAAATTAATGCTGCCGGAAGTGAAGACATCACAGAAAGTAAATACATTGGACTTTAATGTCGTAAAAGTAGGAATATACTCTGTTTTCTAGAGTTACTGAGATGTTTTCAACATTTGACCAAGCACCTATAATATCAACATATATAATATAAAAAAACCTTGGGCATAAACATAAGAGCATCTCCACTCGTTTGGGCGAATCCAGGCCAAAAACCGAACCTTTTTTCGCCAGGCGTATCCAGGCCGAGTTCCCACGTTCGGCTAAATTTTATTAAAGATGGGCGAATATAGGCGGATTACATCGAATTTAAACTAAATTAGTACATAATAAACTAAAAAATTAAAAAGGCCGCCGCCGTGGCCTTCGTCGATGCCGTCGCCGTTCTACATGCCGAAGTTGCTGTAGAACGCCGTGTAGCCGGGATCGGCCCTGCCATCATCCTCGCTCGTGCCGCCGGGCGGTCAGGAAGGAGCTCTCGCCCGGTCGCCGCACCTCCACGGCTGGTAAGAAGAGCCGTCCTCCTCGTCGTCGTCGAGGACGAAGAGCGGGGCCTGCCCTGGTAGGCGAGCTCGTGTCCGGACAACGCCCGTCTCGGCCATGGCTAAGTGGGGAGGGGAGAGTGAGGGTGTTCGCCAGAGTTTCGGGATGGTGGGCTGGGGAGCTGTGAGAGAGTGTGAGGAACTTTGGCGAGGGGTATGGCTTATATAGGCCGAGGTGGGCGGCGAGGGCGGGAGGGGTGTAGCGGCGGGAAGTTAGTGCCCGCCGGTCCATCGCGGGAGCCGAGGCGGCGGGCAAGGATTAATGTCCGGCGGTCGCCGCGTGGTTCCGAGGATGACGACGACTCGGCTTTCGTCGCTGAATCGGCGGGTCCACACGCCGCTTCATTTTCTGTGTCCGGCGTACCCGGGAACCTGGGTTCGGCCTAGGTAGTCCGGGCCAAAGTTGGCCCAAATCCGGACGAAAACAGCTTCCTGTGTACGCGACTGGGTCGATTTTCGGCGTCCGGACCTAAATTCGGCGTCCTAGGTAGCCGAGTGGAGACGCTCTAACACAACCTTTTATGATGATGTGACGGAGGTTTCGCATACACGGGAACCTTTAGCGTTAAACATTGGTAAATAAATAAAACTAAAAATACTAAACCAACATGAAAGAAAACTGGGAAATAAATTAGAAAGTGTGATGATTTCTTATGGGGCTAAAAATTATTTAAAAAAATAAAAATGAAATTTGGAAGAAGAAGAAGAAGAATTAAAAAAGAATGGAAATAACATGGAATTATAAAATCAAGAATGTTCAAGAAAACTTACTAGAAATACAAGAATATGCACGATGGATTTTTTAAAGATTTAGAAAAAATTAATTAAACTTGCCAAATTATATGGTTGTATTAACTAAATTCAACGGGTTTGTAGAATATTTGGATTATATGAACTTTAAAAGTTTATAAATGTTTGGCAGGTTTGCAAGAATACTTATCACTCAAACGCATCCCTCGTTTTGTCGGTTATTTTTTAGAAAGTCAAGGGTGATGCTACATGCAAATTTCTAGATCAAATGACATCACAATTTGACAAAACCCTCTTACTTTTTTGTGGAATTGCATACAACAATCTATCGATGTTTAAGGGCCTCTTGGGATTGTAGGAATTTCACAAAAAAAAATTAGGATTTCAGTCCTTAGAATTTTTCATATGGATTGTCTTTGGGTCAAAGGAATTGTGCTACCCAAATTCCTATGGATTAGATTTCTACGCGTCAATCCCAAAAGATTTTGAATGTCCACTCCAATTTCATTTATAGACTCGTGCGCGTAGGATCGATGCAATTTTCATATGTTTTTCCCGTGATTTATCCAAACAACTATTCATGTAGTTTTTTCTGCGGTCTATAATTTTTTGTTTTGCATTGCGAAATTCCCATGTTTTGGTTTTTAAGGGAAAATTCTTGCAAACCTGCCAAACATTTATAAACACAGCAATAAGTCTTGTGGTCAAAGAGGCCCTAAGTCTTACGATACATTGGCATCATAGCTCTTAGGTCCTAGCACCAGAACTAAAAGTAAAACAAAGTAACCAAATCTACATGTCTAGGCTCTAGAAGGAGCTAGTAGAAGCTAGCTAGCACCCAAAGATAGCGCCACATCTCTTGGAAAGATCGCTTCTCCGCCTCTCCATCTCTAGCTTCAAAATGCAAGCACTCATGCATGGAGCCCCGTGTTCGGCCGGTCATTTGGATGGCGGGAGCCGGACCTTCCCCAAACAGGCAACTACGAGTGCGCAATACCTGTCCCGAATCGTTAAATACAACCTCAAAAGCATTCGTGTATCCAGCAACGCGTGTACTAGATGATGTATAGCCCGAAATATCTTAATAATGATGATCATGATGGTTAGCGAACACGCAAGTATTATCGTCTTAGGCAGCCCTGTATTTTTCTTACGGCAGCTACTAAATCTCCGTCGAGTGAGAATCAGCTTAGTTCTCGGCCAGCTGCAACCCCACAAATAGCCCTCATTCATCATGGATCAGTTACAACTTACTTACAACTAGATAAATCTTAGGGAAAGAGCCGCCTCCGCGTTAGAAGAAAAAGTCTCCGCCTCCTTTGTAGATCGGTTCCCCCTCCTCCGGCCGGCATCGCCAACGTCGGAAGGGGTGGGGAGCCCGATCTATAAGTGGAGTTTCTAGTAACAGTGTCGATTTTGTCAAATTAGGTTTAGGGTTTTGCTAGCCATCTTCGCTTCATATTATTTACAATAAGCAATCTTCGGTCATTCCTTCGACAACGAGATCTCTTTTCCGATGTCAATGGTGGTATTGGAAGATTAAAGTTCTCTAGGTATGGGTCTTCAGATCTTGGTTCGCCAGATCTATTTTAGATTTTTTTTTTCTCATGGTTGCAGCGAGGTTTGTCCTCGCAATATTTGTCCCGGTGGCTACATCCTTGACAATGATGATTCCTACTATCGGCTCATCAGCGACGTCGATCGGGCAGTTCGGTTATTATTCCTTGAAATATTGATGTTGGTACTCTTGTCGATGTTGGTTGATTACTTCAATAGCTGTGCGCGTGCATACAGTCTTGGCATCGTGGCGCAAATTAAAATTATGGGAGAACCAACGTTGGTATTTACATGTCTTTGGTTTGGTTTCTATGTCAGTTTAGTTTGGCTTCCTTCTGGAAAGTGCAAGATTCTATCATAGAAGAAGAAATAGTACAAAGACCTCAAAGATTTATTAGTTTCTTTTAGACTTTATGTTGTGATCGTTGGAGTCAGCTCATGTGTCTTTACCATGTAATATTTGCTTCTATTAATATAATATGGTATTGATTGTCAAAAAAATACAACTATACAACTAGATAAATCTTAGTTACAATTCACTCGATCACAACTCAAATGCCATATATACCAATCACCGTGCAAATGCAGTAGCTCTGGAGTCGACCGAGCTCGAAACTAATTCTCTGTTGGCCGAGTGCTAGCAATCATGCTTTCTTATCGTGTCTTAAGCATAATATTGGCATTTTGAACTACTAGTTTTAATACTACTCCTTGACATAGCCGGTAGTACATTGAACCAGTAACCTGTGTCTACTATGATTAGTCGAGACTTTCCAGCAAAGACACGGTCTGACGTGCAATGCTAGCTAGCTAGGCTAGTTATACAAAGTGAGGCGAGCAAACATGACATAGGTCAGCATCGCGACCTAACCCACAAGTGGCCAACCGGGAAAACAGAACGGGAAAGTAACAACAACACGGCGGAACAGAACGGACGCGCAAACTGTACAAACGGTGACATCAGTCATCAGTGGGTGACTCGGGGAGGCGATGATGCGAGCGAAAGCGTTCTAGTTACACTGCCTCATTTGTCACGGCACGCGTAAACGCACTCATTCACTCCCTTTGGCCAAATATAGGCAGGTTGGCTTTAGCTTTTACAATCTCCCATGCAAGTCTTGGATTTAAAAAATTGATTTATCACGCTAGTGAAAAGGTATCGTCATAGCTAGAAGTAGAGACAGCGTGGATTTGGTGAACCTAGGTACGCCGTGAACTCTTTCTATAACCAATAAAGTTGAAAATGTGTCTAAAAATACGTCATAAATCATGTACTCCTGGTGAAAATGCGTGGAGTATATGAAAGTCAATCTTAGAACTAAAAAATTATGTAAGTTGTCCGAATGTAGACATTCTCTTCACAATCTGTTTTGTTTTGTGAATCACCTCCTGGTGGCCGGATGACTCCTTGTCGGAATTGTATCACTATTACTTGTTAGACAAACAATTTTACCAGGTCCAGGCAGGTTGGAGTGAGCATGCCATACGGTATGGTACACCAAAGGTATGGATCCAACAGCTTCAACGTGAGATTGGCTCATTCCTTCTTTTGGTTCCTTGTATTTCTCTCCTTCCATGTGCATGCTATTCTGCGCCTTTTTCACCTCTATTTAGCGCGTAACACATTCCCCTAACGGGGCCATCGTTTTACTCAACGTGCACATGGTATCAGACCAGCCTCTTTCATCGATGTTCACTTAAGATCGCACGATAAAAGGAAATGATCGAGAGATCCCCTGGACGATGATCCCCCTCCCTTCCTCCCAATGGCGTCCTCCTCGCAGACGTCGACCTTGGCGGCGGATCTTGGAGCACCGTCGTCCGACAAACTCTCCTGCGAGAACCATCCCTTGTGGGGGCTGTGAGGATGCCCTCCTTGCGAGGAACGCAGGTCTTGGGGGCATTTAGACGGCTTCGACCCGATGCCCACAAAAACTTTGGAGGTTGAAGATGAGGAAACAAAGAAGATCACCATCCCCAATCCAGCCTACGGTGTTTGGATTTTGAGGGATCAGGTTGTAACTTACCTGCTCAAAACTTTATATCCTGATGTACTCGTCGATGTTCTTGGTTTGGAGCATGCAACCGAGATTTTGAAGACAATTGGAAATGTTTTCTCCGCACAATCCTAGGCCCGGATCGTAATGCTTCGTGCAACCCTCGCCAACACGACTAAGAGAGAGCTCACTGCCACAGTGTACATCACCAATATGACGGGATTCGTCTCGGATCTTGTTGTTGTGGGGAGGGTCATCTCTGACCTCGAGCTCAAGGAGTACATCCTTGCCGGTTTAGGTGGGAAGTACAATGCTCTTGTCGACTCTGTCAATGCCAGCCCCGCCACTTCCTCGGCTAATGAGCGCAATCATCTCATGGCATCGCCAACAAATGTTGTTTGAGTCCAAGCATCCCTCTAGAACCTTCACTTCATCGGCAAACTCTGCGGATCGCAGCTATGGTTTGCACCCTAGGCATGTGGGTGGCTACCCCCTAAGGCTCCTATGGTGGCAGCCAAAATAATTATGGTGGCGATCACAACCAGTAGCATGGCCTCCACGTTGCAAGAAACTCCGGATGGTGTTTGTTGTTTGCAGGCCAAAGGGGGTCGCGGTCGTGGCCACCACACGCTCTCTCCTCACAAAGTGTCACATGCCAAATTTCCAAGAAGTACGGGCACCCTGCATGAGTGTCAGAAGCACTATGGTGGTGATGATAATGATGATGATGATGATAGAACACATACTAATGACAAAGTTTCGCACATGGCCTCATATGGTGTTGATACAAATTGGTACATGAAAACATGTGCCACGAATCACCTCATCGGTGAATTGAGAAAATTATCCACTCATGAGCAGTACAAGGGACATGATCAAGTCTATAATGCTAGTGGTCAAGGTATAGCAATTAAACATATTGGTCATTAGATTTTTCACATCTTCGCAATATTTTACATGTTTCCAGTGCCTCCAAAAATCTACTATCCACTCACAAATTGCTCTTGGTAATAATGACTTTGTTGAATTTCACATTTCCTTCTCTCCACAAAGAAAATTTGTAGGGTTCGCAGCATAGAAAACAAAAAATTTCCTATGATGGAACAACTATGTACCAAGATCTATCTACTAGATACAAACAACGGGCGGATGTATATCTGTAGAGAACATACCCTTGAAGACCGATAAAGCTTAACGAGTCCAAACTCGTGGTTGATATAGACGATCTCTTGCCGATCTCAAGATCGAGAGGAAGTCCTAGCGCCGCAAACCAGCGGCGCATCCGTGCTCGCACACATGTCCGAGGCACCGAGCAACCTCCGTCTCCTCGCTCCAGCGATGTAGCGGAAGCACAACTCTTTCTTGCCGAATAGCCACCGAGAACATGTATCTCGCTAGTCCGAGACCATGGGGGATAAATACTAGAGGGGAAGAGAGATCCTTCACGAGGAGGTGTGAGTGAGAAGTGAGGAGAGGGGCTCCTTATATAGGGGAGGGGGGAAGCCCAAGGGGGCATGGCCGCCGGCCATGGAGGGTGCCCCCACCTCTCCCTCATTCATGTGGGTGGACACTCCACTCACAAAATGCCCCTTCAATTTTCTCCACTCAAAATCCCACTCAATTTAATGCAAACTCTCATTAAATAAAACTCCTTTTATTTATTCAGAATTTTGTCAATTACTTTAATGAAAAACATTCTCATATAACCCCTTGCTAGTATTTCATTTCACATGCAGAAACACTTTCTACAATTTCACCCGAAAACCCGTTTCAGTATCTAGTGAGATAAATTCCTGCACTTGTTATTCTTTCCGGCATGAAACTTTTTCTCCAAATGGATGTCGGTGTCTCTTAAGTGTGTCACCCTACGGTTCGCAATAATGCGGGCATGATCGATACCCCTCTCGGATCAATAATCAGAGGCGGGATCTGGAGACCCATACTGACTCCCACACATTCAACGATGACTTTCTTGTGATCGTCGGAACCTTTTACGCTAGTATCTTAATCCCTTTGTTTCGTGATATATTACATGTCCGAGATTCGATCATCGGTATCTTCATACCTAGTTTGATATCGTTACTGACATGCACTCTTTTCTTGTTCCCGTGATATAACATTCTAGTGATCAAATCACTTGCTTGCAAGCTAATCAATGTGATATCACCGAGAGGGCCCAGAGCATATCTATCCGTCATCGGGATGACCAAATTTCACTCTCGATCCATGGGCCTCAACATAACACTTTAGTAGTTCTGAACCCATCTTTATAATCACCCTATTACGGTGTGACGTTTGATGTTATCAAGAAACTCTTCCGGTGTTAGTGATTGACATGATCTCATGGTCTAAGGATTAGGATCACTTCGTGAGTTGTTATAGCAATATAAACTCAATGACTTTGATCGTAATGCTATACTTCGGATGAATGTTCATCACACCATTACACTAATGTTGTGACTTTGTTATTAACAACATCCAATGTCCATGATCAGGAAATCTTTGATCATCTTGTTAATCAACGAGCTAGTTTATAAGAGAGGCATAACTAGGAACTTCCTTTTTGTTTATTAAACACACATGTATTAACGTTTCCGTATTAATACAATTATAGCATGCAAAATAAACATTTATCATAAACAAGGAATACGATAATAACCACTTTATTATTGCCTCTCGGGCATATTCCCTTTAGTCTCCCACTTGCACTAGAGACAATAATCTAGTTTGAAAACTTTGTGTATTGAACACCTATGACTTTCTGGTGTTCTATATACGCAACTACAAGTGGTTAACATAATCTATGGATCTGACACTTCCAGGTCCGTGTGTATTTGCATGTCTTTGCGTCTTCACGCATCACTCATTCTCCAATGAGATGGCATTGTATAAATTTGGTCTTTTGGTGAGACCTTTAGTTCCTTGGGGTTAAAACATATCGATACTATTGTCATACAATATATCTTTAGTGTTAGCCCGTTGCGAACCACACCTTAGTTTGATAACAAACTACTTGATACAAATTCCCTCCTTTGCCGCTACTATAGCAGTCATATACTTGGCCTTTCGTTGTAGTATCCATCACAATGTATTAACTTTAGAATTCGTCCAAATTCATCATGGAATCTCCTTTCCATTACATTGTACCACCCATAGTTTAAATTGAGATAAACTTAATTTGTATCTTGTGACAAAACTAGTATCAATATAATGCTTTACAATGAACTATTTGTAATTGTTTGTCACCTCTACACAAATATATTCTTAGTTCTTCCAAAAGATCATAAGAATATCCTCACTATCGTCCAATGATCATTTTATGATTTATTCTGCTATATGCTCATAACACTTAGAGCATAGGACATATCTGGATGTGTACATATCATGGTATGATTGATCCAAACATCCTTGTGATTTCACTCATCAAGTGTCAAAGCACTTGAATCTTGTTTCACTTATCGAGTGTCGATACACTTGAATCTTGATTCAATTCATTTCCATGCGACAAGAACCGTTTCTTATCGTTTCTATATTGAACTCCTTCAATATCTCATATATGTACGTTTGGCATAACCATATTAGCGTCACAGTCTATCCACTATAGACATTCATGCTAAATATTCGGGTTTTGCCTAAGTCTTTCATCGAAATGAAATTCTTAACCTTTGTCAATAAAAGATACATCATTTCTAATCAACAAGATGTCATCCACATAATGTATTAGAAATATGTCTCAGTGCTCCCACTTAATTTCTTGCAAATGCAAGTATCTTTATCATCTCCTGATGAAAACTCATTTTCATCACGGTGAAGATTCCAACTCCATGATGCTTACTTCAACCATTGAAGTTTGCATGCCCTTTTAGCATCCTTTGAATTAACAAAACCCTTTGGACCGTGTCATGTACACATCCTAGGTAACCATTCTATTAGAAGAACTTTGTTTTGTTTATTCATCTACCATATACCAAATTATATATAGTGGTTCCTACTTTAATCCGTCCAGACTAAATATTGCTATGAAAGATCAAATCTTGTCATAGTCAACTCCTTGAACATTGTCATAAAATACTTTACGACATGTCGACTATTTTATAGATGTGAAATATCCATGTCTGTTTCTTTATAGATCCAAATACGACCGATAGGTTTTTACACCTTTCCGGAGGGTCTTCCAAGTTCAGAACTTGATTTCTCGTATATGAAACTATCACGGATTTTATGGCTTCAAGCCATTTGACGGAGTCAGGGCCCACCATTGCTTCTTTGCATGTATTCGGTTCATCATTGTCAAACAATAATGATTTACTCTCAAATCTTAGCATTTGATTGTTTAACCGACCTACTTGGTTTAATAGGAACTTAGATCTCCGTGACCACAACCTTTGAGTCACATAAGCCATGAGCATTATGGCTGCCTTCGGAATGATTTCCGGTGCTGCGCAACTCGGCACATTTAGCTAAGGTTCATTAACCTTATCAAAGTTCTATTATCCTCCCACTTAACCTTTTATGAAAAACTTCTTTTTCAAGAAACTTCACGTTTCAAGTAACAAACCCTTTTGTCCTTGGTGTTATGGAGGAATACCCAATTGTTATTCGAAATAACCTACAAAGACATGCCCATCCGACTTCGGTTGTAAACATCTTACTTATGTTTAGCATACCAAAATTTAAGAAATGACGACTTGGGTTTTACCCCAAACCATAACTCATATGGTGTTATTTCAACGGATCAAGATGGATCTCTTTTCAGTGTAAAAGCGGTAGTCTCTAAAGTTTTATAAATAACACCTTTGATCCAACCATGTCAAATAAAGTTTCATTACAAATCTCAAACACTCCATACTCCTATGGTGTTTTGGGAGATGTAAATCTAGGTGTTTTGCTAAACTTGCAACTCAAATAAATCCCTTTATGATAAAATCATAAATCATTTATTTTCTTGTTACAGTGATTTTCCACTTCATCTTGAAAGTCTTTGAACATTTTCAAATATTTCATACTTCTTTCTCATTAAGTGAATATTCACTCAAATTTCCGGAGAAAGTATATGAAGTTGAAACCCATCGCTTACGACTACACATAATGGACTACATACATCGAGATGTATAAATTCCAATATTTTAGTCGTTCGTTCTTCTTTGGCCTTTGAATGAAGTTTTAATTATCCCGAGAAAGTATCACAAGCGTCACTTGATCAAATCAAAAATCCATGAAAATGGAGTTTCTTCATGTTTTATTTTCAATATAATTTAAACGGCTATGTCACTTCGTAAGTGATATTCCAATCATTTGTCTTGCGACATTTTAGCATTAGCTTTATGGATGTGATTTCTCCAACTAGATTTGTAAATCATCCATCTTATATGGAATACGGTAATTATTTGAACAACCTTTGTTCTCATAATACCTGATTTAAATAACAATTATTAAAACAAATCTTGAAGTCAAGCTTTGATGTCAACGAGAAATACAAACAACGGTTTGTTTGTTTTCAATGAACATCATCACATATTCTCTTGCTAGTTACTTAGGCCATTGTGGTTTATGAATTGTGTCATTCCGTATAAAATTTCATACCAACCAATTCGGTATCCAATACCCAAGAACCACATTGTCTAACAAGCAAAGAATACAACCATAACACGTATCATATATATACCTAAATTGGATATTTCCAATCTTTTCTTCTCTGCCAAGTATATTTCATAGATTCTCTTTCAGCATTTCCTTTTCCTTTTTAAAAGAATCTATCAACATCAAAGTGGCGTCATATACATGACACATAGTCCAAAGCGTGTATATTCAAATAATAATACCTTTGGACTTGCGCTAAGTAGATCACCATCATCAAATGATCGGTATTCTTTCAAAATCCATTCTTTAGTAATCTTTTAGTGTAGTAAACACTTTACATACATCTTCTATTCACCCTTATCATGACGACTTTCATGATCAAGCTAATGTAGCTTATAGAGTAGAATCGTGAGTATAACGTTACTTTCCAAAACCTTTTTGGATGATTAGGATGTCTAGCATCTCCAACCTTCGCAAATTCTCATCCAATATGAGAACATATATTATACTCTATCATATTGCAACTAAAACATTGTTTCAGATATTGTTATATCTACCACACATGATGGTTTCTGAAACAATTCTTTCAGCTCCTAGATAAACTTGATAGTAAAACAATCAAGAATCATGGAGGCAAACATGATACTTAAGATACTAACACTGGAATTGTTACTCTCGATTTAATACTAATTATCAAACTTCATGGAGTAAACAGAGTTTGCTGAAAGTTTGCAATGGGACTTTAAACTTTAGATTGACACTCAACACAATACGATACCAGTTCGTAAAGTATATATCCAGAATTCTATAGTTCTATTATCTCAATTACAACTATGCATAAGGTGGTGAACGAATGTCAATGACTACAACAAATTATGCAAATTCACTTTGATTTAATTTATGATAAATTGAGTTCTACTAATCCAAATTAGAAATGAACTCCCACTCAAAAATGACATCCCTCGTGCCTTTTTGGTGATTACATGAACCAAATCCACTACACCAAGTCCGATCATCACGTGAGTTGGTGTAGCTTCAAAGGCGAGCATCCATATGGTCATCATATCAAAACATATGACTCATGCTTAACCTTTCGACCCGTGTTCCGAGGCCATGTCTGTACATGCTAGGCTCGCCAAGTAAGAACCTTAGTATTCGCGTGTGTAACTGTCTTACACCCAAGATATGCTCGTGGATTCCAGTATACCCGATCATCACGTGATGTCTTGAAGCGACGAAACATTGTTGGTGCATACTTAAGGAAGAACACATTTTTATCTTGATATCTAAATGAGGGATCATCTTATTATGCTAATAAAACTCCAAACAAGCAATATAAGATGCAATCAAACATCACATGTTTGTAAGTGAGATGATATGGTTCCCGCATATGATCTCCATCATGTGCACCGTGGTATGATCACTATCATACCTTGTTGGGGAGGTAACCCCGGATAGGGTAAAGACGGGGAAAGACGAAAGGATGTCCCCCGTCTAGTTTCCGAGTTACAGTCTGAATCGGCCGAATCTTGTAGAAGTCGGCCAAGATAGGAAAGGGCAGGACCCTTATAATGATGGCAAGGCATTACCCGGCCGAGATACTGCGTAAGTCGGCCGGGTTAGCCCGAGTAATCTTCATGCAGGTGAAGAACAAGCCGAGTTACGCGAGGCAGGGCTGAATGATACGAAGCTTGCAGGAGAAGGAGAAGCCTAAAGTCAAACTCTAGCCGCGGGCTAGGGAGAATCTGAGCGGAGCCAAGCACTAGGGACAAAGGCGCAGAGCGACAGAGAGGCAGAAGGAGGTCACGGAGGTGACAGTCCTGAAGCCTGAGGCGCACAGGAGGGGCCCTCTGGAACCTTGCCGTCATTTGGGGAGCGACAGGGAAAGGGGGGCGCCGAACTACTATATTGGGACAAGCATATTCCTCGAATATGCTTGCCACATCAGCCCTAAAGGAACCCAAGGCTCTCCTTTATAAGGGGAGGCTTGGACCCTGAGGAGGGCATCGGCTCATTTTTAGTACCGTTAGGTTGGTAAAGTTCTTCCTTCTTGAACACAGCTCAAGGAGCACTTGTAGCCCAAGGAAGGAGAAATAAAGATCTTTGCTTTTGCCTTCTGTGTGTAGAATCAACTGCATCTTCCCTCCCCAGATCCCTCTAGCATCCATTGGCCCCATACTTTAGCCTACCCATGGCATCTGCTGTGCCACCACCACGATAGTTGGCGCCCACCGTGGGGCCAGCAGCGGTGCTAGCTGGAGTCATGATCCGGACGGGAAACTTCATCAACACTGGCGAGCGCGTGGTTTCTGTCCTGGTCCGGAGATTCGATCGCTGTGACTATGTCGATAAACGCGGCAGCTTCAGGGAAAAACTCCCCTGAACGATGTCTTCATCAGCTTTGGCGCACAAGGTCTACGTCGCGCCGACATCTCCGCATTTATCCTCACCAAGTTGTTGTTGCAGAGCCACCCCTTAGCTGAAATGCCGTCTGCGGAGCACATCCAAAGGAGCAGCGCCGAGGTGATGGTCGCAGCCGAGTGCAAAGGGAGAAGCGGTGCCGGATCAACCAGAGACCCCGCCGCAGGCGTGCAGATCACGCCCAAGAAGACGGCACCACCCACTGAGGTAATCCCTCCAGTGACCAACCAGGCCGAAGTACAGGACACTACCCCAAAAGCACCAAGAGTAAGAGGGCCACCTCTGGAAAGGCCAGAAAACATTCTTCAGGCAACCATAGAGAACTTGACTACACCTGTAGCGTCGATACTTGATCCGGCTAATGCTCAGCAGAGTTAGAAGAAACCAGGCAAAAGGTACCGGTAGAGGCAAAAGGTGTCGCCTCAAGGAGTCTCTAAACAGACCTCGCGAGAATATGCCAAAGCTAATAAGCTTGACGTCGCTCCCGAACGGGTGGACGAGTTAAGATTGAGAGGGAAGAACCTCATAGATGATATCAACAAGGAGCATGATGCTCACAAGGCAGAATCAGTTGATTTGGGCTTGCCGAGGTACAGTACCCCGGCAAAGAACCTAAGAGCGGCAAATGCCGCAGCATTAGAGTTAGAGGGGTTGACCGGCGAAGCCCGGCAGAAAAAGCAAGAAAGAGTGAATGAGCTGGTGCGCATCGCGAACCAGCAAAACGAAGAAATGATCAGGGCAGACCCAGTGAGGCCGGGGGCCTCGCGAATGGTTCACTCGGCTGGAGCAGCACCTGCCTTGTCCGTGGCAGCAGCATCCTCGCCCGGAAATAATGCACGAAAGGACAAAGCAGTAACTTCAGGAAAGAGAAACAAGCAAATTGTTCCGTATGATCCGGCAATAGCCGGGAAAGCAAACGAGAACAGAGGCAATGGAAGCCGAGGTAATAGCAGAGAGGAATCCGGCCAGACGAGAAAGACGGCGGAAGCCGAGGCAATGGAGACCTCGGCAGAAGAGAACTCGGAAGAGGCAATCACGAGAACAATACCCCGATTGAAGTAAGGAGAGAACCGTCGCTCAACCCCCAGCCTAGACATGAACCTCGGCAGGAAAGAGAAGCGAGACCAGCTCGCCACAATCAAGTGAATGAAAGGTACAATGATGGTTATTCCGAGATGGAATATGCGATCCATGGTGGAAATAACCACTATGGAATGCAAGACAGAGTTCTGTACAGAGATTTTCCATCAAATGATGCAAGAGTAAAGCTAGACCGGCTATACCGGTCCGAGTTGCTGGAAGAACAGGGTCCACCAGGTCCGACATGCTTTGGACCACGGATCATGGGCGAACCACCTGTGCCGAACTTTCAGCTAGCGAGAGGCACGAAAACATACAATGGGAGTACCAAACCACAAGACTGGTTGATTGATTATGCCACTGCTGTGAAAATAGCGGGTGGGAACTTACGATGGGCAGTACGGTATGTCCCACAGATGTTGGAAGGACCAGCTAGGGTATGGCTGAATAATCTACCAGCAGGCGGTATCAACTGTTGGTTAGATTTTGAAGAAATGTTCGTCAACAACTTTACCAGCACATACAAGAGGCCAAACAGGCCGCAACAGTTAGCCATGTGCAAGCAGAGGCCGAATGAAACAGATAGAGAGTTTTTAACTCGATGGTGTAACCTGAGAAACTCGTGTGGAGGAGTTATAGAGTCGCAAGCAATAGCTTGGTTCGCTCAAGGATGCCGTTATGCCAGTGTATTGTGGCAACGACTGCAAAGGGATATGCCAACCATATTGGCAGAAACTATCAGAATAGCGGACTCCTATGCATTAGGAGATCCAACGCAACCAGAATTAATGTCGGCAGATCATCGGGAGCAACAAGACCAATATGCAAGAGATTTGGCCGGGTCATCCAGGCGCAATGACTTTATAGGAAGAAGAAGAGAAGAAAGGACGGATTATAGATATAATTCGGCCCAAGTGGCAGCGGTAGCGCAGGATCAGCCGAGTCACGGAACGACTCAACGGCAAAAGAATGGTCCTCAGCAGTGGACACCAAGGAATGAGGGAAAAAGACAGTGGACCCCAGAACAAAAGAAGCAATGGCAGGAGAGGCCGAAGTACATGTTCGAATCTATGTTAGATCAGCCGTGTAAATTTCGCACGTCAAACCCATCCAGGCCAGCCAACCATACGACCCACCAATGTGCATGGATAAAAAATGCAATGGGAAACCCCGCAGGCATTCAGGCAGCGCCCCTTCAAGTACATCAACAGCATCAGCCATAGTTGACTGGAGCAAATGCACAACAACTGATGTTACCACCTCCTCCCCCGAGATACGATAACTCGGACCGGAGAGATGCGGTACATCAAGTGATGAAACAAGGCCAGGATGGAAGGACAAATCCAGGAAATTCTGGACGCAATGATTACAGAGAACATCATCAGTCTTATTGCGTGTTCACAACGGAACAGCAAGACAAGCAGAGTGTGCAACGCCGGCATATGGAAGTAAATGCAGTTATGCCGGCAGTGCCAAGATATGTGCCTTGGTCAGATCAGGAAGTAACTTGGAGCATAAAGGATCACCCCAAGATAATGTCAATCTGTGGTCGTATGCACTCGTGTTGGATCCAACATTTGTTGGACCAAGCATTAATGTGAAATTTTCAAAGGTTCTCATTGACAATGGGAGCAGTATCAACATCATGTACAAAGATACCATGCATAAACTCGGAATATCGTAGAACATGCTGCAATCCACGAGGACCACTTTCCATGGGATAGTGCCAGGGCTTTCATGTGAACCCATTGGTAAGGTACGAGTGGATGTGTTATTCGGCACAAGAGATAACTGCAGAGCAGAAAACTTAGAGTTTGAAGTGGTGGATCTAGAGAGTTGTTATCATGCTTTACTCGGACGGCCCGCGTTGGACAAATTCATGGGCAGCTGTCATGTAAGTTATCTGAAAATAAAGCTACCCGGACCACAAGGAGTGATAACAGTAGCAGGGGATTACAAGAAGTCAATGGAATCTGCTTCACCGGGTCAAATTTAATAATCATTGGTTATAGCAAGAGAAAAGAAGGATTCAGGAGGTAGCAGCGTCGCTAAGACTGAATATGCCAAGACTAGCCAATCCACATGGAAGTGTCTCCTTTCAGCCGACTAAGGAAACGAAGAAGTTTCAGATAGATGAGCAATTCCCAGAGCGTACTGTTACTATTGGTGCAGG
Organism: Avena insularis; assembly: GCA_023614405.1. Classification (NCBI taxonomy): domain Eukaryota; kingdom Viridiplantae; phylum Streptophyta; class Magnoliopsida; order Poales; family Poaceae; genus Avena; species Avena insularis. The sequence continues at coordinate 374,279,012 of CM042691.1, read as the reverse complement.
CCTAGATGCTAAATAGGAAAGCGAGCTCACCAACTTCCTCCGTGAGAATCGGGACATATTTGCATGGTCAACTCAGGATATGCAAGGTGTTCTGAGGGAGTTGGCTGAGCACTCTCTGAATGTAAGGCCAGGAGCAAGGCCAGTGAAGCAACCTCTCCGCCGCTTCGCCGGAGACAGGAGAAAAATAATAGGGGATGAGATAGCTCGGCTCCTCGCGGTCGGGTTCATCATGGAGGTGTCAGATCCGGATTGGTTATCAACCGTGCTAGTAGAAAAGAAGAAAGATGATCCAATGTAGCCATTGTATGGCTTAATGTATCGATTACACGAACCTGAACAAGGCGTGTCCAAAAGATCCTTTTCCATTACCTAGAATAGACCAAGTCATTGATTCGACCGCTGGTTGTGAGTTATTGTCATTTGTAGACGCCGTATTCGGTTTTCACCAGACACCGTTAAATCCGGCCGATCAAATAAAGATCGTTTATTACCCTCACGGGCTTATTGCTATCGCACAATGTTATCTGCCGTAAACGCAGGAGCAACGACGTAGATGCATGCAAAAATGTCTACATGACCAGATAGGAAAAAATGTACAAGTATATGTGGATGATGTGGTCATCAAAACCAAGGAAAGCAAAACGCTACTGGATGATATACGGCAGACTTTCGCGAGCCTGAGAAGGTTCCGAATGAAGCTTAACCCAGAAAAGTGCACATTCGGCGTGCCAGCAGGAAAATTACTCGGTTTTCTTGTATCTAGCCGAGGTATAGAGGCCAACCCAATGAAGATAAAGGCAGTAGAAAGAATGGAGTTGCCAAGGTATCTAAATGACGTACAAAAGTTCACGGGATGTTTAGCCTCGCTCAGCCGGTTTGTATGTCGGCTGGGAGAGAAGTCACTACCACTCTATCAACTGATGAAGAAATCAGATAAGTTCATTTGGACTCCACAAGCAGACAGTGCATTTCATGAGTTGAACAGGATGTTGGTCACAGCACCCATTTTGGCTTCTCCATTATCAAAAGAGCCTATGTTACTCTATATAGCGGCTACCAACAGAGTAGTGAGTGTTGTAGTCGTCGTAGAACGACTCGAAGATGATAAGTCGGTACAGAGGCCGGTGTATTATTTGAGCGAGGTGTTATCCGCTTCAAAGCAAAATTACCCGCATTATCAGAAGATGGCTTATGGAGTGTACATGTCGGCAAAGAAACTTAAACATTACTTTGAAGAGCACCCCATCAAAGTGATTTGTGAAGCACCCATAGCCGACATATTGAGCAACAAAGATGCAAGTGGCCGAATAGCAAAATGGGCAATTGAGTTGTCACCATATGCTCCACAATTCGATAGGAGAGATGCAATCAAATCTCAGGCGGTCGCCGACTTCTTCGTAGATTGGGCCGAGGTGCAGTATGAGCCACCATTACCAGACCCAAATTATTGGACGATGCATTTCGACGGTTCCAAACTAAGAAATGGTTTGGGGGCAGGAATAGTGTTAACCTCGCCCAAAAGATATCAGCTGAAATATGTGCTGCAAATACATTTTGCCGTGTCAAACAACGTAGCCGAATATGAAGCACTGGTCCATGGATTGAAAGTAGCAAAAGAGATTGGCATACACCGAATCTTATGCTATGGGGACTCGGATCTAGTAGTACAGCAAGTCTCAGGCAATTGGGACGCATTAGATGATAATATGGCTTTGTATAGATTTCATGTGCAAAAGATCAGTGGATACTTTGAAGGGTGTGAATTTCACCACATACCTCGGGCAGAAAATGATGCCGCAGACACGTTATCAAAGCTAGGATCAACCAGGCAGTCAATTCCCCCAGGTATTGCCCTGGAGCACCTCAGGAAACCATCAATAACTCCATCACCAGAGTCCGAATCCATCTTTATTCCGGCAAATTCAGCAGAAGATAATGTGCTGATGGAAGTAGACCAGCAATATAACCCGGAACTCCCCAAGATGAGGACAACAGAGGTAAGCATAACTATGGAAAAAGCCGAGGTAGTTATGTCGGCGGAAAACATGGAAATAGACAGTGAGACCACACCAGAGAAAATCACACCGATATGGGCGCAACCCATATTTTCTTTCCTTAAAGATGCGATTTTGCCGAATAATGAAGTGTTAGCAAGACAGATAGTAAGGAGAGCTAAAGCTTATACAATCATAAATAATGAGCTATATAAAAGAAGCGTCACAAGTGTATTGCAAAGGTGTGTGAGTTCGGCAGAAGGCCAGGAGATCCTCCTAGATATACATCAAGGAGAATGTGGACACCATGCCTCATCTCGTGCCTTGGTGGCCAAAGCATTCAGACATGGGTTTTATTGGCCAATGGTGTTGAAGGAAGCCAAAGAGCTGGTTGAAAAATGCAATGGTTGTCAGAGATATGCAACCAAGATACACATGCCGTCATCCGAGTTAAAAACGATACCCATTACTTGGCCGTTTTTTGTGTGGTGCTTAGATATGGTGGGACCATTTAAGCCGGCCCGAGGGGGGATGACCCACATATTGGTTATGGTGGATAAGTTCACAAAATGGATTGAAGTGAAATCAATAAAAAAATGCGATGGGCCCACAGTAGTGAAATTCCTCAAAGATATTATCTTAAGATATGGGTACCCGCACAGTGTTATTACAGATAACGGCACAAACTTTGCAGAAGGAGCTTTCGCTAGGTTTTGCCAAGAGAAACACATAAGATTAGATGTTGCCTCTGTGGCTCACCCAGCATCTAATGGGCAAGTGGAAAGGTCTAATGGACTAGTATTGTCCGGAATAAAACCACGACTCGTCGAACCATTGCAAAGGTCGGCAAGATGTTGGATTGAGGAATTACCAAAGATATGGAGCCTCAGGACTACTCCGAACAGATCAACAGGTTATACACCATTCTTTCTGGTATACGGGGCAGAGGCCGTGCTTCCAGCCGACATAATACATGACTCGCCAAGAGTTACTCAATATACAACTTCAGAGGTAAATGAAGTAGCTCGGCAAGATACTGTTGATCTGCTAGAAGAAGCCAGAGAGCTGGAGCTATCACGATCGGCTATTTATCAGCAGAACTTGCGACGATATCACAGAAAGAAGGTGAATCCAAGAGTGTTCAAAGAAGGGGATTTAGTTCTCTGACTGGTGCAACGCACGGTCGGCATGCACAAGCTATCACCTCCATGGGAAGGACCATTCGTCGTAAGCAAAGCATTGCACAATGATGCCTATTACCTAATCGATGCTCAATCCCCTGGAAAGAACAGGCGCATAAAGCCGGGAAGAAACTAAAAGGCCATGGAACGTAGCTTTACTTCGTCCATTTTACTCGTAGCATGGTATCTCAAGATCAAGCACCAAGTATTTATTAAACCTCGGCATCCGTGAGCAGTGACTCGGGGACTGCCATGTGTTATTTCAATTTTGGGTTATGTATTAAACCTCGGCATCCAGAGCAGTGACTCGAGGACTGCAATATGTTATTTCAATTTCATCTTATGTATTAAACCTCGGCATCCAGAGCAGTGACTCGGGGACTGCCATGTGTTATTTCAATTTTGGGTTATGTATTAAACCTCGGCATCCAGAGCAGTGACTCGAGGACTGCCATATGTTATTTCAATTTTATGTTGTGTTAAACCTCGGCCTCCAGAGCAATGACTCGGGGACTGCCATATGTTATTTCAATTTTATGTTATGTACTAAACCTCGGCACCTTGAGCAGCGACTCGGCAACCATCTTATATTATTTCTGAAGTTTGGTTTACACACTAGACTTCGGCGCTATAGGCAGTGACTCGGGGACTGCCATATATTGTTCCGAAGTAGTGGTTAGCCTTTGATACAAGGAAGGTATCAAACTTCGACACTCAAAGTAAGAACAGCTCAATCTCGTATGATATTCGAAGCCCACACTCAGATTAATTGGCTAAACCACGGGAATACAAAGGCAAGGATATATCCCAAAATCAAGAAATCGCAGGCCACCAAAGCAAGGATTCGGACGAACAAGACCACTTAAACAAAGTGAAAACAATTACAAACATATATGTCTCAGTAGCTCACGGCAAAAGAAATTCATGCCATACAGAAGACGGACAAATGTTCCACGTACATCATACGCCCGGCATACCAGGGATAAGAAATGACTTAAAGGTTTTTAGCTGGAGAGGCAAGAACTTGGTCGGGGGCCGGGCACTCCGAGGTAGGCGAGCTCGGCCGAGGTTGCCTCCACGCACCGGTGCGACTTTCGGAAGCCCGAGGCTGCCGAGGAGCATCGGCCAGTGCAGTTGAATGCCCAAGATTTTGGAGGAGGATCGCCGCGTCATTGCCATCCGAAAGCTCGAATCGAATCACCAAGTAGCCGAGTCATCCTCATCTTCCCTTGTTCATCTCAATTGTTATCCGATGCATCCTCGACTACGACCTCGTCCGGGTTCGAAGGAAACTGACCTTCATTCCAGGTATGCACGCTAAGATACTCAACGAGCTGGAAGGCGCGAGCTGTCAAGAGCCGAAGGTGGGGTCCTCAACCCAACGGGAACCAAGTAAATTTCTCAAGATATCAAGAGAAATATCTTCATACCATGACATGATAATGTTGAGAGCCATATCAGCGCCTACCGTCTACCGATTCCTCCAAAGACTTAGTTGCCTCTTGGACGCCATTAATCTTTTCACCAGCAATTGGACCTCATTGATATCAGGAGTCCCAGAAGTATTCGGCCAGAGAACATGGTAGGCTCGGATAGCTGCCTGCACCAAATCCCTGCCCATAATCTTCATCGGACCAACCGCAATACCGACAAAGAACCAGGAAATCTTCCATCGAGTACTCTGAGTCCGCGTCAACAGGGACACCTCGACGCACACGAGCAGCAAGAACCGCTTTAGAGCTCACGGGCTTAGCTTCTGGAAAATGATCTGCGCAAAACACGAATGCGTCAGGGGGCAGCAGGAAAAAAGAAAAAGATAATCCGGCCGTGCTAAGAAGCTTACGATGAATATAACTCGTCATTATCTGAAGGTCTTTAGCCTAGTCAATCTTGCTCTTCTCAAAGCGAGCGATCTCCTCGCTCATTCCCCGAGTTTTCAGTTCGGCAGCCTCGAGGAGCTCCTCATTCTTCTGCAGTTGCAGAGCTAGCCGATTTTTCTCCTCGGAGAACTCCTGGTCGACCTTTTCTAGTTCGGACTTCTGAGAGAGCTTAAGGGCCTCCACCTCGGCGCGCAGGCGAGCTATTTCATCGTCCTTTTCTTTTAGCTGCGCCGAATGAGTAGCGCTTTGTTCTAAAAAATGCAGCATCACATCAGGCATGGGCGTGCAATCTTGGTGAGATGCTGCAAAGGTTTGTAACTCGGCTTTACCAAAGCCAAACGAGATAAAAGAAACTTAGCGCACATTTTAAAGAGGGAAAGGTATAAGGTAAAAGGGAAACTAACCTTCCAGGTTTTTGACTTTCTTCTCAAGATGGATGTTGAGATTATTGATGTTACCTGTTCACCAACAAAGTGAGCCGACATCTCGCATACAAAACAATAAGAATGTCGGAGATGACGAAAAGAATTGTCGACTTACCAGCTTTTTTCACCACAGGTATAACTTTCTCATATTTTTCTTCCAATTTTCTGTGCGAAAAAAGCAATCTTTGAAATTCAGCAGTCCGCCGGTCGTGTGCAACCTGAGCAAGAGAGCAAACGATGAGTGGATATTCAAAGCCAAAACAGATCCGAGTCAAGAAAAACTTAATCCGGATCTAGGTGGCTAGATATTGAAAGCCAAAACAGATCCGAGTCAAGCAAAACTTAACCCAGACCTAGGTGGCTGGATATTCAAAGCCAAAACAGATCCGAGTCAAGCAAAACTTAACTCGGATCTAGGTGGCTGGATATTCAAAGCCAAAACAGATCCGAGTCAAGCAAAACTTAACCTGAATCTAGGTGACTGGATATTCAAAGCCAAAACAGATCCGAGTCAAGCAAAACTTAACCCGGATCTAGGTGACTGGATATTCAAAGCCAAAACAGATCCGAGTCAAGCAAAACTTAACCCGGATCTAGGTGGCTGGATATTCAAAGCCAAAACAGATCCAAGTCAAGCAAAACTTAACCCGGATCTAGGTGGCTGGATATTCAAAGATCATCTAGACAAAAATCAAGCAAAGTTTAAGGCAGATCTAGTCGGATATAGGTTCGAACCCTAAAGTTAAATCGAATTAAGTAGAGCATCATAAAACTTCCAAGCAAATAACAAGTTACTCGCTTGCAAGTTTCGGGGACTAGAGTATATATACTAGCATCTGGAGAATCAATCAAAACTCCGTAAAACAACAATTACCTCATTCATCCTGTTACTATCAAGGACGATCTTGGCGGCTTGATCCAAGCGGCTACTAATGTCGGAAAGCTGGAACGGCTGACTGCTGGGATTACCCTCAAACTGATCGGCAGCATTCCAGTTATTGGCATATTCCACCAGTGAGCCGAGGTTGTTCCCACTTGCCGTCCGAGTTAGGACTTTACCCCGGACGTGCTGTGTAACCACCGCGGCCGCAGGGCTTTTATAGAGAGCAAGCTGGGTACCGGCGGCCGAAGTAACGGAGGTTTTGGTGGAGGCGCCTTTGGCGCAGACATCGGGCGATACTTCCGAGAAGAGTCGACAAGACCTTTCTGGGAAGTGGAAGCCTTGGCGGCGACAGCTTTTCTTGCTTTAGAAGAGGCATCGGCAGGAGCTGATACCTCGGCAATGGGAACGGTGTCTTTAGGAGCCGGAGGGGTCACGGTCGCAGAGGGCGCTAAGATATGTCCTCGGCCGGGGCTGGAGTTACTATAGAAACCGCGGGGGTAGAAAGAGGCTCGGTAGAGACGCTCGGATTCACAGAGGAGGCAACTGGTTCGGTGGAAACCTCGGAGGGCTGAGTGGAATCAACGTCAACAAGAGGAGTCTCAAGCACATCGTGGAGAGGGGGCGACCGATTCGGAACTGGAGGAGATGCAGCACGAGCAGGACTGGGAATCCTGGTATCTTCGGCAGGCGGAGGAGACAGCTGCCGAGTCACACGGCTAGTCATGCTAGGACCGCAGGGCTTAACAAAAAGTGGAGCACTGCGAAAATAAAAAAGAAAGAAGGGCGTCAGGTTGAAAAGCGGAAAGAGAGAAACAAGAAATACGAGCAAAAGGAACTTACCTCGACCTGTGCATGGTCTTGCGCCTGGGAGGATTCGGAGCGGATTTCTTCATTCGTTTCTTGGGGGCCGCCTCTGAGGCACCAGCGGGAGCCCCACGTTTCCCCGAGGTAACAGGGGGCCGGGAAGCAATAGGCTCGGTGTCGTGAACCTGACCGGCCGGATTAGCTGGGAAAGTAGAAGCCGTAAATGCATAAGAAATGGGCATTGCGGCAACTACCTCTAGAACTTGGACCTCGTCCCAATCACCTTCCTCCTCGTGGGCCGAGGTCTTGCCACGAGCACGAGCCGGGGAGAGATCCGACTTGGGGACGAACTCTTCCGAGTCCGGCTCCCCAATGTCCGGGGTATTCCGGTCCGCAGGCCACGAAAGCGACAAAACCTCGGCATCCTCGTCCTTCTGCTCTACGAACCTCTGTAAGACAAGAAAGAGGAAAATTAGCAAAAATAGTTGCAGAAACAATTGGAAAACAAAGCGTTAGTGGTTAAGCTTACTTCGGGAGGGGGACGCTCGCGGGTGAACGGCTTCAATCCCCAAGCCCAGTCCTCAGGCATCTTCGTCTTGAAGATAGCTCGGACACGCTTAAAGATGAGATAGTTGTCCAGCTCCACGGTCGAGACTCGGTTGGGGTCAAGAGGACCGCTCATGTAGCAGAGTTTAGCGTCTGCTTCGAATGGGCAGATTCGCCATCGATAAAGGTAGCCATCAAATCCTCGCCGCGTAACCCGGCGCGGATCAGCTCCTTAAGCCGAATCTCAAAAGCCTCGGCCAAGGCGTGACTCTTCCTCGGATTATAAGTCCAATTCACCTTGGAGGGCGTACCAATGGAGAATGCAGGGAGCCGAATCTTGTCCTCCGTTCCCGTGTTCTTGACATAGAAGAAGGACTTGTGCCACTTCTTGCACGACTCTAGCCCCGTAACACGAGGAAATACGGACTTCCTCCGAGGTGTAATGGACGCTGCTCCACATTGAGTAAGCAGTTTCTCGGAAGGGTGCAGAGACTTGTCAGGGACAACGTTAGAACGAATCTGGAAGAACTTCGACCAGACATGCACGGATGGCCATAGGCCGAAGTATCCCTCCGAGGCAGAGATAAAAGCAGAGAGAGAGGCGATGGCATTTGCAGGAAGGTGATGCGGCTGAAGGCCGAAGTAGTCGAGAAATTCCCTAGCAAAGTCGCTAAGAGGGAGACCAAAGCCGCGCGAGAAATGCGACATGAAAACTACATACTCGCCCTCCCTAAGATCCGGAGAGGACTCGCTGCCGGGTAAGCGACAGGAGACCTCGGCGGGAATCCTCCGAGTCCGGATAAGCCACTCGATCTCGCGGCGAGTAACGGAGGAGCCCTGCCATGAGCCTCGCTCGGGCCCAGAGCCAGCATCGTCATCCTCTATCAGGGCACCGCTGAAGGAGCTAGACATGGGCTCGCCGGAGAAATCAGCGGAGGAAGAACTAGCGGCGGAGGAAAGTTTAGAACTACAGGGCCCCGTGATTCTACGTAAACGGCATGAGCAGCAAAGGAACCACCGCGCAAAAACGAAAGGGAAACAGAGGAATCTAGAGGAAGGCCTAGGCGACGGGACCGAAAAGAACTCACCGACGACGACGCCGGAGCTAGCGAACAAGGACGAGGCAGACGGAGCAACACGGCGGAGTCCTCGCCGTCGGAGGTTCAGATGAACGCGCGGCGGCGGAGCCACGAACGGGCGCAGAAGCGAGAGGAAGAAGAAGGGCGCGGGCGAGCGAAAAGGGGAAAGTGAATTCCCCAGCGCCGCACCCCTCTTTATAATCGAGCCGCGAGCGAGGTAGTGGGATCGTGGGTGTGGCGGTTGACCGTGTAGATCGTGTGCGCCGCACGACCGCACGTCGTTGAGCGGAACCACACCAAGGGCCACACGGTAGCAAAGAAGGTCACGATCCCCAACGGAAACGGCACACGAGGCGTCACGAAGCGCGACAGCGTAGTAGTAATCAGAGTCGCCAAGAATACTGTAGAGGAACAAAAAACTAGAGAAACAATGATGGGGATGACACGTAGGACAAGGCGTACGCGAGAAGATACGATGATAACTCGAACGAGAAAGAAATAACTCGGAAACAATGGGAACGAGTGTCATGAAACTGATATGGCCCGGTCGAGGTTATCGGCGGGGCCATACCAGCTTCGGGGACTAATGTTGGGGAGGTAACCCCGGATAGGGTAAAGACGGGGAAAGTCGAAAGGATGTCCCCCGTCTAGTTTCCGAGTTACAGTCTGAATCGGCCGAATCTTGTAGAAGTCGGTCGAGATAGGAAAGGGCAGGACCCTTATAATGATGGCAAGGCATTACCCGGCCGAGATACTGCGTAAGTCGGCCGGGTTAGCCCGAGTAATCTTGATGCAGGTGAAGGACAAGCCGAGTTACGCGAGGCAGGGCCGAATGATACGAAGCTTGCAGGAGAAGGAGAAGCCTAAAGTCAAACTCTAGCCGCAGGCTAGGGAGAATCTGAGCGGAGCCAAGCACTAGGGACAAAGGCACAAAGCGACAGAGAGGCAGAAGGAGGTCACGGAGGTGACAGTCCTGAAGCCCGAGGCGCACAGGAGGGGCCCTCTGGAACCTTGTCGTCATTAGGGGAGCGACAGGGAAAGGGGGGCGCCGAACTACTATATTGGGACAAGCATATTCCTCGAATATGCTTGCCACATCAGCCCTAAAGTAACCCAAGGCTCTCCTTTATAAGGGGAGGCTTGGACCCTGAGGAGGGCATCGGCTCATTTTTAGTACCGTTAGGTTGGTAAAGTTCTTCCTTCTTGAACACAGCTCAAGGAGCACTTGTAGCCCAAGGAAGGAGAAATAAAGATCTTTGCTTTTGCCTTCTGTGTGTAGAATCAACTGCATCTTCCCTCCCCAGATCCCTCTAGCATCCATTGTCCCCATACTTTAGCCTACCCATGGCATCTGCCGTGCCACCACCACGACATACCTCTATGTGTAAGGCAAGGTCTATGGAACTTACATGTTATGTGTGTTGTAAGAGTATCATCTCATACTTCTACTTACAACATCACCATATCATAACAGTAGCCCAACAACAATCTAAACTAGACGCCTCTAATTTATCCATTGCAAGTTTTATGTGGCTTAGGGCTTTCGAAGTTAGAACCATTCTTACCTACGAACATGAACCACAACGAGGATAACCAAATTGTTGACAACTCATTGCAAATTAGATATTGACTATAGTAGGAGAGACAGACACCCGCTAGCCACTTATGCAAAACAAGTTGCATGTCAAACGTGGAACAGGTCTCATGTGCGAGGACATGTAAAGTTTGTCCGGGCCGCTTCATCCCACTATGCCACCAATATCCAAAGTACAAGTAAGAAGCAATAAAATGATCATCATCGCCCACATACTCATATGTGTACTACCCGTGCAAAGCATCTACGCATAGATCCGGCTCTGATACCACTTTAGGGTTCGCAGCATAGAAAACAAAAAATTTCCTACGATGGGAACAACTATGTACCAAGATCTATCTACTAGATACAAACAACGGGAGGATGTATATCCGTAGAGAACATACCCTTGAAGACCGACAAAGCTTAACGAGTCCAAACTCGTGGTTGATGTAGACGATCTCTTGCCGATCTCAAGATCGAGAGGAAGTCCTAGCGCCGCAAACCAGCGGCGCATCCGTGCTCGCACACACGTCCGAGGCACCGAGCAACCTCCGCCTCCTCGCTCCAGCGATGCAGTGGAAGCACAACTCTTTCTTTCCGAATAGCCATCGGGAACATGTATCTCGCTAGTCCAAGACCATGGGGGATAAATACTAGAGAGGGAGAGAGATCCTTCACGAGGAGGTGTGAGTGAGAAGTGAGGAGAGGGGCCTTTATAGGGAGGGGCATCCAAGGGGCATGGCCGCCGGCCATGGAGGGTGCCCCCACCTCTCCCTCATTCATGTGGGTGGACACTCCACTCACAAAATGCCCCTTCAATTTTCTCCACCCAAAATCCCACTCAAATTCCCATTTAATTTCCACCAAATTTAATGCAAACTCTCATTAAATAAAAATCCTTTAATTTATTAAGAATTTTGTCAATTACTTTAATGACAAACATTCTCATATAACCCCTTGCTAGTATTTCATTTCACATGCAGAAACACTTTCAAATTTCACCAAAACCCGCTTTAGATCTAGTGAAATAAATTCCTGCGCTTGTTATTCTTTCCATCATGAAACTTTTGCTCCAAATGGATGTCGGTGTCTCTTAAGTGTGTCACCCTACGGTTCACGAATAATGCGTACATGATCGATACCCCTCTCGGATCAATAATCAGAAGCGGGATCTAGAGACCCATACTGACTCCCACACATTCAACGATGACTTTCTTGTGATCGTCGGAACCTTTTATGCTAATATCTTAATCCCTTTGTTTCGCGATATATTACATGTCCGACATTCTATCATCGGTATCTCCATACCTAGTTTGATCTCGTTACTGACATGCACTCTTTTCTCGTTCCCGTGATATAACATTCTAGTGATCAAATCACTTGCTTGCAAGCTAATCAATGTGATATCACCAAGAGGGCCTAGAGCATATCTATCCGTCATCAGGATGAACAAGTTCCACTCTCGATCCATGGGCCTCAACATAACACTTTAGTAGTTCTGAACCCATCTTTATAATCACCCTGTTACGGTGTGACGTTTGATGTTATCAAGAAACTCTTCCGGTGTTAGTGATTGGCATGATCTCGTGGTCTAAGGATTAGGATCACTTCGTCAGTTGTTATAGCAATATAAACTCAATGACTTTGATCGTAATGCTATACTTAGGATGAATGTTCATCACACCATTACACTAATGTTGTGACTTCGTTATTAACAACATCCAATGTCCATGATAAGGAAATCTTTGATCATCTTGTTAATCAACGAGCTAGTTTATAAGAGAGGCATAACTAGGAACTTCCTTTTTGTTTATTAAACACACATGTATTAACGTTTCCGTTTTAATACAATTATAGCATGCAAAATAAACATTTATCATAAACAAGGAATACGATAATAACCACTTTATTATTGCCTCTCGGGCATATTCCCTTCAGTCTCCCACTTGCACTAGAGACAATAATCTAGTTTGAAAACTTTGTGTATTGAACACCTATGACTTTCTGGTGTTCCATATACGCAACTGCAAGTGGTTAACATAATCTATGGATCTAACACTTCCAGGTCCGTGTGTATTTGCATATCTTTGCGTCTTCACGCATCACTCATTCTCCAATGAGATGGCATTGTATAAATTTGGTCGGTGAGACCTTTAGTTCCTTGGGGTTAAAACATATCGATACTATTGTCGTACAATATATCTTTAGTGTTAGCCTGTTGCGAACCACACCTTAGTTTGATAACAAACTACTTGACACAAATTCCCTCCTTTGCTGCTACTATAGCAGTCATATACTTGGCCTTTTGTTGTAGTATCCGTCACAATGTATTAACTTTGGAATTCATCCAAATTCATCATGGAATCTCCTTTCCATTACATTGTGCCACCCATATTTTAAATTGAGATAAACTTAATTTGTATCTTGTGACAAAACTAGTATCAATGTAACGCTTTACAATGAACTATTTATAATTGTTTGTCACCTCTACACAAATATATTCTTAGTTCTTCCAAAAGATCATAAGAATATCCTCACTATCGTCCAATAATCATTTTATGATTTATTCTGGTATATGCTCATAACACTTAGAGCATAGGACATATCTGGATGTGTACATATCATGGTATGATTGATCAAAACATCCTTGTGATTTCACTCATCAAGTGTCAAAGCACTTGAATCTTGTTTCACTTATCAAGTGTCAATACACTTGAATCTTGATTCAATTCCTTTCCATGCGACAAGAACCGTTTCTTGTCGTTTCTATATTGAACTCCTTCAATATCTCATATATGTACGTTTGGCACAACCATATTAGCATCACAGTCTATCCACTATAGACATTCATGCTAAATATTCGGGTTTTGCCTAAGTCTTTCATCAAAATGAAATTCTTAACCTTTGTCAATAAAAGATACATCATTTCTAATCAACAAGATGTCATCCACATAATGTATTAGAAATATGTCTTAGTGCTCCCACTTAATTTCTTGCAAATGCAAGTATCTTCATCGTCTCCTGATGAAAACTCATTTTCATCATGGTGAAGATTCCAACTCCATGATGCTTACTTCAACCATTGAAGTTTGCATGCCCTTTTAGCATCCTTTGAATTAACAAAACCCTTTGGACCGTGTCATGTACACGTCCTAGGTAACCATTCTATTAGAAGAACTTTGTTTTGTTTATTCATCTACCATATACCAAATTATATGTAGTGGTTGCTACTTTAATCCGTCCAGACTAAATATCGCTATGAAAGATCAAATCTTGTCATAGTCAACTCTTTGAACATTGTCATAAAATACTTTACGACATGTCAACTATTTCATAGATGTGAAACATCCATGTCTGTTTCTTTATAGATCCAAATACGACCGATAGGTTTTTACACCTTTCCGAAGGGTATTCCAAGTTCAGAACTTGATTTCTCGTATATGGAACTATCACGGATTTTATGGCTTTAAGCCATTTGACAGAGTCAGGGCACACCATTGCTTCTTTGCATGTATCCGGTTCATCATTGTCAAACAATAATGATTTACTCTCAAATCTTAGCATTTGATTGTTTAACCGACCTACTTGGTTCAATAGGAACTTAGATATCCATGACCATAACCTTTGAGGCACATAAGCCATGAGCATTATGACTGCCTTCGGAACGATTTCTGGCGCTGCGCAACTCAGCACATTTAGTAAGGTTCATTAACCTTATCAAAGTTCTATTGTCCTCCCACTTAACCTTTTATGAAAAACTTCTTTTTCAAGAAACTTCACGTTTCAAGCGACAAACCCTTTTGTCATTGGTGTTATGGAGGAATACCCAATTGTTATTCGAAATAACCTACAAAGACATGCTCATCCGACTTCGGTTGTAAAAATCTTACTTATGTTTAGCATACCAAAATTTAAGAAATGACGACTTGGGTTTTACCCCAAACCATAACTCATATGGTGTCATTTCAACGGATCAAGATGGATCTCTTTTCAGTGTAAAAGCGGTAGTCTCTAAAGCTTTAATATTTTTAAAACATAATGGCAGTTTTATAAATAACACCTTTGATCCAACCATGTCAAACAAAGTTTCATTACAAATCTCAAACACTCCATAATCCTATGGTGTTTTGGGAGATGTAAATCTAGGTGTTTTGCTAAACTTGCAACTCAAATAAATCCCTTTATGAAAAAATCATAATTCATTTATTTTCTTGTTACACTTGTAACTCAAATAAATCCCTTTATGATAAAATCATAAATCATTTATTTTCTTGTTACAATGATTTTCCACTTCATCTTGAAAGTCTTTGAACATTTTCAAATATTTCATACTTCTTTCTCATTAAGTGAATATTCACTCAAATTTCCGGAGAAAGTATATGAAGTTGAAACCCATCGCTTACGACTACACATAATGGACTACATACATCGATATGTATAAATTCCAATATTTTAGTCGTTCGTTCTTCTTTGGCCTTTGAATGAAGTTCTAATTATCCCGAGAAAGTATCACAAGCGTCACTTGATCAAATCAAAGACTACAAAAATCCATGAAAATGGAGTTTCTTCATGTTTTATTTTCAATATAATTTAAACGGCAATGTGACTTTGTAAGTGATCTTCCAATCATTTGTCTTGCGACATTTTAGCATTAGCTTTATGGATGTGATTTCTCGAACTAGATTTGTAAATCATCCATCTTATATGGAATACGGTAATTATTTGAACAACCTTTGTTCTCATAATACCCAATTTAAATAACAATTATTAAAACAAATCTTGAAGTCAAGCTTTGATGTCAACGACAAATACAAACAACGGTTTGTTTGTTTTCGATGAACATCATCACATATTCTCTTGCTAGTTACTTAGGCCATTGTGGTTTATGAATTGTGTCATTCCGTATAAAATTTCATACCAACCAATTCGGTATCCAATACCCAAGAACCACATTGTCTAAAAAGCAAAGAATACAAGCATAACACGTATATCATCTATATACCTAAATTGGATATTTCCAATCTTTTCTTCTCTGCCAAGTATATTTTATAGATTCTCTTTCAGCATTTCCTTTTCCTTTTTAAAATAATCTATCAACATCAAAGTGGCGCCACATACATGACACATAGTCTAAAGCGTGTATATTCAAATAATAATACCTTTGGACTTGCACTTTGAGGTAGATCACCGTCATCAAATGATCGGTATTCTTTCAAAATCCATTCTTTAGTAATCTTTTAGTGTAGTAAACACTTTACATACATCTTCTATTCACCCTTATCATGACGACTTTCATGATCAAGATAATGTAGCTTATAAAGTAGAATCGTGAGTATAACGTTACTTTCCAAAACCTTTTTGGATGATTAGGATGTCTAGCATCTCCAACCTTCGCAAATTCTCATCCAATATGAGAACATATATTATACTCTATCATATTGCAACTAAAACATTGTTTCAGATATTGTTATATCTGCCACACATGATGGTTTCTGAAACAATTCTTTCAGCTCCTAGATAAACTTGATAGTAAAACAATCAAGAATCATGGAGGCAAACATGATACTTAAGATACTAACACTAGAATTGTTACTCTCGATTTAATACTAATTATCAAATTTCACGGAGTAAACAAAGTGTGCTGAAAGTTTGCAATAGGACTTTAAACTTTAGATTGACACTCAACACAATACGATACCAGTTCTTAAAGTATATATCCAGAATTCTATAGTTCTATTATCTCAATTACAACTATGCATAAGGTGGTGAACGAATGTCAATGACTACAACAAATTATGCAAATTCACTTTGATTTAATTTATGATAAATTGAGTTCTACTAATTAGAAATGAACTCCCACTCATGACATCCCTCGTGCCTTTTTGGTGATTACATGAACCAAATCCACTACACCAAGTCCGATCATCACGTGAGTTGGTGTAGCTTCAAAGGCGAGCATCCATATGGTCATCATATCAAAACATATGACTCATGCTTAACCTTTCGGCCCGTGTTCCGAGGCCATGTCTGTACATGCTAGGCTCGCCAAGTAAGAACCTTAGTATTCGCGTGTGTAACTGTCTTACACCCAAGATATGCTCGTGGATTCAAGTATACCCAATCATCACGTGATGTATTGAAGCGACGAAACATTGTCGGTGCATACTTAAGAAAGAACACATTTTTATCTTGATATCTAAATGAGGGATCATGTTATTATGCTAATAAAACGCCAAACAAGCAATATAAGATGCAATCAAACATCACATGTTTGTAAGTGAGATGATATGGTTCCCGCATATGATCTCCATCATGTGCATCGTGGTATGATCACTATCATACCTCTATATATAAGGCAAGGTCTATGGTACTTACACGTTATGTGTGTTGTAAGAGTATCATCTCATACTTCTACTTACAACATCACCATATCATAACACTAGCCCAGCAACAATCTAAACTAGACGCCTCTAATTTATCCATTGCAAGTTTTACGTGGCTTAGGGCTTTCGAAGATAGAACCATTCTTACCTACGAACATGAACCACAACGAGGATAACTAAATTGTTGACAACTCGTTGCAAATTATATATTGATTATAGTAGGAGAGACAGACACCCGCTAGCCACTTATGCAAAACTAGTTGCATGTCAAACGTGGAACAGGTCTCATGTGCGAGGACATGTAAAGTTTGTCCGGGCCGCTTCATCCCACTATGCCACCAGTATCCAAAGTACAAGTAATAAGCAATAAAATGATCATCATCGCCCACATACTCATATGTGTACTACCCGTGCAAAGCATCTATGCATAGATCTGGCTCTGATACCACTTTAGGGTTCACAGCATAGAAACAAAAAAATTCCTATGATGGGAACAACTATATACCAAGATCTATCTACTAGATACAAACAACGGGCGGATGTATATCCGTAGAGAACATACCCTTGAAGACCGACAAAGCTTAACGAGTCCAAACTCGTGGGTGATGTAGACGATCTCTTGCCGATCTCAAGATCGAGAGGAAGTCCTAGCGCCGCAAACCAGTGGCGCATCCGTGCTCGCACACACGTCCGAGGCACCGAGCAATCTCCGCCTCCTCGCTCCAGCGATGCAGAGGAAGCACAACTCTTTCTTGCCGAATAGCCATCGGGAACATGTATCTCGCTAGTCCGAGACCATGGGGGATAAATACTAGAGGGGGAGAGAGATCCTTCACGAGGAGGTGTGAGTGAGAAGTGAGGAGTGGGGCTCCTTATATAGGGGAGAGGGGGAAGCCCAAGGGGTCATGGCCGCCGGCCATGGAGGGTGCCCCCACCTCTCCCTCATTCATGTGGGTGGACACTCCACTTATAAAATGCCCCTTCAATTTTCTCCACTCAATTCCCATTAAATTTCCACCAAATTTAATGCAAACTCTCATTAAATAAAACTCCTTTTATTTATTCAGAATTTTGTCAATTAATTTAATGACAAACATTCTCATATAACCCCTTGCTAGTATTTCATTTCACATGCAGAAACACTTTCTGCAATTTCACCCGAAAACCCGTTTCGGTATCTAGTGAAATAAATTCCTGCGCTTGTTATTCTTTCCATCATGAAACTTTTGCTCCAAATGGATGTCGGTGTCTCTTAAGTGTGTCACCCTACGGTTCACTAATAATGCGTACATGATCGATACCCCTCTCGGATCAATAATCAGAAGCGGGATCTGGAGACCCATACTGACTCTCACACATTCAACGATGACTTTCTTGTGATCGTCGGAACCTTTTATGCTAATATCTTAATCCCTTTGTTTCGCGATATATTCCATGTCCGAGATTCTATCATCGTTATCTCCATACCTAGTTTGATCTCGTTACTGACATGCACTCTTTTCTCGTTCCCATGATATAACATTCTAGTGATCAAATCACTTGCTTGCAAGCTAATCAATGTGATATCATCGAGAGGGCCTAGAGCATATCTATCCGTCATCATGATGAATAAGTTCCACTCTCAATCCATGGGCCTCAACATAACACTTTATTAGTTCTGAACCCATCTTTATAATCACCCTGTTACGGTGTGACGTTTGATGTTATCAAGAAACTCTTCCGGTGTTAGTGATTGACATGATCTCATGGTCTAAGGATTAGGATCACTTCGTTGTTATAGCAATATAAACTCAGTGACTTTGATCGTAATCCTATACTTTGGATAAGTGTTCATCACACCATTACACTAATGTTGTGACCTCGTTATTAACAACATCCAATATCCATGATCAGGAAACCTTTGATCATCTTGTTAATCAACGAGCTAGTTTATAAGAGAGGCATAACTAGGAACTTCCTTTTTGTTTATTAAACACACACGTATTAACGTTTCTGTATTAATACAATTATAGCATGCAAAATAAACATTTATCATAAACAAGGAATACGATAATAACCACTTTATTATTGCCTCTCGGGCATATTTCCTTCAAAATTGTGCTTAAAGGCCCACATCATGGTGGCTTGTATCCTCTCGCATGCCTATCTCCACGGGGTCTCCCAAGCAAGCCTTCTGTCACACTCAAGCCATCTTCATCTACATGGTATCATCGACTACGACCTCCTTATCCATTTGTCATTCAACAAATCCTTCGTCGTAATAATCTTGCTCACTCGCATGAAATAAATTCATATGTTTGTGATCCATGTCAATGGGCAAAGAGTCACCAATTGCCTTATCCTACTTCTACTAGTGTTTCCATTGTTTCTTTTGGAACAATTTTTATCTGATGTATGAGGTCCTACATCTACCTCTATTGTAAAACACTTGTATTATGTAATCTTTATTGATGATTTTGGCAAATTCACTTGGATTTATTTGCTTAAAAAGTGTTCCAATATCTATCAAGTCTTTCTCAATTTCCAAATTTTGGTTGAGAGCAAATTTAATCGCAAAATAATCACTATGCAAACCATTGGGGTGGTGAATATGAGAAACTCAATTCTTTATTTTAAAAAGTTGGCATTACCTACCATGTTTCATGTACCCATTCCCACAAACAAAATGGTTCTGAGGAACGCAAGCATCGCCACATTGTTAAAGTAGGCCTCTCTTTACTTGCTAATCCATCTACGCCTCTCAAATTTTGGGGTGAAGCATTTCTAATGGCGACATTTCTCATAAATTTACTCCCTACAAAAGTTCCCAATTTTTCCACACCCACCGAAACACTCCTCAATATCAGACCCAACTATTACTCACTTTGTATTTATTGGTTGTTCTTGCTGGCCTAATCTTCGCCCATATAATAAACACAAGCTCACTTTTTTATCCAAGAATGGATATAGTCTCCTTAACAAAGGTGTCAAATTTCTTGGTGTATCTATTGGGCGCATCTACATATCCCGTGATGTTGGCTTTGACGAGAACATTTTTTCCATTTGCTTCCCTTCATACCAACACAGACACTAGACTTAGAGCGGAAATTTTACTCCTTCCACGCAACAATTCATCTCCGCCATCTTCTAGTGAGGGTGTACCTAATCATGATTATATGTATATTGTACCAAATAATGATGCATGCTATGCAGGACATACCAAGGAGTAGATCAGATTCAGCATCAAATTCCCAAAATATTGGTGCGGAAATCATTGAAAATGGTGCTCAAACGGAGTGAAATGGACAAAATTCAGAATATTCATCTCAAGTGGCAACAAAAGATATTAACACTAATATAGAAGGAGTTTCCCCTATGATAGCATCAGCCTCGGATTCGACGTCACCAACCAGCACCCAGGACACGGTCTCGCCTCGGTTAGTGAGCCTCACACGCCCATGCAACTCTCCGTCCGCCATGTCACTTGACATAGAAATCACCCCAACGGATTCTTAGGGATCTTGTGCGTCCTGCATCTCTTCGGCAATAGCCACAGCCGGGTTGTACGGACCTCCTACGATATTGACTACAAAGGCACCTTCAGTCATGTTGTCAAAGCTATCAATATCACCTTATCTTAGCACTCTCGATTTCTCGTGGGTGGATCCTCTGTCAATTGGATGTCAAGAACGTGTTCTTTTCTAGCGTTCTGGAAGAGGAAGTTTACATTAAACAACCATATGGGGTTGAAATCTTCCTCGTCATATTTTCCATCTTGACAAGATATTGTGGTTTAAAACAAGCTCCTCGTGCATGGTTCTCCAATCTAAACTCTAAGATTATTGCTCTTGGCTTCATCCCCTCCAGGGCCGACACATCTCTCTTCATCTACACTAATTATAATACCACTAGTTTTGTTTTGATTTATTTTGTTGACATAACTGTAACCAGTTCTTCAGATTTGCCCTCCTCCATGATTTGTGTGGGAATTTTTCTCTCAAAGATCTTGGTGACTTACACTTCTTCTTGGGCACTGAAGGCAACAAAAAACCGTATGGCTAACTTTTATCTCAGATAAAATATGCCATTCATTTACTCTCTCAAGTTGGTATGACTAAATGAACTGGACGAGATATGCCCTAGAGGCAAATAATAAAGTATTTTATTTGATAAATCTCTTGTATGTTCATAATACGTTTCATTTTGTGTTATAACTGTGTTAATACAAAACATTGATACATGTGTGGTATGTAAACAAAATGAGTCTCTAGTTACCTCTAGTGAACTAGCTCATTGGTCAACTAATGATCTAAGGTTTCGAGATCATGGGTGATAGTGCCAATTGACAATGAGGTCATGTCATTAGTTGAATGATATGATATACATACACCCAAAGTAATATCACAATGAGATCTGGTTACTAAACGTTTATCATTGATGATAACATGGAAACCTTGTAACCTAATCCTTTGACTGTGAGATAATGCATAATCACTGTTACTAGAAGGAGGCTTTGATGGTATCAAGTATCAAGATGTGAAAGGGTGATGATAAAGGTACTATCGGGTTTCCTGAAGGAACGGGTTGAGGAGTATTTACCAAGACCATGATTTTCCAATCCAAGTAACAGATAGATACACGTGGCCAACTCGATGACGTTGCATTAACGAAGCTTGCAAGCGTATGACTAGGTCATGGAATGCAACGACACGGGAATGAGTAAACGAGTTCATAGGTAACGAGATTGACCTAGGTATGGAGATGCCGAAGATCAAATCTCGGATGACCTAGGTATCAAATGACAGAGGGAATGGGACACGAAGTTGAAGTTTCAAGAGATGAGATTCGTGAATGCACGAGTGGTCATTATGGGCATCCAGGTCCCGCTGATGATCATTTACGCGAGAGGGGTATCGGTCATGTCCGGAGTATCTCCGAACCGAAGGGTGGACACTTAAGGGTGGAGACGCATAGGGATCGAACCGACACTGCAAGACAAATGAGAGAGAGAAACCAGAAAGGTTCTAGGGAAACACCCGATGATGATTAGAGGTGTCCGGAAGGTGTTTCAGAGTGAAAGATATAATAATATATGTGTTTTATACTAATTAGTTGAATTAATATTAAAACATAAATATTTTATTTTAGTTTTGGAGCAGCACATGCTTATTGGGCCATTCCCGGAGGGAAGGCCCAAAGGGGCAAGGCAACAGGTGGAGTGAGGGGGCCATGCGCCAAACCCCGTGTGGGGACCCACCTAGGGCCGGCGATGGTAGCCCTAGTGGTGGCGGCGTGGGGAGCCCCCTACCCCTGCCATAGGGTTTTCCTTCCCTTCCCCTCCTCCTATAAATAGAGGGCTCTCCCTCCCCTCTGTTCACACAAAAATCTCTCCTCTCTCTATATCCCCCTAGAGCTCACTCTCTCTCCACCTAGATTGGTTTTAGATCTTGTGGGAATTTGTTATCCACCTCTGCAGTACCGTCATGCAAAGGACGGTCCGACTTCCTTCTTCTTCCACTGCTCAGCTGGATCAGAGCCCGGGAGACGTTTCCTACACCAAACGTGTGTAGATCTTCGAGGCGCTACACTTGGTGCGTTGCTTGTCTTCATCAATATATGCCTACCTGCATAAGGCATGCCACGATATTTAAGGGTATGAATATTGTCTTCCTCTCTGTTACTTATGTCTACATAGAAGTTATCGTGTTCGCGTAGCTAGAATTTTTTTTATTTCCTGATGCGAACTCTAACATGAACTACATGTCCTACATCTCTCTCCGACACTGACAAACTATCTCTCACTAATGGCACACCACTTGGGGCGAGGATAGAACTCAGTACAAGAGTATTGTTGCTACCCTACAATATTTAAATCTCACATGCCTCAATATTATTCTATAACTTAATCTTGGTCAGATGCGGGCATTCTGAGGCCATTTGTGCACGGCGTGCCCGCGCTTAGCCGCTGGTTCTAGGATAGGGGATTTTGTGCATAAATACCATGTGTTGCATCTGGCGGACAACACGCGTGGGACGAATCAACGACTTTTCTCTCCCTCCCTCTCTCCCGAGCCTTATCTACTTCTCTCTCTCTCTCTAATCTTGGTCAGATGCGGTCATTCTGAGGCCATTTGCGCACGGCGTGCCCGCGCTTAGCCACTGGTTCTAGGCTAAGGGATTTTGTGCATAAATACCATGTGTTGCATCTGGCGGACAACACGCGTGGGACGAATCAACGACTTTTCTCTCCCTCTCTCTCTCTCCCGAGCCTTCTCTCTCTCTCTCTCTCTCTCTCTCTCTCTATCTATCTATCTATCTCTCTCTCTCTCTTTCCCGTGGCAGCCGACAGAGGCAGCTACGACACAAAAGTGATGGGGAACGATAGAGGAAGCCCGAGGTGTCCTCTCCCCTCTCCCCCTGGTCTTTCTCCTCTCTTATCCATCTCCCCTCCTCCCTCTCTTTGTTAGTGGCGGGGGGACGGCAAGCGCTGGCACCTGGCGGCAACGGGTAACAGCGAGCATAGCACCCTCTCTCTCCCCCAGTATCCTTTAATGTTGACAAAAATTGTCAATTTCTTCAAACTACTACTACTACACCACATTGGACAGCGGCTAAAAGGATCTTGCGCCATGTTCAACGTACACTCAAAATTGTCATTTTTTTCAAAAGTCCTCCTATACTCTCACTAGCATCTTCTTCGATGCGGACTGGGAAGGATATCTTGATGACAGATGTTTCACTAATGGATTTGCAATTTTGTGTCCCAAATCTCACCTCCTAGAGCGCTAGAAAACAATCTACCATCTCCTGCTTGAGCACCAAAGTTGAATACAAATCTATGTCTAATCCCATGGCTAGAATAATTTGGTTTTAAGCCTTGCTTTGCGATCTCGGGGGTCTCTCTTCGTGTCAATCCTTGCCTCTAGTGTGACAATCTCTGTGCTACCTATTTGTATGCAAATCCGGTCTTCCAATGCCCGCACTAAGCGTATTGAAATTGATTTTCATTTTGTGAGAGAAATAGTTGCAAACAAAGAACTTGCGATCAAATTCATATCGACCAAATATGAGTTGACGGATGCTTTTAAAAGGGCTCTTCCCATGAAGACATTCGAAGAATTCAAGCATAACCTCAACCTTTCCATTTCTTTCATGATTTACATTAAGGGGGTGTTAGACAAACAATTGTACTAGGTCAAAATATGTTGGAGTGGGCAAACCGTATGGTGTAGTACACCAATGGTATTGACCTACCGGCTCCAACCTGATTGGCTCTTTTCTTCTTTTGGTTTTCCTGTATTTCTCTCTTTCCATGTACATGCCATATGTGGGGCTTTTAGACCTATATTTAACATGTAACATCATTCCCTAACGGACCATTGTTTTCCCTCAACGCTCACATTACTCACATTTATATCCTCATGTGTATGCTTTATGACAAACTTTATGCGGTTAACCGGTCACCAATTGTCTACTTGTATCAAAAAGGAAAAAAAATCATTTCACTCGCATCCATGTGTTTGCGTGTGGTGGCACATAGACATATTTTTTGAAAGAAAATTAAATTATAGCTAAGTTCTTTGAAATTTATAGGCAGTCGATTCCTATAATGTTATCTACTCCATCTATTCCTAAATATAAGATGTTTTGATAGGCTCGTTTATATTTGTGAACATTAATAAGTATTAGCTACAGAGCATTGCTTGTTTGTGTGTGGCAACAAGTGTTTGTTTATTATAATCAAGAAAAATATTCTCTCTATCCCAAAATATAAGGTGTATTCGATTTTCGTTGGTCAATAACTTGCAACTTTGACTGATTTGTATGTATGGCATGTTCATAAAATTAGTATAATATTTATGATATGAAAAAATGCCCTCTTTTTTTGAATGGTGCTTCAGGGAGTAGTCAAAGTTTGATCCACTGAACTAGATAAGATGATTTGATGAATGACTTGGATATGATTGTTGGATTAAGGTTGAGATCCACTAGACAATTTTACTACTATTTAGTCACCACTAATGGTAGGCTTGGTATTAGGGAATTCCTTTCCTAGATATATTAAGCTTTAATATTCACTAGGATAATTATCAGTTCACTTAATCACCAACTTATGATTAAACATGTTCTCCTAGATTGAAGAGTATACACTCTTAAGTCTGGTATCCAATGTGTCTTAAATACATAGCTTGGTCATAAAGGTCATGGATTTACCTTCCTAAAGGAATCACTAATGTTAGATGGCTTTAGCTATACAAGGTTTGGGTGGCTTCTTCAATGATAAACTCTAGCTTGGTAATAATGAGTTGTCAACAAGGTCAACTTCAACTAGGATATAGTTGAAAACATAGTGTTATCTAACTAAGATTAGTATTGGCCTATTGGTAAAAAGGTTTAGGCATTACTGTTTGAACAATGAGTGATTCTAGACAAATACAACATGTGGTTTATAAGTCATAAGTTTCTTCTATATCTCGTAAGATAATGGTTAATAGTTGTATCTTACTCTTCTAAATTTTAATCACTTTGACAAGTGCTATAAAAAAGTTCTTAATTTCCCCAGATTTTATATGTTCGAATGCAATGCACACATTTACTTATCCATTTTGAATCTCTTAAACTATGGGATGTTATATGTATGACATCTAAACATGTTGGAGTGGGCAAACCGTATGGTGTAGTACACAACAATATTAACCCAACTGCTCCAACGCAAGTTGACTCTTTCCTTCTTTTAGTTTCCTTGTATCTCTCTCATTCCATGTGTGCCACGGTGGGGCTTTTCCATCTCTATTTAACAAGTAACACGACCTCTAGCGTGGCCATCATTTTCCCTCAATTACATATTTACATTACTCACATTTATATGCTCATGTGTACGCTTTATGATAAACTTTATGCAGTTAACAGGTCACATGTTGTCTACTTGTATCGGAAAGGAAAAAATCATTGCACTCACATCCGTGTGTTTGCATGTGGCAGTACATAAACTTATTTTTTGAGAAAAAAGAAATTATATCTAATTTCTTTAAATTTTATAGGCATTTGTTATCTACTCACATGTTCCTAAATATAAGATGTTTTGATAAGCCAGTTAACATTTATGAACATTAATAAGTATTTACTATGCACCATTGCTTGTTTGTGTGTGGTAGTAAGTGTGTGTTTATTATAATCAAGATAAGTATTCTCTCTATCCCCAAATATTGGTAACAACTTGCAATTTTAACTATGATATGTACTTGGCATGTTCATAAAATTAGTACAAAGATATATGAGATGAAAGAATTTTGCACAGCAAAAGCAACGACACCATTTACATATTCACAATCCATATAATTTGGTATATATCATTGTCAAAATCTTGTAAAATGGGAAAAAAATAAAGGAGAGACACATAACCGGTACGTACAACCGCCGCCAAGGGAGAGGCGGTAGGAAAGAGAGAAAACTCATCTAGGGTCCACAACCCTCACCAGCGACGTCGCCAGCCCGCTCCGCCTCCGGTGGCCCTAGGCCCTTGGAGGTGTGGCGGACCACGACCTCTCACCGACAGGAGGTTTTTCGTTCTTTGTTTAGCCTTCTTTTAGTGCACTCTTCAGAATATTGAGGCGACGGCTATGTCCTGAAGTCAGAATAAGGTCCTTTCTGCTCTATCGTTGCTCCGATCGTGCATCTAGTGTCAACGGAGGGCGCCTAGGATTATGTTCGTTTTCGTGTCCGTTGATTTGTTTGCAGGTCGGTCTCTTCTGATCTACGGTTGTCACTATTGGTGATGGTTGTTGCTCTATTGAGTTGGTCCTTTGTGGCCTTAGTACGACGAGTTTCCCTCTGTCTATTACAATAAGATCTACCATGACAAGCTTCCCGGCTCCAGTGATGAAGGGGCGAGGACGGCGATGCACCTTCCACCCGTGTTGTTTGTAGTCGTCACTAGGTGGTCCAGTGACCTATTTGTAATTTTTATTACTTTTAGATCTTTCTGTACTGCTATCGATAATCATTAAAAGATTGGTGGAATTTTGCAAAAAAAAGAAATTGTAAAATAAGACGTGCCTTACTTTTTAGAACAGATGGAGTACCAAATAAGCACACCTGCTTTTACCCGACATTTTGGAAATAAAAAGGCGACCACACTAGCAAAATACTAGTATGATGATAATAGTATAACAAAATAATTTTGGAAGACAAATCGAATGACCATATACTAGCTCGGAAACAGTATGAGATCAAGAGATCATCAATTTTCCATGTATGTTTAAAAAGACAAATCATGGCACATGTTTTGGTGCGTGTATGCTCGTGTGCCTCCATTCTAATCGAGAAAAATAAAAGTAAAAGTCATGCATCGGAGAGGGAGCGGGCGAGGCGAGTGAGGCAGATCCGTGGAGTAGAGAGCTGGTAGGAGTAAACAGGGCGAGGGGGCGTTGTCAATATCGTCTCACCTCCCACTACCTACAGAAGTAGCTGCAGAAGTGGAAGTTACCCACTGTCCACTAACCCCCACGGTCGACCACAAACAAACCCAATCACTCCTCCATCATTAGTTGCCCGCCACAAGAACCCAAACCGCAACCTTTGGAGTAAAAACTCCACAAAATCATATAGAATACTCCTCCCAGTACTAGCACTCCAGCGGCAGCAGCGAAGAAGAAGAAAAATACAGTACTAGTACTCGCTTGGTATTCTTCTCCCCTCCTCCTTGTTCCTGGAGTTGTTGTGTCCTCTGGGTGGGAGCTAGCTAGAAAAAGGCCCCGCCTTTTGGCTCCTTCCTTCTCGCGACCTGCTCCGAGGAAGCCAGAGGGAGAGATGGCGCGCGTGGAGAAGCTCGGCTGCTCCGGCGGCGAAGGGCAGGTGGTGGAGGTGGTGGTCGGGGTCGACGGGAAGGGGGCGATAGAGTGCCGGATATGCCAGGAGGAGGGGGAGGAGGACGCCATGGACTCCCCCTGCGCCTGCACTGGCACGCTCAAGGTGAGCCTCACTTCATCCCTTCCCCCTCCTTCTACTCCCTTCCTCTATCTGGACTGCTGGGAGGGTGTCTCTTTTCTCGATTGCTGACGAACTGAAGAACAGTGAGAAGAACAAACAGGCGTATTGGTTTGCAATAGCCAAGTGGGACTCTGATGGTTCCTTGTTATCTCCTTCTTCTTTAGAGAGATGGGCAGATTGTCAAGATGTTCTTCCTTAGCTCTATCCGTTCTCGGATATCTCCTTCAGTCAACTCTAGTCTGCCGCTTTGCCGACTAATTGCAGCCATGTGTTTTCTTTTCTTTTGTTTAATTAATGTTGATGTTAGGTGCATCCCTCCTCCTTTTTTGCTGAATTTTGTCTTGCTGCTCAGTACTTCTACCTCCGTTTGGACTCTCGGTTTTTCCAATACCAAAGCAATACCATGGTATTCCAGTGCCCGGCAATGCAATACTTCAGTTTCTCCCCTTTCTCAGTTTTAGAAGAAAAAAAAAGAGTAGCAGTCCTGACCTCTTTCTCAAATATTGCCATAAAACCACAATGTTGATCATACTACGGTCTATGAAACTGCAGTATTTGCTGCTGCCAAGCACATCGAAGTATTTCAGACTGCGGTATTTTTGGAAACCATGGTATTTCTCAAATACTTAAAAAAAACTGAACAGCCAAACGGAATCTTAGTTTTTTTTTCTCCGTTTTCTGTTGTGGTCACTGTACGTCTCTACATATGTGATTAGGAGCAGTGAGAGTTCTGTTAAGCGATACTCAAATGATTTTTCTTAGCACGCAACACATCCAAGAAATCATACTACGTGTTACAGGGTCCAAAACAGTGACCTCTCGGCCCAACGGAATTCACGAAAATGTGTTTCGCCCTTTGGTGACGAAATGCTCTTTTATCATGCTGTTTTCTTGCATGAAACAAACACTCGAGTTTCCAGCAGCTGGTCCATCCATGTTTATCCATCCAATTATTGCTTTCTTCTTTCCAGTTGTCAGATAATCATTATTGTTTTCTTGCACGTGAGCTGGGATTATCCTTCCGAACAGAAATGCTAATCGTGTGTTGCTCAACTTGTCTTTTGGCTGGACGCAGTTCGCCCACAGGAAATGCATACAGAGATGGTGCAACAAGAAGGGGAACATTACATGTGAAATCTGCAACCAGGTTGGTATTTCTGTTTTGTTCTGTTGCAGGACTACACCGTCGTAGAGTAGTTCACACTGCATTTCCATTTCTAGGACTTGGTCTAGTAGTCAATGGTTTATGTTTGCCAGTTAGACTACTCTGTGAATCTTTATGAGCAGTCCAATTTCAGGGCAACTGCAGTGAAGAAGAAAATAATCTGTTACTGATTTTTACCTCAGTCTGTAATTCTCTCTGTGGGGTCCTCGGGGTTGATTTATGTTTCCATTTACTTACAGGTTTACTCCCCCAACTATGTCATCCCTCCAACCAAATGTTGTTCAGATGAAATGGCCATCGATCTTAGGTACTTACTAATGCAATTCTTAATCCTTTGGTGAAATTATATAAATCACCCATATTATTTGGATTGAGGAATGTCATCCGTACCCTCTCTGTCTATGATTATAGCAGTACCATTGTTTTCCCCAATTTTCCCATAGCAATGCAGATGTTGATACTCTGACTTCTGTGTGTCCTTTTAAAAGAGTACATGTTCTGAACTGATGACCGTTTGCTTATGAGCAGACAAAGCTGGGTCGGACGAATCGATCCCCACGACTCCCATTTCCTAGCGATTGCCATCGCAGAGCAGCAGCTGATGCACGCTGAATTTGACGACTGTGTGTCCTCAAATTCGAGTGGTGCCACATGCTGTCGGACTATTGCTTTAATTGTACGTCGCATAAACTTCTTCATAGTGTATAATCCTGTATTTATTAGTGCTGGAGGACGAACAATAACTAGTTTTGATTTTGCTGCAGCTGATGTTCCTTTTGCTTGTGCGGCATGTGATCGTGATCGTGCGCGACGTGAGCATGCTACAAGACGCAACGGTGTTGTTCAGTGTGAGTTCAAATGACCTAGTTTGTTGTCTTGATTTTGCACATGTTTATGCTGTCCTGCTTTCAGCTTGGTCTTCATATGGCACCATACATAGAGGACCTTGCCTAAATATTTTCCTTAATTTCAGGCGACTCTTCAGTTCGCAGGATTCTTTCTGCCATGTTATGTCATAGCGCGTTCTTGCTACGCTTACCAACACCGGAGGCGCAGACAGGTATATTGATCTCTTATCAGTCTTCAGTCATAACCAGTTAGACTGCTGTTTTTCTGTCAAGAGGGCAACAACTCAGCTTGCCTAACATGTTCTCTCTACACTACAGGTGTAGGGGCTTTACCTGACCTGGGATCCAAACCGCGCCGCTCAAATCGAACCCTACCCGGTGCCGATCTCGGCACCAGATTTCAGCACCCCCACCAAGAGAGAAAGAATGAAGCCTGCGAAGCGAAGCTTCCCACCGGCTTCTGCGGATCATATGGAGAAGGAAATGTAGGTCAAAATTAGATGATGGAAATTGTGGATGGAGTAGCTGCAACGACAGCACCCACCCGCCAAAGCTCAAGTGTACATATGAGAGCAGTTTACAAGCTACAGACGCAATGCAAGTTGATGATGATTACCGTTTCGTTTCTTAATTAATTGTTCGTCGCCGTTTAGAACGGGTAGGCAGGTCGATGCAAGTTGAATTTCGGGCGCCCGCATTTATGTCTCGAGGAGCGCAGCCGTGCTGGTGGTGGTGATGATGGCTCCGACGAGCTGAGCTGAGCTGAGCCTAAACCAAATTTGGTTGGGTGCCGCACATTGGCCTTAACAAATTGGTTGGGACGTCACAGTTTCACAGGGTATGAGTTGACCTTGTCTAGGATCCTATCTTGGATAGACCTTTGGCTGGCAGCCAGGTCTATGCCGGGTAGGCCATGGGGCTGTGTGGGGACGGTTTCAAATTTGAACTAAGATCAGTAGCTTCAAAAAACATCACCCTCCATCGAAACACTCCCCCTAGGTGTTGAACTTCTTAGAATCTCCAGAATTGCAGTGCTGAAGAAATTACTGCTAAAAATGTTCAATACATCCATGACATTTCGAACCGACTCCTAAAAAAAAAGAAAAACTGTGCAGAGGAACAGTAATCACCAGAGCACTGACCTGCTTGCATGTACAAGTAACATAAAAGATGGCAGAGCACAGTTTTGCACTTCTACCCTCTGTAGTATTCAGGTAAAGCTCAATGAAACATATACGAGCATTCAGTTCAAGACTGACGATGTTTAGCGGTAGACCAAAGTTCCAACAAGCCTGCTCTAAGAAAAAATGCATGGACATCATAAATAACAGGCTGTCTTGTAAAAACTGTTGCGGTGTACACATGCTACAAGGTTTACGTACAGATCACCGGTGAAATACATATAGGGTTCTACAAGTCGGGGAACTCGTCACAAATAATCAGCTGTCCGATTTCGCTGGCTTCACCTTCTCTGTCAGGAATTGGCGAATATGCTCTCGTTTCCAGTTGTCAATCCTGCAAGTTCAGTGGGTTCCAGTCAGTGAACCAATGAAGTGAAAACCCAGGCTTTGCCATGAGTCAATGTTGAGCATACGAGAGAGAGAGAGAGAGAGCGGGGGGGGTGGGGGGGTTGAATATTACAATACTCCCTCCAATCCATATTAATGGCCCCAACTTTATCTAGATTAGTATGTATCTAGTTATGTATTTAGATTACATGCATTCGTATCTAGACAAAGTTGAGGCCATTAATATGGACCAGAGGGAGTACTAAATTTATGAAAATGTGTGGTAATTGGAAAACTACTCAATTTTAGCAAGGACTAGTGCTTAACATTCTACTACAGCTTCATAAAATAAAACAAAAACTTTATGTCTGTGCAGTTATGTTTAAATCAACACAAGTGCCCTGGAAGAAAAAAATCTACCATTCCAATGCCTACTGCATCAGCCATCAAATTATACTTTGAATTGTGTAACATTGGGAAAGAGGATGGATAGCAGACAGCATAACAGTAAGTGACACATGGTAAATGGTAATGAACTAAGACAGAAGAGTTGTTTCTATTATTGTTATTGGAAAGAAGTTCAAGAATGCAAGCTATTCTCCCCAGGTAACTAGAAAATTATTCTCGAATCTCGAGTTGAGTAGAACTTGCCTTATAGTCTCCTTCTGGTCACCCTTGTCGTCAAGCATTATGAGCTTTGGTGGAGAGCCATAAGAATACCGGGCTTCTACATAAGGGAAGTCATCTTTGTCCCCTTCGAGGAAGCCAACGACTTCTGGATAAAACGCCAGCTTTCTCATGCAAACCTCAATAATTGCGCTGGAGTATACAATCTGCAATACCAAGCACCAGAAGGTATCATATCAAGTAGAACTATGTTGCTATATTGTATGCTTACTGCTCACTATCAGCCTTCAAAAGCATCCTCCAAATCTAATGTAGTGTAGGATATATTTTAAAGGTCAGCCTTAAAAGCATCGTGTAACATCCTATAGAACAAGTTCGCCGATATATATCCAATCAAACTAAGCCTCATAGTTCATACCTTGTTGATAGAATCATCTGAATCCTCCGTGCAACATTTCCGACAGTCCTCCACTAGCTCTGCAACCATAAAACAAATATGTTGTTAAATGACTATATAGGAACAACGAGCACATGTGATGACGAAAAAAGACTCCATCGACCATCGCCACTTGCTACCCAATAGACGGCGACTGATTCCAAACGGAGCAACTGAACAGAACATTTCACCCAAGACGAGCAAAGAGCAAACTAGTAGAAGTATATTTCTCTGAATTGATCAGCTTTTCAATTTAGCTAGCTTCAGAATGCTCCTATATGAATTCATCAAAACAACAATGACAAAAGTAAATGAAAATTTGCATAATCAACAGCGCCCTGAACTTATTTTTAGATGTTCTGGGATAAGAGTGATCCCCCCACATTTCTAACACCACCTTGGCTGTGTTCATCAACCGATGCAGAGGTCGATTCACAGAGGACAAAACATTTCACACAGGCAATGAGCAAACCGTATACAATACATTTATCCATATTAAATCATCTTTTCAATCTAGCTAGCTTCAGAATGCTCCTAGACAAATTCATCAAAATTACAATGACAAAAACAAAACAAATTCCATAATCAACAGAGCTCTGAAGTTCCTTTTAGATTTTAAACACCACCTTGGCTGCGTTCCTCAGTCGGTACAGAGTTCAGGAGTGACGCCTACTTTATCTAAAAAAGGTTCAAAACAGCGCCATGTTCTAAACCTGCGGACGAGGCTCAGTTTCCCAGTACCTCAGCGTGGGAAGTGGGATGCATGGAATGAGGTGTTTAATCCGTATTCTCCCAAAAGTCAAGTCACAGATCCAAAATGACTAAATCACAGTTTTGGAGCTGGTTTCGAGCTTCACCTACAAAAGGTCGAACTTCTTCCAAGATCGCTTGAAGTAGTACCAAGAAATCTCGAATCCACTAATTCCATTTGCAGGTCCACTAATCCTGACGCCCCATCGTAATTTGAGATCTCTTTACAAAGGGGCCATTGATCAGCTTTTCAATTTAGCTGCTCCCTCCGATCCAGTAGCTTCAGAATCCTCATACATGAATTCATCATAATAACAATGACAAAAATAAATAAATAAGTTGCATAATCAACACCGCCCTGAACTTATTTTTAGATGTTCTGGGATAAGAGTGACCCCCCTCCCCCCACGTATTTCTAAACACCACCTTGGGTGTGTTCATCAATCGATGCAGAGGTCGGGACTCGGGTAGTGACACCTCCACTATATGTACAAAAGTTCAAACACAACCATGTTCTACAACTGTGGACAAGGCTAACAATTTCCCAGTACAATCATCATGAGATATGTGGAATGAACTCTTCAATTTATAGTCAGTTTGGGAGCTGGTTTCTAGCTTCATGCTGAAAGGGCGGACGTCTTCCCAGATCACATGAAGACGTTGTCATCAAAGAATCTCAAATCCACCAATTCCATTTCCGGGTCCACTAATCCTGACTCCCCATCGCAATCTGAGATCTGTTTATAAAGGGATCATTGCTTTGTGGTCTAAAAAATCCTACATTCACACTGTAATTGGGCCTCCTTAGGTTAATGATAGACAATATCCCGGTTGTAACCCCAATATATAATTACTGAATTCATCCCTCACGGATTTCGCAGTACAAATGAGTCGAACTGAGAAAGATAAATCACACCGAACCACTCATATGCCCTGCTCGGTTCAGATCGCAAATCATTATCATATCACATGACGAGGGGACGCAGGGAAGAGCCAAGATACGCGCGTACCTTGATCCTTGACGAACTCGTGGAGCGCGTTGCAGTCGGAGCAGAGCGCGAGGCCGGTGAACCCAAGCTCCTCGCACTCCCTCGTCCCGAGCTGCTCGGCGCCGCGGCAGACGCCGGAGAGGCAGAGGAGGACCACGGCGACGGCGGCCGCGGAGGAAAGAGATCGAAACATCTCGCTCGCTCCACCCTCGCTGCCTCAGACCGACCGAGGGTTTCGAGCTCGCGAGCACCACGACAAAGACCGGGACGAGGAGGAGGAGGACGACGACGACCAGAGGGAGTGCTACTTTTTTTTGTTCTCCTCCAGAAGAGCCCCTGGAAATACAAAGCAGGCCTTTCTGTGGCGCCCAACACGGCCCATAGTTGCTCAATGGGCTCATTTCGCAACAGGCGTAGGGAACAGTTGCCGTTGTAAAAACCTATATGCGGCGAGGTCGGTACTTAATGGGCGTCGCACAGCCCCCGGGAAGGTAGGACTGGCCAAGTTAGGGAGTAAAATTCACCATTAGTATTTGAACTTGCACTCTTTTTTTATACGGTCATCGACTTTAGAATACGCAATTTACGATCACTAAATACGACAGATGTGTCATGACGATCATTGAGCGCGTGTATAGTAACATATTTGACGGGTGTTGATCAGTCCAAACAAAAAACAGTGTAACATTTTTTGCAAAAAGGCCCTCACCTAAATCAAGCCCAAGCCTAGACTAATATGTAAGGTCCTCTAGTACAGACTGACATGTGAGGCCCACCTGCCAGTGCCACGCCCCTTGTTCCTCTTCTCTTCCCCCACTGGACTCCACGAGATCGTCGCCAGACGCCGGCGCGCGTCTTCATCCTCTCCATCGTCGATCGGCGCCTACACCCATGGCGCGCGCCAGCCCCGGCCGTCCACGACGCCAAGCATCGGCCACTTCGTCCCCACGCCGACCATCCGTCTGCAGGTTGTGTGCGCCGCCCAATTCTTTTGCTAGAGTCGTGCTGGAGCAGGACATCGTCGGCGGCCCTTCCTCCCCACGCCCGCGTCGCCCCCTTCCCCCATGTCGGCGTCCTCCCTTACTCCTATGGATGGCAATGGGTACCCACCACCCGTTAACCCGACAGGTACCCGCATCAAATGGAGGAGGGTTTGGTTGAAAAAGAAACCCACCGGTCCTCTTAGTGGTAAAAATTACATATGGACCTCGCATGTCAGTGCCTGGGAGAAACCCTAAGTAGCTAACCTAAATCCTAATTTCCCAACCCTGCGTCCAACCAACACTCCCACCCCGCGTCGCTACTTGTCCATGGCCCCTGTCGCCCTGCCTCTTCTTCTGCTCGCTCCCTGGAGGCCCGGACCGCGCCGCCATCGCCAAGGCTCCAAGCGATAGACTCCGACGACAGCACTCAAGGTCGAGAGGGCGGCGACTACAGCAACGGACCGCGCTAGCAAGCATATGCACAGCCCATTACTGCACACTGTCGCTGCCCATCGAGGAGTTCACGGAGATCCCGTTCCATGGGATTGTGGCATGGCTTGGCTTCCTCCTCGGCGTGCGGCCCTCATCGTCGAGCTGCAAGGGAGCACAGGGAGGCGGCAAGCACCGCGCCAGTTTGCCGCCGATGACTAGGAGGAAGGCCGGTTTGTGCACCTTGGTGGGTACCCATCGGGTCGTGGGTACCCGCCGGGTGGCGGGTCTGGTGGAGACATGGACCCGACGGCGGGTATGGAGACGGGTGGTGGTGGAGGGGAGAGGTGGCGGAGGCGGGTATGGAGGTGCCAAACCCGCCTCCATATCCGGCGGGTGCCATCCATACTTACTCCACATGCCCGCGCCGAACCCTTCCTCCCCACGCCTGTGTCGTTCCTTCCCCCACCAGACACCAGCGACCCTGCCTCCTCACGCCGCCCACCCGCATGGAGCAGCACAACCTCGGGCTCGAACGCCCGCCTTCGGTCACCTCCTCCTCCTCCTCGTGCCCTCGTCGCTGAACTGCAACGAGATAGAGAGGGAGCAGCATCGACACGGGGAGAGAGGGAGGGAGCAGCGCCGACATGGGAAGGGCGGGGGGAGAGGCGTCGGGGAAGGAACGGCGGCGACAGGAGTGGAGAAAACTACCTTATCTCTTTAGCATTTTACACTTGAGCCCTTCTGATTTTTAATATTGTAAAATAGTTTCCTCGGTGCCACGTAACCGAATACATCCCTATACAGAAACTAGTACAGATTCCAGTGACCGTCATGACACATCCGCGGTATTTAATGACCGTAAATTGCATATTTCTAAGGATCGATGACCGTATCGAAAAAGGGTGCGAAGTTTAAGTACTAACAGTAAATTTTACTCCCAAGTTAGGTGCCCGGCACTTTCTTTCTTCTGTTTTTCATTCTTGTTTCCCTTTTTCTTTCCTTTTTTACTTTTTCAGATTCGAAAAATATTAAAATTTGAAAAGGTTTAGATTTGAAATAATTCCAAATTCGAAAAAAAATCAGATTTTAAAAAGTTAAGATTTGGATTTTTATTTGAAAAATGTTCATATTCAAAAAAATGTTCAGATTTTAAAAGCGTTCGAATTTTGAAAATGTTCATATTTTAAAATTATTCAAAATTTGTAAATGTTTAAACTTTTTTAGAACAAAAAACCAACGGAAGACCAAAAAGAAGCAGAAATGAAACAAAAAGGCATGCTAGAAATCTGATCAGAATTCTCAAAAAAAAAAAAATCTGATTCAGAAGGCCGAACCACGTTACATGATCCTGGTCGTTGTATAGGAGCTCCCGTTGTTGTTTCGTTCAATGTTTTTCAATTTATTTGATATTTTTATATTAGGTAAACAGTGCGTGTTCTCGATCGATCCAGATGAACTCTCCCTCCTCGTCTCTCACGTGATGATACTATACAGATGGTACTAGTAGTTGTGCTTAAAATCTAAACCAAGTTGTGCCCGAAGCATGTTACTCTAAGAATTAAACTATGGAGGAGCAAACCCACTATTTCAGAGTTTCCAGACCCACTGTTTTCTGCACTTGGCATGTTTCCTGAACATACAGATCTCAAGTCAAAAGAAAAAAGAGAGAACCTCAAGTCATACAGATCTACGCATTCGTCAGTGGTTTAAAATGCAGTCATGTCGGCTAACATGTAGATTAGTGCTAGTACTTAGCTTTTTTGCTTCATGGTGGAGATCAGGAACTGAAAAGCTGAAGGCGCACTTGATGCTTTCGGCCGGAAACAACTTGAGGAAGAAGGGAGGAGCCAGCCACACTTTTCAGCACGGCACGGCGTGACGGGGCACGTCGCATATTGTACTGTACGCGAGCGTCGGGATCCAGCGTTTCTGCGATCATCGATAGAAAGCCGCTCTGTGGCGTGATTTTGATGGCGTGTTGACGCTGCTTGGCGAGGCAAATTCTTCGTACCCTGATTACGGTGGCAAAGCTGAAAACAATGTACGCGACACCAGATTGTCGCCTATGAGCATCTCCACTCGTCGTTGGCCGTTTTCATGCAGAAATCCAGACGTAACTATGGTCTGACGAAACTAGTTTTCGGTCTAACAACATCGAGTTTCCCGCTCGCGTTCTCAGACAGAGTTTTCGTGTTTGGCCTTCAATCAAACTTGGCAAATTTTAGGCAAATATAAGCGGTTTTCATTAATAAAGGGCGAATTCATAAATATTACATCGAAATCGGGCGAACACATGAATTCTAACTGCATTTACGCTAATAATAACTAAAAAAACTTAAAAAGGCCTATGCCGAGGCCGATGCCAATGCCGCCGGACGCCGCTTCACATGCCGAATTTGCTGTAGAAGTAGGTGTAGCCGGCGTTGGCCTTGCCGTCGTCGTCGCTCGACGGCTGCGGTGGGCAGGAGCTGCCCTGGGCGGCGTCGCCGCACCTCCACGGCTGGTACGAGGGGCCGGCTTTGCCATCGTCGTCGTCGAGGACGGCGAGTAGCGCGCCCAAGTAGGCGCGCTCGTGGCGAGCGCTGGCCTGGCGCTCGGCCTCCTCTTGCAGGCGCTGAACTCGGCACCGCTTAGCCTGCTCCCAGTCTGCCCTGGACCAGGCGAGGATGTTCCGCTCTGGCATCGGCGGCGGCACCGTGTCCTGGAGGGACCGCTCCATCGCCATCTTCATGGCAAATGCGTCCTCGTCGACAGGCACCGCCTAGTCTGCCGGCTCTGGCTTCGGCTGGCGAAGGCGAAGACGGCCAGTGGGCAACGATGGCGCACGGGGCTCATTGATAACGATGCCCCACGATCTTGTTCGCGGCGGCGAGCGGACCGGCATGTCCGCCTCCCGCTTGATCGGCCGAAGAGGCGGCGACTGCGCCGACACGGACCCGGATGAACGGGAGGACGAGGCGGCAGAGGAGGAGGAGCTGAGGCTGACCATCCTCCTTGGCGGCCAGTTGGCCGAAGGATGTCGCCTCGCCCTCGCCGCTGGCGCCGGCGAGCGTGGGAAGCCGAGCCTAGGGTGGTTGCCGGCATGGATGTGCTCCAGGACGGCCGTGAGCGTCCGTCCTGGCGCACTCCACCATCGTCGTCGCGTCGCCGCGTTGTTGCGCTTCGGAGGTGTGCCGGGCGGCCCTTCGTGGTTGGCGAGATCCCGGAGCCGGCGCTCGGCGAAGAACTTCTCCCAGTAGGGGAGGTTGTCGTGGTCCTCAGCAAGCTCCGTGGTTCTCGACCATATCTTTGTCAGCCGGCACCGGCAACACGGGGATACCTCCGGCGCTGAGCTTCCAGCCGGGCGGGTTCCAGGTGTCCGGCGGCACCATGTACTTGACGTCGTGGAGCATCCGGGCCTCCCAGGGCTGGAGCGTGCGCTGGCCGAAGTCGTTTGCCGCCGCGGGATCGTCGGGGAACCTCTCGGCCATGGTTCTCTTCTCGCCGGAGTTGGATTTCGCGGTAGAGGGGGATGGAAGAAGCTGTGAGAGTGTGAAGTGAGCCGGCGAGGTCGCCGGATTTCATAGGCCGAAGCGAGCGGAGGGCGGGAGGGGTGTAGCGGTGTGGGCAGGAAAAGAGGGAACCGGTGGGAAGTTAGTTCCCGGCGGTCCGTCACGGGAGCTGAGGTGGCGGTGGCGCGCCATTACGGCGACGCGTGGTCGACGAGACAAGCAGTTAATGCCTGACGGTCCGTCGTGGGGTCTCGAGACAGAAGGATAACGATGACTCGGTTTCTGTCGTTGACTGGGCGGGTTCACGTGTCGAACGTTTTTCCCGCTGAATTCGCTTCGTTCGGCGTTTCCGTGGCGTTCCCGTCGCTCCAAGATCGGCCTGAAAAGTTCGTACCAAAGTTGGTCGAAATCCGGACGAAACGGGTAACATAGTTAGACCAATTTTCAACGTCTGGACAAATAAATACCGGAAGAGATTGTTCCAAAAGAAAAACCGCGCGAGACAGTTAAGAGCAGCTACCCAGTATGCCGATCCCGATGCCGAAATCGAACGCCAAAATTTCTCCTAGTCGTGTACCCAGGAACTTGTTTTCGTCCGGATTTGAGCCCATTTTGGTCCGGACTACCTAGGCCATACCCAGGATCCTGGGTACGCCCTGGAAACGCCGGACGAAGCGAATTCGGCGAATGGACCCGCCCAGTCAGCATATATTTTCCCTTATTCATCCAAAGTTCGCCCATATTCGCCCAAAGTTCGCCCATATAGACCATATTCGTCCAAAGTTCGTCCATATAGACCATATTCGTCATAAGTTCGCCCAAAGTTCGTCCGTATCGCCCATATTCGTCCAAATTTCGCCCAAAGTTCGTCTATATAGACCAGATTCGCCCAAAATTCGGGCATATTCGCCCAAAGTTGGTCTGTATCGATCATATTCGCCCAAATTTTGTCCATATAAACCATATTCGCCCAAAATTCGGGCATATTCGCTCAAAGTTCGTCTGTATCGCCAATATTCGCCCAAAATTCGTCCATATCGCTCATATTCGCCCAAAGTTTGTCCATATCGACCATATTTGCCCAAAGTTCGCCCATATTCGCCGAAAACCGCGTATATTCGCCCAAAGTTTGCCAAAATTTGTTAAATTTTAGCTCTCGCCTAGGTACGCGAGTGGGAAACTGGGCGTACCCAGACCGAAATTTGAAGGGTTTCGTAGCATGGAAAACAAAAAAATTCTACCACATGAACACACAATCAAGATCTAATCTATGATCAAACCAAGATCTATATACTAGATCGGTGCAATAAGTTGATAAAGTACTAACCCTCGAAGATCTAAAGCGGTTAACGAGAGCAGATTCTCGTGGGTGATATAGTCGTTCACTTGCCGATCTCAAGATCGCGTAGACGATCCTTCCGGCGCCGCGTTCCGCTTTGCGGTCACATCGCTCGGTCAGTTTGATGAAGATCATCCTCTCCCTTGTTTCAGCAGGCATCGGAGGTTGTAGCACTCCCCTCGTGATTCCGGCAGCACGACGGCGTGGTGTCGGAAGTAGAGGGAAGATTCCGCAGGGCTTCGCCTAAGCCGAAGCGAGTATGGCGGAGTAAGAGAGAGCCTTGGCGATCTACGGATTAGAGGGCACCAAGGGGAGAGGTGTAGCCGGCGGCTAGGGTTTGGAGGTGTGTAGAGAGGGGGTGCCCTACCCCTCCTTATATAGGAGGGGAGAGGCGGTTTGGGGAGGAGGGAGTCCTCCCCAAAATCCTCTTCACGGCTGGCGGGTGGGAGGGAGAAAGATCCCTACCCCAAGTAGGATTCCTACTCTCCTTCCACCAAGCAATGTTCGGATTTGACTTTTCAAATTGGCGTTTGACTTTCAAACTTGAATTTGATTTCTCTCTTCATATTGCCCAGCCAAGTGACCTAGTACATGATGCAACCATTACACATTGTCATGACACATCCATGTACCCTTCCCCCTCCGGAGTGCCGGACCTTCCAGACCCTTCTAGAACATTCCCGCTGAAAACACCGAAATCATTTCCGAACTCCGAAACAGGACTTTCCTTATATGAATCTTATTCTCCGGACCATTCCGGATCTCCTCGTGATATCCCGGATCCCATCCGAGACTCCGAACAACATTCGGTCTCTTACTCATCATTTCATAACTACTCAACAACATCGAATCCTTAAGTGTGTCTCCCTACGGATCGTGAATTATGCGGACATGACCGAGACACTTCGATCAATAACCAATAGAGGAATCTGAAAATTCCTATGGCTCTCACATATTTCTACGATTACTTTGCGATCAAATAAACCATTTACATACGATACCAATTTTCCTTTGTCTCACGATAGTTTACTTATCCGAGGTTTTGATCGTCGATATCTCTGCATACCTAGTTCAACCTCGTTACTGATAAGTACTGTTTTCTCGTTCCCGTGATATGTGATCCCTTGTGAGCCAATCACATGCTTGCAAGCTAATTGGATGACATTCCACCGAGAGGGCCCAGAGTATATCTATCCGTCATATGGATGGACAAATCCCACTCTTGATCCATGTGCCTCAATCTATACTTTCCAAACACTCAATGCCACCTTTATAGCCACTCAGTTACGGGTGTGGCGTTTGATATCATCAAAGCATCCTTTCGGTTATGGTGATTAACATGATCTCATGGTCGAAGGAATTAGATTACTATGTATCAGAAAGTTTATAGCAAATGAACTATATTAAATGACTTGATCTTTATGCTACGCTTAACTATAGGAGTATGTTTATCACATCATTCTCCTAATGATATGACCATGTTGTTAATAACATCTCTATGTTCATGATCAGGAAACCATGATCATATATTAACCAACAAGCTAGTTTAATCAAGAGGCTTTACTAGAAACTCTTTTATGTTTACAAATCACACAAGTATTAATGTTTCCGGTTAATACAATTATAGCATGGTATGTAAACATTTATGATAAGTATGAAGATACGATGATAACCACTTTATTATTGTCTCTTGGGCATATCTTCAACAAAATTAAGTTCCATCCGACCAAAAAAAGTCCGGATTTCAGTCTAGGTTCGCCTAAAGAATGGAGATGCTCTAAGGCAACGTTGAATAGTAGTAGTAGTAGTAGGAGTCGTCCGCAATGAAAATCAACACCGGCGACGAGACGAACGACGGAGCGAGTCAATGCACGAGTGTGATCGACCGATCTCTGTCAGTGCACGGGTGTGATTCCCCTGCAGCTCATGGCATCCGTTGCTAGCTGACAAGGACCGAGCTAGCCTGCCCATAAAATGGAACCGATCGATACGTTGCATCGATCGATATGGCTATGCGCTGAGTGGATCAGATTCAGACCGAAGACCGGGAAGATCCTATTCTTATCCATCTTAACAGCCGAAGAACAGAACCAAGGCGTCAAGATTGACCTTCTTAAGACCAACGCCGCGGCGAAGAAAATGAACTATGATCTGGCGTTCTTGATGCGGGCGAACACGGCGGTGATGGATGGCCAGGTCAAGACGTGGTACCTGAGCCGAACGGCTTGTAGGCGTCGTTCACCGTGACGCAAACGCCGACACCGAGCTCTATCCCAACCTCCTCTTCTGCATCCCAGCCGAGCTCCACGATCTGAGACACATCGCCGAGTCCTACCTCCGCTGTCGCGTTGAGGAGCTTACCGTCTGATTGTCATAGTTTGGTTGCCGTAGTTTGATCGCCGAACTCTGTTTTGTGTCGTCGAATTCTTGGACTTGATCGTGTTTTGCTGGCGGGAAGAACAAATTCAGAAAAAGTCGACGTTTTTCGATCTCTGGGAGCTGTCCTTGGAGGTGACTGGGAGTTGGCGGCCCCTAGACTAAACATTAGTCCAATCCGGCGAAATAATTCGCCGGATTTCGGTCTGGTGGCCTCTAACAAGTGAAGTCGCTCTAAAGTAGCTTTGTTTGCACGGC
Source organism: Avena insularis (assembly GCA_023614405.1). Classification (NCBI taxonomy): domain Eukaryota; kingdom Viridiplantae; phylum Streptophyta; class Magnoliopsida; order Poales; family Poaceae; genus Avena; species Avena insularis. The sequence goes on along the minus strand of CM042691.1, from coordinate 374,236,091 downwards.
GAGGTCACTAACAGATAGCGGAGACTGATTGTTTTGCAGCTTGTTTATGTAGCCAGTAGCCAGTAGTAATCCCTTTGTGAACCGAGGAGTCGGAGAGGCAACTTTGCTTTCGAAAACTACTTGAGGAGCTTCAGGATGTCCTGTGATCACCAATAGCGACCCTGATTACCGAGGCGAGGCTGAAAACAACGTATCTGACAGATTGCGCCGAACCATCGGAGACGGTTAAGGCAACGTTGAATAGTAGGAGGAGGAGGCTGCAATGAAAATCAGCACCGGCGACGAGGAGACGAAGCAAGTCAATGCACGGGTGTCCGTGTGCTCGACCCATCCCTGTCCATTCTGAACCGGAATGGTATTCCCCTGTAGCCCATGGCATCCGTTGCTAGCTGATGACACGGACCGGGGTTAGCCGGCCGGCCGATAAGATGTAACCGATTCGTTGGATCGATCGATACGGCTGCGCTGAGTGGATCAGAATTCAGACCAAAGACCGGGATGATCCTGTTCTTATCCACTTTGACCGCTGAAGAATCAGCTGTGTTCCACGTTTCCACGGGGCACGTCACGTTCCCGCGGAAAAGAAGAGGATCGGCATCCCGTTCTGATCCAGCATATGCATGTGTCGTTGCAAGAAGGTCACTCATGCGGCCGGCCGATGGTGCTCGAGCTGCGTATATGAAAACGGTCAAGGTTTCCTCCTTGCCATGGCGCTAGCAGGACTGCTCATGCAGCTGCGTGTGGCCGTGACCACCCTTCTGGCATTGCCTGTTTGGAATTTTGAGGCGTACACACCTGAATTTGACAGTAGCATCACACCGATCCACGTGACTGATTACATACTCCACCCTCCGTCTACTCTTTTTTTTTCTTTTAAGATGGCCCCTCAGCTCTACTAAAGGGTGTACTTCGCTCTTTGTTGTAAAGTCACACAGAGGGCAAACCACCACCACCACCACACACACACACCTTTCAATAAAGAAAAATACTATTACCTCTGTTTCAAGGCTTAAGGCGTACACGCTTTCGAAAGCAAAGTTTGACCAAAAGAATTAAGCAATAAAATCTTAATTATATTGTACATAATTAGTATTGTTGGATTCGTATTGAAAAATACTTTTCAGTGATACTAGTTTTATACCAAAACTTTTTACGTATTTAGAGTAATTTTTGGTCAAAGAAAAAACACGTAAAACAAGGACGCCTTAAGCCCTGAAACGGAGGGAGTATGTGATCATAGGCGTCAGGATCATGGAAGAGCAAGGCAGGCACCGGACCAACGTTTACGACATCTTCGAGGGCAACCCCGATTCTTGTGACTTTTTTTTCTCAAATATTGTTTGTCAGGATGGTGTTCGGACAAATGTCTATGGAATAAATGCTATCGAACCCAAATGCTGCAAAATACAAGTAAATGGCGGAGTCTCGGATTTTTTCAGGCATTTCTTATGAGTTGTGTAATAGTTTCGTCATATTTTTGCTCGATTTGATCAAAATTTCGTATTTCTTTTTTTTTAAATATAAGATTAATTAGTGTCATTATTTGAGTTTTATTAAAGCTTTTTTAAAACATAAGTTTGGTACATGTAGACATGTGGTGAACCGTGCGGCATGGACATGCAAACTTACTAATTGCTTGCACATGAACACATCACCGTGTACCTACGACGATGAGTGCGATACTCAAGACAGTTCTACAAGTCCTTTTACGGACCATAAACCCCACACACCAGGGAGGGACCTGTCGGGACGCGTGGGGGCTATGGGCTGCCCCTAGATCGATCCTCGTGTATTCGCTGCCATCCAACATGAAGAATGACGAAGAACAGGAAGCAAGATAGCGAGAGAGGGGATAAAATTAGATGGACATGAAAACAGTAGAATGATTTGTTCGATCGGTGATATTCGATCGGTCATGATATATAATGTATATATGAGGTGGTCAGGCTTCCCGTACAATGGAAGGACCCAAAACACCTTCCGAGCAAGCTACCAAGAAGAGCTGCATATAATGAGAAGAAATAACCATGAAAAGCAGAAACTATTCTCCAACATTTCGTACCTGCGTTGCAATACTTTCTCGGAAATACTATGTTGGTTAGAAAATAGATGACACCCTAAAATGTGTGCGATCAAACTAGTTATCTAAGTTTGTTATATATTAGTATATGAAAATAATATTTTGATTGATCAAATGAAAAGGATATAGTGACATTTGATGGCAATAATATCTTTACTATTAAACTGGACTTGGTGATGGTGTCACTTTCATCATCAAACATTGGGAGAGTCTAGGTCATTCGACAACACAGTCAAACATTGAGATAATCAGCACCGCCCAATCACGTCAGGGGAAAATATAGAAAGCAAACACCAAAATGTCAACAGTTAAGAAAATAATAGACAGTGTCAATCAATCGGAGCAAAACATGGAATCAATCGGAGAAAATAATAGGTGATGTCAATCAATCGGAGAAAATCAACAACCATAAATCATGGGATTATGAACATATATGCCCTTCTCATCACACATGCAAACCATTTTTCAGGATTTTAAGTTATGTAGATGTCATTCTCAGAACAGGACAAATAAAGTAACCCTGGAAAAACCAATAACCCTAAAAGTTGGAAAAGAGTAGAGCAACAGGGCTAAAATTGTTTTAAGTATGAACTCAATAAGCTCGGGTCTAACATTCAAGGAGGATAATATTGCCTCTTTGTTTAACAAGTGTCGTAATGGAATGCAATATTTTTTTACTAAATTCACCATTGCTAGGTTTAAGGTTTGTTGAAATGTGGTGGAAAGTAAAATTGGTTGCATTTAGATTTAAGATTTTTTGTTCTTGGCTATCACAGAAGTGTTGCACAACATCATGTACGTGAGGTGCTTAGACATGCTTGAGCATAATACGAAGTTTAAGGGAAGTGAGTGAGGTAAGGCATGGATTGTGGAGGGGAGACATTGAATCAAGGACACGAAGGTTGACATTTTTTTCAACATCATTATGAAAACTGAAATCAAAAGGCATTATGACGAAGTATAACAACTACGAGGATGATGAGAACTTTGTTTGTGGTTTCTTAACATATAAGACCTATATTTGTGTTTCCTTAACATATAAGATCTATATTTATGTATTCTCAACATATATTTTATATTTCGTGGCAACGCACATGCAGTCAACTAGTGCAGTTATAGTTTATGTTTTTCACTAACATATCCATGTAGAGCATACTTGGGAATGGGTAGCTCGGCCCGACCGGCCCGGCCTGAGAAAAGCCTGATTGGACGGGCCAAAATTAACAGTCCCATGGGACGAACATGGGCCATAGATTTAGGACCGACTAGGTGGGTGTAGGGGTTTGTAGCATGGAAAACAAAAAAAATTCTACCGCATGAACACAAACAAGCCAAGATCTATCTACTAGATTGTAGCAACGAGTCGATTAGAGTACTCATTCTCGAAGATTCCAAAGCGGTTAACGAGAGCAGATTCTCGTGGGTGATGTAGTCGTACACTTGACGATGTCAAGATCGTGTAGACGATCCTTCCGGCACTGTGTTCCGACAGCGCTTCCACAGTCGGTCACACGTTCGGTACTCGATGAAGACCTTCCTCTCCCTTGTTCCAGCAGGCAGTAGAGGTTGTAGTTCTCTCCTCGCGATTCCGGTAGCACGACGGCGTGGTGTCGAAAGTAGAGGGAAGATCCTGCAGGGCTTCGCCTAAGTCGGAGCAGGTTATGGTGGAGAAATAGGGTTCCCCGGCGATCTAGGGTTTAGAGGCCGGAGAGGAGGAGGTGGAGGAGTCGGTGGCTGCTAGGGCGGTGGCGACGAATCGGCGGTAGCGCTAGGCGACGGCTGGCGGTGGCGGCGCGGCGGTGGTGTGGGGAGGGGCTGGTGTTGTGTGTCTCTTGGGGCACCCCCTCCCCTCTATTTATGAGAGGGAGGGCAGCTTGGGAGAGGGGAGTTTGAATCCTTTCCCAACTCCCTCTCCTTGTTGATTTGTGGTGGAGGGAAAGAAGAATTATTTCCTTCCTCCACCAGGATATATTTGTAGGGTTTCGTAGCATGGAAAACAAAAAAATTCTATCGCATACAAACAAACAAACCAAGATCTATCTTCTAGATTGTAGCAACGAGACGATGGAATAACTCACCCTCGAAGATTCCAAAGTGTTTAACGAGAGCGGATTCTCGTGGGTGATGTAGTCGTACTCTTCCCGATCTCAAGATCGTGTAGACGATCCTTCCCACATTGCATTCAATGGCCCTCCAGCCATAATTTTCGATGAAGACCTCCCTCTCCTTGTTCCAGCAGGCAGAGGTTGTAGCACTCTCCTCGCGATTCCGGCAGACAACGGGCGTGGTACCTAAGCAGTAGAGGGAGATCTCAGGCTTCGCCTTAAGCCGGAGCGAGTATGGTGGACTATGAGAGAGCCCTCGATGATCTAGGGTTTAGACACGCCGAGGAAGAGGCTTGGCCGGCGGCTAGGGTTTGACCTAGGCGGCGGCGGTTTTCCCTAGGGCGGCGGTGACAGCTGGAGGTGGCGGTGCCGACGGCTAGGGTTTAGAGGTGGAGGAGTTGTGTACTAGGAGGGGCAGCCCTGCCCCTCCCTTTATAGGTGGGAGGCGCGGCCAAGGGGAGGGGAGTCCCTCCCCAACTCGGCTTGGAGGTGGGCCGGCGGTGGAAGGGAGGAACTCCTCCCCAACTCGGTTTCCACCTCCCTCTCCACTTCCCAAAAATAGCCGTTTGACTTTCAAATTGCCGTTTGACTTTTTCAAACTAGGATTTGAATAAACCCTCTATTTTGTTCAGCGATGACACCTAGTACATGATGCAATCATACCAACTTGATATAACACATTCATGTACCCTTCGCCTCCGGAGTGCCGGACATTCCGGAACCTTCTAGAACATTCCCGATGAAAACACCGGAACCATTCCCCAACTCCGAAATAGGACTTTCCTTATATGAATCTTATTCTCCGGACCATTCCGGATCTCCTCGTGATATCCCGGATCCCATCCGATACTCCGAACAACATTCGGTCTCTTTCTCATCATTCCATAACTACTCAAACAACGTCGAATCCTTAAGTGTGTCTCCCTACGGTTCGTGAATTATGCGGACATGATCGAGACACTTCTCCGAACAATAACCAATAGAGGAATCTAGAAATTCATATGGCTCCCACATATTTTTATGATTACTTTGTGATCGAATGAACCACTTACATACGATACCAATTTCCCTTTGTCTCACGATAGTTTACTTATCCGAGGTTATGATCATCGGTATCTCTGCATACCTAGTTCAACCTCGTTACTGATAAGTACTCTTTTCTCGTTCTCGTGATATGTGATCCCTTGTGAGCCAGTCACATGCTTGCAAGCTAATTGGATGACATTTCACCGAGAGGGCCCAGAGTATATCTATCCGTCATATGGATGGACAAATCCCACTCTTGATCCATGTGTTTCAACCAATACTTTCCGAACACTCAATGCCACCTTTATAGCCACCCAGTTACGGTGTGGTGTTTGATGTCATCAAAGCATCCATCCGGTAAAGGTGATATGCATGATCTCATGGTCGAAGGAATTAGGTTACTATGTATCAGAAAGCATATAGCAATTGAACTATTAAAATGACTTGATCTTTATGCTACGCTTATCTATAGGAGTATGTCCACCATATCATTCTCCTAACGATATGATCTTGTTGTTAATAACATCTCAATGTTCATGATAGGGAAACCACAATCATGTATTAACCAACAAGCTAGTATTATAAAGAGGCTTTACTAGGGACTTCAATTTAAGTTTACAAATCACACAAGTATTAATGTTTCCTTGTTAATACTATTATAGCATGAATGTAAACATTTATCATAAACACAAAGATATAATAATAACCATATTTATTATTGCCTCTAGGGCATATCTCCAACAATATTTGCCTCTAGGGAGATAAACTTAATTTGTACTTTGTGACAAAACTAGTATCAATGTAGTACCTTTACAATGAACTAACCATCTATTTGTCACTTCTATATAATAATATATTCTTAGTTCTTCCAAAAGATCATAAGAATATCCTTACTATCGTCCAGTGATCATCTTATGAATCATTCTGGTATATTCTCATAACATTTAGAGCATAGGACATATCTGGATTTGTACATATCACAGTATGATTAAAAAATACTTTTTGTGATTTTATTCATCAAGTATCAATCAATACTTGAATCTTTGTTTCACTTACCAAGTGTCGATACACTTGAATTTCGATTTAATCATTTCTATGTGGCAAGAATCTTTCTTGTCATTTCCATATTGAACTCATTTAATATCTCATCTATGTACATTTAGCACAACCATATTAGCGTCTCAATCTATCTATATAGATATTGATGCCAAATATTCGGGTTTTGCCTAAGTCTTTCATCGAGATGAAATTCTTAACATGTGTTAATAAAAGATACATCATTTCCGATCAACAATATGTATTCCACATAATGTATTAGAAATATGTCTTAGCGCGCCCACTTAATTTCTTGCAAATGCAATCATCTTCATCGTCTCTGATGAATTTAAACTATTTTAACAGTTTCATCATGGTGAAGATTCCAACTCTGCGATCCTCACTTCAACCATTGAAGTTTGCATATGCTTTTAGCATCCTTTGAATTAACAAAACCCTTTGGACCGTGTTATACACACGTCCTAGGTAACAATTCTATTAGAAGAACTTGTTTTGTTTATTCAACTACCACATAACAAAATTATATGTAGTGGTTGCTACATTAATCCGTCTAGACTAAATATCGCTATGAAAGATCAAATCTTGTCATATTAAACCTTTGAACATTGTTGTGAACTCTTTCCCAACATGTCGACTATTTCATAGATGTAAAACATCCATGTCTATTGATACGTCGGAAACGTATCTATAATTTTTTGATGCTCCATGCTTGTTTTATATCATTTGTCTTATGTTTTGTCTACACATTTAGGTATTTTTATACACTTTCTGGAACTAACCTATTGACAAGATGCCACAGTGCCAGTTGCCTATTTTCTTCTGTTTTTGGTTCCAAAAAAGGCAGAAAATCAATATTCTCGGAATTAGACGGGACAAAAGCCAATCTTCCTAGTTTTCCCGGAGCAACACGGAACCATGAAGCAGAGGTGGAGGAGGACACCAGGGTGGCTGATACGCCCAATTTGCATCACCTTTCTATATCATAATTTACCTCTATTCATTGATGTTTGTCTTATTATGAGGTATTACTTATGGCTTTTTCATTTGTTTATGCATGTTGGATGATTCTTGGTGGATGGACAGCCGGAGTCTGGATTCTGATGGAAAAGAAGGCGTTTCGGTGCAATTTCGCAAAGATTAGAAAAATACCAGAAAAAAATGGAAACATATTATTTTACCAGAAGACGGAGGAAGCCAGACTGTCTGGCCTCCGACTCCGCCCCTTCGCCTATATCTTCCCTACGGAACCCTAATACCAGGGGAGCAACCACAGATAGATTTCCACCGCCTCTAGGGGGCGGAAAACACCAAGAGAGAAAGATCTCTCCGGCAGACAGATTTTTGCCAGGTGAATTCCTTCCCGGAGAGGGGAGATCGTCGCCATCAACACCGTCATCAAGCTAGGCTTCATTGGGATCATCATCATACACACCATCATCTCCACCAGCACCATCATCACCACTCCGTCCCGCTGTAACAATTGTGTTCGATATTGCTTTAGTTCTTAGGGGAAACTTTCCTGGTTTTGATTACTATTGTAGTTGATGCTTGTGAGTGGAACCATTGGATTATTGTTTATGTTCAGATTGTTGTCCATTATCATATCATCTTTGATGTTGATCCATATGATGTCTTGTGAGTAGTTCGTCTAGTTCTTGAGGACATGGGAGAAGTCATGTTGTTATTAGTGCATCTGTGTTGAGTTATTATTCAATGGTTTAGTATTTAAGTTGTGGTGTTATTCTTCTAGTGGTGTCATGTGAACGTCGACTACATGAAACTTCACCATTTATGGGCCTAGGGGGATGAATTGTGTATTTGGATACTAATCGTGGGGTTTTCGGAGTGTCAGAAACCTGAACCCCTGTTAGGACAACTTTGCACAAGGGAGTGTAGGATCTCAGAGTTTAAGGTTGTGGTTAGAATTATATCTTAATTAGTTTCATGTATTTACGGATGTTTGCAGGGGGTTTAATCACAAGTATGTATTAGTCCTAGAAAGGGCGGTATGTTAGCACAGGTTCACCCACACAACACTTACAAACACCAAAGAAGAGTACTCAGCTATCTGAAGCGAAATCACTAGACAGAATTCCCATGTGTCTTCGAGAACGTTTGGTCCTTATAAGTATTTCCACCGGCTTTTCCTTTGCTAAGAAAGGATTGGTCCACTTGCTCCGGTTGTTCGTTACCTTTGTTACTTGCTCCTTGTTTTGTTGCCTCGTCAGAAAACCACTAAAAATCTGTTTGCTAAGTATTCACAGGGATTTCCTGCTCCATACCACTATTCAGCACCTTCTGCTCCTCGTTGGGATCGACACTCCTATTTATAGGAAGTACTACGATACACCCCCTATACTTGTGGGTCATCAAGACTATTTTCCGCGCTTGCTTGAGTGAAGCGCTATTGAAGAGTGGAACTGGTAAGGGAAACTTTTACCGTGAGTATTGCTTTTGTTACTGCTTGTTACTTTGTTTCCAATATGGATAACCCACTTGGTTTTATGTTTGGGAAAACTACTACCGCTGCTAGGGTAGTAGATGAACCACCTCCTGTCGAGATAGATCCTTTTAAGATACCTACAAGTATTATTAATCGTGTTATGGATAATTATTATTTTGGGGATGGAACTGTCCATCCTGGTGATCACTTGCTTTTTATCCATGAATTATGCGGGTTGTTTAAGTGTGCAGGTATCACAACTGAACAGGTGAAGAATAAGTTACTCTCCATATCCTTGAAAGGGAGAGCTGAAGAATGGTATAAGCTGCTGAAGAATGGACAATCCATGGAATGGGAGGAGATGGCATCTCTCTTTTACTCTAAATTTTATCCTCCTAGTGAAATCCATAAGGATAGAAATCTTATATATGACTTTTTTGACCTCTTGATGGAGAGAGTACAGCTCAAGCTTGGGGGAGATTGAAGTTACTCATGCTTAAATGTCCTATTCATGAACTCCCTAATAATATTATTCTCAATAACTTTTATGCTAGGGTTTCTCTTCATGATAAATATTTACTAGATGCTTCTTGTGCTGGATCATTCACACGTATGAAGGAAGAAGCTAAATGGGATCTGTTAGACCGTATTTAAGATAACACCGAGGCTTGGGAGAATGACAAAGGAAGAAAGTCAGGTATAAACTATGATTATGAATGCATTAAATCTTTTATGGGTACTGATAACTTACGTGATATTAGCAATGAGTTTGGTCTTGATTCCCAAATTATTGCCAACTATTTTAAGGCCTTTGCCTCTTACATAGAAATTCCCAAGAAGAAGTGGAATAAGTACCATGCTCCATATAAAGATGTTGTTAGTCATGTTCCAGTTAGAAGTACTCAAGTTTGTACTACTAATCACATTGTGCCTGAACCTCATGTTAAGAAAATGCCTTTCCCAGCTAAGGTAAAGGAGTATTCTATGATTATTAGTGCAAATAACAAAGGTACAATGAAAATTGTGGAGCCTGGTAAGCAATTGAATGTTGAACCTGTGGTAGCTATTGTAAAAGACAATGTCACTAAAAATAGAGGGGATGAGCACATTGTCTTCTGTGAAAATGCTACTAATATTATTTCTCATCTTGGTAAGGCTAGAAAAGCTAGTGTTCATGTGCTTTCTGTTAAAATTGGTGATCATTGCTACTATGGTTTATGTGATATTGGTGCTAATTCTAGTGATATTCCTTATGAGCTTTACAGGGAAATTATGCATGAGATTGGTCCTTGTGAGCTTGAGGACATTGATGTGGTTATCCACCTTGATAATAAGGAGACCATTTGCCCCATTGGCATTGTAAGAGATGTGGAGGTTCTTTGTGGTAAGATTAAGTATCCTGCTGATTTTCTAGTGCTTATTCAGCAGCTAGCAAAACTTGTCATATCATTTTTGGTAGACCTTTCTTAAACACTTGTGGATCTATTATTGATTGTAAGAAGGAAAAAGTTTTAACTAAGTTTGATGGAGATTCTTATGAGTTTAACTTTTCCAAATTTGGTAAAGCTCCTTGTGAAAATAGCTTACCTAATAAAGATTTCAGGATGGAACATCTTGCTTCTATTGATCCGTTTTATGACCTTGGACCTCTTTTTAATGACAGTAAGTATGCTTACTCTGAGGATAAAGTTGTTACCGGTGATAGTTATATTGTCAACTTTATTCAAAGTGCTACTGAAAGTTATTTTGAGAGAGGGAAACATGGTTTTATGCATCTCAATGATGTTAAGTTTCCCCGTTTTATGTTGAAAGCTTTGAAGTTGCATATGTTTTGTCTTCCTATGCTAGTGGACTTTTGTTTCAACAATTCGTTTTCCCATGATACCCCCATGAATAGGAAGAGGTTTATACTCAAGTGTGTTGGTTATTTGCTTCTTGATGCTCTTTTTCACTCTAGATATATTTATCCTATGTGAGCATCTTTGGAAGTTTCAAGCCTAACTTAAAGGCATTAAAGAAAAGTACTTGTTGCGAGATAACCCAAGAGTTTTATCGAGTCTTTGAAGTTATTACCTCTGTAATAACCGCTCCTTATCCTTTTTGTTTTGGTTTTTGTGTCAAGTTCAACTACTTTTGTGAAGTAGAGGAGTTGTGAAAAATGGCTGTCCTGGGACAGATTTTTGCTGCACCGTAAAAATTTGTGAGGGAGATCAGTACGTCGGATGAAGCTATATTTTCTTGAGCTTGTTCTCCAAGTTGTTACCCAACTTTCATTAGTTCACTTTTTGATTTGAGCAACAGAAGGTCTTCGAAAAAATCAATCTTTACCTGCTGGTCTGTTTTGACAGATTTCTGCCTTCATTTGCATTTGCCTCTTACAGAAGCTTTTGTTTTGATGGGTTTTCAGTTGAAGTGTGTACCAAAGGTTTATTGTTTTTTGATTACACTAATGTTTTCATTGAGTTTGTGCAAGGGTTTTGTAAGAAGGAAATTTTCAGGAAAAAGAGAAAAGGAATCTGCAGAGTTCGTCTTTGATTAGGTAAAAGTGGTGAAAACAGAAGGTTCGTGAAACTCCAATCTCTTTATATTTTTTATGTTTTTAATACATAAGGGAAGTTACGAGACGAAACTGAAGAGGAAACGGAGCCCGGGGTGGACAAACCCACCCCAGGCGCGGGCCCAGCCTGGCCGCGCCGAGGGGTGTGTTCCACCCTCGAACTCCGTCTCCGCCTCGTTTCCGTGTCAAAACCTTCCTTATGCATTGAAACTTCGTAATATATAACCCCCCAGATCCCCGAGGTTCGTGCATCGTGTTCTCATCGTTTTTTTGTTTCGATCTGTTTCTGTCAGGAAATCTTCTCAAGTTTAGAGCACCATGGCCTCCGCCAACGACAAAGGCAAGAAGCTCGAAGAAGAAAAGCCTCAAGTCCCCAAGGAGGAGGATATTTCGGTGGGGTATGAAGGTGACATGGAGGAGGACAAGCAACCGGACACTCGTGCTACCATCGCAAGCATTAGTTTTGTGGCTCGACCTACCAAGCTTAAGAGGACAGCACAGATGTCTACAGGAGGGAGAACTCCGCGTCATATCCTCGCTCCACGCACAATTCCTCCTAGTACCCCTTGTTCTAACCGTGCAGGGAAGAAACACTCTAATTTGGAAGAATGGAGAAAGAATAACAAGGACCGGGATCCTCGGTCCGAGTTGATCACGGGCTGCATTGAGCATAATTCAGAGTTAATTCGTACTCTGACCTTCGATGCGGAGGATTTGAAGAAACTCATTGAGTTGCTTATCAAGAGAACACCACCACCACCACCAAGGGAGTAATTCATCATCAGGTTTGGCATCCCCTTGGCTTGTTCCAAGCTTGGGGGAGTGCCGCGGTATCACCACCATTATATTTTATCTTTTACCTTTTTAGTGGATTCATATCTTTGGTAGAGAGGTTATCTTATAGTTTGGTTTGCATGTGGAAGTATCTCTCCTTTAGTTTATTATCTTTGTATCCCTTGGTGTGAGTGCCTTTATTGGAATATTAATGAGAAGTATCATCTTTTACTTTTTGCACTTCTTATTTTAGTTTGCAATCTCTATTATATGGTGGATCTTGTTGATCAGTATTGGCACCACTTTGGGATCATCAAGTGGATCTAAATTGGTTTTGGCAAACCGAGTTCTGATCAGTAGCATTACTATGAAAGAGAAAAAGAAACAAAAAGCTTACGGGTATTTTGTATCATTTGTTTTATTTCTTGTTGGCTCATAAGCCCAGTATTCATTATATAAGATCCTTTTGTGTCTTCGAGGAAGATTGCATGTTTGGCTTTATTACTTGTATGTTTGCTTGTTTCTTTCAACTCTCTTGCTTGCTACCCAGCCTTGCTAGCCAAAAACCTGTTTTGAGAAGGAATACTTATCATGTTTCCAAAACCCTTTGAACCAAAAACCTTTGCCACTTGTGTCCACCATATCTACCTAGTAGCTGTTGATATTCCTCGCAAATTCTCAAGCTTCATCTACCTTTCAAATTAAAAAGTATTTTGTTATGTGAAAACTAGTTAGTAAATCTCTCACGAACTTGATGGCACACTTTATTTCTTCGCTCGTAATAAACTTGAACCATTGTGAACATCGAAGTTGTATATGCTTGCATCTATACGTTGGAATTAGCAGAACCGTGCTATCACGGGGAACGTTTTCAACATTGCACTTGTACTCTGTACACAGTTGATATCGTGCTCTTTTGTCTATGGATGTCAACATTGTGAAATAAAGAGGGAACTTGTAAGTCCATGGATTTTGTATTATGTGTTAGAGAAACGCCTGGGCCGCTAGCCTAAGCCATGCTTAATCATGGTGGAAACTTGCAGCATCACCATAGTGAGCTATCTATGAAGCATCCTCAATAAAAAGCTATGTATATGGTAAATAAAAAGATTGCTGAGATGCTCATTGTCTGCTTGCCTTGTCATTTTGGTTATGGGAAAGCTCCTGTGCCATGTGCAAGGGGTACCCCGTTGGCGGTTCTCAATGATATGCAAATACTTACAATGACAAGAACTTACCTGGACCCAAAGTTGAGTATGCATGAGGAGTGGCCCTCATATTCAAGGGACATGAGATTGCCAACTTATATTTCGTCAAGCATATACTCCATCTTTGTTCACTTTAACCTTAACCATCTCAAGATGCTTATGATAGGGGAAATGAGGGCTCAAAGCTATTAAGTACCATAATCTTTTGGAAGCTCTTTATGACTTGTAATCCCTGCTACCCTCTATAAAGGGACCTTTCTCCTAGCTACCCGTTGAGTCATTAAACCTACTTCCTCTCTATCTCCAGCAAGCTTTTGAGTTGTTGTGTTTCAAGCTTTCATATGGTGATTTATTCAATCATGTTCTTCATCTTCCTTGTTTGCACAAAACTCTTATCCATTGAGTATTACTTTGAAAGCCTTCACTTGTGAAAAAACCTTTTTGAGCAAAGAGTGCTCCTGTTTTGAAACTTCTACAAAAAGATTTTGTGAAACTGTTTGCCAGGTGTTCTCTGACCAAGAACAAGTTTGCCAATTCCAATTATGATATAACTTTATGCATCTCTATTGTGACTGCTGTACTTGGTTGCAAGCTAAGTTATATAATGGTGAGTTGCTTTCTTCTATGAGTTGTGCAATGGTAAGTGCGATGCTTCTTGTTCGTATTCTTTTATCGACACTTCACTCCATAAACCCGTGGACATGTTTACTGAGCTCAGTATGGCTTGGGGACAAGCGAAGTCTAAGCTTGGGGGAGTTGATACGCCCAATTTGCATCACCTTTCTATATCATAATTTACCTCTATTCGTTGATGTTTTTCTTATTATGAGGTATTACTTATGGCTTTTTCATCTGTTTATGCATGTTGGATGATTCTTGGAGGATGAACTGCCGGAGTCTGGATTCTGATGGAAAAGAAGGCGTTTAGGTGCAATTTCGCAAAGATTAGAAAAATACCAGAAAAATGGAAACATGTTATTTTACCAGAAGACGGAGGAAGCCAGAAGGAGGGACGGAGAAGGACCTCATGGGGCCCACACCCCCAAGGCGCGGGCCCACCTGACCCCGTGCCTAGGGAAGGTGTAGCCCACCTGCCCGGCCTCCGACTCCGCCCCTTTGCCTATATCTTCCCTACGAAACCCTAATACCAGGGGAGCAACCACAGATAGATTTCCGCCGCCTCTAGGGGCTGGAAAACGCCGAGAGAGAAAGATCTCTCCGGTAGACAGATTTCTGCCGGGGGAATTCCTTCCCGGAGAGGGGAGATCGTCGCCATCAAAACCATCATCAAGCTAGGCTTCATCGGGATCATCATCATCATCCACACCATCATCTCCACCAGCACCATCATCACGACTTCGTCCCGTTGTAACAATTGTGTTGGATATTGCTTTAGTTCTTAGGAGAAACTTTCTCGGTGTTGATTACTATTGTAGTTGATGCTTGCGAGTGGAACCATTGGATTATTGTTTATGTTCAGATTGTTGTCCATTATCATATCATCTTTGATGTTGATCCATATGATGTCTTGTGAGTAGTTCGTCTAGTTCTTGAGTACATGGGAGAAGTCATGTTGTTATTAGTGCATCTGTGTTGAGTTATCATTCAATGGTTTAGTATTTAAGTTGTGGTGCTATTCTTCTAGTGGGGTCATGTGAACGTCGACTACATGAAACTTCACCATTTATGGGCCTAGGGGGATGCATTGTGTATTTGGATACTAATCGTGGGGTTGCCGGAGTATCAGAAACATGAACCCCTGTTAGGACAACTTTGCACAAGGGAGTGTAGGATCTCAGAGTTTAAGGTTGTGGTTAGAATTATATCTTAATTAGTTTCCTATATTTACGGATGTTTGCAGGGGGTTTAATCACAAGTATGTATTAGTCCTAGAAAGGGCGGTATGTTAGCACAGGTTCACCCACACAACACTTATAAACACCAAAGAAGAGTACTCAGCTATTTGAAGCGAAATCACTAGACATAATTCCAATCTGTCCTCGAGAACGTTTGGTCCTTATAAGTATTTCCACCGGCTTTTCCTTTGCTAAGAAAGGATTGGGCCACTTGCTCCGGTTGTTCGTTACCTTTGTTACTTGCTCCTTGTTTTGTTGCCTTGTCAGAAAACCACTAAAAATCCGTTTGCTAAGTATTCACAGGGATTTCCTGCTCCATACCATTATTCAGCACCTTCTGCTCCTCGATGGGATCGACACTCATATTTATCGAAAGTAATATAATACACCCCCTATACTTGTGGGTCATCAGTGGCCACAGGGGGTGTGGGCCCCATGGCCCTCCATCGACCTTGCCTCCTTCACCTATAAGAAGCCTCCGACCCAAAAACCCTAAATCGACCAGAAAGCCATGAAAACCTCCATAGTGTCGACACCACGAAGGCGAGATTCGGGGGACAGAAAGTCTCTGTTCCGGCACCCTGCCGGGACAGGGAAGTGCCCTCGGAGCCATCTCCATCGATCTCCATCGCCATCTTCATCACCGTTGTTGATTCCCATGATGAGGAGGGAGTAGTTCTTCCTCGAGGCTAAAGGCTCTACCGGTAGCTATGTGTTCATCTCTCTCTCTATGCATGATCTTATTGTGGTCATGAGCTTTGTAATCAAGCAAATCTACCTTGCTACTCAAGTGCTTCAATAGATCTCTGCTCTCCCCATGTGTGTGAAAGTGACAGCGTGCACGCCATGGTGGCACTTAGGCTAGAGTCTACATAAATACTCATCGTGCTTTAATAGATCTATGCTTTTCCCCATGTGTGTGAAAGTGACAGCGTGCACACCGTGTGTGGCACTTAGGCTAGATTACATATATATTTCATGAGTTATATTTGAGTTGGATGTATTTTTGAAATTGTGGTGTTTGTTGGAACCATCTAGCGCTCAAGGTGACAGTGTGGGGTTATCTAGATGGGGAAGGCGGACTTTGAGCTGTGTTGTTATAGCCCTATCATGGATTAGAGTGTCCAACCGGAGAGTAGTTAAGAGTAGTATCATTAAGAGAAGATATTTATATCAGAGAGTGTTCACTAGTGAAAGTATGATCCCTAGGCCTTGTTTCTAAACATTGAAACACCGTTTGCATCTAGATCTGTTGCATGTTTGCTTGCTTCCATCTGTTTGCCTTTAGTCTTTACCTCACCGTCAAGCTATTTTCTGGCACCGTTATTGTGGTGACCCAGCATACCACTACATGTTGTAGTATTCTATAGTCGTGGACATAACACTCACAGATTACCATTCTGCAAATATTACATCCTTAGAGTGGTACAACAGAAACAAAGCGGGTCCACATCATACATTATCATTATTACAACCAGAATTGTATGACGACTTTGAGATCCTCCTAGGTCCATAGAGGTATCTCAATGACTCAGGGCTAAGCTATAATAATTCTAAGAGCAAGATAAAGAAGCAAACTAAACTTTAAGGTTTATACGAGATTTAATATAGATAGGGGACAGAGATCTATGCTACTGGACTAGATCACTATATATGATACATCTACACTTCAGATACGTCGGTCTCCATTCCATAGATGTTTTCGTAATTGTTCCCTTCGATGCTTCCGGATACTTCTGGTTCTTCATAGTGGAATTCTTCTTGGTCTTCAATTGGATATGGTATTTCCTCTTCCTGACCATTATTGTCTTCAGAATCTAGCAAGGGTTAAGAAGATACGTTGAGTGCGAGCGTACTCAGCAAGTTCACTAAAAAGGAGTGTTTGATGCACTATGTCTACAACCACAGACCATAGGTCGTAGGCAATGCAGGTTTTTGTAAACATTTCTTCAAAGGTTGCTTTTATTCTGAAAAGCTATGTCCGTCAGCCTTCACAGGTTTACCAGAACTTTCATGGAGTTGCTTTCCTGCAGCGTTCGCAGCTCCTTCCCGGAACAGGGAGTAACAAGTTATAGGTTTTACACTCTGCAGAGGTGCGTCACTTTACCCATGAGAGATCAAATAATTGATGCACAACCGGGCAAATCTTTCCCGTCCACACTTCCTATGGTGTGGGGCCTAGTAGATGATCCAAGCCAATCACTGTCCTTCTCCGTGACCCCGCATACACCGCAATTGTTGTATGCCCAAACTCAAGGTAGACCTTTCCCCGTATAAAACGGCTATACCTTACTTGGATACATACAACAACCATTAACACTAGAAATCTGTCTTTTTAAGCCCAGATCCAGGTTATACCTTTCCCCGTATAAAACGGCTATACCCATGATCTGTAACTCACAAATTCCCAGAACAGTGTCTAATGCATGCGAAAGGGAGCCGATCCAGCGGACTTCTCCGTCCCATTCCAAATCTCATGGTTAACGCGTAATATGCGGTGCAAGAATCACTGGCAACATTGGTTGTTAAGTCCAAGATGATACATTCCTATTCAGTGGTATTCCAACTGCCAGATTTAATAGATTAGCTGATCACCCTGGATCAGTAACCAATAATTCACTTTAATCATGAAAATAGTGTTTTCGACCTTTTTGAAATGCAGGTGATGACAACACTGGATTTGCAAAATGCTTTACAAAAAATAATCAAAGTACATGATCAAGTGTGAACTTGCCTTGATATAGCGAAGTATTATAGTCGAATGTCTCGACTTGACCCTGGACCTCAGGTTCTACAAAAATATCATCATTGCCCGGTAAGGACAATGTTTAAAGAAGCAATATGTTGTTATTCATAAGTAATGATATGCATAATGCAAAATCCCAAGTAATTCTTCAATTATTACCAGTGAGATATATTTATATGATTTATTTAAGATTTTCTTTAGTTTAAGTTTACTTCATAAGAAGGATAAACACATAAATATGAAGAGTAAAGTACAATTATAATATAATTCTATGGTTCCATGATATTATGTAATTATTACAAAATTCATGTTTTAAGTTGTCATGGCTTTAAAGAAATGGTATAGTGTTTCTTTTGAAGTGGCAAAAAGAATAACATTTGAAGAAAAAATATTTATGTTAAGTTATTCAATTTTGAAGATTAATAGGATTGAAGCTATGGTTTTGTAGTAAGGTTTAATTGATTTGAGTAATTATATATCTAGCTTAAGATATCTTAGACCAAAGTAAACTATAAAAATGTAATTGGACTTGAGATATAACATTTGTAGCATTATCAATTATCAGGGTTTTTCCTAAGCATAATAAAAATAAAATCTTAAAATTATGGAACTTTGTTTTAAAGATGTAAATTTAGCATGTGTAATATTTATAGATCATACTTTGATATTTTTCTTTATAAAAATAGATGGATTTTATTATAATTTATTTAGTGAATTTCAAGTTTGATAAATATGATTATTTATGAATTGTTAATGACTTGCAAAGAATAACTTTGTAAATCCTTGGCTTATAGTTAGTTAAGTATTTTAAAAGAATATTATAAAGTTAATTGTTTACACCTAGATTTTATATTAAATTATAATTATGGTTTAGACTACTTAGATCATTTTTTACTTAGGAAAGAGTTTTAAATAATTAACGAAGCAGCTATATTGTTTAAATACTTTAGATAATTGAAGTTATATGATTTAAGAACTTTAAAATGTTTTTATAATAATATACTTAGTATTTTTCTAGTAAATATACTTGCTTGAAATCTTAAAAATGAATTTTATTTATTTTTAGGTATTATCTTTATTTTTATTTTATTTTTTATAAAATTTCTTAATTATTTAATGTCTTAAATATTTGTTTCATATTTTAATTGTAAAATTATTAAGTTAGTATTTTTATGAGATAAGAGTTATTCCTAAAAATGATTTTTATTTATTTCTAGGATTTTTTCTAAATTTATTAAATTTCATTTGGATGTTTAAGGGTGTTAATATTTATTTGCATTTTATTAAACTTAAATAAAGATGATTATGTTTTTCTTAGGTGGATATTATTTTAATAAACACTTGGATGTATTAAATATATTTTTAGGATTTTTCTATATTTTTGTAGAGCTTAAAATGTGTAGAGGGTATTTTAATAATTTCCACTTTTGTTTTTATTTATATTGGGCCTAGTTCTTGGGCCCATCTAGCCCAATCCACCTAGTCCACCGGGTTGGACTAAGCCACAGAGCCCAACCGATCGAGTCGGTCAACCGACCCATACGACCCCTCTTCCCCTCGCACGCGAGCTCGATTCTTTTCTTCTTCCTCTCTAGCGACGCAGTGTCGCCGACGCGCAACCATGACCGGCCTCGACCTCCTTGGCTGCCACCATCGGTCGCCCTCGATGCTCTCCCCTTTGCTCTCCTTCCTATCCAATTCGATCTACGATACAAACCCTCTTTCACTCATCCTCGTTACACTCCGGTGACTAGGGTTTAGGCCTTCCTCTCCGGTGTGCTCCGGTGACTCCTGGTTGGTGACGGTGGCGAAGTGGTGGTGCGGTTAAGGTGGTTTGCTGATGAATAGGCTGATGGCGCCGCCGCTGCTATGCGCATGTATCCACTGGTGCGGCTCGGTGTGGGTTGAGTACTACGGTGCTCCTCGTGCCGCCGTGTCATGGTCACAATTGATGGCCTGAACTGCTTCCTCTTCTCGACTTAAGCGAGGACCCCGGGTAAGTTATCCCATCTACCCCCACATTTTTAGAGTGTCTCTGTTCCTCCTGGAGGTCAAATCCTAATCTGTTCTAGCAGTGGCTTATTGTATCATGCGTAGCTTATAGTGGCCTTGCTACTGATCTTGCTAAGTGAATGGAATTAAAACTAGATTGATGATTTTGGTTTGTGCTACCCTGAATCCTGTACTCAATGTGGCTTGTTAGCTGATTCATTTGACTTGCCAATGTACATGGTGGTTTGTAGATCTTAATAAGATTAGATTATGTTGATGTTGAATTGGGATTCATAAGCTGTGATTCAGAAGCATATGTTGGTCATTTGTGATGGATTTTGGGTACCCAACCAATATATTATCTTGGCAGAGAAGTAACCATTTATATGATTCCTAAATATTTACTAGGAAAATGATTAGATTGTAGCTATTGTTGATTAGCAGATGAGTTATGTGCTTTAACAACTAATGGTCTGCTATAGATGCTTTCTGAATGAATTATCTAGTTAAGTTTGCATTCATTTTCACTAAACCTTTGTATCCAGGAAGGTTTTTGGTTGCTTTTGGGCTTGTGTATTTTTAATGTAGTACCTTGTGGAAAGATGCACAGAATAAGAACAAATGCTCATGATATGTTGCTTCCTCTTGGATCCAATGTTTGCCTTAGGAATGATTGTTCAGAAGAAATGATGTGACTTCTAGATTTGGTTCCAGCTATAACTTATCATTTGAAGCTGTCCATGAAAACTATATATTCTGATTCCTAATAAAATCTTATTAGGAAAATGATTTATCTTGTTTAGCTTGATTAAAGATAATTCAAGTGCAATGCTTGCTTGGTAATTAGAGAGGAATTGAGTTCCTGTGTATATAGACAAAGAACTGATATGCATCCTTGATTCCTAGATTATCCTCTAGGAAAATGATAGAAATGATTGTGTTTGACTAACTTGGGCTAGCTATTAAGAACAATTGTATGCTGGCTCTGTTGCCTTGGGCTGCTACTGTGGTGCCTCCAATCTTGGAGTGTGCACAGTGGTAGCCCAGGTATTATGACTTGTTGTTGTAATCAACAGTAAAGTAGTTGATGTTGATGCCCAAAAGATAGAAATATAGCTCATGATGCATAAAGCTTAAGCTAGTTTGATTGGCTAAAATTATTTAATTTACCCCTGTGGTGCCTCCACTAGGTTTGTGCACAGTGGTAACATCTCAGATGTTGTTTGCTGGATTTCTTGGTTTGGTCTGTGATGCAAAGACTAAGACCAAATCTTCTAGGATAAGAATAGATTCTTTGTTGGCCTCAACAGCTCTAGGATGAACTAGTGTAGCACTTCTACACTATACTGAGAGCTCCCTCTTACCCAAAATCCATCTTGGGAAAAGAAAGTAGGAGAACAATTGATATTAAATATTTTTGGCTGTCTTAGAGATAAATAACAACCTAGTATGGAAGCTTGATGATGTTGTTCCTAAGATGTATGCTTGATCAGCTGGCTCTTCTTATTCCTGTGCTTAAGCTGATCCTCCTTGATCTTTTGTTGGCTTTATTCTTGTGCTTTTGGCCTACTCCTTGTGCTCCTGACCTCCTCCTAGTGTCCTTGGATGGCTTCTTCGAGCAACCAAGTTGCTAATGATGTGGTTTTATCTGTGTGTTATTGTGAAATCTAATAAGAACAGGTGATGTTCTTTGTGGTTCTCTAGAGCTAGTGGAGGAACTATGGTCTGGTGGTGTGTGTGTGAAAGATATGCTAGCAGCCCTGCTACGACTAGTGTTGTTTCTCCATGTGTTGCTCTCTTATGGTGCTGATAGCACACATAGTTGCATGTGTGTGTGAGCTGCTTGTATGCTTGCCTCATGTGTGTGGATCAGATTAGGTAAAAGGCTTGATATTTTCTGATGGTTTGACCTTTACTGTTTACTTGATTGGTGAAATTTGCCCCATTTATGTCAATGATGTTGTGCTGAGACAAATTTGATAAGAATAGATTTACACTTGACAAGTTTTCTTCTCTAAAACTCAATGATGTGACAAGCAATGCATCACATTGCATTACTGAGAGTAATTCTAACCCCCCAAACTACTTTATACTATATTTTGTTTACTTCATGCTTTTACAGGAACAAGATCAGGAAATGAGAAGATGTGAAGATGAAGATTAGTTCTAGGATTTTCCTTTTATCCCATTTTTTGTAATTTCCTTTTCTATCAAGAATTAATGTAAAAACATTGTAATACATTAATTTATCTTACTATTGTAACCATTCTTATTATTCCTTTATTGTAAAAGAATAATGTAATATATATTATTTTAATAAATAATTCTTCTATTTGTTTAATTATTGTACTCCCTCCGACCCATATTAGTTGACTTGAATTTGTTAAAATTTGGATGAACCTATATACTAAATAGTGTCTAGATTCATCAAAATCTAGACAAATGTGAGTCAACTAATATGGGTCGGAGGGAGTAATTCATTTTCCATTTCCTTTATTCACTTATTTGTTTCATTGTAATATTCCTTTATTATTTTATTGTAAAAGAACATTGTAATGTTGGATTTTAATAATCTTTATACTTTTATTTATCATAATTGTATTTGTATTATTGTGAATAATTATTCATAAGTCAAAGTTCTCCCCTCATAACTCAACAAAACAATAGAGGTCATGTCAAAATTCATCCCACTCCCCTTTTGATGACACTAAACCTAATTCATCGGAGTAAGAATTCTGATCACTCTAGTCTTCTAATTTGGCGAAAAAATTACCCGGATTTTCATATGCATGCATGCAGATGCACAAAATCCTAAATCTACCCTTCGTTTAGTCCTAAATGCTGGGATGTTACAGTTACCACTTGTATTTCACCGTCTCTTCGCCGAACTAGTGCACCTATACACCTGACAAGTGTATTGGGTGTGTTGGGGACACAAGAGACTTCTTGTATCTTGATTGCAGGGTTGCTTGAGAGGGATACCTTTGACCACTTCCTCCCTGAGTTCGATAAACCTTGGGTGATCCACTTAAGGGAAACTTGTTGCTGTTCTACAAACCTCTGCACTTGGAGGCCCAACAACTGTCTACAAGAATAGAAGTGCGTAGACATCAAGCTATTTTCTTGCGCTGTTACTAGGGAGGAAAGGTAAAAGGCACTCACACACGTTACCCCACGTCAACAGCAAGCCAGAAAGCTATTTTTTGGCGCTGTTGCCGGGGAGGTAAGGTAAAAGGTATTCACATTCTCCGGTGTGAGTGATCCAAGTTATTTCCTTTAGATTCTGCAATTTTGTCTTTTTGTTTGTTGTTTTCACTAGTTAGGCTTAATGGAAAACAACAACAAAATTGGAGAGCTTTATAATATTTATCTTGAGTTAGGACATGAAGTGTTTGAAGAGAAAATTAAAAAACCTATGGAGCTTCATTTGCATGCTAATAGCAATGTTATTAGTATGAATTCTTTGTACACCATTGTTGCTAATGCTATGGAAACGTCTAAGCTTGGGGAAGCTAGTTTTTATGAAAATGATCTTTTTAGTTCCCCAGCTTTGGAAGATAGCTATTCTATTGCTTATGATGATACGAAACCTCCAATATATGATGATTACAATGATGAATATGATATTTTCAGTCCACCTACTATTGAGGAGGAAATCAATTATGATTACAATATGCCTCCTATATTTGATGATTATGGTGATGAGAATACTAATGGTAGCTATTTTTTTGAACTTTCTCCCACTACAATTAATAAGAATGACTATGCTTGTGTGGAGAGTAATAATTATTTTATGCATGTGGCTCATGATAAGAATGTTTTATGTGATAGTTATATTGTTAATTTTATTCATGATGCTACTGAAAGTTATTATGAGAGAGGGAAACATGGTCTTATATATCTCAAAAATATTAAGTTTCCCCTCTTTATGTTGAAAATCTTGAAGTTGCACTTGTTTTGCTTTCCTATGCTTGTTGCTTTGTGCTTTCATGACTTGTTTATTTACAATATTCCTATGCATAGGAAGTGGGTTAGACTTAAATGTGTTTTGAATTTGCTTCTTGATGCTCTCTTTTACTTCAATTCATATTTCTTATGTGAGCATCTTCTCAAACTATCAAGCCTAACTTAAAGGCGTTAAAGAAAAGTACTTGTTGGGAGATAACCCAAGAGTTTTCTTTAGTCTTGGAAGTTATTACCTCTGTAATGACCTCTCCTTATACTTTTTGTTTGATTTTTGTGCCAAGAATAACCTCTAATGAGAGGGAAGTAAGATTTGGGGAATTCATGTCCCGAAATAGATTTCTTCCTCCACCAAAAAAATCGTGAGGAGTCTCTGTAACTCGTATTGAGCTAAAAATTTATGAATAAATCGTCCAGTATGTTAGCTAACTTTCGTTAGTTCAACACTTTTTGATTTGAGCAACATAAGGTCTTAAAAAAAAGGTTTCTACCTTCTGGTCTGTTTTGACAAATTTGTGCCATTATTTGCATTTGCTTCTTATTGATTCCTTTTGGGGTTCTTTTTGGGAAATTGAGCTTTTTGAGGGAATTGATACAGTATCTTGTGTATTTAGTGAAATTTTTGTTGTTCTAAAACTAAAATCCAAAGGTATATTATCTTTTGAATACACTAATGTTGCTAATGAAGATTGTGTGAAGTTTTGTATGAAGGAACATTTTCAGGTGTAGAGAGGGAATGATGTAATGATATGAAGAATGGAAAAAATCTCAAGCTTGGGGATGCCACCTCTTGTCACCCCAAGAAATATTCAAGAGGTACTAGCGTCAAAGCATGGGAATTCCCAAGGCATCCCCTTCTTCATCAATAAAAAAGCTCAGGTCGCTCTAGACACTTCGTTTTTATTACTTCATGCACTATTGATTTGTTCTTGAAGCGTCTTAGCTTTTGATTTTAGTTTTCTTTTGGTTTTCTTGCTGCAATAAGTTGGTTGATCACATCACACTTCTTTTGGAGAGTGATACGTCGGAAACGTATCTATATTGATGCTCCATGCTTGTTTAGTATCTACTTTGCTTTACTTGTCTACACTTTGAGGTGCTTTTACATGTTTTCTGGTACTAACCTATTAACAAGTTGCAACAGTGCCAGATGCATGTTTTCTGCTGTTTTTGGTTTCAGAAAAGTTAGTAAAGAAATATTCTCGGAATTGGACGGGACAAACGCCAAAGTCAATTACTTTCCGTGGGGAACAAGAAGTCCAAAGGCCGAGAGGCGGCCAGGCGGCAGACCCACCAGCGCGGTGGGCCCCACCCTGTGCCTGGCTAGGGTTTGGCGCCCCTGGCCGCCGCCTCGGCCTCCCCCTTCGCCTATAAAAAGCCCCCGATGCAGAAACCCTAACGACCCGATCAAATCTCCATGAAACCGTCTGTAGCCGCCGCCACCATCGTCCCTAGATCTGGGGGATCTGAAGTTCTTCCCGGCACCCTGCCGGAGGGGAGATCATCCCAGAGGCCTTCTCTCCGGTATGATGCATGAGTAGTTTCACCTTGGACTATGGGTCCATGAAGTAGCTAGATGGTTGTATCTCCTCTTCTATGCTTTCATGTATAGATATTGTGAGCTCCGTTCATGATCAAGATCTATCTATTTTAATCATGCATGTTGTGTTTGCGGGGATCCGATGGATATTGAGATTATTATGTTGGTTTGATTAATAGTTTTGTCTTTATGAATCTATCATGTCTGTGTTGTTTGTGATCTTGCATGCTCTCCGTTGTTAGTAGCTATCTTGGACAAGTAGTTGCTAGTGACTCCAAAAGGGGGTATTTATGCTCGATAGTGGGTTCATGCCTCTAGTTTCTAAGGGAAGTGACAATAATCTCTTCGGTTGTAGATGTGTTGTTGCTACTAGGGAGAAAACAACGGTATCTTGTTCATGGAACATGTGGACTGTTTACCTTACTCACTTTGCTTAAAGCAGTTGTCTGTTGCTTGCAACTTAATACTGGAGGGTGTTCGGATGATAACCTGAAGGTGGACTTCTAGTATATAGATGCAGTTGGATGGCGGTCTATGTATCTTGTTGTATTGCCCAAACGAATCTCATAGGATCTTTCTGACTAGTAATTGCATTGTTATGCCTTGCTCAGTTCCTGTCAATTGCCCTGTTGTAATTTGTTTAACCTTCATGCCATGTTGTTTATCTAAGGAGAGAACCTATAGTGAACTATGGACCCCGGTCCAATCTTTACCATTAATACACCTTCAACTGTTACTTGTGTACTTGCTGCAAACCATTACCTTCCACACCATACATTTAATCCTTTGTTACAGCAAACCGGTGAGCTTGACAACCTCACTGATTCGTTGGGGCAAAGTCTTGAGTTTGTGTTGTGTAGGTCTCCGTGTTGCTTGCAACACCTGTGTGACATTTGCTTCCTACTTCTGGATTGATAACCTCGGTCTCAACTGAGGGAAAACTTGCTGCTTGCTGCTTCACTCCTTGCTCTTGGGGTTTCCAATGAAGCGTTCCACGACAAGTGCTGGGCGCCATCAAGCTTTCTGGCGCCATTGCTGGGGAGGCTAAGGACGTCTTCACAAGGGGGGTCCTTCACTTCCTTTCTCTTTACTTTGTTTTTAGTTTGCTTTGTTTATTTTGCTTGGTTTTGTTTGCCTCTTTCCAAAAAAAAACCAAAAATTAGTCTAGTTTAGTTTGCTTGCTTTATTCAAAAACACAAAAAAATTAGTCTCTGCTCTAGTTGCTGGTATGTTATTGCCTTGCTTGGTCATGCTTTCTATCAATGGATGGTTTCTTTGAAACTAGTTCTTATTGGCAAGGTGGGTTCACAGAAGAACAAAAGTATTATTATAAGGAACACCGTTTGTCACAAAAAGGGAACACTTATGGGAACAAATTGATAAGTTGAATACTATTGCTAGAGACGTGTGCTCTACTTATAATGTTACTTATTTCTTTGATAAATTTTGTTGCTGTAGGAGGTATAAACACCTGCCTTTTCAATGTGAGTATAATGATAATGTTATCATATCCTCTTATGTTAAAGGAAATTATGACTTTGATGATGTGGAACAAATTGAAGAATTTATTGCTTTCAAGGGTGCATTTGAACTTGCTAGTTTGCTTGAAAATACTGATGATGCACCTTATGAATATGAGGTTTATGAGATACTTAAATTTTGCTTTGATAATTACAAGGAAGCAAATGGATATATTCTTGAATATTTTAATAGATGCTTTCCACAAATGGAAGAGACTAATGCCTTGCAGGAGCCTATGGAAGAAGAAATTGTTGAAACTGGAAGCTCATTAGATGAAAAAGAGGAAGAGAGTAATGAACAAAAGGAGGAAGAATGGATCTACCCATGCCTACCTTCTAATGAGAGTAACTCTTTACCTATTATATTATTTGATTGTCCCCCATGCTTACCAAAGGAGGATGAATGTTATGTTCCTGTGGATCCTTTTGAAATATATAATTTGGGTAAAACCTCTGAAGGTTTTAATCCCACTATTTTTGAGCTTGATAGAAATTATGTGTTTGTAGATCATGAAAAGCATGCTTTATGTGATAGCTATATTGTTGAGTTTATTCATGATGCTACTGAAAACTATTATGAGAGAGGAAAGTATGGTTGTAGAATTTTTCATGGTACTGAAACACCTCTCTATGTGCTGAAAGCTTTGAAGTTACTCTTGTTTTATCTTCCTATGCTTGTCACTTTGTTCTTTGTGAATTTATTTGTGTACAAGATTCCCATGCATAGGAAGTGGGATAGACTTAAATGTGTTTTGAATTTGCTTCTTGATGCTCTCTTTGACTCCAATTCATATTTATTATGTGAGCATCTTCTCAAAACTCTCAAGCCTAACTTAAAGGCGTTAAAGAAAAGTACTTGTTGGGATAGAACCCAAGAGTTTCCTTGAGTCTTGGAAGTTATTACTTCTGTAATGACCTCTCCTTATCCTTTTTGTTTGCTTTTTGTGCCAAGAATGACCTCTAATGAGAGGGAAGTAAGATTTGGGGAGTTGTTGTCCCGAAACAGATTTTTGTCCTCCACCAAAACAATTCGTGAGGAGTCTTTGTAACTCAGATTGGGCTGAAAACTTACGAATAAATCCCCTAGTATGTTATCTAACTTTCGTTAGTTCAACACTTTTTTATTTGAGCAATAGAAGATGTTCGGAAAAATCGGTTTCTACCTAATGGTCTGTTTTGACACATTTCTGCCATTATTTGCATTTGCTTCTTATTGATTTCTTTTTGAGTTCTCTTTAGGTGAATTGAGATTTTTGAAGGAGTTACTACAGTAGCTTGTATTTTTAGTGAAAAGCCTTGCTGTTTCAAAGCTTTGCCAGAGGTCTAATATCTTTTGGATACACTAATGTTGCTAATGAAGATTGTGTGAAGTTTTGTATGAAGAAAAAAATTCAGGTGTAGAGAAAGAATGATGCAATGAGATAAAGAATGGAAAAAATCTCAAGCTTGGGGATTCCACCATGGTGTCACCCCAAGAAATATCTAAGAGGTACAAGCGTCAAAGCTTGGGGATGCCCAAGGCATCCCCTTCTTCATCAATAAAAAGCTCAGGTCTGTCTAGACACTTTATTTTTCTTGTTTCATGCACACTTGTGTTGTTCTTGGACCGTCTTTGTTTTCGTTTGCTTTGCTTAGTTTGTTTAGTTTGCTTAAGTAGTTTGGACCCCCATTCTCGATGTGTTGTTTTGCAAATAAGTTTGCTTGGTGTTTGGAAATGAGTAGTAAGTTCTTGCTTGAAGTGCAAGAGGAGCTTGCATTGACTGTGACTTAGACTTTAGCATGGCATGCTAGGTGTTGTTTTGACATTATGCTTAGTGATTATTGTTGTAGCATGTCTTGTTCCAAACAATTAGGATTGCTTAGTGTGCCTTGAAGAAATTATGCGTTGTTTTAGCATGCAAAATCATAGTATTGTGGTATTCTCCTTTGATGCTTTGCTTGTGTTGACTTGGCACATGCTCACACCATGCTATGACTATGACAAGTCACCATTAGCCTCTATGATCATTTATTCCTTGACTTGTAGTACCACTCTTTGCTTTGATTAGTATGCTTTCTTGCACTGCATGATTATGGCCATTATGCTCTCTTAGTTGGTTGCTCCCAGTCTTTTTCTAGCCTCCACTTGTATGAGTAAGTTCTACTCATGCTTCCAACTCCCAAGAAACCAAGTTATTCCAAAGTGTCCACTATAAACTCCTATGCATGGTGTGTTACACCATTCCAAGTATATTCTTGTTTTCAACTATCTTCCAATTAAAAACTATTTTGTTATGTGAAAACTTAGTGATTAAAGCCCTCACGAACTTGATCGCACACTTTATATTCTTTGACCATAATAAACTTGAACCATTGTGACAACTTTGTTGTATATGCTTGTACTTATAAGTTGGAATTAGCAGAATCGTGATGTCATGGGGAACGTTTTCAACATTGCACTTGTACCTTGTACTCATTTGATATCATGTTCTTTTGTCTATGGATGTCACCGGTGTGAAATAAAGAGGGAACTTGTAATTCCATGGAGTTTGTATCCTGTGTTAGAGAAACGCCTGGGCCGCTAGCCTAAGCCATGCCTAATCATGGTGGAAACTTGCAGCATCACCATAATGACATCTATGAAGCATTCTTCTTATAAAAAAAGAGACACATTGAGAAAAGAAGAAAGAGAGAAAAAAACACCATATTCCCAATGTAAATAAGAAGATTGCTAAGATGCTCATTGTCTGCTTGCCTTGTCATTTTGGTTATGGGAAAGCTCCTGTACCATGTGAAAGTGGTACCCCGTTGGCGGTTCTCAATGATATGCAAATACTTACAGTGACAAGAACTTACCTGGACCCAAAGTTGAGTATGCATGAGGTGTGGCCCTCGTATTCAAGGGACTTGAGATTGCCAACTTATACTTTGTCAAGCATATACTCCATCTTTGCCACTTTAACCTTAACCACTTCTAGATGCTTATGATAGGGGCAATGAGGGATGAAAGCTAACAAGTACCATAATTTTCGGAAGCTCTTTATGAAACTTGTAATCACTTCTTCCTTTACAAATAAAAGGTCTTTCTTCCACCATTATTGAGTCTCCACCTTCTACCGTTAGGCACCATTAAGAGAGCATAATTGTCATTCTATGTGCAGTGTTCCAAAGCTTATTAATTGATGCATATTGTGATATTACTTGTTCTTGTGCTATTTGTTTCTAGTCACCCTTGTGAACTTTGAAGGTGTCCTATGCATCTATATTGCTACTACATGAGGGACAAGCTGATTACCACTATGCCATGTTTTCTGTATGTGAAACAAACAAACGTTTTTCAATGCATGTTATTCATGATCTTTGTTTGTAGCTTGCCATGTTGCATGCATAGTTACTATGTCCTATTGTTAGAACTCCATCTTTCATGCACATGTTTAGAGTTCTTTGATCCCAGCTTTCAATGCTTGCAACTTGTTGGATCTTTATTGTGAGGGTGCATGTCACCTCAAAAGCTATTATTTTTATCACTTACCTACTCGAGGACCAGCAGGAGTTAAGCTTGGGGATGCTTGATACGTCGGAAACATATCTATAATTTTTGATGCTCCATGCTTCTTTAGTATCTACTTTGCTTTACTTATCTACACTTTGAGGTGCTTTTTACATGTTTTCTTGTACTAACCTATTAACAAGTTGCAACAGTGCCAGATGCATGTTTTCTGCTGTTTTTGGTTTCAGAAAAGTTAGTAAAGAAATATTCTCGGAATTGTACGGGACAAACGCCAAAGTCAATTACTTTCCGTGGGGAACAAGAAGACCAGAGGAGAGCCGGAGGGGCCGGCTAGGGCGGCCAGACCCACCCCAGGCGCGGGTGGGCCCCACCCCGCGCCTGGATAGGGTTTGGCGCCCCTGGCCGCCGCCTTGGCCTCCCCTTCGCCTATAAAATCCCCCGATGCAGAAACCCTAAGGACCCGATCAAATCTCCACGAAACCGTCTGTAGCCGCCGCCACCATCGTCCCTAGATCGGGGGGATCTGAAGTTCTTCTCGGCACCCTGCTGAAGGGGAGATCATCCCTGAGGCCTTCTCTCCGGTATGATGCGTGAGTAGTTTCACCTTGGACTATGGGTCCATGTAGTAGCTAGATGGTTGTATCTCCTCCTTTATGCTTTCATGTATAGATCTTGTGAGCTCCGTTCAAGATCAAGATCTAATCTATTTGTAATCATGCATGTTGTGTTTGCGGGGATCCGATGGATATTGAGATTATTATGTTGGTTTGATTAATGATTTTGTCTTTATGATTCTATCATGTCTGTGTTGTTTGTGATCTTGCATGCTCTCCGTTGTTAGTAGCTATCTTGGCCAAGTAGTTGCTAGTGACTCCGAGAGGGGGTATTTATGCTCGATAGTGGGTTCATGCCTCTAGTTTCCAAGGGAAGTGACAATAATCTCTTCGGTTGTAGATGTGCTATTGCTACTAGGGAGAAAACAACGGTCTCTTGTTCATGGAACATGTAGACTGTTTACCTTACACACTTTGCTTAAAAGCGGTTATGCATTGATTGCAACTTAATACTGGAGGGGGTTTGGATGATAACCTGAAGGTGGACTTCTAGTCATAGATGCAGTTGGATGGCGGTCTATGTATCTTGTTGTATTGCCCAATCGAATCTCATTGGATCTTTCTGACTGGTAATTGCATTGTTATGCCTTGCTCAGTTCCTGTCAATTGCCCTGCTGTAATTTGTTTGCCCTTCATGCCATGTTGTTTATCTAAGGAGAGCACCTCTAGTGAACTACGGACCCCGGTCCAATCTTTACCATTGATACACCTTCCACTGTTACTTGTTTACTTGTTGTAAACCATTACCTTCCACACCATACGTTTAATCCTTTGTTACAGCAAACCAGTGAGCTTGACAACCTCACTGATTCGTTGGGGCAAAGTCTTGAGTTTGTGTTGTGCAGGTCTCCGCGTTGCTTGCAACACCTGTGTGATGTTTCCTTCCTATTTTTGGTTCGATAACCTCGGTCTCAACTGAGGGAAAACTTGTTGCTTGCTGCTTCACACCTTGCTCTTGGGGTTTCCAACAAAGCGTTCCACGACAAGTGCTGGGCGCCATCAGAGAGAGACACAATGTGTTTTCATTGCATAGAACACTCTAGTTTTCATTCTTATTGTCTTGTGAGTGTTCTCTTTTGCTAGCACTATGTTTAGCCTTAGTTTTCTTATGCTTTCAGCTTAGAACTTTTTAGTTATTCTTTGTGGATTTGTGAGACAAGCTCACTGATCTTTGTTGATTATTATCTTTGTGAGTTTTTCAAATAAGTTGATTGGTGTTGAAAAAGAGTAGGAAGTTCCATGCTTATAGTGGTACAAAAGGGAGCTGGTTTTTGACTGTGGCTTAGACTTTACCATGTCATGCTAGATGTTGCTTTGACCTTATGCTTAGTGATTATTGTTGTAGCATGACTTGTTCCAAACAATTGAGATTGCTTAATGTACCTTGCAAGAATCATGCGTTGTTTTAGCATACAAAAGCATAATATTGTGGTATTCTCCTTTGATGATTTGTTTGGTTTGACTTGGCACATGCTTACACCATGTTATGACTATGAACCAGTCACCTTAGTCTCTATGATCATTTAGTTTTTGACTTGTAGTACCACTTTATGCTTTGATTGATAATGTTTTGTCACTCTGCATGATTATGGCCATTATTGCTCTCTTAGTTGGTCGCTCCCAGTCTTTTGCTAGCCTCCACTTGTATGAGTAAGCTCTACTCATGCATCCAACTCCCAAGAAACCAAGTTATTCCAAAGTGTCCACTATAAATTCCTATACATGGTGTGTTACACCATTCCAAGTATATTCTTGTTTTCATCTATCTTCTAATTAAAAAGTATTTTGTTATGTAAAAACTTAGTGATTAAAGCTCTCACGAACTTGATGGCACACCTTATATTTCTTTCCCCTAATAAACTTGAACCATTGTGTCATTTATGTTGTATATGCTTGCACTTATACGTTGGAATTAGCAGAACCATGTTGTCATGGGGAACACTTTCAACACTGCACTTGTAATTTGTACATAGTTGATATCATGCTCTTTTGTCTATGGATGTCATCGGTGTGAAATAAAAGGGGAGCTTGTAAATCCATGGAGTTATGTATGTGTGTTAGAGAAACGCCTGGGCCGCTAGCCTAAGCCATGCCTAATCATGGTGGAAACTTGCAGCATCACCATAATGACATCTATGAAACTTTCTT
Source organism: Avena insularis (assembly GCA_023614405.1). Taxonomy (NCBI): domain Eukaryota; kingdom Viridiplantae; phylum Streptophyta; class Magnoliopsida; order Poales; family Poaceae; genus Avena; species Avena insularis. The sequence continues at coordinate 374,202,973 of CM042691.1, read as the reverse complement.
CTTATAAAAATATACATATTGAAAAGAGGAAAGAGAGAAAAAAGCACCATTTTCCCATGGTAAATAAGAAGATTGCTGAGATGCTCATTGTCTACTTGCCTTGTCATTTTGATTATGGGATATCTCCTCTATCATGTGCAAGGGGTACCCCGTTGGCGGTTCTCTATGATACACATGTACTTACTATGACAAGAACTTACATGTGACTAAAGTTGAGTAGCATGAGGTGCGACCCTCGTATTCAAGGGACATGAGATTGCCAACTTATACTTTGTCAAGCATATACTCCATAGTTTGTTCACTTTAACCTTAATCACTTCAAGATGCTTATGATAGGGGCAATGAGAGCTGAAAGCTAACAAGTACCATAATTTTTGGAAGCGATTTATGAAACTTGAAATCCCTGCTTCCCTTTTGTGAAGGGCATTTCTTCCACTATTATATTGAGTCTTCACCTTCTACCTTTAGGCACCAGTTAAGAGAGCATAGTTGCCATTCTTAGTTCTATGTGTATTGTCCTAAAACTTATTGATTGATTCATATTGTTGATATTGCTTGTTCATGAACTATTTGTATCTAGTAACTCTTATGAACTTTGAAGGTGTCCTATGTGTCTATTTGCTACTCCATGAGGGACAAGCTGAATGCCACTATGCCATATTTTCTATTTGTGAAACAAACAAACGTTTTTTAATGCATGTTATTCATGATCTTTGTTTGTAACCTTTCATGTTGCATGCATAGTTACTTTTTCTTACTGTTACAACTCCATCTTTCATGCTCATGTTTAGAGTTCTTTGATCCCAGCTTTCAATGCTTGCAAATGGTTTGATCTTGATTTTGATGGTGCATGTCACCTCAAAAATTATTCTTTTTATCACTTACCTACTCGAGGACGAGCAGGAGTTAATCTTGGGGATGCTTGATATGTTGGAAACGTATCTATAATTTTCGATGCGCCATGCTTGTTTTATATCATTTTTCTTATGTTTTGTCTACACTTTGAGGTATTTTTTATACACTTTCTGGAACTAACCTATTGACAAGATGCCACAGTGCCCAGTTGCCTGTTTTCTTCAGTTTTTCGTTCCAGAAAAGGCAGAAAATCAATATTCTCGGAATTGGACGGGACAAAAGCCAATCTTCCTATTTTTCCCGGAGCAACACGGAACCACGAAGCAGAGGTGGAGAAGGACACCAGGGTGGCCGCACCCCCTAGGTGCGGGCAAGCCCTGGTGGCGCCCACAGGGGGTGTGGGTGATGAGTGCAGCAACACTTCGTTGGGAGACCCCAAGCGGAAGGTATGATGCAGTACAACAGGCAAGTTTCCCTCAGTAAGAAACTGAGGTTATCGAACCCGTAGGAGGAAGGAAACGTCCCAAAGGTGCTGCAAGCAACATGGAGACCTGCACAACACAAACTCAATAATTTGCCCTAACTAACAGTGAGGTTGTCAATCTCACCGGTTGCTGTAACAAAGGATTAACTGTATGGTGTGGAAGGTGATGATGGTTTGCAGCAAGTAAACAGTAACAGTGGAAGATGTATCAATGGTAAAGATTGGACTGGTGTCCATAGTTCACTAGAGGTGCTCTCCTTAGATAAACAACATGGCATGGAGGGTAAACAAATTACATCAGGGCAATTGACAGGAACTAAGCAAGGCATAACAATGCAATACTAGACAAAAAGATCCTATGAGATTCGAATGGGAAATACAACAATATACATAGACCGCCATCCAACTGCATCTATGACTAGAAGTCCACCTTCAGATTATCATCCGAACCCCCTCCAGTATTACCAGTGGAAGATGTATCAATACTGGAGGGGGTTCGGATGATAACCTGAAGGTGGACTTCTACTCATAGATGCAGAGTGTGTAAGGTAAACAATCCACTTGTTCCATGAACAAGAGACCGTTGATTTCTCCCTAGTGGAAACAACACATCTACAACCTTAGAGATTTTTGTCACTTCCCTTAGATTAAGTAGAGGCATGAACCCACTATCGAGCATAAATACCCCCTCTTGGAGTCACTAGCAACTACTTGGCCAAGATAGGTACTAACAACGGAGAGCATGCAAGATCACAAACAACATAGATATGATAGAATCAATAAGACAAAACCATTAATCAATCTGGCATAGTAATCTCAATATCCATCGGATGCCTGCAAACACAACATGCATGATTACAAATAGATTAGATCTTGATCATGAACAGAGCTCACAAGATCTATACATGAAAGCACAAGGAGGAGATACAACCATCTAGCTACTACATGGACCCGTAGTCAAAGGTGGAACTACTCACCCTTCATACCAGAGGCTGGCATGATGAATAAGAAGGCCTCCGGGATGATATCCCCTCCGGCAAGGTGCCGGGAAGAGCTTCAGATCCCCCCGATCTAGGGACGATGGTGGCGGCGGCTACAGACGGTTTCATGGTATTTGGTCGGGTTCTTAGGGTTTCGGCATCGGGGGGACTTTATAGGCGAAGAGGCGAGGCAGGGGGCCGCCAGGGGGCCAACACCCTGCCCAGGCGTGGGCCCACCTAGGCCGCGCCTAGGAGGGTGTGGCCACCCTCTAGCGCCCCTCCGTCTCGTACTCCGGCTTCATGTTGCCCACGGTAAAATATTGACTTTGGCTTTTGTCCCGTCTAATTCCGACAATATTGATTTTCTGTCTTTCTGGAACCAAAAATAGAAGAAAACAAGCAACTGGCACTGTGGCAACTTGTTAATAGTTTAGTACCAGAAAGCATATAAAACACCTCAAAGTGTAGACAAAGCAAAGCAAAGTAGATAGTAAACAAGCATGGAGCATAAAAAATTATAGATACGTTTCCGACGTATCAAGCATCCCCAAGCTTAACTCCTGCTCATCCTCGAGTAGGTAAGTGATAAAAAGAATAATTTTTTAGGTGACATGCACCATCAAAACCAAGATCAAACCATTTGCAAGCATTGAAATATGGGATCAAAGAACTCTAAACATGTGCATGAAACATGGAGTTCTAACAATAAGACAAAGTAACTATGCATGCAACATGAAAGGCTACAAACAAAGATCATGAATAACATGCATTGAAAAACGTTTGTTTGTTTCACATACAAAAAACATGGCATAGTGGCAATCAGCTTGTTCCTCATAGAATAGCAAATATATGCATAGGACACCTTCACAGTTCATAAGAGTGACTAGATACAAGTAGCACAAGAACAAGCAATTTCACAATATGCATCAATCAATAAGTTTTGGGACACTGCACATAGAATGGCAACTATGCTCTCTTAATGGTGCCTAAAGGTAGAAGGTGGAGACTCAATATAATAGTGGAAGAAAGGCCCTTCATAAAGGGAAGCAGGGATTTCAAGTTTCAAAAAGAGCTTCCAAAAATTATGGTACTTGTTAGCTTTCAGCCCTCATTGCCCCTATCATAAGCATCTTGAAGTGATTAAGGTTAAAGTGAACAAACTATGGAGTATATGCTTAACAAAGTATAAGTTGGAAATCTCATGTCCCTTGAATACGAGGGTCACACCTCATGCTACTCAACTTTAGTTACCTGTAAGTTCTTGTCATAGTAAGTACTAGAGAACCGCCAACGGGGTACCCCTTTCACATGGTACGGGAGCTATCCCATAACCAAAATGACAAGGCAAGCAGACAATAAGCATCTCAGCGATCTTTTTATTTACTATGTGCATAGCTTTTTTATTGAGGATGCTTCACAGAATGCTCATTATTGTGATGCTGCAAGTTTCCACCATGATTAGGCATGGCTTAGGCTAGCGGCCCAGGCGTTTCTATAACACAAAATACATAACTCCATGTACTTACAATCTCCCTCTTTATTTCATACCGGTGACATCCATAGACAAAAGAACATGATATCAACTATGTACAAAGTACAAGTGCAATGTTGAAAACGTTCCCTGTGACAAGACGGTTCTGCTAATTCCAACGTATAAGTGCAAGCATATACAACATAGATGACACAATGGTTCAAGTTTATTAGGGGCAAAGAATATAAAGTGTGCCATCAAGTTTGTGAGGGCTTTAATCACTAAGTTTTCTCATAACAAAATACTTTTTAATTGGAAGATAGTTGAAAACAAGAATATACTTGGAATGGTGTAACACACCATGCATAGGAATTTATAGTGGACACTTTGGAAAAACTTGGTTTCTTGGGAGTTGGAAGCATGAGTAGAGCTTACTCATACAAGTGGAGGCTAGCAAAAGACTGGGAGCAACCAACTAAGAGAGCAATAATGGCCATAATCATGTAGAGCAACAAAACATTACTAATCAAAGCATAGAATGGTACTACAAGTCAAGGACTAAATGATCATAGAGGCTATGGTGACTTGTTCATAGTCATAAAATGGTGTGAGCATGTTCCAAGTCAAATCGAACAAAGCATCAAAGGATAATACCACAATACTCTACTTTTGTATGCTAAAACAACGCATGATTCTTTTAAGGCACACTAAGCTATCCCAATTGTTTGGAACAAGACATGCTACAACAATAATCACTAAGCATAAGATTAAAACAACACCCAACATGTCATGCTAAAGTATAAGTCACTGTTAATGTAAGCTCTTCTTGCATTATCAAGCAAGAACTTTCTACTCCTTTCCAACACCAAACAACTTATTTGAAACAATACAGCGAGAACGGGGGTCCAAACTACTTTATTCAAGCAAACTAAACAAACTAAGAAAACCAAACAAAAACTAAGACGCTCCAAGAAAAACACAATAATGCAAGAAACAATAAAAACGAAGTGTCTAGAAAGACCTGATCTTTTTATTGATGAAGAAGGGGATCTCATTACATCATTCTCTCTCTACACCTGAAATTTTTCCTTCATACAAAACTTCACACAATCTTCATTAGCAACATTAGTGTATTCAAAAGATAATAGACCTTTGGGTTTAGCTTTAGAACAGCAAAACTTTTCACTAAAAACACAAGCTACTGTAGCAAATCCTTCAAAAATCTCAATTCCCCAAAAGAGAACTCAAAAAGGAATCAATAAGAAGCAAATGCAAATAATGGCAGAAATCTGTCAAAACAGACCAGCACGTAGAAACCGATTTTTCGAAAATCTTATGTTGCTCAAATAAAAAAGTGTTGAACTAATGAAAGTTAGCTAACATACTGGGGGATTTATTCATAAATGTTTAGCTCAATCTGACTTACAGAGACTCCTCACGAATTTTTATGGTGGAGGACAGAAATCTGTTTTGGGACAACAACTCCCCAAATCTTACTTCCCTCTCATTAGAGGTCATTCTTGGCAGAAAAAGCAATCAAAAAGGATAAGGAGAGGTCATTACTGAAATAATAACTTCCGAGACTCAAGGAAACTCTTGGGTTATCTCCCAACAAGTACTTTTCTTTAACGCCTTTAAGTTAGGCTTGAGAGTTTTGAGAAGATGCTCACATAAGAAATATGAATTGGAGTCAAAGAGAGCATCAAGAAGCAAATTCAAAACACATTTAAGTCTATCCCACTTCCTATGCATGGGAATCTTGTACACAAATAAATTCACAAATAACAAAGTGACAAGCATAGGAAGATAAAACAAGAGTAACTTCAAAGCTTTCAGCACATAGAGAGGTGTTTCAGTACCATGAAAAATTCTACAACCATACTTTCCTCTCTCATAATAGTTTTCAGTAACTTCAAAGCTTTCAGCACATAGAGAGGTGTTTCAGTACCATGAAAAATTCTACAACCATACTTTCCTCTCTCATAATAGTTTTCAGTAGCTTTTCATGATCTACAAACACATAATTTCTATCAAGCTCAAAAATAGTGGGATTAAAACCTTCAGAGGTTTTACCCAAATTATATATTTCAAAAGGATCCACAGGAACATAACATTCATCCTCCTTTGATAAGCATGGGGGACAATCAAATAATGTAAGGGATAAAGAGTTACTCTCATTAGAAGGTAGGCATGGGTAGATAATCCATTCTTCCTCCTTTTGTTCATCACTCTCCTCCTCCTTTTCATCTAATGAGCTTCCAGTTTCAATAATTTCTTCTTCCAAAGGCTCCTGCAAGGAATTAGTCTCTTCCATTTGTGGAAAGCATCTATTAAAATATTCAGGAATATAGCCATTTTCTTCCTTGTAATTATCAAAGAAAAATTTAAGTATCTCATAAACCTCATATTCATAAGGTGCATCATTAGTATTTTCAAGCAAACTGGCAAGTTCATAAGCACCCTTGAAAGCAATAAATTCTTCAATTTGTTCCACATCATAAAAATCATAATTTCCTTTAACATAAGAAGATATGGTAACATTATCATTATACTCACATTGAAAAGGCAGGTGTTTGTACCTCCTATAGCAACAAGATTTATCAAAGAAATAAGTGACATAATAAGTAGAGAAAACGTCTCTAGCAATAGTATTCAACTTATCAATTTGTTCCATAAGTGTTTCCCTTTTTGTGACAAACGGTGTTCCTTATAATAATACTTTTGTTCTTCTGTGAACCCACCTTTGCAATAAGAACTAGTTTCAAAGAAACCATCCATTGATAGAAAGCATGACCAAGCAAGGCAACAACAGACCAACAACTAGAGCAGGAACTAATTTTTTGTGTTTTTTATAAGAGAAAGCAAACCAAACTAGACTATTTTTTTGGAGTTTTTGATAAAAAGAGGCAAACAAAACCAAGAAAAATAAACTAAGCAAACTAAAAACAAAGTAAAGAGAGAGGTTGAGGAGGACTCCCCTTGTGAAGACGTCTTTGGCCTCCCCGGCAATGGCGCCAGAAAAAAAGCCTTGATGAGTGCAGCAGCACTTCGTTGGGAGACCCCAAGCAGAAGGTATGATGCAGTACAGCAGGCAAGTTTCCCTCAGTAAGAAACTGAGGTTATCGAACCAGTAGGAGGAAGGAAACGTCCCAAAGGTGCTGCAAGAAACGTGGAGACCTGCACAACACAAACTCAAGACTTTGCCCCAACTAACAGTGAGGTTGTCAATCTCACCGGTTGATGTAATAAAGGATTAACTGTATGGTGTGGAAGGTGATGATGGTTTGCAGCAAGTAAACAGTAACAGTGGAAGATGTATCAATGGTAAAGATTTGACCAGGGTCCATATTTCACTAGAGGTTGTCTCCTTAGATAAATAACATGGCATGGAGGGTAAACAAATTACAGCAGGGAAATTGACAGGAACTGAGCAAGGCATAACAATGCAATACTAGACAAAAAGATCCTGTGAGATCTGATTGGGCAATACAACAATATACATAGACCGCCATCCAACTTCATCTATGACTAGAAGTCCACCTTCAGGTTATCATCCGAACCCCCTCTAGTATTAAGTTGCAAGCAATAGACAACTGCTTTAAGCAAAGTGTGTAAGGTAAACAAACCACTTGTTTCATGAACAAGAGACCGTTGTTTTCTCCCTAGTGGCAACAACACATCTACAACCGAAGAGATTTCTGTCACTTCCCTTGGAAACTAGAGGCATGAACCCACTATCGAGCATAAATACCCCCTCTTGGAGTCACTAGCAACTACTTGGCCAAGATAGCTACTAACAACAAAGAGCACGCAAGATCACAAACAACACAGACATGATATAATCAATAAGACAAAACCATTAATCAATATGGCATAGTAATCTCAATATCCATCGGATCCCCGCAAACACAACATGCATGATTACAAATAGGTTAGATCTTGATCATGAATGGAGCTCACAAGATCTATACATGAAAGCACAAGGAGGAGATACAACCATCTAGCTACTACATGGACCCATATTCCAAGGTGGAACTACTCACACTTCATACCGGAGACTCGCATGATGAAGAAGAAGGCCTCTGGGATGATCTCCCCTCCGGCAGGGTGCCGGGAAGAGCTTCAGATCCCCCGATCTAGGGACGATGGTGGCGACGGCTACAAACGGTTTTGTGGTATTTTGGTCGGGTTCTTAGGGTTTCGGCATCGGGGGACTTTATAGGAGAAGAGGCGAGGCAGGGGGGCCGCCAGGGGGCCAACACCCTTCCCAAGCGCGGTCCCACCTAGGTCGCGCCTGGGGGGTGTGGCCACCCTCTGGCGCCCCTCCGTCTCGTACTCCGGCTTCGTGTTGCCCACGGTAAAATATTGAATTTGGATTTTGACCCGTCCAATTCTGAGAATATTGATTTTCTGCCTTTCCGGAACCAAAAACAGAAGAAAACATGCAACTGGCATTGTGGCAACTTGTTAATAGGTTAGTATCAGAAAGCATATAAAAACACCTCAAAGTATAGACAAAGCAAAACAAAGTAGATAGTAAACAAGCATGGGGCATCAAAAATTATAGATACGTTTCTGACGTATCAGTGGGCCCCTGGACCTCCACCGACCTTGCCTCCTTCGCCTATAAGAAGCCTCCGACCCAAAAACCCTAAATCAACCAGAAAGCCACGAAAACCTCCATAGCGCCTCCGCCACCAAAGGGGAGATTCGAGGGACAGAAAGTCTCTATTCCGGCACCCTGCCGGGATGAGGAAGTGCCCCTGGAGCCATATCCATCGATCTCCATCGCCATATTCATCACCGTTGTTGATTCCCATGATGAGGAGGGAGTAGTTATTCCTCAAGGCTAAGGGATCTACCGGTAGCTATGTGTTCATCTCTCTCTCTATGCATGACCTTGTTGTGGTCATGAGCTTTGTAATCAAGTAGATCTACCTTGCTACTCAAATGCTTCAATAGATCTCTGCTCTCCCCATGTGTGTGAAAGTGACAGCGTGCACGCCATGGTGGCACTTAGGCTAGAGTCTATATAAATACTCATCGTTCTTTAATAGATCTATGCTTTTCCCCACGTGTGTGGAAGTGACAGCGTGCACACCATGTGGTGGCACTTAGGCTAGATTACATATATATTTCATGAGTTATATTTTGAGTTGGATGTCTTTATGAAATTGTGGTGTTTGTTGGAACCATCTAGCGCTCAAGGTGACAGTGTGGGGTTATCTAGATGGGGAAGGCAGACTTTGATGTGTGCTGTTATAGCCCTATCATGGATTAGAGTGTCCAACCGGAGAGTAGTTAAGCGTAGTATCATTAAGAGAAGATATTTCTATGAGAGAGTGTTCACTAGTGAAAGTATGATCCCTAGGCCTTGTTTCTAAACATTGAAACACCGTTTGCATCTAGATATGTTGCATGTTTGCTTGCTTCCATCTGTTTGCCTTTAGTCTTTACCTCACCATCAAGCTATTTTCTGGCACCATTACCACTTGTATTTCACTATCTCTTTGCCGAACTAGTGCACCTATACACCTGACAAGTGTATTGGGTGTGTTGGGGACACAAGACTTCTTGTATCTTAATTGCAGGGTTGCTTGAGAGGGATACTTTTGACCACTTCCTCCCCGAGTTCGATAAACCTTGGGTGATCCACTTAAGAGAAACTTGCTACTGTTCTACAAACCTCTGCACTTGGAGGCCCAACAACTGTCTACAAGAATAGAAGTGCACAGACATCATATATTTCTTTATAGATCCAAACACGACTGTAAGGTCTTACACCTTTCTAGAGGCTCTTTCAAGTTCAAAGCTTGATTTTTCGTGTATGGAACTATCACAGATTTTATGGCTTCAAGCCATTTGACGAAGTCAGGGCCCATCATCGCTTCTTTGCATGTAGTCTGTTCATTATTTTCAAATATGATTCAACCCTCAAATCTTGGTATTTGATTGTTTACCCGACCTACTTGGTTCAATAGGAACTTAGACCTCCGTAACCACAACCTTTGAGGAACGTGAGCCATGAGCATCGTTGCTGCCTCCAGAACACTTTTCGGCGCTACGCAACTTTGCACATATAGCTAAGGTTCGTTTAACCTTATCAAAGTTCTATTGTCCTCCCACTTAAATTTTCACGGAAAATTCCTTCTCAAAGAAACTTGATGTTCTAAGCGACAAACATTTTTGTCTTCGGTGTTATGGAGGAATACTCAATGATTATTAGAAATAACATACAAAGACATGTTCATCCGACTTTGGTAGTAAACATCTCACCTATGCATAGCATACCAATGTTCAAGAAAGGACAATTTGGGTTTTATCCCAAACCATAAATTTATATGGTGTCATTTCAACGGATCATGATGGAGCTCTTTTCAGTGAAAAAGCGATAGTCTCTAAAGCTTTTAATCTTTAAAATATAATGGCAGTTTTATGAATTACACCTTTGATCTTACCATGTCAAACAAGGTTTCATTGCATATCTCGATTATTCCATACTCATATGGTGTTTCGGAAAACACAAATCCATGGAACGATTCCTCAAATCTTAGGTGTTATGCTAAATTTGTAACCTTAATATCTTCCTTTATGATCCTATCATAAATTCTTTATTTTCTTGTTACATTGATTCTGCAATTCATCTTGAAAGTCTTTGAACTTTTCAAATGTTTCACACTTCATCCTCATTAAGTAAAATATTCATATATTCACTCCAATTTTCGGAGAAAGCATATGAAGTTGAAATCCATCGCTCTCGACTACACGTAATGGACTTCATACATGAAATATGTACAAATTCCAATAATCTAGTCATTAGTTCCCTTTTGTCCTATGAACGGAGTTTTAATTATCTCTAGTAAAGTTTCACAAGCGTCATTTGATCAAAAATCAAAAGACTCCAAAGTTCCATCCACATGGAGTTTCTTCATGTTTTATTTCCAATATAATTTAAACAGCGATGTCACTTCCTAAGCGATCTTTCAATCAATTTGACTTTCGACATTTTTAGCACTAGTTTTATGGATGTGATTTCTCCAACGAGATTTATAAATCATCCATATTTTATTGATCACGACAATTATTTGAACAGCCCTTTTGTTCTCATAATACCTGATCGAAATAACAATTATTGAAACAAATCTTAAAGGCAAGTTTTGATTTCAACGAGCAACAGAACAACCATTTATTTGTTCTCGATGAACATCATCACATATTCTTTTGCTAGTTACTTAGGCCATTGTAGTTCATGAATTGTGTTGTTTCGTATGACGATTCACCAACAAATTCAGTATCCAATACACAAGAACTACATTGTTTAACAAGCAAAGAATACAGCCATAACATGTATATCCTCTATATACCTAAGATGAACAATTATAGTCTTTTCTCTTCTGCCAAATATTTCTTAGATTTCTCTTTCAGTATTTATTTATTCTTTCAAAAGAATCTATCAACATCAACAGTGGCGCCATACTTATGACACATAGTCCAAAACATGTATAGTTAAGTACCAATGTGTTTGGACTTGCACTTTAAAGTAGATCACCATCATCAAATGTTTGGTGTTCTTTCAAATTCCATTCTTTAGTAATCTTTTAGTGTAGTAAACATTTTACCTACATCAAATATTCATCCTTATCGCGAAACTATTCATGATCAAGCTACTTTAGCTTATAACGGTGAATTGTGAGTATAATGTTGCTCTCCAAAACCTTTTGGAGAATTAGGACGACTAGCGTCTCCAACCTTTTGAAAATTATCATCAAATATGAGAACATAAACTTTGCTATATTATACTCTATCATGTTGTAATCAAAACATCATTTCAGATATTGCAATATCTTCCACATATGATGGTTTCCGAAACAATTCTTTCAGCTCCTAGATAACCTTGATATTAAAATAATCTTTTGAATATCAAGAATCATGGAGATAAACATGATACTTATTTACTAACACTGGAATTGTTACTCTTAATTTAATACCAATTATTAAACTTCATGGAGTAACCGGAACTTACTAAAAGTTTGCAATAGGACTTTTACACTTTATATCAACACTTCAAAATAATATGATACCAGTTTGTAAAGTAACTAACCAAAATTCTATAGTTCTATTATCTCAATTATAACTAAGCGCAAGGTGGTAAACTGATGACAATAACTACAACAACTATGCAAATTCACTTTGATTTAATTTATGATAAATAGTGTTCAACTTTTAATCATATTGCTATTGAACTCCCACTCAAAACAATATCCCTCACATTGTTTTAGTGATTATATGAACCAAATCTACTATACCAAGTCCGATCATCACGTGACATGATGTAGTTTCAAAGGCGAACAATCATCATGTTCATCATATCATATATATGGCTCATGCTTTACCTTTCGGTATTCCATGTTCCGAGACCATTTCTGTACATGCCAGGCTCGTCAAGATGTAACCTTAGTTTCCGCATGAGCAAATCTGGCTTGCTCCCATTGTATACACTCGCAGAATCTAACACACCAGATCATCACGTGGTGCTTCGAAACAACGAGCTTTGGCAATAGTGCCTACTAAGGATGAACACTTTATAACTTGATATTTTGTGAGAGGGTCATCTTATAATGCTACCGTAGCGATCTAAGCAATACAAGATGCATAAAAGGATTAACATCACATGCAATTTATAATATGTGATATGATATGGCCTTTTTTCTTGTGCTTTCGATCTCCATATTCAAGCACGAACATGATCTCCATCATCACCGGCGTGGCATCAAGGTCAATGGCACCGCTCCATGGTTGTCGTCCACCAGCATAAATTATTACAAACTACTTTGAATAATAGACACGCGGGTATTAATGAAATTAAAAGACAACCATCTTGGCAACGACGGGGACGAATCACTTGCCCTTATCAAGACGCCAAGCTCTAGAAGCAAGCTTCGAATAGGGGCCTCCAATGGAGGTTTATACCCTCGGCCGCCCTTCGACCAAGAAGCTTCGGCTTCATCGTTGCTTGGAAAGCTCCTAGGTTGCAACTTGTCGAATCGGACGCCCGACAGAGAACCACAACACGCACCTTCCATCTCCTTGATGACAAGAGCAAACCGAGGCCCGATCTGCCTAGCGCCATGGATAGCGCCCTCCTTCGCAAGCAGAGAGGTATGATTCGCCCTGGTCCACCTCGCCCTCTTGCCACCACGGCCGTCCAGGGAAGATAAAACCTCAGCAAACGCCAAGATGCACTCACTCTCCTCCTCGCCGCCATGGCCGGCCAGGAGAGAGAGCACATCAGCACCACCCTGCAGCAAAAGAGAGCTCCTAAAAGGCCCTTTATCGACGGAGCCGATAGCCACCTCGCCTTTAGCTCCCTCCACTAGAGCTCCGCAACTAGAAGCAAAAGCAACAGTGATGGCAAGATCCAGGGCAACATATCTCGCCACGCACTCCCGACAAAGGGCCAAACCACGGAAAACCGCCGCCAAAACCTACTAAACCTACACCTAGACCTAGATCCGGTGCCCCCCTTTGTCCATCTCCGACCGGCTAGTCCGGCGGAGGGGATGCAGGGCGGCCCGTCCAGTGATGACCCACAAGCATAGGGGGTGTATCGTAGTACTTTCGATAAATAGGAGTGTCGATCCCAACGAGGAGCAGAAGGTGTTGACTAGTGGTATGGAGCAGGAAATCTCTACAAATACTTAGCAAACGAATTTTTAGGGGTTTTCTAAATAAGCAAGGAAATAAAGTGCAAGTAATAAATACAGCAAACAATTGCAGTGAGTGGCCCAATCCTTTCTTATCAAAGGACAAACCGGTGGAAATACTTATGAGGACCAAATGTTCTCGAGGACACATAGGAATTCGGTCAAGTGCTTTCGCTTCAAATAGCTGAGTAGTCTTCTTTGGTTTTTTAAGTGTTGTGTGGGTGAACCTGCACTAATATACCACCCTTACTTGGACTAATACATACTTGTGATTAAACCCCTTGCAAGCATCTGCAACTACAAGAAAGCAATTAAGATATAAACCTAACCACAACCTTAAACTTTGAGATCCTACACTCCCTTGTGCAATGGTGTCCTAATAGGGGTTCAGGTTTCTGTCACTCCGGCAACCCCACAATTAGTAGCCAAATATACAATGCATTCCCCTAGGCCCATAAATGGTGAAGTATCATGTAGTTGATGTTGACATGACACCACTAGAAGAATAGCACCACAACTTAAATACTAAACCATTGAATAATATCTCAACGCAAATCCACTACTAACAACATGACTTCTCCCATGTCCTCAAGAACTAAACGAACTACTCACGAGACATCATATGGATCAAGATCAAAGATTATATGGTGATGGATAACAATCTGAACATAAACAATAATCCAATGGTTCCACTCACAAGCATCAACTACAATAGTAATCAACACCGGGAAAGTTCCCCCTAAGAACTATGCAAGTATTCAACACAATTGTTACAACGGGATGGAGTGGTGATGATGGTGCTGGTGGATATGATGGTGTGGATGATGATGATGATCCCGATGAAGTCTAGCTTGATGATGGTGTTGATGGCGATGATCTCCCCTCTCTGGGAAGGAAATTTCCCGGCAGAAATCTGTCTGCCAGAGAGATCTTTCTCTCTCGGTGTTTTCCGCCCCGCAGAGGCGGCAGAATCTTTCTGTGGTCGCCCTCCCTCGTGTATTAGGGTTTCGAGGAGAAGATATAGGCGAGAGGGAGGAGCCAGAGGTGGGCCAGGTGGGCCACACCCCTGTAGGCGCGGCCTAGGGGTGGCCCGCGCCTGGGGGTGTGTGGGCCTCCTGTGGCCCATCTCCGCCTCCCCTTCTGGCATTCTTCATTTTTCGGGAAAATATGATTTTTCGTAGTTTTCTGGTATTTTTCCGATCTTCGGGAAATTGCATCAAAACACCTCTTTTTCCATCAGAATCCTGACTCCGACAGTTCATCCTCTAAGAATCATCCAACATGCAAAAACAGATAAAAATACATAAGTATCACCTCTTAATATGAATTATCAATTAATAGAGGCAAATTATGATATAGAATGGTGATGCAAATTGGACGTATCAGCCAGCGGCGGCTGACTCTCAAGGGGAGAGGAGAAAAGGTCAGGGAGAGGAGAGGAGAGTTGCTCCTCAAAGCACTCTTGTGATGGCCTGCTAGCAAGTAACGATGAGTAGTTGGGGCGGGGCAATTGCCCCCCCCCCCCACCCACCTCCTCCAACTGGAACTATTTTTTTCATAAAATATATACTAGAAAATTGGCCGTGCAGTTGCAACGGATCTAAAATAAACAGAAACATCTTATATATGAAGGGCTACTATAAGTTTACTTGTATGTATGGAATGCGCGGACAACGTGAAAATATACATGGTAATGTAGCCAGATTTATAGCTTCGATTCAGACAAAGGCTCACTGTTTAGAGATGGACAACAAAGCAACACGATCCAAACAACGCATATACTTAAGGCTGGTCATAGTGGGAGTATCATATTGCTAGTATCATGCATATGGTACTAGTATATGATACCACTATTCAAAAAGTTGCCGATATGCCAATTTATCGTCCAATTTATTGCTACTTGAGGGCGGTCGATATGCTGATTTTCTGATTTATCGTCCGATTTTCTGATTTATCGCCCGATAAATTGGCCGATACGCTATCGCGAATTTTCAGCCGGACGATAAATTATCGATAAGCGATATCCTTAACATTGTATGATACTATCCCATAGTGCTTAGGCCTTTCAAAATGGAGTGTATCTTAACTCGTTATTCTAAGAAATAGTGTATTTTAAGAGACAACTAGTACAATGGATTGTATCTTAAGAGTTGTATCTATATTTAATTATTTTGATTACATGCATGTATGTAATTGGACTAACCATGTATTTTATCTATGATACCGTGCAAGACTTGTAGCTAAGTTAAAAGCAAATACAATAGGTCATAATCAGCAGGCTATAAGAAAATTCACATTAGCAAAATCCTAGTTGGAAGGAAGAGAAGAGAGGAGAGAGAATGGAGAGGGTGTTTCGTCAATCGCCGGCGGTAGCGTTAGAAACAAGGATATGCAGCCTGCCGCTGGCTCTTAGACCGGCTCATGCATTAATTACAAGGTGGTTAAGTCTTGCATGCAACCATAACGATGGAGTAATTACATATTTAATATTTACTAAGACCAACCTAATAGCTAAACTATTGTATAAGTACTCATTTATGGTTGTAGATGACTTGGCATGAGACATATAGCCAGCAGCTAGCGACTCTATTGTTCTTACTCTAAGATACAATCCCATCTTTTCTCTTTATTAAGTATAGTATCACATAAGCAGTTTGCATATGATACCGTGCTAAGAAACACCCATTAGAAAAGGCCTTAGACTAGCCCCAATGGAGGTATCATAGGTAGTATCATGCACTACATGCATGCAAAATGCTTATGTGTCACTGCAATTAATAATGGAAGAGATTGGGTTAGTATCATAGGTCATAACACATACAATTAGAAAAACTAATATCAAATAAACCTTATACACAATTTTACATTGAGATTTTACAAAACAATAAATACACTAAGACTATGGTACTACTACATGATACTATGCATTATGGAGATAATATCATATACTAGTACCATATACATGATACTACTATATGACACTCTTCATTCTGACTAGTCTTAGGCTAGCCCTAGTGGTTAAAATATCATGAGGTGTATCATACATGCCACCTTGGCAAAATGATGATGTGGCATAACAATTAATGAAGAGAGGTGCCAGTGGTATCATAATATGATACAGTATCATAGCACATATAGCAAGAAAATTTAATATCAAATACATCTTGTATATTAAATTGCAACTAGATGATGGCATTTAATTATCATATAGTTGTATCATAGTCTCATGACATTTAATTATTTATAGAATCTCAATGAAATTTGATGTACAAGATGTATTTGATATTAAATTTTTTATTGTATGTGCTATGATACCGTATCATATTATGAGTACCATTGGCACCTCTCTCTTTAGGACTTTCACAATGGAGGTTTCTTAGCTCTATATCCTAGGCACTTTGCTTATGTGGTACTATAGTTAATGAAAAAAGAGATTGAGGTTGTATCTTAGTTAAGAAACACCTCTTGCACAAGACCATAGACAAAAAACATTGTTAGGATAGTCATAGTGAGAGTAACTTAGCTAGTAATATACATATACATGCGATGTCAACTAAGTAAATTGGTGATATCGCTTGATAATTAATGAAGAAAGAGAGAGAAGTGGTAACTTTGCTAGTTACCATAACATCACACATATCAAGACAATATGAGTCTACAACGTAATTTATTAGACCTTGCATGACACCACACACATGTTAGGCCTTTCACAATGCACGCTTAGCACGTTATCATAGGCATAATAAATAATTAAGATACAACCTTTATAATGGGTTGTTTCTTAAGAATTGTTTCTACATTTAATGAATTTGGTGACATGTAGACGTGGGATTGGGGCTAGCCATTGGTTTTGCCTATGGTTTCGTGTAAAGGGTGTATCTTACCTAAGATACAACAACTCTCTCTCTCTCTCTTACTTAAATGACATGCCACATCAGCATTTTGTCTAGGATAAGAGATTCCCATTGTCAGTCTTACTATCCATTATGAAGGTAGTAACATATGCAAGTTACTAGTCTAACTTAGCACTATGACCAGCCTTAAGCCAATCATGCATTCATGTCCTCTAAATTATTAAATGTAGAGACACCACTTACTATGATAACGTGCGATGTTTTGTCTTAATCATTTATTTCTTAACGAGTAAGAAACAAAGCAATGGAGATGTTTTGTCTTAATCATTTATTTCTCCTATAATAACGTGCTATATAATAACGTGCTAAGATACACTCTATTGTGAAAGGCTTTATTAATTATTGTGCCACATCATTATTTTGCCAAGGTGGTATGTATGATACACCTTATGACACTATTACTAAGACCACGAATTATCAACCAAGATAACCCACGATAGGCAGAAGACGCTGAAACAAAGATGATCTATAGCCCAATGTTCCAAGAAAACGGCGCCTGCCGCCAAACCCGCATGCCAAGAGACCGGCACGAGGACACGATAAGGTACACAATACAACCTAATCAAAATTATAGCTTCCATTTAAACCAATACTCTGTTTGGATGCATAGAATTTGATCGGAATCGTGGAATTCGGAATTAGGATCTCAATTTCTGTCGTTTTGGCTGCGCTAGGAATTGGGGCATGGAAACAGAGACGAATTCTGCGCCCTGCTCCCTCCGCGTTTAAGTTGGCCTCTAGCAATTCCGACCTCTCCCGCTCCGAATTGGATGGAAACGAGCACCCCACGTACCGCTTCGCCCAGAAAAAACAGAACGCCCCAACTCCACCCCTGCTCCCGACTTCGACCACGAGCAACTAGGCGGCGCCGGTGAGCCCCTTGTCCCTCTCCCTTCCCTACCCTCCTCTCCCCTCCCTCTCCCATTCATGCTCTATGTCCCCTACACGCGCCCCCAAACCCAGATCGTACGGGCAGGATGGGGACCCGCGACAGCAGGGTATCGGAGGCGGGAGCTCGAGCGGGGGAGGCTCACTGGCCCTCCTCAAGGCGGCATATCCATGTCCTTTTTCATCCGCTTCTTTTGTCAGCTGAATTGAGCGAGAGGAATTATGGATTTTTTATGAGGCGCTGCCGTTGACCTCTATTTATGAACTACATGCATGAGCTCCGGAACATGGACTCGTTCCTCATGCTCGATTAGTTCCTTTACAATCCCTACTCTCGAACTATGCATTGTCAGTTCAGTCTGAAATACACGGAAAATGCAATGTAAACTATCCTTTACAATCCTGGAGAATAGCACGACATTGTTTAGTTTGACATCAGCTTGTATTTCACATATATGCTTCTTATGATCTTATTCAGATTATTTTAATGTTAGTATATGTGAAAAATAATATACTCCCTCCGACTTAAAATAGATGCCACAAACTTTTCTAAATTTGAATGTACCTAGACACTATTTATTATCTATCATCCAAATTTAGACAAACTTTTGACATCTATTTTGAGACAGTACGTTCTAATATACACATGCTACAATTCATACTTGTACACATATATATTATTGAAAAGAAAATAAAAACATCCAATTTCAAGGTTTCTACATCTAAACATGAATTGAAATTTGGTACCATCCTCTGATTCTAACAACAATTTTAAGCCACCCAAACAACAGAATTCGAATTGACGGTCATTTCCTTTTCAGATAGGATTTGAAATTCTCATCTAATTCATTTCCTAAATTCAATTCTTTGCATCTAAACAAAGCGCAAGGCTTGTTGTTCAGGCCGGGAATACAAATGATGACACATACTTACATTGATATTGAACAGACTCCGTATCTCTCAGGTGCAAAAGACCTAATGCTAGGATTAATGAAACGACCACCTCGTGAACGCGCACGCAACCCGTGGGACAACGAAGACGACCCAAAGCTCGTTTGCTTGTAGACGAACGACTCACACAACGAAGGGGCTCCTGCTCGCTACCTCAAAAAAAAAAAAGGCGCTTCTGCTCGCTGTTGTCTCTAGCGACCAAGCCATGGGCTACGACATGCCCACATCAAGCACGCATAAGACTACGGGCCAATGCTAATGTACCCTAAATTTGGTTAGTGCTCGATTCTACACTCTAATATGAGATTAAGATTCAAATGATGTTAATCCTAAAGACATAAGCGAACAAAGTGGGGATGCTTTGCACATGCATGAAGGTGGTGACGGCCTTGCCGAGCTCGATACAAAGCAAGAAGGACGAGAATGACAAAAAAAATTCGTGACCGTCCGGTGGGGCTATTTGGACCGCCTGGTTGATTTTGCAAGTCGTAAGGGGCTAAATTGCAAAACACACCGAACTTTAATTTAATAGTAAAAAAATTAACTTTTTTTTGTCATAATTGCGCCGAATAACTAGGCCACAAAAGGCTTTACCAAGATGTGGATATTTAATCAAGATGGACATGTTGAGTTTGTGCGAATATTGTGTACGAGTCAGGCTACCTTTATACTTATGCTATGTTATTTATATGATACAAATACCATTGGAGTTGAACTTCTGGGGGAGGCGCAACCTTTCCCAGTTCATGCTCAAGTGGATGGTCATGATGAACTCGAACCCATCGAGGTTGATGTCGACGGACTTGAGGTTAGGTTGATCTTTACATAATATCTCTCTCTATACATAGACCCATAATGGGAAATCAAAGTGTCAAATTTTTGAATTAAATAAAAAGCCCTTTTAACTCAGTGGTAGAGTAATGCTATGTTAAGGCATAAGTCATCGGTTCAAATCCGATAAAGGGCTTGTAAAATTAGTGGTAGAGTAATGCCGTGCTAAGACATAAGTCATCGGTTCGAATCTGATGGAATACTTTTCTACTAAAATTCATTCACTTTTTTCTTTGTTTTTGACTGGCCATGGCTACCTAGCCCGGTGGTTGTCTGATGGCTATAGGGTGGGAGGGGGGGAGAAGTGTGGGAGAAGATTGTTGCGGGTGGCCTGTTAAAACGCCACGACATTGGATGCCGGCGTGGAGACCGAAACTAGGCGGTTGATGTGGTTGCGGCAGGAGAGCAGACATCGAGTGACGCCAGAGCAGTTGTCTAGTCGTTCTTGGAACAACCTACATCTCTCCATTGATGGCTAGTGGAAGAAGACATCGGATCGCTGCCATGCGGGCCTTCAGCCTAGGCAGGAAGACGTGCCTGCTGTCCACTCGAACGCAAACGTTATCCAAATTTAGTGCGTCGATGGTTAGCGTCAGACAAGTCGGTCCGAATAGATTGGCTGGTCAAGAGAGCGCGTCCACCGGTCGGGACCTATTGGACCGCAGTTTGGTTCATGCCCGGCGGTGGAGATGCCGCTCGGTCTCGTGAGTCGGCCTCACTTGATCCGTTTGGAAAATTAGGCACGTTGCTGATGCGCGCCCGTTCCAGCCTGACGAGAGCAGAAAATTCGGGCAGCAAGTGCGCGTGTCAAGGTTCCCTCTCCGCCAGGGTGTTTGCTGTTAGAGCATCTCCACTCGCCTACCCAGGACGCCGATTTGGACGCTGAATTTTGGTCCGGACGCCGAAAATTGACCCAGTCGCGTACCTAAGGACCTGTTTTCGTCCGGATTTTGGCATGTTTTGGTCCGGTCTACCCAGGCCGTACCCAGGAACCCGGGTACGCCCTGGGAACGCCGGACTCAGCGAAAACGGGCGTGGGCCAGCTCTGTCGGCGAGAGAAGGCACCACTCCCGCCAATTCGCCGAACTCCCCCGCCCTTTTCTTCCCTCTCCCGCCTTTCTCCCCCTTTCACCACGCCGAAGCTCCACCGATCACCGCGCCCGCCATGCCGCCCAAGAGTTTCGTCCAACCCAGATCGATCCTCGGCGAGGGTCCGGCGGAGAAGAAGGCGAGGAAGCCGAGAGCGCCGTCAACCAAGCCGGAGGGCATGTCCTCGGCGGAGTGGGAGAAGAGGGAGCAGGTCAGGCAGATCTCGTCGGCCGAGCGGAAGGACAGGAAGGAGAGGGCGAAGCTTCGGCAGCAGCAAGCGGAGGAGGAGAAGGCGATGGTGAAGGCGGCGGCGGAAGAACAGGCGATGGTGAAGGCGAAGCAGGAGGCGACGACGCGTTCGGCGTTGATGGCCGCGCCGTACCTACCACACTGGGGGAGCCAGGTGAGCGTCGGCTCGCCCGCCGGCTTCTCGCCGATCTCTCCGGCCAACTTCCAGGAGAGCCAGACGGCTGCTCGGCAGAGGTACTCCACGTCGCCGGAGTTCGACGGCGGCTTCAACCCGAACGTGTTTTCCCTGCGCGCGCGCGCCACCTTCGCTGCTCGGCGTGGACATCAACGCCCTACTCGACCTCTCCGGCGACGAGCCTCTGCTCAAGGCCAAGACCGCTGCCTTTCGGCGGAAGCTCGGCAACCTTCGGCGAGGCCGACGCGTGCAACCTGTTCGGCGGAATGCCGGGCGCACTTCCGGCCGGCATGATGCCCGAGGCCTACATGGAGGACTGATCGCGACAGGCTCGGCCTCCAACCACCCCTCCTTCTTCACGGAAGAGCAGACCCGGGCCGACGCCGAGCGCGGCATCGAGTCCCAGGACCTCGTCGACGTCGATGCCGAGGAGACCCAGGCCAAGCAGACGCATCTAGAAGACGCCGAGACTGAGGCGAAATGCAAGAAGGGGAAGAAGACGGCGGACGCTCGGCTCAAATGGACTGTGGCCGAGGACACCTGCCTCGCCGAGGTTTGGAAGATGGTGAGCATGGATCCAATAACGGGTGCGAACCAAAATTCCGACAATTATTGGCGGCGCGTGAAGGCAGCATTCGACGAGCGAAGCATGTGCGACCCAAAGTATCGCAAGATCCACATGGAGCGAGGGGAGAAGGCAATAACGAACCACTGGGCGATCATCCAAACAGCGTGCAGCAAGTGGCACAGTTGCGTGGAAGAAGTCGACCGCACACAAGCCAGTGGGGAGAATATGGACAACAAGGTACTCGCGAACATTAACTCTCTTGACACACTCGCGGACATGGACAACTTGACACACTTCCATTTTGTAGATGCGCTATGCACTTCTTCTGTTTCGAGAGGACATGAAGATGGAGTTCAAGTTCCATCATGTCTTCGAGAAAATCGAGCATATTGCGAAGTGGCGGACACTACCGAGTCTCTCCAAGAGCAAGGATGGCATCTACAACCTCGAGGCCCGGCGCCGCTAGCTAAGGAAGACCTGAGCTCGGCCAGAAGAAGGCAAAGATGCTCAAGGCCGCCGGACCTCCCGCCGAGCGTCTCCAGGCTTCGATCGAGAAATGCCTCGCCGACACGAGGACGCAGGCCGACAAGAGGGCTGAGAAGAGTGAGAAGCGCTGGAAGAAGCTGATGGAGACACAAGGGGAAAAGGTGGCCCTCATCAAGGCCAGCCTCGCCGAGAAGAAAGCCAGCCTCGCCGAGAAGAAGGCCAACTACGCCGCCAAGAATCGCCACACGGACCTCAAGTTCCTCATGGGCGGCGAGGACACGTCGAAGATGAGCTCGCCGGTTAAGGCCTGATACATGGCGCAACGGCAGGCCATCCTGGAGGGCATGACCACGGCTTCCCCTACCTCCACGCCGAGCTCTGCGCCGAACGTGCCAGCGCCGAACGCTCCCACGCCGAGCTCTGCCTCGACTTCCGCGTCGGTCACGCCTCAGGAGCCCATACCCATCGACGACTGATCGTTGCTTCCCCTGTTATGTAATAAAAATATGTCGCCGAACATGTAGACGCATCTGTCGAACACCTTGTGGCCGAGCACTCGCCGGCAGGAACTATACAGATTCAAATGTATAGCAGTTTTTTGTCCGCCTGGATACTCGGCCTGGATAGCCGAGTGAAAAACTGGACGTATCCATACCGAAATGCCGTCCGGCCGGAAAAAGTCCGGATTTCGGCCTGGGTTCGGCCAACCAGTGGAGATGCTCTTAGAAACAGGACCGCTCATGCAGCTTGGTGCGTGTGGCCGCGCGACCCTTTTGCCATTCATTCATGGTTTGGACCTTGCGAGGGAGGACTGCTACGCTCGAATTTGACCGCATATCCACAGGATAATTACACGATCGCCCCCTGGTACGTCTCCAATGCCCCAGAAGAATGAATATACACGGAGAGATACTCCTGATTAGTACTAGTACTATTACTAAGCACCGATTGCTAGGGTTTATTTTAAAGAAAAAACAAGTTCCCTTTGCAAGTTGAGCATATTCCGGCATTGGGATGGGGGGAGCAAGAAGAACGTGTTATTTTCGCGTGACGACGACTCGCAGCGCAGGAGGGACATGTGACCGTCAGCTGGCCCGCCCGCAGCCCGCTCGGTGTCCCCTGACATGGTGAGCCCCAGCCGATGGACTGGACGGCTGCTGGTGCTGGGCCAGGCCGGGATTGACCTGTGAGTCCGTGACGAAACCAAACCAAACCTCGGCGGCTCCGGCGTCCAGCCGCTCTTTTGTTCCTCGGTCGCTGTCGGTGGGTGGGTGCATCCATTCCTGCGTCGTGCCATTCTTCTCTTCCCTTCCGCTGGCTTCGCTTCGCCTGGGGACCCCGCCCGGCAGGGCTGCGCTGCGCTGGACCTGGACCCCGACCCCGACCCCGACCTCCGAGCTGGACGGTTGTTGTCTTTGGGGTTAGGTGCCTTTCTCTTTTCTTCCACATTAGTTAGCGAGTTTTTTTTTTGAATTATTAGTTAACGAGTTAGGCGTGCTATAATGGGTTGGCCGCAAAACGAATGCCATGGGCGCTTCATCTCTAATCATTTCACTGTTTTTTTTTTGTCATCTCCAAATTTCCGAGATCACGAGCCAACAAAAACATGCTTCACGGTTAACACGCTCAACTCACACGAAAACATTGAACGATTGTCCGCCGTTTGGTTGAGTTTATTTTCGGTTTATGGATTCTGGACTATATTATCTTCTCCCCTTTCACAAATAAGTGTGCTTCTAAATTTGTCTTAGGTCATTTTTTCTTAAAAAGTTTGATCAGTTATTTTGAAAAACACGTCACATTTATGATACCAAAATAGTATCACTAGACCCGTTTTGAAGTGAAGTTCCATAATATATCAATTTGATAGTATCATATATGTTGAGTAGGCCAAATTTTAGAATCTTTGACTTAAGACAAGTCTATAAGTATACTTATTTGCGGACGGGGGGAGTAGGCCACGGAAGGTATGTACTTAGGTGATTTATGCCTTTAGCTCTTAGCTTTTAACTAGATATTGTTAGTGTAAAATTAAAAACACCTATTTAAATACTTTCACACTTACAAGCGAAAAACTCAAATACTCCTACATAAATAAGCCCAACCAAACGGTTCTTGAGAAACCTCGAGCCCTTCACCACACATTTCTGTAATGCATAAAGTAAACAAGGAGGGTATATTTTTGTCTCGGCTTATCTACAAATCGATATTCTCGGAGTTGATGGGTTATGTGGGAGTTACATATGTTCATCCATCGAACAATTCGCTCATGTTTTATCAATGGCTTCTAATGTCTTATCTAAAAACGACACATGCTCTCTTATCAATAGAGTAAAAATAAAATCCTATGTTAAAGACGGTTATTTTCCCTCTCCCTTATCAAAGACAAGGGGAAAAACCCTTGTATTTCGCCAAAAAATCGGTTATATAGGAGCCAACAAAAACATGCTTCACGATTTGACACGCGATTATCCATCGGACTGTTGTTTGGTTAGGCTTATTTATGTCTTATAGATTTTGGCTTATATATTATAAGCCACAAAAGTATGTACATAGGTGATTTTTGCCTTTAGCTCTTTGCTTTTAACTAGATATTGTTACTATAAAATTAAAAACACCAACTAAGATACTCTCAGAACCGACGGGTTATGTCGGAGTTACATATGTTCGTTCATGTTTTATCCACAACTTCTAATGTCTTATCTAAAAACGGCACATGCTCTCTTACCCATAGAGTAAAAGTAAAATCCTATGTTAAGGATGTTTATTTTTCCTCTCCCTTATCAAAGATATCGAGAGAAAAAACCCTTGTATTTCGCTGAAAAATCGGTTATATAGGAGCCAACAAAAGCATGCTTCACGATTAACACGCTACAAAAACGTCCGAACGATTATCCACCGGACTGCTGTTTGGTTAGGCTTATTTATGGCTTATGGATTTTGGCTTATATATTATAACCCACAAAAGTATGTACATAGGTGATTTTTGCCTTTAGCTCTTTGCTATTAACTCGATATTATTAGTATAAAATTTAAAACACCAACTCAGATACTTCCATGACTTTTAAGCCAAAAACTCAAATCCACAAATAAGCCTAACCAAACCACCACACATTTCGGTAACATCGAGCTGACTGCAGTAAAACAAGGAGCGTCTATTTTTGGATGAGCTTATCTACAAATCACTATTCTTGGAGCTGATGGGCTATGTGGAAGTTACACACAGTCATTCATCGAACAACTTGCTCATGTTTTATGCGTGGCTTCTCATGTCTTGTCTAAAAACTGCACATGCCCTCTTATCCATAAGAGTAAAAATAAAATGCTACGTCAAGGACGGTTATTTTCCCTCTCTCTTATCCAAGACAACGAGAAAAAGAAAATCCTTGTATTTCGGCGAAAAATCGGCTATATGCTCTCAAGGTTAGCTTAAAATCATCGTTCCTAGTACACTCCTTATTTGCCTTGGGAAAGAAATTCTTAGACAAAAATAGATAAATGTTGCATGTATAACACATGATTCTATTCATTTAGGTTCTTTTCTTTTTTACACATGACACATAGGATCATATTTGGAACAAAATTTTGTAGATGCACAAGATACAACCAATGTTCATGATGTGTTTCATACTATTTGTTTAAAAGCTTAGAAGTGCGACCAATAATAATGTAGAGAGCAACTAATTGCAGAATATTCACATTTGTCAGTTCATCGCTCATACTTTCAAAACTAATGCGGAATTGTCGAACGATTATACACCAGATCGAGAGCCGTCAACCCTCGCCACACATTTTTGTAACATGAAACAGAGAATGCAATAGAAAAACAAGGGGTGTCTATTCTTAGATGAGCTTATCCACAAAATAGATATTCTTGAAGTTGATGGCTATGTAGAAGTTATACATGTTTGTGTCCAAGAATATTTATATACGGCTTCTCACCTCTTATCTACGAAACTGAAACTGCACATGTTCTCTACGTTTCTCTCTTATCCATAAGAGTAGAAATCCTTTTTTAATTGCGATTATTTTCTCTTTCTTTGTCCCCTTATTATCCATGTCAACAAGAAAAAAAATCCATTTCATCGAAAATTCAGTTATCTAGCTTATACAGTTATACTTGTCCACTCGAGAATAGTTTATTTTAGGTCTACTACAAGAAGCTCTACTACAACAAGTTTGTCCAACTCCGGTGATGGAGGGGCAAGGACGGCGGCGCACTTTCGGCCCGTGCTGTATATGTAGTCGTCGTTAGGTGGTTTACTGACCTATTTATAATTTTTATTATTTTTTAGACTCTTTATACTATTGTTTATAATTCTTAATAGATCGGTGAAAAAAAGAAGAACATTGTTAATGGACTTATGCGAACTTCAAATCCTTATATTCCTTGGGAAGAAAGAAATTCTTATTTGAGATCCACGAAAAATATGGTGGAAGATCTGAAATTGCATTCACCATTCAATATAAAATATCCAAGTTTTTACAAGGCATAGCTATGGAAACATATTCGATATTATAGCTTATTTTTTGTAGTAGTAATATAGACCTTATTATTTGCCTTGGGAAGAAAGAAATTCTTAGACATCTACTTTATTAGTCGTAATAAAAGAATTTGAGATCTCCTTCGTCTAAAAATACAGCGTAGAAGATCTGAAATTGCACATACCATTTTGTATTATCTATTTCCAAGAATAAAAGATCCTTATCCAAGTTTTGACAAGGCAAAGCTCCCCTAATTAGCGGACGAAAACTTACCAAGATTAACACCGTCGGCAACAACCCCGATCCCCTGATCCCGTCCCCTCTCCTCTCTATAAAACCGGCCGCCTCGCCACCTCGCCAAAGAAAATCCCCCACACGCGCCCACATCATCACCGCCCCGTTCCGTTCCCCCTCCTTCTCCCTCTCTCTCCGTCCGTGTGTTGCCCGTGCCCCTCTCTCTCCCTCTCTACTCTCGGTGGTGGAACAAATGGCGGGACGGGGCGAGCTGGTGGTCAGCTTCGGCGAGATGCTGATAGACTTCGTGCCGACGCTGGCCGGCGTGTCGCTGGCGGAGGCGCCGGCCTTCGTCAAGGCGCCCGGGGGCGCGCCCGCCAACGTCGCCATCGCCGTCGCCAGGCTCGGCGGCAAGGCCGCCTTCGCGGGCAAGCTCGGCGACGACGAGTTCGGCCGCATGCTCGCCGCCATCCTCCGCGAGAACGGCGTCGACGACTCCGCCGTCGTCTTCGACGCGGGCGCGCGCACCGCGCTCGCCTTCGTCACCCTCCGCGCAGACGGGGAGCGCGAGTTCATGTTCTACCGCAACCCCAGCGCCGACATGCTCCTCACCGCCGACGAGCTCAACGTCGACCTCCTCAAGAGGGTAAGCCAATCCCTAGTAGTACTCCTCAACTATCATGATCTCATCATCGCACCGTTTCCCACCGGCCCGAGTCCTCGTCATCTCCGTGATCTGGGGAACCCCACTCGATCCCATCCAGCCCCGTCCGACTTGGATCTGGACGCCAGCGCTAGGTTTCCCATAGTACTTGCTGATCTGGTGCGCATTAGGTGGCGGCGGCTGGAGTTTCCCTTGTCCTGTTCCCGCACCTACTAAAGCGTGTCCTTTTCGTCTCGTGTAAATTCGGGTGATTGGGTGGCTGAATCTTCCGTGGAATCCAGATATTCCTTGGCAAATACGGCGCCTTTGGTGCTCCATATTGGTCGGATCTTGCTGTGCGTTCAAGATTGCTACTTCTTCTTTTCCTGGATCTGATCGATTCATCTTAGTAACATGCATAAATTTGGGGGAGACAAGATTACTAATCTAGGGATGCCCGTTATGGAACAAGTCAATCTTGTGGTTCTTGGATCCACCGGCCTGAGCCGGCCACGTAGAATACTATAGCCTATGTCATGTACAATTGTGTCCAGTGGGAGTTTTTTTTTCTTTCTGATGCACAATAATTGGAAGTGTCTACTAGTGCCAGATAGATCATTGTTAGACCGTGGCATGTACAATAGTGTCCAATTGAACTTTGTTTCCTTGCGATGCACGATAGCTGAGTTCAACTGATAGATCATTATTAGCCGTGTCATGTACAATGGTGTCCAGTGGGAAGTTTGTTTCGTAGCGATGCACAATAAATGAAATTGTCAACCTAGTGTCAAACAAATCCTTTCTAGCCTTGGTTAGCAAACTTTTAAGAAAATCAATGTTTGCATGTTTGGTGTTTGGTAATCTGAGACTTTAGGCAGAAAAGTGCATGCCAGATAGTCAGTTGATATGAACTTGGTTCAGATTTGAACCTCTGCAATCTGTATCATGCTGCTAGGTGATTCAGATTAGTTCGGTTGATACGAATTTGGCTCCGTTTTCTACCTCTGTATGTATAATAAAACTATGATCCAGAATTATCACATATCAGATTCTGATAGATGGTTCAACTGTTCATGGTTAGAGTTGTGTCTCTGCTTATTGAATTGATCAGAAAGTGTGCAATTCTTATGATATAACCCTTAAACCTATCGATTTGTTGTGAAGTTGCTGTACTGCACTGTTCTACAGGTTTGAGGTAAAATCTCTAACAACTTATTATTGTGCTCAGGCTGCAGTCTTCCACTATGGATCAATAAGTTTGATTGCTGAGCCTTGCCGATCGGCACACCTCCGCGCCATGGAGGTTGCCAAGGAGGCCGGCGCGCTGCTCTCCTATGACCCCAACCTGAGGGAGGCATTGTGGCCATCCCGTGAGGAGGCCCGCTCCAAGATCTTGAGTATCTGGGACCAGGCAGACATTGTCAAGGTCAGCGAGGTCGAGCTTGAGTTTTTGACTGGCATCAACTCGGTGGAGGATGATGTTGTCATGAAGCTGTGGCGCCCTACCTTTAAGCTCCTCCTGGTCACTCTTGGAGACCAAGGATGCAAGTACTATACCACGGTATGCTTTCAGAAGCTTTTACTAGTTATTACTGCTTGAACTATCTCATTGCTGACCGTTCTCCCTATGTTCACATAAGTACTCCCTTCATTGGGTTATGGCTTTGCCAAGTAACTGAGATTTACAATTTGTTATATTTGATTGTAGGATTTCCGTGGATCTGTCCCATCTTACAAAGTAGAACAAGTTGACACGACAGGTGCTGGTGACGCATTTGTTGGTTCTCTGCTCAAAAAAATTGTCCAAGATCCATCATCGTTGCAAGTAAGTTGCGCACAGACATTTTCTTTAGCATTACTGTGCCACCAAGATAGCTGGTTCACTAATTCGATATGTTTTGAGTGCTGCAGGATCAGAAAAAGCTTGAGGAGGCGATTAAATTTGCCAATGCATGTGGCGCGATCACAGCCACAAAGAAGGGTGCAATCCCTTCGCTGCCCACGGAAACTGAGGTCTTGCGGCTGATGGAGAATGCATAGATGCTTATTGTTTTGCGCTAGCTTCGAATTCTGCAAATTGTAATTGTATCCTGATCTGGGTCAGGAGCAAGGTGTACTCCCAAGATATCTCTGCTTTTTTTGTGTGCCTACCTCCCTTTCTGGTAGGGATTTTTGTTTTGCAATTCTAATTAGAAATAAGCAGATCCTTCAATATTACTGTGCCACTTAATGTGATTAAGTAACCAAGTCCTTAATGGTAGTGTTCTTTTTCCACATGATCTGTGACCTTATTTTGAGGTTCCAACCTGTACTGTGATATCGCAGTTTCTGAAATTTTCACAATTGAATACATGTATGTACAATGCTGTCATTTTAAGATACCAAGTGCCAAAAGTATTATGTTCTTGGCAAATACATCCTCTGTTTCCATAATGTAGTGGCAGTTTCCTCCCATTATGGAAACTGCCATAGCTATAGCATACTACGTTATGGAACAGAGGGAGTACTGTTCAGTTGTCTTGTACCAGTCATATCAGAAATCTTGGTCCATCAATTCTGTTTCTGAAATGGAGAGAACTCAAGTTTATCTGTACTCCTACTGTGCTGTTGCATGAACTGACATCTTGTGGAGGAATATGTGCTGTTTCTATGATTGCTTTTCTGGTTTAGTTGACGCAGTTCCGAAAAGGTAGAACCCCCTTTGCACTTTACAAGTTTTTTAATGTAAACTTCAAGTTGCAATAAAGGAGCAAAGAAAGTTGCAAAGAGCCTTAAACGGCACGTGAAGAGACTAATAAAAAACTGTATGTGACTGAACATTTACTTATGCTTGTTTACTTCCTGGGACCTTTATATCATAGCTGTTGGTTTTAAATTATCATGTTGTTTTTTGGAGTCTGTACCACTTTTTTCAGTTACTGATTTCTGGTTTCTTTGTTGAACTGATTCATGTACGGAGCAATAGAATGAAGAAGTTGACATATTAAGCCACAATAATAAACAACAAAGATGCAATCGAACTTAAAATTCTCTAGCTCGTCCATTCGCTCCGTAGAGAAGAAGATTGCCGCTGCCGTCATAGTGCACACACCACATAAAGACAATTTGGAAATTGTCACTGTCAGCACGATGATGAACAACCAATAACAAGAACCACGACAATAATGATAAAATAAAAAATTACAGACCGAACAAGTATGTCTCTGTTCCCCTATGTTCCCATCATGCATCGTTAACCGTGTGCATAGCTATCAGTGATGCGTCCTGTCTGCAAAACAACAACATTATTATTTTCTCTTCGTCTAAACCAACATTCTACGGTGTTATCTGGGGGTTCCAAATGTATTGTGAATTTGTGACATCGTACCCTAAGGTGGTATCTGCTCTCAATTTTTTGACAACCAAACACATGTACGATGTTGTTACGTTAACATACCAAGTGCCACAAGTATTATATGATGCTCCGTGCTAAGTATAGAATCATGTTGGATGAGATTGGAATCACTTGTACCACCCATATGGGGATTCTTGGTCCGGAAGTTCTGCTCAACGGCCATATCTTCGTTTCATTTATAAGCTTTTCTTTTGGATGTGAAATGGACAAAACAAGTTAATCTATAAACTTGTCGTGTTGTCGCACGAACCAACATGTTGCTAATGGATATGTGATGTATTTGCTAGACAGTTCCGTGCATTTAGTTTATGCAGATCCGTCAAGGCAGAGCTGATTCTTTACCAACCTGGAGGAACAAATTCATTCGGCATATGGAACCATCAGATCCTTGTTCTGTATGCGGCATGGAACGTGAGGATAATTTTCACTGATTCTTCAAGTGTGACATGGAGAGACTCCTTTGGAACTTTATGGTGGAGAAGTGGCAACTACCAGGACGGGACTCCGTCATCAACACAGGTTCAGAATGGCTCCTGAATTTTATGAGCAATTTGTCTAGCATGATGGTTAACAAGGTGTTGATGACTCTCTAGAGGATATGGTACGTATGCAATGAAGTAGTGCATGATAAATCCCCACCGCCTGTGGAGGTTTCTAGGTGCTTCTTGATGAGCTACTTGGAGTCTATTATGCAAATAAAACACCACTCAGTTTGAGGATATTGGGAAAGGAAAATTTATCTTAGATCCTGATGAGCAGCATATGCATAGTTTCAAAACTCCTGTTGTGGCGGCGAGATGGACTCTACCGCCAGCTGGTTGGCTCAAACTAAATACCGATGGCTCTTTTGATAATGATGGGGCCACGGGTGCGGGTATAGTCCTCCAAGATCACAGCGAGGAGTTAATTTTATCTTCGTGTCGTCAGCTATTCTCATGCAGGGACGCACTTGGGGTTGAACTAAAAGCACTACATGAAGGTATATCCTTGGCGTTGCATTGGAGCACTCACCCTTTGCTTATTGAAGTTGATTGTTTGGAGATTGTCAATGTTTTAAAAAATACAGAGATGGATCAGTCGGTTCATTTTACAGTGATAGAAGAGATCAAGTCCATGATGAAGGTTCGCCAGTCTTGTATTACTCATGTTAGGAGAAGTCAGAATACTAGTAGTCATTTTATGGCAAATTTTGATAGAACTAATGCTCGCACGGCAGTATGGCTTGGGTCTGGACCTGATGGTCTACTAAGCATATGTCGTGATGATTGTAGTTCCTGACTTTTCTGAGTAATACATTCGGTTTCGCAAAAAAAAGGCAGAGCTCATTTACACTTCACTATTTTTTTAATGTGACTTTGACTTGCAATAAAAGAAACAACGAACTTGCAAAGAGTGATGCCTCTTTCATTCAAACGATAATGTAGGAAACAGAACCCCCGCCCCATCTCCCCCCAGGGCGTCGGGGCCGTCCCTACCTCCGGCCGCCTTCGACACCCCTTCACCTCCTCCTCCCTCCGCCACCGCTGGCAGGGGTTGCCAGGCGTAGCCCGAGAGACGCCGGCGGCGGTGGCCTGCTTCTCCCCGCGCCTTGGGGTCGGGTCGAGGCCCTTCTTCCCCTAGGCGGCGGTGCTCCTAGGGATCCTCTGGTCCAGCGCGGCTGGGGGAGCTGGTGGTGGCGTCGAGCAGCGGCAGGGAACCATGACATGCAACACTGATGGCTTCGTCCCCGGCAAGATCTGGGCATCTCAGCTCCAGATGGGCTCGGGAGGGCCCTAGATGGGCTTGGGCGGGCCGTGTGCGGTGTCTGTGGAGCTTTCCCATTACAGCAGTGTTGCAGCTAAGGATTGGGGACGGCGGTGTTGCGGCTTGCCCATTACAGCAGTGCAGCTAGGGCTTTATGGACTGTATGGGTCCGGTTAGGCCTGTTTGGGCCTGGTGTGTCCTGGCAGCTCTGTCCGGTCGACGACTGCCTCTCGGAGGTGGAGGGGGTTCCTCCCCTAGTAGCGAGACTGTTGTCCCTCGTTCTGGCGATGTCGTGTGCCTCTGCTATTCAGGTCACATGCCAGTGTCCTCAAAGAGACGGTGATGGTGACATCAAGATCGTGGTGGTGCATGCTGGTGGGCGGAGAAGATGGGTGGTTGTGCTCCGATGTGTAAGGTTTTTTTTGTGGGCGGAGGTCGGGAGAAATCCATGTCGGCTCGTCCGATCCTGACGCGGTGCCACCGTCGAGTGGCACCTTTCCTTCTTGGAGGGCGTCGTGGGAATCCTCTGTCTCCACTTTACTTTGAGTGTCGGGGGAAACCCTAGGACCATGGTCCGGGCAGCAATGCCATGCCGATGGTGCTTCCCTTTAGGAAAGTGTTGCTTGGTACTCGGCACATCGGGGTGCTTGGAGCGCGGTGGGCCAAGTCGGAGGGCGCATTGGTTGCGGGTTATCATCACTTCGTTGATTCGCCATTGTCTCCATTTCTTTTCTTTTTGGGCATGTTTGTGCTGTTGCCCCAGCATTTCTTTTGTTTTCGAACTCTTGTATCGGTGTGATTGCTATATTAATATAGCGGGACGAAAGGCTATTTCGAGAAACGATAATGTAGGGCTGGCCTTGCTGAAGGCACCCGTGTGTGTGTGCGTGCATTCTTTTCCTAGTTGGACAACATGTTTTCCTTGAATAGTTTCTTTGCTGTTAGTATGTATTGTCTTTCTTGTTGTGTTGTAGCGTGAACCAACATGTTGCTGAGGGATAAGTGGTGCATTTGCTAGCAGGGGCAAAGCTCTCCTTAGGGCAAGGTAGGGCAGCTGCCCTACCTTTATTTTTGGCAAAAAGTTACATATATGCATGCTTCTTTGTATAGCTATATGATTTTCTGCAATATACGTGTGTTTTTGAGAAAAAGTAAAGGGAAAAGAGAATCTGGGCCGCGCTAGGAGGGATTCCGGCCGAGCTTGGCCTGGTGGGCTGCGCACGGATGACTGAAAGTCACCGGTCCACGCTCCCTCGTGCCTTCCTTCTCGAATCAGTCTGGACTCTGGGGTCTGGCGAGTAGCGATCTTCCCAGCGCCGCCCCTAGCTGCTTCCGTCTCCGGCGCTCCGAACGGCTCCCCCAGCCACCCGCCAACCTATAGCCCGCCCCAGGTAGAGCTCCCATAGCTCCTTCTCATCCCCACTTTCCGGTCCGCGCGGCCATGCCCAGCGGTTTTCCAGTATAGGGTTCATCAAAGTTGCAAGTTGTGATTGAGTCAAATATCAATTGTACATTGAAGGGCCTCTTGACGTTGATTTCGTGGTAGAGAAGTATAGACTGGAAGTGGAATAATTTCTTAGATTTTATGGTCAATTGTATGATAATTGAATTTTCAGTACATTTGTAGCTTATCTTTGTTTTAATATATTTCATTATTAACAATGTACTTAGTGATTATGCTTATGATGATATTAAACGTTAATAAGTTGAGACAATTGGGATTTTTTGCATCAATTTTTTTTATGCATTAGAGTTCGCCCGACCATAAATTTTTTCCGTCCTTCGCCACTGTTTTCTAGACAGCTCCATGCAATTAGCTTATGCAGATCCAATAAGGCAGAGATCATTTACACTTCACTAAATATTTAACGTGAACTTTGAGTTGCAATAAAAGAGCCAATGAAGCTGGGAAGAAAAAACTAGTGTGTGTGCGTGCGCATCTCCATTCTTTTCCTAGTTGGACAACATGTTTCCTTTGAATAGTTTCTTTGAAGTTACTATGTATTTTCTTTTTTGTAGTTACTTGCACCGACATGACCATAATGTTGCTATAGCTAAATCTAATAAAAAGCCAAATTTGGCTTCATTATGCAATTTATCTAGAGCTCCACAATGTAGCTATGCTAAATTCTTGCATCATGCGGTCCTACCGCTGACAAAAATAGCCTTATTTTTTGCCTAAGATATGAGAGCAGAGGACACACATCACACGTAGATTGGCTAAGAAATTTGGAACCACATTTGGCATCAAAGCACCCTCTTGCTCCAGTTCCCTCTTTTCCTCAATTTAGAACCACCTCCATAGCGTAGGGAACTAGTTTCAAAAGTCAAAAAGCAAATATGAAACCACTTTTGGCTACACATTGTGGGTGCCCTTAGTGGACGCAAAAAAATCCATGCCCCCAACTCAATTAAAAATTGCACAATACTACCTAGTATTTACCTTTTTTACTATATAAAACAAAAAATACTTCAAGTTGGCCCCTCAACTTCCATCTAATGTCTTTTGGCCCCTCCTACAATGATGGTCGAGGTCTGCCACTGGTTACTTGTCTTGTGCTGCTATTCATGTAATTTTCCAATAATAATTTTAGTTGTGTGTATCATGTGGATGCACATGTCGGAAGATGGTACCTTAAACTTATGCTTTCTTGTTTCTTTCATCAACGATGAAAACTTGTTGTTGGGAGACTTATTTCGTTAACTTAAAGAGTTCTTTTATTTCTCATATGAGCAAATTTTGGTAACTTAATTCCTAAGTGAGCGACTTACCTGTGAGAGTCACGTATTGATTTCTAAGCTAAGAAAGTCCTGTTGGAGGAGACTCCATGCACCCTTTATGGTATATTTGGTATTGTTCGGTATGTATCTGAAAATAATAATGCACCTTTTATTTTCAATTGCTAGTTAACAAACGTTGTCCAGGAGAAGGTGAACATGTGGCATGATGAATGTTAATATGTATCGTTAATGACACACATGTAGAAGGGGTCATTTCATATATTTGTGCTAGGAAATGTGGAAAATAAAGTAAATCTATCATCGTAAAATAATTCATTTCTAGGGGTCAGGAGGCCTATGCCATCCATGATGACATTATGAAAGTTTAATCACTCATCTTTAAGTTTGATGGTGAATACAAACACAAAACCCTAGTTTAGTTTTTCATGAAAGACATTTGTTGGATATAATGTATAGTTAATATTTATACTAAACTTTTGTACCTTTCGTTTTAGTATATATTTTCACTAAATGTGTTCTTTGATACAATATTAACTAGTACCTTTTCTACTATTTCACTAACTATTCCAATCAACCATACTTTTGTTCCAAATAAACGTTACATTATCTTATTAGTTTAGCTATTTCTCAGACACATGAGAAATAATTATTGCTAATAAGTCACCGCTAAGAACCATATGAGCTAAACACGGGACTCATGCAAGTGCAAAAATATTCTCAAAGATCTTGAAAGGACAACTATCCATATTTTCTAGAGAATAACTATTTCTAATTCACCGCTAAAACTAAACATTAGACTTGCGGGTACGAAAGAAGTTGTCAAGATCTTGAGACACCTACCTATGTCGACTAAGATATAGTTATTTCTAAGCTGTATAATCTATAATCACACCCTTGTTATTTTAGCTCTGGACATATTATAGAAGCTTCTATTGATTTTTTTCTCAATATCTATACTTAAAAACACAAAATACCATTTTCCACAAACATTGTGTGCTCCTTGAATATTTAGAGAGTAGTTATAACTTGTCATGTCTATTCATATATTTAAATACCTTGATATGGGATTTAAAGGTTAAAATTATAATAAATATCTTGACAGCAGTTTCGAGCTTAACTGCAACGGGTGTGTATGTTTGAAGCGATGGTCCCACGATTTCTCATGTTTGAAATATGTTTTTCATGTCTTGGTGTTTTCGGTACCAAGTGTTAGCAGGTCTTAAAGTGTATCCTAGCCCTCTAGGTCTTATTTAGGATTAGCGACATACTATAAGGGATATATATGTGAATCATATACTACATGATAACTTTGTAGTCCCTACAATGGAAGAGTAACCGCCAT
This sequence comes from Avena insularis, assembly GCA_023614405.1. Taxonomy (NCBI): domain Eukaryota; kingdom Viridiplantae; phylum Streptophyta; class Magnoliopsida; order Poales; family Poaceae; genus Avena; species Avena insularis. The sequence continues at coordinate 374,165,745 of CM042691.1, read as the reverse complement.
TGTGAAACGCGAAAATAAGACACCATATGATTGATTAATTAATTGCTTTAATGTTAGGATGAGGCAAATCTGAAAAGATAGAGCTCCTCTGCACTTAACTAATTTAATATATGAACTTTGAACTGCAATAAAGGAACCAAGAAAACCGTAAAGAACCTTAAACGGCAGAGGAGATGCCATGATTAGAAAGTAATAAGCTGTTGTATCTGAAATTTTTGTTAGAATTGATTAGAATCTCGTGTTTTTTTAACAAATTTCGGAATCTCACCACTTTTGGATATCCATGTCATGGAATAAGATATAGGTCCAATCGTTTGGTGCTATTACTACTTTTTTTTTATGTTTGAACTGACTCATCCGCGAGCTGAGTTTGATGTATAGAAAAATAGCTTAGCTTCGTGCTACACAAGTTGGCCACCTAAAAATGCAAGATAAATAAAGAATAAAGAGGCAATCAAACTCAACATTCTCCAGGTTCGTTCATTCATTCTACATATTATATACTTACTCCGATCCATATTAATTGCCACTGGATTGGATGTATCTAGCACTAAAACATGTCTAGATACATCCATTTCTGCGACAAGTAATATGGATCGGAGGGAGTAATACACTTGCCAAATGTTCTAAGGGCCGGAGTACTGTCAACATCCATGCATAACCGATATGGAAATTGTCGCCATCCATCACAATTTAAAATAGTGACGATAACCATAAGATAAGACAAAGAAAAGCTTATACAAATCAAACACCAGAGCCTTGTTTTCCCCCGTGTTTCGTCAAGGCATCGGTATCAGGAATCGGAACCGTGCAAGTAGCTTTCAGCGCGCCGTCGCTTTTCTCTGTCTATCTATCGGTGCCGCCCGCATCAGGTTCTCCATGCCCAATAGTGCTGGCTTCGCACCTGTCGTCGATTGAACCGAGGTCTGGCTCGCCGGTGATAGTAGTACAGTATTTGACAAAATTCTCCTCGGTCGGAGCCAAGAAATGCTCGCGTCGTGTCGTGGGCAGCTCGTATGTACCGTGCACGTACCAATCTACGGTGAGATCGTGAGAGAGACCGGCACAGATGCGGCCTAGCTTTACACGAGTTCGGTTCAGTACTGTGGCGGTGTCGTGCCAAAGATTCGGTGTGGCAGCGTGTATACTTCCGTGAACCAAGGATGAATTTGCATGGCAGGCTCTGCATTTTTTTTGCTAAACGAACTAGTAATTGGGCCATGAAGTACGAAGCTCAAGAAGAAAGCAAAGCGCCAGATGACTGATCCTCTTTCAGATGCGTGTGGGGATGGTTACTTTCACGTGCTCAGGAAACGCCATGCGTGCTTATTCGACGGCGATATGGGATCTTTGAACAGATAGAGATTATGGACCGTGTGACTTGCTCTGTCATATAAGTTGGAGCAAGCACTATCGGGAGAAACTCAAAATTGCAGAGACACGAAACTCACGGATGTCAAATCGACGTTCTACTCGGATATAACCTGAGCCTCATGTTGTTTTGTCCATTTATGTTGTGCACGTTGTGGTGCTAGCTGGTACAAGTAGAAGGTAGATACGTAGTACACGTATAGGACTAGAGTACCATACTATTTTTAACATCCTATTTAATCATAACTTACTCAAGTTAAGATTATATATTTAAAATCTTCAAAGTTATGAACATGAAGAGGCTTTGTAAATCCATGAACGACTTGATCCTTTGAAGGAACAAATAGAATCTCTACTTGCTAGGTGACAATTCTCTCTCTCTCTCTCTGATAAAATAAAGGTCTATCTGGACATGTTTGGCTCGGACATAAAAGATAGGATTTGGTGATAAATATGTTGCTCCCATATTATCACACCAAAAACATGGTGGCACTCCAAGTTCTTCAAGCAATATATGTATCCATATTTACTTCCGTAGTGCCATTTGCCATAGATTTATACCCTATTCCAGTGTGCTAGATCTAGAGACTGTGGTTTGCTTCTTAGCACTCCAAAAAATAAGATTTGGTCTAAAGAAGACAACAAAGCCTCTAGTAGATCGACGATCATCTGCTCATCCTGGCCAGTCAACATCTGAAAAGTCGCTGACTAATGTAAAATTGGACTTCAGAAATGTTAGCACTGTACCAATTGTATGTTCAACATATCTCATAAGGCGTTTATCATATGCCCAGTGCAGAGTAGTGGGAGCATGTAAATACTGACAAACCTTATTAACTGTTGTCAGAGTGAGATACTGTAATGCACCTACCACACATCTGTATTTGGTGCTATCCTCTTCTTTAACATAATACATGCAGTCTTTCTTTCCATACCCCTCTCCCTCAAATAGAGCTAACAAACTAAGGAATATGATGTCTAATTGGCATAAACTGCACTTCAAATTGTCGTGGCCATCTGAATTTATCTGTGCATCCCATATATCATCATTCAAACTACAAATATTCAGAAAAGCAATAATTGTTTATTTTTCATTTTCAACCATAGCCAAAATCGTAAATCAAGTAACGGATGAGGGGAATAACTTACTCGATGCCGCCGCCACCGAATCTAGTTTTCCAATGGGTGCTCTACGTAGGGTTCTCCTTTCACCTCTTCGCCACGGCAACGCTAGCCTTCACCGCCACCGGATTCGAGCTCTCGCAGCAATCCCCTTCCGTCGTGAGGAAGCCGGCCACCTCGCATTGTCCCCATCGCCATGATTAGATCCCTCACTACCGCCATCTCCGGTGCTAGCGCCGCCATCGGCCAGAGATCTACCACCAGGTGAATTCGCTGATGCCATCTCTTTAGTGCACGCGGAAGAGGAAATGAGCTGGATTGGCTTGAAGCGTGTCGGAACATGGGGTTAGGTTTTGGACCACACCGTTAACGGTCATCCATCATCTACTACCAAGTCAACCTGACAACAAGGACCCACTCGCCCGTTTTGTCATTAGACCAGCGTCAAAGAGCTATCAATGCTATCTGTTACGTATCGACTCTGAGGTGGTTGTTTTTAAAACCCTAGTGTAAAGTGGTGATTTTTTGAATCTAGCCTGTAATGTGGTGGTTTTATATAATTTTCTCTGCATGAAGCACTTATGCTATAAAGAACGTGGAAATTTTCTCCACATTACCAACTATATTAAGAAATTATCGCCTTACTACCAAGTACTATAATCACTACCAAGTAATATGCCTTATATTTCAAACTATATTATTTTTGAATGTATAGAAACACCCATGTTGTGTCTTTAATATTGATCTATAAGATCGCAAAATCCTAATCAAACAAAACATTGTTTCTGATTGTAATTAACAACACAATAATTTCCATACTTCTAACAACTCCGGTGTCCCCGCTTAAATACCACACATGCATACTTTTCTTCGACTAAGTTAAACATTTTCTCTCAAGATGAATCCATCGTCCCTCGAAATTTCACCTTGTTTTTCCCCAAATGCACTTTCATTATGCACATTTGAAATAACAACTTTTCTCTTGATATGTACAAAGATATAGTTAATCTTTATCAGGTATTTGTACTGAACATTTTAACCTTTTGGTTTAGTATATATTGTCACTAAATGTGTATTCTTTTTAATACAACACCAGATAGTACCCTTTCTATTATTTCTACCAAAACTAACTATGTTACTAAATATTAGGAAAAATGTGGTTTCTTATGCATTTATAATTGTTCCACACAATCATGTTTTTGTTCCATAAATGTAAAGTTAGATTATATATTTAGCTATTTCTCAGACATATGATAAGTAACTACTTCCAAGTCACCGCTAAGAACCACGAGACTCGTGCAAATGTAAAAGGATTCTTAAAGATCTTGGAAGGACGGCTATCATTGTCGTCTAGGAAATAACTATTTCTAATTCAACACTAAAAATAAACATGAAACTTGTGAGCACAAAAGAAGTTGTGAAGATCTTGAGACATCTACCTCTGTGGACTAAGATATAGTTATTTCAAGATGTATAATCTATGATCACTCCCTTGTTTTTTTAGCTTTGGACATATTATAAAAGCGCTTCTATTGATATTTTCTCTGAATACCAATACTAAAAAACACAAAATACCATTTTCCACAAACAATGTGGGATCCTTAAATATTTAAAGACTAGTTACAACTTGTCATGTCTATTCATATATTTTTGAACCTTGATATGGGTTTTAAAGCTTATAAAAGTCTAATAAATATCTTGAGGCTTGACAGAAGTTTCGAGATTAACGTAAACAAGTGGGTTATGTTTGAAATGATGCTCCCACATTTTCTCGTTCGTCTCTTGTTTCTTAGTCAAATATGTTTTTCACGTTCTTGGTGTTTTGAAATATGGATCTCATGTGCAAGAAGAAAAGTTTTGGTTGCAAAGATGCTTATTAAACGGCACCTGAAGAGGTGTAATAATCTCACACGTCCACAATATTCCTTTTTGCTGTCAAATTTGTTCATAATTGTCCTTTTCTACTTCTTGTTTTTTGTTCATAATTTTCTCAAACTGATTCTGTCAACGAGCGTACTTTGAGATGTGGAGTAATAGAAAAATGGCTTAGGTTCGCGCTACACAAGCTGACCACCTAATAAAACGCAAGATATATAAAGAATAAAGATGCAATAATTGAACTCAACATTCTCCAGCTCGTTCAGATTTCTCTGATTTTCTGGAGGAGCACTGTGAACATCCATGCTAATTAATATCACGGCCGTCGTCATGCGTTAAGCACGTATGCTATAGAGAATGTGGAAATTGTCGCCGTCACAGTCAAGAACAGTGACGACGATGATAAGAAAAATGTTTGTAAATGACACAGGTCTGGCCTTGTTTTCCCGGTGTGCTCCGTCGCGCACGGATCGGTGTCAAGAATCGGAGCCGTGCAAGCAGCTTTCAGGATCGGTGTCTAATTGGCATAAATTGCACTTCAAATTGTCGTGGCCATCTAAATTTTCATTTAGAAAAAATAGCCAAAATTGTAAATCGAGTAACAGACAAGAGGAATAACTTACTTGCCATCATCGCCGCCGCTGAATCCGGTTTTCCAGCTCTTCACCACGGCAACTGCAACCTTCACCGCAACCGGATTTGAGCTCCTGCAGCAATCTCCTTCCGCCCAGAGGAAGCCGGGCACCTCGACATAGTCCCCAGCGCCATATTGCGTCCCTCGCCGCCGCCGTCTCCGGCGCCAGTGCTGTCGCTGGCCAGAGATCTACCATCGGGTGAATTCACCGCTGCCATCGCTTTAGTGCGCGCACTGAAGAGGAAATGAGATGGAATGCCTTGAAGCGTGTCGGAACATGGGGTTAGGGTTCCGACCGCACCATTAACGGTTATTCGTCATCTACTTCCACGTCAACCTCACAACAGAGACCCACTCGCCAATTTTGTCACTAGACGAGCATCAAAGATCTATCAATGCTATCTACGTATCAACTCCGAGGTGGCAGTTTTTAAAAACCGTAGCACAGAGTGGTTATTTTCTGAATCCTAGCCTATCATGTGGTGTTTTTATAATTTTATTTGCATGAAGCACGAAAATTTGGCCGCGCTACCAAGTATATTAAGAAATTGTACCTCACTACCAAGTACTGTAATCACTCGCAAGTAATATGCCTTATATTTCAAACTACTTTTTAATTTATAGAAACACCCATGTTGTGTCTTTAATATTGATCTATAAGATCACATATATAATCCCAATCAAACAAAACATTGTTTCTGATTGTAATTAGTAGCACAATAATTTTCAAAGTTCTAACAACTCTAGTGGCCTAGCATAAATACCACACATGCATACTTTTCTTGGAATAAGTCAACCATTTTCTTTCAAGATGAATCCATCGTCCCTCAAAATTTCACCTTGTTCTTCTCAAAATCGACTTAGGTTATATATTATTCATTTTAAGCTTGTTATTTTTTTTAAGGGTAAAACAGTAGGGCAAAATGCCCCACTGCAATTTTTTTTATATATCATAGAGTGTTACAAAAAATATTTACAAACTCAATCCACCTCAAAAGAGGGATAACATTCTAAGCAGCTATCTCCTGTCTAAATTATTTTCAATCCAATCTTTGAGGCCCTGATAATACTTCTTCTTAATTCTATACAGGACCCATCTTAATTCCTGAGCTACAATAACTCTCCATTCCTCAAGCGAAGCATGCTTGTTGTTGAAGATTTCATTGTTTCTGCAAATCCAAATGCCCCAAGCTCCAAGTACAAGAATTTCCATTGCAAAAGGGACTTTAAGATCTTTTTTAATACTGTCTAAAGCTTCAAAAAGATTTTGATCAGCCACTTGGACATGCGAGATTTCAGCCCAGCAAGCTCTTGCAAAAGGGCAGTCCCAAAATAAATGTAGAATGGTTTCTTCACTGATGCAGCCATGGAACACACATTCATATGATGCCAGAGAAAAACATTTCCTTTTCAGAAGGTTTCTTGTGTTTAGCTTATCAAGCAGTAAGAGCCAGAAGAAGAATTTATGCTTTTGTTGACAAGAGGATTTCCACAACCAAGAGAAACGTGGTTGTACAGGTTGGTAACCAGATAAGAAACAATAAGCCTTTTTGACCGAAAAATTACTGCCCCAAATGTAACTCCAGTTATCAGCTTCCCCCTGCTTGTCAGTATTAATAATTTGCTCAAGACTTTGATATTCCTGGTAATCTTGCTGTGACAGAGGGAGGTAAAAAAGATCTTGAGTATTATCTGTCTGCAGGAACTCACTGACAGAGATGTGTGGGTTTTTTGCATAGGAGAGGAGATGAGGAAGCTTATGTTGAAGACAACTATCATTCCACATATCAGACCAGAGAAGTGTGGATTTTCCATCTCCCACCAAGCACTTTGCAATTTCTTTAAAAATGTCAATCAATTTCAGATGAGCTTTCCACCAGAAGGATCCCTCAAGACTTCTTCCAGGGAGTTTACCATTACAGTAATAAGTGTTCCATATAAGGTGAACCCAAGGGATATCCTTGTGATTATAAAATTTATCCAAATTCTTCAAAAGAAGTGCAGAGTTTTGAACATTAAGGTCAAGAACTCCCAATCCCCTTGGTTCTTGGGCCGACAAACTTTCTTCCATGCTACAAGAGCATTACCTCTAGCTTGAACATCACATGTTTTATTTCTCCACAGACATTGCCTCATATATTTAATCAACTATTCCTTAATAGTGACAGGAAGATCAAAACAACTCATGTAATATATGGGAAGGGAAGACAAAACAGATTTAACTAGCTGCAGTTTCCCCCCATAATTAAGAAAATCAGCTATCCCACACAACCTCCTCTCAACTCTCTGAACAATAGGCAGGAAATGTTCCACTGCAGGCTTATTTAAACTTAGAGGCAGACCAAGGTAGGTGAAAGGCAAAGAGCCAGTGAGGCAAGAAAGAGTATTAGCAAAGTGTCCAAGCCTCTCAGAGTCCATGTTAATTGGCATCATACTGGATTTAGAGTAATTAACTTTGAGTCTAGTAGAGAGAGCAAAAGTATGAAGAATGGCCTTAGGGCACAGAAGTTGCTCAGAATCAGCTTTAAGGATTAATAAAGTGTCATATGCATACTGAACCACGGGGAAATCAGGACAGAACACATCTTCAGTGGGAAGAGAAAGAAGACCAAGATTCATTGCTTTATTGAGGATACTTTGAAGGAGATCAACAGCCAAGACAAACAGTAGAGGAGATAAAGGATCCCCCTGTCTAACACCTCTTCTGCAATAATTTTTTTCCCAGGCACTCCATTTAAAAGCACAGAGGAAGAAGCTGAACCAAAGATCAACTGAATCCAAGAAATCCATTTATCACCAAAACATTTGGCTTTAAGGATATTGATAATTGCAGAGTGCTCAATTCTGTCAAAAGCCTTTTCAAAGTCAAGCTTAAGAATTAAAATTTCTTCCTTGGACTTGTGACATTGATCAAGGAATTCAAATGCCCAACCTAAACAATCTTGGATAGATCTTTGTTTGAGGAAACCATATTGATTCTTGTGAACAAGTTTAAGGATGACCTTCTGCAGTCTATTAGCCAGGATTTTGGTGATAATCTTAAAGACACTATTTAGCAAAGAAATAGGCCTAAAATCAGCAGGAGTCAAAGGAGCTGCAATTTTTGGAATGAGGGTGATAAAAGAGGCATTAATGCTTTCCAAGGAAGTTTGCCCCTCATAGAAATCCACAAGGAGTTGTTTCACATCCTCCTTAATAATAGGCCAGCAATGTTTCATAAATTCATTATTAAAACCATCAGGGCCAGGGGATTTATCATTTGGCAGATCTTTAATGACCTCATCAATCTCCACATCAGAGAAAGGCTTTTCCAAAGCATCCCTTTCCTCTTGTCTTAAGCATTCCCCAGCCAAGTCATTAAGATTGAAGTGCATTTCAGGCTTGTCAGAAGTACCCATTCTATCTTTAAAGGAATTCCAAAGGAGATTTGCTTTGCCATCATGATCATAAACCTCAAGATTAGAAACATCCTTAAGCATGGAAATGTAGTTATGCCTAAAGCTTATGGTAGCTCTGGAATGAAAGAATTTTGTGTTTTCATCACCCTGCTTAACCCATTTAATTTCCCCCCTCTGTTTCCAATAAGTATTTTGATCCTGTAACAGAGAGATTATAAGATTTTTCAGGAGATCCCTGAGATTCCATTCTTGGACAGTAAGAGTTCTCATTTCCTCCATGACATCCAGAAAATCAATGGTGGCATTAACATTGCAGAGTTGTGATTTCAGGCAGGGCAGATTTTTGGCCCAGAGCTTCAGCCCCCTTCTCACATTTTTGAATTTAGCATTGACTTTTTTTGCAGAATCCTGAAAACCCACAGGAATATTCCAGGCATTTTGAACAATAGCTTTAAATTCCCTATGATGCATCCAATGATTCTCAAATCTGAACACCTGGGCTTTGGGAATCATTGTGCCAATGGAAATGACACAAGGAAGATGGTCAGAGGTAGGTTTTGTAAGAGGAGCAACAAAAGTTGAGGAAAACTCTAAGTCTAGGAAGCAGAAGTAAAAAACCAGTCCAACCTTTCCAAAAGGGGATCTTTTTGCATGTTACTCCAAGTGAACTTCCTACCTTTAAGTGGTAACTCTATGAGACCCAAATTATTAATGGCTTCATTAAAGAGAAGCATACCATTCACATCTCCACCCAATTTGTTTCTATCAGAAGGCTGTCTACAGAAGTTGAAGTCTCCCACAATGAGCCAGTCCAAATCATCAGGCATGTCAATGTTTCCAAACCAGTCCAAAAATTCAGCCTTTTTTTCAGGTAAACATGGCCCATAAATATTGGTAAGGATCTAGGATTCATTGGACAAGAGAGATGTCAAGGTGATGGAGATGGAAAACTCATTGTGGAAGGAAAGATGCCTAGAGAACAAGGAACCATTTCAAATGGTGATCAGACCTCCAGAGGCTCCTCTGGAGGGAAGAAATTCAAAATTGGTAAATTTGGGGGGCATAATTTTTTGATGTAAGAGCTGTCAAAATCCTCTCTCTTAGTTTCTTGGAGACAAATAATGTCACATCCAGACTCCTCAATTTTATTTCTGAGCGCATTCCATTTTTTTCAGAGTTAATTCCTCTGATATTCCAATTCAATATCTTCCAAATTCTTTTGTTATTCATTAAGAAACCAAAAGAAAGTATAGATATGGGGTGATATAAATAATGTAATCACCCAAGAGTGGAAACAACAATCACATAGGCAAAAGGCAATCCATATCAAGGCACCACAGACATATTCCACAACAAGTACCAAACACATGACAAGATCACAACAACAGATCACATGACAGGGAGTCAACAAGACTCTAGCAAAAGACTTAGTTTGATACATTAATCACTTAAGAGGAGGGCTTCTTCTTGGCTTGCTGTCCACAGGTACCAGCAGCCCCAGGTTTCTTCTTGCCTCCAATGCTCAAGCTAGAGGAAACACTTCCTTTAATGCTGCCTTTTGGAGGAGCCTTAACTGCCACTTCATTGGCCTTCCCTTTCTTGAGCAACCTCTTCTCCAGGTCCCCATCCTTAACCTTGGAGAAGGAGGCAGCAAGATTTTTAACCACTTTAGGAATCAAGCAAGGAGGAACAGCATTACAAACCAGACAATCAGCAAATTAGACAATTTACGTGACTTTTAAAGCCCCCATTCAGTTCAACAATTCTAGGACTTCTTCTCACCTCAGTGTCAACAAGAGGTTCCTTGCCCTTTCTCTTTCTGGCAGGGGTGGAGGGGGAGCAGGAAGATTTATTAGCTTCAATACCCAGACAAGAAGGAGCCATCTGTGAAAAGCTCTCATTAGGGATGATGAAAGAAATGGAACTCTCCTCAGCAATAGGTTCTTTAATAATTTCCCATAAAGGAGAAGTAAGGAAGCCCTTGACCCAATTAAACTTCTCAAGGGTAGCAAGCATGAGAGTAATAAAGTTAAACCAACTTACAGGGATATCACACTTGAGAGAGCCCATTGAAGAAGTGTCCTTCTGAATATGGGGAGCAAAATAATTCTCCCAGAGTTCCAAGCCTTGTTGGGAAAATCCCTGCTTAGCAATGTGCACATCAGGAATGGAGACAAAAGCTCTCACCATTCCTACCTGAAGATGAGCCTCATTTGGAGAAAGAAGGTGCTGATCCTCCAACATCCAATCACCATTATCAGCAGCCACAGTACTTGAGTCCATAGGGCTCCCCACCCCCTCCTCAGCATCAGAGTTTGCCTCATCATCATCAGCCAAATAGTTCTGGAAAATATTCTGTAGGCCTTCACCAATGCCAACTCCTTGTGGTTCAATAGCCACACCCTGCTCCTCAGCAGCCTCAGGCTCATTAACAGACTCATCATCATCAGACTCCCAGTCTTGGACAATGATAGCACCTGTAACTCCACTGTTAACATCTTGAGGTGGAAGATGCTGATTGTCAACAGGCATGTCTTCACCAGGAGCAATGACAGGGCCTTGAACAGGAGCAGCAGCAGCTTCCCAGGGGCCCCAACCTTCATCATTACCACCATCAGGGGCAGGATCTTGCACAGGGGCCAACCACTATCCCCAACCACCCCCAGGAGCAGGTGGGGGAGGGGGAGGAGGTGGAATTTGGGGCCCAAAGACAGGGCCATGAACAGGAACATGATGTGGGTCCTCATTGTCATCTGGAAGTGGGTCCTCATCAGGTGCCCCCCCCCCAAGCAAGTCACTTTGTAACACGTCAACAGAAAAAGTCCATGATTCAGACTCCACCAAGTCGCCAATGGTAAACCTTACACTCTTGGGTATGTCTACCAGGTCAGTAACACGAATCTTTGCAAGAATCCTACCCTTTTGGTCTGGGTCCCTCTCCCATAAAAGAACCTTCCCAATATCAGCAAAGACAGCATTCAGATCCTCCGTATGCCAGTGGTCAAGAGGAGGCCCAACTAGCATCACCCAGCACTCATTATTAAACTGAGCCCTCCTCCAGTTATCTCCCTCATTGTGCTTAACAAAAGAGACATGCACATCTTGAAACGGAATCGGGCTAGCCGCAATGAGCCTATCCCGATCACTGACATGATGAAAGCGCACATAGCGGACCCAAAGGGACAAGCCTGGACATCTCTAAAGTGAACTCTAACCTCATTATTGAGGAAATCAACCAGGACATCACGAATATTCAAGAACAGAACTGGACCAGGGGGAGGGGATTAATGGTAGCAATGGCATACTGTTCATGAGACCTCGACCTCCGAGGCACCACCACCCTTTTGACACGATTCCGCCCAGCCACCTGCATAATCTGGAAGCCATTCGGCAAGAAAGGAGCAGGATCAATCGGGATGTTCGCCATTACGACACTCTTCGCCGGCGACGAGCAAGAGGGGAATGGGGTTTCAACGGACGGGGGAGTTGAGGAGACAGGGGAAATAGCAGTTGTTTTTTGCAAAGAAGTGGTGAACTCGTGAAAACTGTTGTGAATAATGGGCCGAGAATGTGTAACTGCCTGGGCTTTGAACCACCCCTCGTAAGAATTGTCGGGCCAAATACATTTTGGGAAAGAGGGGAATTTCAGAAAAGGAAGGAGACCAGGAAGTTTAAATGCCGCGCGATTGGCGCCTCCAGAAGACCCGACCGGCGTTACAATCGAATTAAATCCGCCATCAGCGAGCACCTGAGCATAAGATCTGTCTTGAATACCTGATTTGAAATCGCCTTTAATATGTTTCGCAGACACAGGCGAAGAAACCGCAGGAGGTGCAGGAAATTTGAGACGCTGGAAAACCGAACCACCTTTACTGGAAGGCCTCAACAAAGGAGATTTTTGGGGATTTTCTTTTTTGTACGTGACAACTTTCCATTCTCCAGCAGACTCCTTATAGAACTCCCTTTCTTCATGAATCCAGTTTGGCCCCCCATTACCCCAAAGGTTGACATGGATCACAAAAGAGGTACATGAAAACTTTGAAATATTGTAGATTTCAAAACCCACTGCCCTTGAAGCAACCGAGAAACGAAAAGTTCTATCTTGCAGAAGCTTCACCTGGAATTTTGTAGCCTGACCACCAAAACAAGCCTGGAGTGCAAGACCAACCGTATGAAAATCCAACTTAAAATTTGCTCTTCCAAAAGAACAAACCAGATAAAAAGGTCTTTTCCTGAAACCACCAATGAAATTAACTTGATGCCTGAATTTATCAAAAATCCTCTTCTCAAAATCCCGCCCTAATGAAAAATCCAGGGCAGGCCGACTCAAAGAAACATCTTTGGGAGCACACACCGAGGGGAGGTTCTCGGTGAAATCCAGAGATCTAGGCACAATCTTCTCAATATTGGTGGAAAACTTCTTAACCAAAGGGCTAGGCAAAATCTGTGCACCGACAACAACCCTCTTCACCTGGAGATCAATAAAAATGCCTGAGGCCACCACCTCACCTTGAATCAAGTATCTAGCATCAATCACAACCTCATTACGGTTGAGGAGCACCAGCCTTTTGGAACTAGGAAAAAGCATCAGAAATCCTTTAGAAGGCTCAAGATCATTAGTCGGCAAAGAGGAGCAAAAGGCATGCCATTTAAGACCAGTGTCCTCATCTGATCCAGAGATGGTAGGAGATCTACCAAGAAATCCAGATGAGGGATCCAAAGAATCATTAACACGAGAGAGATGAGAGGGGAACCTCAAAACAGATCCAATAGAGATCTTCTCCCTATTTTCCAAACATCGACCCTCAAGGGGAGAGCCTTTGGCATTGAGAAGAACCAGCCAAGAATCTTCCGAGAGAACGAGAGAGCCTTCAAGAAACTTACCACCCGTGGTCACACCAGAGTAGGTGATCTTCCAACAACCCCCTGAGGAATCCATGCAGAGCCTTTGCCGGCGAGACGCCGGCGAACGCCGGAGGCCGACCAACGGTCACCTCAGAGGAGCCTCATGCCTCGGAAATCGTGCGGGTGCGGGTGCCCCGATATTCCGGAAATCGTGAACAGCTTGTTATTGTAAACAATGTCTGGAGTCACAGTCTGTAGCAACTTTAGAAAGAACAACTTTTATCTTTAAGTTAGATGATCACCACAAAGAGAACTCCATCCAATTTCTGAATGCAAGCAATTGCTCCATATGTACAAATATATAGTTAATATTTATTAGGTATTTATACCAAACATTTTTACCTTTTGGTTTAGTATATATTGTCATTAAATGTGTATTCTTTTAATACAACACTAGCTAGTAACCTTTCTATTATTTCTACCAAAACTAGCCATGTTACTAACTACTAGGACAAAATGTGGTTTCTTATGCATTTATAATTGTTCCACTCAACCATGTTTTTGTTCCATAGACGTAAAGTTAGATTATAAATTTGACACATGAGAAATAACTACTGCTAAGTCACCGCTAAGAACCATATGATTTAGACACGAGACTCATGCAAGTGTAAAAAGATTCATAAAGATCTTGAAAGGACGACTATCATTGTGTTCTAGAAAATAACTATTTCTAATTCAACACTAAAACTAAACATGAGACTTGCGAGTACAAAAGTAGTTGTGAATATCTTGAGACGTCTACCTATGTGGACTAAGATATAGTTATTTCTAAGATGTATAATCTATGATCACTCCCTTGATTTTTTTTAGCTCTGGACTTATTATAAAAGCTCTTATGTTGATATTTTCTCTGAATATCAATACCGAGAAACACAAAATACCATTTTCCACAAACAACGTGGGCTCCTTAAATATTTAAAGATTAGTTACAACCTATCATGTCTATTCATATATTTTTGAACCTTGATATGGGATTTAAAGCTTAAAATTCTAATAAATATCTTGAGGCTTGACTGAAGTTTCGAGCTTAACATAAGCAAGTGGGTTATCTTTGAAATGATGCTCCCACACTTTCTTGTTTGTCTCTTCTTTCTTAGTTAAATATTTTTTTCACGTTCTTGGTGTTTTCAATTTTTTTCCATACGAGTCCATTTGAGTCGGGTTCCATTACCATCACGATAACAAAACATATGTCTTTGTGTACCCCGACAAACGACAATGAAGAAACAAGAGGAAAACATAAACAACAACTAAACAAGTTTAACGTATAAGAACATAGCCACAGAAACCTCCGAAACAACCCCGAACACAGATATAATAAAGTTTTTAATGTTGCTTCTTCATGTTTTTGACGCAAGTACCCAGTCATGTCGATGTCATCATCCATCTCCCCATTCTTGACCCGCAGCGTTGCAGCCTTCCTGGTCATTTCATGCATCCGTGTCGCCATATGTTCCAGACGATCAGCTCCATCCACCAGCATATCCCTGTCCCTCTCATTCTGCAGCAGATTAATCCCAGAGGGGAAGAAACCAACTTTCCTTCAAAACAAACACGATTCCTAGTTTTCCACAAGGCCCAACAGAGGGCAGCAACACAAACAATATAGACATCATACCCAAAGGGAAGAAATTGCACAATCCACCAAAATACTGGGTAAAGCAAGATGATTGAGTACTAGCACCCAAACAAGATGCAATAGTAATCCACATATTGGTGTTTTCAAATATAGAGCTCATGTGCAAGAATAAAATTTTCGGTTGCAAAGAGGCTTATTAAACGGCACCTGAAGAGGTGTAATGATCTGACACATCCGCAATATTCCTTTTACTTGCCGATTTTTTTTTCATAATTGTCCTTTTTTTACTTCCTTGATTTTTCTTTCATAAATTCTTTAAACCGATTCATCAACGAGCGATTTTGAGATGTGGTAGTAATAGAAAAATAGCCTAGCTTCGCGCTACACAAGCTGACCACCAGCTAAAACGCAAGATATATAAAGAATAATAAAGATGACAATCGAACTCAACATTCTCCAGCTCGTTCAGATCTCTCTGATTTTCTGGAGGAGCTAGGACCGTCAACGTCCATGATAATATCGGCCGCCGTCGTCATGCGTTAAGCACGTATGCTATAAAGAATGTGGAAATTGTTTTTGAAAGGATGTGGAAATTGTCGCCGTCACTGTTAAGAACAGTGAGTGGCGACAGCGATAAGAAAAATGCATGTTTGCAAATGAAACAGCGATAAGAACAGTGCTCCGTCACGCACGCACGGATCGGTGTCAAGAATCGGAGCCGTGCAAGCAGCTTTCAGCGCGCGACTCGTTTCGTCCGCGTCACTATCCATCCGTGCCGCATCAGGTTCTCCCCATGCCCAAGAGTGCTCGCTTCTCTCACTACCTGTCGTCGATTGAACCGAGGAAGGACTCCTCGGCGTCTGGCTCGTCCGTGCTATTTGACGTGGACAAGGAGAGTGGTCCTTGTGCGCAGCTCCTCGCCGCGAGATTCTCCCCGGCCGGAGCCAAGAAATCCTCGCGTCGTGTCGTGGTCGTGGGCACTGGGCAGCTCGTATGCGTCGCTCACGTTCCAATCTACGGTGAGATATCGTGAGAGAGACTGCGCGCTACAGATACGGCCTAGCTTTTTTTTTTTAGATCTATATATACGGCCTAGCTTTATTACAGCTCCGGTGGCAGGCATGCAGCAAGGCGGAAGCGATGAATCAGTGTGCTGTACTTCCTTGAACGGAAGCATGAATTCGCATGACAGGCTCTGCATTTTGTGCTTAACGAAACTAAACTAATTGGGCTGTGCAAGAACTTGTCTTGCATGTGCACTTAAGTTACACATCTTAAAAACGGAACTAACCGTTCTGCTAGCTGATTTCTGACAAAAACCGGTCACAAACATGCCCGCTAACCGGTTTTTGACAAAAACCGATGACATGTCCAACCTATGAGTGTAAAAATAGACATACTTTTGCAAAAACCACCCTACATTTCTATCTTGTTACATAACGATTCAATCACCACGTAGTTCACCTCTATTTTTTGTTTACAAATACGATTTCGTACTGTTTTATATATGGGGCCCATTTGTCAGCAATGAAAGAAGTATTCAAAATAATTGGACCATGTGAGTTTCGAACTGTTGAACTCCAGGAGAATACGTATATAACAGATGAATATATTAGTGAAAAGCCTTTTTCTTTTGATCTTTTCGCAACCCTGCACGTACAAATAGACCATTCTATTTATCTATTTAACACTAATTACAAGAATCAAGCCTATTTATTTTCTTTGTAAACGCAACACACACACATGTATTTGTGCTATCTATGGTTTTCTAAAAAAAGTTCATATAGTTATATAAATATTCGTAAATTCACTTTAGAGGACGGGCTCACTCGAGCCCCTTTTAAAATTTTCGTAAATATTCATAAATTACACTATTTATATAGTTCATATAGTTATATAAATATTCGTAAATTACACTGTTTACGTTTAGATCTGAAATCTTCACTTTTTTACCGAGGATAGAATACAAAATATTTTCATATGAGTTTTCGTATACATGTATTGTAAATCATATTGACAATAAAAATATATAGAGATCTCTTTTTGCAAAAGTCTATCTGCTCTTACCCTCACGTGTTGGGCGCGTGACCGGTTTTTATCAGAAACCGGTTAGCGGAACGGTTTGTGACCACGAGTGCACATAATTGCAAGTTGTGTGATCGGTTAGTTCTGTTTTTAAGATGTGTGACTTAAGTGCACGTACAGACAGTACAGACAGTGCCATTTACTCCGAAGCTCAAGACGAAAGCAAATCGCCATGACTGGTCCTCTCTTTCAGGTGCGTGTGGGGATGGTTAGTTTCACGTGCTCAGGGAACGCATGAACGAAGGAATCCTCTGCCACGCCGTGCTTATTCCACGCCGATAAGGTATTTTGGATATGGATTCGGGGGATCGATCGAGATCGAGATGGAATCTTTGAACGGGAAGAGTATTGGATTGTGTGACTTGCTACTGTCAGATGAGTTGGAGCACTCCAGGGAGAAACCCAAAAGGACGTCTCCTCTCTCCCTCCACTGTAGCAGGAGATTTAGATCCTCCCGTCTAAACCACCTCTTCCCCGTCGATTCGTCGGATCTCTCGCCCTCTAGCGGCCGCTTCGGCGGCAGGAGGGCGAGGGATCCCGTCTCACGGGTGTAAATAAGGTAGGGTTAGCTGGGCATCCCGCTGGCGGCGCCAAGGAGGAGCTTCGGTCGCCGGTGTGGATTTTGTTGCAGGAGTGCGACTCCTTCGACACCCGCGCTCGGTGGAGCTCCGCGGTGGTGCGCCTGCTTCCTCCACACTCGTGGATCGGCGGATCCGTGCTATGTGTCATCTCCCGGCCAGATCCCGTGCGGTGGCGGATCTGGATGTTGAAGTTTCTAAAGACAACGACATGGTGCTGCGCGGCGGAGCTAATGATCCAAGGCGTTACCCCTCCGGGGGCGGTGAGTGGGGACTTCCCGTCTGCTAGGGAGCTGTTTTCGTCGATCCTTGGCGTGTGGACGAACAGTGGCGGCGGCGCATCGCTCTCTCGTCGTGGGTGCCGGCGAGGTCAGGGCTCAGAAGGGTCTCCTTGTAATTTCTTTCGTTTTCTGGGCTTTTCTGTAAGACAGCAGTATCAATGAAATCGCTTTCTTCTTCGCAAAAACAAAGACGGAGGGGTTGCGGGTTGCGGCTGACGGAGAATGGGTAGGTTCTTATGATTTTCGACAGCTTCCAGTTCTGCAAATGCTCCCTCCGTTCCAAAAGTATAAAGTGTTTTAGTTTTATTAAAAAAAACATGTACCTTAACGATTTTAGTGTATAGGTTCACTCATTTTGGTCTAAATCTACATACTAAAAGATGTGTGTTGTATCTAAGTTTCCAAAAAACTAAAATATTTTATATTTTGAAGCGGATGGAATAGTACTTAGCTGGACCAGAAGAAAGGTGTACTCCCATTCTCCCAAGACATCTCTTCATTTTTTTTGTTTGCCCTGCCTCCATTTCTGAAAGGGGTTTTTTGTCTTGAAATTCTAATTTGTATAAATTGTTAAGCAACCAGTCCTTAATGGTCGTATTCTTTCTACCAATTTTTTTTACCTTATTTTCAGGTTTCCGACTTTATTGTGATTTATTATTGCCCCTAAGGTGAATTATGTGTGCTCAAATTTTCAGAAATAAATACATGTACAATGCTGTTATGCGACATAGCAGGTAAAACTTGATCTATAAATTCATCTTTTGGTTGTGAAATGGAGATCATTTAGGTTCATCTGTGGTCTTACTGCGCTGTTGCATGTACTCACATTTTGCTAAGGATTGAGGAGTATCGTATGTGCTGTATCTGCTACTAGGCTGTTTTGTACGATTGCATTCTTATTTAGTTGGCGCAGTCCTGGAAAGGTAGAACCCCTCCGTACTCCACTAATTCTTTATGTACACTTTGAGTTGCAATAAGGGTATCTTTATCGGGTCGGCGTATCCCGTTTGAGCGTGTCCAAACTTGTCCGCACGGACGTGCGGGACGTGTGCGGTGCCCCTGCGGGCCGATCCATCCGGACAAACGTGTCTGGCTCGACCTATCCGTGCATCTAATCTAGGCAGCGGTTGCGTCGGCCCGGACACGAGCGGACCCGTCCACTGGCCCACTCGTCAGCCACCGCTTACCGACGACATCGATTCAGACGCGATCAGCGGCACCGATTCAGATGCAACCGCGGCGGTGATTCAGAGGCGTTGCACGGAAGGCTAACCGGCGACAGCATGCGCGCATCAATGGCGACGAGACGGCACGCTGACCCGGCGCCGCCTGTGTTCCCGCGCCGACATTGATGACGAATGAGCGGGAAGCTGCGCGCGTTCACGGGCGGCTGGGCTATTTAACCATGCACCCGTCGGTGCTGTCCTCCTCACCTCTCGCCATCGCAAAACTTAGCCGCCGCCATCACCACCAACGATGAATACTCCATCGTGGCTAAAGAGGAGCAAGAACGACCACGAAGCGTTC
Source organism: Avena insularis (assembly GCA_023614405.1). Taxonomy (NCBI): domain Eukaryota; kingdom Viridiplantae; phylum Streptophyta; class Magnoliopsida; order Poales; family Poaceae; genus Avena; species Avena insularis. The sequence goes on along the minus strand of CM042691.1, from coordinate 374,146,387 downwards.
GGCTCTAGCAGCCAGCGCTCTCGACTGTCGACATTCCTCCGCGGGACGTCCTTGCCGCCTCCGCCGCGGCCAGAGGAGTTCTGGAGCCCGCCTGTGGGGGACTACCCGCCACCGTGGGACCGCCGCACCCGACGGTACTACCGCGTCGGGGAGTGCGAGCGCCGGTGGAGGGAGGGTCGCGACATCCAGCACAAGGATGTCTCCCTCCCCACCGGCTGGCACCTCAACCGGGACCGTGTCCCGATGCCGCCAGCGCCCAAGGCGGGCAGAGGGCTGGCGGAGGAGATCCACCGTCGGATCAGCAACCTTTCCCGGACCCAACAGTGGGAGAGGGGCTACCACTCCGGGGCGTACTGGATCAAGTTCCTCGAGTGGGAGCACAAGGTGCGCGGCGCCACCACCATCCGCCGCGACCTGTAGCCGGGGGAGGTCTACAAGATCCCCGACATCGATTCGAACGACGAGGGCACCCACAACCACTCTGACGCCGACCTCGGAAGTGAGGACGACAACAACGAGGACGACGACGTCGTCGTCAAACAGGAGCCGGTGGATGACGTCGCCGTGAACCTGCCCCCGGAGTACCGCGAGGTGCTGGCACGGGGCTACGACGATGACGCCTTCACCGAGCAGGCCATTGCGGCCAGCGCGCGCGAGGACGACGCCTTTTGGCGCGGCTACGAGGAGGCCCTCCAGCTCACTGGCATGGTGGCGCAGACAAACGCGCAGCTGCCTCCACTGCCTGGATGGGCGCCTCCGATCGCTCCGAAGGTGGGGATGGAGCTGGCGTATCTCCAGCATGGTTGGGCGTCGTGGCCTGGGCAGGTGATTAACCCGCCTGCGCCCGCTCCCGCTCCGGCCCTGCCGCCGCCCAACCTCTGGACGCCGCCGAAGTACATCGACCTCGACCCGTAGGTGGACGAGACGGCGCCAGCGCGTGAAGATTGATAGCTAGGGCTAGTAGTTTAAATTCTTTTTATATTTTAAATGTAAATTAAGTATGAAATTTGCCAGTTTATGCCGCGAACCGTTTGTGTTTGAATTTGCAAAAAAAAATGCCGCGATAGGTCGGCGCGGCTGGCCAAACAGGCCGGACCCCTCCCCAAATCAACTGCGGACCGACCCAAATGGACCGTTTGGGGCAACCGGATGGATCGGTTGCAAGGAGCATTAAACAACACGTAGAAAACAGTAAGGACAACCCTACGCGTCCCCCGGGGGATATGTGGTTTTTATCCCCCGGGTCCCCAGCCAACCACGTGTCCGTTTTTTGAATTCAAAATCCCGCTTTTGCTACATTTGCCCCGCTTTTGCTACATTGTAGCAAAAAAGGTTCAGTCCAGAAAATAAAAAACAGTGGACCTCGCCGAGATTTCGCGGAGACCTCGCCGCGACCGTGTAGCAAAAAGTTATGCTAATGTAGCAAACCCGACCTCACCGGAGACTTCACGAGGCTTTCGCTAGACCTCACCGGAGACCGTGTAGCAAAAACGTTACGCTATTGTAGCAAAAATGCAAAACGGTGGTAGCAAAAAAATTGAACTAATGTAGCAAAATCGACTTCGCCGGAGAATTGCCGGGAGATCTCGCCGGAGACCTCGCCGGATACTTCGTAGCAAGAAGTTTGTGCTATTGTAGCAGAATCAGAAAACATATGTAGCAATATAATTATGCTAATGTAGCAAAAACCGACTTCTCCGGAGCAAAAACTTGTAAGAAAAATGCCATGTAGCAGCGCCGCCGCAGTAGCAACACCGAAGCCGTATGTAGCAGGGCGCGGTCGTCATGTGTAGGGCCTCTCGAAGGTAGCACCACCTTCACCGCAAGGTAGCAACGATCACCATAGGTAGCAACACCGTAAGTCGATGTAGCATGTTCGGTCATGGTGTGTAGCATCCCGCCGTCCGCACATAGCAATGCTGCCAACGTTGGAGAAGCACGCATTCATGGGCGATACCATGGAGGTGGCGAGCAGCGGCAGCTGCAGTGGTGGAGGCGGAGGGTCTGTCTCTGCAGCAAGAACGGCGACGAGCCACGATCCTCCTCGACGCCATGGCGTGGCGGAATGCCAGCGCCCCATGGCGCGGCAGAGCGGAGCAGCGGGTCCTCCCATGGCGGGCGGGCGGAGGCGGAGCTGGAGCGCGGAGGCGGAGGGTCCGCCCATGGCGTCCCCATGGTGCGCGGAGCGATCGCGGTGGAGACGGGGCAGCGTGGTACCCTCCAGCGCTCAACCGAGAGGACGGCCGGGCGCGGCAGGACGAGGGCGACGCCAGCGTCGGCGGCGGCGGCGATGGCTGATGCAAGGGGAAAACACGGGATAGAGCTAGCTAGGAGGAAATAAGATTAGTGAGGCCCACCACGAGTCAAACCGTAGCCCACCACGAGTCCTCAGTGTGCAACGCAACGGAAGGACGCGACCCGGGGGATCAGATCATTCGATCCCCCGGGGGAACCGTATCATTTTCCAAACAGTAAGCTGATGGAGAGCGTCGATTCAGTAAACAGGATCCACCGGTCGACTTTTCTTTTGAAAATTTCAAATTTAAGGATTCAAAAAATACAAAAAAATATTGTGATGTAGATAATGATTTATAATACGCGCATGCAAAAAAAGATGAGAAAATTTTCATATTCTGGCCTCGGCAAGAAAGAGAACATTTCAAATCTGGGAGAGAACATTTCATTTTCCGTAAGCTGATGTGTCTAAAACTATATACTATTCCCTTCGTTTTAAACTATAAAATATTTTGGCTTTTTATATAACACATATATCTAAATATCTTTTAGTGTGTAGATTTGGATCAAAATGAGTGAAACTACTCTAAAACATGTCTAAATACATATATTTTGTAAAAAGTCTAAAATATTTTATATTTTGAAACGGATGGAGTACATGTTTGTTTACTTTCTGACTTTTGTATCATAGCTGTTGGCTTTAAAATATCATGTTGTCTTTCGGAGCAATACCACTTTCAGGGTATCGATTTGAGATTTCATGAATAAATAACGAGAAAAATCCTTATTTGACACTGCTTTCAAATGCGATTCCTTATTTGACACTGGAAATTTTCCAGTTCCCTATTTGACACTAGGTGTAAATTCTTTTTCCTCATTTTCCTCACATGACACTCTGGTACATTTGGATAAGTGGCGGTGTTAATTGGGGACCGAAAAAGACGTTTTTGTCCTCAATGCATAATGGGACCAAAATTATTTACAAGACAAATGCTGTTATACTGTGATGTATTTTGGTCCGTGCGATGATGAATTTCATCAGATTGCACACACCAAGTGGATCACGTCATGGTCTCCAGCCTTCATGTTGCCATGCATGTGCACATAACTCTTTTCGGGTTTGGTCTACCACCCGCAGGGACCCTTTGGTTCATGGCACAAGCAGGCACCAACGCCGCTGCTAGGGTTCAGTACAGCCTCGCTCGCGGATGCCGGACGGTAAAGATGTCGTCCTAGGCATAGCCTCTACTTCACGAGTGTGTTTGCGTGCGGCATGCATGGCCGCCGCGTCGAGCCTGGACAGTTGACACGCACGCTAAAGGCCGAAGGCCTTAATTGATCTAGCATCATGGCAATCCAACTAGTTACGCACCAGTTTCAAGGTATAAATCAAGGAAAGTCCAAAGTCTGACGAGCCACTAATCCACAAACTAGTAGTAGTACTTGCAAAACACACCGTTAGGATTGTTCTGGTTCAATCGGGACAGAGTGGACAGGTAGCGACTAACCTAGGGATATTTTGGTCCAGGTGGAATTTTTTTGACAGAATAATCTAACAGAACCAACGGCGGTGTCATTTAAGGCAAATATTTTACCATAGGTGTCAAATAAGGAACTGGAAATTTTCTAGCGTCAAATAAGGCATCATATTTAAAAGTAATATCAAATAAAGAATTTTCTCAACAGTCTTATTTAAAATAAAGAAGATGCAATCCAACTTAACACTCTCCAACATGTTTGGCCCCTCAACAAAAAAAAGTTGTCGCCCTTTCATAATGCACACATAGCATGAATCAATCTTTAATTTGTCTATGTGGTGCGTTGATCTACTACAAAAACAACAATATAACTGAGAAAAACGGGACTAGATAGCAAACTACAATGTCCCTCTTTTCTTGTGTTTTGGCTCATAGATATAGATCTACCAATTAGGGTAAAATGCAAAAAACACATTTTAAAACGTAAAATGATCACACACACGTCCATATATTCCATGTCGCATGCAAAGTTTCACGGAAAAGAACATCATTGTGTACTTTAAAAAAATAGAAGAATATTTCGTGAATTGTTGTATTAGAGCATCAAAAATTGTCTTTTTACACAAATCACAATTAATTTTTGCGGAACTTTATTAGACAATTTGGTCCATCTACATCTATGAACAAAAATGGGTTTTCGTCTTTTCCCATGCTTCCATCATGCATATAAGTGGTAGTTTTGTTTTTGTATCAACCATGTCATTTTGTCGTATCTACCATGTTGCATCAGGTTCTTTGAAGCGTGGCAGAGTAAAATCCTAACATTTTTCGAAAAGGCATCATTCCATCTGTCGATTGCACCGATCGAGTGTTTTCTCTGTCTAATTCGCCCATGCTAGAGAAGTGGTGTCGTGTTAAAGATACTTGGGTAGACACACCGGAAGTGATATAATCAGTGTATTACTACCCTGAGTAAGAGGAACTGGTACCGTGAAACTCTCCATTTTGTGGAAGAAGCAACCGATTATAGAGTACATTACTTTGTTTCATGTGAACTGTGATGGGCTCATATCAGAAATCCTCCATGAAACACCGATAACCCCATAAAATTCTAGTTGCTCCCTCTACGGTTTTGTCTCCGGTGCTCGATCTGTTGTGGATCCAGGTGGAATAGTGAGCTTCACACATAAGCCACCCACTACTTGACGCCGATTGGCCCTTCCTTCCTACTAACTCGAGAACCACACCGATCGGCATGAGAGCGAGTCAGACCACTTTTTCTTCCCATCCAAGTATGTTGGCATATCGAAGCATCATTATCGCCACAAACACAACATTGTGGCTTAATATCTCATAATGAGGTAAATTTTAACATTTCTCTTGTATTTATACTAAACATTTTTACCTTTTTCTTCAATATACCGTTTTACTAAATGTGTGTTTGTTCTTAATACAATATTATGTAGTAATTAAGCTTGTATTTTTTATTCATATTGAAACCAACTATCTAAATGTGGTTTCTTATTCATTTGAATACTTGTTTTACGCAACTGTACTTTTGTTCCATGAACATAACATTAGCTTCACTTGAGAAATAACTATTCCCAAGTCAAAATAAGAACCATATATAATGTGGACACACCAAATAATTACAAAGATCAAGACATGATGACTACTGATATATCTACTAAGAAATAACTATGTTTAAGTCACCACTAAGGACCATACGATCTAATCACGAGATCCGCGCAAGTCTAGAAGAAGTTGTGAAGATCCTTAGACGAATATGCATGTCATTAGCTAACTATTTCCAAGTCCCTAATCCATAATCATTCATTAACTTATTGTTTTTATTGTTAACATATTATAAAAGCTTCTAGTAATGTTGCTTTTCCTGAATAACTATACTAAAAAACACAAAATTACATTCTTCCACATATAGTTTGTGCTCCTTAAATTTTAAAGTTGATTTATAAGTGGTCATTTCTATAAATATATTTAAATTCCTTGGTACATGATTTAGAGCTTAAAAGTCTTATTAAATATCTTGAAGTTTCTAGCTTAACCTTAACAAGTCGGCTGTCTTTGGAATAATGCTCCCACACTTTATTGTTTGTTTCCTCTTTTTTAGTCAAATACGACTTTTCACATTAGGTATAGCTCAGCCTCCTAAGTTTTTGGTGACTACTGACATAAGTTTAAGACAAAAAGTATGCGAATAAAGTATATAAACATTTTTTAGTAGATACACTAGAAGAGTATTCGTCTTTGGCGAAAAGTGTAGAAAAAGAAGATAGTTTTGAAGTTCTTATAAAAAAAAGAGATTGAGAAAAAGAAAAATATGAGAAAAGAGGAAAGAGAGAAAAAGGCACCATATTCCCATGGTAAATAAGAAGAATGCTGATATGCTCATTGTATGCTTGCCTTGTCATTTTCATTATGGGATAGCTCCTATATCATGTGCAAGGGGTACCCCGTTGGCGGTTCTCTATGATACACATGTATTTACTATGAAAAGAACTTGCAAGTAACTAAACTTGAGTAGCATGAGGAGCGGCCCTTGTATTCAAGGGACATGAGATTGCCAACTTATACTTTGTCAAGCATATACTCTATAGTTTGTTCACTTTAACCTTAACCACTTTAAGATGCTTATGATAGGGGTAATGAGGGATAAAAGCTAACAAGTACCATAATCTTTGGAATCTCTTTATGAAACATGAAATCCCTGCTTCCCTTATGAAGGGTCTTTCTTCCACTTCTATATTGAGTCTCCACCTTCTACCTTTAGGCACCAGTTAAGAGAGCATAGCTGTCATTCTTAGTTCTATGTACATTGTCCCAAAACTTATTGATTGATGCATATTGTTGTTATTACTTGTTCTTGTGCTATTTGTATCTAGTCACTCTTATGAACTTTGAAGGTGTCCTATACATCTATTTGCTACTCCATGAGGGACAATCCGAATGCCACTATGCCATGTTTTCTGTGTGTGAAACAAACAAACGTTTTTCAATGCATGTTATTCATGATCTTTGTTTGTAACCTTTCATGTTGCATGCATAGTTACTTTGTTTTACTGTTAGAACTCCATCTTACATGCTCATGTTTAGAGTTCTTTGATCTCAGCTTTCAATGCTTGCAAATGGTTTGATCTTGATTCTGATGGTGCATGTCACCTCAAAATTATTATTTTTATCACTTACCTACTCGAGGACGAGAAGGAGTTAAGCTTGAGGATGCTTGATACGTCAGAAACGTATCTATAATTTATGTTCCATGCTTGCTTAGTATCTACTTTGCTTTGCTTTGTCCACACTTTGAGGTGTTTTTATATGTTTTCTAGTACTAACCTATTAACAAGTTGTCATCGTGCCAGTTGCCTTTTTCTTTTGTTTTTGGTTCCAGAAAAGCTAGTAAGGAAATATTCTCGGAATTGGATGGGACAAAAGCCAAAGTCAATATTTTACCGAGGAGAACACAGAGTATAGAGGAGAGACAGAGGGGAGCCATAGGGCGGCTGTACCCCCTAGGCACGAGCCCACCCTGGGCCGCGCCTGGGCAAGGTGTGGCCCCCCTGGCCACTCTCCTACCTCGCCTCTTCGCCTATAAGAAGCCCCCGATGCCTAAACCCTAAATACCCAATCAATATTCCACGAACCCATCTGTAGCCGCCGCCACCATCGTCCCTAGATCGGGGGGATCCGAATCTCTTCTCGGCACCCTACCGGAGGGGAGATCATCCTGGAGGCCTGTTCTTCATCATGCTAGCCTCCGAAATGAAGTGTGAGTAGTTCCACCTTGGACTACGGGTCCATGTAGTAGCTAGATGGTTGTATCTCCTCCTTTGTGCTTTCATGTCTAGATCTTGTGAGCTCCATTCATGATCAAGATCTCATCTATTTGTAATCATGCATGTTGTGTTTGCGGGGATCCGATGGATATTGAGATTACTATGTCAGATTGATTAATGGTTTTGTCTTATTGATTCTCTCATGTCTGTGTTGTTTGTGATCTTACATGCTCTCCGTTGTTAGTAGCTATCTTGGCCAAGTAGTTGCTAGTGACTCCAAGAGAGGGTATTTATGCTCGATAGTGGGTTCATGCCTCTATTTAATCTAAGGGAAGTGAAAGAAATCTCTAAGGTTGTAGATGTGCTGTTGCTACTAGGGAGAAAACAACGGTCTCTTGTTCATGAAACAAGTGGATGATACGTCTGAAACGTATCTATAATTTTTTATGCTCCATGCTTGTTTAGTATCTACTTTGCTTTGCTTTGTCTACACTTTGAGGTGTTTTTATATCTTTTCTGAAAATAACCTATTAACAAGTTGCCACAGTGCCAGTTGCCTATTTTCTTCTGTTTTTGGTTCCAGAAAGGCAGAAAATCAATATTCTCGGAATTGGACGGGACAAAAGCCAAAGTCAATATTTTACCGTGGGGGACACGAAGCCAGAAGACGAGACGGAGAAGCCCCCGCGCCTGGGTAGGGTACGGGGTCGCTGGCCGCCTCCTAGCCTCGCCTCTTCGCCTATAAGAAGCCCCCGATGCAGAAACCCTAGGCACCCGATCAAAACTCCACGAAACCTTCTGTAGCCTCCGCCACCATCGTCCCTAGATCGGGGGATCTGAAGTTCTTCCTGGCACCCTGCAGGAGGGGAAATCCACCCGAAGGCCTTCTCTCCGGTATGAAGCGTGAGTAGTTCCACCTTGGACTATGGGTCCATGTAGTAGCTAGATGGTTGTATCTCCTCCTTGCGCTTTCATGTATATATCTTGTGAGCTCCGTTCATGATCAAGATCTAATCTATTTGTAATCATGCATGTTGTGTTTGCGGGGATCCGATGGATATGAGATTACTATGTCAGATTTATCAATGGTTTTGTCTATTTGATACTATCATGTCTGTGTTGTTTGTGATCTTGCATGCTCTCTGTTGTTAGTAGCTATCTTGTCCAAGTAGTTGCTAGTGACTCCAAGAGGGGGTATTTATGCTCGATAGTGGGTTCATGCCTCTAGTTTCCAAGGGAAGTGACAGAAATCTCTTCGGTTGTAGATGTGTTGTTTCTACTAGGGAGAAAACAACGGTCTCTTGTTCATAGAACAAGTGGATTGTTTACCTTACACACTTTGCTTAAAGCAGTTGTCTGTTGCTTGCAACTTAATACTGGAGGGGGTTCGGATGATAACCTGAAGGTGGACTTCTAGTCATAGATGCAGTTGGATGGCGGTCTATGCATATTGTTGTATTGTCCAATCGAATCTCATAGGATCTTTTTGTCTGTTATTGCATTGTTATGCCTTGCTCAGTTCCTGACAATTGCCCTGCTGTAATTTGTTTACCCTTCATGCCATGTTGTTTATCTAAGGAGAGCACCTCTAGTGAACTATGGACCCCGGTCAAATCTTTACCATTGATATATTTTCCACTGTTACTTGTTTACCTGCTACAAACCATTACCTTCCACACCATATGTTTAATCCTTTGTTACATCAACCGGTGAGATTGACAACCTCACTGTTAGTTGGGGCAAAGTCTTAAGTTTGTGTTGTGCAGGTCTCCACGTTGCTTGCAACACCTTTGGGGCATTTCATTCCTCCTACGAGTTCGATAACCTTGGTTTCTTACTGAGGGAAACTTGCATGCTGAACTGCATCATACCTTCCGCTTGGGGTCTCCCAACAAAGTGTTGCTGCACTCATCAAGCTTTTTTCTGGCGTCGTTGCTGGGGAGGCTAAGGACGTCTTCACAAGGGGAGTCCTCCTCAACCTTTCTCTTTACTTTGTTTTTAGTTTGCTTATTTTTTTTTGCTTGGTTTTGTTTGCCTCTTTTTATAAAAAAATTAGTTCCTACTCTAGTTGTTGGTCTGTTGTTGCCTTGCTTGGTCATGCTTTCTATCAATGGATGGTTTCTTTGAAAGTAGTTCTTATTGGCAAGGTGGGTTCACGGAAGAACAAAAGTATTATTATAAGGAACACCGTTTGTCACAAAAAGGGAAACACTTATGGGAGCATATTGATAAGTTGAATACTATTGCTAGAGAGGTGTGCTCCACTTATAATGTTACTTATTGCTTTGATAAAACTTGTTGCTGTAGGAGGTATAAACACCTCCCTTTTCAATGTGAGTATAATGATAATGTTACCATATCCTCCTATGTTAAAGGAAATTATGACTTTTATGATGTGGAAAAAATTAAAGAATTTATTGCCTCCAAGGGTGCATTTGAACTTGCCAGTTTGCTTGAAAATACTGATGATGCACCTTATAAACATGAGGTTTTTGAGATACTTAAATTTTACTTTCATAATTACAAGGAAGAAAATGGCTATATTCTTGAATATTTTAATAGGTGTTTTCCACATTTGGAAGAGACTAATGCCTTGTAGGAGCCTATGGAAGAAATTGCTGAAACTGAAAGCTCATTAGATGAAAAAGAGGAGGAGAGTGATGGTCAAGAGGAGGAAGAATGGATCTACCCATGTCTACCTTCTAATGAGAGTAACTCTTTATCCCTTACATTATTTGATTGTCCCCCATGCTTACCAAAAGAGGATGAATGTTATGTTCTTGTGGATACTTTTGAAATATCTACTTTGGGTAAAACTTGTGAAAGTTTTAATCCCACTATTTTTGAGCTTGATATAAATTATGTGTTTGTAGCTCATGAAAAGCCTGCTTTATGTGATAGTTATATTGTTGAGTTTATTCATGAGGCTACTGAAAATTATTATGAGAGAGGAAAATATGGTTGTAGAAATTTTCGTGGTACTGAAACACCTCTCTATTTGCTGAAAGTTTTGAAGTTACTCTTGTTTCATCTTCCTATGCCTGTCACTTTGTTCTTTGTGAATTTATTTGCATACAAGATTCCTATGCATAGGAAGTGGGTTAGACTTAAATGTGTTCTGAATTTGCTTCTTGATGCTCTCTTTTAATTTAATTCATATTCTTATGTGAGTATCTTCTCAAACTATCAAGCCTAACTTAAAGACGTTAAAGAAAAGTACTTGTTGGGAGATAACCCAAGAGTTTCCTTGAGTCTTGGAATTTATTACTTCAGTAATGACCTCTCCTTATCCTTTTTGTTTGCTTTTTGTGCCAAGAATGATCTCTAATGAGAGGGAAGTAAGATTTGGGGAGTTGATGTCCCGAAACAGATTTCTATCCTCCACCAAATAACTTCGTGAGGTGTATCTGTAACTAGAATTGAGCTGAAAATTTACGAATAAATCCCCCAGTATGTTAGATAACTTTCGTTAGTTCAACACATTTTTATTTGAGCAACAGAAGGTCTTCGAAAAATCGATTTCTACTTGCTGGTCTGTTTTGATAGATTTCTGCCATTATTTGCATTTGCTTCTTATTGATTCCTTTTTGAGTTCTTTTTAGGGGAATTGAGCTTTCTGAAGGAGTTGCTACAGTAGCATGTGTTTTTAGTGAAAAGTCTTGCTGTTCCAAAGCTTTACCTAAGGGTCTAATATCTTTTGAATACACTAATGTTGCTAATGAAGATTGTGTGAAGTTTTATATGGAGGAAAAATTTCAGGTGTAGAGAAAGAATGATGTAATGAGATGAAGAATGGACAAAAGATCAAGCTTGGGGATGCCACTCCGATGTAACCCAAAGAAATATCCAAGAGGTACAAGCGTCAAAGATTGGGGATGCCCAAGGCATCGCCTTCTTCATCAATAAAAAGCTTAGGTCTGTCTAGACACTTCATTTTTATTGTTTCATGCACTGTCGTATTGTCCTTGGAGCGTCTTAGTTTTCGTTTGGTTTGCTTAGTTTGTTTAGTTTGCTTGAATAAAGTAGTTTGGAACCCCATTCTCGCTGTGTTGTTTTGCAAATAAGTTGCTTGGTGTTGGAAAGGAGTAGTAAGTTCTTGCTTAAAAGTACAAGAGGACCTTGCATTGACTGTGACTTAGACTTTAGCATGACATGCTAGGTGTTTTTTTGACCTTATGCTTAGTGATTATTGCTGTAGCATTTCTTGTTCCAAACAATTGGGATTGCTTAGTGTGCCTTGAAAAAATTATGCGTTGTTTTAGCATGCAAAAGCATAGTATTGTGGAATTCTCCTTTGATGCTTTGTTTGGGTTGACTTGGCACATGCTCACACGATGTTTTGACTATGAACAAGTTACCATAGCCTATATGATCATTTAGTCCTTGACTTGTAGTACCACTCTATGCTTTGATTAGTAATATTTTGTTCCTCTACATGATTATGACCATTATTGCTCTCGTAGTTGGTTGATCCCAGTCTTTTGCTAGCCTCCACTTGTATGAGTAAGCTCTACTCATGATTCCAACTCCCAAGAAACCAAGTTGTTCCAAAGTTTCCACTATAAATTCCTATGCATGGTGTGTTACACTATTCCAAGTATATTCTTGTTTTCATCTATCTTCCAACTAAAAAGTATTTTGTTATGTGAAAACTTAGTGATTAAAGCCTTCACAAACTTGATGGCACACTTTATATTTTTTTGCCCCTAATAAACTTGAACCATTGTGTCATCTTTGTTGTATATGCTTGCACTTATACGTTGGAATTAGCAGAACTGTATAGTCACAGGTAACATTTTCAACATTTCACTTGTACTTTTTACTCAGTTGATATCATGCTATTTGGTCTATGGATGTCACCGGTGTGAAATAAAGAGGGAACTTGTAAGTCTATGGAGTATGTATTTTGTGTTAGAGAAATGCCTAGGCCGCTAGCCTAAGCCATGCCTAATCATGGTGGAAACTTGCAGCATCACCATAGTGAGATATCTATGAAGCATCCTCAATAAAAAGCTATGCATATAGTAAATAAAAAGATTGCTGAGATGCTCATTGTCTGCTTGCCTTGTCATTTTGGTTATGGGATAGCTCTTGTACCATGTGCAAGGGGTACCTGTTATGCGATTCTCTATGATATGCATGTACTTACAATGACAAGAACTTACAGGTGACTGAAGTTGATTAGCATGAGGTGTGGCCCTCGTATTCAAGGGACTTGAGATTGCCAACTTATACTTTGTCAAGCATATACTCCATCTTTGTTCACTTTAACCTTAATCACTTCAAGATGCTTATGATAGGGGCAATGAGGGCTGAAAGCTAACAAGTACCATAATTTTTGGAAGCTCTTTTTGAAACTTGAAATCCCTTCTTCCCTTTGTAAAGGGCCTTTCTCCCACCATTATTTGAGTCTTCACCTTCTACCTTTAGGCACCATTAAGAGAGCATAGTTGTCATTCTATGTGCAGTATCCCAAAACTTATTGATTGATGCATATTGTGATATTACTTGTTCTTGTGCTACTTGTTTCTAGTCACCCTTGTGAACTTTCAAGGTGTCCTATGCATTTATTTGCTACTCTATGAGGGACAAGATGATTGCCACTATGCTATGTTTTCTGTATGTGAAACAAACAAATGTTTTTCAATGCATGTTATTCATGCTATTTTTTTGTAGCCCTTCATGTTGCATGCATAGTTACTATGTCCTATTGTTAGATCTCCATCTTTCAGGCACATGTTTAGAGTTCTTTGTTCCTAGCTTTCAATGCTTGCAAATGGTTTGATCTTGGTTCTAATGGTGCATGTCACCTCAAAAATTATTCTTTTTATCACTTACCTGCTCGAGGACGAGCAGGAGTTAAGCTTGAGCATGCTTGATACGTCGGAAACGTATCTATAATTTTTTATGCTCCATGCTTGTTTAGTATCTACTTTGCTTTGCTTTGTCTACACTTTGAGGTGTTTTTATATCTTTTCTGAAACTAACCTATTAACAAGTTGCCACAGTTCCAGTTGCCTGTTTTCTTCCGTTTTTGGTTCGAGAAAGGCAGAAAATCAATATTCTCGGAATTGGACGGGACAAAAGCCAAAGTCAATATTTTACCGTGGGGTACACTAAGCCAAAAGACGAGACGGAGAAGCAAACCAGGGCGGACAGACCCCCCTAGGCGCCGGTGGGCCCACCCCGCGCCTGGGTAGGGTGTGGGGCCCCTGGCCGCCTCCCAGCCTTGCCTCTTCGCATATAAGAAGCCCCCGATGCAGAAACCCTAGGCACCCAATCAAAACTCCACGAAACCTTCTATAGCCTCCGCCACCGTCCTCCATAGATCGGGGGGATCTGAAATTCTTCCTGGCTCCCTGCCGGAGGGGAAATCATCCCGGAGGCCTTCTCTCTGGTATGAAGCGTGAGTAGTTCCACCTTGGACTATGGGTCCATGTAGTAGCTAGATGGTTGTATCTCCTCCTTATGCTTTCATGTATAGATCTTGTGAGCTCCGTTCATGATCAAGATCTAATCTATTTGTAATCATGCATGTTGTGTTTGCGGGGATCCGATGGATATTGAGATTACTATGTCAGATTGATTAATGGTTTTGTCTTTATGATTCTATCATGTCTGTGTTGTTTGTGATCTTGCATGCTCTCCGTTGTTAGTAGCTATCTTGGCCAAGTAGTTGCTAGTGACTCCAAGAGGGGGTATTTATGCTCGATACTGCGTTCATGCCTCCAGTTTCCAAGGGAAGTGACAGAAATCTCTTCGGTTGTAGATGTGTTGTTGCCACTAGGGAGAAAACAACGGTCTCTTGTTCATGGAACAAGTGGATTGTTTACCTTACACACTTTGCTTAAAGCAGTTGTCTGTTGCTTGCAACTTAATACTGGAGGGGGTTCGGATGATAACCCAAAGGTGGACTTCTAGTCATAGATGCAATTGTATGGCGGTTTATGTATCTTGTTGTATTTCCCAATCGAATCTCATAGGATCTTGATGTCTAGTATTGCATTGTTATGTCTTGCTCAGCCTTGTCAATTGTCCTGCTGTAATTTGTTTATCCTGCATGTCATGTTTGTTTATATAAGGAGAACACCTATAGTGAACTATGGACCCCGGTCCAATCTTTACCATTGATACATCCTCCAATGTTACTGATTACTTTCTGCAAGCCACTATCACCTTCCACACCATATAGTTAATCCTTTGTTTTCAGCAAACCGGTGAGATTGATAACCTCACTGTTCATTGGGGCAAAGTCTTGAGTTTGTGTTGTGCAGGTTTCCAAGCTTCTAGCAACACCTTGGGGTCGTTTCCTTCCTCCTACTGGTTCGATAATCTTGGTTTCTTACCGAGGGAAAACTTGTTGCTGTGCTCATCACACCTTTCTCTTGGGGTCTCCCAACAAAGCTCTGCGTTCAACCAGTGCATCATCACGCTTATCTACGCGCAGTAGCTGCGGATCCGCCGCCATCGCACCTCCCTGCAACTTCCCCGAGCTCGCCGATGCGGGAATTGAAGCGAGCTGCCCGCACGGCGCTTCTTTTTCGCGCCGCCGCCGCGCCTCGGCCATCTCAGAGCTGCCGTGGAGCCGTGCTTCCCTCGACGACCGCCATGTACTCCTCAAGCCGAAACGCTAGTTGGCCATCTCGAAGCTTGAGGAAGATGAGAATTTATTTGGGTTTGTTTGATCTTTTTGATCCTACAGTTCACTGTGAAACATGTTTGTGTCGGTGTCGCGTGCTGTATTTTGCCGCGTTCGTTGGGTTTTTTTTCTCTATTTTTGTGCGCCACTTTTAGCGCTTCCGCCGGAGAAGAATCACAGTGCCGCATGCTAAAACTAAATCGCTCGCTGCATAGCAATTTTAGCGTGTGGCGTTTTGCATGCGGCGTTTTTGCAGCCTCTGTTGGAGTTGCTCTAACCCAGCAGGAGAGTTAACGCAATTGTGTGGTATTGAGAATTTCGTGAGGGAAGATAAGGATAAGATGGACGAGCAGTTGGTGGGCTCACATGAGACGTGATTTTTTTCACAAATCCTGGGGCATCGCACGGATAATCTCCGCTGGTGTGGCGCATATTGTTATTTTTTTGCTTCATTCTTTTTGGGTGTTGGCTTGTATATAAAAAAAGGAGAGAGTGCATGTAGTTCTCTAGTAAAAAGAAGAAGGGTAAGCAACCATGAGCATGAGACTCAATATCCATTCTTCAGCGGCAACCAACATATTGGTTGGTTATGAGCCCGGTCATGGTGGAACCTGCTCGACATGCTAACTTCCAATCTCCTCCACTCACTGCGGCAGTACATGTTGCGATGGCTTCGCCAGGAATGTCCAGGAACTCCGTCAGAATAGCACCAGGGTAATTTTTCTCCTGCCTCCTAGTACTTTGTTCCTGGTAAAGAAATGTTGTACATTATCTGTGATCTTTTGAACTAAAATTGCTGAGAATTTGTGTTCGTGGTGTTGATTTTATCCATCGCGTGACCATCGCAACTGCTGACATTTCTCTGACCTAATGTATGATCTAGGGTAGTGAACCGTAATAAATAAGTGAAATACACGTTTATACCGAATTACACCATTGAACACAAACAATTATACTAGCTCTAGTAGAGATCACCAAACACACTAGGCGACAGGGATACCGAGCTCGCTATTGCCCGGGCTATAAAAGTGTTTTTGTTATTATGTATTTATATTAAACTTTTTTACATTTCATTTTATTATATATTGTCACTAAAATGTGTTCTTTCTTAACACAATATCAGCTAGTACTTTTCCTATTATTTGTACTAAAACTAACAATGTTATTAATATTAAGAAAAAATGTTGTTTCTTATAGATCTACAATAGTTCTTCTCAACCATACTTTTGTTCCATATAGACGCAAATTTACTTATTTCTCATACACGAAAGAAATAACTATTGCTAAGCCACTGCTATGAACTAATATGACCTAAATACGAGACTCGCGTGAGTACACAAAGATTCGTGGAGATCTTGACAGGACGACTATCAGTCTCTACTAGGAACTAATTATTTGTAAGTTACCTCTAAGACTAGAAATGAGACTTGTGGAAGTACAAAATAAGTTGTGAAGATCTTGATACTATCTATGTTGACTATGAAATAATTATTTATAGTTAAGTATTCTAATATGGAATCACACCCTTAACTTGTTATTTTAGCTCTCGATGTATTATAGAAGCTTCTTCTTAACTGATTCTCTCTGAACATCTATACTTAAAAACATGGCATACTATTTTTCCACAAGTATTTTGTGCTACTTAGATATTTTAAAGTGTATTTATAAGTGGTCGTGTCTATTCATATATTTAAATACTATATATTATTTAAACATTAAAGTTTAATACATATCGTGACAGAACTTTCTAGCTTAATGTCAACAAGTGGGTTTTTTTTCACAAGACAAGTGGGTTGTCTTTGAAACAATTCCCCCTCACTTTTTAGTATGTCTTGTATTTCTTAGTCAAATATGGTTTTCACACTATTGGTGTTTTCGGTACTAATTGGTAGCATGTGTTCAATTTTATCTTGGCCTCCTAAATTTAATTTGATGATTAGTGGCATATGATTAATCATGTACTCCTTCCATAAAGTAGTATGCTTTGGTAAACTAAGTTTGCCAAAACATACTAGTGCATTATGAAACGAAGGATGTACTTCTATGTGATAATTTTGTAGCCCTACAATGGAAGAGTGACTGTCTTCGCAAAAAGTGAAAGAGGTCAGACAATTTTTTCGAAGGTTGCTGAGAAACATGTATATGAGAAGATTCTAGCCGATTGGAGCCACAAAATTGACACTCCTCGCGTCGTGTGGTGGGCAGCTCGTATGACCTCTCAATTACCGGTCTACATGTTGTGAGAGAGACTAGTACAGATTCGGCTGAGCTGCTTTACACGAGATGAGTTCAGTGCTCTACTACTATTGGTGGCATGTCGTGTCCAATCCAAGGCAGGAACCAGGAAGTGATCAATCAGTGTGGTACTGGACGTGGACGGTGAGATGCGAAGGTAAGAGTGCACCGGATCACCGATCCTCTTTCAGACGCGGGGCGATGATTCACTTTCACGTGCTCGGGGAAAGCGCGGCAAAAGGAAGGAATCCTCTTTCGAGTACGCCAAGCTACGCTAATTCGAGGGTGACTAGCGGCTTTGTGCGCTTAAATTGCCACGAGATGTTCCTTGAACCTGTACGCCTGTTGGGTTTTCTTGCAGATGGATATGGGTATCTGGATGTGGAATCTCGGATATCGATCTGAAAATCCAAATGGAATATTTTACGGATGGAGTATTGGGTCGTGTGAGCGTGACTCAGCTTTGTCGGACAGGTTGGATTTGATGGTCAGAGTTGTCCACACAGACCAACAAAACCCCGGCTTTGCTTGACCTATTTTTGAAAGAAAGGCAAACGATTTGTCTTAATTCGCTGAATAAGAAGAAACAATGTACTTATCACAATAGTAAAATGCCCGCAAACTAACCCTGAAATAAATTAAAAGGCTAATCATGAAAACTTACGTAACGTCTCATGGGGAGAGGTCCAGCCTATGTTCGCATTATAGCACGGGTCTCATCTTTTGTGTTCAGGGCCACACACATCTCACACGAATCCAGCAGTCCAGGTACTGTCGGGGAAAATATAAAGACCCTGACGACAAACGTGCAGGCAACTTGGCACATCACACAGTACGGGCGTCGGTTTGATCGCTCCGGAGCAATTCTTGTGGCCAAAAACAGTCGATGCCTCCACTGTAGTATCTGCAAAAGAATTGACATGAATGAACTAAAAGAGTCACGCACCATGGCCATAGCTTCTTGGTCGAGCAAAGCCCGTGCGGTGCCGGTGGCGGCGGTTTCTCTTGGTTGTCTGCTAGCATGGAGGGTGGCCAGGGCGGATCTGACAGGCGGCAGCAACCTAACGCGACGACCATGTGATCCTCGGCGCAGCGGGCCGGCGAGCTGCAGCTGCGGTGGGTTCTCGTGGTGGAGGTGGCGGGGCTCCGCGGTGCTGCAGCTTCTCCCATGGACGAAGGCAGCGGCTGCTGGAGCGTCTCCTTGAGATCCTCGCCGGCGGAGAGGCAGGGCTCGCGGCGGCGATCTCGACCGGAGTCAGGGACGACGGCTGGGTCGGCCGGCAACCACACGACTGCGGGCAGGCGGAGCTGGCCTGGGTAGCGCTGGGCCTACCTCGGCCCAGATCTAGGCCCATTCGAGCCCGATCTGGGTTGGCGGGCCTGCTCCCTACGCAGGTTTCAGGGGCATCCGAGCCCATCCCCTGGCCACGTAGTGGTTGGGGTGCCGGATCCGGGCTAGGAGGCCTAGTTCTGGTGACCGCCTAGCAGCCCCGCCCCGCGGGTGCTATGAGTTTAATCGGCTGGTGCACCCTGCTAGTTGAACCCCCGGTTTCCGAGCGTTGCCTAGCTGTCTTGGTCTTTCTTGCCTGCTTTGGGGGGAGTGTTGTTGTGGCATGTTTTGCACCAGAGGGCGAGATCTCGGATGCCGGGACGGCGGCCTTGGAAGGTGGACTGCGCGGGTGGCTCGACGGCGGGCGACGTGGCGGTGGTGATGGCCGTCTCCTGGGGCCATGAGGGTGGCGAGGAGTGGGTGTCAGGGGTTCCTGGTGTTGGTGGCGTCTCGGCATGGTCAGTGCCTAGACCGTGTGGAAGCTCGGTTCAGGGATGGCTGTCGTCTAAGGTACCAGGTGCGGTGAAGGTTTTTCCGGGAGAAATCTCTGCGCTTTGGCGCCAACGGCGGCGACGTTTGCGGGTGTCGTGACCCTCTTGAGGGCGTCATTGTGGCTACCTCTCCGCATTAGGGCTTCAGGTGAAAACCCTAGACTTTTGTGGTCTCGGCGACGGTGGCGCTTGTTGTGTCGTCACCTCCTTGGGGGCGTTGTCGTGGAGCTCTGGTCTCCTTAGTCGATCGGCGTCTTTAGTGGCAAGCTTGATGCTTCCTAGTTCTTTTTTGCTTATCTTTTGATCTGCTTATAAGAGGAATTTCTCATCACCTTGTATCGGTTTGGCCGTTTGGATTTATTTATAAAGCGGGACGAAAGCCTATTTCGAGGAAGAGCAACCTCTGTAGGCATCACACTACCCGCACGAAACGAGAGGCACCTTCCTCCCCTGTTTTGAGAGTCTGCTCTGTTCTGCGAGCTCCTCCCCTTCTCGTCTCTGGCGGCGCCGCCGATTGGGGATGGGAGGGTGAGGATGCTCGTTGTGTAGTTCCTAGGTTTAGTTGTTCCGGCCCTTTGCCGGTATTTTGGAGTAGGTGTCTCTCGTCCTCTGGATGGATGAGACACATCTGGAGCACCATCTCTTTCTCCATTGAGCTTCCATGGTGGAAGCAAACGGCGGCGAGGTACAGCTCCAGGATCTCCAGGGATAAGGTCATCTCGGTGGTCACCTTCCTCTTCTGCGTCGTGACTGGTCTTCTCGTTCTCTCGGCTGGCCATGGCGGCGAGGGAGAGAGGGAGAAGATCTGTGTCACGCGTGGTCTTGGGGGTGACGGCCTCGATGTCGATCTCCGTTCTGCTTCTGAGGTGGATGTGGATGGGATCCCTATAGGGGCGTCCCTTCAATAAGCGTCTGGTTGGTGCTCTCATCGACGAGGTGGGAGGCTGCTCGGTGATGCTTTCTCTGGTCGGCCGTGGAGGCGAGGGGAGGAAGCAAAGCAGGCGGTTCTTCCCAGCTTCGTCGATGTGCAGCAGACATGCTTCCACCAACGTCTGCTGCACCATCGAGCTCATCACATGGTCGACTTGAGCGTCGCCATGATCTGTGGCCAAGGTGAAGGCCATCCAAGTCGCTGCCAAGACAGCGCATCCTCAACCTCCAAGATGGAGGCCCTGTTTTGAGATCCTTGCTGGCGCTTCACGCCTACCCACAGACAAGTGGTTCGTCGACGTGCAACAGACATGCGGCCACCAACATCTGCTGCACCATCGAGCTCATCACATGATCGATTTGAGTGTCTCCATGATCCGTGGCCAAGGTGAAGGCCATCCAAGTCGCTGCAAAGACAGCACATCCTCAACCTCCAAGATGGAGGCCCTGTTTCGAGATCCTTGTTGGCGCTTCACGCCTACCCGCAGACAAGTGGTTCATCCTTGGCAGCTGGTCGCAGGCGGTCGGCATCGGAGTCTCACCGCCGGTAGAGAAGACGCTGGACTTGATTGCTTTTGTTTTCTTTATCAAGGGTCTTTTGTGACAGTTTTTAGGACTGCTTTTCAGAGTTACTTTTCTCGAGATCCTATTTGTAAAATTTTCCCACCGCTTCAGAATTAATGTAGCATGTCGGGGTCTTTCAAGACCCCTTCCCCTTTAAAAAAAAAAGAGCAACCTCTGCCGTAGTCTTCATCTTGGCTGGATGTGGTGTCGGTAGGAAGTCTTGCTTAGTTTATCAGATTCTCTAAGTTAGAAAATACTTCCTCCGTTTTAAAATATAAGATGTTTTTAAAAAATTATATCTTGAAGCATTTTAGTATTTAAGGTTAGAAATAAAATGATTGAACCTACACACTAAAAGGCATCTAAATACATGTATTTTAAAAACTACTAAAACTTTTCATATTTTGGAACAGAGAGCGTACAAACCAAATCACAGGCCTTTTTGAGTGACTCTGGTAGTGGTGCACGCTATTTTTAAATATAAAATTGTATCAATACCAAATCAATTACAATTAAGAGCATTTATATGTGGATATATAATTGTAAATGCAGTACAACCCCTTTCCCTAAACTCGTATCAAACTCGTATAATCTCAAATACAAGGACGGCCCAAAACGCTTGATACCTCTTTGTTATTACTATAAATGGGTATATACATAGCCATATACAAAAACCCGTATAGCTCAACCTAATTATATGTCTTTCTAGCAATGTATATGTATTAATATGGTTGCACGTCAGATCATCGCCGGAGATGGCTATGGCCGGCAAGCTGGTAGTGGTGGCCGTTAGGTATGCCGAGGTGGTGGCGGTGACTCGGCCTGGCCTTGTGGGGGCGATGCGGTGGCACGGCCGGCATTGCGGCGGCAGCGTGCAGACTTGGCAGCTGCGCGGAGGCGGCACGCAAGCATGGTGGCGACGCATTGATCGGCCGGATGGTCCAGTGACATGTCTGGCGTCACGACTCATGACAGACTGTCTGGTGTATTTTCCGACGAGTAGTTCCGAACGACGAAATTTTAACAAGAGCAACTGAGTGTCACCGGACATGTTGCAGAATGTGCAAGACTGTTCGGCGGATTGTGCAAGACTATCCGGTGGAGAAGAATCACAGCGGCGGCGGCGGTTGTGATGATGGTCGCCAGTGATGCCGACTGCGATGATGGCCGGGGCGACGGTGATCGGCGGGGTCCTGTGTGGCAGTGGTGCGCTGGCCAGATGCCTATATGTCGCCATCTGTATACGTATACATGGATATACTCCATTTAGATACGGGTTTGGATATGTACGTAGACGGGCTTTTACGAGTTTAGGAGAGATGGAGTTGTACTGGAGCAAATCCCTTCTGAAAATATTACAATAAATGATATTTTTAGATATATGTTGTTCATCTGCGGCATATTTATTAAACATTTTGTGTATGTTCTTTAACAGTCGAAACTACATTAGATAAAAAAACATAAGAAAACACGAGCAGCAAATACCATGCTAAAAACTAAAGTTTTTATTCTTTGACTGTTGACCTTATCTTGATCTTGATGATTACGACATGTAGGACTAGGAGGTACCCTCGAAAGATTTTTTCCTTACTACAAACAAGTAAGTAATGTTAGGCTACATGTTGTCGAGAATGGAATTTTTTGTAGATTTATACTATACTGCTCCACAAAGAATACATACGATTAAAAAGGTAAATCCTAGACTAATGACACGATAGAATAAAGTACTACCTTGGCTATGATCAAGGCACACTTGCTGGAGGAGTTAGGCTTGTCCAAGCTTTAACCAAGTTGCACAGTGCGCCATACATTGTGACTGCAAACTGCCCCATCAAGCTTGACACCTTCTCGCGTTGCTGTTAAAATGATCAAAGCACAGGACAACCTATTAGCTACTTACCGAAAACTACATGTACACAATAAGGTAAAAATACACGCAAAAAATGAATAAAAAGGGTAGTTTTACCTCAATTGGACAGCTAGGATCGGTGTTCTCATTCATCCATTTGTCAAAACAATCTGGGAAATTCAGGTTTCAGCTGCAAAAAATAGCCTTCGGAAGTTGCTAATGGTTGCTAAAATCCTGTGTATAGTGGACTTAGTGTGGTAATGAGGCTGTCCCATAGGTTTTGCAAGGCCATGTACAACCGTACGCAAGGTGCCTAGATAGATGCTTAAGAAAATAAGCTAACATTTTATTAAGCACCGGTGCCTATCTGTGTAGAAAAGATGCCTGCCTAACTAGGGCTAATTTTTTTTAAGTAATACATTTTTTTATTCATTTTCATAAATAATACGCAAAACTGGGAATTTGCAACTCTGTCGGTCCGTCGTCCGTTCAACGGACGACAAGGCACTTTCGTTGGTTGAGGAGACGACAGGAGGAGTCGTCCGTTGAGGAGACGACGGCTGTGTGCTTCGGCCGTTGAGGAGACGACGGCACTGTTCGTCTGTTGGAAGGACGAAGGTTGCATTGCTCATGCAAATTGCACTGATCGGCAGTACTGCCGCTAAATAATCGTCCGCCGCTGTTTTCCTCGCCAATCCTTTCCGCCAAATTTTCCCGCGAGTACTCCCCGCCGATTTTTTCCGCCAGTATTTCCCGCCAATTTTTCCCGCCAGTACTTCCCGCCAATTTTTCCCGCCAGTACTCCCCGCCCTTTTTTCCCGCCACGACTTCCCGCCCTTTTTTCCCGCCTATTCGGTTCGGTGCCTCTATAAATCCGGGCAACACGATGTATCCTTTAACCCAGTTCATCTCTTCCTCCTCTTACTCTCTTATTTCCCTCCTCTCCTCTTGCTCTCGCATTTCCCCTCCACTCCTCTCCACTATGACCGACGCGTCTCCCTGGCCTGTAGATATGTCCATTGGGCTTTTCTTCATAGCCAGAACTGTTGAGATAGGCGATAAACCAGCCGACTGGGATACGTTGGTATCGAACCATGATGCTCTCGTTATACTTGGTAAGTCACTTCATCGAAGAGGGTGGAAACTGAAGACCCCAAATCAGGTACGAGCAGAGCTTCTCAGGATCAAGGCAAGGTGGGACAAGCTCACCTTCAAGAGTGAAGCTCGCATGATGGAGCGGACTAATGCACCTTGGTCCTGGATAGAAGATAGCGAAGATGAGGATGATATCTTCATGCCACCACCGGTTGGAAGCAAGGCAAGAGCTGAGTGGGACAAGAGACATGAGAAGAAGAAAGAGCAGGCCAAGAAGAGTCAAACTGACATGACGGAGCAGGTTGTGGCACGTAGGGCCTGGATAGAAGAGAGCGAAGATGAGGATGATATCTTCATGCCGCCACCCGTTGGAAGCAAGGCGAGAGATGAGTGGGACAAAAGGCAGGAGAAGAAAAAGTGCAGGCCAAGAAGAGCAAGTGCGAGGGATCGTCCAAGGGAAAGGGCGAGGCATCATCGAAGGGAAAGGGAAAGGCATCATGCTAGGGATAGATAGGACTCTTATTTATGTACCACAAGTTATGTTGAACTATGTTGCAAGTTATGTTGAGTAGTTTGTCGAATAAAATCATGAAATAATAGAATGATGTCTCATACATAGATAGGTAAATGACTGATACATAAGTAGATATCACTGATGTCGACGACGAGGTGGCGGAGGCCTCGGTGTACTCCATCCATATCTGTGGGGTGGCATCACATCACGGCGAGGTGCAGTTGACCCTTCACCTTGATCCTGTGTATCCTGTGTGGGGATAGGTGGTGGAGTACCTGGCTGATATTGGCTAAACCAGTCTACCTGCTCGTGATGTGTCTGCTGATGACGTCAGATCTTGTCCCATGTAACGGAGTCTCCTGCTAATGTACAAGAAATTAAGTACTGAACAATGGCATACTGCACCTAACAATAGTAGGAAGGGACACACTTACCATGAGGATGAGATTGTGGTTGATAAGCGAAGTCCATGTAGGGTATCGGCTGCTGATGCTGCCATTGTTCGAAAGTAATCTGGTTCTGCTGCAACTGGTCGATAGTAAACTGCGATTGCTGCCACGGTCGGCAACCGTGATTGCTGCCACCCGAGCCTCCAGCCTGGTCGGAGGTGGTGCTCTCGGCGGCGCGCTGTGAGAGTCATGGACGAGGCTCGTGGCGGAGTGGTGGAGAAATATGCTCTCGTGCCATCCTAAGCCTCCAAAGATGGTCTCGGAGAAGGTGGCTGCTCCATGGATCGACGTGGGCGGCTCGTCCACCGAGTGACGCGTGGGCGCTGCTGCGGATCGACGTGGCGCGCCTCCACCGAGTGACGCGGTGGGCGTTGTGCTTCTCGGTGTTGAACGACGCCCGAGACGCTGGTGCACGTGATGGCCGTAGATACGCGCAGCTTCTCCTCGACCCGCCGGGCAAAGGACTGAGCCTGCTGACGGGGCACAAGAGGAACGGTCGAAAGCGATCGTCCGTACTGAGCCACCTCAGTCTGTAGCTCCCACGTCATATCGGCCTGCATTTGTCTCATAGTTAGGTATGCACTACATAGGCACTCATGTTGATTATGCTCTAAATAAAGTACTTACCGGTGTTCGACTCAAAGGCTAGGGTATATCTCATCGTCATGTGCGTGTGGAATGGGACGTAGCCGTGTCATCGACATATACCTCTGTAAGTATCCGTTGAATAGCTCCATATCAAACGGGCCAGCGTGCCACACTTGTGTTGGTGCATTCTGCCACTCGTTGACGTAAATCTCCACCCGTTGGAGCCATTGAGTGGCGGTCTTGCTACTTTTCCGAGAGTACCTATCATTAGAATTTGTTAGACCATCATTAAAGAACATAGATGAAGTATAAGACGCATTCCTTATGTACATATATTTACTTACGCGTGCACGACATCTAGAAGGGGAACATCCGGACGCGGGGGATCTACCATCTGGCAAAGACCGAACTGCCGCATGACCCTTTGTTGAGACATCTCCTCAACTTGGCAATCAAAGATGATCTTCGATGTAGTCAGCCAATACTCTCGATCTCTAGTGCACATAATAGATAACCCGCCGGGATATCGTGCGTGTCGTGTCTGCAGGGTGTACGGCTCCCAAATCACGACATCCTCTTTCAGTGTGTCGAACTGCTCGATGAATGATGGATAGCATCTAACGACTTACTCTCCCGCGAAACGACACTGCATGACAAAATAGTTGTTAGTAACTTTCATACTGTAGTACCAGAAGTGCAATTTATTAAGACATTACACTGACCTTGCGACGGGTCCAGTGAGTTCCAAATGTAGGCAAGTCAATTTGCTCTTTGTCGAACAGCAGGTCAGAGTGGTAGACAATTGTTTGATGTTCCTGGTTGCCGACTATTTGATTGACACTTACTTCTGGACGGCCGATAGGGAACCTCTCCCATGACCACAATTGCAACAACAATAGGCATCCTAGCAAGGCAGAACTGTCCTTGGTTAACTGGCAAGCATTGCACATACCTCGGTACGTAGCTGCTAAGACAGCTGAACCCCAACTCCACTGGGTGCATTCTTCCTGGCACGTCGCCTCCGCGATCCCTCTAGCAAAATGGATGTATCGCGCACTAATGGTCGACACGTGGTTCTCAGTGAACATCACCTTCCCGAGCAGTCACATAATGTATGCCTCCAGGCTGCGTGTAATCTGTGGCGCAGTCATCGGAGTGGCCGAGAACCCAAACCTCTATATCTGCATTGGCAAATAGAACAATTTTCAGTACATGATACTTCTCCAACAAAATAGAACAAATAAATGAAACACACCTGATACTGCTCCAACCATCCAAATTTTGGCCCATGATTGTCATGGCCAAAGGCCTGAGCTCCATCACGGATGCCAAAGAATCGTTGGGCCATGTCTTGGGCCCAATTTGCCGGTGGATCCACTGGGCCTATGGGCACGCCAGCCAACGGAAGTCCTAGCAAGTACGAGACGTCCTGAAGGGTAGGAGCCATCTCTCCCCATCGAAAATGGAAAGTGTGAGTCTCGGGCCTCCATCGATCCACCAAGCACGTGAGCAAAGACGAGTCGTACTGGAAGCGACTAGTCTGGAACCCAAGTTGTCGCCCTTCTATCTCCTCCATACGAGTGGCCTCAACCAAACGAACGAAGGGTAAGAGCCCAGCCCACTTCAATCTACATAAGAAGAAAACAGAACAGTTTAGTCACATTGGCCCATAAATATTCCAACAGCAAGAGAAATAAATGTCACATGCCTCTGAAGCCAATCAGGATGTATGCACCAGTTCAAAATGGGAGTGCGAGTCACTAGGTGCTTCAAGGACCCCGGGTTAGCATCCAAGACTGCTGACTGCTTTCTATCTATGTCAGCATTCAGCAAAGATCCCGCCATCTGCACATTAGTTCCACACATATTATAAATTTAAGACATAGTTCCACACATATTACAAATTTAAGACATAGTTTCATACATATTACAAATTTAAGACATAGTTCCACACATATTACAAATTTAAGACATAGTTCCACACATATTACAAATTAAAGACATAGTTCCGCACATATTACAAATTTAAGACATAGTTCCACACATATTACAAATTAAAGACATAGTTCCACACATATTACAAATTTAAGACATAGTTCCACACATCTAGTTTCTTCCTCTGCCTCTTCTTCCTCGGCTGCCACGTCCACGAGGAGCAGCTCCACCAGTCCCGAAGATGTGGCAACTGGTGTCTATATGGCCAAATTGATTACACAGAAAACATTGCCTAGTAGGGCCTCCGGCTTCAGATTCATCCATATCATTACGGATGCGGACACATTGTCGCCTTCCTCTTCCTGTCCGCATAAGTTCAGGATCTGGGATGTAAACCCTTTCACCTGGATTTACTTTATTGAAATTTCCCCATGCCCTATATCCCATCATCTCGCCTGTCCGCATAGGGTTTATTGAAATTGGCCCCTAGATGCCGCATGCACCAACGACTCTGCATGTCCAGCCATGGAGTTACTTCATCAGGAGTGGGCTGTGTGAGCTTCTTTATCGCGCTTAGTATACCTGGATGCCTATCATGAAGCACACATACATTCGGTGTATCTCTCACAATTGCTATCTTCAGCTGCCTGAAAAACCATACCCAACTCTCGGTGTTCTCGCTCCATTTAAAGCAAAAGCAAGTGGAACAACTTGATTGTTTCCATCTTGGCCTATGGCAGTCAATATCTGACCCCTATACTTGCCAGTGAGAAATGTACCATCCACACAGATGACTGGTCGACAGTGAGTGAAAGCTTCTATGCATATAGCAAATGAAAAGAACACTCGATGAAGTACCCTCAAATTAGGTTCATGTGGCAATGTAAAGTGTTGGATGTCCACGAGGTGCTGGATTCCTAGCTGCAGTTATGCGGAGCATCCTAACAACACATCATACCCGTCTCAAACGAACCAAACCTTGCCTCCAAAGCCCTTTGCTTAGTCCTCCAAGCCTTCCCGTATGAAATATTGTAGCGAATCGGCGAAACTTTGTTAATGATAGCTTTCACCCCCATGGCTTTGCCCTCCACTATCTCTGTGTACAACAGTCTAGCCAGGAGGGTTGACGTGAGGTTACGATGGTCCTGAAGGACACTTTCAAGTGTGCATGTGTGCATCACAACATCTGTGACCTTCCAGTTTGTGTCATACCTAGGGGCATGGGCATGCACCCTTGCAGGACATCCAGCTTCCTCGCAAACCAATGTCAAATATTGTTGTGATGACACCTTCGTTTTCAAGACCCGTTGCATGGACATTGACCACTCAACAATTGCTTCCTGCAGATGTCTCTTGCTAGGATATAATGCACCCAGAGAGATGTTGTTCGCGTGATAATGCCACGCCGAATCATGCCCATCGTTCATAGTCATTGTTGCTGTGTTGTCATTATTCCATGATGCCGGAATAGGTTGGCCGATCTCTTCTTGATCAGACTCTTCAGAATCATCAGCCGTATCACTGTTGCCTTCTGAGTCTTCGGCTTCCATTTGATGTTGCAACAAACCATCATATATCTCGTCCTCATCAGCTTCGCCACTGAATATGTCTTCCCTAATCCTTCACCACCGTCCTCCGATACATAACCATCACCCCGGTGTGTATAGCTACTGTGACTGATTCATATCCGCCGCCACCCTCTTGGCCCCGACTACTCGCCATGATCATAACTACCTCCAAAGATGACCGGTCCGACTACTCCGCCATGATCATAACTACCTCCAAAGATGACCGTCCGACTACTATGGTCATGATCATACCCAGCCTCTTTCGTCACAGGTAACACTAAGAGACTGGGGTTAACTTATCTTTTCTGGCAAGCTTGCACAAATTTGACCCATTTCTGTTGCGCTTCTATTGGCCTTAAATAAAAATTAGGGGTTTGCCTTGACTTAGTCCATAAAGCATGCACACCGACAGTATGGGTAGGAGGGAGCCCTAAACGAACACATAACCAACCCTTTAACTGAGTAACGGCACCAATCGCTTTCAGGATTCAAGCACTTCATCCATAAATCTAAACTCGCTCAAATCAACTCCGTGCTGGTTTATTCTGACGGAACCAGGACCATACAAGAACCTAAACACTACATTATTTGACATGATTTTCGACCTAAAAAATACCAAAAATAGTCCAAAACAGGTACATTGACACATAATACTCTACAAATATCTTGCATCTAACAGACCCCATCAAACGCTACCTATGAACATACACACATGACTGCAATAAGCAAGAAATTAGGGTTTACCCTTGAAGCGTCTGAAGTCCTGCCAGGCAACTGCCTCAGGTCAACGGATCAGCACCTCCACCATGCACCTTCCTCAAGTCCCAGCACCAGCCTCCACCATGGCCATTGCTCAACAAGAACACCACCAGATCCCTCCACCAAAACGCCTCAAATCACTACACCAGGCTATCCCATTAGTAGATCGTAGCTTGCTAATGTGTTAGAGCAGCGAGTTTGGATAGAAATCTAGGCTACAAATCGGTGCAACGGCTGAGAAAATGAGAGCAAGCGAGAGAGGAAGAAGAGCGAGAAGAAGAATAGGAGCTGGAACGAGCAAGCAGCCGAACGCACGGTAGGCGAGCTAATATAGCTGGGCGTCGTCTGCTCAACAGACGAAACGCTGCGTCGTCTGCTCAACGAACCTCGCTGACCCACTCGCACCCGGCTGCCGTCTTTTGAAGAAAAGAAGACAGGGCCGTCGTCCGTTGAACCGCCGACACGGCTGACCCCTGGCACCCGACACGTTGGTCGTCTTTTCAACAAAAGACGACATGTTGGTCGTCTGCTCAACCGACGAACTCGCTCTGTCGTCCGTTGAACGGACGACGGACCGACAGAGTTGCAAATTTTCAGTTTTGCGTATTATTTGTGAAAATGAATAAAAAATTTTATTATTTAAAAAAAAATTAGCCTAACTAGACATCTATCTAGTGTAAATAAGCACCAATGCTTAATAAAAACTAATTTATTTTCTAAGCATTGTCCTTAAGCAACTTGCATTGTTGATGCCCTAAGCGAACCGAAGAATGGCTCTAGCTGCAACCCGGTAGGGCAGGTGGGGGTCTGATGGTCATTATTTACTCTGCGAGACAGAATACTTTTATTATTCCTACAATATACACCAGGGGATATGACTGTCCCTATAAATTCTTTTTTTTTCTTTTTCTTTTTTGTTCAATTCTAAACAAAGCAATTATGGAAGATGTTTTCTTCCCCCACTTATCATTAAGTCCAAGCCGTAGAGAAAGAGTGAGATTCTTTTTTAAAATTCATCATAGACTTTCCTTTCCTATGGCTTGATAGAAGTAAGAAACAAGGAGTTATCAGTTAAAGAGAAAACGAACAGGACCGACAGATTTACAGACAGCCTGGAAACCGTCACACCGGCCCACATGGGCCACGCATAATTCCGTTCCAGGAACTCCCAGTCTTCACAGCAACTATATGTAATGCTCCGGTAAAAAGAAGAGCAAGCAACCATGAGACCCAATATACGTTCCTCAACGGCATACGGCATATTGGTTGTTTCTTCACAATGATAAATGATAAGCACAGTACACAAAGCACATGACCAAGGAGAAAAGAATTTCCCGAGAAGAAAGAAAGATGAAACTAACAAGCAGTATGACTTGTTTCATTCAGTAAACAATCGTTCCGTGTTACTAATTCCTAGCTCGTTATGAAGAAATGCCCTGTAGTATCTCAATTATGTGCGCTGACATTACTTTATGCATGTTAGATGATCTAACAAAATCTCATTTCCAAAATAGAGAAAAGGATCAGATGTGTGATCCGCCAATACAACTTCGGTTGCAAGTTGTAATCTTCTAGGTTCTCCATTTGTAGTGTTTTTGAATATGCTTCGTTTCTAGTGTCTTCGCAGGTCCGCTGGAATATAGCACGGCGCTCCTTGCAGGGCCCCGTAGCAGTTAAATGGACGAGGTTTTGTAGATAGAAAATGCTATGAGCACTGGTATGAAGTAGAAATATACTGGAGAATGGAGCAGAGGGTTCATTGCATAAGCCTTCACAAGAGCTCTGCATTGCTGCAAAATGAATATTTGTTCAGACTAGCAAAACTGCAGGCACATAACATTTGCATGTATTGAAAGATATACCTTCCAATGTTTCCACAGAACCACCAGGCAAAGAACAATTAGAATTTTCCTTATCCAACGACCACTCCACAAACTATCACGTTCTATCTGCCTCCTGCTCTTTTGGTAATGATCATCTTTTTTCTTTCCTGATTGAGAAAGATAATGTTCTCGGAATGCTGTTCTTTCAGCAGCCATCGCAGCTAAAATGACAACCGTCGGTAGTACCACAAAACAAAGGTGAGGTAGAACAATGACCATGATGTCTGGAGTGCCAGCATGGAAAGCTTCATTGGATCTTTTAAGGTTCCAGCCTCTATATGTCATGTATGACAGGCCACTGTCCTCAGTTATAGGGTGACCAAACAACCAAGGGAAGACCAACAAATAGACTATATACACAAATAGCAAAGACCACACAAGAATCATCCTGGACAGCTCAAGAAAAAGCCAGATAAAGCCACCAACCAGATACTTCAACAATGTCCACTGACCACCATTGGCTCGTAGATATGTGTACGCACATTGATCTTTAAATAACACAACTGAAGCTCGTGGTACAAGAAGCAATACGAAAATGAGGGCAAGAGCGCACCTCAGGGCGAGATGGTATACTGAAGCCCACTGAATGCCCATCACAAAAAATTCCTTCCATGTCCAGCTAACTTCTGCAAACAACCCATTTACAGAGAATGGCCTCAACTGACTGACACTAATGTCACCTGTTATATCCATCACTTCTATTTGGAGCCAATATCGGTTTGGAGAAGGATCTGCAAATGCCCTCCAGTTCCATGGAACTAAATACATATCTCCTCTAGATTCATTGGCACTCACTCTTTTCATTTCAGTGTCGAATACTACTTCAAGATTCCCAGGTCTTGAGTCATATACCTTTACCGACACAGATACTATCTCTTGTCGAGAGAATACAAGAGCCCTCACTGTATCAAAAGTTGAAGATCCTGTGACGTGGCACTTGAAATTACGAGGAGCAGAGCGTCTCTGCATGAATCTCGAGTCTAGAGGAAAGGTGGGTAATATAATTATACTCTTTGAGCCTAACCTGAAATCTATGTCAGTAAAGGACACATAGCCATCATCAATTGCTAATATCCTCATAGTTCTGCTTCTTCTCCAGTCGCCCATCTCCCACTCCCAGAACTCCTCAATATGTGCTGCTTCTTCTGAACAGTTATCCTTAGCACTCTGGATTGCGTATCCTTGGTGCATGTTAAATTGGTAGTAGTGTTCATGTAATGAAGGTTCTTTAGTTGTCCGATGATAGTAGCGCTTCAAATTCTTGCCAAACCTGGAGTGAAGATGTCCACACAAGTATGCGGCTAAAGAGTGCTTTAGAAATACATCCTTGATATTTTTTCCTGATTCTGTTAGTGCTGAGAAAGACAGCGGGAAATGCCCAACTGTAATTTTAGTCACTGGAGCCTTGTCGAATTCAGTGTCCCACTGTGACAGTGACTGATCCAATTCTATAAGCTGCGTGTCACTCGGATGCCCAAATAAATTGGTCGGGCCTCTAAGACCGATCTCCATTGCGCTATCAAAGCCAACAAACAGGTGCTTCCGACCATTATTCTGCAGACAATCCACATATCTACCATGTGTTATGTCCAGGTGTATTGAGAAAATGATTGTGATGGATCAAAATTTTGACAGTAAATTGAACTACAAGATGATAGAGAAATAAGAGGCAATATATTTTCTACTCTCTAGTTGACAAGTTGCAGAAGTGCAAGCATGTACAGAAGAAGCACAAGCACTGACCTCCAAAGTGACGCTTTGCACACGCCCTTGTCGTCCTAATTTAGCATTGATGCTA
This sequence comes from Avena insularis, assembly GCA_023614405.1. Taxonomy (NCBI): domain Eukaryota; kingdom Viridiplantae; phylum Streptophyta; class Magnoliopsida; order Poales; family Poaceae; genus Avena; species Avena insularis. Next base: position 374,113,253 of record CM042691.1, on the reverse strand, counting down.
TACTGCTGATAGAAGTCATAGTCCCCACCAGCTGTGGGTACACCAAAACTATCATGGTTTCCTCTAAGATCATAGAAAATTCTTCTTGGAAGTTTGCTTCTTTCAATTACATCCTTCATTGTGCTTCTATATTCTATCCACTCAACCTCATTTTGCTTCATTGTTAGTAGATCTTTGCTTTTTCCATCTGATAACAAAACAAACGTGTATTCACACTTGAGAGAAATCATCATATGTAACCATGTATATTCAATTTGGGATCTGGGCATCTTTCAAAATGAAACTAGGCTAGGTTTCACGTCTTCTGAAAGTGTAAGTGGTTAATTAGTTAAGGTTTTGAGGGTGGCCTATATCGAGTTGGACTGTAGTGCTGGTTGTTGCTATGGAACAGAACAGGTTCACCAATACCCTGGGTTGGAACGAGAAATATAAAAGCAGCTGTCTATTAGAAAATTTCAGTTAAATGTGGCCATTTCGAGTTCATCAGTTCGATCTGATAAAAAAATCATCAGTAGTCCGTCCTTAACACTGGTATTAAGAGTTGGTGACAACTTAACTAGTATATTGGTTTCTGTGGTTTGTTCGTTGCAACTTCAAACTTTAGGCCTTTAGTCAGTGGCATTGGTTACTGTTTGTGCTGAACAATTGGGCAGGACTTGGCCACTTGGCACCAGAGTGTTGTAAGTTGTGACAGGTTTGATACTGGAGTTTACTTAAATTATAATTGTCAGAAGTGAATTTCCAACACATTTGGTTTCGCCTGGACAGAGAAATACCCAAAGCAACTGCAAATTCACCAATGCCATGTCCCACAGACCCACTCCACTGTCAATACTCGATATCACTCTAATGCAGCAGGGTATGATACTGTGTTTTACTACCTCCGTTCCTAAATATAAGAAGCTTTGGTAGACTAAAATAGCCTACCAAAACATCTTTATATTATGGAACAGAGGCAATACAAAATTTGCCGTTGAAATACTGAATTCAGTTCGATACCAGCGTCAACAGACCATCCACTCATTCAGGACATTTGCTTAAACAGAGGGCCTGCCCAATCTCATCCCCGCGCCTCAATCAAGTTCTACTAAACATGATCGAACCATTTTTACTAGACCAAAGACTAAATCACCCATCGATCCCTAAGTAACACGACCCAGAATCAACCGAAGGAGCAGAACTAAGGGGGCAAGAGGGGGTAGATATGAACACGCACCGGTGAGGTCTCCGGTGATGAATACGAGGTCTGGGTTGACCATCGCGAGCGCCGGTCCGACGTACCGCCGGAAGTCGTAGGCGCGCTCCGGATGGTGCACGCTGAAGTGGAGATCCGAGAGCTGGGCCACCCACACGACCCCCTCCGGCGCGCCAGATACCTCCAACACCGCCCTCTCGTCACCGGCGACGGAGGACGGCGCGGTCGCCGCCGCGGTGAGGAGGGCTAGGAGAAGGGGGAGGAGCGGGTTCCCGCGCGGACCCATGGCGAAGGCGCAGAGGGACCGCGGAGGGGAGCAGAAGGAAGAACAGCTCGTTATACTCGCACTTTACGCTTTCAATGCGGTAGGCGTTTGCGTCAGTCGGGATTTGTCCTAAAACAAATACGTCTTTATCAGAAGTATACGGTGAGCTAAGATTTGAGCCTATACGTCTTCAAAAGGGCTAAGTGAATAACGCCTTTAAGTAGTACTAGTATGTGGACACGTGCAACCGTCTCTTATACAACTTCACAGTGAATGCTTATTTTTCCCGTTTTCTCTCTTCATGATTGTAGCTAAATCAACAAAATTATAAATATCGATCTTGTGATTTGATAGCCTTCTGTGTTTTGACTACAATAACTTGTGCCATGTTTTTGATAGAATTACAATTTCCATGCCACCAAAATATCATATAACCGGTTTTTGGAGGGCAGAGGTCACCCAAGGAGTGTCTTAAACTTGTTTTGTCAAACAACACACTGGTGTTCTCTTACTGCCGCTAATTCACCATGTTTACAAGTCATACTTCAGGAGCATTTGTTTTCTATATATGCTTTCATACCAAGCGTGTTAAAAAGGCTTCAAACATGTGTAATTAAGACGGCATAAAGTTCCATCATAACTACAAAATTTGATCCAATACACCAACATGATATATCTCCGTGCGAAATGTTGTTATACAATCTATATCTAGATAGTTATTCTTAAGCATGAAACAATCTGATTACTTCACTCTCTTGCTTAACTCACTGAACAACATCAAAGATATAGCGGTGCGTGAGAAGACAAGTAGCCCTCACAGGTAAGTACTCCCTCTATCTCAAAATAAATGTCTTAAATTTATCAAAGTTTAAATAAATCTAGACACTATTTAGTATATAGATTCATTCAAAATTTAAAAAACCTAAGACATCTATTTTAAGACAGGGATCAGATTATTCTACATAGAAGGAAGGGAAAAAATTTAGCTGGACAGATGATGCACCATACAAGCGTGCTTGTGAAAATGGAAACATGACTTTGTTTTTGTTTGGACGTCGGTGCTTGGGGTCCACAATCTACAAAAGAACATATGCATTGTGCAAGCTCTTAAAGTCAGTCTACTCAACAATAATCAAAAATAGCTAAAAATTGAATGAAGAGGAACATAACTACATAACATGTATGGTCATAGAGGCAACACGTGAAACGGGAGAGAAGTCTAGCATCTGATTTAATTCTACTGTGCTTACTCTCATCCAATGCACACGCGTGTAAAAAGATTAACCCAACTTACACAAAATGACTAAAATATATTTACCCTCTAAATATGAAGCATTGGAAAAAATCTCAAATAACAATGAGATTCTGTATTGCCGATTTATAGAATGAAGGAACTTCAAAAGAAGACAGGCTTGAGATGTAGTTGACTCAACACCATATGCAAGATGTGTAAGATAATACCAACTCTTTTCACTTTGATACCAAATAAGGCCAAATAAATTAGATCTTATTGGATTCAGAAACCATTAAACAATTTTCAGATGCAAAATCATCAAAAAAAAGGATGAACAGTAATGTACATACCAATGTTAAGGAAATCGGTAATCGTTAGCTTCTCGGTTGGCTTGGGAGTAGCGATTAATCGGAATTCGGACGATTAACTGATTTATTCGGTTGGATATTAATCGGTGCATCCTACAAAAATTAGCACCTAAAACACGTATGAATCCTCAGCCTTAAGCTCCCGGATGAGATCCTCAAGGCGTTCGAGCTCTTGTATCTGAGGTTTGATCGGCAACTACGAGGAACTGGTCAACAACGACAATGAACTAGTTGGTGATGGCTGAAATCAAGCTCCTCGAGGCAGGGATCAAACGGGAGCTTCGCAAAACCTACTTCATTGGGGCAGGCTAGCGGATGGATGGACGATATGTGTTGATAATTTTGCAATTTTTTTGACCAAGTGTAGTGGTTAATCGGGAACATACCTAGTAATCGGAGTGTCAGACCTATTAATCGGGCTAAACGATTAACACAAAGGATTAGTGGTAATCGACACGATCAGGTCCCTAGTAGCGATTAATCGGCCTATTAATCGTTGATTCGGCCTATTTTTTGAACAGTGGTACATACCAAGGTATAAGTTTAGAAAGACTTCGCTACCATCTATATGATATATAGAAGAGCATGATTTGGGAGCTTGTGATGTATTTGTGCTTTTCTGATAGCAAGGGATCGTCACTACAAGAGCATTGACACATATCCCTGATGGTGTACATGGTTCTCCAACAGAAAAAAAGAGAGGAGAGGACTAACAAATTTAGCAACAGACATGCCACACAAGTTTGCACATTATTATGTCCTCACCTTCTGTCTTGCTCCTCCCACCGTGAAATAAAAAAAATCTAAACAAACAAGAACCAAAAAAAACTGCAGGTGAACAATCAAGCAGCAATTTGCAGTGATAAAAGCTAACTATCCTACGAAATTTCTCGCAAGGAGTTGGTGCAGCAAGGTACTCCCTCCGGCCCATATTAATTGACTTGAATTTATCAAAATTTGGATAAACCTATATACTAAATAGTGTCTAGATTCATCCAAATCTAGACAAATATGAGTCAATAATTAATATGGGTCGGAGGGAGTACTGAAAATAAATTCCAACTAATTTCAGCGTGCAGATATCAGTCTACACCCTTTCGGAAGTGGTAGTCTCCATGAGAAGGTCCTAATAGGCACACAACCTGTAGGTTTGGGGATACATATATCAACCTGTAACTTGATCCCAAAAGATAGCAGATCGAATGAACACCAACTGATGAAAGAACAGGTCTGATCCAGATCGGTGTTACCTTATTGCCTACACCCTTCCAAAAATAATAATCAGAGCCAGCAGGTGCAAATTCAAAAACAAAGGACACATGCACACCCTTGTAATTTTTGGCACCAAAGAATGCATTTAGTAGCTTCTAGTTTCACCGACTCTGGTAGAGGCTCTTCGCTTTCAGTATGATGAGAGGGATCCAAATTAAGCCTTCAACTGGACAGATAGATGGACCATTTATTAAAGAGAACTTCGCCAAAGCCGCAGAAAAGGAAGGCCAGCTATCCGATGTAAACAGAGTTAGGGAAATTAAAACTCAACAATGCTATGAAAAGTTCTACAATATCAGCTAAGCCTCCTCAAACTGAAAAACAAGAGGGAATCCAAGGAAATTCACTGGCACTCCTGCTGATTCAGCGCCTAATGCCAACTATAAACTTAAAGGTTAAACGTAGCCTTTGAAAGGTAACTTAGTAAATGGCCGAAGCCTCAAACCGGAAGCGGAAGTTACTTCTTCTCTGGTCATAACTGAAGAAGTTGATGAGATGACTACTGTTGCTACTCAGAAACACCATGTAGTTATACTGGTCAGCTTCAGTCACATAAGTTCAGCCTACTTTCAAGACTGTTGTTTGCATGATGAAAAAATTACTCAAACAATTTTCTCATATGTGAACCGTGGGCTATTCTACATTTTCTTCTGAAAAATGTTATTGCTTCTTGCTCCTTAAGTCCTTCCTAGAATAGCCTAAAGAACAAAGGAGACAGTATTAGTATTTTTCTTTAGAACATAGTCATCATCTGAATGAACGCATGAAATTGTGACTAAACAATACATCCAATCCTGAATCAATTCCACGGCAGCGTAGATTGCTCGACGTTGATGAGGAGTACTGTCGGATCTTCAAGCCTACATCCTTCCTTCCTCGAACTCTGGTCGCAGATTCACTGCAGCCTCATGCACACGTAGTCCATGGGCTCATGCTCGAGGGTGCCACCGGGGGTGCCATGGCTGACACGGCGTGGAGGCGCTCCTAGTCGAGTACTTGAACATCAGGCGAGAGAATGCTCCACCCTGCTCCTCACGCGCGACGCTGACTGCATGACAACCCACTCTCTCCGGTGGGATTCCATCTCGTCGGGTACTGCGGCACGCACGCACGGCACCCTGCTTTCCCAGCACCTTGTGGTGGCGCACGCCGTGTGTGGCCGCCAGCGATCGTTGCCGCGTCTGCAGCTGTCGTGGTGGCCTCGGTCGTCCTCGCCATACACGCCGTTGTCTGAGTCGCCGCGGCCGCCGACCTGGCCTTTTGTGCCACCAACAGTACCAAGGCGTGCCCCATCGAGAAGCTTCCCTACGCCGCCATGGGCAGACGATGGCGGCGGCGCTCTAGAGAAGCGGCGGCTGTGGATGTTGTGGTGAGGGATCTGGACAGGGTGAGTCCCATGATCCGTAGAGAGGAGCTGAGAGCAGAATTGCGGCTTTGTTTTCGTGTTCGTCGGGCGGCGGACGATTAGGATATGCGAAATTATAGGGCGAGGAAGGTCGCGGAGGACTTCAAGGAGGGGAGCGGATTACGCTTTGACTGAACACGTATTTGGCAGAAGAATTCTCGGTGGAGTATGTTTCGCCCGGTCGTTATTGCTACTTGCACGCTTAACATTGGATTAGATTAGTCTATGCGGTTAGATCTGGTTAGGTGGGATAATCAGATGGTAGTAATGACTCTGGGTGCATTAAGCGGGGTGTCCCTAAGAAAGGACAATTTTGCTTGTTTAATAGTAGTATAGATAGGAATTGGAAAGCACAAAACCACGTACTCCCTCCATCCTAAGACTTAAGTCCTATAATTTTTTTAAAAAATCAAGCCATGTAAAATTAGATCAAACTTTTAGAAAAGACTATCAAGAACTATACGTGCCTAGATCTCATGCGTCTGAGAATTAGTTATGTCTAAGTCGCTGATGTCATCCTAATATTTGTGCTAATTCTCAGTTGCAACCTAGTTGCAACTCATAAGATTTATACTAGTTCTCAGTTACAACTCATTAAATTCTAAGTTACACCCAAGTTGCAACTCATGTGTAGCACGAATCACGAGGTAAATCAAATAGTGAAAGAGGCGACTGAGACTTAAGAAGTTCTCAGGCGACTGTGCCTCGTGGTAAGCGATCGCCGAAACGTAAACAAGAGCCTCTTCCAAAAGTACCAAAGGTTCCTCCCAAGAGAGCTTATGACTGTACTGAAGAGGAGACTGCGGCGATCGTTGATGCGGAAACGACAGCGTTTTTCGCTAAGTCGAGGCGGCCGAAAAGAGCCGTGTTCCCCAAAGACCAAAGAAGAAAAAGCCAAAGTGTTGAAAATGCTAAAGACTCTTCATCAACCCGAGCCAAAGCTGTCATCAGACTATGAGCGTTCTATTCTCAAGTCACATGCGGCACAAAAAGCCTCTAAGAGCAGTACTGATGCAAGCGAGAAATCTGTTGCCCAGCTCGGAGAACAAGCAAAACAGACTTGCGCCCCTCTCAAGGTGATTTCCCAAACCAATGTGGGGTCGAGCAAATATGGGGCCGAAGAGCAGTATGATCCAGAGGTAGTTGCACTGTCTGAAGCTGCCGCTGCTCAAGGTATGAGTATTGCCAGTACTTATCGATTAGAGTTCTTCCCCGTGAGTGAAGTAGCATACAGATACCAGTACGGCAAACCTCTCGTCAAACCTGAGGAGGTAAACAATCTTCTAACAAAAATACGAAGATTGCATAACTGGTACTTGCATGCCACAAGGGCCGGGGCTAACTGGATAGTGCTGAAGGTTACAAAAAAGCATTATGGGAAAGATATGGATGACATGATATCCATTGAATTTGATGAACTATTTCAATTATTCAATCAAGACGCCTTGGACAAATCGATCATCAGTGCCTATTGTCTGTAAGTACTAATTCTGTAATTAATTTAGTCTCCAGCTATCTCACCTTGTTTATTGCATGTATATAATCATACTGTAATATGCAGAATGAAGATTCTCAAATGCAGCAGAGGACAAATCTATGACATTGGCTTCATTGACCCATATTGGGTTCATCAAGCTAATCTCAAAACAAACCCCTAGGATACGGAGGATAATATAGTACACACATTAAGGTTTCAAGAAACCAAAAGGGAAATACTATTTCCTTACAACTTCAAGTGAGTGTTATTGTCTTGTATACACTTTCTATTTCGCTTACTCGATGTTAAGTATATAATTGATTAGTTATGCATTCGCAGCTACCACTATATTCTGTTAATCATTCAACTTGACAAAGGGTGTGTACTAGTCATGGACTCGAAACATAAACCCCTTGAGACGTGGAAGGACATGCAGATACTTCTCCAGCGGTAATTCTAATCATTACGACACTATATCGGCAACGTTCGTGAATTTTATGATATCAAGTACTTAATAACTTATTTTATTCGTTTTCTACGCCGGGCAGCGCTTGGAAACGGTTCACCAACAAGGCTAGGGGTGTTTGGAAAGAGGAGTTTACATTTCAACCACTAGATGTAAGCACCACTAGCTATATCCGCGCATCTCTTTGATTCTAGTTTTGATACAGTTATTATCATGCTTGATTATTATTTTGATTGAACTATGTTCTCGTAAAGTGCCTGACGCAGGGACCAGGTAACAATCTATGTGGATACTATGTTTGCGAGTTCATCCGGCAGACGTGCGATGAGAAGGGCAGAAATTTAGAGCAACTCCACGTACGTAAACAATTTCTATAGTTTTTAATTACAATCAAATTGTGTTTAGTTTCATTCATATAGGCTGACTCCTTTTTTAAATCAGATCGAACGTCTACGGGACGGTCTTCTGCCAAAGGATCGCGTACGAGCAATTCAGGAGGAATTGGCGGGATTCTTGGATGCAGAAGTCCTAGACCCAAAAGGGGAATACTACTCGGCTGTGTATAGACAATAGGGATTGTAAAAATAGCAACTTTGAAGGAATTGACCGGTAGCATCGAATAGCAACTTTTGTATGTAGTGCATGAACTCGATCCGTGTATTGAATGTAATATTGTCATGATATTCATGATGCAATATAAGGTTCCTTCATTGATAAGTGCAAATCACTAAATAAACAATAAAACAACCTAAATGAATTCTCTGCCGCGGCACAAAAAGTGACGAAAATGCTGCCGCGGCAACAAAATATGCCAAAATGAATTCTGCCGGCGAGAAAATGGGCAAATCTACGCATGAGAAGGTTATTAGTCGGTTCGTATTACGACGACTATCGCCCCACCTCCCTCCGCTGCTGCCACGTGTGCACCCTTTAGTCCCGGTTGGTGGGTCAACCGGGACTAAAGGTTAGAGCTTTAGTCCCGATTGCCCCGTCCCGGTTGGGCAACCGGGACTAAAGCCCCGTACCAACCGGGACCTATAGGGCGTTCTGTACTAGTGATGGGGGTAAGGTTGCAAGCGGAAAGAGGAAGAAGAGTGAGTAGAAGACAACAATAAAGACAAGTTGGGAGCTCGCTAGTGTTCAGAAAGGTATGGTGGCGGCCTCTGAGCATAGATGGACGACCTGAGCATAGATGGACGACCTGATCGAGACACCGATGATGATGGATGCTAGTCGACACTAGTGAGAAAAACTACAATGACGGATGTTGGATTTGAATACGAGGAGTAAGATAGAGGAAGAGAGGGGGACATGAGGAGGCAGGTGGTACAAGACGGGGAGAGGTGGTGGTGAAATAAGGAGAGAAGGGAGGAAAGAAAAGGAGAAATACATTCACTTCCTAAGAGCATCTTAGGCCAGCCCCCCAGGAGGCCTTTTTTAGCGCCGGATGCAAAAGATTGCCCTCAGTCGCGCCTCCAGGAGACCGTTTTTCGCCGGAAAAACGCAGAACTTCATCTGGCGGTACCATGGCGAACCCAGTTCCTAGGGGGGCAACCGGGGGCACTGGTGAAAGCCATCACACAACCTGGTCCACGCGTCATAGGGAGAGAAGCCATCCTCCCCACCTAGCCCACTCTACCCACGCGCGTGAGTAGCGCACGTGAGTAGCGCATAGCTTCGCCCACCGCACCGTCTCGGTAGGCTTTGCATGCGCCCCGCGTCCGAGGTCGGCCATGCCCGCGCCCTCCTTCCGCGAGCTCGAGCTTGGCCGTGCCTGCGCCCTCGAGCTCGAGCTCTAGCGTCGTCTCGTAGTCCCAGCACCAACGCCTCCCTGCAGGTCCCTGCTCCCCGAGGTCGGGGACGGCTGGCGGCAGAGCAGCGCGACGGTGCAGACAAGATGTTCGCCGTACGCAACCCGCATGGGTTCTGCCCGCTGGTGCTCGGCCTCCGCCATGACTCACCGTCGTCTTCGCGTTAGCTAACTACGAGTGCGAGCCTAGGGAGTTGGTCATGGTCGACCGCCGTGAAATGTCGGTGTCCTCGGCCTGCCTCCCCACCAGGCCTCCGTCTTCGAGCACATCTACTTCTCCCTCCCCAAATCGGTCCACGAGCACCGCACTGCCTTCGGCTGCGTCCTCACGGAGGAGTCCCACACGCATACACAACAACAAATTGACAAACGCTGATCATACTAGTTACGAGCAACCTATAAAAGTCCTCATATGCAGCTTATTTCAATCCAATCAACGTCGATCGTGAACGGACATTCTCGTCCCTGTCCCGATACAAAACAACCTGTTCCCAACAGATTTACGGGTTATTAGGTTTGTGTTTTTTTTTGTGGGGATATTAGGTTTGTGTTTGTACGTCCTGCCTAGACTTGATAACCAATTAACCACGGTCTCCTCAGGTACTACAACCCCCCAAATCTGCAACCGCCGCACAGCACCACGTATGGCCGGCGCGACCGACGACACCATCGTCCGCATCCGCGGCACGGAGGAAGGCGAGGTGGCCCTCGGCTACCCGCTGATCGACGACGGTGGCAGGAGGAAGCCGCCGGCCGTCATCGGTTACCCGCTGCCGCCTGAGAAAGAAGAGCCACGATCGTCGACGTCGGCGACGGCGACAAGACCACCTCCCCATCATGACAACTGCGCGTCCTGCAAGATGTTTATGAATGTGGGAGTACTAAATTACGTACCTCAGCTATATTTTCTCCAGCCACATGCGTCAAATTGGCCATGGTTCTCACTTCTCACACCTCTCTCTCTATCCTTGCAGGGTTTTGCGATCACCCTCGTGCTCGTGTTCGCCACCGACATTGTCGTGGGAACGTTTCTGCAGAGATTTCCAAATCCCCTCTTGGTGCTGATTTGTTTGCCCATCTTTCCTCTAGTTATTGGTGCAATGATCATGTTGATTTTGTGCTGCATGTGAAGCCTCAAAATTAGACAGTCAGGTCGGCTAGGTTAAGCTGCTGATAGCAGCTAAATAAGATGTCCTTAGTTTCTTTGTCAGTTAAAATATTACTTCATCTCTTTTAAAATATAAGATATTTTATCTTTTTCTAAAATATATGTATCTAGACGTTTTTTAATGTGTGAGTTTACTCAATTTGTTCCGAACCTACATGATATATGCCTCTCAGAAAAGGCTAAATCATTTTATATTTTGTAACGGGGAGTACATACTATTTCTCTATTTTAGTATGGTATAAGATGGGCTGATGACGCATCGACATGAATGATATTTATTTAAGCCTAGGGGTCTTATTAATTATTACTGATACGCTAAGTAGCGTAGCTCCGACACAATGCAATTCATCTTTCCATTAGATTTTCATAGCTTGACTTGTAATATTTTTTTTACAAAAAACACATATTAATATAGTGAAGATACCAATTACATCTAACATCTGCAACAACGTATTTTCCTAGCAGCCTTACGGATGCACACAATAAAGAAAACAAAAATAAAAAAAAGAAAAGCCCTGCTACAACGATCAGTTTTTTGTAGCAGCAACGCTGAACACCACCAAAATAACACTAGAATTCCAACATCTCCAATAGCGACGACTTCAAAAAGAAAATAATGCACAAGCGCCGTCATCACCCGATCAATGATAATATGTTTTTACCCTGGAGAAAGTACCCGCTCAGAAAACAATGTCTTCAACAGGCCCATTGCCAGACAAAACCAATTAAGGCTATAGCTTGGATTTTCATCATGCAAGATAAGACTGTGAACTTCTCTGTACGATCACCCCCATTAACAGTCACTGCTCCAAGTCACAAAACCCCAAGCTAGTTCCTCATCGCCACCAAGATTCAAACCACCATCGCTAACCCTTATTTCTATGCTTCCATGACATTTTCTATATCTGACTTCACTATGGATTATCAAAGACATAAGACATGATGGTAACAAATATCAGAGCTTCCCAACGCTTCCTATGAAACCAAAAGGTCAGAAAAATGCACGATTGTGCACGACCAAATACCATCCGATCCAGCAACCTTCAGGTATGAGATGCCCAAAGGAGATCACCGACGGAGCCTTCCGAAACTCTCCATTCCTCTCATATCATCGATGACATGTATCAAGTATCTCTTCGTCTTGGTGCGAGAAAAAACTTAGGACCACCACCATTATTCGCAAGACTTGAAGCCCCCACACTTGCCGTCAAGTTCCAGCAGGAAGGCAGCAAAAAAGAAGGCGGCAGGAAGGCACTTTTACAAGCGCGACATCCGCAGCAGTTGCCCAATTTGGCCTCCTCTAATCCCAAATTGCAATCCAGGAGGCCTAGATCGCAGCCCAGGAGAAGAACCAGATCACACGCCAGCATCCAATGACCGCAACGGAGACGTGTCGCCGCCTCTTCTTCATTGCCCCGCTGAAAACCTCAGGCACCAGCCACTCCGGCTATATCTCCCTGTGTAGCCGTGCCGCCACCATGCCCCTTCGCTTCGACGCAAAACGGGATGCCCCCTACCCTCTTCCGTCCTCTTCCTTTAGCAGGACGGGCACCAACAACACCGCCAGCGGCGGCCGGATGTGAACAGAGTTGGGGGGGGGGGGGGGGATTGGAAGGCGGCGTCCGAGGACCTCCGGGATTGCCCAACGGAAGCGACCCTGGAGTGTAAGATGCGTTTTTTCTCGGGAGGATCACGCTTGACTAGTAATATCGTTGTTTAAGATCGGAGAATGAGGGTTAAGTCGCTTTAGATTTCTTGAAAGACTCAACCTCTTCAAAATATTTGGTGTCCTCACACTCGCATACTTTGGTGCATGTAATTAGTTCTGATGGAATTCAAGTTATGAGTTCGTAGTCCAAAAATTTGCTGCAACACCAAAGAACACCACAGCTCGTTTTCTGAAAATTTTGAAATTTGTACTTTTCAGTTTAAAAAAACCCAAAATTTATCCCGAGAATACATATTATGGTCCGAATAACCATGCAAGTTTTGGTAGAAAACTCTTTCTATTTTGTGCTACAGAATAGAAACAATTTCTAGCTGCATATAGGAGTAAAAACACACATTTATGTCTGAAATTTGTCTTTTTTATATATCCCAAAGTACTACGAACTTTTCTCCAAAACTTTACCATATCTTCAAAATGTGTATATGTTTGCGCATATTTGTTTTCTGATTTTCTAGAGTTTTGAAAATATGTTTTTCAAAATTTTCAAAAACAAGCTCATTGGTGCCCGGGTCTGCTTTTGTTAATTTCTTGAATCAGAAGGGTCTGGATATCGCTAGGAGAAATCTTACCTTCAACAAGGTTGACCTGTGGTGTTATAAAGTGACAAGCAAATAACTAAGAACAAAAACATAATCACCGTAGAGGATACAAGATTTAACGTGAAAACCTCTCCAACAAACCGAGAAAAAACCCAGGCGCTAGCTGGCGAAACTTCACTATATGGCTAGTGTTCACGCAAGACCATGGATTATTAGATGTGAGTTATCCGAGCCGGTGGATTACAAGAGGTATATATAACGGTGAAAACTTAGGTCTTTAATGATCCAATCAGCCGAAGCCTACAGGCGACGTGCCTCGCTTCGCTCGTCAGAAGTTAGCCTCCTTTATGAATTTGTATCAAACTTTAACAAATTTTACCTTGAGAAAAACACCTTTTTATAGCATCGACAACGATCATCTCCCTAGAAAACAAAGAAAACATTTTCGGCGCAATAGCCACTTGGGTTAATCAGTTAAACCGAGCATAGCTCAAACTTAGCAATAGGAGCATGTCTAGTCATCATATTAGAAGGATTATCATGAGTGATGATTGTCGTGGTATTGCCGACGAGTACGCCATGGAGGGGTCCTCACAGTGCGTGTTTAGAGACGTGGGGGAAGGTGGACGGTTGACGGGTACGAGGTAACACAGCTTACCCAGGTTCAGATCCCACAACGGTGGCAAAATTCTACTCCTACTATAAATCACTATAAGGGCAATACGTCGAGTTACAGAGATAGGTTCGTTGTGCGAGGTTGTCTGGGATTGTAAGTTATCGTGCCTTAAAGGCTCCCATAGGCCCGACTTATATAGTCGCCAGGTCCTAGGGTTACAGGGAAAAGTCCTAGCCGGACAGGTTACAGAGTCCTACACCGTCTATTACTAGTCTTGTGTATCTTGCACTCCAAGGCTCCGGATACGTCGGTGACTCCAACCGTAGCCTTCTTTTATCCGGCATGGGCCTCCCTTCTGGATCCATCTAACTGGGCCGCCCAGCAGGCCATAGGCCATGCTACCAACTGTGGGCCACCCGGGTTATCCGAATAGGTGACATGCTATGAGGATACCCATATAGCATGTCCCCAACAGTAGCCCCCAGAGAACTCCGAGAAATTGCGCCGTCTAGCCTCCTTGTGTGGAATGCTCCGTCTAGATGAATGTCGGCAAATCGTCAAGCAATATCTTGTAGTCCTCCCAAAGAACCCTGCAAGGTTCTCTCCGTCTTCAACACGTAAGTCGGAGAAATGCTGAATCTTCCATCGTACTCTTCTGTAGCCGGACTGGATTCGTCCATGCCGGAATCTTCTGATGTGACGGCTCATCTGCCTATGCTAGTTAGGACGACGTAGGCTTAGGTCAGCGACGCCTCGTAACTCACCCATGCAGAGAACGCAATCATGTCCGATTTTCCCGCGCGAGCGATACGAACCGTTGGCGGCGACGGTTGGAGACGTGGCGAAATTTCCACGCATGTTCGCAAACACGTCGTCTACGCGGCAACCGTCCGATCAAGCTGCACGAATCTTGACGCTGGAGATGATAAATAGTAACCGTGGTGGAATTTCTACCTTTTACCTCATTCTCTCCTCGCGTCATCTTCTTCCTCCAGCGCGTGCCTCCTCGAGTTCTCCGCTCCTAGCTCGCAAAAAACCCTAGCCTCAATCCGCACCAGTCACATCCAACCTCTCTCCATGGCTAGCAGCAGCACCTCTCCTTCCATGGCGACGTCGAGCAAAGCCGCGGCGAAGCCGGCGAGCTCTATCGTCGTGCCCCCAGAGGGCCTGGTCATCCCCGCATTGGCGGTGATCGAGTCCACCGGCGGCGACCTCAATCTGGCGGCGTTGGAGCCGTTTGAGGAGGAACTGGATTCGCACAAGGGCGACTGGCGCGGCTCAGATATCACCGACCGTGACATCCAAGAGCTGATCGCCGAGGGCTACCTCCCTGCGACGGAGGGGCTCGCCTGGCGGGCGGCGCCGGCCGACGAGGTGACACCTTCTCCCCAAGCCGGAGAAAAGGTGCACCTCAAAGCCCAGCTGGTACGCGACGTCTCCCTGCCCATCTCCAACTTCTTCCTCTCCGTCTTAAACCACTATAGAGTCCAGCCCCAGAATCTTTCTCCCAACAGTATCTTAGCGCTTAGCAACTACGCGGCGCTCTGCGAGGGTTACTTAGGGATAAAGCCTAGGTTAGACCTCTTTGTGTATTTCTTCACCTTCAAATGTAAAGCCGGAGCTAGTAAGGAAGAACTTAGGAACTGCGGCACCATAAGCTTCAAGATTCGACCTGGTCGGCGGTTCCCCGACATCGTCGGCCACGAGTCCTGCAAAAATTGGCAATGGACGTACTTCTACGGCCCAGATATCCCTCTGACTGGCCGACAAGTAACGTACCCGGACTTTGTTGACAGAGCCGCCGCTGAAGCCTCGTCATGGAGATCCCAGGCATCCCTTCCCTCCGACCTCGATGCTTCCCGCGCCATAAGGCGGATAGAATGGCTCGTAGAGACGGGTTTGACCGGCTTGGACCTAGCCATGTGCTGGTTCATCAGGCGAATCCAACCTCTGCAGCACCGCGCGAAGCTCATGCACGAGTATACCAGCGATAGAAGGGATAGCCTCCGCATCTCCGTGGAAAACTTCTCGAGCGACTCCGTCAAGCTCCGCCTTAAGGACATCGTCAAGTTGAAGGACAAGAAGCGTGTCTTCACCATCACCTATGACATGTTCGTAGACGGCAAGTGCCCAAAGGTAGGTATTTATTTTCCGTGTATGACATGTACTCCAGTTCTTCCGTCTTGCAAATGGCATCTCATCTAACATGGTGACTTCTCACTTAACAGCTTAGCGACATAGATGAGGATAGCATGGCTCCTGAAATCTATGATCCAAAGATGAAGGAAGTCACGTCGTGTCCGACGACGATGCTCCATTGGCGCGAAAGCGGAAGAGCTCCACCTCTGACGCTGCCGACGGAGGCAAGAAGAAGAAGACGGATGGTGGAGCCTCCAAGAAGACTACCCACCACAGGCAAAAGAGAAAAGTTCGGATCCCTTTGCCAAAGCACCCCCACTTGTGTAAGCTTCTCTTCCTCCGACATTGTCTATTTATCTGTCTTGCTCCTGTACTTATGCATATTGCACGTTTCAGGAAGAAAGCCACGACCAGCCTCAAGAAGACCTCCAAAATGGGGGCTTCTAGAACCATCAAGGACATGCTGCATCGTGACGCATCTCCCGCCATCGCCCCTATCACTCCCTCCGTCAAGCCTTCGTCCGCCCCGACAAGCTCACAAGCTAAGGAGGCATCTGGCCCTTCCGCCATGGAAGTGGACTCAGGTGCCTCTACCGAGGTTGCTGTCGTCGGCGAGCAGGCAACGTAGGAGAGTTCCGCCCACCAAATGGCTGAAGCTCCGGCTAAGGATGCCATTGGTGGCGGTAAAGCGGTGGTGGAAGCAGGTACCTCTAGATTGGCGCGCCGCACTAAGAAAACCATAGCCTATCCAAAGATAGTCTATCTGGTACTTACACCGGGTAGCACTGCTTTGGTCCCTGGTGCGGCACCGACATCTCCGACGTGCGGTCTAGAGGAGCTCCGCCGACAAGCAGAAATCTTGGAAGGAAACAGCGAATCCTTTGGCAAGCTACTGGCCGAGAGTGCTACAAACCTCAATATCATCGCACTTGTAATTTTTATTTGCCTTTTGCATTTCATATGAGTATCCCACTGTAGCCCCCGAGGATGTAGACGGAAAAACCATAGGTTTTTACATCTATATGCTCTAAGAGTGACTAATTTAGAAAAACTCTCACTGTAGCCCCCAAGCATGTAGGTGGAATAAAATATTCCGACTAGATGCTTCAAGAGTAGCATACGCAGTGTTTATAAATTTCCATACTGTAGCCCCCAAGCCTCTAGTTGTAACTGAATTAGTTCCGACTAGATGCTCAAAGAAAAGCTAAGCATATATCCGAGTTAAAAACTTTATACTGTAGCCCCAAGCCTCTAATTGAGAACTGAATTAGTTCTGACTAGATGCTTAAAGAAAAGCGAAGCATATTGCTAAGTCAAAAACTCTCGCTGTAGCCCCCGAGCGTCTAGGTGGAAAATTTTCGGCTAGATGCTCCAAGCAAACCAAACAACGCTTTAACTTTGACCTTTTTTCCACAGTACGAGAGTGCTCGGAGGGGCATGGCCAATGACAAGTACCAGAAGATGCGCGCAGACCTAGAAGCTAAAAAGGGTAAAACTGCCTTCTTGAAGGAACAGATCACCAAGATCAAGCGTTTGTTTTCTTTTTCGTATTCCGACTTGGTTTTGTGCCCATATTCTCCGAGTACTGACTATGTACTTTACTTTCTCCGACTTTGCTGAAACCATCGCCAAGGCCAAGAATATTGTTGAGCAATCCAAGCACATTCAAGAGCTGGATAGCGAAAACAAAATTCTTAAGCAGGAGAGGAATGACATGCTGAAAATGCATGAGGAGTCGATGAAGGCCCTGCAGGACTCCGCCACCGAGGAAATCAATCGCTTGAAGGAGGAGATCTCTATCCTAAGAGATCAGAAGAAAGCTGCCGAAGAGCAGAATCAATGCCATAGTGAGGCGTATAAACTCCTCCAGCAAGAGAAAGAATCCTTGGCGGACACCCTCTGGCAGACTAAGGCCAGCATCTTCAGTAAGTTTTCCCCGTCTTGGATTTCTGTAGTTTGGGTACTCTGAATTTCTGAACTCATGCGCTTCTTGTCGGAACTTGCAGCTCCTATGGGTTTAACCCGATCACCTCCTCCAGCCAAGGAATGCATGGTTCTTGCCAGCAACTTCATCAACACCGCCATCACGCAAGCCAAGGATATCGCCAAGCCTCTCCAGATAAACATCAAGGCATCGGACTCCGTGGCGAAGTACTCGGAGATTCTGCGCCGAGCCCCTGAGCGTATCACAAGCTGGAAAGCTTCATGTGCACGAGCTGGCGCAAGGATGGCGCTATCAATGGTGAAGGCACACTACGAAGATGCCGACATAGACACGGTAACCTCTGGCATTCCCGACGTAGACGACGATGGCAAAGAGATTAACCATGAATCCATCTTGTTGTCGCTCGTGGGCTATGACACCAGAGTTGGCGAGTTGGTAGATGTCAACGTCTTTGTGCCAATGAACACCATCGACAGCGGCAACCAAGGTTCCTCTAAGTCCCTCCACAGCACCGACTTCGAGGGTGGTTCTCCGGTTGGTGATGACGCTGTGTCCAAGTCACATGCGCCAAAGGAATGAAGAACAACTTTGTAATATTTGTTTCATCTTTGGTGCATATGAGGAAAAAACTTGTTTATGTAACTTAAGGCGGAAAACAATGGTTGTTATTTCCTGCTGCTCAAGAACTAGTTTTCAGCATGTATATATTGTTTTAAGCAAGTGCTGGCTTATCCATTACTTTGGTTCTTATGCTTGACCTTTTGTGAGTCGAAAGACTCGTTGTTAGAACCATGCACTCAGGTGATGATGCCCAATGGCACCGTCAATAACCTAAGCACAAAATCGCCGACAATAAGTGTCGAAAGTCACTACTCCAGAATCCACATAAAAACGACAAAGAATGTGTAGACCAGAAAACTTAAGCTAACGCCCGTAGGCGGAATTTTCACAAGTGCAATCGCAAAGCTTGTGCATAAAGGTTTTACATGATCCAAAAATGAACACTAAAGGAGGTAAAAGACTAAGAAATATGAGTGAACCAAAGAGCTTTATTTCATTGATCATATAAGAGGTACACAATTAGATAAAAAATTCTAAGTGTAAAAAGGACGTAGCTGTGCTATGTTCCATGGCTGATCAAGCTCCGGGTAGTCATCATCCGGGTCACGTCGCTTACGCTTATGATCCTCGTTGGGTCTATCCTTCAGTTCACGATTGTCAATGAGGTAATAAGACCCATTGAGTAGCGCCTTGCTTATGATGAACGGTCCTTCCCATGGCGGGGATAATTTGTGTGACTTCTTCTGCTTAAGTCGGAGCACCAAATCCCCCTCTTTAAACGAGCGATGCCGAACGCGGCAACTATGGTAGCTGCGTAGCTTTTTCTGGTAGATGGCGGATCTTTGGCATGCCAAAACACGCTCCTCCTCGAGAAGGTCCACATCTAGGTGTCTGGATTCTTCAGCGTCATCTTCGTCGTAGGCGGCAACTCTTGGTGCATCGTGTAGGATGTCGGAAGGCAGGATGGCTTCTGCTCCATATACCATGAAGTAAGGGGTGTAGCCGGTGGATCTGTTGGGTGTAGTTCGTAAACTCCACAGCATAGATGGCAATTCTTCCGCCCAGGCTCCAGCTGCTCTATGTAGCGGTGCCTCCAGACGTGGCTTGATTCCCTGCAGAATTAATCCATTGGCTCGCTCAACCTGACCGTTGGATTGTGGGTGTGCCACAGATGCAAGGTCAAGTCGGATGCCTTTCTCCCAACAATAAGCCTCCACTTCTCCAAGTGACAAATTGTTGCTGTTGTCGGTGATAATGCTATGTGGGAGACCAAATCTCACCACTAGATCCCGGACAAACCTGAGGGCAGTTGCCCCATCAAGCTTTCTAATGGGTTTATCTTATATCCATTTAGTGAATTTATCAACTGCTACAAGCAGATGCGTAAACCCACAAGGTGCCGTCTGTAATGGTCCTACCATGTCTAGCCCCCAGACTGCAAACGGCAAAGTTATTGGTATTGTTCGCAATTCTTCAGCAGGAACATGTGGTTGTCGGGCATAATACCGGCATCCCATGCGTGTCTCCACCAGCTTGTCGGTGTTCGCCTTCGCGGTCAGCCAGTAGAATCCTTGCCGGAAGGCTTTCGCGACCAACGATCGAGGAGCGGCATGATGCCCGCAATATCCGAGATGGATTTCGCGTAGGATTTCCATACCTTCTAGCCAGGAAACACACTTTAGGTATACACCAGTAGTGCTCCTTTTGTAGAGTTGCCCATTGATTATGGTATAACCCTTTGCTCGTCGTACTATTTGTCGTCTTTTGACTTCGTCGTCGGGCAAAGTTCCGTGTTCGAGATATTCCATGAACGGTTTTGTCCAAGCCGGAGGGACCTCAGTCACCATGTTGACGAATGAGTCAGCTCTATCCGGGTTGTCGATGTCGGCTCCCTTCACAGATGGTGTGCGCAGGTGCTCTAGGAAAACTCCTGGCGGAATTTGCTTGCGCCCTGATCCAAGTTTAGACAGCAGATCAATCGCCTCATTTTGCTCCCTAGGCACATACTTGACTTCGTAGCCCAAGAAGCTCTTGGCTATCTCGTCCACTTCGTCTCGATATGCCGCCATCATAGGGTTTCACGCATTCCAGGTGCCAGCCACTTGTTGGGCAACCAAGTCGGAATCTCCATAGCAAACTATGCGCTTGATGCCAATATCCTTGGCTACACGTAGTCCGTGAATGAGTGCTTCATACTCCGCCATGTTGTTTGTAGCCTCGAAGTGGATCTGCAGAACGTAGTGTAGCTTGTCTCTTGTTGGTTGTAGCAATACACTAGCCCCCGAGCCGTTGAGCAGCTTTGATCTGTCAAAGTGCATCACCCAGTACTCTGGTTCCGGCAACGGATTAGCATCTGGCATCTCCGTCCAATCTGCAACAAAATCCGCCAAGGCTTGTGACTTGATAGCGTCGCGTCTCTTGTAAGTGATCTCGAAGGCGGCAAGTTTAATGCCCCACTTCGCGACCCTTCATGTAGCGTCGCTGTTGTTGATTATGTCGGACAGTGGAGTCTTGCTCACCACTATGATTGGGTGCTCCTGAAAGTAATGCCTTAGCTTCCGAGAAGCAAGGAATACTCCATAAGATATCTTCTAGTAGTGCGAGTAACGCTTCTTGGACTCCGTCAAAACCTCGCTCACATAGTAACTGGTCATTGAACTCCGTGCTCATAGCCTGGTTCCTTCCGCTCTACCACGACAACGATGCTGATTACCCGGTTGGTTGCCGCCATGTAGATTAACAGGGGCTCACCAGGCTCGGGCGCTGCAAGGATAGGCGCTGAGGAAAGAATCTCCTTGAGATGCTTCAATGCTGCATCTGCCTCGTCCGTCCATGTGAATTTGTCCGCCTTCTTCAGCAACTTGTACAGCGGCAGAGCCTTCTCCCCAAGTCGGCTGACAAACCGACTAACTGCTGCAACACAACCTGTTAGCCGTTGAATGTCCTTTAGGCATGTCAGACAGTTTATGTTTAAGTTGGCCTTGATTTTCTCCGGGTTGACCTCGATTCCGCGCTAGGAAACGATGAAACCCAACAATTTGCCGGCTGGAACCCCGAAGACGCACTTCTTAGGGTTAAGCATCATGTTGTATTTCCAGAGATTATCAAAGGTTTCTTTTAAGTCGGAGATTAAGTCGTTTGACTTTTTAGACATCACCGCGATATTTTCCACATAGGCGTGAACATTCCGACCAATTTGGTCGTGAAGGCAATGTTGCATTGTCCGTTGGTACGTAGCACCTGTGTTTTTCAGCCCAAAGGGCATCGTAACATAGAAAACGTGTCGTATGGGGTAGTGAACGAAGTGGCCAATTGGTCTGACTTCCTCATCTTGATCTGGTGGTATCCTGAGTATGCGGCGAGAAAACACAAAAGCTCCGAGCCAGCCGTCGAGTCAATGACTTGGTCAATGCGAGGCAAAGCAAACGGATCTTTGGGACATGCTTTGTTCAATCCGGTGTAATCAACGCACATTCTTAACTCATTGGTTCCCTTTTTGGGGACAAGTACAGGATTGGCCACCCATTGGGTGTGAAGGACTTCTCGGATAAATCTAGCCTTAAGCAACCTAGCTATCTCTTTGCCAATGGCGCGTCTCTTCTCATCTCCAAAGCGTCGTAGAGGTTGTTTCAATGGTTTGGATTTTGGATCAATGTTTAAGCTGTGCTCGGCAAGTTCCCTAGGTACACCTTTCATGTCGGCAGGTTGCCAGGCAAAGATGTCCCTATTCTCACGGAGGAACTCGACAAGCACGCTTTCCTATTTGGGATCCAGGTTCGTCCCAATGGCGGTGACCTTGGAGGCATCGCCTACCACAAGTTCCACCAGCTTGGTCTCGATGGCGGCCTTGAACGCAGGAGCGGAGTTGGAGATTTGCTTCTTCGACGCGGGCATCTTTGAGTCATCGACCTTGCCCTGGATCTCTTTGAATTCTTTGCTGTAGAGGACACTTCTACAACAGCTGCTTCATTGATCTCGTAGTCCCTTACCTTGGTAAAGCTTCCGGATACGGTGATAACACCGTTTGGTCCGGGTATCTTGAGTTTGTTGTAGACGAAGCATGGCTTGGCCATGAACGTGTGGAATATGTCGCGGCCGAATATGACGTGGTACACGCTCTTGAAGGGGACCACCTCAAAGGTCATGCGCTCTTGGCGGTAATTGTTAACATCGCCAAAGGCAACCTGAAGTGTAATGCACCCAAGGGACCGAAAAGCCTCCCGACCAGGAACTACGCCGTGGAAGATGGTGTTGGTCCACCTTAGGTTTGCCTCCGTCAAGTTCATCTTCTGCAGTGTATCCAGGTACATGATGTTGATGCTGCTTCCACTATCCACCATACACTTGGTGAATTCCACGCCGTCAATCAAGGGGTTGATGACCATGGCGTACTGGTTCTCCGTAGGTATAAGGTCTGGGTGGTCTGTCCTGTCCCAAGTGATTGGAACCTGCGACCAGCGCAAGTACTGGGGAACTGGGGGGAGACTATCCATCAGGATCCTCAGAGAGGTCTTCTGTTGTCGGACTGTGGGGGTGCCAAGGAAAGTGTGGTAGACTGGAGCCTTCTTCGCGAAGGGGTTCTTGCCCTTGTCGTCGTTCTTGGCGGCATGCTTGGGGTCAACATCCTCGTCCATGTCACTTCAATCCTTGGACTCCTCCTCCTTCTTCTTCCCCTTGTCCTTGCCTCGCGGTCTGTTCTTTCGACTTTGCTTGTAGCCGGACTCCGGGTCTTCCTTGAGGTCGTTGACAAATTTGTAGTGTCGATTGGTATTGGTGGCCTTGCCGTTGACGTCGAGGTGTACGAGGCACGACATATCGTGGTACTCCTCGTAGGTTTTGGGAATGCGGAGCGGCGCCTCGATAGTTTCACTTCCTCGTTGCTGCCCACGACCAGCTCTTCCTCGGCCACGTTGTCCGCCATCACCTCGTCCTGCAAAAGTCATAGCGACCATGTCGGTAGATTGCTTTTTTTCTGGAGCGGTTTTCCGCTTTGTACTGCTGTTCCTCCGAGCTTGAGTTGGAATGGCCGTTGTCGGCAAGGAGCCGCGAGCATCGTCGTCGGCAGCTGCGAACTCACTAGCCAACTGAATCATCTGGTTCAAGTCAAGCTGGTGATTGTCCTGCAAGTGCTTCAGCTTATGTCGGAGCAACGTGCCCCTTTCCAACCCATCGATGAAGGCGGCCATGGCGGTCTGAGCATGCACTCCTGCGCAGGAATTCTTCATGTCTAGCCAGCGGGAGAGGTAGGCGTGAGATGTCTCGTCTTTCTCTTGCACGCACCGCTGTAGATCGCCCACAGTGCAGGGACGCTTGTATGTACCCTCAAAGTTCTTGGTGAACGCTTCTTGCATGTCCAACCAGTTGTAGATAGATTTCTCTGGCAAGTCATTGATCCATTGATGGGCCGTGCCCGCCAACATTAACGGGAGGTACTTGACGGCGACGTTGGGGTTGCCTCTGGCAATCTCCACTGTGTTGTCGTAGTCCTGCAACCATGTGGTTGTCTTGGCGGTGCCGTCATAGGGCTTGATGGTCTTGTCAATCCGGAAACCTTTGGGGTAAGTTGCGGACCGTATTGCAAGTCCAAAGCAACGTGGTCCCAGGTATGGTCCTTCCCGGGCCTCGTGGATCTTATCGATCCACGAATGTGCATCCTACGGCTCCGGGTTCTTCTTCCTGTCAACAGAGGATGGGCTGCGTGAACGACGCGGGCCTCCTCCGCCATGGTGACTGCTTGGTGGTGACGGAGGCGGAGGTGGCGATGGGTTAGCCTTCTTGCTGTTATCCTCCTGCGACGCCTCATGCCTGTCACGGTTGCTTGTCATACGCGGAGGGTCATGGTGTGACCTGCTCCTGTGTCCTTGGTTGCACTCTCCGTCATGACGGGTCTACTCCGTGTTGTCGCGGATGACGATGCCGCACTGCTTTGGTGGGGGCATATCCGTATGATGGTGAGCCTTGTAATCTTCGCGATGTCGGGGGGACCGGGGCGGTGGCGATGGGCGACGAGGTCGGGCCTTTTCTCCATGGTCAGAGGATATGGGGATGGCATCCTTCCTGTTGCGTGCATCCCTCCGTCTTCGTTCTGATGAACCCGTCTGGGACCCGACATCAAGAGGAGATCTGTCCCTTGGCGGCTTATACTGGCTAGACTCGCAAAGCGCTGGGTCGGACTCAAGCCTTTGAGAGGTGGCCTTATCCTGCTGCTGCACCGCCTTGGCCAATAGGTCATAGACATGTTCCACTGCCTCGGGCGATCTATCCTGCTCTAGAAGGGGCTTGGCGACGGCGAGGTTAAGGGGTGGGGTGGGCATCACCTGCTTGCCTTCACCGTTAATGTATGGCTTGGCTTGTGCCAGCTTCCAGGGAGCCCGTCCTAGGTTGCGCCGTACACCAGGATCGTTGATGACGCGAGCCGGAGCTTTCTTGGCCTTCTGCTGCTGCAGCAAAGTCTTGTACTCGGCCTCCATTGCTCTAGCTTTCTCTATGGACTTCTACGCATTGACCAGATCTCGATCTAGCTTAGCGCCTTGCTCCGCGATGGCCTGCGCTTCCTCCAGCAACTGCTAGCGCTTCTCGTCAAGCTGGGTCACGTTCCGGATATGAGCAACGGTCAGTGGGTCGACGAGGAGATTGCCGTACATTACTCTATCAGCTGGAGTAACTTGGGTTGCTGCAGACGTAGATGCTGGAGGCGGCAAGTTTGCGGTGTTGTTGCTTGCGGTGCGAGTTCCTCTTGCCTTTGACCGGGTTAGGCGGAGGAGACATGACCTTTGCGTGATCATCGTCAGCAGCAATAAGTGGCCCCTTCCCCTTTTCCAGCGTTGTAGGCGGAGCTCGTCCGGGTTGATCTTCATCCATCACCGTCCCAATGGTGACGAACACCCCTCGAGACGTGACGGCGTTGTTGGCTTGCTCGTCGCGCGTGTACTCCTCCTCCATCTCCTGCATAGCGGAGTCTAGCTCTTTTGGACTAAAATCTATCTCCTCTGAATCTGCACTGAAGTCAGCATAAAGCATGTCAATGACAGAGTCAGAGGGTGCCAGGACTTCCTCGATGACGGGCGGTGAAGGTGCAACAGTAGCGACGATGACTGGAGGTGGCGGTGCATCTGCGACGATGGCGGCCGGAGGCGATGGTGGCGGTGGCTGAATTGGAGGTTCCCCGTCGATGAGCGCAAGCGCTTTCTGGGCTGCTGCGTCGGCCTCCGCGTAGTTGTTGACGGTGCTCACCATCTCTTCAAGGGTAAGGCGTCCTGTTGCCTGCTGCCATCTTAGAGAATGCCGGAGAAGCGTGCCGCGGTCCAGCCCTTCCACGAAGTGATACAAAGCATTATCATCGGGGTAGTGGGCCAGATCGGCTCGTATACGGAGCCACCTGGCCAGGTAATCGCGGGTTTTTCGCCCTCTCTCTGAATGCAACGCGCCAGATCGAAGATGGTAACCACTCCGACGAACTTGGATCTCTGCTGTCCAGACACACGGGCGAAGCCGGTGGATTTGCAACGATCTTCCACCTTTATATCCTGCACAGGGGTGGGTGGGCCTTGAATTTTTCCGATCTTTGCCGGCAAACTCTGAAGAGAGATCCGACATTGATCCTTCCGCGAACGTATCCTGCCCGTAGGCGGTCCGTGCAGGCCTTGATGCTCCTCCGACTCCCAGGGAACTAATGCCCGAGTCGGTTTCGCCAATGAAGAGGTGGATGTCTCCGATAGGAACGATCGAACACCGCGTAGGGTTCTCTTGCCAGATCCGTAACTCGCCGGAGGGACGATCAAACATTGGAGAAGAGAACGCGACCGATGGCTACGGTTTCACCGATTCCGAAGATCTTGGTCCTCGCCCATTGAAGAGCGCCTCTTGCCCCACGGTGGGCGCCAACTATCGTGGTATTGACGACGAGTACGCCATGGAGGGGTCCTCACAGTGCGTGTTTAGAGACGTGGGGGAAGGCAGACGGTTGACGGGTACGAGGTAACACAGCTTACCCAGGTTCAGATCCCACAACAGTGGCGGAATCCTACTCCTGCTATAAATCACTATAAGGGCAATACGCCGAGTTACAGAGATAGGTTCGCTGTGCGAGGTTGTCTGAGATTGTAAGTTATCGTGTCCTAAAGGATCCCATAGGCCCGACTTATATAGTCGCCAGGTCCTAGGGTTACAGGGAAAAGTCCTAGCCGGACAGGTTACAGAGTCCTACGCTGTCTATTACTAGTCTTGTGTATCTTGCACTCCAAGGCTCCGGGTACGTCGGTGACTCCAACCGTAGCCTTCCTTTATCCGGCATGGGCCTCCCTTCTGGATCCATCTAACTGGGTTGCCCAGCAGGTCATAGGCCATGCTACCAACTGTGGGCCACCCGGGTTATCCAGATAGGTGACATGCTATGAGGATACCCATATAGCATATCCCCAACAATGATCTTGCATATATCTTTATTTTGCCATAAGTAACAATGTTTCAAATAAAATGATAGTCCATCTGATCCAAATTAATTGACTCAAGTTTGTGTAGATTCAGATATATCTAGTACTAAACCTTGTCTAGATACATCAGAATATTGACAAATCCGAGTCAATTAATTTGGATCAGAGAGTACTTGATATAAATATGCTGTGTTCCCTCATAGAACATGTGATCCCTTGTAACATATATGACACTTTGACTATCACAAAGCAAAGTAATATAAGACTCATCTTCACAATTCTCAACAAACAAACTCTTCAACCAAACACATTCTTTGCAAGTTTCAATAATAGACATGTATTCAGCTTCAGTGGTAGGTTGGGAAACAACAGTCTGCAATGTTGCCTTCTAGCTAACAGCACGACCACCAACATTAAACATATAATAACTTATGAGGGACCTTCTCTTATCCAAATCAATAGCAAAATCTGAATCCATGTAGCCAACGAGTCCCTCACCAGTCTGGCCAAACTTCAAACAAGCATTGAAAGTGCCATAAAGGTACCTGAAAACCCACTAAACAACCTTCTGATATTCTTTACCAGGGTTATTCATATATTTACTTATCAAACTCCTAGCATATGATAAATCGGGACGTGAACAAACCATGTCATACATCAAGGAACCAACAACACTAGGATATAGAACCTTTGACATATACTCAAACTCTTCATCAGTAGTAGCACATTGTGAAACTTTCAACTTAAAATGAGGAGCAATAGGAGTACTAACTGACTTTTCACCATGCATATTAAAAAGATAAAAAACTTTATCATTATAACTTTGTTGACTAAGAAATAACAAATCATACTTTCTGTCCCCGGTAATCTCCATATCTAAGATCTTCTTAGCAGCACCAAAATCCTTCATCTCAAACTCACTACTTAGGTGTGTCTTCAAAGTAGTGATTTCTTTCTTATGCTTGGCAGCAATTAACATATCATCAACATATAACATAAAGTATATAGGTGATCCATCAACAAATTTAATATAGACACAACTATCATATTACGACCACTTAATGTAGGGGTTTGTAGCATGGAAAACAAAAAAATTCTACCGCATGCACACAAACAAGCCAAGATCTATCTACTAGATTGTAGCAACGATTCGATAGAAGCACTCACCCTCGAAGATTCCAAAGCGGTTAACGAGAGCAGATTCTTGTGGGTGATGTAGTCGTACGCTTGCCGGTCTCAAGATCGCGTAGACGATCCTTCCGGGCTATGCTCGCAGCGCTTCAGAGTCGGTCACACGCCTACTCAATGAAGACCTTCCTCTCCCTTGTTCCAAAGAAAATGGAGGTTATAGTTCTCCTCACGATTAAAGATGACAGCGTGGTGTCGGAAGTACAAGAAAGATCCCGCAGGGCTTCGCCTAATCCGGTGCGAGTTATGGTGGATCTAGGGTTTCCCGGTGATCTAGGGTTTAGAAGACCGGGAGGAGGAGGAAGTGTTGGCGGCGGCTAGGGCGGCAGCGCACGGGTGTGGGGAGGGCTGGCTCTTGTGTGTTTGGGGCAGCCCTCCCCCTCTACTTATGAGAGGGGGGCAGCCTTGGGAGGGGTGGGTTTGAATCCAAACCCAAACCCAAGTTGGATTGATAGAAGGACTCTTTCCTTTTTCCACTAGGAAACCATTGTTCCAGTTTGACTTTTCAAACTTCCCGTTTGACTTTCAATTTAGAGCTTTAATTCTCTCTTGCAAATGCCCAAACCAAGTTACCTAGGATATGATCCAATCATTCCACTTATCCACGACACGTTCATGGTCCATTCCCCTTCCGGTCCGGTGAACCATCTAGAACCTTGTCACGGGCCTAGATGCGCAAAGGTAAAGGAGAGAGCCGATCATGGATCGGTATACCTTTTGGTACACGTCAAGATGACACTTTGTTTGCATTGGAGTGGCAACGCCATTGAGATCCGTCATCTTGAACCTCTTGAGCATGTCTTGGATGTACTTAGCTTGATTAATGAAAGTTCCCTCTCTAAGTTGTTTGATCTCGAATCCAAGAAAGAACCTCAATTCTCCCATCATATACATCTCAAACATGTCAGTCATAAGCTTTGAAAATTCATCATTAAAAGTTTGGTTAGTAGAGCCAAAGATAATGTCGTCTACATATAGTTGGCATACAAAAAGCTCCCCATTAACCTTCTTAGTAAAAAGAGTGGGATCGATTTTCCCAACTTTGAGTCCACGGTCTAACAAAAGCTCTTTAAGGTGCTCATACCACGCACGTGGGGCTTGTTTAAGGCCATAGAGCGCCTTATCGAGTTTGTAGACATGGTTCGGAAATTTGGGATCCTCAAAACCCGGGGGTTGCTTGACATATACCAACTCATGTAGTGGACCATTAAGAAAAGCACCCTTAACATCCATTTGTTGTAATTTAAAATTATGATGAGTGGCGTAGGCAAGAAGGATACGGATGGACTCAAGACGAGCCACAGGAGCATAAGTTTCATCGTAATCAATTCCTTCCACTTGAGAGAATCCTTGAGCCACTAGCCTTGCTTTATTTCTTACAACAATGCCATTTTCATCTTGTTTGTTCTTGAAAATCCACTTGGTGCCGATAACATTGCGGCACTCTTTGGGTTTCTCTACGAGCTTCCAAACCTTGTTGTGATCGAAGTTATTTAATTCTTCATGCATTGCAACCACCCAATCGGGATCTTCAAGAGCATCAAAGACCTTCTTTGGTTCAACCATTGAAATGTGAGCTTGATGATCACAGAAGCTAGCAAGTTCTCTTCTAGTTGACACTCTTCTTCTTAGATCACCAACAACCTTGTCAAGAGTGTGACCCCTTAGCTCAAGGTTCCGATCAGAGCGAGCTTTACGATGAGCCTCAATTTCCTTGTTGTTTCTAGAAGGAGTTGATTGAGCATTTGGATCCTTGTCTTGGCCACTACCTTGCCCTTGATTCTGATCTGAGCTTGAAACAGGCGACTGCTGCTGTTCAGGTTCTTCAGGCCCGGACAATCCGCCCCTGGGTGGGGTCGGACTATCTGGCCTGGGAGATGCGGCTGCAACTTCTTCTTGCTGAGAGTCCCTGGCAGAACTTGGAGTTCCAGGGCCGGATAATCCGCCCCCTTGAGCCGAAGAATCTGGCCTGGGAATTTCTTGGTCGTCTTGTTCTTCTTGATGTCCTCTAGAGCAGGTTGGAGTGCTAGGGGCGGACTGTCCGCCCCTTGGAGGGGGCGGATAGTCCGTCCTAGGACTGTCATTTTGCCCAGAAGACAGATGGTCTTTAGCAGGTTGAGGTGTTGGTGTTGGGGTTTCTCCAGCAGGAGGATCTTGTCGATCTTGTGTAGATGAGGGTTCCACTTGAGTGGAGCATTGTCCTTCCCGATCTGCCACAAGGGGTTCCTAAATGGGGCGGAAAAATCCCACGCCCATTCTTCTTATGGCATCTTGGGGTATTTCAACATCTACATCACAAACATCAACTTGCCCCATATGGGAGCTGTCATTTTCATTGAATTCCACACTACAAGATTCTACAACAGTCCCGGTGAGCTTGTTGTAGACTCTATAAGTGTGGTATTCGGCACCGTAACCAACAAAAATACCTTCTAATGTAGGGTTCATAGCATGGAAAACAAAAAATTTCTACCGCATGCACACAAACAAGCCAAGATCTAACTACTAGATTGTAGCAACGAGTCGATAGAAGCACTCACCCTCGAAGATTCCAAAGCGGTTAATGAGAGCAGATTCTCGTGGGTGATGTAGTCGTACACTTTCCGATCTCAAGATCGCGTAGATGATCCTTCCGGCGCTGCGTTCTGGCAGCGCTTCTATAGTTGGTCACATGTTCGGTACTCGATGAAGACCTTCCTCTCCCTTGTTCCATCATGCAGCGGAGGTTGTAGTTCTCCCCTCGTGATTTCGGCAGCACGACGGCGTGGTGTCAGAAGTAGAGGGAAGATCCTGCAGGGCTTCGCCTAAGCCGGTGCGAGTTATGGTGGATTAGGGTTTCCCGGTGATCTAGGGTTTAGAAGACCGGGAGGAGGAGAAGGTATCGGCGGCGACTAGGGCGACGACGACGGGCCGGTGGCGACGCGAGGCGGCGAGCGGCGGCTGGGCGGCGGTGGCGCGGGTGGAGAGGGGCTAGGGCTTGGTCTTTTGAGGAAGCCCTCCCCCTCTATTTATGAGAGGGGGGCAGCCTTGGGAGGGGTGGGTTTGAATCCAAACCCAAACCCAAGTTGGATTGAGAGAAGGACTTGTTTCTTCTTCTACTAGGAAACCATTGTTCCAGTTTGACTTTTCAAACTTCCTATTTGACTTTCAATTTAGAGCTTTAATTCTCTCTTGCAAATGCCCACACCAAGTGACCTAAGATATGATCCAATCATTCCACTTACCCATGACACATTCATGGACCATCCCTCTTCCGGACCGGTGAACCTTCTAGACCCTTCTAGAACCTCTTCGATGAAAACATCGGAATCTTTCCCGAACTTTGGAATCGAACTTTCCTTATATGAATCTTATTCTCCGGATCATTCTGGATCTCCTCGTTATATCCCGGATCCCATCCGAGACTTCGAACAACATTCGGTATCCCTACTAATATTCCATATCTACTAAACAACATCGAATCCTTAAGTGTGTCTCCCTACGGTTCGTGAATTATGCGGACATGACCGAGACACTTATCCGATCAATAACCAATAGAGGAATCTGGAAATTCATATTGCTCCCACATATTTCTATGATTACTTTGCGATTGAATGAACCACTTACATACGATACCAATTTCCCTTTGTCTCACGATAGTTTATTTATCCGAGGTTTTGATCGTCGGTATCTCTGCATACCTAGTTCAACCTCGTTACTGATAAGTACTCTTTTCTCATTCCCGTGATATGTGATCCCTTGTGAGACAGTCACATGCTTGCAAGACAATTGGATGACATTCAACCGAGAGGGACCAGAGTATATCTATCTGTCATATGGATGGACAAATCCCACTCTTGATCCATGTGCCTCAACACATACTTTCCGAACACTCAATTCCACCTTTATAGCCACCCAGTTACGGTGTGGTGTTTGATGTCATCAAAGCATCCTTCCGGTGATGGTGATTAGCATGATCTCATGGTCGAAGGAATTAGGTTACTATGTATCAGAAAGCTTATAGCAAATGAACTATTGAAATGACTTGATCTTAACGCTAGGCTTATCTATAGGAGTATGTCAATCATACCATTCTCCTAATGATATGATCTTGTTGTCAACAACATCTCAATGCTCATGATCGGGAAACCACAATCATCTATTAACCAACAAGCTAGTTTTACAAAGAGGCTTTACTAGGGACTCTAATTTAGTTTACAAATCACACAAGTATTAATGTTTCCGGTTAATACTATTATAGCATGAATGTAAACATTTATCATAAACACAAAGATATAATAATAACCACTTTTATTATTGCCTCTAGGGCATATCTCCAATAGTCTCCCACTTGCACTAGAGTCAACTAATCTAGATTACATGGTAATATACCGAGCACCCATGGCGGTTTGGTGCTGGTCATGATTTGCCCTCGGGAGAGGTTTAGTCAACGGATCCGCCACATTCAGATCTGTGTGTACTTTGCAAATCTTTATGTCGCCATCTAGGACATGCCCTCGAATAGCGTAAAAAAGTAGCTTGATGTGCTTTAGCTTCTTGTGTGACCTTGGTTCTTGCGCATTGGCTATGGCGCCCATGTTATCACAATAGATAGACATTGGGTCCAGCGCACTTGGAACCACACCGAGCTCTGTAATGAACTCCTTCATCCATATCGCTTCTTGTGAAGCCTTCGAAGCAGCTATGTATTCCAATTCAGTTGAAGATCTCGCCACAACGCTTTGCTTTGCACTCCTCCAGCTAACTGCTGCACCATTCAAAGTAAATACGTATCCAGATTGAGATTTAGAATCATCCGGATCGGTGTTCCAACTAGCATCGGTGTAACCATTAACAACGAGTTGTTCATCACCTCCATAAGAAAGAACCATATCCTTATTTCTTTTCAAGTACTAAAGGATGTTTTTGACCGCTGTCCAATGATCCACTCCTGGATCACTTTGATGTCTGCTAGTCAAACTAACAGCATATGCAATGTTGGGTCTAGGGCATAGCATGGTATACATAAGAGATCCTATGGCTGATACATAGGGAGTCTTACTCATCCTTTCTCTATCTTCTGCCATTGCAGGACTCTGAGTTTTACTCAAGGTCGTATTGGGCAACATGGGCAAGAACCCTTTCTTGCTATCTTCCATTCCAAACCTCTTTAGAACTTTGTCCAAATATGTACTCTGTGACAACGATATTAGGCGTCTCGATCTATCTCTATAAATCTTTATGCCTAATATGTAAGCTGCTTCGCCAAGATCTTTCATTGAAAAACTATTATTCAAATAATCCTTGACACTATTAAGAAGGTCTACATCATTCCCAATCAACAATATGTCATCTATATATAGTATTAAGAATGCTACAGAGCTCCCACTCACTTTCTTGTAAATACAAGCTTCTCCATAAGTTTGTATAAAACCAAAGCTTTTGATTACCTTATCAAAACGTTGATTCCAACTTCGGGATGCTTGCTTCAATCCATAAATGGACTGTTGAAGTTTGCATACCTTGTCAGCATCTTTAGGATCGACAAAACCTTTGGGTTGCATCATATACAACTCCTCATCAATGTCTCCATTGAGGAACGCCGTTTTGACATCCATCTGCCATATCTCATAATCATAATATGCAGCGATTGCTAACATAATCCTCACAGACTTTAGCTTCGCTACTGGTGAGAAAGTCTCATCGTAGTCAACTCCTTGAATTTGTCGAAACCCTTTTGCGACAAGTCGAGATTTATAGACAGTAACATTACCATCAACATATGTTTTCTTCTTGAAAATCTATTTGTTCTCGACAGCCTTCCGGCCATCCGGTAAGTCCACCAAAGTCCATAATTGGTTTTTGTACATGGATCCAATCTCGGATTTCATGGCCTCTTCCCATTTATTGGAATCTGGGCTCATCATCGCTTCCTCATATGTCACAGGGTCATCGGTGTTGTGCACCAACATGACACTCATAACAGGATCATACCAATCAGGAGTTTCATGATCATCATCATTAGCTTCCTCTCTTACTGGTGTAGGCGCCACAGGAACTACTTCCGGTGCTACGCTACTTGCAAGTTCGAGAGAAGGTTCAACAACCTCGTTGAGTTCTACTTTCCTTCCAGTCACTTCTTTCGAGAGAAACTCCTTCTCTAGAAAGGATCCATTCTTGGCAACGAAGATCTTGCCCTCGGACCTATGATAGAAGGTATACCCAATAGTTTAATTCGGGTATCCTATGAAGACGCATTTTTCCGCTTTGGGTTCAAGCTTGTCGGGCTGTAACTTCTTTACATAAGCTTCGCAACCCCAAACTTTAAGGAACGACAATTTAGGTTTCTTCCCAAACCATAATTCATACGGTGTCGTTTCAACGGATTTAGATGGTGCACTATTTAAAGTGAATGCGGCTGTTTCTAATGCATAACCCCAAAATGATAGCTGTAAATCTATAAGTGACATCATAGAACGAACCATATCTAACAGAGTTCGATTACGACGGTCGGACACACCATTACATTGTGGTGTTCCCGGCGCTGTCAATCGTGAAAGTATTCCGCATTTCTTCAAATGTTCGCCAAACTCGTAACTTAGATATTCACCTCCACGATCCGATCGTAGAAATTTAATCTTCTTGTTACGTTGATTCTCTACCTCACTTTGAAATTCCTTAAACTTCTCAAAAGTTTCGGACTTATGTTTCATGAAATAGATATACCCATATCTACTCAAGTCATCCGTGAAGGTAAGAACATAGCGATAACCACCGCGCGATGCTACACTTATTGGACGACATACATCGGTATGTATGATTTCTAATAAGTCCGTAGCTCGCTCCATCATACCAGAAAATGGAGTCTTAGTCATTTTACCCATCAGACATGCTTCGCATCTTTCAAGTGATTCAAAATCAAGCGATTCAAGAAGTCCATCGGAATGGAGTTTCTTCATACGCTTCACTCCAATGTGACCAAGACGACAGTGCCACATATAGGTCGAGTTATCGCTCAATTTCAAACGTTTAGCTTCAATGTTATTAATGTGTGTATTTCCACAATCGAGATTCAATAAGAATAGACCATCTATCAAAGGTGCATGTGCATAAAACATATTACTCATATAAATCGAACAACCATTATTCTCGGACTTAAACAAGTAACTGTCTCGCAATAAACATGATCCAGTTATAATGTTCATGTTCAACGCAGGCACCAAATAACAATTATTTAAGTATAAAACTAATCCCTATGGTAGATGAAGAGGTAGCGTGCCGACCGCGATCACATCAACCTTTGATCCATTTCCAACGCGCATCGTCACCTCGTTCTTCGCTAGCTTCCGTTTATTCTGCAGCACCTGTTTCGAGTTACAAATATGAGCAACCGAACCAGTATCAAATACCCAGGCACTACTACGAGTACTAGTGAGATACACATCAATAACATGTATATCGGATATACCTTTCTTCTTGATGTTACTGTTCTTCAAATCCGCCAAGTACTTAGGGCAATTCCGCTTCCAGTGACCTTCTCCCTTGTAGTAAAAGCACTCAAGATCGTGCTTAGGCTCACCTTTGGTCTTCTTCACGGCCAGTAACTTTCTTACCGCCCTTCTTGAAGTTTCCCTTTTTCTTAGACTTGCCTTGCTTCTTGATTTTGGTGATCTTATTGACCAACAACACTTCGTGATCTTTCTTGATCTCCACTTCTACAGATTTCAACATGGAGAATAGTTCTGGCAATGATTTGTCCATGTTCTGCATATTGTAGTTCATCACAAAGTTCTTGTAACTTGGTGGTAGTGATTGGAGGACACGGTGAATTCCCAAAGCATTAGGAATCACTATTCCCAAGCTTTGAAGCTTGCTTGCGTGCCCAGACATCTTAAGCACGTGCTCACTGACGGAGCTGCCCTCTTCCATCTTGCAGTTAAAGAACTTTTCAGAAGCCTCATAACTCTCAACTGCCGTGTGAGCCTCAAATATCATTTTGAGTTCATGGACAATATCATATGGGTCATGATTCTCAAGCCTTTTCTGAAGCTCTGATTCCAAACCATACAATATAGCACACTGAACTGCGGAGTACTGATTCTTCCGAGCGGGGAAAACATTCTTTACCTCATCGGTAGCATTAGCTGCAGGCGGGTAACCCAGCGGTGCATCTAGCACATAGGTCAAATTACTAGCATTGAGGACAATCCTCAAATTGCGTAACCAATCCGCGAAGTTGCTTCTATTGTTTTTCAACTTTTCTTTCTCTAGGAACGCATTAAAATTGATGGTAGGGGCCGCCATTGATCTACAACATATTTGCAATAGTTTAGACTAAGTTTATGACAAATTGAGTTCTAATTAATAGTTAAATTAATGTAGGTGAACTCCCACTCAAAACAATATCCCTCACATTTCTTTAGTGATCACACGAACCAAATCCACCACATCAAAACCGATCATCACGAGAGTTGATGTAGCTTCAATGGCGAACAATCAACATGTTCATCATATCTACTATATGACTCATGCTTTACTGTAGAGGCCCAACCTTTAATAAGGTAGAGATCCCTATGTTTACAATGCTAGTCCCTGGACCAATAGCTAGCATCCACAGTTAAGATGTAATATCAAGAAACAAAGGTCATAATACAACTTTATAACCAGGAATAAAATAATTCATTACATCTTACATAGCACATTTGGCTATCACATTACAATGCAACAAAATATCTATATAGCATGGAATCCTTCATCTTCAAAGTGCCACAGGCAATCATGTTGGTTGTAGACTTGTAATCCTATTCAACACACTTCACTAACATCAAACAAACCTGCAACATAATAAGTTGCAGCCACAAGGGTCAATACATTTGAATTATATTGGCAAGTTTCACTATTATGTAGAAATAAGTGGATCCTATCATTACATGCATATTTGGCTAAGTAGGGTTTAGGCTCATTTGCAGAAAGCAATATAGTTTTATCCTATCTTTTCAAAATAGTTTTGATCTTTTGACAAATCTTTTTGAACTCCTTGGAAAACTCCAAGTGCTTCAAATACCTTGTTGTCACCATCAAGTTTTACTTTTGAGAAATTGGAATGTCGAGATCTTCCATAGCTTCAGGCCTTAGTTGCTCAGAGTTGTCCGTAACCGGGGACACGGCTAAGTACTTAGAATTTGATCTTCTGCAGAAGTTGTACACTTTACCCACATGACACAATCTCGTCTTGACGCCACCAGTGGCCACTGGATAAGTACACACCAAATGGAGTACCGGCAGATCGAGAATGTGACAAAGTCTTTCCAGAGAAGTCCTCCCAATACATAATGCTAGCACATCTACCAGGCACCAATGTAGGGATGTATTTTCCTACACAACTCTAGTTAACCTGAAGATGCCAATGCATGGGTCTTCCACTATGTAATTGACTAAGCAGAGCCCATTTAGCATGTGGATGTACACGGAAGCCACTGTACGAGAAACATGTTCAATCTCTAAGTCCCTGTGTGGTTTTCTTCTAGTGCACATACAAAAATATAGCCATATGAACATGGTTCCCTTTGTTGCCACCTTGTCCAAAATTGAGTATGCTCATTCCACCCAGGTGGTTCATTGAGTACTTGTTTTATTATATAAAACATATATTTTTCCAACACTTCATATAATCATATCATGTATTCCATCCCAAGTCTATAGTAGGGCTAAGCATACTACAACTATGATGTTTTAACTAAGTGTAAGATCCCTCCTTTGTAAAGGAAAAAGGATCCCTGTGATTGCAATGCTAGTCCCTGGATCATTGCTAGCATCCACAGTTTAAGATGAAGTACACAGATACAAAGGTTATTTATTACATCCATTCCAGAGATAAACATAGTCTTTACAACTCAAAGGCCACAGGCCAATTACAAGAGTTTGAATAAGCAAATAAATATAAGTCTTCATCTTCATGTGCCAGTGCAAACATGTTGAGTGTAGACTCATGACACCTAATCCTCATCAGAGTAACCTGCAACATCACAAGTTACAGCCACAGTGGGTCAATACTTTGGAATAGTATTGGCAAGTGATACCTTAGTATATTTTAAGTGGACTAGTTACTATATGCAAATTTGGCTAAGTGTAGCTTGGCTTGCTTTGCTCAAAATAGGTTTTACCTATTAGTTGAAATCACTAAGTTTTTCTTTTGTCAAAACTTTTCCCAAGAAACCACCAATAGACATTGGGGTCCTTCACCCTTGTTCACCCACAAGTTTTACTTAGAAGTTGGAGTGATGAGATTCTTGATAGCTTCCATGTATTGATGCTCAAGTTGTCCATTGCCATGGACTTGGCTAAGTACTTAGATTTTTCCATCTGCAGAGGTTGTGCACTTTCCCACGGACTTGGTTTCCCAAGACAGGACCTTTCAGAAGCCTTCCCTTAGCCAAATGGACGCGTTACAACCTATCATCCCACTACCACCAACTGTCCAAATGACTAAGTTCTAGCAACCTATGTGATCCAGGCAGAGCCCATATTGCCAAGTGGCTGCACTATAAGCTTCTCAACACTTGGCCTCTAAAATCCCTTTGTTCCTGGGTGGCATACCACAAGTGAGATACACAAGGTAAACCATATCCATGGGCCTTGTGTAACCACTCAACCAAAAACCACCAATCAAGTCCCATTCCACCCAGGTGATTCATTGACTTAGTTGTTTTATTAAGAAAACATAAGTCCTTAGAAATATTTTCATCATAGCATGTATATACTTTACCAACCCTTGTTTGCTACTAGCTAGGCTAAGCATGGCATAGTAACTTAACTTAGGAATTTCCTAGCAATTCTACAACTACTTAGGATTTCCCAACATGGCATTTGGCAAAAAAAAATAGTAACACATGCAAGACTTAGCAAAAATACTTCTAATGCTTGTATGAAAAATAGGGATGCAAATATTCATGAAGTACCACTTGCCTTGGTAGTTGGGAGAGTAGCACTCTTCACAATCACAATCACTAGCACCAAAGTCTACACAAAGAATATAATCACAATCACATACAAGTCATATACAAGCAAAAATATATATGCATGCATAAGTGATGATTTTTGAAATTCAACCAAGCAAGTGCATAGTACTGAACCATATACAAGTCAAAAACTTGCTAAACCAAGTTTAATTTACCTAAAACAATTTCCTAGACAATTTCTATACTCAAAATAGTCTCAAACAAGTTTCTGCATAAAAAGTCATTTTAACAGATACTAAACATTAAACACATTGCATAATCAGAAAGGGTTTGTCTTCCTGATTCCAATGGTATAAAATTTTCCATTTCAAAATTGGATCTAAATCTGTTTTCAAATTCTGTTTTAATTCAAACCCTAGCCACGCGTCGCGCTCTGATTCGTCGGTACCGCTTCGCGTGGATCGACCAGCGTGGACCGTCAGATCTAACTAAACGCGCACGGCTCAGATTGTCACTTACCCCTTCGATGCAGATCTAATCTGGAGCGCCGGATCTAGATCCTACGGTTGCTGAGCGTGTGACCAAGGATGGGCGGCGCAAATGGTTGCTGGCGGCGGCGGCGCTACTGGCGGTGATGGTCCAGCAAATACAGGAAGGGCTGGGGTGTGTGGCATGGCTTACCAGACTCGCACGGTCACGAGGAAGCTCAACGTGGTCTTTGCTTGGCGCAGCGCCTGAGGCTCGTCGAGCTCGGCGCCGCGGCGTCGGGAGGTTGCAGACGATGTGGTTGCCGAGGTTTCGCGTCGCCCTAGCACGCACCAGAGGGATTAGGAGACGCGCAAGATGAAGGCGAACAACCTAGTATGCAAGAGGGGGCAAGGGGCGCTCGGGACTTACCAAAGTTGGTCGCCGGAGTTGGGCGGCGGCTCAATCGGTTGCGGGCTTGAACGGGGACGGTGTCCTGGGTCACGAGCAGGCAAGCGACTAGTGTCAGAAGATGCACGAGATCATGCTGAGCATCATCGTTTGAACCAGAGGCACAGGGGCGGTCGAAGCTCACCAGAATCGGTCGCCAGAGGTCGTCGGTGCTGCGGGGTCTCGAGGTCAAATGCGCGCAGCCTGGTGGCGGAGTGAGCAAGGAGAGTGGGGGGAAATGACCGCGGCAGCGAGGGGTTTAAGTAGGCTGAAGCGCGACAGGAAACGCCCAGTGAATCAATGCAATTTACCTCGCGGAATCAAAGCAGCAATGGGCAGCGGCGGAGTTCGTGCGCGAGATTTGGGGAAGACGATGACGTCGTGGACGGGGCCCGCTCGTCAGCGAAATAAACCAAAGCGAGGTGGGGTCTAGGTGTCAGTGACCTGCTGGGTATGTCCGCGCGTGCGAGAGAGAGAGAGGTGGCCCGGGTGGGCAAGCTGGGCCGCGTCTGTTGCTGGGCCAGAATCCTGGCGCCGGCCCTTTCCCAATTCTTTTCCCTTTTCTTTTTCTAAATTGATTTTCAGGAATGGTTTTCAAATGATTTCAAAAGCTATTTGATTTCAAATCTTTTTGGAATATTTGTAGTGTGCAACAGTCACAAAACTTGGCATAAAACCAGGTGGTCACTTTGAAAAGGCTTGGTCACTTTTTGGAAAAACAAAATAACAGGGACATTGCATCTGTTTAGCAAATGTTTGAAAATGGTTTTTGAAACCATTTCTATTTTGTAGAATTTTACTAAAACTTCCCACTCAATCAATCAACAAGGAGGACAAACAATCTTGGTTTAAAACATTCAAACTCTCAAATGGGGATGGCCATTTATTTTAAGTTTGCTCACATAAAATGATAGCACTATGTGCTTCTGTTTTATTGAAATGAGTTTGAATTTGATCTCAATTCTATATGCATGCATGAATGATATGCAATCTTTGAAATCATGATTTTAGGGATGTTACAAATCTAACCCCCTTAAGGTGAATCTCGCCCTCGAGATTCGGATTGGCTAGCAAATAGGTGAGGGTGGTCTTTCCGTAGATCATCTTCTCTTTCCCATGTTGCTTCCTCTTCGGAATGATGATTCCACTGCACCTTGCAAAACTTGATAGTCTTAGTCCTTGTGACTCTTTCTGCAGTCTCTAGAATCTTGATAGGTTTCTCTTCGTAAGTGAGATCACTTTCTAGTTGAACTTCCTCCAAAGGTATGGTATCCTTCAAAGAAGTTACTTCCATTTCCGGGTGACATTTCTTAAGCTGACTCACATGAAACACATTATGGACAGCTGACAGAGATTCTAGCAATTCAATTTCATAGGCAACTTCTCCTTTGCGACTCAGAATCTTGAATGGACCA
This sequence comes from Avena insularis, assembly GCA_023614405.1. Classification (NCBI taxonomy): domain Eukaryota; kingdom Viridiplantae; phylum Streptophyta; class Magnoliopsida; order Poales; family Poaceae; genus Avena; species Avena insularis. The sequence continues at coordinate 374,072,177 of CM042691.1, read as the reverse complement.
ACATATCTTGGTGCCAATTTTCCTTTGACTCCGAATCTCTTCACTCCACGAAGAGGTGACACTCTAAGATAGGCTCTATCACCAACTTCGTAGGTGACTTCTCTATGCTTAGGATCTGCGTAGCTTTTCTGTCGGGACGGTGCTATCTTTAACCTGTCCTTAACCAATTTGACCTTCTCTTCGGCTTCTTTGATAAGATCTGGCCCGAATAAACTTCTTTCTCCCACACCATTCCATAATAATGGGGTGGTACACTTTCTTCCGTAGAGAAATTCAAACGGTGCCATCTCAATGCTGGCTTGATAGCTGTTGTTATAAGAAAATTCTGCGTAAGGCAGACTTTCATCCCAACTGGCTCCATAGTCTAGGGCACATGCCCTCAACATGTCTTCGAGAATCTGATTAGTCCTTTCTTTTTGCCCATCAGTTTGAGGATGAAAAGCAGTACTGAATTCCAACCTCGTTCCCAATGATTCATGCAACTGTCTCCAAAAATGGGAAGTGAATTGAGTTCCCCTATCAGACACAATACTCTTGGGCACACCATGAAGACATACAATTCTACTCATGTAAATTTTGGCTAACTTAGCACTTGTATAGGTTGTCTTCACGGGTATAAAATGAGCCACTTTAGTTAGGCGATCCACTACTACCCATATGGAATCATACCCTGACCTGGTCCTTGGTAATCCGATAATGAAATCCATACCAATCTTGTCCCACTTCCAATCAGGAATAGGTAGTGGTTGAAGCAAACCTGCTGGTTTCTGATGCTCCGCTTTCACTCTACTACACACATCACACAAAGCAATATGTTCGGCGATGTCCCTTTTGAGATTGTTCCACCAAAATCTTTCTTTCATGTCCATGTACATTTTGGTGTTACCCGGGTGAATAGAATACGGGGAGTTGTGTGCTTCCTGCAAAATTAGTTTCCGCAACTCCGGGTCTTGTGGAACACAAATACGTTTCCCATGCCATAAAGTACCCTGTTCGTCTTCATGGAAATTTTTGGCTTTTCCTTGGCCAATCTTTTCCTTAATCTCTTCAATTTCTTTATCAGTCTTCTGAGCTTCTTTGATCTTGTCCAACAAAGTGGGTTGAACATCCAAAGACATGAGATGTCCTTCAGGCACAATCTCCAATCTGAGTTTTCTGAATTGGGTACACAAATCATCTGGCAATTCTCCTTTGGTAAGGCCATTCACAAACACCTTACGACTTAGAGCATCTGCTACAACATTTGCTTTACCGGGGTGGTATTGCAAACTTAAGTCATAGTCTTTGATAAGTTCTAGCCATCTTCTTTGTCTCATATTGATTTCCTTCTGGGTGAAGATATACTTCAAACTTTTGTGATCTGTGAACACTTCACAATGTTTTCCCAAAAGATAGTGTCTCCATGTCTTGAGTGCATGGACGACAGAGGCTAACTCCAAATCATGAGTAGGATAGTTTACCTCATGAGTTTTGAGGTGTCTCGAGGCATAAGCTACAACTTTTCCGTCTTGCATAAGTACTGCACCCAAACCTTGATGGGATGCATCACAATATACTTGGAAATCCTTTTCCAAGTCTGGCAGACACAAAACTGGTGCTGTTACAAGTCTCTTCTTTAACTCCTGAAAGCTGAGTTCACAACCTTCAGACCAAGCAAATTTCTTGTCCTTCTTCAACAATTCAGTCATGGGCTTAGCTACCTTAGAGAAATTCTCAATGAACCTTCTATAGTAACCTGCTAAGCCAAGGAAACTACAAACTTCCTTCACGGACTTGGGAGATTCCCATTCAACACAATGAAACTTTAGCAGATCAATCACACCATCCTTTGTCATAACATGACCAAGAAAACCAACTTCTTCCAACCAGAACTCACACTTGCTGAATTTGGCATAAAGTTTATGCTCTCTTAACTTCTCAAGTATCAAACGCAAATGTCCCTCATGCTCTTCTTTGCTCTTGGAGTAGACTAAGATGTCATTGATGAAAACGACAACAAACTTGTCAAGGAATTCCATGAACACCTTGTTCATCATGTTCATGAAGTATGCTGGAGCATTTGTAAATCCAAAAGGCATTACGGTATACTCATACAATCCATACCTTGTGGTGAACGCTGTTTTAGGTATGTCTTGTTCTCTTATCTTGAGTTGAAAATAGCCTGACCGGAGATCAATCTTCGAGAACACACATGCTCCTTCAAGCTGATCGAACAAGTCATTGATCCTAGGCAAAGGATATTTGTTCTTGATAGTTACCTCGTTGAGTGAACGGTAATCTATGCATAACCTTTGGCTTCTATCTTTCTTCTCCACGAACAAAACTGGGGCTCCCCAAGATGAAGAACTTGGTTGAATAAATCCTTACGCAATTTGTTCTCCTAGTTGCTTCTTGAGTTCTTCAGTTCATCAACTGACATTTTATATGGTCTCTTTGCTATTGGTCCGAACACGGTACCAAAGTCTATCGAAACTCCACATCTCTATCTGGTGGCATTCCTGGCAACTCTTCCGGAAACACATCCGGATACTCCTTCACAATTGGCACACTGTCCAAGCTAACCCCCTTAAGAGAATTTAGCTTACTTCCTTTGGATTCAAAGCTGGTCTTGAATCTGATCCTTTTATTTTCTGGAGTTGTGAGTGAGAAAGTATGTTTGGCACAATCTATCACTCCCTTGTACTTAGTCATCCAGTCCATTCCCAGAATGACATCCAATCCTTGGGAGTTTAGGATTATCAAGTTAATGGGAAACTTATACTTCCCAAATTCTATGACTAGATCATGACATCCTGAATTTACTATCATTTCTCCACCAGGATAACTTACTTTTATAGGACACCCAATAGTTTCTACCGGTAGTTCATTTCTCTCAACAAATGCTCTTGATATGAATGAATGAGATGCACCAGTATCAAAGAGTACAAATGCTGGAATAGAATTGAGTCTGAACTTACCAGCAACAGCATCAGGCTCCTCATAGACCTCCTCCACATTGATGTGGTTAACTTGTCCCTTCTGGAAAGGGTTTGGCTTGTTAGGTCCTTCAACTTTGTTTTTAGGGCACTCATTTGCATAATGCCCCAGCTTCTTGCATTTGAAGCATTCAACCTGACTGATGTCCCTCTTAGCTGGCTGACTTCCACTTCCACTTCCATTACCACTATGGTGGTTCTTATGTCCACTCTTGTGGTTCTTATACTTATCATTGTCATGACTGCGATGATGCTTGTTGTCATGACGGTTGTGGTTGTGGTGCTTGTTGAATTTCCCATGCTTGTGGGATCCTGAGCTTCCACTGTCATCATAATGAGATCGTTTGTGAGACGATCCCGAGCTATGCTTGTCGGAGTGCTTTCTCTTTCTACTCTCAACTTGTTTCATTTTGTTCTCCAAAATAGCAGCCTTGTCACACAGAGACTGATAAGTGGGAACATATGCCACAGACAACTGCAGATTCAGCTCATCATTCAAGCCTTCCAGAAATTTTTCATTTCTCTTTGCATCAGTGTCAACCTCATCCGGTGCATAACGCACCAGATTGTTGAACTCCTCAATGTATTCAGCCACGCTGCGGTGGCGCTGCTTCAGATTGTGGAACTCTTTCTTTTTCAGGCTCATTCTTCACGATGATATGAGCGGTCTGGAAAACCATCCTCAAAGATAGCCCATGTCACTTCATCTATGGGAGTGGTGATCTGGAAGTTGTCCCACCAAGTGGCGGCTGGTCCTTCCAGCAGATGTGCTGCAAATCTGACCTTTTCAGCATCCGTGCAGCCTACTGTTACCAAGTCCTTGTTTACTGAGCGTAGCCAGTCATTGGCCACCATGGGATCAGTCGTCCCCGAGAACTTAGCTGGTCTCAATCTCAAGAACCTGGTGAGCATATCAAAGCCCGGAGGGTTGTTGTTGTTGTTGTTATTGTTATTGTTGTTGTTGTTGTTATTGTTTTGGTTCTGGATGAACGTTGTCATCATCTGCATTAGCTGAGTTTGGGCAGTCATCATCTGCTGCATTTCTGGAGTGATGTTGTTGGGGTTGGGGTTTGCACGACGGGGAGGCATCTGTGGTTTGTTCAAGTAGAGATAAGAATGAGATACCCATAGATGCTTTTATGCACATTACATCACTTAAGCAATCACAAGCATGCAACAAAGAGATAAAAAGTTCAACAACAAGATAACAAGTTCACAAAGTAAAACACACAAGTAGCAAGCCATCCACATGTCGGATGGTCCAATAACAAGTTCTCAAAAAAACAAGTCTGATAATAAAAGATAAACGAGTAGTCAAGTCTACTCATCGGCATCAATATCCTCCTCAACAAAGGTAAGACCTGCGTTCTCCATCGCGGTCTTGTTCTCCTCAATGGTAGTGGTTAAGGACTCTATCTTGGCCTTGAGAGCCCTCTTCTGGGAACGAAGCCTCTCAATCACCGTCTGCTGCTGCTCTAGCTCGAAGTCCTTGGACTGCAGTTCTTCAGTCATGTCCCGGATCTTCTTGTTCCTATCCTGGACACGCTTCTCCTGACTCTTGAACTTCCTGTCCTGGGTCTCGAACTTCGCCTCCATCTCCTTGACTATCTCGTCCTGCTGCGCGAAGAGCTTGTCCTTCTCGCGAAGCTGCACTTGGAGCTCGTCATTACTGAGCATGACATTGGTCCTGTCAGTGTCCACGTGCCTAATGAGAGACTCTAAGTCCTGGAGGCACAGGCGTATCGGCTCTACTATGTCCCTCGAATCGTCCTCAAAGTCGATGGACTCTCCGTCCTCGTCACGTCTTCCGAAGACGTGGAAGTGAGTGCCTCTAACCTGTCGGGAGTGTCGACCTAGCAGACGGCCCTATCGTGTCCCTGCATAACTACCTCCATGCCTCTCTCCCTATCATCGTGCATAAGCTTGAAGACGATGGCCTCCGTAGTAGGCTCTGTCTGACGTCCGGGCTGGTTCACCTTGAAGCCCCAGAGGTCCTTCCTCTCGAACTTGGTGAGGGGATGCACCATGATGGTGGGAAGAGGAGACTGAAACAAAGTAAGCTTCGATACGAGGACCAAAGTGGGTAACCTGGAACTCCTCAACAGTGCTGATGGTAATAGGCATCTATTTATAAGATAGAAAAGTTAGAACAACACAATTTAAGATAAACAAAAGACAAAACACCACATACAAATCCTTGGGAAACAAAACACACAAGTCATGCATACATGAAGTCATTACAACAACCAAGGTTCATTCTTATTTTAAGATGACATTTTGGAAAATAAGGTGATAGGTGGTGGTCCAACTAACGAAGTACGTTTACAATCCTATCTCACTGGATCTGTTGGCTAACACAATGTTCCTAGAAGCAATCAGCCTATCTTGCTCACATGACTCCATTACTAAGTCTATAATATCTCCTCTTAAGGTTTGGTTGGTAGCTTCCAATTCTTGAGTATGTTCCTTCTCCTTCTTCAAGTCTTTTTGGAGGTTGAGCATTCTGCACTTGACTCTAGCACTAAGTTCTTTGATAGTCCTCCAAGCTGCTTCCCTTGCTGACTCAAAGAATGTGGTGTGCACCACAGTGTTGGTGTACATGCAGAATCCTGTTTCTTTGTGGTTGTCTTCCTTGTTTTTGTACAAGTGAAGTTGCACCCACCAGTACTCCACTCCTTCATCCATCACTGGAAAGCCTTTGTACACAGCTGCACCATGTATTTCCATTGCCACCATGAGGTCCTTGAGAATTTTGGGGAACTCTGTCTCACACTCTAAGGTCGTGGTCATGAGTGGTCCTTTCCTTACGGCTTCGTTGATGGAGTTCATCTACAAATAGAGATGAGAAAGAAGATTAGAAAATTTTACGAGAAGAATAGACAAGTGTAGAAGTAGTTTGAAAGTTTTTCCTTAGTGGTTTCCAATCCTAGGGTCATAATCCTACAGGCAACACAGTGCTCTGATACCATCTGTAAGATTCCTCCTTTGTAAAGGAAAAAGGATCCCTGTGATTGCAATGCTAGTCCCTGGATCATTGCTAGCATCCACAGTTTAAGATGAAGTACACAGATACAAAGGTTATTTATTACATCCATTCCAGAGATAAACATAGTCTTTACAACTCAAAGGCCACAGGCCAATTACAAGAGTTTGAATAAGCAAATAAATATAAGTCTTCATCTTCATGTGCCACAGGCAAACATGTTGAGTGTACACTCATGACACCTAATCCTCATCAGAGTAACCTACAACATCACAAGTTATAGCCACAGTGGGTCAATACTTTGGAATAGTATTGGCAAGTGATACCTTAGTATATTTTAAGTGGACTAGTTACTATATGCAAATTTGGCTAAGTGTAGCTTGGCTTGCTTTGCTCAAAATAGGTTTTACCTATTAGTTGAAATCACTAAGTTTTTCTTTTGTCAAAACTTTTCCTAAGAAACCACCAATAGACATTGGGGTCCTTCACCCTTGTTCACCCACAAGTTTTACTTAGAAGTTGGAGTGATGAGATTCTTGATAGCTTCCATGTCTTGATGCTCAAGTTGTCCATTGCCATGGACTTGGCTAAGTACTTAGATTTTTCCATCTGCAGAGGTTGTGCACTTTCCCCACCAGACTTGGTTTCCCAAGACAGGACCTTTCAGAAGCCTTCCCTTAGCCAAATGGACGCGTTCCAACCTATCATCCCACTACCACCAACTGTCCAAATGACTAAGTTCTAGCAACCTATGTGATCCAGGCAGAGCCCATATTGCCAAGTGGCTGCACTATAAGCTTCTCAACACTTGGCCTCTAAAATCCCTTTGTTCCTGGGTGGCATACCACAAGTGAGATACACAGGGTAAACCATATCCATGGGACTTGTGTAACCACTCAACCAAAAACCACCAATCAAGTCCCATTCCACCCAGGTGATTCATTGACTTAGTTGTTTTATTAAGAAAACATAAGTCCTTAGAAATATTTTCATCATAGCATGTATATACTTTACCAACCCTTGTTTGCTACTAGCTAGGCTAATCATGGCATAGTAACTTAACTTAGGAATTTCCTAGCAATTCTACAACTACTTAGGATTTCCCAACATGGCATTTGGAAAAAAAAATAGTAACACATGTAAGACTTAGCAAAAATACTTCTAATGCTTGTATGAAAAATAGGGATGGAAATATTCATGAAGTACCACTTGCCTTGGTAGTTGGGAGAGTAGCACTCTTCACAATCACAATCACAATCACAATCACTAGCACCAAAGTCTACACAAAGAATATAATCACAATCACATACAAGTCATATACAAGCAAAAATATATATGCATGCATAAGTGATGATTTTTGAAATTCAACCAAGCAAGTGCATAGTACTGAACCATATACAAGTCAAAAACTTGCTAAACCAAGTTTAATTTACCTAAAACAATTTCCTAGACAATTTCTATACTCAAAATAGTCTCAAACAAGTTTCTGCATAAAAAGTCATTTTAACAGATACTAAACATTAAACACATTGCATAATCAGAAAGGGTTTGTCTTCCTGATTCCAATGGTATAAAATTTGCCATTTCAAAATTGGATCTAAATCTGTTTTCAAATTCTGTTTTAATTCAAACCCTAGCCACGCGTCGCTCGATTAAATCGGTACGCTTGGCGTGGATCGACCAAATGACCGTCAGATCTAACTAAACGCGCACGGCTCAGATTGTCACTTACCCCTTCGATGCAGATCTAATCTGGAGCGCCGGATCTAGATCCTACGGTTGCTGAGCGTGTGACCAAGGATGGGCGGCGCAAATGGTTGCTGGCGGCGGCGGCGCTACTGGCGGCGATGGTCCGGCGAATACAGGAAGGGCTGGGGTGTGTGGAATGGCTTACCAGACTCGCACGGTCACGAGGAAGCTCAACGTGGTCTTTGCTTGGACAGCGCCTGGCGAGGCTGGAGCTCGTCGGTCGCGCCGCGCGTCGGAGGTTGCAGACGATGTGGTTGCCGAGGTTTCACGTCGCCCTAGCACGCACCAGAGGGATTAGGAGACGCGCAAGATGAAGGCGAACAACCTAGTATGCAAGAGGGGGCAAGGGGCGCTCGGGACTTACCACAATTGGTCGCCAGAGTTGGGCGGCGGCTCAGTCGGTTGCGGGCTTGAACGGGGACGGTGTCCTGGGTCACGAGCAGACAAGCGACTAGTGTCAGAAGATGCACGAGATCATGCCGAGCATCATCGTTTGAACCAGAGGCACAGGGGCGGTCGAAGCTCACCGGAATCGGTCGCCGGAGGTCGTCGGTGCTGCGGGGTCTCGAGGTCAAATGCGCGCAGCCTGGTGGCGGAGTGAGCGAGGAGAGTGGGGGGAAATGACCGCGGCTGCAAGGGGTTTAAGTAGGCTGAAGCGCGACATGAAACGCCCAGTGAATCAATGCAATTTACCTCGCGAAATCAAAGCAACAGAACGTGGCGAGAAGTCTTGAGATTTGGGGAAGACGATGGCGTCACGGGGCCGCTTCGTCGGTGAAATAAACCAAGCGAGGTGGGGTCTGGTGTGTCGACTACTGGGTACGTCCGTAGCGTCGAGAGAGAGAGAGGTGGCGGGTGGGCTAGCTGGCGTCGAGAATCCTGGCGCCGGCCCTTTCCCAATTATTTTCCCTTTTCTTTTTCTAAATTGATTTTCAGGAATGGTTTTCAAATGATTTCAAAAGCTATTTGATTTCAAATCTTTTTGGAATATTTGTAGTGTGCAACAGTCACAAAACTTGGCATAAAACCAGGTGGTCACTTTGAAAAGGCTTGGTCACTTTTTGGAAAAACAAAATAACAGGGACATTGCATCTGTTTAGCAAATGTTTGAAAATGGTTTTTGAAACCATTTCTATTTTGTAGAATTTTACTCAAACTTCCCACTCAATCAATCAACAAGGAGGACAAACAATCTTGGTTTAAAACATTCAAACTCTCAAATGGGGATGGCCATTTATTTTAAGTTTGCTCACATAAAATGATAGCACTATGTGCTTCTGTTTTATTGAAATGAGTTTGAATTTGATCTCAATTCTATATGCATGCATGAATGATATGCAATCTTTGAAATCATGATTTTAGGGATGTTACACTAAGGAAGATGGATTTCCTAATAAGACATAGCATAGCATAATAACATAGTAGCCCTATCATGCATACTACAAAAATACCACTAAGTGTAGTGAAAATAGTAGGACATGGATGATAGTGTCACTTTCCTTTTTAGTAGAGAATATTGATTCACTTCTTTACCTTGCAAATATCACATTCTTCAACTTCACTACAATTCAATCAAGCAAACACATATTCAACTAGCATTCAAACAATTTCACCACATAAAATAACAAAAACATGGCCATGCATGCAAGCATGCAAAAGATGGTTTTATTTGGAAAAGTGGTTTCTACTAGGCTCTAAACATTTTAAAGCTCATATTGGCATTTACAAAAGTGGTAAAACCATTTGCAAAAGGTTTCACCCCATAAACTTATTTTATACCAAAGTGATATTTTATGTTGTTTAAAATGCGTTTTTGCAAAGTAATAATTTTATAGGGTTCATCAAATATATTTTTAAATCTCAAAACTTGGTTTTTAGGGTCAGAGAGTTTAATTCAAATCATTTTCCAAAGTTTTTACTCAAAAAGTATTTTTAACACATAAACAATATTTCTATTTGACTAGAAATGTTCTAATTCAAAGATTTATTTCTTTACCTTCATAAAATACATTTTTAAAGCCATAGGTTGGTTTCTATGTTCAGTAGGTTCAAAACAAACCACTTAGAAAAGATTTCACCTTAAAAATATTTCTAGAACAATTTTTATATTCAAATTATGCCTACACAAGTTTCTGCAAATTCAACCAATTTTCCAGAAGCAAAACATTAAACAAAGTGAATGGTTGCAAAGTACTTTCTCTGCTGATTCCATTGATATAAAATTTGCAATATTTGGACATGTAGATTAAAAGTTATGAATTTTGCAAGTTTGCACATCTAATAGATCAAATTTCTATTTTAAATCAAACTCTGTCCACGTGGCGCTTTCTTACTTGACGATACCGGTTCGGGTGGATCGCGCTCTATGGGCTGTTAGATTTAAAACGCATTGCATGGCTCAGATCGTTGCATACCCCTTTGCTTATCTAATCTATCCTAGCCAACAGATCAGGATCCAACGGCTACAATGAACTTGCCAGAACCGGCTGGCGTAGCCTTGACAAGCGCCTCAGACGAGCGGGAGGGTGCGAGGATGCTCACCGTGCTCGCGTGGTTGCGGTGAAGCTCAAGGTGTGGTCAGCTGCTGGAGGGGCGCACTAGAGCAGCAGCTATTGCTCGCCGGAGCTAGTGGCGGCGCCAGGTGCTTCTGTTTGACGACGGGGGCGGAGCTACAGATCACCAGAAAGCAAGAGGAAGGTATGGTTAGACGCGGGCGAGTGCGTAGATCATAGGAGTATCAACGGGAGGGACAGGGGCGGTCTGTGCTCACCGGGGGATCTCGTCAGAGTCAAGGCAGGAGGCGGCGACGCTCTGATGTTGAGGTTGCCGAGGCTACGGTGCTCGCGCGAGTGTGGGGTTGGTGCTGGGAGATGCACAAGAAGAGGGGAGCAGGCTCGTGTGCACTGTGAGGAGAGGGGTGGTCGGACGACGCCAGAATCGGCCAGAGAGGCTCGTCGGGGCAGTGGTGTTCGGGCTTGCAATTCGTGCAGCCCGGAGGCAGAGGGGAGGCGTTGCTTGGGGGAAAATGGAGAGGAGAGCGGGGCGTTTAAAGGCGCGTCATCACTGGTAGGAATTAACCGCGCATTCACTCGAATTGACGAGGATTGAATCACGGCAGAAACAGCAAGGGGGAACGGTCGAGGTGGAGACGATGACTGACAGCGTGGGGCCGTGTTGTCTGTGAGAGAGAGGAAGAGAGAGAGTGGGGTCCTCCTGTCTGTGACTACGCGGGTTTGTTTTTGAGTGGAAAACGGTTCGGGGAGGGAAAGAAGATGGGCTGTGATGCAAGGCTGGTCTGGGCCTTGCTCCTGGGCTGGCTTGTTTCTTTTTTTTATAGAGAACCTTTTTCCTTTTCTATTTTGAATTTCTGTTTTGATTTTCATTCAAACAATTCAAACACTATTTGAATTCAAATCTTTGCCAAACTTTGGGTATATTTTAATTCTGTTTATTAACATATTCTAAAGTCCAAAATAGAATAATTATTTTATTTTTTAGGATCTATTAATAATTAAATAAATAGACATTAGTCTTTATTTCAAATAGGATTTAAATATGTTTAAAACTCTATTTGAAATCTAAATTTTTAATAAAACCTTTTTAGTAGGTTTTATTAAAAATACAACACTTTGAAATATAATTTAAAATACTTTAATAAGTTTTAATGTTTATTTTAAAATGGAAAAAGGCTTTACTTAAATAAAATTGATATAATAAATCCTCATGATTTTATTTAAATAATCATTTACTCTTTTTATTAAACAAAAATATTTTATTTCCAATGCTTGGCCAAGATTTAATTTGGCTCTATAAAATAGTCCTTATTTATTATTTCTACCTTTGCTTATAAAAACCATATCTTTTTATTTAAAGATCCAAAAATGGGGATTCCAACTTTTATAACTTTATTTATTTTTGTTTATATTTTTAAATCCTTTTAGGATTCTATTTGATAAAAATAGGTTTTGATGTTTCCCTTTGGAATCAAAAAGTTTCTTTTCACCCTAAATTTCAACATTTATTTATTTTGTTTATTTATTTTTCACATTTCAAAATTTGGAAAATTTTGGGATGTGACAGGCTACCACCCTTAAAAGAAATCTCGTCCCGAGATTTGGGAAGGCTAGGGTTACAAGTTGGCTTGAAGACAACTAGGGTACTACGACCCTTAAAAGAGAATCTCATAGGGTTACATTGATGGTTCACTTGACTATGGGTTCGATAATGGACATCCAAACATGGGATCCTTATATGACTGAACTGAGTTAGCTAAATATTACCATCCACATCATCTAATTCTTTAAGGGTTCCATACATGTTGATGTGGTTCACATGTCCTTTCCGGGCGACATTGGAATCGCTTCCATTAGAGTTGCTAGCATCCTTATTCTTTTTCTTCTTAGGACAGTCTGATGCATAGTGTCCAAGTTGCTTACAATTATAGCACTACAACTAGCTAATGTCCTTCTTCATGGAATTTCCATGTTGGTTCTGACCAAGGTCATCTCCATTGTCAGTATTATTCCTATTATTATTATCACTTCCATTGTTGTTGTGGTGATGCTGATGTGGTTCAGAATCTTCATTGCTCCTTTTGAATGAACGCTTCTTTTGTGATGATCCTGAGTGATACTTGAGTTTATGCTTCCTCTTTCTGTTCTCAACTTGATTCATCTTGTTTTCCAAAATGGTGGCTTTGTCACAGAGTGACTGATAAGTTGGGACATAGGCAACAGATAGCTGCAGGTTCAACTCATCATTAAGTCCTTTGAGGAATTTCTCCTTCCTCTTAGCATCTGTATCAACTTCATTCGGTGCATAGCGTGCCAGATTGTTGAATTCTTCAATGTACTCAGCCACACTGAGGTGACACTGTTTCAGATTGTGAAACTCCTTTTTCTTCAAGTTCATCACTCCAGATGAGATGTGAGATGTACGGAATCCATCCTCAAAAATAGCCCAAGTCACATCCTCAAGGGGAGTGGTGATCTGAAAGTTGTCCCACCATGTTGCTGCTGGTCCTTCAAGCAGAAATGCTGCAAACCTAACTTTTTCCTCGTCGGTGCAGCCAACAGTCACTAAGTCCTTATTCACCGAACGTAACCAGTCATTGGCTACCATTGGATCAGTTATCCCAGAGAACCTTGCAGGCCTTAGTTTCAGAAACCTGGTGAGCATGTCATGTGTTGGAGGATTATTCTGATTGTTGATGTTATTGTTATTGTTATTGTTATTTTGATTCTGATTTTGCACAAACTGCGTCATCATCTGCATTATTTGAGCTTGATATGTCATCAACTGCTGCATCTCGGGAGTGATGTTGTTATTGTTCTTTTGGTTGGGGTTGGCACGACGGGGAGGCATCTGTTGGTTTGATAGGGATAAGTAATGATAGATAGATCTAAAGAAGTTCTAACACACCACCCAAAATAATCAAGTTCAATCAAACAATCAACAAGCAACTATTCACTTAACAACTTATGAGATTAACTCATGAGTTGAAGGAAACAACAAGTTTTCTTGAAACAATCAACTTAGTATAGTCATACCTCATAGGTCAATATGATCCATACACTAACATGATTTCAATGTCTTAGATAGTTGGTAGGCAATATAATGTTCTCTTGGTTCTCACTTGTAGTCCTTAGTGATGTCTAAGTTGAAGTCATTGGTCATGGTGAAGGCTTTGTCCATCAAGATGATAAAAGAAGAGATGTACAATCAAAACAAAAAAGGTTGAGGAAAGAGTTTACAAGATTGTTTGTAAATAAGTTTTGGAACAAATAAAACTCCTATTTTTCTAAGGGGTTTTGTCCAATCCTAGGGTTACAATCCTACAGGCAACACAGTGCTCTGATACCATCTGTAGAGGTCCCAACCTTTAATAAGGTAGAGATACCTGTGTTTACAATGCTAGTCCCTAGATCAATAGCTAGCATCCACAGTTAAGATGTAATATCAAGAAACAAAGGTCATAATACAACTTTATAACCAGGAATAAAATAAGTCATTACATCTTACATAGCTCATTTGGATATCACATTACAATGCAGCAGAATATCTATATAGCATGGAGTCCTTCATCTTCAAAGTGCCACAGGCAATCATGTTGGTTGTAGACTTGTAATCCTATTCAACACACTTCACTAACATCAAACAAACCTGCAACATAATAAGTTGCAGCCACAAGTGTCAATACATTTGAATTGTATTGGCAAGTTTCACTATTATGTAGAAATAAGTGGATCCTATCATTACATGCATATTTGGCTAAGTAGGGTTTAGGCTCATTTGCAGAAAGCGATATAGTTTTATCCTATCTTTTCAAAATAGTTTTGATCTTTTGACAAATCTTTTTGAACTCATTGGAAAACTCCAAGTGCTTCAAATCCCTTGTTGTCACCATCAAGTTTTACTTTTGAGAAATTGGAATGTCGAGATCTTCCATAGCTTCAGGCCTTAGTTGCTCAGAGTTGTCTGTAACCGGGGACACGGCTAAGTACTTAGAATTTGATCTTCTGCAGAAGTTGTACACTTTACCCACATGACACAATCTCGTCTTGACGCCACCAGTGGCCGCTGGATAAGTACACACCAAATGGAGTACCGGCAGATCGAGAATGTGACAAAGTCTTTCCATAGAAGTCCTCCTAATACATAATGCTAGCACATCTACCAGGCACCAATGTAGGGATGTATTTCCCTACACAACTCTAGTTAACCTGAAGATGCCAATGCATGGGTCTTCCACTATGTAGTTGACTAAGCCAGAGCCCATTTAGCATGTGTATGTATACGGAAGCCACTGTACGAGAAACATGTTCATTCTGTCCCTGGGTGGTTTTCTTCTAGTGCACATACAAAAATATAGCCATATAAACATGGTTCCCTTTGTTGCCACCTTGTCCAAAATTGAGTATCCTCATTCCACCTAGGTGGTTCATTGAGTACTTGTTTTATTATATAAAAAATATATTTTTCCAACACTTCATATAATCATATCATGTATTCCATCCCAATTCTATAGTAGGGCTAAGCATACTACAACTATGATGTTTTCACTAAGGAAGATGGATTTCCTAATAGGACATAGCATAGCATAATAACATAGTAGCCCTATCATGCATACTACAAAAATACCACTAAGTGTAGTGAAAATAGTAGGACATGGATGATAGTGTCACTTGCCTTTTTAGTAGATAATATTGATTCACTTCTTGACCTTGCAAATATCACACTCTTCAACTTCACTACAATTCAATCAAGCAAACACATATTCAACTAGCATTCAAACAATTTCACCACATAAAATAACAAAAACATGGACATGCATGCAAGCATGCAAAAGATGGTTTTATTTGGAAAAGTGGTTTCTACTAGGCTCTAAACATTTTAAAGCTCATATTGGTCATTTACAAAAGTGGTAAAACCATTTGCAAAAGGTTTCACCCCATAAACTTATTTTATACCAAAGTGATATTTTATGTTGTTTGAAATGCCTTTTTGCAAAGTAATAATTTTATAGGGTTCATCAAATATATTTTTAAATCTCAAAACTTGGTGTTTAGGGTCAAAGAGTTTAATTCAAATCATTTTCCAAAGTTTTTACTCAAAAAGTATTTTTAACACATAAACAATATTTCTATTTGACTAGAAATGTTCTAATTCAAAGATTTGTTTCTTTAACTTCATAAAATACATTTTTAAAGCCATAGGTTGGTTTATGTGTTCAGTAGGTTCAAAACAAACCACTTAGAAAAGATTTCACCTTAAAAATATTTCTAGAACAATTTTTATATTCAAATTATGCATACACAAGTTTCTGCAAATTCAACCAATTTTCCAGAAGCAAAATATTAACAAAGTACATGGTTGCAAAGTACTTTCCCTGCTTATTCCATTGATATAAAATTTGCAAAATTTGTACATGTAGATTAAAAGTTATGAATTTTGCAAGTTTTCACATCTAATAGATCAAATTTCTGTTTTAAATCAAACTCTGTCCATGTGGCGCTTTCTTACTGGACGATACCGGTTCGGGTGGATCGGGCTCTGTGGGATATTATATTTAAAATGCATCGCACGGCTCAGAACGTCGCATACCCCTTCGCTTATCTAATCTATCCTAGCCAACAGATCAGGATCCAACGGCTACAATGAACTTGCCAGGAACTGGCGGCGCTAGCGGCGGCTGACGGCGGCGCACACTCAGACGGTGGTGTTGGCGATGAACCAGGAAGCGCGGTAGGGAGTGAGGATACTCACTGTGCTCGTGTGGTTGCGGTGAAGCTCAAGGTGTGGTCAGCTACTCGAGGGGCGCACTGGAGCAGCAACTTTGCTCATTGAGCTAGCGGCGCCAGTGCTTCGTTTGTGACGGGCGGAGCCAGGATCACCAGATGG
Source organism: Avena insularis (assembly GCA_023614405.1). Lineage (NCBI taxonomy): Eukaryota > Viridiplantae > Streptophyta > Magnoliopsida > Poales > Poaceae > Avena > Avena insularis. Next base: position 374,056,070 of record CM042691.1, on the reverse strand, counting down.
CAAGAGGAAGGTATGGTTAGACGCGGGTGAGTGCGTAGATCATAGGAGTATCACCGGGAGGGACAGGGGCAGGCTCACCACCGGGGATCTCGCGAGTCAAGGAGAGGCGGCACGCCTCGATGTTGAGGTTGTCGAGGCTACGGTGCTCGCGCGGGTGTGGGGTTGGTGCTGGGAGATGCGCAAGAAGAGGGGGAGCAGGCTCGTGTGCACTAGGAGGCGAGGGGTGGTCGGACGGCGCCGGAATCGGCCAGAGAGGCTCGTCGGGGCAGTGGTGTTCGGGCTTGCAATTCGTGCAGCCTAGAGGCAGAGGGGAGGCGTTGCTTGGGGGGAAATGGAGAGGAGAGCGAGGCGTTTAAAGGCGCGTCATCACTGGTAGGAATTAACCGCGCATTCACTAGAATTGACGAGGATTGAATCACGGCAGAAACGGCGCGAGGGGCAGTCGAGGTGGAGCGATGATGACGATGGGGTAAATGCGTTATGTGAGAGAGAGAGAGAGAGTGGGTCCTCCTGTCAGGATCTGTGGGTTCGCTTTTTTGAGTGGAAAACAGTTCAGGGAGGGAAAGAAGATGGGCTGTTCTTTGGGCTGATGCAGGCCTTGCTCTGGTGGGCTTGTTTCTTTTTTTATACAGAACCTTTTTCCTTTTCTATTTTGAATTTCTGTTTTGATTTTCATTCAAACAATTCAAACGCTATTTGAATTCAAACCTTTGCCAAACTTTGGGTATATTTTAATTCTGTTTATTAACATATTCTAAAGTCCAAAATAGAATAATTATTTTATTATTTTAGGATCTATTAATAATTAAATAAATAGACATTAGTCTTTATTTCAAATAGAATTTAAATATGTTTAAAACTCTATTTGAAATCTAAATTTTTACTAAAACCTTTTCCGTAGGTTTTGTTAAAAATACAACACTTTGAAATATAATTTAAAATATTTTAATAAGTTTTAATGTTTATTTTAAAATGGAAAAGCCTTTACTTAAATAAAATTGGATATAATAAATCCTCATGATTTTATTTAAATAATCATTTACTATTTTTATTAAACAAAAATATTTTATTTCCAATGCTTGGCCAAGATTTAATTTGGCTCTATAAAATAGTCCTTATTTATTATTTCTACCTTTGCTTATAAAAATCATATCTTTTTATTTAAAGATCCAAAAATGGGGATTCCAAATTTTATAACTTTTTTTTGTTTATCTTTTTAAATCCTTTTAGGATTCTATTTGATCAAAATAGGTTTTGATGTTTCCCTTTGGAATTAAAAAGTTTCTTTTCACCCTAAATTTCAACATTTATTTATTTTGTTTATTTATTTTTCACATTTCAAATTTTGGAAAATTTTGGGATGTGATATTTACCTTTCGGTGATTCGTGTTCCAAGACCATGTCTGTACATGCTTGCCTCGTCAAGATCAAACCTTAGCTTCCGCATGAGCAAATCTGGCTTGCTCACATTGTATACACTCGCAGAATCTAACACACCCGATCATCACGTGGTGCTTCGAGATAACGAGCTTTAGCAACGGTGCTTACTAAGGATGAACACTTTAAAACTTGAAATTGTGTGCTTGAGGGATCATCTTATAATGCTACTGTCGTAAACTAAGCAATAGAAGATGCATAAAAGGATTAACATCACATGCAATTCATAATATGTGATATGATATGTCCTTTCTTCTTGTGCTTCTGATCTCCATGTTCAAGCACGAACATGATCTCCATCATCACTGGTATGGCGTCAAGTTCAATGGCGTCGCTTCATGGTTGTCGTCCACCAGCATCAACTATTACAACTACTTTGAATAGACACGCAGGTCTTAACGGAATTTAAAAGACAACCATATGGCTCCTGCCGGTTGCCAACTTACAATAAGGAACATTGCATACATCATATATAATCACAATCATGGCCATATCACATCACAGTACACCCCTGCAAAACAAAGTTAGACGCCTCTAATTTTCTTTGCATATTTTACGTGGTTTGGCTTTCAATAAGTGTCGTTCTAACTTACGAACAAGAACCACAACATTGATGTTTGAATTATCAAGTGCCCGTTGTAAATTGAATCTATACTATGATGGGAGAGACAAACACCCGCAAAGCCACTTATGCAATACAAGTTGCATGTTGAGCGTGGAGCAAGTCTCATGAACGATGTCATGTAAGGTTAGCCCGGGCCGCTTCATCCCATCATACCGCAAGATGCAAAGTACACAAAAAGCAATTCATAATAAAAGCACCACCGCCCACAATGACCATTGTGTTCTACTTCGACACGGCTCTGATACCACTGTTGGGTTCGTAGCATGGAAAACAAAAAAATTCTACCGCATGCACACAAACAAGCCAAGATATATCTACTAGATTGTAGCAACGAGTCGATAGAAGCACTCACCCTCGAAGATTCCAAAGCGGTTAACGAGAGCAGATTCTCGTGGGTGATGTAGTCGTACACTTGCCGATCTCAAGATCGCGTAGACGATCCTTCCGGTTGCCGTTCGTGGCGCTTCGCAATCGGTCACACGTTGACTTTCGATGAAGACCTTTCTCTCCCTTGTTCCAAAGAGCAGCGGAGGTTGTAGTTCTCCCTCATGATTCCAAGAAGACGACGGCGGTGTGGTGTCAGAAGTAGAGGGAAGGTCCCGCAGGGCTTCGCCTAAGCCGGTGCGAGTTATGGTGGATTAGGGTTTCCTGGTGATCTAGGGTTTAGAAGACTGGGAGGAGGAGAAGGTGTCGGCGGAGGCTAGGGCGACGGCGGCGGCTGGCGGCGGTGGTGGCGAGCAGCGGTGGCGGCGCGGGTGGAGAGGTGCTAGGGCTTGGTCTTTTGAGGCAGCCCTCCCCCTCTATTTATGAGAGGGGGCAGCCTTGGGAGGGGTGGGTTTGAATCCAAACCCAAACCCAAGTTGGATTGAGAGAAGGACTTGTTTCTTCTTCCACTAGGAAACCATTGTTCCAGTTTGACTTTTCAAACTTCCTGTTTGACTTTCAATTTAGAGCTTTAATTCTCTCTTGCAAATGCCCACACCAAGTGACCTAAGATATGATCCAATCATTCCACTTAACCATGACACATTCATGGACCATCCCTCTTCCGGACCGGTGAACCTTCTAGACCCTTCTAGAACCTCTTCGATGAAAACATCGGAATCTTTCCCGAACTCCGGAATCGGACTTTCCTTATATGAATCTTATTCTCCGAACCATTCCGGATCTCCTCGTGATATCTCGGGTCCCATCCGAGACTCCGAACAACATTCGGTATCCCTACTAATATTCCATATCTACTAAACAACATCGAATCCTTAAGTGTGTCTCCCTACGGTTCGTGAATTATGCGGACATGACCGAGACACTTCTCCGATCAATAACCAATAGAGGAATCTGGAAATTCATATTGCTCCCACATATTTCTACGATTACTTTGTGATCGAATGAACCACTTACATACGATACCAATTTCCCTTTGTCTCACGATAGTTTACTTATCCGAGGTTTTGATCGTCTGTATCTCTGCATACCTAGTTCAACCTCGTTACTGATAAGTACTCTTTTCTCGTTCCCGTGATATGTGATCCCTTGTTAGCTAGTCACATGCTTGCAAGCCAATTGGATGACATTCCACCGAGAGGGCCCAGAGTATATATATCTGCCATATGGATGGACAAATCCCACTCTTGATCCATGTGCCTCAACACATACTTTCTGAACACTCAATGCCACCTTTATAGCCACCCAGTTACGGTGTGGTGTTTGATGTCATCAAAGCATCCTTCCGGTGATGGTGATTAGCATGATCTCATGGTCGAAGGAATTAGGTTACTATGTATCAGAAAGCTTATAGCAAATGAACTATTGAAATGACTTGATCTTACTGCTACGCTTATCTATAGGAGTATGTCCATCATACCATTCTCCTAATGATATGATCTTGTTGTCAACAACATCTCAATGCTCATGATCAGGAAACCACGATCATCTATTAACCAGCAAGCTAGTTTTACAAAGAGGCTTTACTAGGGACTCTAATTTAGTTTACAAATCACACAAGTATTAATGTTTCCGGTTAATACTATTATAGCATGAATGTAAACATTTATCATAAACACAAAGATATAATAATAACCACTTTTATTATTGCCTCTAGGGCATATCTCCAACATCGAAGGACTTAGACTCAAATTTATACAAGCGGACACCTTTGATAAGAAAGAAACACTTACAACCGAATACCCTGAAGTATGAAATGTTGGGTTTGTTACCGTTAAGTATTTCATACGGAGTCTTGTCCAAGATCTTGCGGAGTAGAGCCGATTTGATGAGTGACAAGCGGTGGATATGGCTTCAGCCCAAAAGTTGTAAGGAGACTTGAATTCACACAACATCGATCTTGCCATATCCATCAAAGTGCGGTTCTTCCTCTCGGCTACACCATTTTGTTGAGGGGTGTACGTAGCGGAATATTGATGTCTTATCCCCTCTTCACTTAGAAATTCATTCAATGTGTGGTTCTTGAACTCGGAGCCGTTGTCACTTCTTATTTCCAAGATGGGAACATTGTGTTGACGCTGAACCTCACTGGCGAAGTCAATGACCGTTTGTTGAGTCTCACTCTTTAGCTTGAAGAAATATACCCATGTATATCTTAAGTAATCATCGACTATTACCAAGCAATATTTCTTCCCACCGAGACTGGCATGATATGGAGGACCAAATAAGTCCACATGAAGTTATTCCTAGATTCTCTTTGAAGAAACAATAGTCTTCCTCTTGTGGGGAGAGTCATGCATTTTGCCTTCAACACAAGCCCTGCAAACACGATCTTTGGCAAAGGAAACATTGTTTTTTAGTCCAAGGATGTGGCCACCCTTGTGAAGACTTTGCAAAGTTCTCATGTTGACATGGGCTAAATGGTGATGCCATAGCCATCCCACTTCGGCCTTTTCGAATAGGCACATCAGACCCGAAATGGTTTTCCCCGAAAAGTCCACCACATATAGGTCATTTTCGACGTACCCAACGAAAGTGACCTTTAGAGACTTGCTCCACAAGAGTACCACCAAATCATCATCAATGAAAATAGCAAAGCCCATCTTACCATGGGCACAAACATAAATTAAGTTGTAACCGAGGGTCTCAACAAGCATGACGTCCACGAGAGAGATAACGTGGGCGACCACTAGCTTGCCAAGACCTAATACCTGAGATTTAGACTTATCACCATAGGAGACTGTAATATTATCATGATTGGGTTGCATCTCCGTGATGATCTCCTTGCTCCCAGTCATATGACTAGTGCATCCACTATCCAGCACCCATTTAGACCCACCGGAAGCATAGCCCTGAAAGAGAATTACTTCTTGGTTTTAGGTACCCATTTTTTAATGGGTCCTCTCATTTAGTAACAAGGGTCTTTGGAACCCAAATAGACCAAGCAACATATTCATCAAAAGGACCAACATAATAAGCATATACATCGCCATAATAATCATAAAAGAGTTCATAATTTGGATTGTGAGACCCTGCAAAACCAATATGGTTAGTTTTGTCTTTTGTGACATTCTTCTCAGTGGTGTTTGTCTTTGATTGTTCACTCTTGGTCTTCTTCTTCTTGTTCTTCTTCTTCTTGGACTTGGTGACATATCCAAGTCCCTCTTTTCCAAGATTTGACCTTTGCTTTCCAAGTATATCATCAAGAGCACCCTTACCTTTGGGAGTGGTGTCATTAACTAGCTCATATTCCACACTAGCATTTTCCTTGTGAATATATGTTGATCTAGATGTGCTAGGAACATCATACTTGGTCAATCGAATTTGTACCTGATCATGAGACTCATTTAGAATGGAGAATTCACTTTTCAAAACCTTGTGAGCGATGTCAAGTTTCTCCAATTCCTCGGAGAGTCTAGCATGAGCAGCCCCAAAGTCAATCTTTTTTTTCTTTTTTTTCCTTTGCTTTAGCTACTGCATGGTCACGTTCCTTAACAAGTTTTATCACCATTTCTTCATGTGACTCCTCAATAGACTCAAGCCTCTCTTCAAGAGAAGCCCGGGCCTCTTCTTCTTCTAGAGCATTTTTTAAGGACGCAATTTCCATTGCATCCTCTCTTTCAATCCTGCCCTTTTCTTCAAGAAGCACTTCATTTTGGGCCAGCTGGTCCATAAGAGCCTCAAAATGTATTTTGTGCTCACCTTGTAAGTTAGTGAAGAAATATTCCAAAGCAATAATCTCTTCTTTAACCTTAAGACTAGTATGATCATCCATGTCAATCATAGCCTTAGGAAAAGAAGTGTTAGAATTTGATACCTCGGAACCCCTTGCCATGAGACAAGTAGCGTTCTTGTTGATGACATTTTCATTTGGAGAGTCGAAGAGAGATGTTTGTGTAGATGTGGTGACTATAGCAGCCACCTCTCGAGAGCTATCATCCTCGTCTTCATCTTCACTTCCCGAAGAATATTCTTCTTGAGCCACTAGAACAATCTTTGGTTTCTTCTTATAAGGATCATTCTTCTTTACAAATTGTTTCTTGCGTGGAGCCTTTGACTTTTCCTTGAGAATGAGTCTTCCTCCATTATATTCCCTACTTTGATACGGACACTCGGCTACAAAGTGCAACCGGTCTCCACAGTTGAAACAAGTTCTCATCTTGGGACCGTTTTCCTTTCTTCCATATGCTCCACTCTTGCATTCTAGTTCAGATTTGGCCTTGGCCGGATCCTTCCAAAAGTTTCTAGCATAGAAGGCCATGTATTGTGCATGAATTCTTTTTACATCCTCGGGACAGTCCATACCTTCTATGTCATCTTAATCATGATCAGCCACACTTGTCTTCAAGGCCACATTGACTCCCTTTTGCATCCCCATAGCTCGTGCACGAGCATCTTCGGCATACTTGGCAGCCACTTTGAAAGCGGCCATTTCTTGCATTACCTCATTGGATGTCATAAGGTGGTAATTATGCCTTCCTTAAAGACTCTTCAAATCTGTGGGCTCAAATGGCATAAGAGCACTGACATACTTGCGCTTGATCCAAGAATCATCAACATGAGAGGCACCATGATTTCTGAAAGTGGTGGCTATTGACTTGAGCGTCCTATACATGTCCTCGTGGTCTTCTCCATCCAACATATAGAATCCTTCAGCTTCATTACTCAAAGCATCATATCGATTTCTTCTCATGCTCTCATTTCCAATGAAGAGCTCGGTGAGGGCATCCCAAGCTTCCTTAGTTGTGCTAAGATGCTGAATGTGTGGCATGCCTTTGTCACTCACACCAAGCAGAATCATGTGTAGAGCCATTGCGTTGAGTTGACAGTCAACAACCTATCTTCTTGTTAGGTTGTTGGGATCTCCAACATGAAGACCATTCTCTATGATTTTGCACAACTCAATGGAGGAGCTGTAGACATGAGACTTCATCAAAAATTGCCATTGATTAAAAGTAGATGCTGAAAGTTTGGGTGGATCACCCCTATTATGTATATGAGATGTGGGATAGGTGCATCAGGTGAATACACATGGAAAACCTCATTGTATCCTTCCTTACCACTATCCTTTTTCGAAGAGGAGCTCTTGCTAGTTCTGACATGGTTATACCCTACGGGTACGTAACTTCAGCATACCTAGTCCAGCCCAAGGAAGGCCCACGGCAGACATACGCTGGCCCATGAAGATTTTCGGGTGGCCAAGGCCCATGACGTCTTCGGATCCTTGGAGAGCAAGGCTAGAGTTTGAATACAACTTGTAACCTAGTCGACGACTCCTTGAGACCTAGCCTCCCCATATATAAAGGCTAGGAGGGGCCAACGAGGAGGGCACGTACACAATAGACCTAGATCCCTCGACTCATACTTTCGCATCCACGCCAGATCGAATCTGCGCACCCTGTAACCTTCGGTTCCGTCGTAATCAAAGAGCAGACAAGCAGGAGTAGGGTTTTCCCTCCGGGGGCCTGAACCTGGGTAAATCTCGTGTCCCCTGGTTGCTTGTCCATTAACCGCCACGATCTCCAAAGATCCCCATCTTCTCCAAAACCCAAGTCCATAACAATGGGCATTGACGAGATTAAACCTCGTCAATTAGCGCCCGTCTGTGGAACGGGGCTGCTGATTGTGCGGTCGTGACGGTTCCGACCCGATCGATCTACAACTCCGCGACGGAGAATCACCTCCTCTTGGCGCTTTGACTTCACCGCCCACTCGCCGGATACCATGAAGGATTTCGAGCCCGTGGCGACGGACTCGAAATTGTTCGGAGCTTCGCTTCGTGTGGGACAACCGGCACCTCCGCCTCCTGGCGGGTGCCCGTGCTCCATCAGGCCCGCTTCGTGGGCTCCACCCGTGCTACGCGTCACCATCAACAGATGAGTTCTACAGCGGCTCGCAACTCCGATCAGTGCGATCCACCTTCGGATGAAGGGACCTACGATTCGGATCCGAAGCTGCGGCGACCTAACCAATCTGCAGCGCTATATCATGCGCGCGATCATCAAACCGACGAGGAACGCCTAACCCGCGCCCAACCCCAACCCGCGGGGCGAAGCGAAAAGCGGTGGAAACGGCAAAACGGGACAACAGGGCCACCTCATCCAACTTAGCAAAGAAGGATGGGTCAAGCACGCCGCCGTCAGCAGCGAAATAGTCCTACCTTTGGACTCCCGTGATCTGCTGATGGCATACCACTACCTCCTCATCGAGGAGCACAAGAAGCAAGTCAAGATGCAGGAGGCGCCGACAACGCAAGCAAGCGACCTCTGAGTCCGGTCTTGCGACGAGCTGCGCTCACCGCCATAGGACCCGGCTCTAGCACAAACGGAAACTGGGGAAACAAGCACCGCTCGGGTGGAAAACATGGACCAAGGAGCGGTGGCGTGACCGAACTCTCCACACATCGTTCATGGATATGGACGCCGACGGCAACATCATCCCGAAGACGCCACAAGTTGCGATCATGGCAGCCACTGCGTATCTCGCGGCTCACCCACCTCCGGAGGGGGATCCGAAAAGGGCCATGCATAGGTCCGCACTCACCGGACTAGGACTAATCGGAGCTGCGCTCCACGAAGACGCCTCACGGGCGAAGAAGAAAGCTCCGGCCCGGGGCGACCGGAGCCCCACTCCCTCATCCGAAGATGAAGAAGAACACGATCTTCCTCGAAGGAAGAAGAGCTCGCACCGCCATAAACACGACTACGACGCCAGAGACAAGCTTACACAACGCAAGATCAACAAAGCACGCGCCAAACGCGCATGCTTGTCTGAATCTGAGATGGATGAAGACGAAGGAGAACTCTGCGGGGCTCGATGCTTCAGCAGATCCGTCCGGCAAACACAGATGCCACGCAAATTCAAGCTTCCTTCGGATACTCCGAAGTTCAACGGCACGCAAGATCCAAAGTCCTGGCTCGATGACCATCATCATCCGTTAAGCTTCACGGAGGCAACAAAGAAACCGCCATGCAATGCCTTCATTTGCGGTGGCGAGCGCTGTGCAGCTTAGCAGCCTATCATTAGGATCCATCCGAAGCTGGGAGGAGCTCGCTTATAGCTTCATCCGAAATTTCAAAGGCACCAGCAAGAGGCCCGCCTCAATTGAAGAATTGCGAGCCTGTACTCAGAGAACGGGTGAATCTATTCGCTCGTACATACTACGCTGGTCTACAACCAAGAACTCCGCAGCACACATCTCCGAAGAGCGGGCCATCGACGCCTTTAGGGACGGCGTCAAACGCCCAGACTTCAAGGAGAAACTTGGACGTGTAAAGCCCAAAACACTCGACCAGCTCATGGAAATCGCCATGTGATTGGGCGGGGCGGCGAAGATTGCATCCAACGGCGCAATCGGATGAAGAGGACGACTACGGCCAAGACGCGAAACGCCGCAGCAAGAGGAGATCGCGCGTTCACGAGGACATGACGGACCCGACATGGTCGCGGCCGCTACGCCGACCGCCGTAACGACAACAGCAATAAATGAGGATACCGCGGAAACTTCGCGACAACGGACGACCAACGCAGTGGCATAACGCCGCGACCGCGACAATGGACCCTCAGCATTCGACAAACTTTCGGGTCCATGCACCATCCACTTCTACATCGACAAACAAGATGGCAAAAAGAAAGCTAGCCACATGCTCAAGGACTGCCGCGAGTTCCAGAAACTCAGCGAAAGCATGGTGCAGATGAGGCAACAAGCTCCAATTCCTGCGTTTGGAAACGCACCTGCGCCAGGTGAAATAGCACACGGAGCTCCTCCACCACCGCCTATTGGAGGCCCAAATCAACCAATCGTACCAGCGCAAAACAACGCCGGGGTCACATACCCCCCACCAAAGGGAGCGCTAAATATGATCCAGAAGGTACGCCCCACCAACAGGGTGCAGAAGAAAATCACCCGACAAATCAACTTGGTCGTGGCAACTCCGCCTGCAATCCCTGAGTACCTCAGCGGATCGGAGTCCTGCATCACATTCACTCGCGCGGATCACCCTTGCCAGATCCCTCGCCCAGGTCATGCTGCCCTAGTGCTGGAGGCGCAGATCGGAGGCTTCAAGATGAGTCGCGTCTTCATGGACGGTGGCAGCGGCATCAACCTAATGTTCGCAAGCACTCTAGCAGCTATGCGAATCCCGCAATGCAGCCTGGAACAATCAGACACAACGTTCCACGGCATTGTCCCAGGGAAGGGCATCTTCCCCCTGGGCAAAATAGGGCTCGACGTCATCTTCGGGAAGCCGGACAACTTTCGGCAGGAGCGAACTAGAATTCGAAGTGGTGGACTGGCCGTCGCAATACCACGCCATCCTGGGACGTGTAGCATTCACAAGGTTCCTGGCCGTCCCACACTACGCATACCTACTACTCAAGATGCCAGGACCAAGGAGCGTCATCATAGTCCACGGGAGCTTCACCCGATCGGACCAATGCGACAGGGATTTCAACAAAATCTCCCAGTCTTTCGGCATGCAAGACGAGCTTGTAAGGCTCCGCGTGGTGACGGATTATGGGCTACCCCGATCCACAAAGCGAACGCACCGACATGTCTTTCGACTCCACCATCAACACCAAAAAGTGCAGGTCCATCCAACGGATGCCTCCAAGAGGCGCTGATCGCCAACGACCTCGGCACCGCATAGGAAGGCGCTCGTCGAATTCCTCCGTGGCTGGAAATCTACGCTGGTGTCCTGCGGACATGCCAGAGTTCTGTGGAATTCCGAAAGCACGCACTCAATGTCTTCCTGCAGACACCAAGCCGGTCAAGCGTCCATCCAAGCGCCAGAGCCACGAGCGAAGCTATCGGCAAGGAGATCAACAGTTACTCAGCAGACTTCATCCGGGAAATCAAGGAAAGCGAGTGGGTGGCAAACACGGTGATGGTCCCAGAAGGACACGGACATCCTGCGGATGTGCGTGGACTTCACGTCACTAAATAAACACGCCCTAAGGACCACTTCCCTCTTCCTCGGATCGACCGGATCATCGATTACCGCAGGTTGTGAGAAACTCTCCTTCCTCGACGCCTACTCAGGCTATAACTAGATTCGACTCAAGGTCGAAGATCAAGAGAAAACAGCGTTCATCACACCGTTGAGTATCTGCTACAACAATGCCCTTGGGCTAAAGAACGCGGTGCCACGTATCAGCGATGCATGCAGCCTGCCTCAAGGACCAGATCGGTCATAACGTCCAAGTCTATGTCGATGACATAGTCATAAAAACCAAGGAGGCAAGAACACTTATCGACGATCTCCGAGGCGTTCGACAACCTTGATCGCCAGGATCAAGCTCAATCCAGAAAAGTGCGCCTTGGCGTCCCCTCGGTCACCGCTCGGGTACTTCATCTCTCAACGAGGATCAAGCGAACGAAGAAAATCAAAGCTATCATGACAATGGAGAAGCGAAAAACCTCAAGGCGTTCAGCAGCTCGCAGGCGAGTAGCGGCACTAAGCGAGTTCATCACCGCATGGGCGAAGGCCCTACCATTTTACCATTGCGCCAAGCGAGACAAGTTCGAGTGGACACCGGAAGCCAACGACGATTCGAAAAGCCTCAGCGGCTCCTCTCCACCTCGCCAGCTTTTGGTCACGCCAAAAGAGCGCGAGCCCCTGCTATACATAGCAGCCACACACCGGTGGTCGATACGAAGACGTGGTCGAACGACCGAAGAAGGCAAGACCCACGGGTACAACGCCCAATTTACTACCTCAGCGGTTCTCACTCCAACAAAACAGCGGTACCCGCACTACCAGAAGCTGGCCTACGGCGTATTCATGACGGCTCGACGACTGAGCCACTACTTCCAGGAGCATCAGGTTATGGTCGTCAACAAGGCACCCCTAAACAGCATCCTGAATAACCCAGAGGCCACAGGACGGGTCTCGTGGGGCATTGAACTATCACCCCGGACATCATCTATGAGAAGCGACACGCAATCAAATCTCAAGTCCTTCCGGACTTCCTGGTACCTTGGATGGAGCTGCATTGCCGACACCCGACATGTCGCGATCTGGACAATGCATTTTGACGGCTCCAACGCGAAGCCGGGCAGGGCAGAGTCATATCGACCTCCCCGCAAGGTGACAAGATGAAATCGTCCTTCGGATGAAATTGAGCCTCCAACAACGAGGCGAATCTGAAGCCCTCATCCATGGCATGAAGATGGCAAAAATATGCGGCGCGCGCTGGTCATCTACGGTGACTCCAACCTTGTCGTCTGACAGACGATGAATGAGTGCACACGCCGAAAACATGATCGCGTCATGGCGCTATACAACGCCTCGAAGGAGAATTCGACGGCTGCGAACTTCGGCACGTTGGAAGAGAGAGCAACGAGGAGGCCGATAGACTCGCCAACATCGGCTACACTTGTGCAAAGGTACCACCAGGTGTGTTCCTCGAACAGATCTGTGTGCCATCCATCAAGCGGAAATTCCCCAAGGGATCACCCGAAGAACCAGAACACTCGGGGGCTACGCTACCCGAAGGTCATGAAGGACCCGAAAAGTTGGATACCGAAGTTGCCATGGTCAACTGATGCAGGTCATGGCGGTCGAAGAAACTTGGACACGTCCATACCTCCGATTCTCGATAAGCGAGAATTGCCAGACAGCCCGACAGATGCCCGGCGCGTATCTCGTCGGTCAAAAGCCTTCACCATCATCAACGGCGAGCTATACAAACGCAGCATTACGGGCGTACTACAACGGTGCGTCACCACCAACGACGGCAAAGCCATACTCCAAGATATCCACGAGGGCATCTGCGGCCACCACGCAGGTAGCCGCTCCCTCGTCGCCAAAGCTCGCGGCGAGATTCTCATCGCCAACGCCATGAGCGACGAAGGACATCGTCCGAAGATGCAACGGTGCCAACGGTTCGCCGACAAACCGCACGCACTGGGTCGAACTTGACCCATACCCATAGCTCGCCTTTTGCCCAATGGGGCCTTAACATGATCGACAACCGCCAAAATCCTTGAAGGAGGACACGTCTTCCTCCTGTCGCATCGACAAATTCACCAAGTGGATCAAGCCATGCCGATCACCAACCGGAAGGGCAAAACCGCCGTCAAGTTCTTGAATCCATTGTCTACAGGTTTGGCGTACCGCGGCATCATCATCGACAACGGATCGAACTTCATCTCGAAGAATTCCGGGACTTCGTGAAGGCCTGGGATCAATATCACATATGCCTCGATGGCACACCCGCAAACAAGCGGGCAAGTGGAAAAGGCCAGCGGCCTAATCGGCGCTGGCATCAAGAAGCGCCTCATGAGCTCACTCGAGCACAAAGCTGAAATCGGACGAAAGAGCTACCGTGCATCTGTGGAGCTTATGTACTACGCCAAACAGCTCCACCGGCTACACCATTCTTCATGGTGCACGGAGCCGAGGTGCTACCGGCAATCGCCACCAGGCTCCACGAGTCGTCGCTTACAGCGAATCGGACGCTTTCGAAGGCGCCGTCGACACGCTCGATGAAGCGCGGGATATCGCAGCCGCCGATCAGCGGTGTACCAGTGAGTCTCCGCAACTATCACAGCCGCCCAAGGTCCTTCGTCGAAGGAGACCTCGTCTTGCGACTCAAGCAAAAGCAACCGAACAAACTCGATTCACCATGGAAAGGACCCTATGTCATCACCGAAGTCATCCCAGGTGGCGCCTATCGCCTCAAGCACGTGGAGTCTGGAGTCGCATACTCCAACCCGTGGAACGTCTCGCACCTGCGACGATTCTACCCATAGCAACCTACCCCCCTTTTTACTTCCAATAAGGCTTACAGCCAAGGCTACTCAGCCGAACCATGTACCTCCTCCACTACGCTACAAATAAAGCTAAAAGTCTCGCCCCCAGCCTTCGGTTGACTATTTCTCTGCAACTTTATTACATGCTACAAGCGCACTCGAGGGCTCCCCCCACCTCACGATTTCATCGACTGAGGACAAAACGTGTACACCTGAGTAGCTGACCACGTCAGGCAAACGAAAAGGGCACGTACTACATCAAAGCACTGTGTGCTCGCAAACAAGCGGATTGCGAGCAACCACTTTGTTTTCTTTGGAATCGGTTTACCCGTTTCCTTGGATTGCGAAGTGGTAGCCTCAGAGGCAGATGGAGGTGATGCTGCGAATGTGGAGGGACACATTATCAGTTGACACATCTCTTCCATCTTAGCCTCCATGGAACTAACCAAGGTTGTTTCCAACGCCTTGAGATCGTTCATGGTGACTATCTCTGGAGCATTACTCCCATCTCCATTGGAACCCATACTTCTCTTAGGCGGTTAAGCCTGAATTAAGAGTCGGGGCTCTCATACCAATTGAAATGGATCGTATGGGCACCTAAAGGGGGGGTGAATAGGTGCTACTCAATTTTTAGTTCTTTTTCAGTTATAGGCTTGACATAAAGTAAATTCTCTAGATATGCAACTACAAGAATTTCCCTATATGCAACCCTAGCTACTAAGCACGTAAAGAGAGGAGCGAGGAAACCGTAGTGGAGCACGTGGAGACACAGGGATTTGTTTTACCGCAGTTCCTTCCTTGTTAAGGGAAGTACATTTGCGTTGGAGGGGTGGGCGGTTCTAAAACCACCACGCCACAATAGGCCTCACCCTATTATCCGATGGATCTCGCCACGAAAGGCCTGATCCACCTTCTCCACTATTGGTACCCTTCGAGGCAGGAACCGGTGCCTTTACAACTCTACCGGGGCACACACCCACAACTAAATTGGGGGCTCCCGTAATGACAACAAGCTGTCACAAGAACAAGGATTATCAATATAATCAAAAGCAAGGATCTAGATATTTGCAAGAAATACTAGATCGGAGATTCTCCAAATGAATGGAGAGGAGATGAAGCGCTTGATTGCAGTTGTTGAAGATCGAGTCCTCCTCCTTCGATTCCCCAAGGGACGGGGCCTTCAGGTGGATGAAGGTGGAGCTCTCTTGGATGAAGGTTGAAGAACAGATCTTGAATTTTTCGAATGAACCAAGAGATCTGGCAGGAGAGGGAAGGCTGGCTTAAATACCCCCTGCCCAGATCTGGCCGCTAAAGAAGTTTGGGGGCAGATTATCCGCCCCCCACTAGGGGCGGACTATCCGCCCTGGGGGGAAATCCGCCCTCAGGACGGGAACTCCGGGGAAAATCCGGCCCCCATACAGAGAGTGATGTCGGTCTTGACTTGGTGAAAACCCTGAGGGGCGGATTATCTGCCCCCCTAAAGGGGCAGACTATCGGCCCTAGGGAGAAAATCCACCCCAGAGACGGAAAGTCCGGGGAAAACTCCGCCCCCTATTTGAGCGAAGCGCCTTGGCAATCTTGAAGCTGATCCTGGGGGAGCAGACTATCCGGCCCCCTGGAGGGGCGGATTATCCGGCCTTGCCAGAAAATCCGCCAGATACTCCGCCCCCTCTCTGGGGGTTGTGCCCTTCTAGGATTGGGGAGGGGCGGATTATCCGCCCCTGGTAGGGGCGTATTATTCGCCCCCCAAAAACAGTTTCCTTTTCCTTTTAAAGAAAGAGATCTGCAGCACTTCAACACACATTAAATAATCCTTGATATTGTTATCTAACACACAAAACACTAGGGATTATGAAATGTTCTTTCACACTTACAACAGTTGTTCGTTGTCTTTATTACTTACACTTTGTTTTGTTCCTTTATCAGAAAACCCCTAAAAATCCGTTTGCTAAGTATTTACAGAGATTTTCTGCTCCTCGTTGGGATCGACACTCCTATTTATCGAAAGTACTGCAATACACCCCTATACTTGTGGGTCATCATGGGGTTTTCCCCGGAGTATGTTGGGAAGTGAGGTGAGAGCTGCATACCAACGCCTAGTGACGCCCGTAGGCGCCTTCATCGAGATTGTTCGGCCACAACTAGAGTGCTTGTTTCACCGACAACCTCATCCACCCCAACCCATGATTCGACCAGCGCCGGTGAAAGAGCGGGCGTGGAGGCAGTTCTAGCAGAGGGCCTATATTGGGCCCGTAACACCGCCTTCCACGTGTTGTTGCCTCCCGCACGCCTGTGCACCACCGCACCGCTTGCTGTTGGCTAGGCCGCTCCATCTCCTTGCCGACCCAGCACCAAAATGCCCGTCGAACTGCCGCCTCTCCACTCGTAGATGAGGTGTAGGGGACTTCCCTCCATGCCCTCCGCATTTGGTTGCCAGGCAGCGCCACCGGCGACGGCAACAAGTAGGGGATCCGTAGCCGGGGGCCTTTTTTGTTTTGGGTTTGGTGCCCTCCAGAGCCGCCCCGCGCGAGAGCGACCCATGAGGATGATGTACCTATGAGGTAGTAATACTAATTTGGATGGATAGAATCGAGAAATAAGAATAATTAATCGGGAGATATGGATCGCCAACATTGGTGTTAGGGATACCAAAGGAGTGACCGATTGAGGCCTTGAACCGATGGTCTTCGAAATAGTCTTTCGCCCCGTTATATTAATATAGCAACTATTCGATACAACTTCGAGAACACCGCTGGGGCAAACAACACAGATCAGGCCCAAGAGAAAAATAAAATAAACAATGTCGACATCAGCGGATCAACGAAAGCGGAGATGACTCGTAACCGCTGCGCACTCCCGATAAATTCCACCACACAACCAACACTCCGAAGCGTCGCATACTAAGCAGCACCTCTAAAAAGGAAAGCGACAACGACGACGCTACTGCCCAGACTAGTCCTAGGGTTTTCCCTGGTACGCTATGGGGTGGAAAGGAGGTACACCCGACACCCTTCAAGAAGGACGACGACACCCGCAAGCGTCATCGCGTCGGTGTCGACAAGACAGGGATTTCTCCCGACCTCCAAAAACCTACACTCCCGAACACTCCGCACTGCTCCACCACACGCGCCACCCACCAGCAGACGCCACCACAGCCTTGCAATCACCACCGTCGTCTCACCTTGAACCGATGGTGATGGACAATGATAATTAACATGAACGTCAAAAGCCAAAACAAGAGGAATACGAAGAGGGGAGATAGATTGGTAGAAGAGACACCAAGCGGCAAAACAATGAAGATATATGAAGTGACAAGGTGGCGAGTGAAGATTTGGTGCAAATGGGCACCAGTGCTCCTGTTCTTTTTTAATTAAAAAAAATCATATTTTTGAGTTTTAGAAATTTCTAAAAAAAACTCTAGGATGTAGCGAATGATTTATCCTACAAACTTGTAAAATATCAATTTAAAATAATTTATATTATGAGTTACACAAAAGTGACAAGGTTGTGGATCTGACTATACATAGTTTTACATATCTATTTTTTTCAGATTTATCATTTTTGTGCATCCCACAACATAAAGAATTTCGGGCTGCAATTTTTCGCCCTAGTAGGATACAACATTGACTATGCCTAGAATTTATTTTCTCAGTTTTTTTAAAGTTATAAATATAGTTTTAAATTTTTTAAAATAAAAGGAGTACTAAAGCCCGGAAGGCAGAGACACTTTCCGGATAGAAATAAAGAAGATGAATATATAGAAGAAAGGCGTTCGCTCTCTAAGTCAACATGGTGAACAACCAGTATAATACGTAGTCCCCTTGATTTTATGTAAGCAATGCAGATACACACTGACGCATGGCACCAGACAGAGATCGATCTCGGTCCGCGCTACCGGCTACCCACATCAAACTCGTTGGCCTAGCCTAGCAGATTAACGAGTTTAATCTCGATCAAACTCTTGACGTGTTCATTTTTTTTTTGAACAAAGTCTTGACGTGTTCATGCACCCTAGCTATATAATACCTAGATCGATCACCACGGCCTCCTCCCTTTTGCTTCTTCTACCCTCAACCGCGCGCCGGCCGGGCACCACATAATACGATGGCTACCGAGGAAGTGGTCGTGCGCATCCACGGCACGGAGGAAGGCGGTGACGGCGACGTGGCCCTCGGCTATCCGCTGATTGACGACGGTAGCCGGAGGACGCCGCCGGCCGCCGTCGTCGGGTACCCGCTGCCGCCGGCGGAGGAAGAGCCACGGCCGCCGTCGACGTCCGCGACAGGACAACCTGCGCGTGACTCCTGCACCATGTGTATCCAGGTACATCCTGCTAGCTTTACCCCGCAAAGAAAAAAAGAGATCGATTTCTTAGAGAAACATGCATGCGTATATATCCAGATACTTCAATTTTCGATCTTCACTAGCTTGACGTTCGGTTATGCATGCATTGGGTCATGGTCATGGTTGCACGCTCACACTTCTCCGTCGTCATCGTTGCAGGGTTTTTTTATGACCCTCGGGCTCCTGTTGCTCACCTCCTTTTACGTGGGCCTGGCTGTGAAGGAAGTTCCGCACCCTCTCTTGGTGCTCATATGTTTGCCCATCTTTCCTGTAATTTCCGGTGGAGGCGTCCTGCTGCTTGCCTGGTGTGATACCACGAATTAGACAGTCAGATCAGGTCCACTAGGCTGACCTGACCCTGCAAATTATTATTATTTTTGGCTAGGTTAAGTTGATAAGAGCTGCTAAACATGTTCTTAATTCTTTATCATCTAGTTAAAATATTCGACTCCCTCTACCAAGATATGAAACGTCTTGTATTTTGGTAAGGAGTGAGTATATATATTTCTTTATTTTCGCTCCTTATGATGGCTTTTTAACTAACAACTTCTCAAAATTTCCACCACACGCTTAGAAATATTACTCCCTCCGACTTATATTAGTTGACTTGGATTTGTCAAAATTTGGATGAACCTATATAGTAAATAGTTTCTAGATTCATTTAAATCTAGACAAATTGAGTCAACTAATATGGATCGAAGGGAGTAGTTGAATGTCCTTGTGTTTCCGCGGCCCATATATATTTCAAGCCGCATATGTGAATTTGATGTATGATTAGCTAATTCCAGTTCCGGATTCCGTCCATCTGGAAAAAAAACTCCTCTCGCGACACCCCTCTCCCCCCCCCCCCCCGTGACCGAGCCTCCTCCTCTGACCTCCTCTCACCGTCATCATCGGTGCACATCGACGGGATCGCCCCAGGCGGTGGCGCCGGAGGCGGCTCCCAGCCCTTCCCTTCTAGATGTTTGCGTCTGCGTGGGGCAGTGTGGTGGAAGAGGGTGCTCCATCTCCTAGGAGATGGCGGTCCGACGCGGCAAGAGTCCAGATGATGGCGAGGATGGACCCTGACATGGTGGCGCTGCCTTTGGCGGTAGGGTGACCCGGAGGCGACGACTAGGCCCGCGTCCAGATCTACGCGCCTTCGGGCCCTAGATGGTTTGGGGTGAGCCAGTGGCTCTGCTGACGCTGAAGTGCCCCCTGGATGTGGGGAGTTGGGTTCCGGGGCAGTGGAGGCTCTGTCGCCGGCTTGCTGCAGCATGGCAGCGGGAGCTTCGCGGGCTCGTTCTAGGCCCGATCGGGCTAGGAAGGCCTAGTGTGCTCATGTTGCCATGCCTGGTTGGCTACCGCTACGGCGATGGAGGTAGTACGCTCGTGCATGGCTACAGGGCTGCCGCACCCAATTTCTTGTGCTCTCTTAGTACGATCTCTAGGCCCCGCGTTGGTGTTCACTATGAGGCGACAAGCGTGGCGTCAAGGCCGTGATGACACATGTTGGTGGGCGGCATGGTTGGGTGGCACACTTGGGAGCATTCAGGGTAGTGTTTTTTGGGGGTCGGGAGAAATCCTTGTCGGTCCTCCGACATCGATGGGATGACGTCTGCGGGTGTCGTCATTCCTTCTGAAGGGCTTCGGGTGCATCCCTTTCCCACTCACCTCCGCGTATGGGGGAAACCCTAGGACATGTCCGGGCAGCATCGTCATCATCACTTCCCTTGTTGAAGGTATTGCTTGATACGCAACGTTTCAGAGGTCTAGGTGTGTGCCTGTGTGGTGGTAATTCTCTAGAGGGCGCAGCGGTTGCTATCCATCCTTGTTTAGTCGATTTGTCGGTGTTGCCATTGCTTTATCTTTTATTTCTCTCTTTTTGTTTGGGATAGTCTGTGCTGAGGCCCTAGCAACTATATCATTGTATCAGTGGTTGCTATATTAATATAGCGGGCGAAATCCTATTTTGGGAGATTCCAGTTTCTTAAAAGTATATGTGATCCTGAAATATAATTTTGCATGGTGCCCACAAACTACTTATCTCTTATTAACAAAATAAAAATATGATGTCAATACACAATTTAATATTACTTGTGCCTTTTCAATATGTAGTGAAAATTACAAATAATGATAAGGAAAGAATGCAACAGAAGCTCGTGATGCGTAAGTATTAATATTCCGATTTTGCTAGCTCTCGTCGGACCGAGAATTAGTTAGCTCTCGGTCACATACGTAGCTCTTAGATCAACATCGTGATTCGTGCATCATTATGAGTTGTAGGTGGATTGCAACTGCGTGTTTTCAGTTGCAACCGAGCTGCAATTGACAAAAAAATATTCATGCAATACAAAGAGATATCCATGTAGAAGAAATGTTCATGTTGTTTTTTTAAATTGCTAGTGGGTTACATGTGGCAAAAATTGTTCATACTGTATAAAAAATGTTCACATAGTACAAACAATATTCATGTAGTAATTAGTTTTGTTCGTGTAGTCAAAATGTATACTAAGGTCACTTGCGGAACCAAGCTAAGCTAGACAGACCCCAATATGTGTGCGTCATCTATGGAAAACATGTCCACATAATCAAATTCGGACCTTGGAGTGCTATTACCGAGTTGGGACTGCATCCACTGGCCCATTTGGCACACTCCATAGTAGGAGTGGGCAGAAAAACCGATAACCGAAAACCGAACTCGAAAAGACCGGGACCAAAATCGAATAGACCGAGACTGAAAGGACCGATCAAAAAAATGGGTAGAAAATTTTGTAGACCGAGTTTCGTTTGGTTGGTCATTAGTTCTTGGTAACCGAATGGACCGAACTTTAGGTGAGAGTGGCCTAGTTCTAAAGCTCTAGTTGTCCATAACTATAGATTTATCTTTCTCGTCTAAGCCAAATGTAGTATTATTGAATACTAGTTTTGGTCAATTAATATGACTATATGAAGCGTAGTTTATATTCAAATTACAACTGAAATAGTATCAAATGGTATACCAAATATTATCCAACTTTTGTATTTGACAATATCTACCACACAATTCGGTCATGACCGAAACCGAACCCGAATTATTGGGTAACCGAATTTACCGATCGGTAAAAATAATAAGTAAATTTCGGTCTTTATTTTTTGAAACCAATTTCAAAATAGACCGATATACGAAGACTGAATTTTTGTTCATGACCGAACGCCCACCCCTACTCCATAACTCTCATCTTGATAGGAATCTGTAAGGGCGCGCAATATACTTCCTAAACTTTCACCATACTTACAGCACTACCGAGGTCTCTCCAATGAACATGAGAAAGCCAAATTTATTCAGTTGCCCATGGTATTCATTGAAAACAATAATCTTAGGCCTTGTCCGATTCTCTAGGTCCAGTTCCCAATAGGGAACTAATCGCCATGGGGTTTGAGTGGAGCCCTGCGTGTCACTCTAATCCCTGGGATGTTCCGATTCTCTCCATACTTTATCCCCGAGTCCAAACTGTTCGTTTATACAGGGTTGGTTGTGGTTTGGTGGGGTTTGCATATTACAGCACAACGAGGTCAGAACAGTGCATTGACAAAATCACATGCATGATAATTACAAGGAAAATACTACATGATATTAGCAGAATATTAGAAAATATCAAAATAATTTACAACAATATTACCAGAATAAACTACTAGAATGGCATCATAATAATATTAGAAATTTCTACATATTTTTTGCATAAGTAATAGGGAGTCTTTAGGACAGTCAACAACTCCAGACATTCAATAAAACAAAGCACATCTATTAAAACATTGGAATCTCGACAACATCTTAGAAGCTCTTGACGGCAAAATATGAGAAGTGTTCCATCTTCGGTCTCCTTGTGTGTCAATGTTATCCTGAAAGTCACAAAGAAGAGTCAACCAGTTTCATTAAAACAAATGGTATTCAAAAATTGAATTCATGATCAGGTTGTTAGATGTTAGCAAATGGGAATATCATCTCAATAGATAAATACCCAACAGATGCATATCGATATGACGAAGCTAAGGAATGCATCCACAGATCTAGATAAAGCAAACTATGCTCAACACTACCACTACTCACAAAGTGAGCACATGAAACAGAGTTTGAAAGTGTGTGTATGTTGTTGAGCATTGTTTTCCTATAGATATGCACTGTGCTAACAAGAAGCTAGAATATCAAAGCTACAATATCAAAGTAGTGCAATATATAACATGGTACAAGATACCCTGTTCCTCCATGAAATAAACTAAATGTCTAATGTAACTACAGAAACAAGATGCAGTCCTTTTGTATTTTCTTATCTAGCATCACATCTTAATATTCAGAAGGGATAATTAAGTTATGAGCAACAAACATGCAGATTGGTTTTTGTTTAGCAGCAAACTAGAGCCTACATGTTCATAAGATGCATTTCTTATGAATACATCAACGGATGCAGCCTTCTCATAGGTCGACAATGCCATTTTCCTCATTTTAGAGATGCATCTCTTAACCAAGTAATATCCCATATCCTTGTTGCTTCACATAATAAATTGATACAAGAAATACTACACAAGTAACTGGTGCATCTTCAGATGACATAATAGACTATAAACAACTATCATCAGTACTACACAAAAAATAATATGTATGTATGCGGCCTGCCTCAAACAGAAAGTGTTAATATGAGTAATATCTAGAAAATGCATTGGTTCATACTATAAACAAGGAACAAGGAACAAGGAACATTACATTTAGTAATATCTAGAAAGTGTTAACATGAGTAATATAATAAGTAGTATAAACAACTATCATCACTACTACACAGGGAATATTACATTTAGTATTCTACATTTATGTTCAACTTCTCACTTGTTAGCTAGTAGTAATATGAGTAATATCTAGTACCAACACAATGATAGGTAGCTCGAATCACATCAAGTTGTGTAGAATACATACCCTTCAGACCACTTGTAGCAGCTTGACCACCTCATTCCTTAACCAAACCAGCGCCACATCTGGATCATTTTCTTTCGAGCTCATGAAAATTTCTCTGTTATCTGGATCTTTGAATACAATAAGAGTTGCAGCCTTCTTATTGATTGACAATGCCATTTTCATCATTTCAGAGATGCATCTCTTGATCGAGTAATCTCTAGTTTGAGCAACCTTATTTTCACCTGCCCACTGAGCAGATTCTATTACATACTGTCTTTCCCTCATTTTGATGAACCTGTCCATACTTCCTGCGATCTTGTTGCTACTCTACTTCTTTGGCCTCTTAGACTCTTTCTCTTCCTTGTTAATTGTTGTAGCAGCAGCTCTCGTATTCATCTTCGGTCCAGTCATTGCCACACTTTCATCTTCAAGATCTATTGTGATTTTTTCTCTCAAATCTGCATCAATCAAGATCGGTTCAGTCCTTGCCACACTTTCACTGTAAGCCCAAGTCTCTTCAAAGTCTGGAAATGTAGCCTCCGCATGACTAAGCTCTTCTCCACTATCAGTTTGTGTAAGATCTGGATGTTCCAATGGGTGGGTAGAATTGACATTGTAGGTCCCTTCGGCTATTTGCCCATCATATAGATTTCAAAGTGCCTCAAACAGAGGGAGGACTTGGTTTTGAACTTACTCATTTTGGGGAATGAAATAAGCAGGTTGTCTCAAAGAGCATCTTCTGCTTCAATCATAGACCTTGAGTCATTCCATCCTACTCCATTCTGCTTTCTTGCTTCTTTGATCATTTTATACTCTCTTTTTAGCTAATTTTCTTTTTCTTGAACTTGGCTCTTTGTGAAAGGCACGTATGTATTTCTTGCATGAAACTCTTTCACCATTTTGTTCAAGGCTTCTGAAGACCATCCATTCTGACCCCTGTAGTGAATGGTGTTGTGTTCATGCAGCAAATCAACAAGGGACATCTCCAAGAGCGAATTCCAAGATGCTCGTGGTTTGTTCTCTACATAAAACAAGGTAACATAATGGTTATAATTGAATCGAGAAAAGTGATATTAGAACTATGAGACAAATAGAACAATGAGTTAAAACGTTACCTTCATTGTTAGCCTTGTTTGTTGAGCGGGCTTTAGGATTTTTTTTTGTATGAAGTAGCCTTGTTCACGACCATGTTGAATCTGGGGGAACCTTTTGAAATCATTGGGGAAGCTCCTCTAACCATGTTAGCTGCAACAAACAATCATAAGTTAAAAAATACACAATTTTTATAACATAAAAAATACACAATTTTCATAGCATAAACAGTACACAATTTTTATAACACAAACAATACATAATTTTCACAATATTCATTGCAGAATTGCCAATGCATAAATATTACACAACATTCATAACACACAACTCTCCTAATGCAGCAAACACTACACTAATGTTTATGGCTTTGGTAGTCAATCCACATCTGTTGGGCTATTGTATCTCTGAGATTGTTGCCTTGATAGTCACCATGATCATCATTGCCCTCGTCGCCATCAAGGTAGATCAAAAAAAAATCTGGAGGGAAGTTATCTTCGTGATGATCCAACCATTGCTCATCTCTCTTGAGTGCTTTAATAATATTGTGTAATACGGCTGCAGCCATGGGTATCTTGACTTAGTTTTCCATTATATGAAATGTTGCAACCTTGAGGATAGAGAACCGCTTCTTTAGGACCCCAAATGTCTTATCAATAGCATTTCTAGCTAGTGCATGCTGGTGGTTAAATAGCTCTCTATGATTCCGAGGTCTTCAGATCTGGAGCAACATGTGATTGATTAAGTTCCAGAACTTTTTGAAGAAGGCAACCGGAAACCTAGCATGCATGCCATCGCCCACCGCCACCGCCTCTCCTCATCCCTATCCCTTCCCAGGATGCTAAAACCATAACACCTCACTCCCTTCCCATCCCCCTCATCATATTCAAGCCATCCCCTTGATTGTGCCCGCCGCATCGAGACCCTCCACCCCGCCACCTACCGACCAATGTGAGGTGACGTCGTTGTTTCCGCATTTCAAACTGAAGACCTAATTCGGTGTCCAAGATGCTACGGTGTGCCTCAGCGCCTATGCACGGGCGTTTAGTTGTGTGTGCTATACAACTTGATAAAGGAAATGCGCCCGGTGGGTGTGAACTGGCTGAGTGATGAACAAATTTCTTGGCGATGCAGGATGATCCAAATAGAAAGCATTTGGAACGACAACTCACTGATTAGGAATCCATGGGTAGTAATATTTGTCCCATTTTTTCTCGTACTTCACTGTATGCAGCATTGCAGCTACAGGCTGAACTGAAGCCCTTGCGATTTCAGTGTGGCCAGTTATGTGCCACCTTTTTTAGTTGCATGTTGTTTCTGACATTTCACCATGTCTTTCCATTTATTTTGAAAACATTGGGAAATCGAAGCAGTTCAGAGTCACTTATTCCAACATATTTCAAACTGGTAGTATTCCCTGCTGGCCCTGCAGGTTCCTGCCAGTCATGATTTTGTAACAGTAGCATTGCGCAAGTAGCTTTTTATCTGATAACTGCGTTGAGAACACTGAAAGTTCCTGTCCAAAAGGATTGTGTTGCTTCAAGGATCGTATGCTGCCCTGATGCTGAACATCGTGTTACCAGATTTTTTGCACATTGAATACCATCATACTTGTTGAGTATCATGATCCATGTGAACGTCAATGTCTGAAATCATATAGTTTTCTTATTGCTTTTCTGCAGTTGGTAGATAATTTTGAACCTAGGTTCAAAAGCAATCACTTGAGGAAGAAATTGTATTCTGCAGAGACTGGGCTGCTACAAGAACCAAACTGTTAACATCAATGTCCCCATTCTCGATTGTGAAGGATTGTTAGTTAATGGTATTTCAGATGCTTTGCATTCAGAGAAGCCAGCTTCAGATCAGATCATACAACTAAAGGGACTGGCTTGGAAATTTTAGCAAAACGGACTGGCTTAATAACTGACCTTGGTTCAAGGATAGGAAGGTCCAAAGTTAATCTAGCATTGGGATCTAGTTGTACGTGGCAGAGTCTTTGGTTTGCAAGCACCATTGAAGCTAGAAGGCCTGAGTATGAGAGTGGCAATGAACATGAGGATGATCAAGGCATACAGCAGGATAGAGAAGCATCAATGGAAGATCGTCTGGACTCTACCAGTAGATCTAGGTCCTGCCAACGCCAACTCCAAAGCCAAGAACCAAGAACAGTTGTGTATGAAGCACAAGTCTTTTGCAAGTTCTCGTGGGATTGGTCATGCAATGAAAGCAGTAACTTCCATGAGCAGGTATAGCTAAAGGAAAAAAATGACGCTTCACTCGAGCCTCTTTCTTGTGCATAATCAGGCTTCATCATTCGTAAGATGGAAAGTTAAAATTTCCAGCAAACAAAAAGATTTTAACTAGGCAAATTGCACAAAACACACGATATAGAAATGAAGAAACACTTCCCTTTTGAAAAGACAGATACTATATTTATCAACAATGTAATTATACATACAGTTAACTGAAACCGGCTCACAAGCCGGAGTACTACCCTAATATACAATCCTAACTCAACCCTCTCCTAGCATACTTGCACAACAACTTGTTCAGCTACTCGATGAATTTCCGACACTCATAACAACACTCATAACATAGTTCCATTTTGCAGCAACTGTCTAGCCTCTTGGATGATGAAACAGAGACCAGCGCAAATGTCACACAAGAACTTCATGTCAGCAAAAAAAACTGCTGCACAATCAGACTTTAACATTGCTATATATCTCATTGGGACAATGCTCTCTGAACATATGTAATCTAAGAAAACAAGACATTCTACCAACTCCGCCAATCTGCAATCATCAGTAATATTCCAAGCTGGGTAAAGATATATCTGTTCTTCTCGCTGTACCCATCCCAGGTCTCCCAGCCGTAGCCTCATAAGTTCATATAACTATACCTTCAACCATTCATTAGTTGGTGGAATCCCTTTGGCAACCTGCACATTCATCGTTTGCATGCGTCTCCAATCCTTGGGGGTTTAGAACTTGTTAAGCTTTCTCATTACTTGTGATGAGAACACTGAACAGAGTAGCTCATTTGTTTGCCATCTCCTTGATTGACGTTGTGCTGCAAGTTGTGGAGCTGGAGGTTTGCTCAGGAATGCATCAAAATGTACGCGAGAACCCATCACCCGGAGAGAGAATGACAAAGGCACCAAGGCTTTCAATGTTCAAGCTTCTGGATTTGCCACAAGCACCCGGAGAGAGAAGGGCGTGCCACAAGCTGCAGCCTTAGCTCATCTCACCTTCATCCTCAAGGAACAGATGAACCCCCACTCCACTCCTATTCAATCTTGGGCTCAAGGCATTCAGCACACACACACACACACACACGCACGCACATGATCCATTTCCAATCTCAATCTGTATCAGGTTCCCTTTAGTTCGAGGGAGCGACTTGCCGTGTAGGAGTGCAGCGCTTGTTGCACAACAGAAAAAACGGATGTCTAAATTCCCAACTGAAATTTGCAGACGGGGAACACCGCCGCCGTCCCGCGCCTCAAATTCCTTCTCCAGTTCTCCTCCTCCTCCTCGTATAAATTCCCGTCCCAATTCATCCTTCCGCCCTCAAATCGCAAATCGCATTCCGAGTTCCCGACTTCCCCCAAATCTCCTGCCCCCCTCCCAGTCCCAATCCCTCTCCGCAAGGCAAGGATGGACGAGAGCGATCTTCACGAGTCGCTGCTTGCAGGCAGCAGCACGCCCGGCTCCGACGACGACGACATCGGCACCCCGCCTCGACTTCCTCCTCCTGCTCCGTCGCCGCCTTCCTTGGAGAAGGCCACCGTCGCCAAGAACGTCTCGTCGCTGCCTGCCGCTTCCGACGAGCAGTCCAGCGACAGCGAGAAGGCACACCCTGGCAACAGCACGGGGATTAGATGACACCTTTCGGGGCACTAGACTAGAATTGCTTGCTTGCTTGCTTGCTTACTTACTGGGATTAGATGACACCTACTGTAGTATATCTGATTGTGCATTTTCTTTTGGCCGATGGAACTAAAGTTAGATGGTGAAATGACTAGGCTAATTAGTACTTCTTGGGTTGTCTTTTCTGCACAAATATTTACTTCCCTTGGCTACACGGTCGGTCTTCCTAGAAAATTCTGCTTTCACTAGAGTTCTTGATGAAAATTGCGAAAATGACTACGAGTAAATTGCGTGCAGCTCGATTCGGTGGGCGTGGAGAAGGTGATTGGGATCTTCGGGTTCTCCCTATTCGGCTCCATTTCTCTGTTGCCTTCCACCATGGACCGCATGACGACCATGGGGCTGTCAGACAAACAGAAGACCTACCTGATGATGGGTTTCGGCATCGTCTGGGTCACAGCAAGCACCGGGGTCCTATGTGGGCTGCACGGCAAGTCAGACTTGGAGCAGGCACACCGGCCGTCTGAGCATGCTAGGTTTGGTTCTCCTGGTCATCCTCCACGTCCGGTGGGCTCTCCCTGACGGCTACGGCTATGACGCGGCCTGCTACGGTTTAGCGATCGCCGTCGGCCTGCTCCATCTCTTCTCCTGGATCGCGGTAAATAAATATTTCTCAACTGATCTCTCTTCTTTTCTACTACTACTACTAGTACTGAACCTCGACTCGTGTTTGCCGTGCATTGCAGAGCCTCGTGGTGGGCGAGGACAGGATGGAGGATGCCGCCGCACCAGCTGGTGCACAGGAGGAGCAGCAGTAGGTCAGTTCAGGTCAGTCCCGTAGACCATCTCTCCCAATTTGCCTTTCTTCTTCTTCTTCTTCTTCTTCTTCTTCTTCACACCCAGAACTAGCAAGCAATGGATCATACATACTCTCCACTTGTACTACAGTCTAATGGATCAAGTTTCGATGATTCATATGCAGGTACAGTACCTCGGAAGCGCATCAAATCGTGCACGCCAAATCAAGTTGCTAGGATCTCTGCCGACCACCTCCAAATCGAGAACTTGCTGCCTTTCCCTTGGAGACACGCACTACCGCCCCCATTGACCTCTTATCCTCTACAGGAATCCGTTGCATAAGCAGTAGCCCTCCTCTTAGTGTAGCCCTCCTCTTAGTATAGACAAGATTCAGATTCTTTAGATGTCCCCCGAGGAACATCTTTACTGTCAAACTACAGGGCAACTTCCGATTGCCTTGCCTCTTAACTTTCTCCTTGCTGGGAGGGAGGGATGGAATCTCTGATTGTTTCCTTGTCCCGTTTCATCTTCTCTTTCTTGATTAGATGCTGCATTTTCATTTTAAATGCCTGCAACGTGTAAAACAGTGCAACAATGAAGTGTACATCTAAAGAGAATATTTCTACCCCCTCCCGGCAATATAGAGGCCATGTGCCCTCTCAACCGTTGGATAGTGGTTCCAAACAAATCCTGGCCGTCCGTTTGCCCATAGGTGGTCCGAACCGTCCGATCATCTCAATCCTGGCCATCCATTTGAGTGCTTGTGAGAATCGCATTCGTACTCACACTCACCCGGTGCTAGCTAACACCCCTGACGGTGGGGGCCTGCGTTTCGCAGGTCCCGCCGGTCAGGGACTGCTGATACGTGGAGCTTTGGAGATACGTGGAGCTTTGGAGAGAATCATTTCGGCCCCTCTACGCGGTGGTTCCGTCGTGATTATGATGTCCACTAAGGGGTAAAATCGTCAATTCGTGCTAGCCAAACCTACCCCCACCTGGGTTCAGCCGCCTCCTGCTTACCCACATCCTCCACCTCCCATTGCCTAGTCCTCCCCCGCATCCTCTTCCCAGAACCCTAGCCGCCACCGTCGTTTTTCCAGATCCCGGCGAGTTCCGGCATAATCCTCCACCACCAGCTACCAATGCAAGCTCGTCTCTCTCTCTCCTCTATCATTCCATTGGTGTCATCTTGGCCTCGTGCAACCGCTCCACTGCTCCTCGTATCTCTATGTCCCCTCCACCAGTGAATCCGGGGTCTCATCTCGTCAAGTGCTGGTTGTGGCTCGTTGTTGGGTCGGGCATGCAGGAAGGCAGAGGTGGGGATGAGAGGAGCAGGTGATGACCATGGGAGTCCGCTCGTCGGCGACGGCTGTGACAAGGCCAGCATCGGGCTTGTAGGAAGGCAGCGGTGGCGATGAGAGGATCAGACGATGACCACGGCGATAGGCCGCTCGTCGGTGGCGGCTGTGACAAGGCCAGCCCGCGAGGACGTCGTCCAGCAGGGCTCGCGAGGACGTCGAGAATGCATCGAGAATGCGTCGCCTAATCATCCTCGCCAAGAAGCACTTCCTCTCCATACTCAGGTACCCCTCTGGCCCTCTCGCCCGCTCCTGTTAGTTTTAATTTTTTACTGGCTGCCTCTGAATCTGCTGGAGAAATCAAGCTGGATGACCGGAACAATTGGTAGCATATTCTTGTTGATTGACTCAGATGATTATTGGGTGGATGATATATGCATGTAAGAAAGATAATCCGGACTAGGCATCATGTCTACGATGACACTGGGAGGATCTTGCTCGTCAGCTCGTTCGTGGAGTTGCTCCTCATCAGCTGCTATCCTGCTACTCATGCATTGACTAGACTGATGGTTGGGGATGAACTTGATAGACACAGGCCAGCCGCACGAATATGCCCTTGAGGTTTGTTTTATTCAGAGCTTTGCAACTACAGTTTGAGGAACCACGTTTTCGGGTCTTAAAGTAGAAGCATTGTATAGCAACTTTATTCAGTTTTTCTTGATTTTCTAAATTACATGATTATTATTTCTGATTCTTTCCTTGTTTACCGGCTTTAGCTCCAGATACAGAGGTGAAAGCTGGGAAGTTAGCACTAGCGCATGCAATTGCTTGAGCTTTAGCTCTTTATTTTTTCAGAGGTAATTTGTGCCAAATCTGTGTCTAGATTTATTTTTCAATTTTAGTCTCCTATTTGTTCAATAGCATGGTGTAACATATAACTTTTTGAGTAAAAAATTGGAATTCTGAGTTATATGCACAAACTACTTTTTATTCAGTGCTATAACTTCTCAGATTGGCGTTATTTCTTTGTAATGGGGCCGATGTTGTAGCAGAACTAAGTAAACAATATAAAATTGATTGTAGCCCAAATGAACCTTTAGTCATTAATCATTCATGTGATCAACTTCTCAGACTGATAGACTTGGATACTTCATGTGTTCCTAGATCTCGATTTACCAGCAACTGTCTGGTCGTTCAGTGGCCAGGAGACAACTCCAATAGCCTTGCAGGTACTTCAAGTTCTAAAACATATGATATTCATGTTTTCTTGTATCAAAGAATTCCATAATATAAAGCCTACAGATGGGAGAATAGGCATAGCTTGGTAGTGTCACAGCTTTCACTGGAAATTGAGGAAGCAGTGCCTATTTCGCTGCCTTCTAGAAGCTAAATCAAAGGTTTGTGTTCTCTCCTCAAGTTCTATTGGTTGTGTCATTTTTAATGCAGGTAATAATAAAACAGTCGTTTGGTTGTATTGTTGAAGCCTGATTCTAATTTTTAAACATGTAATAGGGTTAAGCTTTACACCATTTTTTCAGAAAGCCGTGCTTAAGAAGTTCGTGGAGATGTATTGTTTTTCTTTTGCAGCTCCAACATACAACTAGATTTTAGCTTTATCAATGTATGCCATGAATAAAATAATTATTAATAGTTAACACTATTATATATGGTATGTCAGGTTGGGTGCCTCAGCGGATATGGTTTCTATGAGCAAAGCATCCTTGAATATGCCATAACGGGTAAATCTTTTAAATGTGGAGATAATTTGGAAATAAAGATGGCACCTAATGTTTTATAAACCAACAAATAGCATGCTTTTAGATTTTAGTTATTTTATAGAGCTTGGTGTGTCCAAATTAAGTGGAATGTTTTTTTTGCCCTTGCAGGTTTTCTCTAAATTATGAACACAGATAGAAAATTAGTTGTTTTGCAGTGTCTACAACATCATGAGGTGCGTTAATCTTCCTCCTCGAATGATGGCTGAGTTGCATTCCCTGGTCCTTTTCTCTGTTCCTTCATTGAATTCAGAAGTATCTTGCCTAACACGTTTATTCATGGAGTCGTATGGGAATCGAAAACTGACTACCGCCCACGTGGTTCATATAAGTAATTTAAAAATAACTGTGAATGAGAAAAGGTGCCATGATGACTGTAGATGAGACACTGATGTGCTCCTTCCATGTAGTCAAACCTGCATGAGGAATTCTAGGTGGTTCAACTAATATCAAATCTGGCTTCAAGGTATGCATGGCTAATGCAGGAAAGTTTGTTATATTCCCCTATAAAAGTATACATATGTATAGCATGGTGTTCCCTTCCTCATTAGAACAACTATTATGAATTCATGGTAAATTATATGTGCATTTTTACTAAATTACTCCTTTGTAAATGGTTTGCTTTTTTAGATCATTTTATGAATGAAAAATATCATAAATGCATAATTAATCTTACAAATATGTGGTTTAGCTCCCTGGCTCATGGATCATGATGATGATCCTTGTCGTTCTGATACTGGAGCAATTTCTCATCATTCTCAATTATTACTGGAGTACTCTATTATTACGTCCACCGGGTCGTTTTGACATTATTGTGAACTGTCTCGATGCGACCATCTGAAGGTGCATTATTTTTTCTCGAGTATGCTGGAAGTCTGTAACTGCTTGATTTCTTCTTCCCTTTTAGCATTGTTTTTCGTGTTTGTATTTCTGGCTCGTGGCTACTAATTTACCATGTGAGGATTGTTTCCACACAGATAGATGATCTCATATCAGATCTATAGAAATAGATCAACATGTAGTTTTATGCTTATATTGTTATATATTTTTCCTTGGTAGCAAAATGTATATATGTTGTGATCGATGCGAGCTATATATATATCTTTTCAGCTTGGTAGTAATATATTTAGTTACTTGTTGCAGGCGTAAGAAAAGAACATTCAAGGTAGGTGCCTGATATATTTAGTTACTTGTTCCATTGCACGACAATTTTATTTTAAAATTGCATGAGTAATCGCTATGGATCTGCACAATGGACCTTTCCCTGGAAATTTAGAGTTCACATGTACAAGGTATTATGCGCAGCCAGGATCAATACAAAATAGACCGAACGGTGATGAATGAGCTAATGGCATGTGGCTTACGAGCACCCACAAACTGTTTTTAAGCTAGGTTATTAAACATTTATATTGAACTGATCAACACACTTCCCTTACCTGCTATGGCCAAATTTCAGCCTGCCTTTTAAAATGCCAAATTACCAATCCTTCTCCATATATGTACTCTTGCAGTTGTACAACCTAAAATTATATGTTATGATGTGTTTGATTTTGGGCATAAATATTCAGGAAACATTATGTATTTCAGAACTAAATTCATCTTAATTAGGTTATAGTTTAGTGCTCTTTTCTACTAGGCTCACCATGCCACTTTTGCCTATCAGGTGAACCTGAGCTAAGTTTTTTTCATGTGCTTATCCTCGGCCTTATAGTGAAAGAATTGCTAGGTCAAAAATCATGTTGTCAACGTGTTGTTCCTATCCTTTAGGCTAAATGCAGCTGTCAATTTCTCGGATGTTGCTTTAATGTCGTCCAGACGAGATACAGTGGATTGAACTTTCTGAATTTGTTCAGACTAAGGTGGACACATTGTTGAACACTTATTCAGTATAACACAAAGATTCCTTCCGTGTTTTTTTCAGCATAGAAACATGATAAATTAAAAGTTAGAGAAAATTGAGGACATCTACAAGTGCATTTTTTTCTTTTCCAAATAGCCAATACCTATATCAGTACCTCGTGCATGCTCTTGTCATCTAAAGAGTATTTACATGGTCCTGCTGCTGTTTGATTAGCTATGTACTATGTCTCCTCTATTTTACACCTAGATTCAAAACCTATTTAATTATACACATATGTCCCTTATTTATCGTATACCATGTGTTGAGTGATTATCCCTGTCATCTTACATGTTTCATGTTGTCTGCCTTTCTCTTTACTAGGTGCATATCATGGATGTTCTTGTAATTCGACAGAAGGTTTTACTCGATGCCATGCTATGTCTGAACTTTGCTGAATCTGAACATCTGACCAGTTACTATATATCAGAGCTAGAGTGTTATGCAAATCGCTCGTTTGATGACGAGTTCATTTCCAACATAGATGAGTGATTGCTTTACACTACTTACATGTCTCTTTGTATATACCTTTGTGACTGCTCCAGTCAAACAAGAGCTAGGTCGCAACATCGGTGTGTAGTTTCTAAGGCACGGGTACAATATGCCTAACGTTGTTTCAGACTATAGGCAAAATACCTGAAAATAATTGTGAATTTTGTTATGCTGACTTTCTTATTTTTCCTATACAAGTTGTCCATGTATGTCTAGCTTCAATCACCCGTGAATAACACTTTCAGGGTCATGGACAACCAGAATCCGATGGAGATAAACATGTTAAATACATGGTCACAGACATCTATAGTACTGTGTTGTATATTTCATCCTAGCTTTTATACTGTGTTGTATATTTCATCCTAGCTTTTATGTCAACAATGTCCATTAATACATGCGTATGAACACTTGGTACCAGTGGGATTTCCGTTAGCGTTTTTAATATTGATGTACTGCGATGTCGTACTATGTTCTACCGAATACCGATATATTGTAAAGTATTAAAGTAAAATTAGATTTAGAACTTTTTTATCTGAAATCCACTTAAATGTTTTCATCGATTGTTCATATCGGCTTGCTCGCCGCAGGCGGGCAAGCGCGCGGCAAGCCGCGCGTCCCTACCTAGTAATATACAAATGCTGAGGAAATACTGGAATAAGTCTCCTGCTATGTTAAAATATCTTTTGGCAAGAAGATATGGTGGCTGAGTGAGAAAAAAAAGATGGAAGGAAATTATAGTGTATGTGTGCAGCATCTTCTTCTGGGTATTCTTAATTTTAATCGTTATATTGTCAAAAGTTTGTCCATATCTGCTATCTGGTTGTAAGTCCCCCTAGATGTAATTTTATGGAGATGGAGCCAAGAAGGCACCCCTTTTTGAAATAGAGGATTACAAAGATTATAAGATGCTATGATAGCAAACTTCTGTATCTATTAACCTATGATGATGAAAAGACTCACTTATGCGTCAATGAACTGGACTTGACAAACAAAGATAAGACCTCACCTGCATAAAGGAACCCTGCAGGTGTCTTGTAGGGATCACACGCGAGAATGCAGCTCAAGAAGCTGCCACATGGGCTTGCAGCTGGCGCAGCCACCAAGCACAGCGCAGTTTGCATGCTGCCCTCACAAGTGGCGCACCAGCAGCTCAACACCCTTGCAGGCAGGAAACTTGCAAACAGCTTGACTGTCCTCGAGTTTCTGATCCCAAGGACCAATTGTCCTACATCCGTCTCGGCATATATGAACAAGGGCTTCCATAGCTTCATGTAATTGAAGATAAACCTTCTTTTCCTCCATCCTTTTAGCTCTTTCTTGCCTTCTCTGCGTCAAATTCAGTTTTCAGAACGATGATTATGAACCATAGCAAATATGTAAATGTACACGCATTCTCAGTGTGTGTGTGTGTGTTGTGTGCAAGAATTTATCAATTAGCGACACAAGCAGTTTGAATGACTGAGAATATGAGATGATGGAAGGTGGAGTAACTAATGGCCGAACCATATTAGATGCTCTGTTACAGAGAACTCACTGTATCCACTTCAACAAGAGACCCTAGAAGCTCTTGCTCCAGGATTGGGTTGACCTGTCTCATTACTTTCCACACTTCTGTCAGAGAGATACTCTTGAAATCTCCAATGATCATCCGAGTACAGATGAGCAAGAGCCTTGGTGTGTCACATAGTCTAGCTAGTTGCAGTATGTCTACCACGTTACCAGGAGCAAGACAAAATCTCTCAATCTGATTGGTGCAGAAAACATGAGAGTACAAGCAAATGAAGAGGATATTTCTTGATCTCATCCTGCTCAAAACTTCACCAAAGAAACATCATAAGTGACAAGGTTTTCTCAAGCTATCTCTTGTAGTCAAATATGGCCATACTCAAAACTCTGAAGAAACACGAATACTCAAGTATGTATACAGTCTACGTTAGTTTTAGTTTTAATCACTGAAATGATTGAGCAAACAACTGGTTTTGTGTACAACCACCTCTGAACATGGAACATCATTACATGATACACAATGCAGAATAGTAGTGTTGTACAAAAATATAAGCATCTCGTTCTCTCCTTACTTCAAGGATAAGCAGTTACAAAGTGTTTGGCTTGGCGCTACAAGTTTTCACGTATAATTGATTGCAAGGCATTTCCGTTAAATGTGAAAGGAACAATCAAGATACTCCAACCTTTCAAAGAACAATGAATTTATGAAGTATAAGTCCCCGTGGTCATACCGTGAAGAATAAAGGTATCTGATGAAGACATGGACCGCTTCTGATGGTACACTAGAAATCACAATATGTCTGAATCCATGTTGTACTCTGGCTTCTTCCAGCATAGTTCTTAGAACATGAGATCTGATGCCCTGTTCAAGACAAGATGAAGGTCTTACACACGATCAGAACCTGTGTGTGTTTTAGGAAAGGTGAGGCCATTATGGGCAAAAAGATTCAGAAAGCTTTACTTACAAGAATGCATGAATGTGATACAATATTGCCTCCATTATCTGTGAAACACAGACATTGGCTTGATACCCTTCTGAGAACAGCTTGTTCCAGTAGTCCTGGACCTCTTCAGGGACATGAATAGAACAAGCCTTTGCATTCCTATAAGATCCAGTTATGCCCCATATGCCCCATATGTAAGCTCAATACACAACGATCTCACGTTTTGTACTGTAAAATCCAGTTATGCCCCATATGTCAGCGCAAGTACAGAAGTATTCTGTTCAAGGCAGGTTTAGGAAGATGTTGCAATAATAAATAGATAGTAGAAGAAACGAAAGGCAATACATAAGGCAGGTGGTTCATTATTAATGACTTGATATCTTGGGTCCTTTGAAGGAAGAAAATCAATTTCATTTAGGACTCGTCTAGCCAGCAACCGACGGCTGGTTAGTCTAATCCAGCCCCCAGACGTATAAGGAAAGCTTTTCCCAAACCACCGACCCTATCATGGAAAGACAATCCTCCCACGTGGACACGGCTGTCTGACTGACCTCATGTAGGCCTGCGTATATGCCGTATTTTGCTCTAGAAAAACACCCTAACGGACACCACAAATCCAGCTCCTGTTGTCTAGCTCTCAAGACTAAAACATGCAAAATATGAAGACCAGAGCGAGACCATGGAGAGAGTTTCTGAAGATGCCCAGCTCTGGTCGCCGATGATGTGGTCATCATAACAAAGGACGACACTTCTTTGCAGTCGACGGTCCGGAAGAGAGCGCCCTTCCTCATTGCCGCCGGCTGCCAGACCGTACCAAAGCAGAGAAAAGCTTGTACAGTCAGGTATTCAGATCGATGCATATGCATGGATTCTGAAGTACAGACATTGAACCAGCTAACTGCAATAGCTCTAGTTTAGATCCATAAAGGAAAACCCCTATGAAACAAACCAATGGAACCGTAGAGCAACTTAGATAGATTTGTAGCAAAAACTCCCAAGACACAAATATCCGCAGCAAATTTAGTTGGATTAAGACATTCCAGTTGTAAAGAACAAACCTGAAAACAACTTGTCCAGCAACTTATTACATAGATGGGCACACCGGGAGGAAGTTCCTGACAGCAACTTAGTTGTACACATACAAACAACTTAATTTACATGAAAACAACTTAGTGAGATGGCAAAAAGCAACTTAATTAAACCATTATACAATTTGGGGGCATTTCATTATAAGACAAAACTTAGATTAAACCATGGAAACAACTTAAGTATGCTGAAAAATCAACTTAATTAGAATTGATTGTACTTACTTTAAAATCGCTGGTGTAGAACCTTAATTTTCATGAAAAACAGCTTAGTCAGATGGCAGAAGACAACTTAATTAAATCAGTATACTACTTAGGGTTAGGGAAATTTTATGTCAAAACTTAGATTAAATGCTAGAAAGAACTTTAGTATGCTGAATAAAGCAACTTAATCGAAATCAGCATGCAACTAAGGGGATGACAAAGAGCAACTTAATCAAAACCAGTATACAACTAAGGGGATGACAAAAAGCATAGTTTGAAATCGCCGGCGTACATCTTAATTTTCACAAACGGCGGATGATGGGAGGCAACACGAGAGGCTCCACGAGAGACCACATGGAAAGCAGCATGATGGGAGGCAAATTCCAAACCATTTGTCTTCTCTAACATTAAGCTAAAATGATTGATTGTACTGCAAACTCTCATTCTCCTTGTGCTACGGGAAGTCTTTGGGCCGACTCCATTTGCGATGCAAAGAATCTTTCCTCAATTATTTCTATGAACCGAGCTGTATGATCCACTCCATCTGCCGCTATTAGTAAATTTTGCGTTGGAAATGTCTAGAAATGAGGAAACAACAATTAGTATAAATTTGACGCGGTCTCTCAAATAGAGAAATGATCAGTAATTGATCTGTTAATCATGTATTATTTTTTTCAATAAAGGAGCATAGCTCCCAAATTTCATTTTCATGAAAACTGATAAACACAAGATGTCTCCTAGCAAATCCCAGGTTTTAAATATGTTTTGAAACCGACGAACAATACAGATCAGCCTTCTGGCAAAAATGAAAAGCCTGGACACACAGGACCAGCTATCAGCATCTAATATCCTAGGAATCACAGATCACCTACTCCAGCAACAATTAAAGTTGAACTTCCACAACTGAGAGAAACTTTATGCCAGCAAACAGCGAGCGAAGACTCTCAAAACAACAACTACACTCTGCTACTTTTTCAAAACACTCTCTACTGGGACATGCACCTTAGATCATCAGCCATCCACCCTCCAGCCCAAGCAGAAAAGGCCCTCATCCCTGCCTTGTATGGAACTGTTAATCCTATCTGTTTGTCCGTGTTCAACTAATGTTCAGATGCGTGTTCAACCGACTAATGTTGTAGAAAGTTGGTCTTTATAAGCACTGAGATTGGGAATACAGCTAAGGAAAAGTTTATGGATCATGAGATTAGTTAGATCGATACAGCAGTAGTAAGAAAGGTACTACGGACACATGCGGGCAGCTTCGGGCGTAAATGGGAGTAGGTCTGAACCTGGGCCATACATACCGTCGAACACGTTGAGGGCGTCCGCCAAGCGGCCAGATTGAAAAGGACGTTGATGAGCGTTGAATGAAGAGGGCTCCAACAAATAGTAAAAGAGACTCTGAATCTTTACTAGACAGAAAAAAAGATGCTCGCAATTATATCCATGATATTTCTTTCATATAAACTCTAAAGGTTAATTCTATCAGTTCCTGACCAACAAAACATTACAGGAGTCAGGAGGCCCATAAAAAGAAGAGATCATGTGGGGAGGGAGTAGTTCATGAGAATTCCAGCCTTTCTTACTTACTACTGCTGTATTCTCGTACACGAGCGGGAGCTGATGGAATGTTCAGCTCCTCGTACACGAGCTCCTATCCTGTATTCTCTGGACTGTCAGAGGGAGAAAATCAACGGGGAGGAAGAAGGATCAAGAAGGAAACCTCGATTCGAACAAACAAGGCTTGCGCGCTCACCTGTAATCGCTCTCGAGTGATCCAGTCCGCAAGGTCTCGAAGGGACGACGGGAAGAGAAAGAAAAGCCTGAAACACTGGGCTCTCTTCAGTCTCCAGTTCTCCACTTCTGAATGCTTTTGAAGACTGGCCTTCATCCCACGCAGGCAGGGCAGGGCAGGGGTCCACGTTCTGCGTGGCTGAGACAGGTTATTTCCTTGGATTCTCAACCCCCCGGGTCATTCGTCGTCAGATTCTGGATCCTCAGCCTGAGTGTCAAGCTTGACAATGTCTTCGACAAGGATCTTCCCATCTGCACGACTGCACACCAAGCAGAGATAGAGCAGTATTTAACAATAGGGTTAATTGGGTCCACTACGATTTTCACCACTTGAAGAAATGTCATTATAAAAATGAAACATGAAAATATGCTACTTAAACTTTTTCATACCTTTATCTATACCATTTTAAGGAAAGTGAGCCTAGCTCAATTGATTGTGGGAGTGGATATACAAACCCAATACATGAGTTTAAATTCTCACGGGTGCCAATTTAGATGATACTTACACAATTTATCTTGAAGACTAAGCTTGGTGCTTAACTAAGTTTCAAAATCATGGTACTCATGTTTAATGGTTGTATGCATTCCTAGTTGATGCAAAGGCTAGGAAAGTGATGTGTACGAGACTGGAGGATACGACGCGGGATTTGTTTACCTAGATAGAGCCGCCTTCAGCATCTTAGGCGTTTTACAATTTCTCATTTTGATATATAATTCGTTTTTTTTATTTTTTTCTTTGTTTGGATATGTGAACTTGTATCAACTGTGTATATCCTACCTATACAAAGGCTAGGTGTAATATTTAAACTTTTTAAGTAATAAAAGCGTCCCTTATTGGAAAAAAAATCTACGCGTTTTTCTCCAACACCGAGACCTATACGGCCCATTATGATCACATATGTATGGTTATACATCTATATATACTTCTGCAAGGTTCACCTAAAAAAAGTAAAAGTCACGCCTAGGACTACCCTGACTCATGCTCGAACCACAAACAAAAATAAAAAATTCCCAACAGAACTCATACGCGCGCAAGAACACAAGCATGGCAACGGCGGCAGCGGCGGCTGGAGGGGCACATGCGCTGAGGCGGCTGCAGTCTGCAGGCTCTCCAGCAATGGTCTCCGAAGGCGCCCACAGCTGAAGGCTCTCCTCGCACGGCACAGCCCTATACTCACCCGCTAGGATTAGCTGACTTTGTTGTGGCTGACTTTGAGTCACTGTCATGTGGACCTTACATATGATAGGGTCCACCTGTCAGTGACTCAAAGTCAGCTGACTTGGAGTCTCATAAAATCAGCCAATCCGTGCCCTATACTCACATGCGGGATAGGAGGGTCAAGCTAAACATTTTTTTTAAACGAAAAAAAAAAGCTTTTGTCTTATATTGATAAAGAAGGAGAAAAGAAGAGTTTGGTCGAAGCCATCAAAAAAAAAAAGAGGAAAATAGATCATGCTAGGAAGAACTAGACATTTTTTCGATATAGTAGAAACGAAACAGTGTGAGAATTTTAAAAAAATTATTTCTGACACAGATCGGACTCCGATTTCTGGGATGCGCTAACTACCCAACGATTTGGCTACTGCCCCCGTCCTCGGGTCGGGCTAAACATGGCTGCAGGCTGGCGTCGTTGGGCGTGACGGGTGGCGGATGGGGCTGGACGCGATTGGAGGCGGGCGCTGCTGGAGGACGCCACCGCCCCCGCATCAATTTGTTGCTCCACATCGCGTGCGCCGGTGGCTCAACTGCTCAGGCCCGGCCCTGGGGGGGCGCGAGCGGGGCGGCCGTCCCGGGCCCTTCGACACCAGGGGGCCCCAAGCCGCAACTAGCTAACGAAGATGCAGGGGCGAGGAACTTACGTGGATGCGGCGACGCCATTAGAGCATTCTCTCGTATGGTCCTGGAAGACGAGGACGAACGGTTACTCTGCTTACCTAGTGGACTGGGTCTTTCTTTTGTTTAGTTGGGCTCCTTTTCTGGTACTTCGCATGGGCCTTATTTCCTTTAGTTAACAAGGATCTGGGTGGATGGGGCCTATACGCTGATGGAGTAAGTCTCAAGACGTTACGGGCACATGCATGTGAAATTAAATTGAGCAGTGCATGGCTCTCTCGAAACATGATAGCGATCAATTTCAGATACGAGAAGCAATAGTTGAATAAAATAGCACGCTAGGCTCGAAAATCCCCATATATGTAGCCGAGAGGAGACCACACTATGCCCACGGCCACTACGACATGGTACATGGTAAAGCCTACAAGATTAATAATGGACAAAAAAATATGATCTTAGAATGTAATTTTAAAATAATATATACATGATTTTAAATCTCTTTGTATGCGTTTCAAATGATTTAGGTAAAATTCATATACATGCAAAATTTATTATTTTGTTACTTTTGGGGGGCCTAAATTTTGCTCTCGCCCTGGGCCCCAAAAAACTCAGGACCGGCTCTGCAACTTGCTTATTAGTTGTAAGCGGCTCAAAATTTTGGCCTAATTTAAATTTTTGGCATCTAGATGACCCAAACCGCTGGCCCAATTTTGGCACTGGGTAATATAGTCATTGTTTAAATACACACTATAATACTTTCTCCATCTTAAAATAGATGTCTCAAATTTACAAAATTTAAGTAAATCTAGCCAAAATTTAGTATATAGATTTATCTAAATTTTAACAAACCTCGGACATCTATTTTGAGATAGAGGGAGTAGTATTTGTGGAACCATTATGCTCTTATGTAAAGAAAATGGCATAGATAGAGGTATGAATAAGTTGGAGTGGCATATTTTTAAGTTTGGTTTTTTTAATGACATTTCTCCAAGTGGTGAAAGTTGCAGTGATATATGTTAGAGCACGTATATGTGTATAGGCTAGAGATAGACTAGGACTTTACAACTTGTACTCCAAGTCTCTATCTACCCCAGTATAACTCTATATAAACTCTCACAAGGGTCAGATCAATACAACATAATATTCTAGGGTTCAATATTTTTCACATGGTATCAGAGCGGTTAGCCTCACGGCGTCAATCCTAGCTTCCTTTCCACTTTCCGCAACGCACGCCGTCCCCGGGGTGATCAATCTCCTCTCCTCGAGGGCGCGGCACCCGGTCTCAATCAAAGATCAGATCGGTTCTTTAGATTAGATTAGATCCAAATTTCGTTTTCCTAATTTCGTAAATCAGATCCAGTTTAGATACAAAATAAATCCCTAAATTCCAAGATCCTCGTCCGGCAAAAATTAGTGCAAAATCAAGATGGCGTTCCATCAACTCCGGCTTCACCAGCCTGCACCACGACGTCGACCAGGAGCGCACCGGCCTCTCACGCCATCTCGCGCGTGCGCCTGAGTGCCAGCAGGCCACGATGCTGGCCGATCTGACTCCATCAGCTGCAAGCCCGCATCGTACGTGTATACCCAGTACATGTACAAGAAAAGAATCAAGTATACTTGCGATGCACATTGCTTCAGGAGATCAGGGGCAGCCTCGTACATGTACGGTCACGCGTGGAAAACCGACGACCACGACTCTTCCACCACTGGCTCGCAACGTGGGACACCGGGAGGGTCCGTGGATCTTCGTCGACTTCAGAATACATCTACATCGAGTTGTATCAATCTACACTACACTGACATCAAAATCTGCACGACATCAAACCGGACTACATCGATCCGAACATCTACATCAAGTTGTACGACTACACCAAGATCGTCGTCGAGTTCTACATCGCCAACAAAAATCATCGCCAAGGTCTACATCACGTGGTCTAAAACCGCTGCCGCCGCCGCCGGTCCTATGCGATCCGCCGCCGCCGCTTACCTTGTGTCCCGGCCGCCGCCTACAAAAACCTACAACCAAAAACCCGCCGCCACCGCTCAAAACCCGCAGCCGCCGCTCAAAACCCGCCGCCGTGGCAGATCCCTGCCACTGCCGCACAAAAACCTAAAACCCTATGACACAAACCGCGCAAATTTTTGCGCCTCCTGCACGGCTACAATAACCACGACATCCTCGACCACAGCTACATCATGACCGGTTGCCTCGACATCGACATCAAGAACAACGTCTACAGCGACTCCAGAACTCCAGTCAACAATGTGTGTGTCATCACTTGCGTCCACGCCACTCCCGCCGTGACTGCGGGAGGGAAGAGAGGCACTAGAAGGGGACGCAGTCACCGTCCCTAGGTGTCAGTCATGATCATGTCCATGCAGATGATGATGACAAGGAGGTGAAGACGACGAAAGTTTAAGACGTCAAATCCAGTCGCAAGCGTCCGCTTCACTACCGCTACGACCGAGAGGGATGTTAGAGTACGTATACGTGTATAGACTAGAGATAGACTAAGACTCTACAACTTGTACTCCAAGTCTCTACTTACCCCTTGTAACTCTATATAAACCCTCGCAAGGGTCAGATCAATACAACACAATATTTGAGGGTTCACCCTTAACAATATGCTTGGAGTCCC
This sequence comes from Avena insularis, assembly GCA_023614405.1. NCBI lineage: Eukaryota > Viridiplantae > Streptophyta > Magnoliopsida > Poales > Poaceae > Avena > Avena insularis. Next base: position 374,011,332 of record CM042691.1, on the reverse strand, counting down.
GACGTGGAGCGCTATCTACAGTCATGTTACATTTATCTCTGGAGAGGCTACCGATGGGTTCCTCGATGCCTGCATTGTCCAAGTTGTGCTTCAGGTACCTCCTCCGATGTGGTTTTACCGTCATGGTTGTTAGACTGCATTTAGCCGTTGCAGTAGTCTAGCTGAACCATTCTAGCTGAATTCCATAGTAGTAGGATCGATAGTTGAGCTTGTTGCATGTATTCTCCTCTCTTCCTGTGTGTGTACTCTCTCTATTTAAGCACCCCTTGAGGATAAATACAATGTGTGGCTTGGTTCTAGACTCACCGTTACTCTTACAATGGTCTCTCCGTGCCACTGAAGATAATGTAAGGTCATAGTCCGATGGAATTCACTAGTGTATTGATTTGCCACAAGAGTTGTATAGAAGTTAACAGTCGTGGAGTTGCCAACCATCCAATTTACAATAGACCATACGTCGAAAGACGAAATTGAGGACCCCACGCAATCGCACGGCGGTGAGCCAGAGCTGAGCACCATCGGCAGTAAGGAGTTTTTGGTCGGGGGCGGGGATCGGCTCCGGCGCCACAACCAGTCCGTGTTGGCGCTCCCCCACCTAAATCGAAGGTCTCCCGAGCTCCTGCTGGTTTTGGACTGCCAGAGCTACTGCTTCCGGCGTCCTTCCAGCCTCTTGCTGCCGGCCTCGTATCCGAGCTCCTCCATGGCCTCCTAGCAGCCTCTCTCTGCCTTTTCAGATGACCCCGAGATGCGGCATCACTGGTGGGGCGCCGAGATCCACGTGTACAACTCGTAACGGCGTAAGCCACTAGGGAAAAAAGCTCGTTGCCGTATCTCCACAGCTTTGTTATGTGTCGTGCTGCGCGGAACATGTCAAAGAGCTCCTTTGCCGTGTGTATAGCTCAAAACACACAGCAAAATACACTACAAACACACGGCAAACCGGTAGAAAAACACACGGTAAAATCCAAATACACGGCAAAATCGACAAATGACACATGGCAAAGACTAAAGGACGACAAAAGTGGGGGCCTCGATGCTGCATTAGACGGCTTGGACAGAGCCGTTATGATGGTCGGACTTTACCGAGTTTTTTTAGGCTTTGCGGAGTACCCGTAGAAAACACACGGCAAAGCCATAAATAAATTAAAAGCTCATGATCCAGAATTTGTAGTTATTATAACTTCCCATAGCCTAAAGCTAGCTCAAACAAATATTCAGAATATCAACGAAAAACGATAAATAAATGAACTCCAAATAAGAGCCATTCGATCGTTTCCTTGTTGAGCAGCTGAGATATAATTGGACACAGATCGGTTACGTGGCAGACCCTCCCATCACGTGAACAACCCCATCCACTCAGGCGTCTTCCTCCACGCATGTCTGGCTCATCCACGACGTCTAGCTCCCTCCACGCCAACTGTACAGAGCCTCGAGCTCCTGCAGTCCCCTCCCGCCGGCGAGCCCCCAGACGCCTCGAGCTCTGCCAGTCTCCTCCCGCCGGCGACGACAAGCTGCGGAGCCACTGCTCACCACCAGCGCCCCTGCTCACCACAAGCTACGGCGCCCCTGCTCACCACCAGCGGCCGCTCGTCCGAGTCCGGCTCACTACACGCTGCGGCGGCGGCCAGCGGTGGCTACGGCAAGCTGCGGCGGCGGCCAGCGGGGGCGATGGACTGCTCCGAAGTCCGACCACTCTGACGGAAAGCACCCATGGCTCTGAACGACGACGACGCGTACGCCGGCGACATGCTTTGGGACGATGGAGGCGGAGGCAAGACACGGCTCTCAACGACAGCGACACAGCCGTCGCGGCATTTTTTATGTAGTAGGCTTTGCCGAGTGTGTTAGAAAACACACCGCAAACTGTTACCCTCTGTTTCCGTGCGTGAGCAGTCGTCAAGTCTTTTATCTTACCGAGACACAGGAAAAACACACGATAAAAAGACTTTGCCATGTCTATTTTGAAGAACACACAGCAAAGGCTCTTTGCCGACTACATTGCCGTGTAAATTTTAACATGTGTTGACACTCGGCACAGCCTCTGCCAAGTTCCGCGGGGTCTTTGTCGTATCTTTTTGCCACACGGCAAAGAGCTTTTCTGCCGTAGTGAGCCAGATTTACTCGGACCTATCGTGCGAGGTGATGTACGACGAGGTTAAGCTAGAAAAGAAAATAAAAGGGATATTTTTAGTTGGTTTTTAGAACAGGCTATGAACATCTCTCGGATGTAGACGCTGGGTGATCTTCCCCGTTCGGAAAAAAAGGTTGGTTTTCAGACAGGGAGAGATGTAGCTCGAGCCTGTAGAAGTGAACATGGTCAGGTTCTGCCTGGCTTTCTCCGGTGCTTTCCGAGCGCAAGGGCACTTTGTATCCAGGTAAAACCAATCTTTTCCTACCATTTGGTATTAGTCAGTTGCATTGCATGATTATCACTAGATAGCATTACATTTAGGGTGGCAAGTGGAATCCCGTCAAAAGTTCACTTTTAGTTTATTTGTCAAATTCTAGTTTAATATTTTATTTAAATTTTGAACTAGAATTATCAAATGAACTAGAAGCGAGGTTGTGACAGGATCTCACTTGACACCTTAATTACATTGCTCATGTTTTATCTGTCCATAGCTGAACTATGGGTCAATATTTGTTTGCAGTCCGGGGAAATTCAAGAACCCACTAGAAACCTCCGTCTCAATTTCTGGTAGGAGAACGGCCCGATTTGGGTGCATACGACCCCGCCTGATGCCCACGTGCTCTCACCCCACGAGGGCGACGACGTGCCCCCTCCTTGTAGGTGGGGCTAGGGAGAAATCCTTGTCGGCCTATCCGACATCGCCGTGGTGCCGCCTTTCCTCCCTGGAGGGTGTCGCGGATAGGCTCTGTCCACTCTACTCTGAGTGCCGGGGGAAACCCTAGGTCCAGTGCATTGGGCCGGATAGTAGCACCGTTGCCACGACTCTTCCCTTCATGAAGGTGTTATTTTGGTATTGGATGATTTGGGGTGCCAAGAGCGGGGTGGGACAAATTCGAAGGACACAGTGGTGGTGGGTCACCCTTGTATCGTCGATTCGTCGCCTTTTTCATTTGTTTTACTTTTTGGCATGTTTTAGCTGTTTTCCTAGCATTTTTAGTTGTTCAAAGTCTTGTATCGGGTGGTTGCTTTATTTATAAAGCATGACGAAATCCTATTTCGAGAAATACCATGGGCAACCAAATAAATTTGTCTTTCTCATGTTCATTGGCGAGACCTCAGTTGTGCTGTAAGTATGGTTAAAGGTTAGGAAGTATGTTGCGCGCCTATCCAGATTCCTATCAAGATGAGAGTTATGGACTGTGCCAAATGGGCCGGTGGATGTAGTCCCAACTCGGTAACCAGGTAGGTGTTGTACTCCTCACAACTCGTTGTTCGCCTGCCTCCGTGAAAAATGGATCAGGTGATTGCCTCTGCCCCAACTCCACCGGCCAGCCGCCGGTCCCTGCCTCCTCCGTCTGCCGTTTCGGCGATGGGGACCCCTGTGCTTTGGCTCTGTCTGTAGTTAGGTTGGTCTAGTGTTTCCAGAGGTGTTATTTCAATGGAGGAGATGGCGCCGCGTCGGAATAATTTGTCTGCTCTTCCTCTACCCCGAATGCTCCTAAGTGTGCCACCCAACCACGCCGCCCACCAACACGTGCCATCACAGTCTTGACGCCACGCTCGTTGCCTCATAGTGAACACCAAAGCGAGGACTAGAGATCGGACTAAGAGAGCACAAGAAATTGGGTGCGGCAGCCCCATAGCCGTGTAGGAGCACACTACCTCCACCGATGTAGCGGTAGCCGACCGGACACGGCAGCAGGAGCACACAAGGCCTTCCTGGCCCGATTGGGCCAGAACGGGCCCGCGAAGCTCCCGCTGCCATGCTGCAGCAAGCCGACGACAGAGCCTCCACCACCCCGGAAACCAACTCCCCATTCCAGGGGGCACTTCAGCGTCAGCAGAGCCACTATCTCGCCCCGGGCCATCTAGGGCCTGAAGGGGCCCAGATCTAGGTCGAGCAGGCCTAGTTGCCTCCTCTAGGTCACCCTACCACCAAGGGTAGCGCCACCACGTCAGGATCCACCCTCGTTAGCATCAGGACACCCACCGCCACGTCGGACCGCCATGCCATCTCCTAGAAGCACCCCCTGCCACCACACCACCCCACGCAGACGCAAACATCTAGCGGGGGAAGGGCTGGGAGCCGGCTCCAGCGCGATGCGCACCAACGATGACGGTGAGAGTAGGTCAGAGAAGGAGGCTTACTAGGAGGGAAACGGGGTTGCTGTCGTGGTGGTATCACAACATATGCCATGGATAGGCTAAAGTTGGGGCCGATGGACGTGGAGGAATCCAGGAAGGGATGATGCAGTGAAGACCACACTCGTAAGAACAAAGAGAAATACGATGTATCTAGGTCTGAATCTCTCATGTTGAGATAACACCTCTCTCCCTGCGCCTAATCTCATATAATCTTTGAAAGAACATGTGGTCCCCCATGTGTGGTTTTGGTAATTAATGACAATCTTTATGGACTAATGTGTGTATTAAGTTGCACTTGTAGGATTTGTCCATTGGCATCACTTGGAGCTTGTGTCGGCTTCAAGGTCGATGAAATGAGAAGAAGATATGTTGTGCAAGCTCAAAATGCGCCATATATAGAAGATATCATGTTTGAGGCTTGCCATCCTCGGTGATCATGGATCGATGATGAAGAATCAAGAATGGCGTTCCATCTTGAGAAGGGCAAGATCGTCTACATCGAGCTCAAGTGGAATGCTCAAGGCAAAGGTATAATAGTGATAGGTTTTCCCTTTTGTCGGTCTCACGTTGTGTATGTGAGACCGGGTTTAGGATAGATAACCGTACTATCAAGAGGGGCTCTCGTATGAGTAATTCGGTCACATCGTTCGGAGAAAGCTCAACCTTTGCATACTTGCATCATCGTATTTGGTTGTTATTTGTTCTTACCCATGTGAGGATATAGAGCTTGTGTTAATCTCCATAACAAGTTCTTGATCATCAAAATTAGATCTTTCGTTTGTATCTTGTTGCGATTTTGATTTTGGCGGCTTTTCGGTTTCTCACCAAGTGAGGTATCTCATATTATTATACATGATACATTCTCACTTGGTGATAACCAATATTTCCACCTTTTATTGGGAAGCCCTTGTCGTCCTCTATCCAACGCAATTGGAATCGGGTCAATCGGAGCTTTCAGTCAAAAGTTTTTGTCGTTTGAATATTTACCCGTCAATCTGTTTTATGGGCCGAGCGGTAGTACCGCCCAGGCGGGCCGGTACTACCACCCGCCCCTGAGAGTGGCCCGTTTTCTTTCTGCCTCGCTAGGTACCTAAATCCGGTACTACCGGCCGGCCCGATAGTACCAGATAATTTTCCCAGGTGCATCCTGCCAACTCGCACACAACCCCACTCGCGGCCTCGATCCCCCGTAGCCACAGTTGGTCCCACGCCTGTGGCAGCGCTCGCATTGATTCCCACCCCGCGCCACGTGCTCTGCTTTGCTGCTTGGCCTGCCCTCGCTCAGCCTTCATGCACGCTCGCCACCCATTTCATTGCCTTGAAGGCCCAGATTCTTGTCGCTTGCTTTCCGGGGCAGTGCGGTACTACGGTAATTCGGTAATCTTAGGACCGATCAAAATAGCCCCAACGGCCAGATTTTGCCTGTTTCTTTAAATAGCTTCATCCCTTTGTCTTTTTGGGTTGTTTCTTCTGTCTCCATTCTTGATCAAGCTTTGCCCCATATTCTTATTCCCTCTTGAGCTTGATTCCATGATTTCTCTCCAATGATTCGTGCCAATATTTGAGAGAAATATAGAGGAGATCTAGATCTATGTTTTGACCAAACCAAAACATCTCTTTGTGAGTGTATCTTTTGGGGATCTAGATTTTGGGGGATTTTGTGTCTCTCTTTGATTCCTCCTCTCTTGTTCCCCCAATAGCTTTAGTAGCTTTGTTGGAACTTGAGAGTGAGGGATTTGAGCATCTTTGTGGTGTTCTTGCCATTTGTATTTGGTGCATCGGTTTGAGTTCTCCTCGGAGGATTTGGCTTGAGTTGCTCATTGGAGCTTGTCCCTCTTGGGTTCTTGGAACCCTAGACGGTTTTGTGGCATTGGTGGCATTGTGGCCTTGGTGGCATTTGTTGAGTCCTTTTGTGGCGTTTGTTGGGAGCCTCCAATTAAGTTGTGGAGAAGTGCCCCAACCTTGTGAGAGGTTTCGGTTGCCACCGACAAGTGCACTGATAGTGGAAGCGTGGATCGATCCCGTTGGGGTGAGATTCACCGGAGGCATTTTGTGGCGTTGGTGGTTTGATACCACCCCCTCTCCAAACGAGACGTACTCCATGTTGGGAGGAACTCGGTAAAATATCGGTGTCCCCGCGTGCCTCGGTTATCTCCATACCCGAGCTCTTTACTTATGCACTTTGCATTGTGATAGCCTTCGTGCTTGAAGTAATATATATCTTGCTATCACTTTGTTGCTTGTATTGCTTAGCATAAGTTGTTGGTGCATATAGGTGAACCTTAGTTGTTCTAGGTTGTGCTTAACAAAGTAAACACTAGTTTTATTCTGCCTTTGTTGAGCCACTCTAGGAAAAGTTTTAATCGCCTATTCACCCCCCTCTAGACGACATCCGTATCCTTTCAATCTTGCCATGCTTGTGGCTACAATGTGCTCCTTGAGCTGTATTTTCTATGCCTCTATTAGATCTCTCTGTGAGAGTGGAGGAGGAAGAAAGAGAGCTCCTAGCGAGCAGTGAGCAGAGGAGCCCTTCGGGGGTCTCCCTCAGAACGATCCCCCTGGTGCTCCTTATAAAGTGGAGCCTAGGAGACAAGTCTTGTTCCCTACGATTGACATCTAGATAGCATATTCTTGGCATCCTCTAGAGATGCTCAACATATGCCTTGACATCTCTGGAGATGCCAGGCATATTCCCTAGCATCTTGTTAGATGCCATGGGCATATTCCATATACCATGTGTTAGTCTGAGCCAGGGGCGTCCTAAGACTGACACAAGACTTGTTGGTCTTGTCGTGGCTTGATGGTGAGTCGCCGAGAACGCGTCTGGATATGAAGAAGGGGACGTTCGGGGCAATACAATTCCGCCCAAGCCCCCTGGAAAGATGGAAATTCGGCCTGGACTTTGGTTGATTCGGCCTGGGGGAGAAGTGGCCCAGCCGAGTCAGAATTCAGCCCGGACGAGGGCTTGGCGCGGCCTGGCCAGACTATTCCTCACTCTGCCCAAACGGGGGATGGCCCAGCCGAGGTATTCCTGCCCAAGGATGCCTGTAACCCGTGGTGGGCCGTCTTATTCGGTGCAGGCCCATCTGGAAGAGGCGAGGTGGCGGGGTTGACGCCATGGGAAACCCCGCGGTGGGCCGAGTGTCCCTCTCTCCGGCCCACCCGGAGTGAGCGATACGCTGGCGAGGTGGGAACCATTGGCGGGGAGCCTTGCGTCGAGGTAGTGCTGCGTTGACCGGGCGACGCGGGAGCGAGGGAATAGGGCGACGCTGGCGGGCTCGGAGGAAGCGTAGGGATGTGGTACTGGTGGCGCGACTGTGGTGGGACGAGTTAACCACACGGGGAGATGCCATGGTATGGAAAGAGTGGCGCTGGTGTTAAAGGTGGGCCGGCTGGATGATCCGGTCCAGCCGGATTAACTTATTATTCGTCCAGATGTGGCCTGATTCGGCCCAGGGACTGATGGTTCGTCCTTGGTAGGCCTAATTCGGTCTTGAGAGTGCAGACCCGGTCCAATATGATTAGGATTAGGCCGAATTAATTATAATTCGGTCCAGTCTGCCTTTTATCTTTTTCCCTTTTAGTTTTCTTTCTTTTCTCTATTTTGTATGCTTTTTCTCCACATATGTCTCTCATTAAATCCTTCATTCCTTTACAGAGCTCCTTTTATACTTCACCTTTGGGGTGTCCGGGGTCATATCCCCGACAATTGCAGACGGTTGCCCGGGGGAGGGTGGGGGTCGCGAGAGGAGTTTTTTTTCCAGATGGACAGAATCCGAAACTGGAATATCAATACTATGTATCTAATCATACATGAAATTCACATATGTGGCATGAAATATATATATGTGCTGCGGAAACACACGAACATTCAACTGGTATTTCTAACATGTGGTGGAAATTTTGAGAAGTTGTTAGTTAAAAAGCCATCATAAAAGAGCAAAAATAAAGAAATACTCCCTCCTTACCAGAATGTTGGTACAGAGGGAGTGGAATATTTTAACTAGATGATAAAGAATTAAGAACATGTTTAGCAGCTCTGATCAACTTAATAACCTAGCCAAAAAATAATAAGTTGCGGGGTCAGGTCAGCCTAGTGGACCTGATCTGACTGTATAATTCGTGGTATCACACCAGGCAAGCAGCAGGACGCCTCCACCGGAAATTACAGGAAAGATGGGCAAACATATGAGCACCAAGAGAGGGTGCGGAACTTCCTTCACAACCAGGCCCACGTTTAACGCGGTGAGCAACAGGAGCCCGAGGGTCATAAAAAAACCCTGAAACGATGACGACGGAGAAGAAGAGGTGTGAGCGTGCAACCGACCATGACCCAATGCATGCATAATCGAACGTCAAGTGAAGATCGAAAATTGAACTGGATATATACTCATGTTTCTCTAAGAAATCGATCTTTACCTGGATACACATCGTGCAGGAGTCACGGGCAGGTTGTCCTGTCGCGGACGTCGACGGCCGTGGCTCTTTCTCCTCCGGCGGCAGCGGGTACCCGACGACGGCGGCAGGCGGCGTCCTCCGTCACCACCTTCCTCCGGGCCGTGGATGCGCACGACGACGTCCTCGGTAGCCATCGTATTATGTGGTGCCCGGCGCGCGGTTGAGGGTAGAAGAAGCAAAAGGGAGGAGGCCGTGGTGATCGATCTAGGTATATTAGTATATACTATATAGCTAGGGTGCATGAACACGTCAAGAGTTTTATCGAGATTAAACTCGTTAATCTGCTAGGCAACGAGTTTGATGTCAGGGTGCAGGTGGGAGTGGGCTACCCACGGAGCCCACTGCCCAAGCCCACATAAGAGACTATGTGGGACACCCACAAATACACAAGAAAAAAATGTGGGCGTCTGTGGGACAGCCCACAACGACCCCAACACGCAGTCACGCCCTCCACCGACGGACTCGAGTCCAGACTCCAGACGCCCTCGACGTCTTCTCATCGCGGACACGGGAAGGGAGTCGCCGGAGCCCCGCCGCGTTAGGGAGGGGAGTCGTCGGAGCCCCGCCGCGTTAGGGAGCCGACGGAGCCCCGCCGGCTAGCTCCGCCATGGCAGATCCTCCTCCGGCTGCGGGAGAAGGTTTACTCCCACCTCCCTTTCTCCCCGCCGCTCCTCCTCCAATCCCAGTGGTCGACGCTCCTCCTCCATTGCGGGGAAGGTCTACTCCCACCTCCCTTTCTCCCCGCCGCTCCTCCTCCGATCCATGGTCCAAGATCTAATATGGGCACCTGCAAGGAATCTCCAAGGTCCAAGAAAAGAAAGGTACTGTAATTTTTACTGGAAATCGATTAGCTAGCTCCTCCTCTCCCCATCGATCTGTAATTTTTGCTGTGTACACATGTGATGCTTGGTCAGGCTCAGCTGTAATTTTTACTAACCTTGTTCCTGGATGAAGGAACAATAGTTTGGTATTGGTCAAAAACTATATTGTCAGATTGTCAAACCCTGTCATCGCGTTTAGTGTCAGATTGTCAAACTTGGTGGTGATTTTTTTTGTAAATCTCTAAAATTTTCTACTCTGAACTTGGCGTTGTTTGTACTTGTTCCATGGTGATTCTCTTATTTTTTCTATTTGTTTAACTGGTGTATCAGCTACAAGTGGAAGAAGGTGAGATCCATAGAGATAAATACAATCCAGGAATTGTTCGTAATGAATCTCCAAGGTCCAAGAAATTCAAGAGCAGAACAAGGTACATACTTTCTAATGTTATATAATACCAGCTAAAATTCCATGTATGTAGATGCAACCTGAACCCATGTTGTATAATACCAGCTACATACTTTCTAATGTTATATACTGGATTACCGTGTGTTTCAATAGGGAGCAGCAGCAGCGCTTCCACCAGTAGACACTATGTTGCACAAGGAGAAAGTGCGTCCAGAGATAAATGGCGACATCGATGTCCGCAAGGAGATCACAGGGAGCCGGAGGAAGGTAAAAATCATATACGCATACATGGTTTCTATCCTATTGATATGCCATGAAAACCACAAGTCAGCTTGAATTATTTGGCTCAATTTTAGGGAAGGCTTGCAATATCAACCAGTCCACGGGTGACGTCGTCGCCAGGAGTTAATATTCTTATAAACGCAGCAGCACATAGAAGGGAATCAATAAATGAGGCAGCACATATGAGACCAAAGATGATAAGTTCACCCGAGGGATCAACTTCACAAGAGTCACTTAACTCTCCTTCACAACAGCCTCCAATATCTCCCTCTCTTCATGACCTCTCACTTGATGGAAGAATGTGTGTCGTATGACCAATCTTTGGGATAAATTGAGTAGATATGCTAATTATATTCATTCTAGCTGTTGAAACAAATGCCCTAGGCATTGTATATACTACATGGTACATAGATTCAATTTTAAAAAGAAAGATGAAAAAAAAGATTGGTATATAGATTTATTGATAGCCAAGATGGAGTGGAAATCAATGAGATACTAAGTTACTATACGGCATTCCTGTCATCCTACTGTTTACAGTACAATACACTGATGTTGCCAACTTCAGCCCTTAATGCTTGTGATGACTGAGGTTAATGCTTGAATTTTTTTGGGCTGAAGTTAGCTTCTCTCTCAGCTGGGAAGGAACGTGGACATGTCTGATAGTAAACACATAACTGCCTGAGATCAACAGATCTTTCTATAACTGAATATTCATGTACATCATAATGTACATTCCATATACAACAATGGGATCCTATGTTATTCTCTCAGTCATGCCATCGCATTGAAGAATAACACTGCTTTTGCGTTCTGTTGATCATGTGCCGAGCTCAAAGAAGCTTTGCATAATCTGTTACCGAAAAAGGAAGAAGGAGAAAAGGCAGAAGAATTGTTCATCAGTGTTTGGTCTGCTTCTCTGTCAGTTTCTCCCTGCGGTGAGATCCAAAAAATACCTTGTGATCATTAATGCTTTTTTTGGGTGCGAAGTTGGCTTCTCTGATAGCAGGGAGGGAATGAGGACAAGTCTGACTCTTCTTATGTACTGTTTATGTTCATGCGAAATTCACTTATTGAAGACCATTAGCATAAAGAAAATTTCTAACTCTTCTTTGTACCATTCAGGTTAAGATGTTGTCGACGCATAAAGATGCCCATAGATGGAAATGTGTTTGTCATCAAGAACTTCAAGCCGGTGTTCGTCGTCGCGAGAGCTGGGCCAAGCCGGCGAGGAGCAGGTCACTAGTGGTTCTCTAGATACTAGATAGTAGTGGAGGCCATAGCCTGTATCTGAAGCTGTTGGTTGAATACGTTGGTCACTAGTGGTAGTATCAGGTTTTGAATACGTTGCTCTGTCTTGATTGTGTTGCGAATGAGGTTGGTAATATTTGTATTAATATTATATGAGCAACAATTGCAATAACATATTTGCGGGCACATGTGGGCATACGTGGGATAGTGGGTACCCGCATAAGTTTCGCGGGCACCCGTGGGACGCCCACTTAAAATGTGTGGGACTGTGCGGGCATATGCGGGTCTTCCACGGGTAGTCCCACCTGCACCCTGAGTTTGATGTGTACCGGTACCGGTGGAAAGAATTGTTGCGTGGGTAGCCGGTAGCGCGGACCCAGACATCGATCTCTGTCTCGCGCCGTGCGTCAGTGTGTATCTGCATTGTTTACATAAAATCGAGGGGACTACGTACTATACTAGTCGTTCACCGCGTTGGCTTAGAGAGCAAATGCCTTTCTTCTACTTCATCTGACCCATATTAGTTGACTCATATTTATCTAGATTTGAATAAATCTAGATATTATTTAGTATGTAGGTTCATCTAAATTTTAATAAATTCAAGTCAACTAATATGGATTGAAGGGAGTATATATTCCTTCCCTTTATTTTTATCCCTCATGTTGTAGAAAAACTTCATGTTTGAGTCACCTAGGTATTAATAAAATATGATTATCCCAGTAAAGTCTCTTTGCCATCTTTATTAATTTCCCTCCATCTATTTCCCACACTTTTTCATCGTGTTTTTTTATTTCCCGCTCTTTTCTCCCCGCCATTCATCCAGCCATGTTCCGTTCTTCGATTTTCTCACCCTCTAATCGTGCTATCCACCAACAAATGTCAGCATGTCCCCGTGAGGCTGGCGCAGAAATTGTTTTAGGTGCATCGTGGCCACCTAGGACAGGAGGTGTGCTTTCAAGAAGTAATTAGTGTTAACCAGCACCTCGCGAAGTTGGGTAAATGTTTACCTACAAACCAGGCGCAAAAAACTTCTAGGTGACGGCAAAGGTGGAACAGAGTGACTGAGCTCAAAATTATTGAGGTCGGGCGGGAAGCTGCTATGGGAAATCCGACACATTTCGTGGAGATGCCCTAATACTACTTCACTCCATACTAATAAGTGTTTTATTACTCTTCAGAAATAAACCTGAATATGTTTCTGTTGGAAATGCAAAGTTTCCGGTTGGTGAGAATCGGATCGAGGACAAGGCATTACGACATTTTTTATGTTCTTCAGACTAGTAGTACAATATGCTGGTACTCAGGAGCACCAAGTTAGCACCGTCCATTGACCTACTAAAATCTCGGAAACTGACTCCAAAATGGCAACGCTCTTGCTGAAGAACTTGCCATGGCGACCTTGGAGAAACCATCGTCTGCATTCAACAGCGATCCTGCACCGGAAGCCACTAGCTTAAGTAGTAAAATGGTTGGCATACTGTAGTCACATGCTTATATGTCTGCAGTAGTACTAGTATCTTTCATGTTGAACTGTACAGAGGAACTTCCAATTGGGTTGGATGAGATTTTTCTTCTTCCAGCGATGGAACTGATTGTTCCTTTGTTCTTTAGCACCTCAGAGCAACTCTAGGAGATGCTCAACAAACTCGTACCTAAAAAACGTTTTTGAGTATACTCATGATTCGACAATGGTACCATTGGTATCCATGCAAATTACTGTATTAGATTAGACTGTTTGGGACATTACTAATTTGATTGAAGTCCAAGTAGACGTAACAGAATTACAAGATGATTCAATTCAAGATCTCATATCCAGCCACAAAATCACGCCCCGTGCTATTTCACTGATAGAGAAGACGATGTCTCACACTCCAGATGCTCCACCAGCGCTGGGAAGATTGCTTGAGGTGCTTATCGGAGGCCTCACCAGCGGCGTCAGAGCCGTAACGACGATGCTCATGTTTGGCCGGAAGTCTGGCTGGTCCTTAATACAGAGCTTCGCGATTGCAGCCATCTGCTTGGAGGAGTGCAACGACATACACGAAAGCAATAATGGTTATTCTTTTGAAAATAGTACCGTGAGACTAGAATTATAACAAGAGCTACAAAGAAAATCTCAGGAATATGTTTTTCTCTCCCATTGCAACTAAATCTCAGGAATTGGCCAGTAAACATTTATAAGTGGTTCCAATAGCAATAAAGCCTCCGACCCGCGTGTGCCGCCAGAACCCCTCCGCTGGCCCTCGTCGCGGTGGCGGCGGTCCCAGCCGCCGAAGGAGGCCTGGGGGTGGTGGAAGCCATGGATGGCCACCGGAACTGTTGGGGCGATGATGGCCAGCAGCGACCAACGTGACGCCCCTGATTGGGGTGGTGGTGGAGGCCCTATCCCGGCGGCACCATGACCGTCGACAGAGATGCAGGGCCGTGCTGGGTGGTGTTGGACCAAACCCTAGATCTTCTAATCTTGGTGTCCCCCATGCTGCCACCCAATTCCTCTTTGATGTGTGGTAGGGCCGGTTCCGGTGGAGGGTCGACCCTGCTTTGCCTGCCGCCTTTCTCAATGATGGCCTAGCCCATGGGCTGCTGGTAGGATTTGGTGCGGCGGTTCAGGTTGCCGGCGGGTGGCGAGAGGGCAGCTGGCTCGGCTTGAATAAAGGAGGCGCTCCTAGGATCCTTTTCATGCCAAGACGAAGAATTTGCCTGATGCATGTCTTCATTAATCTGGCCAGAGTGTTGAGTTCCAAAAGGCTCCGTTGGCAAAATTTCTTGGGAGACTCATGCCTGCAGTTTTCCGAATCGGATGGGATTCGGTTGCGCACAACCGTATTTTTTTACCGTTTGGTTTTAGAGAGAGCTGTGTGAAGCTCTACAGTTTGTTGGCATCGTGAGACATGTCTTCAGTTTTATGGTGAAGTCAGTGGTGGAGAATGGCATGGAAGCAAAAAAATTAAGGACTAGTAGTGGTGGTTCGAGTCCTGGTGGTGACGGGGAAATGACTTGGTGATTCGTGAACTGGAGCAGCGGCATCGGCAAGTGGGGGCGACAACACAGGAGAATTTTAAAGTCTAAACTTTCAAGGTGAAAACCCAAGGGCCTTAATTGGCTATGTTTGGCATTGGTCTTGTTGAAGGCATTGTTTTGTGAGTACAGACTTCCTCCAGGATAAAAACGTATGATCTATGATCAAGATGACGATAACGCTTATGCACTGATACCTTCTTAGAGACGTCGTTTTGGAAAAGATGGATTTACTGGTATTGTCTTGGTGGTGTTTGGCCCGCTACCACAAGGAATAGGTCACTGTAGCGGAACTTTTCTTTCTTTTTTTAAAATTTGTTTTGTGTATTTCCATTAGTAAATGTGTTGTTGCGGTGGCTATAGGCCGGCGTAATCGGTATCTTTGCAATATTAATATATTCACTTTGTAAAAAAACTGAAGAATCGTCTAGGATAAACCAACGCATGGGGCGTTTTGAGAGTATCCTTCTAGCACTACAAGAATGGAGTGTTGTGCCGATGGTTAGCTGCCCTCGACATAGCCCTAACATGCCGTCGGCACGGGCTGTGCCAAGGATAGCCCTCGGCGTAGCCCTCTCGGCGCATGCACTTTTGGCCATCAGCACAGGTATTGTCGTCGGCATAGGCTACGCTAATGCTTGGTCCTCGGCATAGCCCCGTCGACATAGCCTAATGGCCGGTTGTAATTTTTTTTCTCAACTTCTTTTAATCTTTGAATTGTTTGACTCGTTAATCTATCACTTGAATCATTTTTAACACTAATTACACTTAACATTCGATCAAATTGTAGTCTTTGTCAAACTTTCGTGTATGTCAACCATCCTCACACTATTCCACCCCTAGCATGTTTAATTTCTCCGTTCCTTCCGAATCAGTTTCCGTAAAGCAATATATAACATGTAGTCAATACTATGATATCAATCCTATTAACTCTTATATCATTATGTCACACGTTTTTTTTTGAAATTAGAAAATTACTTACGTAAACAACAATGAATAAGTAAAAATATTATTGAATTCAAATAAAAATATAATGATTTTATTTTTTTCTATTTTTATAATTAATATGGATTAATTAATATCTTTAAATCCGTCAATCGGAGTTCGACAGATAATATGTATAAATTGATAAAAATGAGAGGAGTCCAAATATGATATTCATATCAATTTATCACAAACTATGCCATGATTTTAGCTATAATTTTATTTTCCTGATTCAAACTATGGTCAAAATTGACCGAGTTCCTACCGAGTAGGTAGGAATTTGTCTTTTTCATGAGGGATGGACGAAAAAGTTTAAGTTCCCTGGTTGGAAAATTTTCCATGTAAGGTGGTCTAGTATTTTAAAAAAATAGGGTAGTACCAATGTGAAACTTTCATTTGGTGGTTGCTTAACAAAACACCCTATTTTTGGCACTTAGAAAATAGAAAATAGATTTTAGAAAACTTACTCCTACAAGATTATAAGCCATACCAAGATGCACATACGTGCACAATATGGGCATATTATCACAAAGTATGTCGTGATTCTATCCATAATATTGGTCATTTGGCTTAAAAGCAATGAAACCTCGAACATGATCGCTCATTTTGAGAAGATTTTTTTGTGATATTTACAATATTCCAAATTTTATATTTTTTCTTACAATTATATCACATAATATTTTTTCTTACAAACTATGTTGCGTTTCTAGCCATAACATTGGTCATTTGGCTTAAAAGACATAAAACCTCAAATATGATACTCCCTCCGACCCATATTAGTTGACTCAAATTTGTCTAGATTCATATATGTCTAGTTAAGTATATAGTATAGATGCATCTATATCTAGACTGAGTCAACTCATATAGGTCGGAGGGAGTAGCTCATTTTGAGAAGTTTTTTTATGATACACTACTGAAAAAACCCTCTTCGGTTCGACGTGAACAACGCTAGCAGTCCTGGCCTGTCACAGCCCGCAACTAGTGGGAGCACTAGTCCCGGGCCGGACTAGATCTTTAGTCCCGGTCCGTATTTACGGACCGGGACTAATGACCTGGAGCAGGCCAACTGGTCTTTTCGTGAACTATTAGTCCCGGGTCGTATCACGGCCCGGGACTAGTTGTCCACCACTATATATTCTGCTTCCTGTCCTGCTGCCCTAAAGCATATGGTGGCCATTTTTTTCAAAGAAGCAAGAGAGTTCATGCCATTTTTTTCTCAAGATTTAGTTTGCAACCCCTAAATCCAAAACTTTAAAAGGTTAGAACTTCATTCTTTCATCTCTTATTGCTACTTTAGCTCTATAATGCTCTAGAAGTATAGAGATGTGGATCAATGCATGCATGCTCTAGAAGTAGAAGGATTTTGATATATATGTGTAACAAATTTTGATTAGGCACATAGTTACTAAAAATTGAAATGTGTAATTATAGAGTTTCAGAGCTTAGAATGGAATGAGGTTTTCACTTATAGAACAATAATAAAAAACTCCACATTTATCATGTTGATTGTTTTCTCCAATTCACAAATTGGTGCATATAAATTTTTCAAAATTCAAAATTAATGCTCTAGAAGCTCTCAATATAACTTGTACTAATTTTATCATGTTGTGTAATGGTTTTTGATATACTTTTACTATAATGCAGATGGTCCTGGAATGGATATACGGTACTGACCGACGCTCTGGCGAGTTCATTAATGGCGTGCATGAATTCATCTGTGTTGCTGATGCAAACAAGCGCAATGGTTTTGTATTCTGTCCATGTAGTGGATGTAGGAATTAGAAGGATTACTCTGACTCAAAAACCCTTCACAGCCATCTATTGAAGTCCGGCTTCATGTCTAGTTATAATTGTTGGACCAAGCACAGAGAGAGAGGAGTTATAATGAAAGACAATGACGGAGAGGAGGATGACAACTATCATGGTTTCCCTGAGTACGGAGATACTTCCATGGGGATGCTAAAGGGGAGGATGAAGAAGAGACACATGATGAACCCGCTGATGATCTTGGTCGGACCATTGCCGATGCATGAAGAGATTGTGAAACTGAAAAGGATAGGGAGAAGTTCAATCACATGTTAGAGGATCACAAAAAGTTGTTGTACCCAAATTGCGAAAATGGTCTGAAAAAGCTGGGCAGCACACTGGAATTGCTGCGATGGAAGGCTGAGTGTGCTATACCTGACTCCTCATTTGAAAAGTTGCCGAAATGATGAATAATATGCTTTCAAAAGATAACGTATTGTCCGCCAATACGTACGAAGCAAAGAAGGTTGTCTGCCCTCTAGGTTTAGAGGTTCAGAAGATACATGCATGCCCTAATGACTGCATCCTCTACCGCGGTGAGGAGTACGAGAATTTGGATGCATGCCCAGTATGCACTCACTTCGGTATAAGATTAGACGAGATGACCCTGATAACGTTGAGGGCGAGCCTTCCTGTAACATCCCAAAAATATTAAACATGGATCATCAAACTCTAATCATCAAATTTAGGGTTAACAAAAACTTTTCCATTTCAAATATGAGAGCATTCATATGTATGTGTAATCAAAATTAGGATTCTTTTGAATTGCCATGGTTATGTGTTTCTTTGCTTGTAAAATGATTTTTAGGTGAAATAAACATCATCTAAATCATTTTCAAACTTTTCCCAAAGACAAATAACTCAAAATGAACAAATGATGTGAATGGTCATTTTTGCCAAATTAACTATCATGCCTACTTTGGCTATTCCCAGCACTCAAAACTTAACAGAAATATTTGTGGATCTTTGCACCCCTTGTTAGTACTCATAATAAGGTACCAAGGCCCACTTTGTGATCTTCCAAAAACATTCAAATGCTAAGTTTAAATGATAGTTTAAAATTGAATCTATCTCATATGGGAAGATCCTACTATTTCAAAAACCACTCAAACAAACTCAATTTTCAAAACCCAAGCAACCACAGAGTCTCCAGCACATGCCTAGCACACCCACCAAAAATATTTTTAAAATTCAAAAAGAAGTTTCTTGCGGCCATTTCATCAAACACTTGACAGACAAATTTAAACCAAATCAAATTCACTGTTTTTAATAGTGTTTTGGCCTAACTTGTTCCCTCTCTAGCTCACAACAACCATCTAGTAGATCATCTAGCTTAATTGGAAACCCCTAGCCTCACTGTAATCTGGCCATTGTCATTAATGGTGAGCAAGCCGAGCACACCTCGCCGGCCAACTTGGTCGCCGCCGCAGCAGACCAGCTCCCCCTCTCTCGCCATGTCTGGGAGATAGCCAACACTTCACCGCCACCCACTGTCCCCTCCCCGAGCCAAGGCAAGCCGTGGACCACCGAGCATGCCCCACGCCCAGTGCCACTGCGACATGCCGAGCACGCCCCAGAGAGCCGCACCCGGCACGCGTGCACACGCCGCCCCTCGACCGTAGCCCATGCCCACCGCTTCGCCATGACCCAAGGAACACGCCAGACAACCCCGTTCGCCGCCCAGTGCCTCACAGCCACCGCTCGCCATCGAAGACGCCGCCTCTACCGCGCAGAGCACCGCACGTTCCCGACCGATTGCCACCGCCCCTAAGCGCGCATTCAAGTCCTAGAGCATCGCCAGGAGACCGCGCGTCGATCGCCAACCTCAGCCATGCCGCTAGCAGGCCGTAGCCATGTCGCCACCGTCGCCTGCCCATCCCTCTCGGTCTCGCGGTCGAGCCTATAAAAGGAGGCCACCCCCAGCCGTTTGAAGCACACCATCCCACTCCCCTCACCTCACTGATCGTTCCACCCTCTAGCCAGAGCACGAGGAGCAGCAGCTCGCCAGAATTGCACCGGAGCAGGCCGCCTCTGGAGGAGAAGGGCGCCGCTGATTGCGACCACCCCCGAAGCCGCCTCGACCATCCCTGAGCTCGTCGTCGACCACTCGTTCGTTTGCCCGCCTCGCCGTCGTCGCTGGAGTCCTGGTATGCCCCCTATGCACCCCCACTGAGCCGCTAGGGTTCGAGCTCGTCGGTGACAGGTTCGTCGTCGACGACGATCCCCAACCGTCGATCTCCCTTCTAATCCAACGACCCACAAAGCCCCGTACCGCTTCGCGCATTATGAGCCGCTGACTAGTAGACCCCCCTGTCAGCTAAGCCCCGCGCTGCAGAGTGACACTAGGCCAACGTTTGAATTTAGATTTTTCTATTTTAATTGAAACACAGTTCTGTACATAGATTCAAAAAGCAACCCAGCTCGATCCAATGAACCAAATTGCATGAAACCAATTTTGTTAGAAAGGTATTGAAATGCTTAATCCAAGCCCGTTGGATTCAAATCATTTGGATATGTGGATCAATCTTGGTAAAAATAACAAGTCAGAAGCTTTTCTGCATTCAAACATTTTTCAAATTTCAACCATAAGAGCTTTCAAGTTAATTCCAACTCTCAAAAATCACATTTGATCATACCTTTCAGAATATATATAAACATATAGGTTTACCTACAGAAATAATGTTCAAGTAATAAAAGAATGCCACATAGGCATTTCTAGTCATCTTATTTATTTAAAATAAAAGGTTAAACCTTATTAAATTGTGACACCACTTTAAATCACATTCCCATGTACAGAAATATGTGGTGATGACATGTGTCAACATGATCCCATATTTGAGTTGAAGAATATTAAATCTTAAATAGTTTTTCAATGAGTATAAATTACTTTTCTCAAATTAAAATAAATAAGACAAATGCTTTAATCCTTGTGATGCTAGTGATGATGCTAGATCATATATAGTGCACATTTGTGTGATGATTGAAAATAATTAAGTATTGTTTGGTGATTGTGTACCTCGTATTTATTTATAGACGCTAGTACCGACCAAGGATAAGAGAAGGAAGGAGGATACTACGAGGAAGAAGCCGAGGAGAACTTCAACCACTGCTCTGCACAAGGCAAGCTTATACTGATACATATGCAAGCCTTACTAACCAAGTTGACAACCCAATCCTAGTTTTACTTACAAGCATTATACTTTATTTCTTTATCAAAGCTTTCTCTTAGAGTTTACATAATAAATTGTAGATGCCAGAAAGATATTTGAAGGTTGCATAAAGAGCATTAAATTTGACCTAAGTTAGATAATCTTGATGTCATCCTAAGGCATGAGATTGAACTTAACTAATCTCTACTTGCTTACCACCCCTCATTAATACTTACCCCCACTTGTAGATGCTAGTGCTAAGCATAAAACTTGATCAACTTTAGATGGGAATACTTGGTGAAAATGGTTATGAAAACTTGATCATTCTACTGAAATGTTTTAACATGTGTTTCCGAACACCAGATGATTTTGATGATGCAAATGTTGAGGCATGAGCCTTAGCCCTTTATAAAACTGATGGTTGTCTGGATGCGATACCATTCCAATTTTACCGTACAACCACAATACCCGAAAATTAGGTAGGGCTTGACTGGAAATTTATATACCTTAGTATGGGTTCCCTCGCGGCCAAGGTCTGAGCTGAGGCTACCTTGTGAAGGTTGTCCACCTGTGCAGTACCCAAGATGACAGTTTGTCATGGTTGGGAGGCCAAACTCAAGGAGAGGTGCCTATACTAGGGCGTGTAATTGAAAGGTTAGGATTGATTATCCGCATACTGAGTATGGTGAATTCAGGATTTGTTCCTGATGGATGTATAGAATGTTGTGGTGAAAGTGTACAATATCTGCAGAGTGTCAAACTATTCGAATAGCCGCGTCCGCGGTTATGGACAGTTGGAGTGGCCATACTGTTTCCCTGTCAGATGTTTTCAAAATGACTTATGAAATGAATAAAGACTTTGACTTGACCACAACAGAGTTGTGATATGAAATTCAAGTCCCACTTAGGTGTTATAAAACTTCAAACTAGTTTTCTTTGCTTCTGAACTGAGTAGAGGTAAATCTGGCTTTTTGCAAAACAACCCTAGAGCTTAGTGTCCTACTACAAAAAACCCCTTAACTTGTTGGTATTAGTTTGCGAGTACTTAAAGAGTACTCATGGCTTTGTCTCAGCTATTCCGTGGCGGACTATGAAGAGAAGAGGAGTACGGGATGATGACAACTAGGATCATCTCCCATCGTCAGCATTGCCTGTGACCCCGAAGATGGAGCTTCGCCTATGCTATCGTTACTATTACGTTATTTCGCTGCTTGAGTTGTATTAAGAACTGGATCATGAGATCCTTATTTGTATAAGACTTTATGTATGGTTTGTAATGGATGATGTACTATGATATCCAAATCTGTTATGTCTCGCAAAAATAGTAATGCTGGGATTGCGATGTATGGCATAACAGGCATCTGGGATTAAAAATTCGGGTGTTGACACCCCCGGAAGAGGGTTCCTGCCAAGGTGATGTGGTATGCTCCTATAATACCACGGTTGAAACGCTTATTCATAAACAAAGAGCACGCCAAGTTGTTGCGATGGCATAAAGAGGAACGTAAGTCAGACGGATGTTGAGACACCCCGCTGATGGGTCGTAATGGAGAAAAATCGATAGAAAGTATCCGGACTTTGCAGATGACGCAAGGAGTTTAAGGTTTGGTATAAGTACAGATGGCATGAATCCCTTTAGGGAGCAGAGCTCGATCCAAAGACACGGCGTGACTCTATGCATCTATAACCTTCCTCCTTGGTTGTGCATGAAGCGGAAGTTCATTATCTTTGGTGTTGATCCAAGGTCCAAGCAACCCGGCAACATTGATGTGTACCTAAGGTCATTAGTGGAAGAACTTTTACAGTTGTGTACGAACCCGCATCTGGCGTGTAGGATGAGGACAAGCAGGAAGAATTTAACCTCCGAGCATTGCTTTTCGTAACAATCAATGATTGGCCTGCTCTTAGTAACCTTTCAGGACAGTCCAACAAGGGATACAATGCATGCACACATTGTTTAGATGAGACTGAAAGTATATATTTGGAACATTGTAAGAAGAATGTGTACAATGAGCATCGTCGATTTCTTTTGGCCAAGCATCCCTTAAGAAAGAAAGGCAAGCATTTCAACGGTCTGGCATGTCACCAGACGAAGCCTAAGGAGCGTACTGGTGCTGATATATTTGATATGGTCAAAGATTTGGATCAAATGGTAACCTTTGGAAAGGGTCCTGGCGGAAATGTGGAAGAAGAAATCTGGTAGCTCGACGGACAAGGGTAGCTGGAGGCGCACAGCGCCTCGGTCTCCTCGAGGGTCAGAATGGCCCAGTAGGTGTTGTCCATTGTTCTAAGAGAGCAAGGTGTGGATGTGTGGATAGCCATGGCGCGATCGCCCTAGATATAGAGGGAAAGGGCGGGAAAACTTGGCGGGAAGCTTTGGAAAATGGCGGGAAATATCTTAAGTCCCGGTTAGTGACTACAACCGGTACTAAAAGCTCTCATAAAAGGAAAGGGCGGGAAAACTTGGCGGGAAGCGGTGGGAAATGGCGGGAAATATCTTTAGTCCCAGTTTGTGACTACAATCGGGACTAAATGGATATTATATTAAGATTCTTTATATTTTTTTGATAATAATAGACATATTATTTGTTTTATTTGGATTTTTACAATAAAATATATGATTTTCTAAAGTTTTATATTTGATTTGAATTAAAAAAAAGAAAATTTACAAATGAAATAATTAATAAATGATGCAAACAGATATATGGATATTATATTAAGATTCTTTATATTTTTATGATAATAATAGACATATTATTTGTTTTATTTGGATTTTTACAATAAAAGATATGATTTTCCAAAGTTTTATATTTGATTTGAATTACAAAAAGAAAATTTACAAATGAAATAATTTATAAATGATGCAAACAGATATATGGATATTATATTAAGGTTCTTTATATTTTTCTGATAATAATAGACATATTATTTGTTTTATTTGGATTTTTACAATAAAAGATATGATTTTCCAAAGTTTTATATTTGATTTGAAATAAAAAAAAGAAAAATTACAAATGAAATAATTTATAAATGATGCAAACAGATATATGGATATTATATTAAGATTCTTTATATTTTTATGATAATAATAGACATTTTATTTGTTTTATTTGGATTTTTACAATAAAAGATATGATTTTCCAAAGTTTTATATTTGATTTGAATTAAAAAAAGAAAAATTTACAAATAACAAACTTGTCCCGGGTCGAGCCGCGAAAACGAAGCGGCCGAAAAATACTCTAGTCCCGGGCCATGGCTTAATTCGGGACTAAAGGGGGGGGGGTCTTTAGTTGCGGGTTATGCCACGACCCGGGACTAGAGACCCTCTAGTCGCGGGCGGTGGCTTCGCCCGGGACTAAAGGTCCGTCCGTATATATTCCGTGCGCCAGGGGAGGTGCTGCCCAGCACTTAGCATTTCTCGACGAAGCAGACGAAGACAAAGCATCAAAGACGCAGGGGAGGTGATGCCCGATCGCCGATTCCACCGCGCCGCCATTGCCTCTCGTGCTCATTGGCCATTCAGCGCGCTCCGCCAGATATCGTCTTCACACATTGGTGGTTGCCGCCGCCTTAATTCAAATCACGTCTCACGTGGCGGCCGTGATGAGCTTCGAGGTAGGGTGTTTTTTTACCATAAGATATTAGCTAGGGTTATTATTAGAATTATTGTTTTAGTTAGGATTAGGATTATTGTTTTAGTTATTAGGATTAGGGTTAGGATTATTGTTTTAGTTATTATTGTTTTAATTAAAATATTAGAATTAGGATTATGATTAGGATTAGGATTAGGATTATTGTTTTAGTTATTTTTTTGTTTTATTTATTAAGATTATATTGTTTAAGTTATTTTTTTGTTTACCACAAATAATATTAGGGTTATTAATTAGGGTTATTGTTTTTTGTTTTAGTTATTAAGATTATTGTTTTACCAGAAATAATATTAGGATTATTGTTTTATCACAATTAATATTAGGGTTTTTTTGTTTTAGTTATTAGGATTATTGTTTTACCATAAATAATATTAGGGTTTTTTTTGTTTTAGTTATTAGGATTATTGTTTTACCAAAAATAATATTAGGATTATTGTTTTACCGCATATAATATTAGGGTTATTAATTTGTGTTATTAGGATTATTGTTTTTTTATTTTAGTTATTAGGGTTATTGTTTTTTCTAACCTGTTTAACTCTCTTTCTGTTATAGATAATTAAGTCATGAATCCATCCGAAGATCCTGGTCGCATCGGTGAAGGTTTTCTTCAGGGCATGATAAGAGGTGAAATTCCTCTTAATATTACTACCGGCAAAGATATTTTGCTCGAGGAAGAGATATCCTCATATCTGAATCCATCCAGTGATGGACTAGAGAAAAACCTAATGTACCAAGGGGAAGACCGGATGGACGAAGGGCAAACAAATAACAACAATAATGATGGCCCCTCGACAGGATCCGTCGAGGTACATATATATATATATATATATATATATATATATATAAAGACTCATGTTACCTCTATTCATTAACTGATCTAGATATATATTAATCACTCTCTCTTCTTCTTTTAGCCCACCGGATCGAAGCAATCGACAGCTCGAACGAAACGAGGGCCGAACAAAAAGTTGGATGGTAATCAGAGGTTCACCATCGAAGAAATAGATGATGATGGTGAACCGATTGCTCCAGAGAAGCACCGGAGGATGTTTATAAATCAATGCGGGGTGCTTGTTAGGGACAACCTGCCGATCACCATCGAAGAATGGAATCAGTCAAAGAAACCCGGTGAAGAATCCAACAGCTATGTCACCGATGATGCCAAAGATGACCTTTGGTAGAAGCTCATAGCGCATTTCATACTACCTCCAGAGTATGAAGAATTTGAGGTAGATGGTATTACCCCAAGGTCGGGTGGGCTTGAAAATAGAGCGAAAGTCAAGGACTGGGCTCTGAGCAAGATGGCTGAACTGTACCGGAACCACAAGAAAAGTTTATACGCGAAATATGTCGCGAAAAAGAAAACTCCAGACTTCAAAGGAGTAAACGAGAAGTTGAGAGAATAGTGGCCCGATTTTGTACAGTACAAGCAATCTGATAAAGCAAAGGCAAAGTCGGCAAAGAACGCGTTAAATGCTGCCCCAAAAGAAATACCATCATAAAATAGGGACAGGTGGCTACAAGAGTGCCGTCCCTAAGTAGGAAACTATGGAGAAGAAAATGAGGGCCAGAGGCGTCACTCCTGGTACAGATGGATGGCCCGAGAGGTCAAAGCACTGATGGTACGGGCACGGGGGATCGTTGGACCCAGAAACAGGGAAGACATTATTTCATGAAAAAATTCTAAAACTCTCCCAAGACCTTATTCAAGCAATGAACGATGCTCAATTGGGATTGTTCCGTCCCGAGAGAGAGAACGACGAGCTGACACGCGCCCTAGGGAATCCTGAAAAGGGAGGACGAACATGAGGCAAAGGCACCGGTGTCTCCTGGAAGAAAGGGTTTCCTCAGTATGATGCCAGTTACAGAAGCCGTCAGAGAAAGAAGGACCGGGAGGCGAACCGGATCTCCAGGGTAGAGCGGGACCTAGCTGATCTGAAGAACCTCATGCATGAAATTAGCCAAAGGCCGCCGTCGTCAACTCACCCGCGGGCTGATGATCCTGCATTGGATCTTAGCCAGCGGAGAAGCAGCGTGGCTTCCACGGAGGTCCGGGATGATGATCAAGCACTGCTGGATGATGCACCGGCTCCTCACTACCCCGTGGATGATGTCAGAGAGATGGCACAATGTGAGCTACATAAGCCAATGAACAACCTGTCCTTCAAGGTGGCGATCGACACTGCTTTACCTTGTCTATCTGGAGCACTCCACCATTCACTTCCGATTCCACCAGGCTATGCTCGTGTCACGGTGGATGACATAGTGGAGGATTTTGCAGACCTAGAGATTAAAATCGCTACGCCTGAAGGCCTTACGAAACTAGGAGATGTCAAGCGCAACATCATTCTATGGAAGAAGTATATCAAGTTTCCAGGCTCGGCGCCAAGGCCACTGACTCCGAGGAATCCAAGTCCACCCCGCATCGAATATCGTCAACCTCCAAGTCCACCCCAACTCGATTATCGCCAACCTCCAAGTCTACCCCGCCCCGCTGACGATTGCCGCAGCAGGAGTACATCAACTCAATCTCCGCCTCCGCACAATACTCGATCTCCGCCTCCGCCTTCGTGCAATACTACTACCTGGTCGAAGAAACGGAAGTTCGACGCTCCCCCGCGCCCTACATCGAAGAAAGGTCAAACGGCGAAGATAGTCGACATCCCGCCGGCTCTTCCAAAGAGACCTTATGACAAGACCGATGAGGAAACTAACACGGATGTGGCTGCCCAAGTTAAGGCGCATTTTGCACCCAAAAAACCTGAGCCAAAGCCGGTATATGATAAAAAACCAAAAAGTGGGCTAAGTCCTTTCTTGAGCAACCATCCCAGATATCGATGAATCTGGAATCAGACTATGACCGGGAGATTATTAAGCAAGCACAGAAGAAAAAATCACAAGTGCAAAAAGCGGGAAGCAAGTTGCCTAGCTCGGAGCACAGAAGAATCAATCGGTCGCCCCGCTCAAAGTCATTTCAGACCTCGACAAGGCCTTCAGAGCTGAAATCATGGATTAAGTGTCGCTCGACAAGTCGCTACTTGTCGCACGACAAGTCTACGTGTCGCAAATCGACTTACGACACGTTGAAGCGACACGACAACTTGAACTTATCGATCAACAAGTTGACTTGTCAGCGACAAACCGCGACTTGTCTCTGTCAACTAGTCGAGCGACAAGTTGAGGCCAGGATTTTTTTTTGAGGATGGGATATAATGTTGCCCGTGAAACCCTATGCCCCCAGAAATAGGTTGTGAGCTCCCTCCCCCAGCCGCCTCTCCTCTAGTTCCCCTCCCCTGGCGATTTCTCCTCACATGGCCGCCGTCGGCTTGCCGGTGCCGCTGCCGCCTCTCCCCTGCTCTCCCACTCCCTACCTGGGTCGTGAGCACCTCCCAAGGCTACACCACCACCAGTCCATCATCGGCAGCAGAAGCAGTTAACTTTTCTCCCTATTGAGGGCTGAAATCTGATGGAAGGAGACCTAGAAATCTGATGGAAGGGGTCCTAGAAATCTGATTGTCAATGATCCAGAATTGAGGGTTGAATTGGAAGAAGAAATGAATGATAGTGACATGGAGAGCGATGATGATGGCAATGATGACAGAGGATAAAGATCAAGACTTTGGAGTAGACTAGTTAGTATTTTTTTTAGTAGCTACAGCTTGACACCCCATCGACAAGTCTAGTAGTTGTCGAGACTTGTCACGACAAGTCAATGTGTCGTCACCCCAGCGACAAGTTGCGACACGTCGACACTTAATTCTTGGCTGAAATAGATATAGGCATGCAAATAATGGACCCCAGAGCCCGTAATAATGCTGCACTAATGGGAATCATTGTATCGCAGGCCAAAGCAATTGCTACCGAAGCAAATATGTCTCTTGGTCAATATTTAGGCTAAGAAGATACGCCAGTGGGTCAGATAGTACGGAAGTATGTCCAAGAAGAGCCTGTAGTCAGTAATAAGGAGCTCGCGCGTCTATCCACACATATGCAAAATCTGCACGAATGGTACATGTCGCAAGCAGAAAAAACATCAGAAAGATTGGTTTCCGGTGGACGTTAGAAAGGAGCATCACTTTAAACCATACTCGATACAGGTTCAAATGACCGAACTGTTTCAGTCATACAACCAGCACGCCCTCGACAAATCTATCATTGGTTGCTACTGTCTGTAAGTGATTTATTTCTATAATTAAGTTTGTAGCTCAGGTCGTTCATTGCATTTAATATATTATCCTAACTATATATCCTTTTGTACGATGATATTATATTCTACAGAATGAAGATGCTTGAATGCAAACGATCTAGAAGATACGACGTTGGGTTCATCGACCCATATATCGTTAATGAATATACGTTAAAGAATCACCCCAAGGGCGTGGAGGAAGACCTGTGCAGGTTCTTAACCGAGAATAATTTTGTTAAGGAAATACTATTTCGTTACAACTTCAAGTGAGTGTTTATATCTTGTATATATTTTATTTTTGATTACTCGATGCATGTATGCTTATGTAAACGTCCGCAGATTCCACTGGATCTTGCTAAACATTCAAGTTGACAACTCCCTAGTTGAATTCCACGACTCATTAAGTTGGGACCAAGAGCAGTGGAGCGACATGAAAGCAATGCTCCATAAGTAATTTTAATCATTATCGCATTATATCGTCCTCTTTCATTCATTTCCTGATATCAAGTAACTAATAACTTCTTTGTTCATTTTCTTTGCCGAGCAGGTGTTGGACACGGTTCAGACAAAAAATATCAGGTCCATTCAAAGAGGAGCTAACTTATAAAATGGTGAAGAGTTTAAACAGCCATCGAGAACTCATTTATGTGGATACTACGTCTGCGAGTACATCCGCGAGTTGACCAATAAGCGAAAAGTTGACTTACATTATATTTATGATTTACGGAAGAAACTAGAGCCAGACCAGCGCATAAGAGCAATTCAAGAAGAGCTGGCGGGATTTATGATAAAGGAAGTCCTTGATGTACATGGAGAGCATTATGCGGATGACGTGGAACTCAATTTGCCTTAGCGATCTCCATGTAGCTGATATGATATATATTCATCAATGACTATGTAATTTTAAAACATTTCTTCCTTTTGATATATATATCATCAATATATGTTTGCAAGGGATCAATTAATTATATAGATGCATCAACATGTACTGTGTATGTACTAGCGTAGAATATGTGTACTTAAATAAATGTTTGAAATTTATAGTGAAACACAAAACGAAAAAGGAATGAAATGGCAAAAAAAAGGAAATACACAATCTCTGTCGCGACAGAGAAACACGCAATTCTCTGTCGCGGCAGGAAACCTTATAGTCCCGAGTGGTGTTACGGCCCGGGACTAGAGGGTTTCCGCCCCCCTCCCCCCGGTGCTCAAACAGCCACGTGGCTGTTATAAGTCGCGGGTCGTAACGAGCCGGGACTAGAAGGGGGCCTATAGTCCCGTTTTCGCAGTCCCGGGCCCAAAACCGGGACTAGAGCCCGTTGTAGCCCGGGACTACAACCCTGTTTTCCACCGGTGATATTTACAATATTCCAAGTTTTATATTTTTCCTTGCACCTATATATCACATAATATGACACCATTTTACATCGTTTGGATTGTTTTTGAATTTCTTATACCCGTTTTAAATTATATGTAATGTTTTTATGTTTTAATTAATTTTTATTTACGAATGTAATATTTGAGTGTAGATAGATATATCTTATTTTTCTGAATTAGAATTATTTAGTTATGATTTTTCAAAGATTAATGTGGTAAAAGGGAAAATAACTACTACCTCCTTTACGGTTTGCAGGGCGCTCTACAAAAATCTCACGGACCTAGGCGTGAATGTATTGGCTGAAAATTAGGCCTATCAGTGAGCGGTTAAGATGCATGCAGTGGTGGAAGACTGTTGCATGCATAGGAAGTTGGGAGAAAAGCTGCCACATTAACCAATAATTAATGCTTATGCGCCTAGGAATGTTGTAGTTTTGAAAAAAAAACAAATTTGACTAGGCGCCCTGCAAACCGTGAAGGAGGGAGTATGCCGAGAGCACCGCCGTCAGCCTAGCTATGAAAGCTATGTCGAGGGAATTGACGCCGGCATAGCTATCCTACACGAAGGATAATTCTACGCTGATGGCTAGCTTCATAGGGTGCCTAGCTCTTGGCCTACGTCGATGGTCTCGGCTTTTGGCCTCCATTATTCCTGTAGTGTAGGTACCGTAGAGCATGGAGATTACAAACTCAAATTTCAAGAATATACCTTGGCAGCAGCATTCGGAGGGTAATCTCCTCCAAGCCTCTTATCGACACATTGCTGCACCTTGTGTTCGCTAAGTCTTGGTGCAGCCTGCATGTCAGTGTGATTAGAGTTTTGTTGTTGCATCTTCTCGAGAAATTACATCCGTGACTTAATTCATACGTACCCACATCACTAGGCTTTGCTGGTCACTGGGTAATGTATGATCAAATAACTTCCGACCTGTTAAAAGTTCCAACACGATCCCGAAGCTGTAGACATCGCTTTTTTTGCTTAATCGCCCGGGAATTGTATACCTAACAGAACCAAAGACTAGATAAGTTGGAGAGGACATATGATTTTTCAAGCTCTCCCGGAAGAATCTGACAGCATTAAACGTTTAGTCGCATACCTGCTAGATCGGCCGGTAAAACATAGAGGACGAGTAGCATATAGGTATCCAGGGTATTCTTCGTCGTCCTCCTCTACTCTGGAGGCACCAAGGCCGCCAATCTTTGCAACGTCGCTGTCAAAGAGAAATATGTTTCTGGACTTGATGCAACTGTGGATAACGCAAGGCTGTGCTTTCTCGTGGAGGAACTCGAGCCCAGTTGCAGCACTTAGAGCAATCTTCACGCGTTGCGCCCATGAAAGAACCAATCCTGGCTCAGCTCGAATAACATTCTTTCTACCTATGATAAAATATCACAAGAATAATAACCTTTATCCTATAGTCTTAGCATTTGATGAATTTGATGATACTTGTTACATTATGACACATGTGATCAGTTTAACGATATTTTATTTCATCACAGAAATCCCAAACTGATATGGAATTCTAAGATATGGTATCGACATTCACAAACATTGTGTAATTGTGTTGTTAGGTCTAGCCAATAATCGACACATCAAACACATCACGACACATACCACACATGCATAGTATGAGTGATGTGAAACACCCTACGGTAAAACTCCACATCAACCACCGTGTCAGGCTCTCTAACATGCATCAAGTCGTCATGGATATTAAATATAAATGCCTTCCTCCATGTCGGCGACAAGACCGACTTGGCGCATCCACAAGAAGTCAACACTCGTAGCACGTGATGAACCGGATCGAACCCGATCTAGAGGTGGAGGGAATATCCCATACTGCCGCCGGCCTCGTAAGGCCATCACCATCTCTAGACCCGGTCGCCGCGTCTTCCACATGACCACGGAGGCCGACACCGTCGAAGGTCCAGGCCGCCGCCCCAAAACCCAAACCCCTATGCCTCCATAGATAGACGTTGCAGCGAGGAGATCGTAGCCAGACCGCCGCCACTTGACTGGCAGTAGGCTAAGCCACATGCAGACACCACCATCTGTTAAGAATATAATACACGCCTATCCTTTTCCACCAGTTCGGACTTTTGGTCTAGATGGCTAGTGCATGCAATTCAATATGGTATCAGAGCACCTTCTCCTCAAGACCTAGCTGCCGCCGCCGCAGAACCTCCACTGCCGCCGCCGCATAGCACCGATAAACCCTACGCCGCCGCCGGGATTCTCCCTGTTGCCGCCGCCAAGACAACCTACAACCTACAACCCTAGACAACCAGATAATAAGCCGCCGCCGCACAAAAACCCTAGACAAACAACTGCCGCCGCCGCAGATCGCTCTGCCGCCACTGCCAAGACAACCTCAAACACCCACATCCGATCTCCACAGACCCTCCAAACCCACCACCAACCAGAGATCCACAAACCAGATCGTTCCAAAAATCCCTAGATTCCACCATCGTCATCACCTCTACCGCGGCAGACAACAGCCTCAATTGTCTGCCGCGACAGGAATTCAGCCTAAAATCCTACCACGGCAGCATGTCTTCGTCAACGTCAAGCTCGGCCTTGGCAGTTGCTCTCGGCAGCCACCCGACTCAGCTCCTGACGCGGGGAAATTATCTCCTATGGCAAGCTCTCATTGTTCCCGCGATTCGTGGGGCCAATGTCATGGGACTCCTTGATGGCTCCGATCGTGCTCCTCCCAAGACTATTGAGTCAGAAGATTCAGAGAAGAATAAGATCCAAGTTGAGAACCCTGCATATGTTGCCTGGATTGCTAGGGATCAGCAGGTGTTGCGTTTCCTCCTGAATTCGCTGTCACCAGAGATTCTGTCACATGTTCTGGGCATGGACACCACTGTTGCAGCTTGAGCCGGCGTCAATGGCATGTTCAAAACGACGTCCTGTACCAAGGCACAACACCTGCGTGAGAAGCTTAATGACACCAAGAAACTCACCATGACCGCTGATCAGTACTTTACCAAGATGAAGGGATTCGCTTCTGAGCTCGCTGCCCTTGGAAAACCCATTGGAGATGATGAACTTCTAGGCTATCTACTCCATGGGCTGGACAAGGGTGAATATAATTCCTTGATCACCTCAGTTCATGGCAAGGAGGACACCACTGTTGATGGATTTTATGAGCAACTTTCTGGATATGATATGCGCAATGGTGTGGAATAAAACGGTGTTTTTGTCTCCTCGGCTCATCTGGCTCGCCGCGGGTATCCACCACCACGTGGTCGTACTCCACCTCGTGGCCGTACCCCTCCTCGCCGTGGATACTCACCACCTTCCCGTTGGCGCAGCCCCGATGAGCGCCGTGATGATCGCTACCGTAGAGATGATGACCGTGGTTGGCGCCGTGATGAGCGCCACGATGATGACCGCAGCTGGCGTCGTGATGAGCGTCGTGATGATGATCGCCGTGGAGATCGACGTGATGATCGCCGTGATAGGCGCAATGATGGTGGTGGACGGCGCCCAGACCGTACGCCCACCAAATATGTTGATACTGACTGCCAGATCTGCAAGAAGCATGGACATCCTGCTAGTGAGTGCTGGTGGCGCTATTCTGATGACAAGAAAAAGAGAGATGATGTAGAGAAGGGGGCTTATCTTGCAGCTAACCCTTATGGTGTTGACACAAACTGGTATGCTGATTCTGGTGCCACTAATCATGTTGCTAGTGAGATGAGCAAGCTTCTTATCACCAACAAGTACCATGGGCAAGACAAGGTCCACACTGCTGAAGGCACATGTATGTACATCAGTCATATTGGTGATTCAATATTGCGTACCCCTCATGGTTCCTTTGATCTTAAGAATATTCTTCTTGTTCCAGAAGCAACTAAAAATCTTTTATCTATTCATCGATTTACCCTTGATAACCATGTCTTTATTGAGTTTCATCCTTTCTTCTTTTTAATCAAGGACCAAGCAACTCGAAGAATCCTGTTTAGTCCCTTGCCATGGTGGTCTCTATCCCTTGGTGCCTATGTTTCATGAGACCTCCAAGCACGCTTTCTTCTCAATAAAGCCATCATCATCTACATGGCATGGACGTTTAGGACATCCTTCTTCATTTGTGGTTTAGCAAGTTCTTAGGAGAAATAAAATAGCTTACACCCTAGATAGTACCCCATATGTGTGTGATTCTTGTCAGTTAGCTAAAAGTCATCAGTTGCCATATCATGTGTCATCTAGTGTCTCCAATGCTCCCTTGGAGCAAGTTTTCTCTGATATATGGGGTCCCGCTCCTTTGTCTGTGGGCAAACATGCATATTATGTAAGCTTTATCGATGATTTCAATAAATTCACTTGGATATATTTGTTTAAGAAGCGTTCTGATGTTAAGCCTTTCTTAATTATCAGCAATATGTTGAGCGCAAGTTTGATAGAAAAATTATTACTATGCAAACTGATTGGGGAGGTGAGTATGAGAAATTAAATGGTTTCTTTCAGAAGGTTGGCATAACTCATCATGTTTCATGTCCTCATGCCCATCAACAAAACGGTTCTGCTAAGAGAAAACACCGTCACATAGTTGAAGTGGGTCTTGCATTACTCGTCAATGCTTCCATGCCTTTAAAATATTGGGATGAAACCTTTATTACTGCCACCTTCCTCATAAACTTGCTTCCTACCAAAGTCTTAGATTTTAACACTCCTACAGAACGTCTTCTTCATATCACACCAAATTATGATGCTCTTAGAACTTTTGGTTGTGCTTGCTGGCCTAACCTTCGTCCTTACAACAAGCGCAAGCTTGCCTTTAGATCCAAACAGTGTGTCTTTCTTGGCTATAGTCCTATGCACAAGGGTGTAAAATGTCTTGATATTTCCACTGGCAGAATCTATATATCACGTGATGTTGTCTTTGATGAGAATGTATTTCCTTTTGCCTCTCTTCATCCCAATGTCGGTGCACTTCTCAAACAACAGATTCTGCTTCTTCCAAATTCTAATGAGGGTGTACAACATATTGATCATCATGTGCCTATTATTGATGCTCAACAGGTTATAGAGGAGACAGAAGAAAATTGCAACTCAAACAATCACTCAACGCGTCCAGAAGTTGTTTTTGAGTCTCCTGCAGAAAACGACGCCTCGGGCACAGAATACCATGTTGATGCTCACCAACATTCCCTCTGTCGAGCGGATCCCGAGGCGGGTCGGGCAGACCCCGATGCAGCTGCTCCTGTTCTTCGCGTTTATTCGCGGCGCAGAGCACGGTCTTCCTCGCGTGGTCCTGCGCCAGGACGTGGAGCGCACGCGCACTCGACCACTGGTGGATCTCCACCTGGCACCCCGACGCAGGCGACGCGGTCTCCTTCCTCGGCTTCTGATGCAGCGCGTGGAGGGCACACGCCAGGACCTTCTGCGGCTGGTGGTGATGGGGGCGAAGATGTGTCTTCAGAAAATGGAAACAATGATGTTGATGATGATTCAAATTCAGAAAATTCTGATTCACCACTACCATCTCCGCAGCCAGATCCGCAGCAAGATATTGAAGCACCGTCATCTCCACAGCATGATGTTGGAGTTCGTACACGACTTCAAAAAGGTATACGTCATCCAAAGAAGTATACTGATGGTACTGTTAGATATGGTATGTTTTCATCTACAGGTGAACCAAGTACACTAGTAGAGGCTCAAAATGATTCTAATTGGCAACAAGCAATGCAAGAAGAGTATGATGCATTACTTGAAAACAAGACATGGCATCTTGTTCCACCTAGCAGCAGTAAAAATCTGATTGATTGCAAGTGGGTATACCGTGTAAAGAAGAAAGCAGATGGCTCTATCGACAGATACAAGACAAGACTTGTTGCAAAAGGCTTTAAGCAGAGGTATGGCATTGATTATGAGGACACCTTTAGACCTATGGTTAAAATTGCTACTATTAGAATTGTCTTGTTTGTGTCTATTTCTCGTGGATGGAGCTTACAACAGCTAGATGTCAAGAACGCGTTCTTATATGGTGTTCTGGAGGAGGAGGTATACATGAAACAACCCCCAGGTTTTGAAAATCCTCACGCTCCGCATTATATTTGCAAACTTGACAAGGCTCTTTATGGACTTAAACAAGCACCTCGAGCATGGTACTCAAGATTGAGTTCGAAGTTGAGTGACCTTGGATTTATTCCTTCCAAGGCTGACACTTCTTTGTTTCTCTATAATAAGTCAGGTATCATTATTTATGTGCTGATCTATGTTGATGATATTATAGTAACAAGCTCCTCTGATGATGCCATTGATATTCTTCTTCAAGATCTTAATAAGAATTTTGCTATTAAAGATCTTGGTGATTTGCATTTTCTTGGTATTGAAGTCAAGAAGGTGTCGAATGGATTGATCTTGACACAGGAAAAATATGCCTTGGATTTACTTGCAAAGGTTGGCATGCGTGATTGTAAAGCAGCCCCCACGCCATTATCCTCTACCGGACCGTTGTCTCTCACTGATGGTACACCTCTGGGTTCTGATGACAGTACTCAGTATCGCAGCATTGTTGGAGGGTTACAGTACTCGACTCTTACACGTCCAGACTTATCTTATTCTGTAAATAAAGTCTGTCAGTTTCTCCATGCTCCTACTATAGAACATTGGTCAGTTGTAAAGCGTATTCTCCGGTATATACAGGATACTTCTAAGGTTGGAATTACCTTTATCAAATCATCATCTACACTCAGTGCCTTCTCTGATGCAGACTGGGCAGGTTCTATTGATGATAGGCGATCTACTGGTGGATTTGCTATATTTGTTGGCTCAAACTTGGTTTCTTGGAGTGCCAGAAAACAAGCCACGGTGTCCAGGTCCAGTACAGAAGCTGAATATAAAGCCTTGGCAAATGCTACAACAGGGTTGAAGCTCTTCTTGGTGAAATTGGTGTTAAATTAAAAGAAAAGCCATGTCTTTGGTGTGACAATCTGGGTGCTACCTATTTGTCTGCCAATCCAGTGTTTCATGCTCGTACCAAGCACATTGAGATAGATTTTCACTTTGTTAGAGAGAGAGTAGCCAACAATCTCCCGGACATTAGATTTATCTTAACCAAAGATCAAGTTGCAGATGGTTTTACAAAGGCACTTCCTGTAAAACAGCTAGATGAATTTAAGCGTAATCTAAACCTTTCAAAAGGTTTAGATTAAGGGGGAGTGTTAAATGTAATAGTTTGTGTAACGTGTTAGACACGAACACCTTGACCGTGTCAAGTCAGACACGAGTCCGTCCTTGTAAAGACTCGGCCTTGTGCCACCCTTATAATCAACACGTAACCCAGCGTGGACGCTAACGCTGTTCAGATCCTCGTCATTGTATTTGACATGTTAAATGTAATAGTTTGTGTAACGTGTTAGACACGAACACCTTGACCGTGTCAAGTCAGACACGAGTCCGTCCTTGTAAAGACTCGGCC
This sequence comes from Avena insularis, assembly GCA_023614405.1. Lineage (NCBI taxonomy): Eukaryota > Viridiplantae > Streptophyta > Magnoliopsida > Poales > Poaceae > Avena > Avena insularis. The sequence goes on along the minus strand of CM042691.1, from coordinate 373,974,238 downwards.
TTGTGCCACCCTTATAATCAACATGTAACCCAGCGTGGACGCTAGCGCTGTTCAGATCCTCGTCATTGTATTTGACATGGTATCAGAGCCAAGAGGTCTCAAGTTCAAGACCCTGATCATGAAGTTTATAAAAAAAGATTCCGCGACCTGCACCGAACCCACGCTAAGGACTAAAATAGCATAGACGTGAGGGGGAGTGTTAAGAATATAATACACGCCTAGCCCTTTCCATCAGTTCGGACTTTTGGTCTAGATGGCTAGTGCATGCAATTCAATACCATCCTGCCACAAGCCACTATAGATCGACCTCCATAAGCCATCGTCCCGAAGAACTTGGTTGTCGCCTCGACACCACCGCCATGGCCACCTCTGGCTGCCACACCTCACGTAGTAGCACGACCGACACTGAAAGATCCTAGGGACATCGCCCAGGCGTCCGTGTTCCGCCATACACGGCCAGTATCCATGGCAGCCACCGAGTTCTGGTTGGAGATCCCCCCGTCGCGATAATGGATAGGGAGACGAGGACCCGCCGGCTGTAAGGCAGAGCTTTGCCTGCCGGCTTCCTCCGGCTGCGGTGAGGAGTTGGAGTTGAGGAGGAGCGGAGGTGGCGGCTAGGGTTTCACTCGAGCCGTCCCCAAGAGCCGGCCCCCTATTTCGGTGACACCATACAAAAAATCCTAGAGATGAATAGTAGAAGTGTTGGAAAGATCAGATTTCACATTCGAGTGAAAAGCAGGAACATGCTGGCTCTATCATGGTGCAGAGGAACAATAGAGACTTAGCACTGTCTCTACCCGACGTGGCCTCTTCCAACTTCCTTGGAGCACCAGGGCCGTGATGGCTTGCAGATCTTTATGTGATCTTAGGTCTAGGTATAATCCTCTCTTTCTTTCCTTCGTTCTTATTCTCTCAAAGTAAGTACACCTTCTAGTTATTTAAGTTTTTTTTGTTTCTAAGTCGGAAGTATTTTGAAAACATGACCATATCTTGTGACATAGTACAAGAGGGGCCTATTGATAGGTGCGTGGGGGAGAAACTGTGAGCTTCTCCTTAGGAGAGGTTTTAGCCATTTCTTCAGGAGTTTAATTTCTAAAGTTACTAGGAAAGGGCATGTTGCTGTTAATCTTAATGGGGTGGAAGGAAACTCTTTTCTTACAGGAAGAGGCCTTAGGCAAGGTGACCCCTTGTCCTCACTTCTCTTTGACTTTGTGGTGGATTTCTTTATGAGAATGCTTAACAAAGCATCCCTCCAAGGACTGATAAAAGGACTTTGCCCACAGTTTGTCCCAAATGGGGTGATCAGCCTGCAATATGCAGATGACACCATTCTTTTTGTTGATAACAATCTAGAAAAAGCTAAGAACTTGAAATGGGTTATGGCCTGTTTTGAGAATGTTTCTGGTATGAAGATTAACTATGGTATTCAGTAGGTAGGCCTTTCTTTACTTTACTCTTTTGTATTTGAACTACTAGCTTGTTTTTCTTCTATTTATAATAAAGTTGGGCTGTGGGGCTTTTGCCTCACAGTAAAGTTTCAAAAAAAAAGATTAACTATGGTAAGAGTGAGTTGGTTCCCATTAACCTGAACAATGAGGAAACCTCTGATTTTCAATAGGTTCTTGGGTGTGTAGTTGGTTCTTTCCCCATCAAATATTTAGGCATATCTTTGCATCATGACAAACTTAGAAAGGAGGATCTCTAGCTAATCATTGATAAAATCCTGAAAAGAATATCTGTTGGAGGGGAAAACTCTTGTCTCATGTTGCAAGGGTGCTGCTGATTATAACCTGTCTGGCTAGTATCTCTGTTTACCTCCTTTCCTTATTTAAATTCCCCAAATGGGACTTGCGGCTTATTAACTCTCAGATGTCATACTTCATGTGGAATGATTCCAAGGAAGAAAGGAAGCTTCACCTAGCAAATTGGCATATGGTGTGTCTTCCAAAAGTTCAAGGGGGTCTAGGCATCCGCTCTCTTAGGGATGTACACATTTGTTTACCAGCTTCCTGGCTTAAGAGATACATTCATGGGGAAGGGAAACTCTGGAGAACTGTGATAGATAATAAATATCATCCCATCCAACCAAACATTTTTGCTTGTAAAGACCTGGGATCATCCAGATTTTGGAAAGGTTTCCTTTGGGCTACTAGAGCAGTTATGTTTGGTTATAGATGGGTAGTCGGAGATGGTTCCCAAATAAAATTTTGGGAAGATATCTGGTTTGGAACCTCTCCCTTATCTGTCCAATTTTGGGATTTGTACTGTATCTGTAATGAGCAACTTGCTACTATTTCTGAAGTTTGGGATGGGGAGACTGTTAAACTTTCCTTTAGGAGAAATTCCAGTCCCCTACTGATGGAACAATGGTATGAGCTTGAATAGATTTGTCTGAACATCTGTTTTTCGGATGATTGTGATTCACTCATCTTGGAACACATGCCAATGGGGTTTACTCTGCTAACTCTCTTTACAAAATTATTAGCTTCAGAGGAGTAGTGCCCATCTATATCCCATCTATTTGGGATTTGGTGCTTCCACCTACAGTTCATGTTTTTCTATGGTTATTTGCTCATAACAAACTCATGACAAGAGATAACCTGCAGAAAAGATGCCTAGGTAAACCTTTAGATTGTGTGTTCTGTAATGAAAATGAATCAACAAATCATCTGTTTTTCGAGTGTGTTGTAGCAAGGGAAGCACCAACTTCTTTGGATGTTCTTTAGGCTCCTGTTTTGAATCCATAGCCAAATTTTGGGTTGCTAATAAAAAGCATTCGGGGCTGAACATTGTCTGCTCTCTGATTATTTGGAGTATCTGGAAATCGAGGAATGCTCTTATATTTGACAACCAAACTTGGCTATGTATCAAACAGGTCTAGTGGCTCATCTTGAAAACAATCAAGAAATGGAGGCCACTGTACAAGGAACACATGCTAGAGAGGATGGACCAGTTATCCAGCCAAATCATTCTCCTTCTCCGAGCTTCAAGACCCCTCACGTGGAAATGACATCTGGTGCCATCTCTATGGCCTCCCTGGTGGAGTCCTTACACACTTCAGTTGCCCCGGGCCTTCTCAGGTGCTATTTGGTTGTGCTTATTTATGGCTTTTCGCTTTTGGCTTATAAGCCACAAAAGCACCTAAATAGGTACTTTTCATTTTGGCGTTCGGCTTATACCATTATACTACTATGTCTAGTTAAAAGCCAAAAGCACCTATTTATGTGCTTTTGTGACTTATAAGACAAACTCCAAAAGCTAGATTTAAGCCCAACCAAACAGGCCCTCACACCTTCAAGCCTCGACAGGGCACCGGTTTCCTCACCTCTCACGCCATTCTGGTGTGGTGCATGGTCAAAACCCTAGGGTCTGCAGCCTACAGAGGAGATGAAGGATAAGCTCAGGGAAATCTGCAGAAAATATAGAGCATGTTGATCTTCACCTGCTGTTTTCTGCTTGATAGAAGTAGTGTTCTCCAGTCCGATTTCGGCTTTTATGGCTTAGTATCAGGCCTGTACTTTTTTGGGCTTTTAGCTCCCTTGTTTGTGTTCTTTCGGATTAGTTGTCCTGTAAACTGATGTACAACTCTGGTTTCGTTTCTATGGAATGGGACCAGGGCTCCTCTTTGGGGCCCTTTTGCTTTAGAAAAACTGTGATTCACACTCTTCCAATCATGAGTCCCTCTGCATAATTTATGAGATTATAAACTTATTCATCTCAACCATATCGAAAATATATACTCGCTATTATGAAACTAAATAACTTCATTTTTTATATGTAGACATAGAAGACAATGCAGATTTACGCCTCTAGTTCAACCTTGTCTTTGTTGTGACATTTAGCTGCACTGTATAAGAGAATTATTAAGTAGGAGTGTCTTGTACAGTGCTACTAAAATGTCACAACGGTGGCAAAGGTATCGACATAACAAAGAAATGTATTGTTCATTCTTACTTACAATTTTAACCTTCTTCGCGAAGATATTGTTGTTGAATAGTTGTGTGAGATTGACCTATATTCTATTCTTTTTATGAAATGTAGCTTGACTGTTGGTCATTTATCTCATGATATTTGATTACTAGTCTATGGGGGCGGGGGCACGGCTACCCCGGAGGCCAGACCCTATGGAACCTCCAAACAACAGTAACACACACGAAACTTAGTAATCGACAACTAATAAGCGCCCGGACATCTGGACTTGTTTCCGGACGAGTCAAAAAGCCACTAGACTCATCCGGAAAACAACAGGAGACTTCGGGGGTAGGAGGGCGCCGTTTGCAAGTTTTCACCGTCTTTCTCCCTGGCAACAGGTATCAAGTGCGAGAAAACTGAAAGTAGCAGCTCACCATTTTTTTAGCATTAACCCGGGGGGGGGGGGGGGTAACAAGTCACCGTGAAGGAGTTAAAAAAATTCACCGTGAAGGAGTTAAAAAAACTCACCGTGAAGAATATCGTGTAAGGATCCTTTGGCTGCATACTCGTAAGCAAGAACATGGTTGTATCCTTGAACACAGTATCCAAGAAGCCGGATAACGTTCATATGTTTAAATCTTGCGCCCGCCGGAACCTGCAGCTGAAGAGTGGTAGTTAGAGGGCAAGCATCGCTGTAATGATAAATAAAGAGAAATAACTGAAATGGCGACGCGTTTAAAAAACACTGGAATGGCGACGCGTTCAAAACAAAAACTGGAATGGCGAAAAGGAAAGGCATGCGACCATGACCTCCGAAACGATTTTGTTTGTATGATCAAACTTCTTGATTGCAGATATATGTCCATCTTTCAGCACTCCCAAGAAAACTTTACTCGATGAGCCCTTTCCTATTAGAGCATCATTGCTAAAATTCTTGGTTATTTCCTTGAATTCATCCATGGAAATGATCGGTACCACAGATGGTGGAGTTTTGTCGTTGTTGTTCACAGTAGCAAGGGTAAGAGGGGTAGGCGAAATCACACCCACTGCCTTTCCGATTTTGATTAATCCAGAGTTGATATCTGTATTAGGGGGGAGTTGGGAAATGGTCGGTTCCACTGATGGTAGAGTTTTGTCATTGTTATTCATAGCAGGGGAAGGGGAAATCACATACTCTGCCTTTCCACTTTTATTAAGTCCGGAGTTGGTACCTGCATCAGGGGAAAACTGAAATAAAAATCTAATTTGAGAAACTGCCAATAAACATTTGATTATTAGTTGTGCTATTTAGCACAATGAATATTTATCGACATGACAAATCTGAATGAAATTGTGCTCTATGTGGACCCTATGGAGGTGACTTTAATTTAATCGTGTACGATTTTCACTTCACTGAGTTAATCGTTCTAACTGAATATTTTAATCGTTCTATCTGAGTGAATTTAAACTATAAATGTAGCCATATTTTAAGCAACAACGCAGAGTAAGCAATCTGTCCTCTGCCCAGAGTAGCACACTACCACTGTGTCAGAGTAAACCACTAAAGATCGTGTGGATTTGATAATAAAATGCGAAAAATTTGTAGTAAATAGTGAGTGAAAATTCGCTACAACAGAACTAATGCAAGTTCAATAATTAAATGTTCTCAGTATGTCATAAATATGGAGAGGAAAATTACCATCAACCTCTTACTGATTGACGGTAAATGGTTTGAACCTATCTAAATGCTAGGACGAAATTACAGCCACAAATCTCCAACCAATCGTAAAATGCTCCAAACCCATCGTGAATGGTGAGTAGAAAATTACTAGTACTAAAATTAATCTCTTGTTGATCAATAGTATAATATTCTGAATCAATAGAAACTGAAAGAAAATTGCTATGACCTAGGGTCAAGTGTAAATTGTCCAAGCTTCATTTTAAATTTTCATCCAAAAGTTACTATCATCAATGTATGGTGGTAGATTGGGCTTGCACGAGGGTGGACCAGGTTCTGTCTGATGGTTCTAGTGCAGAATAACTTATTCTGTTCTCAGCCACAAAATAGAGGAACTATTATAATTTCATGACAACTAGTGAGGTATATTTTACACTAACTGAAGGAGGGAGGAAGTATTATGATTTCCATGCTAATAGGAGAGTAACACAAATCATTATTACCTGTAGAAGTTCTGCCCTTGCGCTGATGGAAAGCTTTTCTAACTGTCCTAAGTCTGCCAGCTACTTCAACCATTGGTGGACGCACATTTTCCTCCATTTTCAAGCATTCAGCTGCTAGTTTTGCGATATCGTCAAGCAATTTCATGTTTTTTCTATCATTCGCAATTTCCTCATCAAACATTTTTCTCACATTTTCCCTTTCCTTAGGGTTTCGGTGAAACTTTGAGCTAGGATAATATTCCCATCAACAGCTTTCTTTCGTGTGATGATTTCCAATAAAACAACTCCAAAACTGTATACATCACTCTTTGGAGTTAGGATCCCACTCTGACAGAACAAAGGGTCCACGTAACCTATGCAGCCAATAACAGATCTGGTATACTGATTCTCTTCAGCAGCAAGTAATCTTGATATCCCAAAATCCGATATCTTTGGCCGAAGATTTTCATCCAGTAGAATGTTAGCCGGTTTGATGTCACCATGAAGAACAGGACTATACATTGAATGCATGCATGATAAAACTTCAGCTGACTCAATGGCGATGTCCAAACGCTTGTCCAAAGGGAAGGGGACAGGACCATTAGCATCGCTGCAGTGAAGGATGTTGTAGAGATTGCCATTGCATACAAACTCCATAATAATCATCAGAGCATTTTCCTCCGTGCAGCAACCTAACAGTCTGACAACGTTTTTGTGATTTATCTGGGAATGGACAATCACTTCCTTGGCAAACTCTTCTTTCTTTGTTCCATTTTTGTATCTCTTTACTGCGACTGGACGAAGATCATCTAGTTTTCCTTTGTAAACCTTACCAAACCCCCCTTCTCCCAGCACGGTGTAATATCCATTCGTGATGTCTTCTATCTCTTTTTGAGTAAAAGATCTCAGATTATAGTTGTTGTCCACTCTTTCAAGCACCACATGTCCATTAGCATTAAGGAAATCCGTGACATTGTTCCCTTGGTAATCCATTTGCAAGATCAAATTCGTAAAACAGGGAGAGGTGTGACTTGCCTGCGTCAGTACATAACTAATATCAGCGTGCTTACCTTACACTAATAGTTATGTTAGGGATTTTACCTCTCCAACTAAAGACATCACAAAATTAGTTTATTAGTTTAACTTCGATTGCAAGTATTTTCATTTTACAGAAAGAATGTGAATTGCTCTCCATAACGAAAATGTGAATATCAAGGACGACCTATGTTTTGGATGCATATCCGTAAAATTAGGACATATATAGTAGGAGTGCTCGGATTGATGCAGGAACAAAAAATGTTAGCATTACCAGAAAATACAGCATTTAGAATAGAAATTCTTATGATAGAGAAACAATTTTCCCTTCTTGCTGAGATGGGGCCAACGCATCAGGAATTGGGGGGCAGGGAATCATGTTTTTGATTTCTAATACCACACAGATGTGTGTTGTTAACACCTATTTTGGTGGCATACATGATCTCAACCCGGAAAATCTGAGAAGCTGCCCCTCATAGTCAAAGGCAAGACGCACTCTGAATATCCCGAACTATTTGGTGCAGAACCATGGTGGAAAATAGCGATGGACAACAAAGAAGCATAATCCCATGAACTTAAAAGAGGTTACGATGATGAGTCAAGCAATTGGGTACCTGTTCCTCGGTAGTAGGAGTGGTTCCTAACGCCTGCGATCGAGCTAGCTTGATGATCTGAGAGGCTCTTCACCAGCAATGCAGAAGTATGCCGTACCACTCATTTGGTCAATTTCAGAAGCATCAAAAAGTCAATGGGAAGTAGCACGATTTGGGGGGGGGGGGGGGGGGGGATTTTTTGGGAAGTAGCACATGTGACGATTCCAGCGCCTGGTCGCCCTCACCTCCCCACACGCATATACTCATACAGAGATTAATTTAACTAACTACAAATCTCGACTGCGACAGCGCCTCTTCCTCTCACTCGCCAGTCATATACAACAGGACAATCTCTCTTCTGGAGAACAGCGAGCATTGGAGTAAAAAGCGTCGGATATTTTCTTGTGGGGGAAAAAACAAACGCCTCTGGAACGGGAGAATCTGGAGGGGAAAATGGTGCTGAAACTGAATCGCAGCTTTCAACTTGGGGTTTCAGAACTCGACTATGGAAACTGTAATTCTCCAGACGGGATTTAAGAACTTTTGAAAACGTTTAACTCACGGAAAGATGTCTAAGATCGGAAGGGACGGTCCGCGCCGGAGACGAACCTGGTGGCGGCGCATTGGTTTGGGCGGTGCGCGTACAGCGCAGCCAGGAGTTAAATAGGTTTTGCGCGCGCAGGGCATGCCGTGCCGCGTTGCGTGGTTCGAATCGCCGGCGGTGAGTACATGCCCGCCAGGCTGAGGCAGGCTGGTGGCGGCGCGCTTCGGCCGTGCCGCCGTGGGCATGCCGGCATGGGTCAGGGAGATGCGCAGGCAGGTTTTTTTCCCGAGGAATTTAAGAATCTTGGCATCGACTCGTGAGGCTGTTCACGGTGAGGGTAACTTTGCTCTAACTAATAGTCTAACTCAACATTTTTACCTACCTTCGTTTTTAGGACTTAAGACGCAGACTTCCAAAGCAAAGTTTGATCGAAAGAATTGAATAAAAAAATATTATATTGTATATAATTAGTACCGTTGGATTTGTATTAAAAAAATACTTTTCAGTGATACTATTTTTAGCCAAAACTCTTTATATATTTAGAGTAATTCTTGGTCAAAGAAAAAACACGTAAAACGAGGACGCATTAAGCCCAGAAACGTAGGGAGTATGGTAATGAGGTAACGAGGAAAGAGATAGATAGAGTAACTAGCTATGTTACTGTAACATCACGCATATCAAGACAAAGTGAATCTATAACCTAATTAATATGACATTGCATGTTACTATGACCGGTCTGAGAGTATAGCAAAACAGTCACCTAGATTTGCATAGTTTTCGCCCTCTTCCATTGAATTTTTGGAAAAAAAATGGAAGGGGCTGGGCGTCCCCAAGAAGATCAAAAGGCAAATAGCTCACATAGGACTTTTTTTTTCTAGGAATTGGCTAGAAAGCGATATAGTCGCATGCTTTTGTGACTATGGCTCAGTTTCTGTGGAGCTTCATCGAGGATGCTTTGAGGTCCTCATGGCAATGCCGAGGACCTAGGTGAGTTCCTAGAAACAGAGGCAATTCGGACTGGAGGCAGGTGTCACCTCTTCTGGCTAGTGTTTGCAGCCCTAACCTGGACCATGTGGCTCATTCGTAATAAAATGGTGATTGAGCACGTCTACCCGCAATGGGCATCTGACTCGGTTTTTTATTTTCTTGGCTTTCTTTAGCAGTGGTCCCCGCTTGCTAGGCGAAAGGACCGGGAGCACCTAGATAACACTTTCCAGTCGTTGCATGGGCATTCGGATCTCTTCGCGGTCCTGTCTCCTCCTTAATGGCGGCTGCTTCGTCTCGGGCTCATTGGCAATCTTGCCTTTGTTTTTTTGTTTGTCTTGGGCTATATTGTGCTGAGGCCCCAACGTTGCCACCTTTTTCTTTTATTTTGACGCAGTTAGCGTTGATACTGTTGTATGCCTGAATGATACCTAGATATTGCTTTATTTGTAAAGCGGGGCGAATAGCCTGTTTCGAGAAAGCGATATAGTTGTTGAAATAGTCCACGTATGACGTGTGTGAGCAGCAAAATAGCCACGACCCACACATGGTGATGAAACGGCCGTGTCAATTATTTGTGCTAGTTAACGAGTGTGGAATTAGGTTTAGCGGTCAAGGACCCACTTTCCGATTGCCCAAGCGTGCCCTCTGAGCTTGACGGCGCTCGCCCTAGATCCCTATCCGGCGGCGAAGCTATCCTACTCCGGGCGTCACATTCCTTCTTGGCGGCATCTGTGGTGGGCCAAATCGAACCCTACTCGCATCCCTCCTACGAATTCAGCCCCGAATCTTATCTATTGGCGCCCGATTTGCAGCCCGATTTTGGGCGGCGACAGGAGCCCGATGGAACGAGGTTCGCCGTGAAGTAGATGGAGCCGCCAGAGTCAAATTCGAGGTAATCCATCACTCTCGTGCTGATTTTGCATTCGACTGGAGCTCATTCGCTTGTGAAGGGGAGATGACCCGCCTACCTTCAAATTGTCACTCACATTCTTTCTATCTATAAGGCGAAGCTAGCTGATGGTAGCTTGAGGAACATAGAGCACGATAGATTAGTTAGTTGGAAGGTTGAATTTGCAGAGATCGATCCACAAGACCTAGTGAACTAAGAAGAGAAAGCGGTGAGGAATGTCGTGGAGAAAATAAGGGAGAGTATTCCTTGGGGTCCAGAGCAAGAAGTGGCATTGCTGCGGTTCGAAGAATGGAATGGGGAGTATGTTAGAATGGAGGATGGCGAAGCGCTTGTTGATGACATCGATCTGCAAGACGGCTGGACAAGCAAACGGGCTACATTTTTTGCCGAGCTTAATCAGAGGCTACCCGCGGGAGTAATTAACCGGGAGCTTTCCGAGGCCCCGGGAACCAGGATACCACAATCGCCTTGTCATGTTGGCCGCGTTAGCAGGATATGTGCCATTAAAGTTGGCTATGCAGATTTTAGATGATGATTGGGCTGCAAGTAGACAGATAATACCCATTGTAATAGAAGTGAAAGTGTTAGCTGATGATGCACATGAGGGTTGTAATGGTGCTGCAAATGTGGCTGTTGTTGACTAGAATTCAGTACAACTAGAAGAACGTACTGATTTGGTCATTGTACCACTGGCTGACACTGAGATGGCCATTTTTTTTGGAATTCAAGTAGATGATAAAGACAAGGAGAAGGAGAAGGAGAGGGATGAGGCTGCTGGTTGTTTCAAGACTTATGAAGTGAAGAGAGAGTTTGACACCAAGACTCTATATGGACATATACAAAGAAATTTTATGCAAAGTGCAGAGGCTTTGATGGGGGTGTCAAGCCTTGCAAGTGGTACATTTCTGCTAGACGCCAACCTGATGGAAGTATTGTCATGGTTAATCAAATCCCACATCAACATACTTGTATTACAAGTTCACATAATGTATCAACCATGACATCATAGGCCTGGGTTGCACAAAAGATCGCTTCAATTTTAGCCAAAACACCAAACACTACTGCAAAGAAACTGAAAGTAGACATGGAAAAACAGCATCCTATTAAGCATAATTATACCATAGTGTGGAAGGCAAAACAGAAGGCAAAGAAATAATTATATGTTGATTGGGCAAATACCTTCAGGATGTTGTATAGTTTCAAGACAGAGGTGGAGAAGAGGTCACCTGGCAGTGTTGTGGAGATAGATACCGAGGTTGCACTTGATGGCAAGGTATTTTTCTCCAAAATATTTATGCTTTAAAGCTTGCATCGATGCTTCAAAGCAGGGTGTCGGCCATATTTGAGCATAGACTCATCTTTTTTGACTGGAAAGTGGAATGGTCAATTGGCAACATGCAATGATCTAGATGGACACAACTGGATGTTTCCTGTTGCTATTGGCATGTTTCAATCAGAGACAGAGGCTTTATGGACATGGTTCATGATGTAGTTGAAAAGATGCATTGGGCTAGTGACACCTTTGGCTATACATATAGATGCTTGTAAAGGGCTAGAAAATACAGTCAAGAATGTATTTCCACATGCTGAGCAGAGGGAGTGCTTCATCCATATGTGGATGAATATGATCAAGAAACATAGAGGAGAAGATTTTGGGCGACTATGGCCAGCAGCAAGATCTTACTCTAAATAGACACATGCTTATCACCTTGGAAAGGTTATTGCAGCAGATCCGGAGTTTGAGCATTGGCTGAAATCATACCATTCTCTTTTGTGGTATAGGTCAGGATTTAATACGGCCATCAAGTGTGATCATATCAACAACAATACACTACAAGGAATCTGGCTATATATGACCCTCTATTTTCGTCACAAAATCGTCATAGTAGTCCGTTTATGACGATTCTATGACGATTTTGAGATCGTCGAAAGCTGAGCGTCGCAAATAAACTATAACGACGATTTTGATAAAATCGTCATAACTGTCTATGACGATATTGGATCGTCATGACCTCTATGACGATCCAATATCGTCATAAGCCATGTAGCCACGCCAAGTCAGATACTACGTGTCCGATCCTACGTGGCAAAATTGTGACGAAATGATATCGTTATATTGCAAATTCAGCCCGCTCCAATATGGTTGCATATATGGTCGATCCCATTAATTCGGCCTTTTTATTTTGTGCACCGTAGCCTTTTCGGTTCCAGTTTTTTTGGGCTATAGCCTTTTTAGATCCATTCATTTTCAATATTCAGCCTTTTCTAATATGTCAGATTCAGCCCATTTATTATTTTCAGATCAGTTATTTCATCTAAAAGGGCAAAGCCCATTACCAGTTCATCTCCTTTTTTTCCTATGCTCCTCATTCTTTGGGATTATGGCCTTTCTATGGCTTGGCCACTAAATTTCGATCCAACAATTTCAGAAACAAAATAGACAAACAACCAATTGTATAACAGGTCACATTCAAGACGATAGTAAATATGAGATCAAATATTTCATAGCCATATATACATCACACCCATATACATGTCACAGCGATATACAACTCACAACCATATGTAGGTCACACACACGGCAATAAATATGAACTAGCCTAACAACAGTTTTGGCAGAACATATAATATGCTTAACCAAAATTTGTTCCTCCAGTGTGGTCTTCTTCCTTGGCAATGGCGGGCTGATAAAAAACATCTGCACATTCAAAGAAAACAAATAATTTGATTAACAGGAAAAATAATAAGGTCAACTATTTTTTAGATGAAAACATTGTGAAATCCCACTTGTTCAGAACTATTTTTTTTACCAAGGAAAAAACAAAGACACGGGAAGAACATATGTTCTCTACACAGCATGCCTGCATCTCATTAGTGTACGAAGTAATCACCCAAAATTTCAGTCAAGTAGTTTCACACAAATGATAAGTAGTTTCAGTCAAGTCATTTTACAACACTACAAAGATACAGTTTCTAGGTCTCTCTTCATTTGACAACACTATAAAGAAGAAAACCAAAAAGGACATGATTTGTGTGGAAGAATTTGAAAGTGAGTATTTACTTCTTACTAGCAGCAAGGAGACAACTTTATAAACCTGATGGAATAATTTGTAACAAACTGACAATACAGCCTAACTACTCTAACTAACTAGAAATATAGTCGATGAGACTTGAAAGGGACAAATCTGAGGACAGGGAGACGGGTCATATAAGCTTTTCTCACTCTAGATTTTTTGCTTCCTAGCATTGCTTCAGTTTCTCTAGCTATCAACATACAAATTAAGGAGTACGAGAAAAAATAGAGCAGTGACATTGCAATCCTATTACCTTGATAACCACTGGCGCATGCATCTTACTACATGTACTTGTCGAGGAAGATCTAGCCGAAGAGGATCAGGTGAAGGAGGCCCCTGAGGCGCATGGTGATAAATGAAGATGACAATACCTAGTAAAGCAAAAAAATAAAGGTTATAAGTTAAGACTTTATTAAACAAATAGCACGTCTGAAACAAGTTCTTGCAGATGAAACTATACTAGGACAAACAAACTACATCTAAAACTGATTAGACTTTCAAGCTTGTATCAGGCATACAAGCAAGAGCTAATGTCCAGATGAATTAACAACCCAGTGAGAATGGATGTAAGTAAGGGAATGAAAGTATTCTATATATAATGAAAGTAAGGGAAATCACAAGTTATTGTAAGATATTGCCTTCATGAAAATATTCTACATAGAATGCAAAAAAAATGATGGCAGAAAATATAAACGAAGGGAGATCGCAGTGTACTTCTAGCAAACAAGTAAACAGAACATAGTACATCTATGGTCTTGCAAAATACTAGAATTAGCTTTAATTCTAGGAAGGTTTATAGTGTAAGTGATAAGAATCTGTACTCAAATACAAATCAGAGAGCAAAACTCACAGATTTAGTTAACTGTACTAAAATACAAATCACAGTCAGTTCAACTACTACAACATTTCAACTACAACTTATTCATAGTCAGTTTTCAGCAACCTCACATATTCAGTTAACTGCACTCAAATACAAATCACAGAGCAAACAAGCAAGATTATTGGAGTTAGCAGAATAAGTTTATCTTCTGCAGTGCCGGTGGATTCATCTGCTTGTTCATCTGCGACATGGCCTTGGTGACACCCTCTATGGTTTCCCCATTGCTTGTGTTGATTTCAGGGTCTGTAAATTTTACAAGGCAGCCATTGTCATACAGGGTTCGTGGCCTTTAGCTATAATTAAAAATAAAGCTCCTAGGATATGAACAAAGCCCATTCTGTGTCCCACCCATCAGAATGAGCATATACAAGTATCTATCTAAATGTTTGAAATAAACAAAACAACTGCTCAGAAAAACTACGAAGGAGTAGTGGTAGTACCTGATTCGGCCGGAGTAGAGGAGGATGGTGGTGATGGAGCGCATCCTGAGGGCGTCGAGGGACACGGTGGCATCATGCCTGTGGTATTGCTTGTAGGTTTGGTAGAGGCACTTGACGTCCTAGCCGTGCTCACCGGTGACCATGCTGTGGAAGGCCTTATAGTGCCTGAGGAAGTAGTGGAGGACATTCAACTCGTCGCTCTGCAGGTCGACAGGCGGCCCCAGGAACCGAGAGAGGTAGGACCCCTGGTCTGGACGGCGAGCTCCCGAGAAGATGGATCCGACCGACGCAAGACAGTGGGGTTGCCGGACTAGCCTTGGGAAGCGCAGGCGGGTAGTTTCACTGGGTAGATCGAAGGGCGAGGTGGGGAGACCTGGCGACGGAAAGAGATCCTGGCGACGGAAGGAGATCTGGTATTGGGGGAGGAGAGGCTAGGGTTCGTATATGTTACTAGGGAGGAGAGCAGTTTGGTTTGGGGCGGAGGTGGTACCGAGGGAAGGAGGGACGCTGGTGGCTAGCCGACGGTGTGATCAGTAGAAGCCGGGGAAGGAGGAGATGGGGAGGGTATCGTATCAAGGTGGAGTGGAGGCGGGGCTCATGGGTGGGTGGGAGAGGAGAGGAGGGAGGCGGTGGCGCTCGTGGGTGGGTCTGGCTGTGCGAGGGAGTGAGGATCTGCTGCGAGATGGGCATCGCAGCAGAAGAAGGTGGGCATCAGGGGCGGCGCGAGGGATCTGCTACGAGGTGGTGGCGGCGGTGGAGGGGAGGATAGGCCTAGGGTTTCTGTGATCTATGGATGTGGAGTGAGGTAGGTGGTTGCGCGGGTCTGGGTAGTGGGGACTTGGTGATGCAGCGGGCGGGGTGGGATGTGTGTTTCTTTATTGAGATACTAAGCCGTTGGATGCGCAGTGAACGGTTCAGATCAAACAATAATGGACGATCTGTGGGAGGTGATTTGCTGTGATTTGATTGGTTGTGAAATATTTTCCATTTTCTAAGTGCCAAAAGGAGGGCTTGGGACAGTCATGGCTAGAATAGCGGCATGGTTTGTGATACTGTACCCATATTGTGCACACATATGGATCATGGGATGGCGAACAATGTTGCAGGAGGAAGTTTTCCTTTTCGTCGCACAAAAAAACCATTTTCCATTTTCCAAGCGCAAAAAACGGGCCGTTTTATGAAGCAACCACCAAATGCAAGTTTCAAAATGCTACCATCCCATTTTTCAAAAATAATAGGACACCTTACATGGACAAATGTACCATCCGGGGTATCTCAAATCTTTCTGTCCACCCCTGGCGAAAAAGACAAATTCCTGCCGAATCGGTAGTAAGTGGGTCCAATATGAACTACAGGTACATGATCCGATGCCCATTATTTTTGTAAAAAATGATTTTTAGACTCACAATATGATGTTTCTTCAAAGATCCAATGCAAGTTTAGCGAGACTCAGCCCCGAGCTAAGAATCTTCATGCCCGCCGTTTTGACCATAGATTGAAACGGGCATATAAATTTCAAAAATGGTCCGATCAATGCAAATTCTTCGCGTGGTGTCTTATTATGTGACATAGTTGCAAGGAAAAATACCAAACTTGGTATATTGCAAGTGTCTCGAAAAAACCTTCTCAGAAATGACCTATCATGTTCGAGGTTTCATGGCTTTCGGGCCAAACGACCAATGTTATGACCAGAATCGTGGCAAAGTTTGTGAAACTGTTCCCATATTGTGCACGCATATGTATCGTGGGATGGAGAACAATGTTGCAGGAGGAAGTTTTCCTTTTCGTCGCACGGAAAAACCATTTTCCATTTTCCGAGCGCAAAAAACGGGTCGTTTTGTGAAGCAACCACCAAATTAAAGTTTCAAGATGCTACCATCCCATTTTTCAAAAATAACAGTACACCTTACATGGACAAATGTACCAACCCGGGTATCTCAAACCTTTCTGTCCACCCCTGGTGAAAAAGACAAATTCCTGCCGAATTGGTAGTAAGTGGGTCCGATTTGAACTACAGGTACATGATCCGATGCCCATTATTTTTTGAAAAAATGATTTTTAGACTCACAATATGCTGTTTCTTCAGAGATCCAATGCAAGTTTAGCGAGGCTCTGCCCTGAGCTAAAAATCTTTATACCCGTCGTTTTAACCATAGATTGAAACGGGCATATAAATTTCAAAAACGGTCCGATCAATGCCAATCCTTCGCGTGGTGTCTTATTATGTTACATAGTTGCAAGGAAAAATACCAAACTTGGTATATTGCACGTGTCTCGAAAAAACCTTCTCAGAAATGACCTATGATGTTCGAGGTTTCATGGCTTTCAGGCCAAACGACCAATGTTATGGCTAGAATTGTGGCATAGTTTGTGATACTATTCCCATATTATGCACACATATGTATCTTGGGATGGAGAACAATGTTGTAGGAGGAAGTTTTTCTTTTCGTTGCACGAAAAAACCATTTTCCATTTTCTGAGCGTAAAAAAACGGGCCGTTTTGTGAAGCAACCACCAAATGAAAGTTTCAAGATGCTACCATCCCATTTTTCAAAAATAATAGTACACCTTACATGGACAAATGTACCAACCGGGATATCTCAAACCTTTCTGTCCACCCCTGGCGAAAAAGACAAATTTCCGCCGAATCAGTAGGAAGTGAGTCCGATTTGAACTACAGGTATATGATCCGATGCCTATTATTTTTTGAAAAATGATTTTTAGACTCACAATATGTTGTTTCTTCAGAGATCCAATGCAAGTTTAGCGAGGCTCAGCTCCGAGCTAAGAATCTTTATGCCCGCCGTTTTGACCATAGTTTGAAATGGGCATATAAATTTCAAAAACAGTCCGATCAATGCAAATCCTTCGCGTGGTATCTTATTATATGACATAGTTGCAAGGAAAAATACCAAACTTGGTATATTGCAAGTGTCTCAAAAAAACCTTCTCATAAATAACCTATCATGTCCGAGGTTTCATGGCTTTCGGACCAAACGACCAATGTTATGGCTAGAATCGTGACATAGTTTGTGATAATGTTCCCATATTGTGTACACATATGTATTATGAGATGGATAACAATGTTCCAGGAGGAAGTTTTCCTTTTCGTCGCACGAAAAAACCAATTTCCATTTTCCGAGCACAAAAAACGGGCCGTTTTATGAAGCAACCACCAAATAAAAGTTTCAAAATGCTACCATACCATTTTTCAAAAATAATAGGCCACATTACATGGACAAATATCCCAACCGGGGTATCTCAAACCTTTCCGTCCACCGCTGGCGAAAAAGACAAATTCCTACCTAATCGGTAGGAAGTGGGTCCGATTTGAACTATAGGTACATGACCTGATGTCCATGATTTTTTGTAAAAATGTTTTTTAGACTCACAATATGATGTTTCTTTAGAGATCCAATACAATTTTAGTGAGGCTCAGCCCCTAGCTAAGAACCTTCATGCCCGCCGTTTTGACCATAGTTTGAAACAGGCATATAAATTTCAAAAACAATCTGATCAATTTCTAAATACTCAAAGTATATCTAATTAGCACCTTAAGATGATCTACTGAATTTTATAAAAATTTAGAGAAAAATCAATTATTTTGAACTTCTTATAAAAAAGATAAAAGAAATATAAAAAAAAGATAAGAAAAAAATCCTAACAGATCAGCCGAGTTGGCCTGCACCTAGTCAAGGCTAGCCCAAGAGGACATCGTGGCCCAACCAGTGCAGAAAAGATAAAGAAAAAAATAAAGGAGAAGTGATTAAGAAGAGAAGGTCCGATGAGGCCCAAGCCCAATTGTTCTTTCGCATGTTCATATATCAGAAGACGTGCAGTTCAACATGAGTGAAATGGTGGTCAGATGGTAGGTAGTTTTCGGTAGAGTGGGGAGATCCACGGTTCGAGCGCTGGGAAACTTTTTTGCGCCATTTATTCGCAGCAGTGTTGGCCGCGTGTATCACCTAGCGGGTCCACCTCGCTGTATCAGCGGTCAAACATGGAAGCTGGCACGGGTCCTATCTCACAACGCGGTCGCAGATCCACCTCGTCGAATAAATTTACACTTAGGCAAGCCACATAGACAAAAAGAATTGACACATATGCAAGACACATAGACAAAAGCTGACATATAGACATGACATAAAAAATTAAATCATCGTAACCAATACTTCTACCAGACTGACGATTTTGCATAGTTAAAATATGACGTTATTGAGCCAAATCGTCTTAAAATTTTAAGGTTTTGACCTCTCTGAACGGGTTATGACCATCTATTCTGAAATCGTCGTAGATATATGATGATTTTGTTCACGGTCACAACTAGAAGGTCATAGATTAACACATTTCTTGTAGAATCTGGCAGAAAGTTTTAACAACAAGGTGAAGGATTTGAAAGACTTGCATGTGCATGACATGGTTGACCAAATCAGGATCATGATCATACGGTTGTGAGAATTGAGAAGAAGAATAGGTGATGTTCCGCAAGGGTATAAGCTTCTAGCAGTGGTACAACAAGTGGTTAACAGGAACAGAAATCTTACACATTTGGGAGTTGAGAAGTATTCATTTTGGGGCGCTGAAGTGAGAGATACCAAGACTGGGAGGAGGCATGTGGTTAACACTGAACTACATGAACGCACTTGCCTCAAGTGGCAACACGCTGGAAAACCATGTGAGCATTCCATACTCTTCTTGGCTTCAAAGCCGAAGGTAAACATGCACCCTTATTTGCATGAATATTATTTAGTAGCAAGGTTCAAGGCTGTGTATGCAACTCTAATACCCCCACTTACAGATCAGTCTTAGTGGCCTGGAGTGGATTTTGAATTTTCTATTTGTCCCCCCTTGCCAAAATAAAGGTTGGTGATACGTCGTAAACATATCTATAATTTTTGATGCTCCATGCTTGTTTTATATTATTTGTCTTATGTTTTGTCTATACTTTGAGGTATTTTTATACATTTTCTGGGACTAACCTATAGGGGTTCGTAACATTGAAAACAAAAAAATTCTATCGTATGAACACACACGATACAAAAAAATTCTGGGACTAACCTGTAGATCTATCTACTAGATTATAGCAACGAGTCGATAGAGTACTAACCCTCGAAGATCTAAAGCGGTTAACGAGAGCAGATTCTCGTGGATGATGTAGTCATTCACTTGACGATATCAAGATCGCGTAGACGATCTGTAACACCCCTGGTCACTCCGGACCGATGGTTGTCACTTTTGGCAACTCAATAGGATCTCTACACTAACCCCACAGACCAACACTAGTCTTTTCTGCACACTTTGTCCTCACTCGTGCGGACCCGGTGCCCACTTCCCGGTCTGTCACCCATCCTAGAATTTATCTAGGCCAAGCACGCTTAACCTTAGAGTTCTTTTCTAATGATCTTCCGGAAAATAAGTTGCAACTTGTTGGTATGGGTTTCCTATCAATCCTATTGAGCCATGCGCCAGGGTCTCACATACACCCACCCTTATAAGATCGACGTCCTCGTCGATCAACCACAAGCCAGGAACATCCCTCTTGGCACACGTCTGTGCGTCCAGTGCCGGCACATTGCCATGTCGTGTCCACTCCGGGCCACACGCACCATGCTACACATGTCCGCCACTGACCCGCACACGCCCATGTAACCGCGAGGGTCGGCTCTGATACCACTTGTAACACCCCTGGTCACTCTGGGCCGACGGCTGTCACTTCTGGCAGCTCAATAGGATCTCTACACTAACTCCACAGACGAACACTAGTCTTTTCTATGCACTTTGTGCTCACTCGTGCACACCCGGTACCCACTTCCCGGTAGGTCACCCATCCTAGAATTGCTCTAGGCCAAGCACGCTTAACCTTAGAGTTCTTTTCGAATGAGCTTCTGGAAAAGAAGTTGCAACTTGTTGGTATGAGTTTCCTATCAATCCTATTGAGCCATGCGCCGGGGTCATACACGATCCTTCCGGCGCCACGTTCCGGCAGCGCTCCCGCAGTCGGTCACACGCACGGTACTCGATGAAGACCTTCCTCTCCCTTGTTTCAGCAGGCAGCGGAGGTTATAGCTCTCTCCTCGCAATTCCGACAGCACGGCGGTGGGATGTCGGAAGTAGAGGGGAGATCCCGCAGGGCTTCGCCTAAGCCGGAGCGAGTATGGTGGAGTAGAAGAGGGCCTCGGCGATCTAGGTTTTAGATGCCGAGGGAAGAGGGCAGCCGGCGGATAGGGTTTAGGCTAGACGACAGCGGCGGGTTAGAGGGGATCTAGGGCGCCGACGTCTTGGAGGGCAGCGGTGGCCTAGGGATTGGGTCTCGGGCGCCTAGGGCAAGAGGGATTTGACTTTTTCAAACTGCCTTTTTGAATTTCAAATTAGAGTTTGATTTCTCTCTTCCAAGTGTCTAGCCAAGTGACCTAGGACATGATGCAACCATTTTACTTTGTCATGATACATCCATGTACCCTTCCCCTTCCGGTTCGGTGGACCTTCTAGACCCTTCTAGAACATTCCGATGAAAACACTGGAACCATTCCCGAACTCCGGAATTGGACTTTCCTTATATGAATCTTATTCTCTAGACCATTCTGGATCTCCTCGTGATATCCCGGATCTCATCCGAGACTCCGAACAACATTTGGTCTTCTTACTCACATTCCATATCTACTAAACAACATCAAATCCTTAAGTGTGCCTCCCTACGGTTCGTGAATTATGCAGACATGACCGAGACTCTTCTCTGATCAATAACCAATAGAGGAATCTGGAAATTCATATTTCTCCCACATATTTCTATGATTACTTCGTGATCGAATGAACCATTTACATACGATACCAATTTTCCTTTGTCTCGCAATACTTTACTTATCCGAGGTTTGATCGTCGGTATCTCTGCATACCTAGTTTAACCTTGTTACCGATAAGTACTCTTTACTCGTCCTGTGATATGTGATCCCTTGTGAGCCGATCACGTGCTTGTAAGCCAATTGGATGACATTCCACCGAGAGGGCCCAGAGTATATCTATCTGTCATATGGATGGACAAATCCCACTCTTGATCCATGTGCCTCAACACATACTTTTCGAACACTCAATGTCACCTTTATAACCATGATACGTCAGAAACGTATCTATAATTTTTTATGTTCCAAGCTTGTTTAGTATCTAATTTGCTTTTCTTTGTCCACACTTTGAGGTGCTTTTTATATGTTTTCTGGTACTAACCTATTAACAAGTTGCCACAGTGCCAGTTGCCTGTTTCTGTTGTTTTTGGTTCTAGAAAAGCTAGTAAGGAAATATTCTCGGAATTGGACAGGACAAAAGCCCAAGTCAATATTTCACCAAGGAGAACACGGAGTCCAGAGGAGAGACGGAGGGGCGCCATAGGGCGGCCGCACCCCCCTAGGCACGGGCCCACCCTGGGCCATGCCTGGGCAGGGTGTGGGCCCCCTGGCCGCCCTCCTGCCTTGCCTCTTCGCCTATAAGAAGCCCCCGATGCCTAAACCCTAAGCAACCCGATCAATATTCTACGAAACCGTCTATAGCCACCGCCACCATCGTCCCTAGATCAGGGGATCTGAAGCTCTTCCCGGCACCCTGCCGGAGGGGAGATCATCTCGGAGGCCTTCTTATTCATCATGCCAGCCTCCGGTATGAAGCGTGAGTAGTTCCACCTTGGACTACGGGTCCATGTAGTAGCTAGATGGTTGTGTCTCCTCCTTTGTGCTTTCATGTATAGATCTTGTGATCTCCGTTCATGATCAAGATCTCATCTATTTGTAATTTGTGTTTGTGGGGATCCGATGGATATTGAGATTACTATGTCAGATTGATTAATGGTTTTATCTTATTGATTCTATCATGTCTGTGTTGTTTGTGATCTTGCATGCTCTCCGTTGTTAGTAGCTATCTTGGCCAAGTAGTTGCTAGTGACTCCAAGAGGGGGTATTTATGCTCGATAGTGGGTTCATGCATCTATTTAATCTAAGGGAAATGACATAAATCTATAAGGTTGTAGATGTGTTGTTGCCACTAGGGAGAAAACAACGGTCTCTTGTTCATGGAACAAGTGTATTGTTTACCTTACACACTTTGCTTAAAGTAGTTGTCTGTTGCTTGCAACTTAATACTGGAGGGGGTTCGGATGATAACCCAAAGGTGGACTTCTAGTCATAGATGCAGTTGGATGGCGGTCTATGTATCTTGTTGTATTGTCCAATCGAATCTCATAGGATCTTTATGTCTAGTACTGCATTGTTATACCTTGCTCAGTCCTGTCAATTGCCCTGCTGTAATTTGTTTAACATGCATGTCGTGTTTGTTTATCTAAGGAGAGCACCTCTAGTGAACTATGGACCTCGGTCCAATATTTACCATTGATACATCTTCCATTGTTACTGTTTACTTGCTGCAAACCATCATCACCTTCCACACCACAGAGTTAATCCTTTGTTACAGCAACCGGTGAGATTGACAACCTCACTGTTAGTTGGGGCAAAGTCTTGAGTTTGTGTTGTGCAGGTTTCCATGTTGCTTGCAACACCTTTGGGACATTTCCTTCCTCCTACTGGTTCGATAACCTCGGTTTCTTACTGAGGGAAGACTTGCTGCTGTGCTTCATCATACCTTGCTCTTGGGGTTTCCCGACGAAGCGCTCCACGTTGATGCAGCGCCAGCAAGATTTTCTGGCGCCGTTGCCGGGAAGGCTAAGGATGTCTTCACAAGGGGAGTCCTCCATAACCTTTCTCTTTACTTTGTTTTTGGTTTGCTTAGTTTCTTTTGCTTGGTTTTGTTTACCTCTTTTTTTTCAAAAACTTCAAAAAAATTAGTTTAGTTTGGTTTGCTTTGTTTTATCAAAAACACAAAAAAATTAGTTCCTGCTCTAGTTTCCACATTGCTCTATATCACCATGTTGTTCCCCAAGTTCACCCTGAAGGACCTTTCGATAGGTAGTGGATCTATAATTGGGAAAGAATATATTAAAGAATTCTTTAATCATGTTAGCAAGCATGAGGATATTGAGGATAGATCTATAGCAGAACTTGCTCCTAATTATGAAATTGCTGCAGCTTCTTTAGTTCATATGTTGGAGGCTAGGTTTGTTAGCCTTAACCCCATGATGCAAATTAAGATATCCATACCCTTTAAGCTTGTTGGGATGCATGAAGTCTTTGAAAATAATTTTGATTGGATTGTTCCTGAAAATCCTTTTGACGAAACTAGTGAACCAAAGAGAGATGAGAAGGGATCCTCCAAAACTCATTTGGATGAGATACCCTTCATAGTTGAAGACTTTGCAAGTATTGATGTTAATGCTTCTTCATTTGAAAATACTTGATTTCTTGCTTCTTGTGCCTAACTTAAAGGCGTTAAAGAAAAGTACTTGTTCGGAGATAACCCAAGAGTTTTATTCAGTCTTGGAAGTTATTACTTCAGTAATGACATCTCCTTATCCTTTTTGTTTGCTTTTTGTGCCAAGAATGACCTCTAATGAGAGGGAAGTAAGATTTGGGGAGTTGCTGTCCCGAAACAGATTTCTGTGCTCCACCATAAAACTTCGTGAGGAGTCTCTGTAAGTCGGATTGAGCTGAAAATTTACGAATTAATCCCCCAGTATGTTATCTAACTTTCGTTAGTTCAACACTTTTTTATTTGAGCAACAAAAGATCTTCGAAAAAATTGGTTTCTACATGCTGGACTGTTTTGACAGATTTATGCCATTATTTGCATTTGCTTCTTATTGATTTTTCTTTTTGGGTTCTTTTTGGAAATTGAGCTTATTGAAGGAGTTGCTACAGTAGCTTGTGTTTTTAGTGAAAGTTTTGTTGTTCCAAAGCTAAGCCTAAAGGGTCTATTATGTTTTGGATACACTAATGTTTCTAATGAAGATTGTGTGAAGTTTTGTATGGAGGAAAAAAATTAGGTGTAGAGAAAGAATGATGTAATGAGATGAAGAATGGAAAAAAGATCAAGCTTGGGGATGCCACCTCCGGTGTCACCCCAAGAAAGATCCATGAGTTACAAGCGTCAAAACTTGGGGATGCCCAAGGCATCCCCTTCTTCATCAATAAAAAGCTCAGGTCTTTCTAGACACTTCGTTTTTATTGTTTCATGCACTGTTGTGTTGTTCTTGGAGCGTCTTAGTTTTCGTTTGCTTTGCTTAGTTTGTTTAGTTTGCTTGAATAAAGTAGTTGGGACCCCCTTTCTCGCTATGTTGTTTCAAATAAGTCGATTGGTGTTGGAAAGGAGTAGAAAGTTCTTGCTTGAAAAGTGCAAGAGGAGCTTGCTTTGACTATGACTTAGACTTTATCTTGTCATGCTAGGTGTTGTTTTGACCTTATGCTTAGTGATTATTGTTGTAGCATGGCTTGTTCCAAACAACTGGGATTGCTTAGTGTGCCTTAAAGGAATCATGCGTTGTTTTAGCATACAAAAGCATAGTATTGTGGTTTTCTCCTTTGATGCTTTGTTTGGGTTTACTTAGCACATGCTCACACCATGTTATGACTATGAACAAGTCACCATAGCCTCTATGATCATTTAGTCCTTGACTTGTAGTGCCACTCTATGCTTTGATTAGTAATGTGTTGTCGCTCTGCATGATTATGACCATTATTGCTCTCTTAGTTGGTCGCTCCTAGTCTTTTGCTAGCCTCCACTTGTATGAGTAAGCTCTACCCATGCTACCAACTCCCAAGAAACCAAGTTATTCCAAAATATACACTATAAATTCCTATGCATGGTGTGTTACACCATTCCAAGTATATTCTTGTTTTCAGCTATCTTCCAATTAAAAAGTATTTTGTTATGTGAAAACTTAGTAATTAAAGCCCTCACGAACTTGATGGCACACTTTATATTTCTTGCCCCTAATAAACTTGAACCATTGTGTCATGTATGTTGTATATGCTTGCACTTATACGTTGGAATTAGTAGGACCATGTTGTCATGGGGAACGTTTTCAACATTGCACTTGTACTTTGTACACAGTTGATATCATGCTCTTTTGTCTATGGATGTCACCGGTGTGAAATAAAAGGGGAGCTTGTAAGTCCATGGAGTTATGTATTTTGTGTTAGAGAAACGCCTGGGCCGCTAGCCTAAGCCATGCCTAATCATGGTGGAAACTTGCAGCATCACCATAATGAGCAATTTGTGAAGCATCCTCAATAAAAACCTATGCAAATAGGAAATAAAAAGATCGCTAAGATGCTCATTGTCTGCCTGCCTTGTCATTTTGGTTATGGGATAGCTCATGTACCATGTGCAAGGGGTGCCCCGTTGGTGGTTCTCTATGATACACATGTACTTACTATGACAAGAACTTACAGGTGACTAAAGTTGAGTAGCATGAGGAGCGACCCTCGTATTCAAGGGACATGAGATTGCCAACTTATACTTTGTCAAGCATATACTCAATAGTTTGTTCACTTTAACCTTAATCACTTCAAGATGCTTATGATAGGGCAATGAGGGCTGAAAGCTAACAAGTACCATAATTTCTGGAAGCTCTTTTTTGAAACTTGAAATCCCTGCTTCCCTTTATAAAGGCCCTTTCTTCCACATTTATATTGAGTCCCCACCTTCTACCTTTAGGCACCAGTTAAGAGAGCATAGTTGCCATTCTTAGTTCTATGTGCATTGTCCCAAAACTTATTGATTGATGTATATTATTGATATTTCTTCTTCTTGTGCTATTTGTATCTAGTCACCCTTATGAACTTTGAAGGTGTCCTATGCATCTATTTGCTACTCCATGAGGGACAAGCTGAATGCCACTATGCCATGTTTTTTGTATGTGAAACAAACAAAAGTTTTTCAATGCATGTTATTCATGATATTTGTTTGTAGCCTTTAATGTTGCATGCATAGTTACTTTGTCTTATTGTTAGAACTCCATATTTCATGCACATGTTTAGAGTTCTTTGATCCCAGCTTTCAATGCTTGTAAATGGTTTGATCTTGGTTTTGATGGTGCATGTCACCTCAAAAATTATTCTTTTTATCACTTACCTACTCGAGGACGAGCAGGAGTTAAGCTTGGGGATGCTTGATACGTCGGAAACATATCTATAATTTTTGATGTTCCATGCTTGTTTAGTATCTACTTTTCTTTGCTTTGTCCACACTTTGAGGTGCTTTTTATACGTTTTCTGGTACTAAACTATTAACAAGTTGTAACAGTGCCAGTTGCCTGTTTTCTGCTGTTTTTGGTTCTAGAAAATCTAGTAAGGAAATATTCTCGAAATTGGACAGGACAAAAGCCCAAGTCAATATTTCACCGAGGAGAACACAGAGTCCAGAGGAGAGACGGAGGGGCGCCATAGGGCGGCCGCACCCCCGGGCGCGGGCCCACCCCGGGCCACGCCTGGGCAGGGTGTCACCCTCCTGCGTCGCTTATTCACCTATAAGAAGCCCCTGATGCCTAAACCCTAAGCAACCCGATCAATATTCCACGAAACCGTCGGTAGCCGCCGCCACCATCGTCCCTAGATCTTCCTCTTAACTTGGTCCATTGAAATACTTACACACTTGAACAACTCGCATAATTCATGGATAAAAAGCAAGTGATCACCAGGATGGACAGTTCCATCCCCAAAATAATAGTTATCCATAACACGATCAACAATTTTTGTAGGTATTTTAAAAGGGACACTTTTAGTATGTGGCTTTAAAATATCACAAGCATCATTAGAATTGCCACATATGGGAGATAAAGTATCATTAGAGCAAATTTTCTTCCCTAAAGCTGGGGAACTAAAAAGATCTCTTTCATAAAAACTAGCTTCCCCAAGCTTAGATGTTTCCATAGCATTAGTAACAATGGTGTTCAAGAAATTCATACTAATAACATTGCTATCAGCATTCAAAGAAAGCTCCATAGATTTTTCAATTTTCTCTCCAAACACTTCATGTCCTAACTCAAGATAAATACTATAAAGTTCTCTAATTTTGTTGTTGTTTTCCATTAAGCCTAACTAGTGAAAACAAGAAACAAAAAGACAAAATTGTAGAATCTAAAGGAAATAATTTTGAGCACTGACACCGGAGGATTGAGTACCCTTTACCTTACCTCCCCGGCAACGGCGCCAGAAAAAGTCTTGATGTCTACGCACTTCTATTCTTGTAGACAGTTGTTGGGCCTCCAAGTGTAGAGGTTTCTAGAACAATAGCAACTTTCCCTTAAGTAGATTACCCAAGGTTTATCGAACTCAGGGAGGAAGTGGTAAAAGGTATTCCCTCTCAAGCAACTCTGCAATCAAGATACAAGAAGTCTCTTGTGTCCCCAACACACACAATACACTTGTCAAGTTTATAGGTGCACTAGTTCGGCGAAGAGATAGTGAAATACAAGTGGTAACAGTTCCAGAAAAGAGTTTCTGACTTGTTGTTGACGTGGGAGAAACTAAAGGCAAACTGAAATAAAGATGGAAGCAAGCAAACATGCAACAGATCTAGATGAAAACGGTGTTTCAATGTTTAGAAACAAGGCCTAGGGATCATACTTTCACTAGTGAACACCCTCAATAAATATATTCTCTTCATGATACTACCCTAAACTACTCTCTGGTTGGACACTCTAATCCATGGTAGGGCTATAACAACACTCCTCAAAGTCCGCCTTTCCCAATCTAGATAACCCCACACTGTCACCTTGAGCGCTAGATGGTTCCAACAAACACCACAATTTCATAGAGACATCCAACTCCAAATATAACTCATAACAAATATATATATATAATCTAGCTTAAGTGCCACACACGGCGTGCACGCTGTCACTTTCACACACGTGGGGAAAATCATAGATCTATCAAAGCACATTGAGTATTTATGTAACCTCTAGCCTAAGTGCCACCATGGCGTGCACGCTGTCACTTTCACACACATGGGGAGAGCAGAGATCTATTGAAGCACTTGAGTAACAGAGTAGATCTACTTGATTACAAAGCTCATGACCACAACAAGATCATGCATAGAGAGAGAGATGAACACATAGATACCGGTAGAGCCCTTAGCCTTGAGGAAGAACTACTCCCTCCTCATCATGGGAATCAGCAATGGTGATGAAGATGGTGGTGGAGATCGATGGAGATGGCTCCGGGGGCACTTCCTCGTCCTAGCAGGGTGCTAGAACAGAGACTTTCTATCCCCCGAATCTCCCCTTCGATGGCGGCGGCGTTGTGGAGGTTTTCGTGGCTTTCTGGTTGATGATTTAGGGTTTCTGAGTCGGGGGCTTCTTATAGGCGAAGGAGGCAAGGTCGGTGGAGGGCCAGGGGGACCACACCCCCTGTGGGCGCGACCAGGGTGGGACCCGCGCCCACCTAGGGTGTGGCCACCCTGGTGTCCTCCTCCGTCCCGTCTTTGATTTTCCGTATCATTCAGGGAAAAATATGAACTTTGGCTTTTGTCCCATCCAATTTCGAGAATATTCATTTTTTAGCTTTCTGAAACCAAAAACAGCAGAAAACAGGCAACTGGCACTGTGGCATCTTGTCAATAGGTTAGTTCCATAAAGTGTATAAAAATACCTCAAAGTGTAGACAAAACATAGCAAAGTGGATACTAAACAAGCATGGAACATATTATAGATACGTTTACGACATATCAAGCATCCCCAAGCTTAACTCCTGCTCATCCTCGAGTAGGTAAGTGATAAAAAGAATAATTTTTGAGGTGACATGCACCATCAAAATCAAGATCAAACCATTTGCAAGCATTGAAAGCTGGGATCAAAGAACTCTAAACATGAGCATGAAAGATGGAGTTCTAACGGTAAGACAAAGTAACTATGCATGCAACATGAAAGGTTACAAACAAATATCATGGATAACAATGCATTGAAATACGTTTGTTTGTTTCACATATAGAAAACATAACATAGTGGTATTCAGCTTGTCCCTCATGGAGTATCAAAACATAAATGCATAGGACACCTTCAAAGTTCATATGGGTGACTAGATACAAATAGTTCAAGAGCAAGCAATATCAACAATATGAATCAATCAATAAGTTTCGGGACAAAGCACATAGAACTAAGAATGACAACTATGCTCTCTTAATTGGTGCCTAAAGATAGAAGGTGAAGAATCAATTTACTGGTGGAAGAAAGGCCCTTCATAAGGGAAGCAGGGATTTCAAGTCTCAAAAAGAGCTTCCAAAAATTATGGTACTTGTAAGCTTCCAGCTCTCATTGCCCCTATCATAAGCATCTTGAAGTGATTAAGGTTAAAGTGGACAAACTATGGAGTATATGCTTGACAAAGTATAAGTTGGCAATCTCATGTCCCTTGAATACGAGAGCCGCTCCTCATGCTACTCAAGTTTAGTTACTTGCAAGTTCTTGTCATAGTAAGTACATGTGTATCATAGAGAACCGCCAACGGGGTACCCCTTGCACATGATACAAGAGCTATCCCATAATCAAAATGACAAGGCAATCAGACAATGAACATCTCAGCAATCTTCCTATTTACCATGGGAAAATTATGCTTTTTTCTCTCTTTCCTATTTTATCATCTTTTTTTTTCTTTTTCTCATTTTTTTAAGAAGAATGCTTCATAGATGTCATTATGGTGATGATGCAAGTTTCCACCATGATTAGGCATGGCTTAGTCTAGCGGCCCAGGCGTTTATTTAACACACATACATAACTCCATGGACTTACAAGCTCCCCTTTCATTTAACACCGACGACATCCATAGACAAAAGAGCATGATATCAACTGTGTACAAAGTACAAGTGTAATGTTGGAAGCGTTCCCAATGACAACACGGTTCTGCTAATTCCAACGTATAAGTGCAAGCATATATAACATAGATGACACAATGGTTCAAGTTTATTAGGGGCAAGAAATATAAAGTGTGCCATCAAGTTCGTGAGAGCTTTAATCAGTTTTCACAAAACAAAATACTTTTTAATTGGAAGAAAGATAAAAACAAGAATATACTAGGCTCATGCTTTATCACATAACCAAATCCACTACACCAAGTCCAATCATCACGTGACATGATGTAGTTTCAAAGGCGAACAATCATCATGTTCATCATATCATTTATATGACTCATGATTTACTTTTTGGTAATCCGTGTTCCGAGACCATGTCTGTACATGCTAGGTTCGTCAAGATTGAACCTTAGTTTCCACATGAGAAAATCTGGCTTGCTCCAGTTGTATACACTCGCAGAATCTAACACACCCGATCATCACGTGGTGCTTCGAAACAACGAGCTTTGGCAACGGTGCCTACTAAGGACGAACACTCTATAACTTGATATTTTGTGAGAGGGATCATCTTATAATGCTACTATCGCAATCTAAGCAATACAAGATGCATAAAAGGATTAACATCACATGCAATTCATAATATGTGATATGATATGGACTTTTCTTTTGCTTCTGATCTCCATCTTCAAGCACGAACATGCTCTCCATCATTACCGGCGTGGAGACAAGGTCAATGGCTCCACTCCATGGTTGTCGTCCACCAGCATCAAATATT
Organism: Avena insularis; assembly: GCA_023614405.1. NCBI lineage: Eukaryota > Viridiplantae > Streptophyta > Magnoliopsida > Poales > Poaceae > Avena > Avena insularis. The sequence continues at coordinate 373,943,232 of CM042691.1, read as the reverse complement.
ACAACTACTTTGAATAATAGACACACAGGTCTTAACAAAATTAAAAGACAACCATAAGGCTCCTGCCGATTGTCGACTTACAATAAGGATCATTGCATACATTACATATAATCACAATCATGGTCATATCACATCACATCACACCCTGCAAAACAAAGTTAGACGCCTCTAATTTTCTTTGCATATTGTCATAGTTTTGGGCTTTCAATAAGTACCATCCTAACTTCCGAACAAGAACCACAATGTTGATGCTTGAACTATCAAGTGCCCATTGTAAATTGAATCTTTACTATGATGGGAGAGACAGACACCCGCAAAGCCACTTATGCAATACAAGTTGCATGTTGAGCGTGGAGCAAGTCTCATGAACGATGTCATGTAATGTTAGCCCGGGACGCTTCATCCCACCTGATAGGGATATGCCAAGTGGGGTATACCCAGCAGGACGTTTCCTACTAGACCATAATACCAGCGAGTGGGCCTGCAGGACGGCGACTAGATCACGACCCAACAAGGAGTCAGGCGACTGGAAGTTGAAGGCCCAGAAGCGTAGCTAGGCCCAGTCGGATTAGGTCAAGCACCCTCCGAGTCCTTATCTAACTCGGTTGTAGATCTGTAAACCCTAGCGAGGTGACTCTATATAAACCTCCCTAGGGTACGCATAGAACAGACGATCCATCATACACCCCTGTGACTCGCCGCCTAGCCGCCGAGCTCGCCCTTTTACTCTCTCATCAATACAATCTAGCAGGAGTAGGTATTTACCCTACGGGGGGCGAACCTGGGTAAATCCCTGTGTCTTTGCCCTCATCTCGCACCGCAGATGGCTGGACGCCCTTGCCCCTTGTTCTACTACTCGCTGCCGATTATAGCATCTGCTGTGGCCATTCCCACGACAGTGGCGCCCACCGTGGGGCCTGGCTGGTCAGGCATGTGTTCTACAGCGAGATCGACCAGATATTGCCGAGCAGCTACGTCCCGGAGGCCCGCCCCGTCACGCACGGCATGATCATGCCAGTTGGCACGATCAACCTCTTCGTTGGCTTCACTGACGTCATTGTTTCGGAGGACTCGGCTCGCATCCGCGAGTCGCCACTTTGCAATCGGCTCTCCGAGAGTCAGGTCCACACCATCCACCGCCTCGCCTTCGAGTACGGTTCGGCCAACAGCAACGTGGCCGAGACCAGCATGGCTGCGGACGACGCGTCCCTCAACGACAACGCCGACTCGGCAACCCCGACGTCAATCGCCGGATCCATCATCGCCGCGTCACCCGCGGGCTCCATCACCTAGGTCTCCAACATGGGGGCCTTCGAGGATCCCTCCATCCTCGGGATCTTTGACTCTGACTCCGGGTCAGAGAACTCCGGCAACCTCCAAGCCGGATCGGGTCACTTTGTTGCCACCTACATGGAGAGTGGCGCGAGCGCCCCGCCAGACCCTTTCTCTACGCCAATCCTGCCGACCGCGACGGTGACGGAGGTCGTGGAACTCCGCCTGCGACTAGAGGAGGCGGTCTGCAAGGAACAAGCCGAGCGCAAAAAATTTCGCCTCGAGCAAGCGACGGCGCAGGAGCTCTCGCTCTACCACCAGCGCCGAATCAGGTTGCGCCCGAACCCCACCGTTCAGGGCCGCGCCCTGAATTTTGACGACCCGGCCCACATGGCCGACCGCGTGGTCTGCGAGAATGCGCCACCGGGAGGAAGTGCCCGGCCACCACCAGGCGCAACGACGAACGGTGCTCCCCCACCGTCGCCTGGTCGCGCGCCCCCTCCAGACCAGCCAAGGATCATGATCTCCCCGCAGGAGCGGGACGCGAACGGCCTCCTGCTGCTCTCTACTCCGATGGACAACGTCATCAGGAGTCGAGCCGTGGTCGCCAACATCAACGTGACTGGGGAAGGCGCACTGCAGATCCAGTACGCCAAGGCCTTACTCGCCAAGGCCTTCGAGCAGTAAACCGCGGGAGCCAACTCACGGGGACGCATGTACTCCCGCTCGTCAGGAAGCAGGGCGGACTCGAGCGGCCTCCCAACAATGGCAAATACTCTAAACTGCCCACTGCCCGAGCCCCTGCAGCTCTAACCACGACCCGTGCACGCGGCACTCTCCACCAACGACCCGTGACCGACGAACAACATGGTCGCTGCCAATGGGCAGCCAGTCGACGCGCGAACCCACATCATCAACAACTAAAGCCGGCGTGCACGCCAGCCCGATGACCTGAGGCACACCCTCACAAACCGCCGCGACAGCGAGCCTAGGGGCTGGCTCAACTGAGTTGGCCCCCAGTACTTCAGACCAATGATCCGAGGCGAAAAAAATCTAGCAAACTTCAAAGCGCCAAAGGAGATCGAGAAATACGATCCATCGTATGACCCGTCCGTGTGGATGGACACGTACCTCATGGCGATGGGAATCGCCGGCCACACCGACCTACTCGCCGCTCGCTACCTCCCCCTGATGATGGAGGGAGCGAGCCGGCAATGGATCAATACCCTTCCCACGGACGACATTGATTCCTGGGAGGATATGCGCGACGCCTTCGTCAGTCACTTCGAGGGTTCCTACACCCGCGCCACCACCATCGAGGACCTGGAGCAATGCGTCTAGGGACCCCGTGAGTGACCCGCAGCTTGGTCCAACGGTGGCAGGATCTATGGTTCAATGCAGCTGTCATCCACCCCGACACGGTGATACATTGCTTCAAGACCTCGTGCCGCTATGAGCCCTTGGTCGCCAAGCTCAAACGGGTGTACAAGACACTCGACAACATCCCAGACCTCCTCGAGATCGCCAAGCGATACGCGGAGGAGTACCCGAACCAAGAAACCGACAACGAGTCGGGTGGAAACCGCCGCCCAAGCGGCCACGACAACGGAGGCGACCCGAGCTATGTTACAGCAACACTCGCCTCACTGGAAAGCGCGCGGTGACCGGCGAGTCGACTTCGTCGCCAACACCGGCTACGCCCCATGCGAACCCAAGAGCTTCCACCATTACGGAGGCCAGCGCCACGACAACGGAAACTACAAGGCGAGGCCTAAATTCGACCCCGCGGCTCTCCTTAACCAGCCATGTGTATTCCACGTCAGGAAGGGGAAGCCTGCCACGCACACCACCGCCAACTGCCACTCCCCGAGGGAGATCGAGAAGGCACGACGCGCACGGGAAGACCCCAACAACCACCCGTCGAATGGTGGGGCATTCGGCAACGAGGCTGGCTCGCTCCACACCTTCACCGGGTTCAGCACCAAGCGCGAAAAGAAGGTCATCGCCTGCGCCATCGCCGTGAACGCGGTGTCCCAAGTCGACATTCCCCGCTTCCTCAACTGGTCCGAGCAGCGGATCACCTGGAGCCGCGAGGACCACTCGCCATGGATTGAATATCCGGGGTGAGTCGCTTTGGTGGTCAAGCCCAAAGTGGGCAACTATTGCTTCCCAAGACACTGATGGATGGCGGAAGCTCCATCAACATCCTCTACATGGACACGTTCAGGCGACTGCGGCTCCCGCAGTCGATGATCAAGACGACCTACACCACCTTCCACGGCATCGTCCCTGGTCGGAAGGCGTACCCGATCGGCAAGGTGACGCTGCCAGTCACCTTCGGCACACCAGCAAACTTCCGCATCGAGCAGATCATTTTCGAGCTGGTGCCCTTCAACAACCCCTACCATTGCGTCTTGGGGCGGCAAGCATTCGCCAAGTTCATGGCGGCACCACACTACGCGTACAACGTGATGAAGCTCCTAGGGCCATGCGGTATCATCACCGTCCACGACGACCCCGACATGGCCGCGGAGTGCGAGGCCAAGGGCACCGAGCTCGCGGACGCCGTCATCGCCGCAAAAGCAAACCATGCGGAGGAGCTCGCCAAATACACGAGCGGGGTCGACAATGACGACCCCACAATACTCAAGAAGCCCAACTCGGAGAATGGCGGCTCGACCGCATTCGAGGCAACCGCACACATGCGCTCCGTCGAGCTGGTCCCAGGCGACTCCAGCCAAATGGTGACGATCGGGACAGGAATGAGCCCAACATAGGAAGGCGCGCTCATCGAGTTCATACGTGAGAATTGGGACATCTTCGCATGGAAGCCATCCAACATGCCTGGTGTCCCGAGGGAACTCGCTGAGCACAAACTCAACGCCGACCCCAAAGCGCGACCCATCAAGCGGTCGCTGCGGCCCTTCAATGAAGAGTGCCGCCGAGCAATCGCCGAGGAGGTGCAGCACCTACTCGCTACAGGCTTCATACGGCCAATCAAATACTCCATGTGGCTGGCAAACCCAGTCCTGGTCAAGAAGAAGAACGGGACCTGGAGAATGTGTATCGATTACACAAACCTTAACAGCGCCTGCCCAAAGGAGTAGTTCGTCCTCCCGCGGATCGATCAAATCATCGACTCGACCGCGGGCTCGGAGTCGCCGTGTTTCCTTGACGCCTACTCTGGTTACAACCAGATCAAAATGGCAGTCGAGGACGAGGAGAAGACGGCGTTCATCACGCCATTCAGAGCGTTCAGCTACACCGCCATGACATTCGGCCTCAAGAACGCCGGAGCGACCTACCAGAGGTGCATGTAGGAGTGCCTTGCGAGCCAAATTGGCCGCAACATCCACGTCTACATCGACGACGTGGTGGTGAAGTCCACCCGCCAGGGCGATCTACTCGCCGACCTGGCTGAAACCTTCGCAAGTCTGCGGAGGTACAAGATCAAACTCAATCCAGGAAAGTGCACCTTCGGTGTACCTACTGGATATCTGTTGGGGGTATGTAGTCTCCAAACGAGGCATCGAGGCGAACCCCACCAAGATCAACACGATCGCCCGGCTCGGCAAACCCGAGTGCCTACGCGATGTCCAAAAGTTGGTCGGGCGAGTCGCGGCTCTTAGTCGCTTCATCCCCCGGCTTGGCGAGAAGGCAATGCCCCTCTACGTTCTAGTGGGACAAGGAGGCAGACGACGTGCTCCACGCACTCAAGGAAGTGCTACTCGCGGCCCCGCTACTCGCCGCCCCCGTCGACAAGGAGCCCATGCTCGTCTACGTCGCGACATCCGAACGGGTCGTCGGCGCCTTCATGGTCATCGAACGACCAGAAGAGGGCAAGGAGTGCCCGATGCAGCGACCTGTCTACTACATCAGTGAAGTCCTCACCGAGTCGCGACAGCGCTACCCGCTGTACCAGAAGCTGGTATATGCGGTCTTCCGAGCCCAGCGGCGACTGCCGCACTACTTCCAGGAGCAGCCAATCACGGTCGTCTCCTCAGAGCCGTTGTAGGACATCATCGCAACCGTGAATCGAGTGGACGAGTCTCCAAGCGGGCCGTCGAGATCGGAGTCCACAACATTAGCTATGAGCCCTGCAAGGCAATCAAGTCGCAGGCCCTGGCGGACTTCCTCGCCAACTGGGAGGAGGCGCAGCAGCCGGAGAAGCTGCCGTACCTCCACTACAGGTTGCTACACTTCGACAGGTCCAAGAACACGGACGGCGCAGGGGCAGGAATCATCCTCACGTCTCCCAAGGGCGACAAGCTGCGCTACGTCCTATACCTCGACTTCACCCCCTGCACCAACAACATGGCCGAGTACGACCCTCCTTCACGGCATGTGAGTAGCCAAGGAGATGAACATCAATCATCTGCACTGCTACAGCGACTCGGACCTGGTCACCGCACAAGTCGCCGGCACCTGCGATGCCATCTCCCCCACCATGGCGGCATACCGCCAAGCAGTGGACTAGCTAGGGGCCACTTCGCTGGCTACTCTATCGAGTGGATCGATCGATGCAAGAACGAGGAGCCCAACACCCTCTCTCGCATCGGGTCGGCTCGCCTTACGCCACCGCCGGTGTCTTCCTCTACACCATCACCAAGCCGTCCGTCTCTCCCCCAAGGGAGATCGACATCAGGATACCACTTCAACCAGAACTAGTCCTGGTCGCCATGGTCGCGGAGCCAAATGACTGGACCGCGCCATACGTCACCTACCTGGAAGGAGGGACCCTACCCGCAGATGAGACGGAGGCCCGCATGATAGCACGCCGCTACAAGTCCTTCTTCATCATCAACGGCGAGCTCCACAAGCGCAGCGTGACCGGCGTGTTCCAATGCTGTGTACAACCCGCGGAAGGTCGCAAAATCCTCCAAGACATCCACGGCGGCGACTGCGACCACCACGCTGGTGCCCGGTCCCTAGACGCCAAGGCTATGCGACATGGCTTCTACTGGCACACGCCGACATCGTCGACATCGTCCAACATCGCGTCGGGTGTCATAAGTACGCCAATCAGACGCACGTACCAAGCTCGGCCCTCAAGACCATCCCCATCACCTGGCCATTCGTTGTATGGGGCACGGACATGGTGGGCCCTTTCAAGAAGGCCCCCTCCGGCTACACCCACCGCCTAGTCGCAGTCGACAAATTCACAAAGTGGGTGGAGGCCAAACCAGTCCGCAAGTGCGACGGGAAGACCGCCACCAAGTTCCTACGCGAGCTCATCTATCGCTACGGGTTCCCGTACAGCATCATCACGGACAACGGCACCAACTTCGCCAAGGTAGCCATGGCCGAATTCTACGGGAGCACAACATACGACTCGGCGTCGCCTCAGTCACCCACCCGAAGTCCAATGGCCAGGCAGAATGCGCTAACCAGAGCATCCTCCATGGCCTGAAGCCGCGATTGCAAGTTCCCTCGAGCAAACTCCGTGGTGCAGGATCGAAGAACTCCCATCCTTCATCTGGAGCATCCGCACCTCCGTCAACAGGTCGACTGGATTCATCCCCTTCTTCATGGTGTACGACGCTAAATCCGTCATGCTGACTGACCTCGAGCACGACTTGCCTCGGGTCGTCAACTATGCGGAGGCCGACAACGAGCTCGCACGCCAAGATGGAGTTGACCAGCTCGACGAAGCACGTGACCTATCTTGCTCCCGTGCCGCCATCTACCAGCAAGGACTCCGCCGCTACCACAGCCGCCGAGTCCGAACTCGCACCTTCCAGGAAGGCGACCTGGTCCTACGGCTGATCCAGGACAAGAAGGGCATGCACAAGCTCTCTCCCCCGTGGGAGGGCCCATTCGCCATTGGGCGAGTCGTAGGCAATGATGCCTACTACCTCATCGACGTACGAGGCGACGGATAGCTCGACGTCAAGTGGCCGTGGTTAAACCTCCTAAGGAAGTTCTACACCTAGAACTCCAACATGTACTCCCCCCGCTATGAAATAAAGAAGATCGGTTCGCACAAATTGTGTCCACTCTCCATATTTTATGCCACTCGCACTCGTAAAAACAGCGTTACACTAACCGCGGAAGTCAACCCTTGGTTAAGCGATCGACACAGCTAAGTAGTACGATATAAGGGTACCAATACATTTCGAGCCTTGTATCGTCTACGAAAACGCCAACTCGGAGCCCCATCGGAGTCGCCTCGCTCGACTGGCTTTCCGAGCCAAGATGACCGCATTTTCTCCCCACAACGACCCAGTCCTCCACATCCTTGGCGCAACGAATCGAACAGTCAAGTACCACGCTCGGGGACTGACGCCAGTCCAAACCCACGCGGCTAGGGAAAACACCAAGTATGAGAGCGCGTCCTAGACTCGCCACACAACTGATTCTCTGAGTCAGGTGGAGCGACGCTCCAAATACAACGCGCTTCGTCCTCACCTACCTTGGGCACACGACTAGAAAGGCTAAGTACCACGCTCGGGGACTCGTCCAACCGACCCCGTTCGCGTCCGGGAAAACGGCTAACTATAGAGAATCCCTTGGGGTCGCCATGTGACTAGCTTTCCAAGCCATGACGAGTCGACCTAAACTAACTAATAGTATAACAACAAATATACATACAAAAAACGTGGTAAACCACAGAAAAGGGCGGACGCGCTCGGGGACTCGCGCAACCCTACAATTCACAATCAAAACAACACTAACAAAAGCATGCATGCATTCCTTATGGCAACAAAATCTTGTTCGCTTACAAGGGTAGGCACGAAACATTTACAACTAACGCCGGTCGACACAGTGGTCTACTCTGCAGGTTTTGACGACGACGTGCCATTGCCACCACGAACACAGATGAAAGGAACCCACGGGTACATCGTGAAAGCGCCCGCCATCACCGCTCGGAACGGCTACTCCACCTTGAAGTCGCGGTTCGCCGGCTCGGGGTCGTTCGGGACAACGATCGTCTCCTGATACGGAAGACGATCACCCATCGCCAACACCCGATCGGAATAGAACGAGGCCCGGTCGGTCAACTTCAGCATGTCAGAGATCTCGACCGCGCCCGTCGACGAAGGGTACCCGTTGGTGATGTCGTCGAGGTCGACATCGTCAGGGAAGTGTGCGAGCCCAAGGCTCAGCGCAATCGCAGCCCCACGGCAGAAAGCCGACCGCGACATGAACTCGACAACCGCCGGCGCCTTCTCTAGGTAGCGCCAGACCTCGGTGAGCTTGCTAGGGATCACCTCCATCAGCGAAATCTCCTGAAGATACGCGCGAATGGAAGTCGCCAACAGAGCGGCAGAGTCCACCAACGTGGTGACACACTGACGCACATTGTACGACTACGCCTCGGCCTCGTCATCAAGAATCTTCCCTGCAAAGCACAAGAAGTTTACAATCAGAAGGGCGCAAAATACGCAAAGGCGACCCGCGTGCTCGGGGACTTGCCAGACCAACCACACGAAATTTAAAGGAGCTCACCAATTAAGGGACGACAGAGCCTCGTAATGAAGTCCTGCAGACTTGAGAAGTCAGTCTGCAGCCCGGCGACGAGTGCATCCGACACCTTCCGCTCCTCGGCAGCAGCATCGACGGTCGCTTTATCTCTCTCATCCGCCGAGGTCGCCTCCGCCTTCACGGCTTTGAGCTCTCGGTCTAGCTCGGCCACCCGCTTCTTCGCGGCGCTCAAAGACGACTGGGCAGCCATCAGATCGCTTGCAGGGACCAAACCCTCGCGATCCTTGTCCACCACGGCTGCATTACCCTCTGCATGAAAATGAGTACGACGCCATACAAAAATATCTATGGAGACGGGCATCTCAAGCTTTTACAAGCAGCCGCTTGAAGTTGTTTTCTCACCTCCCGCACGAAGCGGAGTTTCTTCTCCAGACGCTCCTTGGCGGCCAGTCGCTCCGCCGATTTGTGCTGAAGGCCCTACATAGACATGGCAAATCATCAGGGAAAAATTCATGAGTACCTAGTCCCTGAAATTCAGCTACCCACTCGGGGACTGTACAGTAAAAGATAGTAAGAATCTACTCGCTGAAATTCAGCGACCAGATCCTCGGGGACTGGGCATACCTGGATAGCTGCACCCAGCATACTATGCAGTTCGACCGCGTCCATCGACTGGCTTGTCTGAGATCGTGACAACCTCGTCGCCCTTCGACCTCTTCGTGCCCTCAGCAGGCGCCTCGACCTCGTCACTCTTCATATTCCTCGAGGGATCGACTTGCGCCCCCGCAGTACCTAATGGAACCTTAGCCATCGAGGGGTCACCTATTTTTTTCACACCAGTCTTGCAACACAACATCGTCAGCGAGTTCACCAGACAAGTACAAGTTAGTCGCTCAAAGGAATACACCAAAGATACTTACTTGGCGACTGGGATGAAGCATAGGCCGGTGCGAATATGCGCTGACTTCTCCAACTCTGGCCCCAGCTTCCAGCTGAGGCCCATCTCGAGCAGACTCAGAGCCCAAGATACGGAGGGCTTCTTCGAGGATGAAGCCGCATCATGAGGATCCTTGGCGACCAACGCGGGTTCTTCCCTCAGTGGCGACGTCCCCGCGGATGGAGCAGCCCCGAGCCCGGTGACTGCGATGAAGGGTGGTGGCAGCGACGCCAATGGCACTTCGTCTTCTACCACTACCGCATAAGCTGCCGTAGTCGCCCGCACCGGCGTGCTGGCCCCATCCCGTGTCGCGCTGGTCTCTTCAGAGCTACTCGCACATCGAGGCGGCGACACCGCTTTGGTCGGCCCCTTTTTCTTCCTTGGTGACTTCTTCTTTGACAGTGTGGCCACGCGTCGAGAAGTTTGTTCAAGGGCCTCGTCTTCGCCTCTGTCGTGAGCATCGAGGCTCTTGCTGGCCTCGAGCTCGCACTGCCGTTGTCCGCGAGTCTTCCGAACTGCGGGCACGGCGACCTCTACGGCCTCATCATCGTCATCGTCGTCGTCGCCTCCGACATTGTCCTTGTCGGAGGAAGATTCGCTCTCGTCCTCGACGGACTCATTCGAGCTCTCATCGTCGGCGGGTGGAAGACAACCTTCCACCTCTTGGAATAGCTGCACAAATAAAGCACAATCAGCAAAGCCGCGACTGCATATCTGCGACTGCGAATGAACAAGGAAGAAAAGACTTACAGTCGGAGCCTTGCGCTTCATGGTGTACGGGGGAATCCCAGCCTTCGCGTCAAGATATTCCGCGTCGGTGATTTTCTTCAGAGCGAGGGCGTAGTCGTCAGCCTTCCATTCGGCGGTGCAGGACTTGGTCGCGTCGTCCTTTCCCGTGTACTCGTACATTCAATGGGCACGACTGGCCAGAGGCACCAATCACCACCCGAGCCAGCAGTTGTACAGGTTGATGGTCTGGAGGCCGTCCTTCTTTAGTTGACGAATATTTTTCAGCATTTCGTCGACAACCATCTGTAGGGGTTCGTAGCATGGAAAACAAAAAAATGCTACCGCATGCAAACAAACAAGCCAAGATCTATGTACTAGATTGTAGCAACGAGTCGATAGAGGAACTCACCCTCGAAGATTCCAAAGCGGTTAACGAGAGAAGATTCTCGTGGGTGATGTAGTCGTACTCTTGCCGATCTCAAGATCGTGTAGACGATCCTTCCGTGACGTGTTCAGCAGCGCTGGCAATGTCGGTCACACGTTAGACTGATGAAGACCTTCCTATCCCTTGTTCCAAAGACGTGAGGTTGTAGCACTCTCTCGCGATTAAGAAGACGGCGTGGTACCGGAAGTAGAGAGGAGAGATCTCGCAGGGCTTCGCCTTAAGCCGGAGCGAGTATGGTGGACTATGAGAGAGGCCTTGGCGATCTAGGGTTTATAGGCACCAATGGAGGAAGCTTGGCCGGCGTCTAGGGCTTGGGGAGAGCCCCAACTCGGCGGCTAGGAGGAAACCCTAGGGCGGCGTCGACTTGTGGTGGCCAGCGGCTAGGGCTAGGGTTTGGGTGGTGTTGGGTGTAGGGAGAGGGGGCACCCCTACCCCTTCTTTTATAGGTGGGAGGGGGCCGGTTGGGACGAGGGAGTCCTCCCCCAACTCGGCCTCCTTGGCCGGCGGGTGGAGGGAGGAGGACTTCCTCCCCAAGTAGGTTTCCTACTCTCCCTCCACCAAGCAAACTTGCCGTTTGACTTTTCAAATTGGCGTTTGACTTTTCAAACTAGGATTTGATTTCTCCCTTTATTTTGCCCAGCCATGATACCTAGTACATGATGCAACCATTCCACATTGTCATGACACATTCGTGTACCCTTCCCCTCCGGAGTGTCGGACCTTCCGGAACCTTCTAGAACATTTCTAATGAAAACATCGGAATCATTCCCCAACTCCGAAACATGACTTTCCTTATATGAATCTTATTCTCTGGACCATTCCGGATCTCCTCGTGATATCCCGGATCCTATCCGAGACTCCGAACAACATTTAGTCTCTTACTCATCATTCCATAACTACTCAACAACATCGAATCCTTCAGTGTGTCTCCCTACGGTTCGTAAATTGGTCGTATCTAGGCCCAATAGTAAGGACGTGTAAATTCAGGGAAAAAATGCTCACAGTGCAATCTAATTAGTAAGGGCATGTGTAGATTCGGCATTTTAAGATTATTTCAAAACTTGGAAATGTATACCCCTTTTGAGCTCATCTCATTGCATTCATTTTGAGATTATTGCACGACTCTTATATGAGAACTCATTTTTAGATTGTTTAGTTTGTTTTGTAGTGCCAATTTATTTTTGGATACCCATTATATTATATAAGGAAGAAACATAGAGAGGGTAATATAATTACACATAGAGGGGTCCCACATTACATATAGAGGGCTCCACATTACATAAACCCTAACCCTAGCTACTTCGTCTAGGGCTGCCGGCCAACCTCGCCGTCGGGAGGCTGGCCTACTCCATTGGCACTAGGGGCGCTGCCGCTGGGGCCTACGCCGCCGCTACAGCCTGGCTAGCCGCAGCCGCTTCCACCCACTCCGCCGTCCTCTGCGCTCTCTAGGTGTCGTCCAACGCCCGCAGATTTTCCTCCCAGTGCCATTTCTCCGCCATGTCCCGCTTGTTCGTCGCGGCGCACCGCTCCCTTGTCTCTGCCTTCCTCTCCTCAGCAGTCGCCTCCCTCTGCTCCGCCCTCTCTAGTCCATCGAAGCAGCGCACGATGGCCGCGTCGGAGAGGTTGCCGACGGGGCCAGGGTTGTGGACGAAGGGGTCGGCCGGGGCGGTGTGTCGCCCGCGTCGCTGGCCACGCCTTGGGGGCTCCTCCGACTCCTTCTCCCACCACTGCCGATGCAGTGGGTAGTTGTCATTGTCACTGACCTCGGATTCGGAAGGGAGAGAGTAGGGGGAGTAGGTCGCCATGGCTGGAGAGGTTTTTTTTGGGAGGAGGCAAAGGGGCTTTTCAAAGATGAAGATGAGGAGGCAAAAGGGCTTTGCCACTACTTATTGACCCGATGAATCAACGTGAATTAATTGGGGTAGATGAAGAAGGTATTGTGTGAAAGAGTAGGAATAGCCCTGCGTTGCGCAACCGCGTGCGTTGTGTTGCGATCAATGCGGTCACTACAAAAATATAGCTAGGATGCGGCGTGACCCTGCATGCATGCGTGCATTAATGAAAGAGGTGAAAAACGTCCAAAGTTAGGTTGAGTCCAAAGTCCCACGTGCCACGCACCGCGTCATCCCGCACCATTCACAGCCTGAGTCCAAAGTCCCACGCACGCACATAGCCATGTCGTAGCTGTGCGAAGAGAGGGATCCAAGGTGATGTGGCTTACCCTGCCTTCCCATGACTCTAGGTCGCTGACGTGTGGGTCCAATGCAAAGCGTTTAGACGTGTGTGAGAAGCACCGATCGACGTGTCTCCTTATTACATGCGATAAAATAACTCTGATGCGACATACTTCCTCTGTCCGTAAATAAGTGTACTTCTAGGTTTGTCTTAGTCAAACTTTGTCAAATTTGACCAACCTTTTAGATAAATACATTAACATATATTACATAAATTTATCATATTATGACACTAAGTTTAAAACTAATCTAATGGTACCAAGTTAGTCAAAGTTTATTAAGTTTATTTAGTCAAAGTTTATTAAGTTTGACTAGAGACAAACTTAGACGTACATTTATTTGCGGACGGAGGGAGTAACTACACTGTAGTGCCGCTGCATTGCTTGGTTGTGTCGATGCGATAGACTATGTCGATGCGCACAAAATAGCTAGACTACGACGCGAGGCAGCTGCATGGCATGCATGCATGGTTCCGTCGCCTGCAGCCTGCCCCGCCCAGCGCCCTCGCTAATGCATGCCACGGTCGGCCCAACGGTCAATGGAGTGTGTCACGCTGTACCGTATCTGTTCGTGGAAAAAAATGATGTGAGCCAATCAGGTTCTAGAATCATTGCTCCCACGGATCGCCAAGAACTAGCCATGAAATCCTTCTAAGAGACGCCAACCAATCAGGTTGCAGAACAAGCCCTGCCACGGATCGCCCAGAGCCACCCACGAAATCCTTCTAGAAGACGTGATCGGATGGCCACAGTGTCATGCTAGGGTTAGATCGACGTTTCTCGTTCGGCCTTAGGATTAGTTGGGTTTAGGAGGCAGTCAACGAGGTTTTCACAAGTTTTACCAAACATTCAAATGTGTATAACTAATTAAAAAATCAAAAAAATACAAAACCTTCGCATGGTATCGTATTATGTGATATAGTTGTGAGAAAAAATATCAAACTTGGTATATTAATCATATCTCAAAAAACTCTTCATAAAATGACATATCTCATCCGAGGTTTTCTAGCTTTCGGGTCAAATGACCGATGATATGGCTAGAATCAAGGCATAGTTTGTGATAATGTAACCATATTGTGCATGCATGTGTATAATGGGATGACTAACAATGTTGTAGAAGGAAGTTCTCCTTTTCGATGCACAAAAAAGACATTTTCCATTTTCTCAGTGCCAAAAACGGGGGGGTTGTGAAGCAACCACCAAATTGAAGTTTAAAAATGGTAACATCCTATTTTTCAAAAATACTATACCACCTTGAATGTACAATGTCCCAACTTGGGTATCTTAAACCTTTTATTCCATCCATGGTGAAAAAGAAAAATCCCGCCGAATCGGCTGGAACTGGTTCAGATATGAACTATACATGTTATGATGCTGATGAGCTCAGATCACTGTAGAGCTTCATTGGGAGACCCCAAGAGGAAGGTATGATGAGAAAAACAACAAGTTTTACCACAGTTATGAAACCAAGATTATCGAACCAGTAGGAGGAAGGAAACAACTCCAAGGTGTTGCTAACAACTTGGAATCCTGCACAACACAAACTCAAGACTTTGCCCCAACTTACAGTGAGGTTGTCAATCTCACTGATTTGCTAACAAAGGATTAAACGTATAGTGTGGAAGGCAATGGTTGCTGGTAGAAAGTAAACAATAACCGTAGATGATGTAACAATGGTGAAGATTGGACCGGGGTCCACAGTTCACTAGAGGTGTTCTCCTTAAGATAAATAACATAACATGCTGGGTGAACAAATTATAGCGGGGCAATTGACAAGACTGAGCAATGCATAACAATGCAAATACTAGACATTCATGATTCCTATAAGATTTGATTGGGCATTACAACAATATACATAGACCGCCATCCAACTGCATCTATGACTAATAATCCACCTTCAGGTTATCGTCCGACCCCCCTCCAGTATTAAGTAGCAAGCAACGGATAACTGCATTAAGCAATGTGTGTAAAGTAAACAATACAATTGTTCCATGAACAAAAGATTGTTGTTTTCTCCCTAGTAGCAACAACACATCTATAACCTTAGAGATTCCTGTCACTTCCCTAGATTTAATAGAGGCATGAACCCACTATCGAGCATAAATACTCCCTCTTGGAGTCACTAGCATCTACTTGGCAAAGATAGCTACTAGAAACGGAGAGCATGCAAGATCACAAACAACATAGACATGATAGAACCAATAATCAATAAGACATGATAGAATCAATAATCAATCTGACATAGCAATCTCAATATCCATCGGATCCCCGCAAATACAACATGTATGATTATAAATAGATGATCTTGATCATGAACGGAGCTCACAAGATCTAAACATGATAGCACAAAGGAGGAGAAACAACCATCTAGCTACTATATGGACCCATAGTCCAAGGGTGAACTACTCAAGCATCATACCGGAGGCTGTCATGGTGATGAAGAAGGCCTCCGGGATGATCTCTCCCCTCCGGCAGGGTGCCAGGAAGAGCTTCAGACCCCCCTCGATCTAGGGACGATGGTGGCGGCGGCTACGAACTGTTTCGTGGAGATCTGATCGGGTACTTAGGGTTTTGGCACCGGGGGGCTTTTATAGGTGAAGAGGAGAGGCAGGAGGGCGATTAGGGGGCCCACACCCTGCCTTGGCCGGCCTAGTGTGGGCCCACACCTGGGGGGTGCGACCGCCCTGTGGCACCCCTCCATCTCTCCTCTAGACTTCGTGTTCTCCTCGGTGAAAAATTGACTTTGGCTTTTGTCCCATCCAATTTCGAGAATATTTCCTTACTAGCTTTTCTGAAACCAAAAACAATATAAAATAGCCAACCGGCATCGCGGCATCTTGTTAATAGGTTAGTCCCAGAAAATGTATAAAAATACCTCAAAGTGTAGACAAAGCATAGCAAAGTTGATACTAAACAAGCATGGAACATCAAAAATTATAGATACATTTACGACGTATCAAGCATCACTAGGCTTAACTCCTGCTCGTCCTCAAGTAGGTAAGTGATAAAAAGAATAATTTTTGAGGTGACATGCACCATCACAATCTTTATCAAACCATTTGTAAAGCATTGAAAGCCGGGATCAAAGTACTCTAAACATGAGCATGCAAGATGAAATTATAACAATAAGACATAGTAACTATGTTGCAACATGAAAGGATACAAACAAATATCATGAATAACAATGCATTGAAAGACATTTGTTTGTTTCACATATAGAAAACATGGCATAGTGGTATTCAGCTTGTCCCTCATGGAGTAGCAAAACATAAATCCATAGGACACCTTCAAAGTTCATAAGGGTGACTAGATACAAATAGTTCAAGAACAAGCAATATCAACATTATGAATCAATCAATAAGTTTTGGGACAATGCACATAGAACTAAGAATGACAACTATGCTCTCTTAATTGGTGCATAAAGATAGAAGGTGGAGACTCAACATAAAAGTGGGAAGAAAGGCCCTTCAAAGGGAAGCAGGGATTTCAAGTTTCATAAAGATCTTCCAAAAATTATGGTACTTGTTAGCTTTTAGCTCTGATTGCCCGTATCATAAGCATCTTGAAGTTATTAAGGTTAAAGTGAGCAGAGTATGACGAGGTTTAATCTCGTCAATGCCCATTGTTATGGACTTGGGTTTTGGAGAAGATGGGGATGCTGGAGATCGCGGAACGGTTAGAAAACAAGCAACACGGGGACACGAGGTTTACCCAGGTTCAGGCCCCTGGAGGGAAAACCCTACTCCTGCTTGTCTGCTCTGATTATGATGGAACCGAAGGTTACAGGGGTGCACAGATGCAATCTGGCGTGGAGGTGTGTGTGCGGTGGTGTGCGAGAGATTGTAAGGGAGCCTCCTCGTCGTGCCCTCCTGGCCTTTATATAGAGATAGGCATGTCCCAAGCACATATCGAGTCGGTTACAGGTTTTAGGGTTTACCCTTTGAATTTCCTATCTACTCTAGTCTTGCTCTCCAAGGATCCGAAGGCGTCATGGGCCTTGGCCACCCGAAAGTCTTCATGGGCCGGCGTATATTTGCCGTGGGACTTCCTTGGGCTGGACCAGGTATGCTGAGATCGTGTACCCGCGGGGTATAACCATGTCAAAGTAGGGAGTATATGATTGACAAATCATAAGTTGGCAATCTCATGTCCCGTGAGTACGAGGGTTGTTCCTCATGCTACTCAACTTTACTTACAAGCAAGTTCTTGTCATTGTAAGTATATGTGTATCATAGAGAACCGCCAATAGGGTACCCCTTTCCCCATGACATAGGAGCTATCCCATATCAAAATGACAAGGCAACAGACAATGAGCATCTCAGCAATCTTCTTATTTACCATGGGAAAATGGTGTTTTTTCTCTTCTTTCCTCTTTTTTCGTTTTCTCTTTTTTTTCTATCTCTCTTTTTTATAAGAAGAATGCTTCATAGTTTGCTCACTATGGTGATGCTGCAAGTTTCCACCATGATTACGCATGGCTTAGGCTAGCGGCCCAGGCGTTTCTCTAACACATATACATAACTCCATGGATTTATAAGCTCTCCTTTTATTTCACACCGCTGACATCCATAAACAAAAGAGCATGATATCAACTGGGTAGATATTTACAAGTGTTGAAAGCGTTCCCCGTGACAACACGGTTCTGCTAATTCCCAACTTATAAGTGCAAGCATATACAACATAGATGACACAATGGTTCAAGTTTATTAGGGGCAAGAAAAATAAAGTATTCCATCCAATTTGTGAGATCTTTAATCACTAATTTTCGCATAACAAAGTGACTTTTTAATTGTAAGGTAGATAAAACAAGAATATACTTGGAATGGTGTAACACACCATGCATAGGAATTTATAGTGGACACTTTGGAATAACTTGGTTTCTTGGGAGTTGGAGGCACAGAGAAACCTCCGCCTCCTCGCTCCAGCGATGCAGCGGAAGCACAACTATTTCTTGCCGAATAGCCACCGGGAACATGTATCTTGCTAGTACGAGACCATGGGGGATAAATACTAGAGGGGGAGAGAGATCCTTCCTGAGGAGGTGTGAGTGAAAAGTGAGGAGGGGGGCTCCTTTTATAGGAGGAGGGGGGAACCCCAAGGGGTGGACGGCGCATGGGGGCTTCCCCTTTTCACTCCCTCCATTCATGTGGGTGGAATCTCCACTCACAAAAGGCCCCTTCAATTTTCTCCACTCAAAATCCCACTCAAATTCCCATTAAATTTCCACCAAATTTAATGCAAACTCTCATAAAATAAAAATCCTTTTATTTATTCAGAATTTTATCAATTACTTTAATGACAAACATTCACATATAACCCCTTGCTAGTATTTCATTTCACATGCAGAAACACTTTCTGCAATTTCACCCGAAACCAGTTTCGATATCTAGTGAAATAAATTCCTGCGCTTGTTATTTTTTCAGCATGAAACTATTTTGTCCAAATGGTGTCGGTGTCTCTTAAGTATGTCACCCTACGGTTCATGAATAATGCGAACATGATCGAGACCCCTCTTAGATCAATAATCAGAAGCGGGACCTGGAGATCCATACTGACTCCCACACATCCAACGATGACTTTCTTGTGATTGTGAGAACCTTTTATGCTAGTATCTTAATCCCTTTGTTTTGCGATATATTACATGTCCAAGATTCGATCATCGGTATCTCCATACCTAGTTTGATCTTGTTACTGACATGTACTCTTTTATCGTTCCCGTGATATAACATTCTAGTGATCAAATCACTTTCTTGCAAGCTAATCAATGTGATATCACCGAGAGGGCCCAGAGCATATCTATCCATCATCGGGATGAACAAATTCCACTCTCGATCCATGGGCCTCAACATAACAGTTTAGTAGTACTGAACCCATCTTTATAATCACCCTATTACGGTGTGAAGTTTGATGTTACCAAGATACTCTTCTAGTGTTAGTGATTGACATGATCTCATGGTCTAAGGATTAGGATCACTTCATATGATGTTATAGCAATATAAATTCAATGACTTTGATCGTAATGCTATACTTCAGATGAATGTTCATCACACCATTCCAATAATGTTGTGACCTCGTTATTAACAACATCCAATGTCCATGATCAGAAAACCTTGATCATCTTGTTAATCAACGAGCTAGTTTATAAGAGAGGCATAACTA
The DNA here is from genome assembly GCA_023614405.1 of Avena insularis. NCBI lineage: Eukaryota > Viridiplantae > Streptophyta > Magnoliopsida > Poales > Poaceae > Avena > Avena insularis. Next base: position 373,924,032 of record CM042691.1, on the reverse strand, counting down.
GGAACTTTCTGTTTGTTTATTAAACACATGTATTAACGCGTTTCCGTATTAATACAATTATAGCATGCAAAATAAACATCTATCATATACTTGGAATATACATAATAACCACTTTATTATTGCCTCTCAGGGCATATTCCCTTCAGTCTCCCACTTGTACTAGAGACAATAATCTAGTTACATAGTGATAAATCTAACACCCATGGATTTCTGGTGTTGATCATGTTTTGCTCTATGCAGAGTTTTAGTTAACGGATTTGCTACATTGAGATCCGTGTGTACTTTACAAATCTTTATATCTCCATCCTTGACATTCGCGCGGATGGAGTGAAACCGATGCTTAATATGCTTGGAATTCTTGTGAGACCTTGGGTCTTTGGCATTGGCTATGGCACCATTGTTGTCATAATAGATCTCCATTGGGTCCAACGCGCTCGCAAGCACACCTAGTTTGGTTATGAACTCCTTCCTCCAAACTGCTTCCTGAGCCGTTTCCGAAGCAGCAACATATTCGGCCTCCGTTGTTGATCCCGCCACCACGGGTTGTTTGGAACTCCTCCAACTAACCGCTCCACCATTCATGAGAAATACATATCCAGATTGAGACTTAGAGTCATACGGATCGGTGTCAAAGCTAGCGTCAACATAACACTTAGCGACGAGCTCTTCTTCACCTCCGTACACAAGAAAAATATCCTTAGTTCTTCGCAAGTACTTAAGGATATTCTTGACCGCTATCCAGTGTTCCGATTCTGGATCAGATTGGTACCTACTAGTCAAACTAATAGCACGTGCCACATCCGGTCTTGTACATAGCATGGCGTACATTATAGAGCCTATGGCTGAAGCATAGGGGACTTTGTCCATTATCTCTCTTTCTTCCGCCGTAGCCGGACTTTGAGTCTTACTCAATGTCTTGCCTTGCAACATAGGTAAGAACCCCTTGTTACTTCCGTCCATTTTAAAATTCTTTAAAATCTTATCAAGGTATGTACTTTGCGATAGCCCTATTAGGCGCCTAGATCTATCCCTATAGATCTTTATGCCTAATATGTATGATGCTTCACCTAGGTCCTTCATTGAAAATTTGTTGTTTAGATAACTTTTAACACTGTTTAAAAGATCTATATCATTTCTGATCAATAATATGTCATCCACATATAATATTAGAAATGCCACATCGCTCCCACTCACTTTCTTGTAAATACAAGCCTCTCCATAAGTTTGGACAAATCAAAGAGGAGATTCCAACTCCGTGATGCTTGCTTCAGTCCATAGATGGATCGCTGAAGCTTGCTTACCTTGTTAGCATCCTTAGGATCGACAAAACCCTTTGGTTGTATCATATACAACTCTTCTTCAATGTTGCCATTGAGGAACGCAGTTTTGACATCCATCTGCCATATCTCATAGTCGAAATATGCAGCAATTGCTAACATAATCATAACTGACTTTAGCATCGCTACGGGAGAGAATGTCTCATCGTAGTCAACTCCTTGAATTTGTCGAAACCAATTTGCGACAAGTCGAGCTTTATAGACGGTTACATTACCATCAGCATCAGTTTTCCTGTTGAAAATCAATTTATTCTCCACGTCCTTTCGGTCGTGAGGTAAGTATACCAAGGTCCAAACCTGGTTTTCGTACATGGATTCCATCTCGGATTTCATGGCTTCTAACCATTTGTTGGAATCCGGGCTCATCATCGCTTCTTCATATGTCGCAGGGTCATCAATTTCATCGACCATGAAATTCATAACAGGATTTCCGTATAGCTCGGGAGCTGCACGCGTCCTGCTAGACCTGCAAGGTTTGGTAGTATTCTCTTTTAGAGCTTCATGATCGTTATCATTAGTTCCCTCTCAATTTGGTGAATCCAACTCCAGAACGACTTCCGGCGCTGTGCTACTCGCCATACTATGAAGAGAAGGTTCTACAACCTCTTCGATTTCTACCTTCCGACTACTCACGCCTTTCGCGAGAAACTCTTTCTCTAAAAAGGATCCATTCTTGGCAACAAAAACCTTGCCCTCGTATCTGTGATAGAAGGAATACCCAATATTTTCCTTAGGGTATCCTATGAAGATGCATTTTTCCGCTTTGGGTTCGAGTTTATCCGGTTGAAGTTTCTTCACATAAACATTGCATCCCCAAACTTTAAGAAATGACAGCTTAGGTTTGTTTCCAAACCACAATTCATATGGTGTATTTTTAATGGATTTAGATGGTGCCCGATTTAAAGTGAATGCAACAGTTTCTAGTGCATAACCCCAAAATGATAGTGGCAAGTCCGCCAGAGACATCATAGATCGAACCTTATCTAATAAAGTACGATTACAACATTCTAACACACCATTTTGCTGTGGTGTTCCGGCAGGTGTGAGTTGTGAAACTATTCCACACTCTTTCATATGAGTGCTAAACTCGTAACTTAGATACTCACCTCCACGGTCGGACCATAGAAATTTGATCTTTCTATTACGATGATTTTCCACTTCACTCTGAAACTCCTTGAATTTCTCAAAGGTTTCAGACTTGTGTTTCATAAAGTAGATATAACTGTATCTACTCAAATCATCCGTGAAAGTTACAAAATAACGATATCCACCTCGCACCGACACACTCATTGGACGACACACATCAGAATGTATGATTTCCAATAAATCTGTCGCCCGTTCCATTGAACCGGAAAACGGCGTTCTAGTCATCTTGCCCATAAGGCATGGCTCGCATGTATCAAATGATTCAAAATCAAGCGATTCCAAAAGTCCATCCGAATGGAGCTTATTCATGTGTTTAACACCAATATGACCTAGACGGCAGTGCCACATATATGCGGATATATCATCATTAAGTTTAATCCTTTTAGCATCAGCATTATGAATATGTGTAACACTATTATCGAGATCCAACAGAAATAAACCATTCTTCATCGGTGCATGATCATAAAAGATTTCATTCATATAAATCGAACAACCATTGTTCACGGATTTAAATGAATAACCACTGCGCATCAAACATGATCCGGATACAATGTTCATGCTCAGTGCTGGCACCAGATAACAATTATTCAAATTTATACCTAATCCCGATGGTAAGTGGAGAGGTAGCGTTCCAACAGCGATCACATCAACGCCTTATCCATTGCCGACACGCATCTTGACCTCACCCCTTGCTAGCGGTCGCTTGTTCCACAGCCCCTGATTCGAGTTACAAATATTAGCAACTGAACCGGTATCAAATACCTGTGTGCTATCATGAGTACTAGTCAAGTACACATCAATAACATGTATATCATATATACCTTTATTTGCCTTGCCGACCTTCTTGTTTGCCAAATACTTGGGGCAGTTGCGCTTCCAGTGGCCAGTCCCCTTGCAATAATAGCACTCGGTATTAGACTTAGGGCCAACTCGGGGTTTCTTTTCACGCACGACAACCGGATTTCCGCCCTTCTATTTACCCTTGTCTTTCTTGAAACCAGTGGTCTTATTGATCATCAACACTTGATGTTCTTTCTTGATCTCCACTTCTGCAGTTTTAAGCATTGACAGAAGCTTGGGGAGAGACTTCTTCATGCCTTGCATGTTATAGTTCATCACGAAGCTCTTACTACAACAAATGTGATTATCTGTGACTCACATTCTATGACGATTTAGTAAAAAAACGTCATATTTTACGGAAAAACGTCAAAGTTTAGATGAATCCCTGACGTTTTTTACTGAATCGTCATTGAATGTGCATCATATATTATCACATTTGTTGTAGCTAGGTGGCAGAGACTGGAGAACACGATGGATTCCTAAGTCAATGGGAATCGTTATTCCCAAGGACACAAGCTTATCGGTGTAACCCGACATCTTAAGTACATGCTCACTTATGAAGCTATTCTCTTCCATCATGCAGCTAAAGAACTTTTCCGAAGCATTATAACTCTCTAAAACAGCATGGGTGTCAAAAATTATTTTCAACTCACCCATTGTATAAAATGCATTGCTGTTTTCTAAACGCTTTCGAAGTTCTGGCTCTAGCCCATACAATATGCCGCAATGAACTAAGTTGTGGTCCTCCTAACGAGTCTGATAGACATTCTTTTCCTCGTCAGGGGCATCATCAAGTGGTTGGGGGCCTAGCGGCGCTTCTAGCACATATTTCTTTTGTGCAGCAGTGAGGAGAATCCTCAAATTCATGGCCCAGTTGGTAAAGTTGCTACTGTTCGTCGCAAGTTTCTCTTTCTCCATGAACACATTGAAATTAAAAGCAGATGGTGCCATCTACAACATAATTTGTAAAGTTTAGACTAAGTTTATGATAGATTGAGTTCAACTAATCCAAATTAAGAATGAACTCCCACTCAAAAACGACATCCCTCGTGCCTTTTTGGTGATTACATGAACCAAATCCACTACACCAAGTGCGATCATCACGTGAGTCGGTGTAGCTTCAAATGCGAGCATCAAATGGGCATCATATCTTTCATATGACTCATGCTTAACCTTTCGGTCCGTGTTCCGAGGCCATGTCTGTACATGCTAGGATCACCAAGTAAGAACCTTAGTATTCGCGTGTGTAACTGTCTTACACCCAAAATATGATCGTGGATCCAAGAACACCCGATCATCACGTGATGTCTTGGAGCGACGAAACATAATTGGTGCATACTTAAGGGAGAACACATTTTTATCTTGATATCTAAATGAGGGATCATCTTATTATGCTAGTAAAACTCCAAACAAGAAATATACGATGCAACAAACATCACATGTTAATAAGTGGAATGATATGGTTCTTGCACTTGATCTGCATCATGTGCATCGTGGTATGTGATACGTCCAAAATGTATCTACTTTATCAAAGACTTTGCTATTGTTTTTCCTCTAAACTTGTGTGATTTGGATACAACTAACACGGACTGATGTTGTTTTTAGCAGAATTACCTTGGTGTCTTGTTTTTGTGCAGAAAATGAGCTATCAGGAAAATCCCGAAAAATATGCCAAAAATTATATTTCACCAGAAGACCCACGGAGCCAGAAGACAAGACGGAGAGGAGGCTTGGGGGCCCCAGACCCACCCGAGGCGCGGGCCCACCACTGGTCGCGCCTGGGGGAGGTCTGGCCACCCCAGGCAGCTCCTCGGCCTCCCTCCGCACCTATAAGTTGCCTTCTGACCTAAAAACCAAGGGGGGTTCGATAGTTTTCTAGAAAGAGTTCTGCTTCGCCGCCGCCACCAGAAACCAAGATTTGAATCCAGAAACTCCGTTCTGGCACCCTGCCGAGATGGGGAATTTGGAGAGGATCATCGCCATCGTCATCACCAACGCATCTCCATCAACCACCGATGTTTCCCTCATCCATGAGTGAGTAATCCCCCTTTGTAGGCTTGGGGATGGTAGGGATTGGGTGAGTTCTATCATGTAATTGAATAAGATCTGTTAGGGCATAGTGCCTAGTATCTCTATTAGTGCTATTTGACTTTGTTGCAACTTGTTGTGCTTAATGCTTGTCACTAGGACCCGAGTGCCATGATCTCAGGTCTGAACTTATTATTGAATCATTATGATAGTATTTTTTGTGATCTTATCTGAAAGTTGTGTACACATATCATTGTCCGGATCCAAAGGCCCCAAAGTGACAATAATTGGGACAACCGGAGGGGATGGCTATGGTGTGAGGATCACATGTGTTCACAGAGTGTTAATGCTTTGCTCTGGTGCTCTATTAAAAGGAACACCTTAATTGCCAGTAGTTCCCTAGAGGCCCCGCTGCCACGGGCTGGCTGGATAGAAGATGTTGTGCAAGTTCTCATTGCGAGCACGTATGACTATATTTGGAGCACATGCCTAGGATTGTTTAGTACTTGGATGCTTGTTATTACTTATCTGCAATGCCCTAGATCTTGAAGTTACATGTTTAGACTCGTCCATGCAACGCCTGTCTATCCATCCCTATGCCTACCGTGATCGAATCCTCTTTATATCAAGTATCGTTACTATTGCTCCTGTTTCGCTATTGTTGTTGCATTGCTGTTACTACTACCAAACTGTTGCTACTGATAAAATTCTGTGAGCAAGAACTATTTCCAGGTGCATCTGAACTGATAACTCAGTTATTAAGGCTTGCAAGTATTCTTTGGCTCCCCTTGTGTCGAATCAATAAATTGGCTAATACTACCCGCGAAGACTGTTGTGATCCCCTATACTTGTGTGTCATCAGTATGATCCTCATCATTCCTTTATGTGTAAGGCCAAGGTCTATGGAACTTACACGTTATGTTGTTGTAAGAGTATCGACTTATACTTCTACTTACAACATCACCATATCATGACACTAGCCCAGCAACAATCTAAAATAGACGCCTCTAATTTATCCACTGCAAGTTTTACGTGGCTTAGGGCTTTTGAAGATAGAACCGTTCTTACCTACGAACATGAACCACAACGAGGATGACCAAATTGTTGACAACTCGTTGCAAATTATATATTGGCTATAGTAGGAGAGACAGACACCCGCTAGCCACTTATGCAAAACTAGTTGCATGTCAAGCGTGGAAGAGGTCTCATGTGCGAGCACATGCAAAGTTTGTCCGGGCTGCTTCATCCCACTATGCCACCAATATCCAAAGTACAAATAAGAAGCAATAACATGATCATCATCGCCCACATACTCATATGTGTACTACCAGTGCAAAGCATCTATGCATAGATCCGACTCTGATACCACTGTGGGGTTCGCAGCATAGAAAACAAAAAATTTCCTACGATGGGAACAACTATGTACCAAGATCTATCTACTAGATACAAGCAACAGGCGGATATACATCCGTAGATAACATACCCTTGAAGACCAACAAAGCTTAACGAGGTTGAACTCGTTGTTGATGTAGACGATCTCTTGTCGATCTCAAGATCGAGAGGAAGTCCTAGCGCCGCAAATCAGCGGTGCATCCGTGCTCGCACACACGTCCGAGGCGCCGAGCAACCTCCGCCTCCTCGCTCCAGCGATGCAGCGGAAGCACAAGTCTTTCTTGTCGAATAGCCACCGGGAACATGTATCTCGCTAGTCCGAGACCATGGGGGATAAATACTAGAGGGGGAGAGAGATCCTTCACGAGGATGTTTGAGTGAGAAGTGAGGAGGGGGGCTCCTTTTATAGGAGGAGGGGGGAACCCCAAGGGGGTGTCCGGCGCATGGGGGCTGCCCCTTGCCCTCCCACCATTCATGTGGGTGGAAGCTCCACTCACAAAATGCCCCTTCAATTTTCTCCACTCAAAATCCCACTCAAATTCCCATTAAATTTCCACCAAATTTAATGCAAAATCTCATTAAATAAAACTCATTTATTTATTCAGAAGTTTGTCAATTAATTTAATGACAATCATTCACATATAACCCCTTTCTAGTATTTCATCTCACATGTAGAAACACTTTCGGCAATTTCACCCAAAACCAGTTTCGTTATCTAGTGAAATAATTCATGCGCTTGTTATTCTTTTCAGCATGAAACTATTTGATCCAAATGGTGTCGGTGTCTCTTAAGTGTCTCACCCTACGGTTCGTGAATAATGCAGACATGATCGAGATCCCTCTCAGATCAATAATCAGAAGCGGGACCTGGAGATCCATACTGACTCCCACACATTCAACGATGACTTTCTTGTGATCATGAGAACCTTTTACGCTAGTATCTTAATCCCTTTATTTCGCGATATATTACATGTTCGAGATTTCATCATCGGTATCTCCATACCTAGTTTGATCTCGTTACTGACATTTACTCTTTTCTTGTTCCCATGATATAACATTCTAGTGATCAAATCACTTGCTTGCAATCTAATCAATGTGATATCACCGAGAGGGCCCAGAGCATATCTATCCGTCATCGGGATGAACAAATTCCACTCTCGATCCATGGGCCTCAACATAACACTTTAGTAGTACTGAACCCATCTTTATAATCACCATGTTACGGTGTGAAGTTTGATGTTATCAAGATACTCTTCCAGTGTTAGTGATTGACATGATCTCATGGTCTGAGGATTAGGATCACTTCGTATGATGTTATAGCAATATAAACTCAATGACTTTTATCATAATGTTATACTTCAGATGAATGTTCATCACACCATTCCAATAATGTTGTGACCTCATTATTAACAACATCCAATGTTCATGATCAGGAAACCTTGATCATCTTGTTAATCAACGAGCTAGTTTATAAGAGAGGCATAACTAGGAACTTTCTGTTTGTTTATTAAACACACATGTATTAACGTTTCTGTATTAATACAATTATAGCATGCAAAATAAACATCTATCATATACTTGGAATATACATAATAAACACTTTATTATTTGCTCTCAGGGCATATTCCCTTCGCTAAGTTGACTCGTTCATAGTCATAACATGGTGTGAGCATGTGCCAAGTCAACCCAAACAAAACATCAAAGGAGGCCACAATATTATGCTTTTGTATGCTAAAACAATGCATGATTCTTTCAAGGCACATTAAGCAATCTCAATTGTTTGGAACAACTCATGCTACAACAATAATCACTAAGCATAAGGTCAAAACAACATATGGCATGACATGATAAAGTCTAATTCACGGTCAAAACAAGCTCCCTTTTGTACCACTATAAGCATGAAACTTTCTACTCTTTTCCAACACCAATCAACTTATTTGAAACATCATAGCGAAAGCGGGGGTCCAACTACTTTATTCAAGCAAACTAAACAAACGAAAACCAAAAACGAAAACTAAGACGCTTCAAGAACAACACGACAGTGCATGAAACAATAAACATGAAGTTTCTAGAAAGAGACTTGAGATTTTTATTGATGAAGAAGGGGATGCCTTGGGCATCCCCAAGCTTTGACGCTTGTACCTCTTGAATATTTCTTGGGGTGACACGGGGTGGCATCCCCCATTTTGAGCTTTTGTTCATTCTTCATCTCATCATATCATTCTTCCCCTACACTTGAAAATTTCCTTCATACAAAACTTCACACAATCTTCATTAGCAACATTAGTGCATTCAAAAGTAATAGACCTTTGGGCTTAGTTTCAACACAGAAAAACTTCCATTAAATACACCAAATACTGTAGAAATTCCTTCAAAAAGCTCAATTTACCAAAGAGAACTCAAAAGGAAATCGATAAAGAGGCAAATGCAAATAATGGCAGAAATCTGTCAAACCAGACCAGCAGGTAAAAACCGATTTTTTCGAAGATCTTCTGTTGCTCAAATCAAAAAGTGTTGAACTAAAGAAATTTATATAACAACCTGGGGGATTTACTTCGAAAATTACAGCTCAATCCGACATACAGAGATTGTTCACAAATTTTTACAGTGAAGCAAAAAAATCTGTTTCGGGACAGCAACTTCCCCAAATCTTACTTCCCTCTCATTAGAGGTTATTCTTGGCACAAAAATCAAATAAAAAGGACAAGGAGAGGTTATTTACATAAGTAATAATTTCCAAGACTCAAGAAAACTATTGGGTTATCTCCCAAGAAGTACTTTTCTTTAATGCCTTTAAGTTAGGCACAAGAAACAAGAATCAAGTATTTTCAAATGAAGAAGCATTAACATCAAAACTCGAAATTTATTTAACCAGGAAAGGTATCTCATCCAAATGTGTTCTAGAGAATCCTTTCTCAATACTCTTGGGTTTACTACTTTCATCAAACGGATTTTTAGGAACAATCCAATCAAAATTCTTTTCTAAGGCCTCATGCATTCCTACAAGTTTAAAAGATATGGGTATTTTAACTTCCTCTCCATTGGGTTTGTTTTTATTTCACCCTTTCTAATGTACCCATAACATCTACACATGAGCCTAGCATATTAAAGCGATCAAAGACCTTTTTAGCTTCTTTAGCAACATCATTGAACTCCTTTAGCAAAGTTTCTAGAATAAAATCTCTCTTTTTAGCATCCTCAATTTCTTTTAATTTAAGAAACATTATTTGCATCATGGGGTTAAGGTTAACAAACCTACCCTCCCACATGTGAACTAAAGAAGCTGCAACAATTTCATAATTAGGAGCAAGTTCTGCTAAGGATATATCCTCAATATCCTCATGTTTGCTAATATGATTAAAGAATTCTTCGATATTTTATTTCCCAATTATAGAGCCACTACCTATTGAAAAGTATTTCAGGGTGAACTTAGGGATCAACATGGTGAGCTAGAGCAGGGTGACAACTATAGGAAGAACTAATTATTTTGTGTTTTTGATAAGAAAGAGCAAACCAAGCAAAACTAATTTTTTTTGTAATTTTTGGTAAAAAAAGCAAGCAAAACAAAGCAAAGCAAAAGGAACTAAGCAAAACAAAAACAAAGTAAAGAGAATGGTTGTGAAGGACTCCCCTTGTAAAGCCGTCCTAAACTCCCCAGCAACAGCGCCAGAAAAGTGCTCAGATCACTTTAGAGCTTCGTTGGGAGACCCCAAGAGAAAGGTATGATGAGAAAAGCAGCAAGTTTTCCCTCAGTTATGAAACCAAGGTTATCGAACCAGTAGGAGGAAGGAAACAACTCCAAGGTGTTGCTAACAACTTGGAATCCTGCACAACACAAACTCAAGACTTTGTCCCAAATTACAGTGAGGTTATCAATCTCACTGGTTTGCTAGAAACAAAGGATTAGAAGTATAGTGTGGAAGGTAATGGTTGCTCGTAGAAATTAAACAGTAACAGTAGATGATGTAAGAATGGTAAAGATTGGATCGGGGTCCACAGTTCACTAGAGGTGTTCTCCTTAAAATAAATAACATAACATGCTGGGTGAACAAATTACAGTGGGGCAATTGAGAGGACTGAGCAAGGCATAACAATGCAAATACTAGACATTCATGATTCCTATGAGATTTGATTGGGCATTACAACAATATACATAGACCTCCATCCAACTTCATCTATGACTAATAATCCAACTTCAGGTTATCATCCGAACCCCCTCCAGTATTAATTTGCAAGCAACGGATAACTGCATTAAGCAATGTGTGTAAAGTAAACAATACAATTGTTCCATGAATAAAATATTGTTGTTTTCTCCCTAGTAGCAACAACACATCTATAACCTTAGAGTTTCCTGTCACTTCCCTAGATTTAATAGAGGCATGAACCCACTATCGAGCATAAATACTCCCTCTTGGAGTCACTAGCATCTACTTGGCCAAGATAGCTACTAGAAACAGAGAGCATGCAAGATCACAAACAACACAGACATGATAGAATCAATAATCATAAGACATGATAGAATCAATAATCAATCTGACATAGCAATCTCAATATCCATCGGATTCCCGCAAACACAACATGTATGATTACAAATAAATGATCTTGATCATGAACGGAGCTCACGAGATCTAAACATGATAGCACAAAGGAGGAGAAACAACCATCTAGTTACTGTATGGATCCATAGTCCAAGGGTGAACTACTCACGCATCATACCGGAGGCTGTCATGGTGATGAATAAGGCCTCCGGGATGATCTCTCCCCTCCGACAGGGTGCCGGGAAGAGCTTCAGATCCCCCCGATCTAGGGACGATGGTGGCGGCGGCTACAGACTGTTTCGTGAAGATCTGATAGGGTACTTAGGGATTTGGCATCAGGGGCTTTTATAGGCGAAGAGGTAATGTAGGAGGGTGGCCAGGGGCCCACACCCTGCCTTGGCGCGACTTAGGGTGGGCCCATGCCTGGGGGTGCGGCCGCCCTGTGGCGCCCCTCCGTCTCTCCTCTAGACTCCGTGTTCTCCATGGTGAAATATTGACTTTGGCTTTTGTCCCGTCCAATTTCGAGAATATTTCCTTACTAGCTTTTCTGAAACCAAAAATAGCAGAAAACAGGTAGCTGGCACTGCAACATCTTGTTAATAGGTTAGTCCTAGAAAATGTATAAAAATACATCAAAGTGTAGACAAAGCATAGCAAAGTTGATACTAAACAAGCATGGAACATCAAAAATTATAGATATGTTTACGACGTATCACACGTCCAAGAGTCTGCTTCACCTCATGCACCTCCTCAACAACACAATCTGGTTTAGAATGTGCAACAACCTGCAACTCAAGAACTGGCACCAGAGCCTCATCAACATGCTCATTTTGCACCACAGCCTCATCAACATGCTCATTTTGCACCAGAGCTTCCAAATCAGAATCGGTGTGCCCTAAAGCCTCATCAATAGTTTCACTTTGCACCTCAACAGTTTGCACTTCATCCTCCAAAACAAGTTTAGATTGCACCTCAACAGCATTAACAGGTTCAATTTGCACCTCAGCAGCACCAAACATGATCTAGTTAGTTCTCTTCTTTCTTGAGCCATAGATTCTTGCCTTTTTCACTGGCCAGCATTCTTCAACAACAAGAGGTGGGGCTTTTTCTCCACGCTTCCTCCTGAAAACGAGCAAGTTAGTTGGGGGAGAAAAATCATCAACAAGAAATACATAGATTTTGGAAGAACATACTTTGGCTTTTCAGCAGTGTATATGCATTTGGTAGAGCTAGCTCGGTGTCCAAATTATTCACAGAGTTTGCACCTATTCTTGTTCCCTTTTTGTGCCCTTTTTGGCTTGCATATGCATCCTTGAATTTTTTTACAAAATAATACTCATGCAAATATGGGTGCATATTTAGCTTCTGTTTGGAGGCCAAGAAAAGTATGTCATGCTCATAAGGCTTCCCAGTGTGTTTCCACTCAAGGCATGTGCATTCATGAAATTGAGTGTCAACAACATGCCTCCTGCTAGTCTTTGTATCTATGACTTCATCACCCCACAATGAGGATTTCTCAACACACAAATGTGGAAGATTTCTGCTCCTGTTGACCACCTTCTACACAACACCAGGAAACTTATCTCCTTGAAGAACATCACCAAGCCTTCTTCTCAATTCCCATAACCTCATGATCATGATCCTGATCCTGATCTGGTCAACCATGTCATGGACAGGCAAGTCTTTTAACTCTTTCACTTTGTTGTTGAAACTTTCTGCCAAATTATTATAGATATGATCACATTTGATGGCAGTGTTAAAACCTGACATGTACCATAAAAGAGAATGGTAGGTGTCCAACCATGTACAAAACTTGAACCTATCCTCCTCAGAGCATGCGCCTTAATCTTCTCAAGGTGATATGAATGTCTCTTTCTGGTGTAAGATCTTGCTGCTGGCCACATGCGTACAAAATCATCTCCTCTGAATTTTTTGATCAAACTCATCCACATATGGCCGAAGCACTCCCTCTGCTCAACATGTGGGAAAACAATCTTCACTGCATTTTCTAGACCTTTACATGCATATGTGTGCACTTCCAATGGAGAGATTGGCCCTATGCATCTTTTCAACTACATCATGAACCATGTCCATGATGCCTCTGTCTCAGACTGAAACATTCCAATAGTTACGAAGAACATAAACTTGTGTCCATCTAAAGCATTGCATGTTGCTAGTTGACCATTCCACTTTCCAGTCAAGAATGATGAGTCTATACTCAAATATGGACAGCTCCCTGCTTTGAATCCATCGATGCAAGGCTTTAAAGCCATAAAGAATCTAGAGAAGAATACTTTCCCATCAGCTGTTACCTCAGTATCTATCTCCACAACATTGCCAGGTGACCTCTTCTCTACTTCTGCTTTGAAGTTATAAAGCATTCGAAAGGTATTTGCCCAATCACCATATAGCTCCTTCATTGCCCTTTGCTTTGCCTTTCACACTGTAGTATAATTCAGCTTAATGGGGTACTGCTTTTCCAAGTCTGTTTTTAGTCTCTTTGTAGTGTTGTTTGGTGTTGTGGCTAAAATAGGCTTCATTTTTTCTGCAACCCATAATTGTGATGTCATCTTTGTAACTGTTTGAGAAGTTGTAATACAAGTATGAGCTTTTGGAACTTGATTCACTCTTATTGTCCTTCCATAAGGTTGGCGTCTAGCAGATATATACCACTTGCAAGGCCTGGCACCACCATCATAACCTATGAATTTTGCATAGAACTTCTTTTTATCAGTCCACAAAGTCTTGGTAGCAAACTCACGTTTGACTGCATATGTCCTGAAACACATCCTGAATTCATCCATGCTTGGAAACAATCTCCCAACTTCAATAACTGGGTTCTCTTTGTCATAAACTGTTACTAGCTCATCATCATGTGCATCATCTACATGAACTGCAGCATTTTCCAACAACTCTGGATCTATATCTGCCTCTTCATCTCTTGAATGGTTGTCACCATCATTTGCAGCTTCATCCCTCTCCTTCTCCTTGTCTTTGTCATCTATAGGAATACCAAAAAGCTTTGCCATTTCAATGTCAGACATTGGTGCAATCACCAAATTAGTCCGGGCACTTATCTCAACTAAACTCCAATCAACAGTTACAATCTTTTGTGCAGCCCCTTGTGCATTAGCATCTGCAGCCTCCCCTTATGCATTAGCATCAGCCTCCAATGTTAACACTTCCAACTCAGTAAGTATAGAAATTGATTGCATTTGTGCATCCCAATCATCCTCGAATCAGGTTTCAGAAGAATGAGCTCTACTAAAAACAGAACACTTTTGCTTGTCCAACCGTCTCGCTCATCGATTTCATCAACCATCTGTTGCCATGTCTCAATCCTAACATACTCACCATTCCAATCATCAAATCGTAACAAAGAAACTTCTTGCTTTGGCCCCCAAACCACACTCTCCCCAATTTTTCCACCATATTCCTCACCACCTCCTCTCCCATGATTTGTAGCTCTTAGGGATCAACATGTTCTAATTCCACCTCCCATTTAACAACTGTGTCTCTCTCAATGATCTGTGTGCTGCCATCAACTAACACAGCCCTAGAGGGAAAGAATTTGATGCAAAATTCAAAGGTGTGCCGTGCAACATCGTCTCCCCTAGTTTTGGCGGCCACTGTGAGCTAGTGGAAGCAAACAAGGAGCCAAACCTAATAGAAATTAAGTGTCAGAGATGCGGGATATACCGATTAGAAGTCCCCTCTCGCAGGTCCATCTCGTTCCCCTAGTTCAGCACACCCGGCCTCCACAATCTAGCATCAATGGGCACGCTTAGATCTCGAATTGAGAAGAATGGAAGAGGAATTAGGTTTCAAATGGCACTCACCACCTTCGCCGTCGAACAAAAGCGTTTCCGCCTAAAAGAATTGCGCTTCCGCCGCCGCCGACGCCGAGAATGATGGGTAAGGTCCGCCGCCGTCGGGGAAGCTATAGTAAGTGTGACGCGCGTGCTCAGACGGAAGCGATTGGTTTGACTGGCTGTCCCAGCCGACCGGTTCGGCTTAACCTAATCTTCGAACTAAGTTAAATGTGTCCTTAATGACCGTTTTATGGCCCTGGGCTATTTGCTGCCTCAGAAGCATCGCATGCTAGCTATTCTTTGCAACGATGTTCTGTTCTGTCCAATTCTACTGAAAGACGTCGCATAGGAGAGGCAAAAATAATCTTGCATCGACTCATGAGAGTATATAGCAAAATAGTCAACTAGATTTCGCCCCCTCCCATTGAATTTTTAAAAATAACGTGTAGAACTAAAAAAGACTACCTTCTGAAAAGTTGATAACAAGATGACTTGTACCTAGTGGTAGGGCAGGCGCGACACGATGTCACATGCCGCCGATGCTGGAGGAAGCACGGCCCTGCTGCCTTGGCGTCAGGCCGGCGTCGACGTAACGGTAGTTAACGGCGATATGTGGGCCCTGCTGTCGTAGCCTCTGATGATATAACGACCTGCCTCTTGGTGTCGTGGCCCGTGGCATGACGGTGTTCGTTAGTTTTGGTCAGACAATGTTAGTTAGTTTGCTGTTATATCAAACAGGTTGTCAGCGGCAACTCTTGCGCCGCATCCGCCGCGGAACTCCACCGTCATCGCATTCCGCCCCACGCGCTTGCCCTTCTCCGTCTCTTGGGCCCATCCAGGCTGAGCGCTTCCGTCCGCTTCATCTGGTACCAGATCTCGCAAGCGTTGCATAACGATAGTTGGAACAAGGACACAAAGAAAAAAACCAGATCAACCGGATCAGCCGCCTTGACATGCCATGAGGCGCACATATTGGGGTGCCCGGAACCATGGCTACTCAAGAAGAACCAAGCAGATCGGGTCTCATCTTGGTGTCATGCCCAGGAATTTTGGCTGCTGATTGAAAGAAATGATGCACCAGACTAACCAAGGGATGAGGAGAGGGGGTGGTGGAGAAAAGGAGCAGCGGGACAGGGATTCAAGGTGGTCTGGTTGGAGGAGAGGAACAGACTGCTGGAGGAAGGTTGGAGGTTCGGTGAAGTTGTCTACACCCAGGACGGAAGGGCGGCGGCCGGCAGGTAGCGGGCAGATAGTCACTGCTTGATTTGCGCTGCCCGATGCCTTGGGAGCAAATCGGGAGGAGCAGCGGCAGGGGTGGCCATGGAGTAGGAGATCGGGCGGTGGCTGCCGGCGCTGGCCCTAGTGAGATGAGGAGAGCGATAGCATGAGATAAACAAAGAGAAAATGATGCATAACTGCCCACATTTAGGGTGACGGTGCCACAAAACTATCAACATTGGACGAGTTGACACATAAAGAGGGTTTTAGGGGCATGGTTGTGACAGAAAGCATTGATTCTGGGTTTGTCTGCTCCTAACCCGTTTTATGACAGCTCGGACCCACATGTCAGGTCCACGTGGCAACATGGTCGCGAGCTGCTAGGCGACGGCCCTGCCGGACCTTGCTGTTTGTCCGCTCCTAAAACTGTTTAACATTACTAAACAGAACGATAAGTGCTATTTGTCACAAATCAACCCTAATGTTGATAGTTTTTAGATAAAATAGGCAAAAATGATAGTTTCGTGTAAAAGCTGCTTTAAATATGGCAGTTTTGCGTCATTTTTTTTATAAACAAACGAGGTCGATGGTGATGAGACGAATCAAGCGACATGAGCAAGGTAAGTGAGTTGTAGACGCTTGGCTTGGCGAGACATCTGATAAGTTGGGCCTAATTTCACTCTATGTATTGCTTTGCGGTGCTATAGTGCAAATCCCCACATACCCCGATTTCAATTATGTATCGCTTTGTGCTGTTTTTCCCGCCAAAAGTGCAGCGGTGATTGCTTGTACCAGTGTTGGTGATGTGCACAGTCCATTTTCTTTTTCGACCGGGTATTGTGCTTGACCACCAAAAGGTACTCCCTCCGATCCATATTACTTGTCTCTAAAATGAATATATCTAGACATGTTTAATGACAAGTAATATGGATCGGAGGGAGTATTGATTCAGCTGATTGACTCTCTGCCGACACTAGTTCCTTGCTGCGAAAATTTTCATCTGACGTTCTTGCTCAATTATAGTTTTCTAAATTATCGTGTAACGCCACTTATCCGAGGCTATAAAAAAACCCTCTACATCCTTTGTTGGAGCAACCTTCACCGCTTATTTTATGTCCTTGTTTTCTTACTTTCCATGAGTTTGACTTACTCAGACCAAGATGAGGAACATGAAGGATGCAACATTTCGCCCGGGGGTGGAACGTCTCCATTGTTGGTGTGGCAGTCTCGCCAAGGTGAAGGAATCGACAGATTTTTCTAATAAGTTGGGCATGAAGTTTTCCATATGTCCCAATTATTAGCATGAAACCTATCCCGGAATCTTCGTATCACAGGAATGTGGTGTGTTTTAACCATGATAAATACACACATATTTTTGTCCTTAAGCTTTAATTAATTGTTTTATTTGTGTAGCGGTCTCCTCGACCCATCTGCCTATGGTATCGTTGGATTGACATGGAGCAATCCAAGTGGATACTTCGGGAGATAAAAGAAATGAGTCATTGTACATGGGAAAGGTTTTACGCTCAAGAGTGTCTGGAAAAGGCTGCAGCACTTGATAAAGTGGAGCGAGAGGAACAACAACGTCACTTTGAGGAGTTACAGAGGAAGTGGGAGGAACGGAAACATCTCAGGGAGGAGGAGGAACACCAACACAAGGAGACGGAAAAGACAAAGAAAGATAGAAAGGTATGCTCAGACGCATACAGCAGAAGAACATGATGGCATGGAAATGACCACGCTAGACTCAGGATCACTAGACTTAAGCCATAGTAGCGATGTATCTTAATTTCAGTTGTGGCATGTCTAGTAGAGGTGTATCTTAATTTCAGTTGTAGCATGGTTACAAGCGATGTATCTTTATTCCAGTCCTAGCTATTAATAAAATATGTTGTATTTTAATTATCTTAGTAAAGTCTCTTTGCCATCCATATTAATTCCCTGCCATCTATTTCCCACCCTTTTTCTTCGCGCTCTTTTATTTCCGCCATTTTCTTCCCGCAATTCATCCAACCATGTCTTTTGTTCTTTGATTTTTCTCACCATCTAATCGTGCTTTCCACCAACAAATGTCAGCTCGTCCACTTAAGGCTGGCGCAACAATTGTTTTAGATGCATCGTGGCCACCTAGGACAGGAGTGTGCTTTCAAGAAGTAATTAGTGTTAATCAGCACCTCACGGAGTTGGGTAAATGTTTACCTACAACCAGGTCCTGGAGAGGAATGTAGAGTAAATACGTGAAAAACTTCTAGGTGGCGGCAAAGATGGAACAGAGTGACTTGAGCTCAAAATTATTGAGGTCGGGAGGGAAGCTTCCATGGATGATCGTCGATGGGATGCGTCGTCTTAATTACGACGCGATGTCCATTACATAGAGAGAAAGGTAAAATTGGTCGCCCGTTGGGAGCACCCAAACCCCAAACAGACTATGGCAAAGAAATGTCATATTTGCTGTCCACGGTCCCACCCATATAGACGGGCCCACCCATATAGACTAAATCCAACACATTTCGTGGAGATGCCCTAATACTACTTCACTCCATACTAATAAGTGTTTTATTATTGTTCAGAAAATGAACTTCTAAGATGTTTCTGTTGGAAATGCAAAGTTTCCGGGTGGTGAGAATCGAATCGAGGACAAGGCATCATGCCATTTTTCATACTAGAGGCATAATATGCTGGTACTAAGAGCATCTCTAGTAGATACCGTATCTGGTCATCCCACAAAACGCGTTTGCGGTGAACCGCATCTCACATTTACGGTGCGAAAAAAGCATGGGTTGAGCAGATGCAGCATAGTGTATCGCAAAACCGATTATTCCTTTTTACGGGTCATGTATGTCATATCTACTCCACCCGTCGCGTGTACCGCAAAACAAATTTCACCTCAAAGCTCACAATTCAGTATTCGAAGGAGAAATGGAACAGAATTTGGCCATATATATATTAGTAATTACGTGACATAATTGAACGACAAACTTCTTAATCATAGTAATTGAACGACAAACTTCTTAATCATAGTAATAACAAACGACTAAAGTAAAAAAACTAATCCACAATGTCGCTTCCGCTGTCTGCCTCCGCGCCACCGTCCTCCGCCTCCTCTGCGTCGCTTCCGCTGTCATGAATCTCGACGATTTCAGCGAGGTTCGCCTGCCTCCGGAACTCTTCTCGGTGTGCCTTAGCGATGACGATGTCGATTGTGCGGCCACGAACTGCCTAGAAGCGTGCCCTCCCTTCGGCATTGCGGAGATTGGGGTGGACCTGCCACCCGTGAATGAGGTAGAGGCCAAGCGCCGCCCTGCGCTCCTTCTCAAAACGCTTCTGCCAATAGGAGCTCGCCGGCGTGTATCGAGCCATTGCCCTCTTCCACTCCGGCAGTTGGCGGCGGCGATCCTCGATCCGGCGAGCCAACCAGAAACCACGTAGAATCGGCACCACCGACACCACGACATAGCTTAGTTCCCAGCGAACCGAAAGCATCGCGCGAGGCGGGCGCGAGGATGTCCTACTGGGCGAACCTTGTATTCGTTTAGACCGGGTCTCGCCATGGCAGCGGGGAGGAGAGAGAGAGTGGGGGGAGGGGGAGGGGTGGAAACGGCCGGCGGCGGCACTATGCAGAAAGTAGGAGAGGGGATATTTCCCTCCCGCCAAGTGAAAGTGAGGATGCGGTGAACCGCATCGCGAGCCCTCTGTATGGTATATATGAGGCACGGAATCGACCTTTTGCGGTGAACCCCAAAAATATTTCGGATACGATGCATTTTAGGGTATGTAGAATGGCCACTTTTTCCGTGTTGTATCGCAAATGGACAGTTATTTTGCGGGACGAAGCCGGATACGGTATCTGCTAGAGATGTAAGGAGCACCAAGTTAGCACCGCCCATTGACCTACCTGAATCTCATAAACTGCCTCCAAAATGGTAAAGCTCTATGCTGAAGAACTTGCCATGGAGACCTTGGAGAAACCATCGTTTGCATATCCTGCACTGGAAGCCACTAGCTTAAGCAGTAAAATGGTTCGCAGTAGTACTTACTTTAGTCACATGCTTATATGCCTGAAGTAGCATCTTTCATGTTGAACTGTACGGAGGAACTTCGAATTGGGTTGGATGAGATTTTTCTTCTTCCCGCGATGAAACTGATTGCTCCTTTGTTCTCTAGCACCTCAGAACAACTCTAGGAGATGTTCAAAAAAGCGCACACAAAAAAACGTTTTTGAGTATACTCATAATTCGACATTGGTACCGTTGGTATCCATGCAAATTACTTTAGCCAAGGGCCCATCGGCAGCTTCTCTTGAGCACCACAATCTATGTCATTAATGGGGCCAGAATTCACCAGCAGAAGACACAAATGTGCGGTCTTTTGAAGAAAAAAACGGGTACTTCCCCATCTCAAAATAGATGTTGCAGATTTTTTCAATTTTGGATGTATCTAGACACAATTTACATATAGATTCATTCAAATTTTATCAAACCTACGGCATCTATTTTGAGAGGAGGGAGTATTAGATTAGACGCAACAGGATTACAAGATGTTTCAAATCAAGATTTCGTATCCAGCCACAAAATCACATCACATGCTATTTCACTGATAGAGAAGACAGACGTCTCACACTCCAGATGCTTCAGCAGCGCTGGAAAGATTGCTTGAGGTGCTGACTGTAGGCCTCACCATCGGAGTCAGAGCCTTGACGACGATGCTCATGTCTGGCCGGGAGTCCGCCTCGTACTGAATACAGAGCGCCGCGATTGCAGCCATCTGCTTGCAGGAGTGCAGCAATATACACGAAATTAATTGTAACATGTTAAGAAAAGCTACAAAGAAAAAAATGACTTAGACCCAAAAGTTAGAAGTACATTTATTTCTGGATAGAGCGTGTATATAGGAATCGCCGACTTGGAGAAGCCGGGAGCAATTCCCTCCCTGGGTGGCTGACACGGGAAACCGAC
The DNA here is from genome assembly GCA_023614405.1 of Avena insularis. Lineage (NCBI taxonomy): Eukaryota > Viridiplantae > Streptophyta > Magnoliopsida > Poales > Poaceae > Avena > Avena insularis. The sequence continues at coordinate 373,902,766 of CM042691.1, read as the reverse complement.
CATGGGAATCTCAGGGATACGTCTTTCTCTCTCATTACAACGACCAACGGCCCACCAATCTGGCGAACTGGAGCACAATCCCATGGTCAGTTTCTCGTGTCAACCACCCAGGGAGGAAATTGCTCCTGGCTTCTCCAAGTCGGCGATTCCTATATACTCACTCTATCCACAAATAAGTGTACTTCTAACTTTTAGGTCTAAAAAATGACTAACTTTCTAAACTAATCTAACAACATATATGACATCAACTTTACATATTATGAAACTATATTTCAAAACGAATCAACTAGTACTAGTTTAATGTCATAAATGTTACTATGTTTTTTAATGAAATTGGTCAAAATTTATTAAGTTTAACTTAGAACAAACGCTAGAAGTACACATGTCGGGGGCTGCCACCCGGTATCCTGGGAGAGACGACGCAAGGGGCATTTCTGGGGAGGCAACCTTCTAGGTATGGTAGAGCATGGAGAACAGACTGAATTTTCAAGAATATACCTTGGCAGCAGCCTTGGGTGGGTAATCTCCTCCAAGCCTCTTATCGACGCATTGTCGCACCTTGTCTTCGCTAAGCCTTGGCATAGCCTGCATGTAAATGTGATTAGAGTTTTGTTGTTGCATCTTCTCAAGAAATTATGCCCGTGAATGAATGCATACATACCCACGTCACGAGGCTTTCCTGGCCATAGCGTATATGATCAAATACCTCCCGACCTGTTAAAAGTTCCAGCAACACTAATCCGAAGCTGTAGACATCGCTTCTTGTGCTTAATTGGCAGGTCATTACATACCTAAGGGAACCAAAGACTAGATAAGTAGGAGAATACATATGTTTTTCCAAGCTTCCGTGGAAGAATCTGACAGCATTAGCGTTTGGTTGCATACTCAGGCGCATCATAACCGGAACCTGCAGGACCATTTATACGACCCGAATGAACATTATCCATGAATTTAGGGCCCTGTCTGGAAACACCAATGCCGCCAATCTTTGCAACGTCGCTGTCAAAGATTAGTATGTTGCTGGACTTGATGTAACCGTGGATAATGCAAGGCTGTGCCTTCTCGTGGAGGAACTCAAGTCCAGTTGCAGCACTTAGGGCAATGTCCACGCGTTGCGCCCATGACAGAACCGGTCCTGGTTTACCTCGAATAACATCTTTTTTACCTGTGATCATAAGCCATAAGAATATCAGATTTGTTTGTTTGTGTGTGTATCATTTTGGTGATATGTTATTTTATCAGATAAGTCGCGGATTGATATATATGGCATTTTAAGATATGGCACAAACACGAACATTAACACAAAATTTGTGTTGTTATTAGGTTTAGCCAAGGATATCGATCACGTCAACACATCATGACACCCATCACACATACAGAGTTTGCTGAGGCTACACTCGAACGCCCCCAAAAGTTACAAAACAGAGTTTATACACACGCACATCAGGACCCAAGGTACTACTCGGTTAGTACTACTGCATTGGACTTGTGCTAATGAATCGATTCCTATCCGAACTAAAGCAAACCTTGATTTTCCTAATTCGGACTCTACTAGGACTAAGTGTAACACATACACAGCAGCAACTTACCTTAAAATCACCTAGATAAGTCTAAGATCCATCGCTGCATTCGTACATGTTAGGGTTCTTTGTCCTCCCGCTGGTGATCCGGCGGTGAGTCCCTATGGATCTCCATATCGGGCCCGCGAGTTCGTCGTCCCTTCTCCTCCCCACGTCCCATGCATTCTGGCCTATAGGTAGACCCTGGTCAACCTGTCTGGTTCATATCACGACGAAGTGGATTAGGGTTTCTGGTTCCAAACGCCAACATGTCTGATGCTAGATCCTCGTCAAGTGCGGCCGGTGGTAGATCGGGATGCTGGGAAGAAGGTGTTCGTGGTGGATTCCATGTTGAGGCAGGGGAACTATCGCAAGGCGGCGGAGTCACATACTCTATGTTCGATCGTCTTGAGATCAGGGAGGACAAGTTCGATGATTTGTCTTGGTGTCAGTTACCGATTATTATTGAGAATGACTGCTCGCAGCTGATTGCACTAGCATAGAGCGACGCTAAGTATACCCCCATCGGAAACATTAGTCATACGGCCCACGGATAAACGAAATTCTGTGTGCGTTAGCTGCTCATGCTTCCTAGTGCTGCTACCGTCGTCTCTCTCCGTTACTGCCACCCTCCGCCCAGCATAGGTGCCGCCGCCTCCTTCGGGTTGCTCTAGCCGGTCAATGCCACCCCTCTGTGCCGGATCCAACGTCGGTTGCCCGACGCCGGTTTGGCCGCCACCATTCCGCTAGGCGTGGAGAAGGACGGCGACTGTCATGCGCTCTAGCAGCCCAACGAGGTGCTCCAAATAGGCACCCCTCACACAGCTAGGAAGAAGGGGTTGCAGAAAAATGGACGTCACTGTGGATGGCACGACTAGGTGTCCAGGACATTGCCCACAAGGTTGATTTAAATAGGTTTAAACTAAACTATTGCAATATGTATATGAAAACAGGAAGCAATTGAAACATTTTAAGCTTGAATGGATTGTTACAATTGTAATTAGTGCCAAGTGGGTTGTGTAGTGGTCAACAAACGTATGCTGTTTGATGAATGATGGCATTGACATTGGTGATAATCTCAAATCTATTTGAAGTTGCCGACGAGGATGTGTTTTAGGATATTGGCATGCGACAGTGTGAGCTTTGATCCGGTCCGTAGGAATGAACAAAGCCATAATTCTTAATGGATGTGCATCTATGCTCACTATGAGCGCACCAAGTGCAACTCCACCTGGTCGATCAATTCTCTCCTACATTGCGACTCAATCTTGTTGTAACCGGTGAGTAGGATACTATTATCAGGTTGAACGTCTTCATCCTAGCAGGTGTGTGCTATCAAGAGCATGCAAACTTGCTATTCACTTGTTCCAATATTTCTTGCTTATGACATCTTGCGACCTCTTTGATCATTGTATGCTTTACTTGTTCCAATTGACAAATCAATATAGCACAAGAGTTGTACAAGCAAAATTACAAGTAGGCGCACATCCCTTTGCCATGCTACCCTGCTGGACCTTGCTCAAGCACAGAGAAGTGGAAGACAATGGGTAATGAAGTTGTATCAAAGAAGCAGAGATCAAATCATTCCTCCTTCCAGAGTTTGATGATTTACAAAAAATGTTGGTGATGACGATGAGGGCAGAAGTAGAAGTTCCACTCCAAGCTTGGAGGAGTCAATAAAGACAAGGCCTCCAAGGAGTAAGTAAGCAAGAGAAAGAAAAGTTGAAGGGAGGAGGAGAGGATGCTATACCAAAATACCTGGCAACAGATAACAAGTGCGACCAAACTGACAGTTTCTAAGTAAGAACTCACCTTATTTAAGCATCAACGGGGAAAACACCAACCTGAAGTAACAACTCACCATGATGGAGTTAAAAAAAACTCACCGTGAAGAATATCGTACAATGATCCCCTGGATGTGTACTCATAAGCAAGAAAACGGTTGTCTCCTTCAATACAGTATCGGAGAAGCTGGACAACGTTACTATGTTTGAATCTTGACACCGCCGGAACCTGCAGCTGAAGGGTGATAGTTAGAAAGCAGGCCTTGTTGTACTGATAAATGAAGAGAATTAAATTCAAATGGCAAAAAAATGTCAAGTGCACGGCCATGACCTCCAAATAAATTCTTTTAGTAGGATGAAGCTTCTTGATCGCGGATGTATGTCCATCTTTCATCACTCCAAAGAAAACTATACTGGAGGAGCCCTTTCCCATTAGAGCATCATTGCTAAAGTTCCTGGTTATTTCGTTCAGTTCATCCATGGAAATGGTTGGTACGACAGATGGCAGAGTTCTGCCATTGTTGTTCACAGTAGCAGGGGTCAAGGTCTTGGCAGGGGTAATAGGGGTAGGGGAAATCACATCCTCTGCCTTTGCACTTCTAGCAAGTCCAGCGTTGCTACCTGCATTAGGGGAAAATGTAATAAAAATCTATTATGAGAAGGTGCCAAGAGGAATTCGATTACTAGTTGTGCTACTTAGCGCGATGAATATTTATTGACAGGTTGTTGAAGACAAATGTGAATGAAACTCTGATCGATGTGTTTGACCCTATGGACCACCTAGGGATGCAAGCAGGATCTCGTCTATATCCCGCATCTCGTTCATTGAGAATCTCTGGTTCAAATTTTGAGAACAAATGAACTAGAAATCCTCAAATGAGCTAGAAGCGGGATATAGACGGGATCCCACTTGACACCTTAGAACCACCATAAAACACGTTTATGGCTTTCAAGGAATTCGTCCCAATATTTATATATATAGATACTTTGAAGTAAAGTAAAGCAATTTAATATTAATCATGTAAGGTTTTCACTTTATCAAATTAATCCTTATAAATGAATTTGAAGTATAACGGTAACTATATTTTAAGCAAGAGGGCAGATTAAGCAATTTGCAGTCTACCCAGAGTAACACACTAGCACGCACTATGTCAGAGTAAACGCTAAGATCATACGGGGTTGATCATAAAATGCTACACATATGTACATGAGCTAGGTTCGGTCAGATGGTTGGAGGGCAGAATAACTTATTCTGTGCTCAGCTACAAAAGAAGAGAAACTATTATAATTTTGATGCCAATCGGAGAGCAACACAAATCATTATTACCTGTAGAATTTCTGCCTTTGTACTGATGGAAAGCTTTTCTAACAGTCCTAAGTCTGTCAGCTACTTCAACCATTTTTGGACGCATTTTTTCCTCCATTTTCAAGCATTCAGCTGCTAGTTTTGCGATATCATCAAGAAATTTCATGTTCTTTCTATCATTGGCAATTTCCTCATCAAACATTTGCCTCACCTTTTTCCCTTTCCTCATGGCTTCGGTGAAACTTTGAGCTAGGATGATATTCCCATCCAGAGCTTTCTTTCGCGTGATGATTTCCATTAAAACAACTCCAAAACTGTATACATCACTCTTTGGAGTTAGGATCCCACTCTGACAGAACAAAGGATCCACGTAACCTTTGCAACCAATGATATTTCCAGTATACTGATTATCTTCAGCACCAAGCAATCTTGCTATCCCAAAATCCGATATCTTTGGCCGAAGATTTGCGTCCAATAATATATTAGCAGGTTTGATGTCACCATGAAGAACAGGACTATACATTGAATGCATGCATGATAATACTTCAGCGGACTCAATGGCGATGTCCAAACGTTTGTCCAAAGGGAAGGGGACAGGACCATTAGCATTGTTGCAGTGAAGGATGTTGTCGAGGTTGCCATTGCATACAAACTCCATAACAATCATAAGAGCATTTTCCTCCGTGCAGCAACCTAACAGTCGGACAACATTCTTGTGATTTATTTGGGAATGCACTATCACTTCCTTGGCAAACTCTTCTTTCTTAGTTCCATTTTTGTATCTCTTTACTGCGACTGGACGAAGGTCATCTAGTTTTCCTTTATAAACCTTACCAAATCCCCCTTCTCCCAGCATGGTGCAATACCCATTGGTGATGTCTTCTATCTCTTTTTGAGTGAAAGATCTCAGAATATAGTTGTTATCCACTTTTTGAAGCACCACATGCCCATTAGCATGAAGGAAATCCCTAACATTACTCCCTTGGTAATCCATTCGCAAACTACAAACCAAGATCAAATTCGTAAAACAGGGAGAGGAGTGACTTGCCTGCGTCAGAATGTAACTAATATCAGAGTGCTTACGTGAAACTAGAAGCTATGTCTTATGAGGGGGATTTTACCTCTCAACCTGAAGATATTGCAAAAATAGTTTAACTTTGATTGCAAGTAATTTAATTTTACAAAAGAAATGTGAATTAGTGTCATACAGAAAATGTCAATATCAAAAGCGACCTATGATTTTGGATGCATATCCTTACATTTAGGACATAATAGGAGTGCTCAGCTTGATGCATGGACACAAAATATTATCGTTGCCAGAAAATATAGCATTTATAATAGCAATTAGTATGGTAGAGAAACAATTTTCCCTTCTTGCTGAGATGGGGCCAACGCAACACGAATTGGGAAACATGTCAGGAATCATGATGTTAATTGTTAATACGTCAAAAATGTGTGTTATTAACACTTATTTTGGTGGCATGTCCATGATTTCAACCCGCAAAATTTTAAGAAATGTGTCTGTCTGTATTCTAGTCTAAGGCAACATTCATTCTAAATATCCTCGAAATATGTCGTGCAGAAAATATGGCAAAAGGTAGCGATGGACAACAAAGAAACATAATCCCGTGAACTTGTAGTCCAGCAACAGGTACCTCTTCCTCGGTAGTAGGAGTGATTCATAACGCCTGCGGTCGAGCTAGCTTGCTGATCCGAGAGGTTCTTCAGCAGCAACGCACAAGCATGCCGTAGCACACATTCGTTTACAGCGAGGGACGCGGCCTGCAATTTCAGAAGCATCAATAAATCCAACGGGAAGTAGCACAATAGGGGGTGTTGGACTTATTCAGCAGGTGCCAATTACAAGGCCCGGTCGCCCTCACCTTCCCCACACGCATACACCAGAGTTTAACTTAACCAGCTCCAAATCTCGATTGCGACAGCGCCACTTCCTCTCACTCGCCGGTCATACAACGGAACAAATCTCTCTTCTGACGAGCAGCGAGCATTGGAGTAAAAGGCGTCGAATATTTTCTTGTGGGAGATCGGGCGGGGAAAACGGTGCTGAATCTGAATAGCAGCTTTCAACTTGGGGTTTCAGAACTCGATTTTGGAAATTGTAATCTCCGGACGGGAATTAAGAACTTTTGAAAACGTTTAACTCAAGGAAAGATGGCAAAGATAGGAAGCGATGGTCGGCGCCGGCGACGCACCTGGTGGCGGCGTATATGGCCGTGCTCGTACAGCGCAGCCTGGAGTTGAATAGGGTTTGCGCGTGCACCACATGCCGTATCGCGTGCCTGGTCTGAATTGCTGACGGTGAGTGCACGCCGGCAGGGGCCGAGGCAGGCTGGTGGCGGCGCGCTTCGGCCATGGGTGTGGATCGGCGAGAACCGCACGCGGTTAGTTTTTTCTTCCGCGAGGAATTTGACAAAGGGAGCGCCTGATAACTAATTATGTCCCCGATGTCATCTTAATATTTGTGTTAATTTTTAGTTACAATCTAGTTGCAATTTATAAGATTTGTATTAATTCTCGGTTACAACCTAGTTGTAATTATTAAATTCTCAGTTACACCCAAGTTGCAAATCACGTGTAACTTCCATTTTACACGAATCACGAGGTAAATCAAACGGTGAAAAAGACGACTGAGACTTAAGTAGTTCTAAGGCGTCGGAGAACTAACAAATCCGTTTAACAAAATAACACCCTTTTTTCTTTATTTAAGCAAATTACGTATATATTTTATTAATAGAAAATCAAGCTATATGAAACAGCCGTGATTATGAAAAAAATTGTCCTAAATTTTTTGCAGATAGAAACCCAAAGATAGAAAAAATATAGAACGATCTCTAGGATTTACTGCACTCGTCTCATCGAAGCCAGCTGCCACCGCCAACCTTTAGTGATGCCTAAACGCATACTAGAAGACCGCCGAGCTTCCGCCGTTGGCAGATCCAAAGAAGCATCATCGTCAACGAGGCTTTATGAGTCGATAAACATGTCTGCTGCCTTGGACCGAGGGACGTCCACGTGCTGCCTTGGACCCGGATACACCGCATCCCATCGACAAAGTCGGGTAATAAAGACAGATCCACCACCTTCGGACCAACTTTCTCGCTCTAGAACATACACCTCTCCCTAATCCTAGTGTTATCATGGATAACGACAAACGCTAGTGACATGCCTAAAAACAGATCTCGTCGGATATGAAGAACGGCGATAAGACCAAATTGTCGATCTGAAGGATCGATGAGCACACGGTGCCATCAACTCCATGGCGCCGCCGTGGAAGGTCATCGCCGTGTGGCAATAGAGTTGAGGCGGATTTATTCATCCGGACGCTGCTCCTATCACCCAACAACGTACCATAACAGACAAAATCTAACCCTAACTACTAATCTAGAACGGAGAAACGAGGTCCCCCTCCTTCCCCTAGAGCAACAAGCGGAGGAATAGGGGATCAAGACCAACACCCTGGTTGGTGGAGATCAGGAGAAGTTGGTTTGCAGCCTCACGAGAGTAGGAAGCGGGGAAAACATTTTATAGTCTACTTGATATGAAAGAGGTTATCTTTCCTTTTAGTGTTCCTTGGTATGGTTGTTGGTTCACTGTCTTAAGAGAAATTCCACTCCCACCTAGAGCACCCCAAACGGGCCTTTGGGAGCACCGGCGCTGAAATCTCCTCCGGTTGTCCCCAACGGTCTATTTCATCTGTCCTGGTCATTTTTACATCCGACGCACCCAGGCTTAAAGCATTTCTTGAAACGTACCGATAGATTGAAAACAAAAATCAGCATGCCTAGCTTCGTGAAGATCTTATTGTCCACCGATGGTCCTTGCATGGGAGATAACTCCTTCATCATTTAATTGATTTCATTTGTATCCATTTGTAATTTGTACCATTCTTTGCTTCAGGACCATTTATTTGTGTTTTTCAATTATTCACTTTTGAACTATTCTTGTAACATAGATTATTGTTGATTTGTATTTGTGGAACATTGATTATTTTGAATAATAATAATAGTTGATGTGTGCATGTTGTTTTGATCTGAAAACACACTTGTGAATTAAACACATATCTTATTTTGCTTTGCGAAACGTCAGCACGTCAACATTTTTGGACACCGTATCCGCGTTTTGCAGCAGTATGTAGTACTCCCTCTGTTCGGAAATATAAGACGTTTTAGCTTTGTGAATTGAATGTATCTGGACGTCTTTTAGTGTATAGGTTCGTAGAGGTTCGGAGTAAACCTATACCCTAAAAGGTGTATAGATACGTTCGTTTCACAAAGTTAGAATATCTTATATTTCTGAACGGAGGGAGTATGTGCTAGAGATGCTAGACTAGAAGTGGATGCTTGGAGGACTGCATTTTTGCACACGAAGGTCAACTTCAAACTATGAAGCACACACAATCTTGCTCAGCACTCTGTAACACTATAAGCTGGCTGGTGGCTGCTGGATCTGCAATCCGCAAGCAGAGTCAGGCCATGGCCGGCTGCTCGATCTGATTGATCAGATTCATCCGTGTTCTGCCAGCTTGACTTACATGCGCTGCCCGCTCGATCTGATAGATCCAGAAAACGATCTGTGCCGCGCCACGCGAGCTTTGCCCGACTGTGGCGAGGGATGAAGCACTAGGAGGGGTGCTGGTGAAGAAAGACGATGTGTGATACATGCGCAGTAAAATGGTCCACAGTAGTAATAACCAGTGTAGTTCCCCGAGTATGCTGAAAGATACTATAAACATGATTCACATGCTTTAGATATCCGAAGGAACGTCTTTACTGTCAAATTACAGGGCAACTTCCAATAGCCTTGGATGTTAACTTTCTCCTTGCTGGGATGGAGCTGATTGTTCCTTTGCCCTCTAGCACCTTACATGCCAAAAGGTCCCATTTGATCTTTTCTTTCTTGCTCAGATGCTGCATTTTCATTTTAAAATGCCTGCAACGTGCAAAACAGTATAACAATGAAGTGTACATAGCAGATATGCTGAAGAAATACTGCAATAAGTCTCCTGTTATGCTAAATATTTTTTGGCGGGGTGACATGGTAGCTAGTGAAAAAAAGATGGAAGGCGATTATAAATATGTGCGTGTGTATGCACTGACTGTGTGTATGTGTATGTGCGCAGCATCTTCTTCGGGAATTCTGAATTTTAATCGTTATATTTGTCAATAGTTCCTCCATATCTGCTATCTGGTTGTAAGTCACGCTAGCTGTAGTTTATGAAGATGAAGCCAGGAAGGCACCCCTTTTGGAAATAGAGGATTAAAAACATTATGAGATGCTATGACAACAAACTGCTGAATTAACCTAGTATGAAAATCCTGACTTATGTGCCTCAGTGAAATGGATTTGACCAACAAAGATAAGACCTCACCTGCATAAAGGAACCCTGCAGGTTTCTGGTGTGGAACACATCCGAGAATGCAGCTCAAGAAGCTGCCACATGCGCTTGCAGTTGGCGCAGCCACCCGGCACCCGCAATTTGCATGCTGAGAAATGGCGCACCAGCAGCTCAACACCCTTGCAGGCAGGAAACTTGCAAACAGCTTGGCTACCCTTCAGTTTCTGATCCCAGGGGCCAATTGTCCTGCATCCGTCTCGGCATATATGAACAAGGGCTTCCATAGCTTCCTGTAATTGAAGATAAACCTTCTTTTCCTCCATTCTTTTAGCTCTTTCTTGCCTTCTCTGTGCCAAATTCAGTTTTGAGAACAATGATTGTGAACGATGATAAAAGTAATAAATATGAGCTGATCATTGTGTGCAAGATCATACACATAACATAAAGCTAGACAAGCAATTTGAATAACTGAGATGATGCAAGGTGGATTGACCACCGATTAAGTCATATTACGATTCTCTGTTGCAGGGAACTCACTGTATCCACTTCAACAAGAGACTCAAGAAGCTCTTGTTCTAGGCTTGGGTTCACCTGTCTCATCACCTTCCACCCTTCTGTCAGAGAGATAGTCTTGAAATCTCCAATGATCATACGAGTACAGATGAGCGAGAGCCTTGATGCGTCACATAATCTAGCCAGTTGTAGCATGTCTACCACGTTATCAGAAGCAAGAAAAAATCTCTCAAGTTGGTCGGTGCAGACAATCTTCAGGGATTGTACCGAGAAAACGTGAGAGAGTACAAGCAAATGAACAGCATATTTCTTCATCTCATCCTGCTGAAAACTTCACCAGATAAACAACATAAACGACAAGGTTTTATCAAGCTATCTCTTGTAGTCAAAGATGGCATACTCAAAACTCTGAAGAAACATAAACATTCAACTCTGAATACAGCCTACATTGCTTTTAGTTTTAATCACTGAGAAATGATTGAGCAGACAACTGATTTTGTGTACAACCACCTCTGAACATGGGACATAAATACATGATACACAGAGCATCATGATAGCATTATACAGAAGTATAAGAATTTCGTTCTCTGCTTACTTCGGAACAAGCAGTTACAAAATGTTTGGCCTGGATTTGCAAGTTTTCACGTATAATTGATTGCAAGGCATTTTCATTAACATGTGAAAGAAGCAATCAAGACACTCCAACCATTCAAAGAAGAATGAATTCATAGGATGCGGTCATACCATGAAGAATAAAGGTATCTGATGAAGACATGAACCGCTTGTGATGGTACACCAGAAATCAGGATATGCCTGAAACCATGTTGTACTCTGGCTTCTTCCAGCATAGTTCTTAGAACAGGAGATCTGATGCCCTGTACAAGACGAGATGAAAGGTCGATCAGGACCTGCATGTGCTTTAGGAATGTCCATTTATATAGGAAAAGAATCAGAAACCTGTACTTACAAGAATGCATGAATGTGATAAAATCATGGTTCCATCATCTGTCGAAACATGGACATCGGCTTGATATCCTTCTAAGAACAGCTTGTTCCAGTAGTCCTCCTGGACATCTTCAGGGTCATGAATACGACAAGCCTTTCCATTCCTAGAATTTCTCCGTTTGCCATAAGAAGTTCCAGGCAGTGGGGGTGGATCAGGCACATTAGTGCACGGAGGCCGAGAACACCGGCTATGATCTGCCACGGATTTCGCGTCTGCCATGCTATTGCACTCATAGATATCAAATGCATTGTCGATCACACTGCTGCTGAAGAAGATTTCTGAAGAACCTGAGTCCAGGGGCGCCATCAACCATGCGTCTCCTGCTGCCGGTACTCCAGAGGCCAAAAATCAGACAGAAGAAAGGTCAATACACAATAATCTCAAATTTTGTGCTGTAAAATCCAGTTATGGCCCCATATGGCAGCGCAAATACAGTACAGCAGTGCTCTGTTCAAGGCAGGTTCAGGAAGATGTTGCAATAAATAGATATTACTACAAGAAACGAAGGGCATAACGTAAGGCAGGTGGGTCATTATTAATGACTTGATATCTTGGGTCCTTTGAAGGAAGAAAATAAATTTCATTAATTTTTGCTCCAGCAAATAAATGAGACTCTGAATCTTTACAGGACAGAAATTAAGTGTATCCCCGCTGCTACTATATAACGCTGAGTTAAAAGAGATACGCATATTAGTATTTACTTTCATAATATAATCTGAGGCCAATTCTAAGAGTTCATGTCCAACAGAACTTTCTGAATTCCGAGGGAATTCTTAGGACCCATAAATAAAAGAAGAAAATCAGGAAGGCTATTTTCTGAATTCTGAGGGAATTCCAGTCCCCAGGATAAGAAACCAAGAATTGCTAAAAGGGTCTCAGATTTGCGGCCGATCAAATGATTCTCTTAACCAACACAGAAAAAGGAGCAGGAGCAGGAGATGATCGAACGTTCAGCTCCTCACACTCTGACAGACGAGCGCTATGGCTCTCATATCGTCAGAGAGAGAAAACCAACGGGGAAGAAGGACGAAGACGCGAAAGGGAACCTCGATTCTATAAAACCAGAGAGCTTGCGTGCTCACTCACCTGAAATCGGCCTCGAGTGATCCAGCCCCCGAGGACTCTGTGGAAGAAGTGAGTCTGGGAGGAAGAGAAGCCTGAAGAACCACGCACGCTCCCTTCAGTCTCCACTCTTGTCTTGAAATAAAGGCTTTTGAAGAAGCCTGGATGGCCGTCTCTCCCACTTGGCCACACGCCCACGCAGGGAGGCCAAAGGGGGGCACGACACGAGCTGCGTGGCTGACACGGGCTCCCCACCAGAGCCGGGCCCCGCATGTCATCGCGACAACGCAAAAAAAAAAGCGCTCGCGGACAGCACAGTGCCTGTCATGGACGGACGGAGGCGAGAGGTAGCATTCGGCAAGTAGGACGGGGCCGAGCCGGGCCGAGCCGAGCCGACCATGTAGTATTTTCATTCACGTGGAAAGGACGCGCCGTCCGGACCAGTAAGATCGCGCCACGTGCGCGGACGCCGGCGCCGCCCAGGCCCAGCGAGCCGGTCCAGAACAGAAAGGACGCACGCTTTCTCACTGCACGGTGGTCCTAGGTCCCATGGAACACTCCTACGTAAAGTCAGAACTGGAAGAGCCTGGAAGGTGGGGCTACCAGCCAGTCTAGATTTTTTTTTGACAGGAGCCAGTGTAGATTGCTTGTGTGGCAGTGGGTCCACAAGGGGATACGGCGCCTACTTGGTCAAGTTGGAGGGAGGGAGAAAAGCAGTGGGCGGTGCTTGGCTCGGCTCGCCGCCCGTCTGTGCACGGCGGACGAACAGCTACCGATGAATGAATATACCGTCCTCGGATCTGCAGCGACAGGAGTCAGTGGAATATATATGCATTATCGGCAACAGAGTAGAAATTCGGGGTTGGAGATGGGTACCTGTGCTTTCGTTCTCGCTCTGGTCTTCCCAAGATCCCAGAGATCCGTTTCTTTTTTGTTCTTCCGTCGTGCATGAAGGGGACTTCTTCTTGTCTCGTCCCGGTACCCAAGCAACTGGCGAGCGAGCCTACATACATCTGAACTGAGTCGAATTTACGTGCACAGGAACACCGCTGCTGCTGTCGTCATCCATGACGCACAAGGCCGGTTTGTCAGCGAGTGAAAACCGAAAAGCAGAGGGGTACAAGGCTTTCCGGTTTCAAAGTTTACAAATCTCTTTCGGCCGACGAGTCATCCCAAGCCGGAACAAGGTAGGCGTCGTCGTCACAACTCACAAACAGCAGAGATGGTTTTTCCATGGATTCTAGTGAACCCTACTACTAGACACGGAGGTCATTCGTCAGATTCCGCCTCCTCGGCTCGTGTGCCAAGCTTCACAATGTCTTCAACGAGGATCTTCCCGTCTGTACTGCACACCAACAATAGATACAGCAGCGGTATTTTATCAACATGACCAAAGTACGCTCCGAGTCTCGACGTGGAGAGGCTGCCGATGAGATCCTCGAAGCCTGCATTGTCCAGGTTGTGCTTCAGGTACGTGGCTGCAGCCGCTACCTCCTCCGACATGACTTTAACGTCATAGTCCCTTCGGAAAAAAATATTGTGATACCAACGCACCGCACCGAATATAGTGTAAGGTCATAGTCTGATGGAATTCGCCGGAGTCTTGATTTTGCCACGGAAGTTATAGTGTCAAAAGTTACCTGTCGAGGAGATGCCAACCGTCACCAATGGCTGTGTCTACATCATCCATTTCCTTGTTGAGTTCTTTGAGCATCGCATTTATCTGCAACAAAAGCACAAGAATTTGCAGAATACAAATAGGCAGGACAAGGACATAAATAGGTAACTTTACCATGCTGCACAAAATTACCACGATCTGGATATCTATTCAACAGAAAGGCAGGCCTAAACTCATGATGGCATCCAGATTGGTTGATCCAATTTTTGTCAACACCACTGCACTTCTCAAAGACCTGATACACCAACAGTTCACACGACCAAATACCTTTTTCATCAGTGCAGCCAATGGAGCTTTGCAGCAGCATCCTCGCCCAGTTCGAACAGTGGAAGCGGGCACGCCTTTGTGGCAGTGCAGGTGGACGCGGGCGGGCCAGCGAGAGGAGTCACCTAGTGTAGCCAGGGCGTGCGTTGTGGAGTGTTTCTGGGGGCAAGTAGTCTGTTACGTGGCCCTATGTAACTGTCAAAACTATTCTTTCTCTATCTTAATGAAGAAGACACGCGATGCTGCACGTGTTCTTGAAAAAAAAAATGTTGTAGAATCTTCACGCAGGGAGTTGTACAGTTCTATCTGCACAATGAAAAAATAATGTGTTGACAGGAAACCCATCAAATAAAATTCACCAGCACTTTGTGAACCGAATACAACTGCTTAATTCTACCGCCGATAACATATAGTCTCACCTCTTTGTTCACAAGGCTCAGGAATTCTTGACGTTCCTCGCTAATCGACTGCAAAGGAAATAAAATCAACAGACATGAATTCAGTAACTATCCAGTATACTTTGCTCTAAGTAAGTCACAGACATCTGCAAAAAAATATTGTTCTGTTGAAATTTTACCGATGCAGAAGACAAAAGAGCTAATGCCTGGCTAATTTTGCAAAGCTCTTCATGTTTATCTAACATTCTCTTTCTCGCTAGATCACTGGCTTCCTCGACACTGAGTTTACTGAATGCATCGTCCTCGTCTTCCAATTTCAGCATACCCTCTTGTTCATTTTCTTCTTCCTGTAACATGCGTAAGGAAAACTTTTCATTTTTCAATCCTAAAGGCTGCCAGAGAACAGACCGGGAAAAAGAGCACGAAACATAGTTATTTATCAATAGAAGTGGGTGCAAATGGATATGGTCATATGGACAGGTAAAAGGATAAGCTGAGATGCCTTTTATCTAAAATAAAGGTCAAATTAAGGTAAAAGTAGTTTTCCTTGCAAGGAAATATTAGATGGTTGAGATGACCTTGATAAGTTTATCCTGCATTTTCACTCGAAATAGGCTTTCGCTCCGCTTTATAAATAAAGCACACAGGTGAGACCGCTGCTGGGCCAGACAGCACAACACCCAAAGGAAGGACCAAACACTGCTGGGGCCGAAACAGCACAAGCAAAAGCCCAAGAAAACAGACAAAAGAAGAAAAAAAGAAATGCACAACAGCATCGGGTCGACCACCAACGAAGACGCGCGACCACTGCGCCCTCCGAGAAAATCCCACCGCGCTCATATGCCGATGAATTGCCGTGTACCAAGCAGCACCTTCAAGAAGGGAGGCGACGATGACGACGCTGCTGCCCGGACTACTCCTAGGATTTCTCCTGGTACACGCCGGGGAGTGAGAGGAGGGTACATCTGGTGCCCTTCAAGAAGGAAGGCGGCACCCGCAGATGTCGCCGCGCCGGAGCCAGCCCAGCCGACAAGAATTTCTTCCGACCCCCCAAAACTCAAACCCCGGTCAATCCTGGCACTCCACCAACAAGCCGACCACCAACATGTGCCAAAACGGTCTCGCCGTCATCATCGGAGTCTCGCCATGGCAAACACCATGAGGCTGGCCGGCGCGAGGGACCCCCCTAAGACAAGGAACAACAGCGTTGCTGCCGCGTGGGAGGGAGCGACCTCCACCGCCAGGGCGGTAGCAGACCGGGCGCAGCAACAGGAGCATACCAAGCCAACAAGGCCCGGTCGAGCCAAGCTCGGGCTCGTGAAGCCCCCGCCGCCACGCTGCAGCAGACGCATTGGCAACGCCGCTCCTCCTGTCTCGAGGCGTACCCCAAACCAACCATGGAAGCGACCAGAGAGCAAGCCAGGCCGCCCAAACCCAACCTAGGGTTCGGAGCCCGGCCAAGCTCGTCTCGGCCACCACCGCCGCCAAGCAGCAGCTCCCTCGCCCTGCCGCCATCCAGAACACTGCCAGAACGCCGCCTGCCGAAGAACACAAGGCGCCTTTCGAAGCCACCTCCGCCGAAGCGACGCCTTGCGGACCACCTTCCGGGGCCGCCGCCCCGGCGTCCATGGGCTCGCACCCAAGACAGGTGCTTTGCGTGACCTATGAGGCGGATGGAATAGGGCTGGCCGACCCAGGTTGGTGGTAACAACACGGCCACGCGGAGGAGCCCGACCTCCACTGCCAATGGCGGTTGCCGTCCGGACGCGGCCGCAGGGGCAAACTAGGCACTCGGCCCGGCCGAGCCTCGGAAGGCCCGTAAAGACCCCGCCGCCACGCTGCAGCAGCGCCACCGCAGCCGTCACCACCCTCCTACGCGCTCCACCCTCGCCCCACCACCTCCAGCGAGAGTCCCGCGCTAGGCCCGCCCCAAACCCAGGTTGGGCCTAAGAGGGCCCAGATCTGGGCCAGCAAGAGCTGCAAGGGAACGGGCCAGCCAGGCACCTCCCTGCCGGCCACCTCCGGCATCACCGCGCCGCCCCCCGTCCAAGGGCCCAGATCTGGGCCAGCAAGAGCTGCAAGGGAACGGGCCAGCCAGGCACCTCCCTGCCGGCCACCTCCGGCATCACCGCGCCGCCAGTCCAAAGGCCTCGCCGCCCGCAGAGAAGGGCAGCCCCCGCCCAACCCGCCACCGACGCCAGATGCGAGCAGCCCGGGCCACGCGGGCCGAGCCACCATCCACGCCCTGCCTTGCAGCCCTCCACGCCGAAGACCAACCGCCGCGACCCCTGCCGCCGCCGCCCGCTTCCACGCCACCACGCCCCGCACCAGCGTGCCGCTCCTCCCAGCCCGGCCTTCCCGCGTGACCCGCCGCCGAGGAGAGGGAGAAGAGGCCCCGTCGCGCCGGGCCGGCGCCGCCCACCAGCCAGTGGCGGGCGAGGAGGGAGGAGAGGGCGGCGGCCTGAGAAGGACCTAGGGTTTTCCCCCCGGTCGCTCGCGGGAGCGACGCGGGAGGGAGGGGACTCGTATTTTTCATCCTGCATTTTCAAGAACACTGCAACTTCCTCTTCCTAGCTGAAAGAGCATCTTCAGATGGCAAGCTAATACACACGTTACCCAGTATGTTGTCAGGAAGCGATGATAGTGCTGATGCAACATCATCAGGCTTCATCTTGCCAGAAAGTGTGAAGGCTCTACAAAAATTATAATAATCAGCCAATGAAACAGGGCAACTCTGCCAGCTTTAGAAAGTTAATATATTTGTTACACGAGAATTTATGTAGAGCAATAAGTAAATAAATCCGAAGATTCCTCATCTAGATAATATGAGGAGAGACGATGGCACTTCACAATAGAGAGACAGGTCCAACCAATCTTGCAGCTAGGCAGAGACAAAAGAAGGTAAAAAGTTCATTGTCCTCAAGTGATATAGATGTACCAAAAATATCATAGGGTGAACACGTATCGAATTCGATATTGCTACTCTAAAGCAATGAAAACCTTTAATCATTCGACCGGAAACCATTGTTGAATATAAAATGGCTGCAGGTATTTATCGCATGATAACTAGAGAACTCGTGAGATCACCTCTTCCTGCATCTCCTCTACTGGAAGCAGACAAAGGTGGTCTCTCTCTCTGCAGGCCGGACGGAGTTCATGTTCAGTGAGAGAGGCCAAACCTTCTCTCTGTATTAACATATCATCATCTTTTATACTGAACAGAAACACAGGCATATTAGCAAACTTAGCTTAGCTAAACTCTAATGATCCATTTTCTACAAATTTATGATTCCAAGATCTGAGTAATCAGAAGTAATCAATAAACTGGATCTTGGAAGTAGAAGGGGAACAAATGTATATGACACAGACTACACCCTGCACACGAAGGCAAAAACATTAAAGACAATATATCATATACGCAACATGCTCTGCGGACTTTTCCATCAGTAATTACTTCGACAGTTAGACGCGAGGTTTTAGTCTATCGCCTGGAATACGATAATAATTTGCTCCAGTACAATAATTTTAGTTGTGATAGCTAGTATCTTAATTTCCACATTACTATCCTGATGTTATAAAATGCTTTTGTTGACTTCATCTGTCATAACAGGTTGCATATCTAACTCTCAATAATAACCAGGTGACCAAACACCGGACGTGCTACTACAAACTTGATATGCAGTTCTGCACGATCCTTCTAGCGCTATTTTATTCTTCTAATAGCTAATAGCTATAATACACACCACATCTGATGTGATGTGATGAATAGAGACACTCACCATTTTAGTTTTCTTCTGAGCATAAAGCGCAAATAATTGTTTGTCCCATATGGCTGGATCCCCATATACTTGCACATATTCAGTAAACTTGGCCTGTAAGGTTATATCAAGCACCTAAGCGTCATGAAATATGAAGATACAAGACATAATCTAAGAACAATAAGTATAAAAATAACCTGCTCATATTATCCAAAGCCAGTTCATCACTGAATAACTTTGCAAAGCCCAATATTTCACCATTATCAACATATGCACCAGTCCTTACCTAATCATTGAAAACTTGCATAAATACTGAGAGATCCAAGTCACCCAGGATAATAATGTAAGCACGAATCAGTAAATGGTATATGAGGAAGTCTAATACTTTCCTAATAAATTGATCAATATCCTCCGCCCTCTTCTTCGTCTCTCCATTACGTGTTTACTTCGCTTCTTTTGCCATTTCCTTCACAATGTCCTGTAGAAACTTGGCATATTCCATCTTTGCTTTGAGTTTTCTTTTTAGTGCTTCCTACCATTGGTCATGTCACAGACAAACATTAAAACAGTTCAATGTTTCTTCAGAAAAGCACGCCATTTAGTTAAACAAAAACAAATAGCAATACATAAAAGAATGTGCCTTTTGAAAAAAATGAAAGTAACTATTATCCATCCCCATTATTCATTTTATACAATAAAATGATTAAGGTTTCTTCCTAGATACTACACATTAACCACCTACACTTCTACCATCTTGGTTCTTTCATTTGTGGTACAATACATGCTATATAAAATTCAGAAGAGAGTAACAGCAGTTATAGGATAGTCAGCACACTCCACATACCTGTTCTTTCATCTTGTCCTTGAATGTGGATGGTAGCATGTTTGGGAACAGCCTTAGAAACACAGGCAACAAGAATTCCATGAAAGGGACTATGACGAAAACCAAAAAGGGGACCAGCCTGAATATGTCTGCACTTGTTCGGGTCAGCTGACTCCTCTCTCTTCTCGATAGTTTTTTCCCATTGGCTAGCTTCATCATTAATCAAGACGAAATCCGAACATCTAGCTAAAGCAGTCGCAAGCCAAGCCAATAGTGCTGCAACGTTGAAAAGAGCTCGTCCTTCTTGTGACTGAAATTAAGAGTCCAATCAGCCTTAAGAACAGAGTAGTGCTTCCTGATTAAAATATTCAATAACTCAAACTAGTCTGAAATTCTGAATGAGCGAAGATCAACTAGATGATTGATCACCTGCTCACGGAAAGGACTACTTCCATTGCAGGACCAATCCCAGGAACACTTGCCCAGAACTTTTTTCTCGTAGACGATTGTTCTTGATTCTTAACTTCGGATTTGGCGTTGGCAATACCAAGTTCTCCTGTAGAGTTCACACAGTCCTCCATTGGTTCTTCTCTATCTTGCTGACTGTCTTGATCATCCTCGTGTTCATTGCCGCTGTCAGACTCGGGCCTTCTAGCTGCATTAGTACTTGCAAAGCGAAGAGTTTGACACACACCACTAGATCCCAATGGTGAAATAACTTTGAACCTTTCGTTCCCAGAACCACGGTTAATTAAACCAGGTAACAACTGATGTTTAGCTAAAGTTTCCAAGTCAGCCCCTTTAGTTGCATGATCTGAAACCGACTTTCCTGAATGGACGGCATCTGAAATTCCGTTACCTAACAGTCCTTCATAAGAAAGAATGTTAAGACTGATGGTAACAGATATTTGGTTTCTGTGGCAACTCAATCTCCCAAGGATACTTTTTTTCCTTGAATGATCGCTTTTGAGCCCATTTTTCTGGATTTGGAAATGATCGACCAACTGAAAAAGAGCAAGGAAAGACTTCAAATGATTCATACATTATAGTGTTCACATGGATCGTGATCGAGTCCCAACAACATAACAGTACTCCACATGTCAAATGATGTCATTGAATCATGATGTGCAAAATTCTGGTAGGGCAATGTTGAGCATATAAACTAACACGGACGCTTAGGAATGCAAGTCTTTTCCATGTATTTTTAAGATAAAAGGTACCGGTGCGGCGCAACGGTACTTAGAAAGTACATGACTGACAGAACCAGCAGAAATAGTACAACTAGTTTGAAATATGTTACTAGGATAAGTTACTTTGAAATGTGAAGCCTGAACTGCTTCGATATCCCAGGTTTTCAAAATAAATGGACACACGGTGAAATGACAGACACAGATGCAGTTAAGAAGGTGAAAAATAACAGAGCATACTGAAATCTGGAGGTCTTCGGGGTACTGGCTGCATTCAGTAGCACTAATTATTCTTTGTATAGAGCTCTGATTCAACCTGATATTCCTGTCGATGATAATTGTAAAATTTGGAAGATAAAAATACCCCTTAAAACGAAGATAGTCGCATGGCATCTTCGTAAAGGTGTTATTCTTACAAAAGATAATCTTGTTAAGAGGAATTGGCATGGAAATATACAATATGTGTTTTGTCATCATAATGAGACAATTCGGCATTTATTCTTTCATTATAAATTTGCTCGTGTTATATGGTCAATCATCCAAGTAGCCTCGAGTTTGTCTCCTCTAGGTTGGTCACCAATGTATTCGGTAACTGGCTGAATGTGATTGCAGATAAATTTGGAACTTTATTAGGGTGGGAGCGCTTGCCATTATTTGGTCGCTTTGGTAGAAATGACAATATTTTTAATAATATTGTTTCTTCTACCTTGCAGGTTATCTACAGAGCCACGGCCATTCTCAGGTCGTGGACTGCTCTTCAGCGTATGGAGTTTCGCGACTTATTTGTGGAGGGGTGTACGCGATTGGAGACACGGCGAGGGATATTTTCTTCCGACATGGATGACAGCGTGATCTGCGGATAGATATGTCTTAGTTGGGCGAAAAATTCTTTTTATGTTATAATTCTTGTACTCGGTGTCGTTTTGTGCGTGTGATTGGCTGTGTGCATCCTAGTTATGCAGAGGCCGGATGTAAATATTATGGGATGCAATAAAATGTCCTTTTCTAAAAAAATATATTAAATTTACACATGCCAAATTTGATAGAATATTGCTATATCCATGAGTGAAGGACGATTACAGCCGCCCTTTATATGGATTATCCCTCATCGCCTAAAAATTTCTTCATCATTTCTAGAACTAGAGACTTACTACGCAGCCAGTCCACCCACGATAAGAGCATACACGACACCCAGTTCTGCACTCCAAATTTCAAATGCGGAAAACAACAAAGTCACCTCACCTTATTCGGCGTGTAGCGCCTAGCGCGAGCAGGCGTGCTGGGGGAGAAGGGGAGCTCGCCGCTGCGGGCGGAAGCGTTGGGCGACGGCGTGGAGGCTGCAGAGCACGGCAGGCGAAGAGCGGTGACGCAAGTAGAACCGACGAACTAAAGGGAGACGGCGGGTTTTGCATTTTATTTTTTGAGAGAGAAAGACGGCTGGTTTTGCTGGGACCGCGACGTTACGATCGTCACGGCCCATCATAATGGGCCTCACTGTATACGAGGCCCCCCACGTCCTGAAAAACACACGTAGTAGTGCTTCTTTAGCCAGAGAATGGCGGGAGCTCCTGTATGCCACTTGCCACCCAGGTTCGAAAAAATGTTCAGATTTGAAAAATATTCAAATTAAAATGTCCTGGTGCCGCACACACCACCCTATAATTTTTTGGATCAGACCCTTATATCAGGTCAATGGTCAACTTATCAGCGGTCCAGGCCAAGCACGAGGCCCATTTTAAGAGGAAGAAAAGTAGGCATGGATTTTTCCCTAGTATCCGATTTTGCTATATGCTATTCTTCTGCCTTCCCCTCCTCTCCTCTACATGGTAGGTTCCTCCATGGCTCCGCCACAATGTTTGCAATTGCGTTGTTTCTCAAAAATCGCCCAAAGCTTCCGCTTGGGAGAATCCAAGTCCAATCCCACCACTTTCTCCAAAATTATGTTTGTGCAAGATAAGTGGATATACAACCAAGATTCAAATCTTCATGGATGTACATCTGGGTTCTTGTTATTTTTTTAAAATCCTTTGTATGCAAATTCCCCTACTACATTCCTTTAAAAAACTTTGGTTTGTGTCTTTTGTTTAAATAGTGACTAACTCCTTCACAATACCCCCCAAAACCATCGGTAATAGGATTCCACTCGTGTCGTTTCCCTCATCCAACTTGGGAGGCACCTTTTCCCCAAAACCATCGGTCAATAGGAACTCACAGCAAACCCAATTCTACCAAGTTGTTGGAAAAGGGAGGCAATGCCTCCATTAAGCAGTCTCACTCTCATTGTTATTTAGTTCACTCCCACACATACCATCTTTTTGGACTATTGCAAAGTAAACATCATTTGGATTAATTGACCGTTGAAGACATTGCCTTCTATGAGCCATATTTTATCGCTTGGCGAAACTGATTATTGCCATTAATGAGTATATCATTTTTCAAAACAAAATTAGATTACATAAGCACGAGATCTATATGGATTATGTAACCTTATTGTTGTTCTTATTAGATTCAAATATGCCAATATGTTAATTCTGGCACCTAGATTTGTCATTTTTGGTACTGTGATACATAGGGTATTGATCTATGTAAACCAGGGATCGTGAGTCAACTATGTTTCCATGAAAATACATGTAAACATTTTTGTGTCGTCAACTGGAAGTGGACTCAAAAAGTTAGTATCTAAAGTTTTCATTATAGAAGTGGATTATGTTGCTTGTCTGTGTGGTTGTCATACCAAGTTTATTAAATATCAAACTACAAAACAATATGTTTCCCAATTGTTATTGCGCATCACGAGAAGGCACATGGACTGATGACTAGGACCATATGGCGCATACCTTTTATAAAATAAATTAGGTGTCGCCTTACAATTCATTTACTTTCATTTATTTGTTGTTATTTTTTTGCTATACAAATCTGGTTGCAAATTTGTCGACAAAAGATAGAGCATATTTATTGAAGAGAGAATGTATTCGCAATGAATTAGCTAGCGGCAAGCTTAAGGAGGATTAGAGAATCTGATGAATAAGATTAAAAATTCGAAGAGAATGCACAATTTATTGGAAAAGACATTTTTTTACATAACTGATAATTTAGTAACGGGTACATTTGATAATGATTATGTGAAATATTGTGATTTAAAAATTGCAGTCAAAAGTAGTTTTCTAGATAACTTACAAGGGTTCCTACACTCTGCAGTTATATTTTAATGTTGTGAAACTCTATGATAGATGTAAAGTGAGGTAAAATTTTGTTCGCTCTAATGCCAAAAATATTTAAAGAGCAACACAATAATATTTTTTTATTTTTTACCACACTAATTTTTGTGATATGTTTTCTAACTATACATGTTAAATACAAAATATTCTAATGCGTTTTCATTTTTATTAAATCATTTAGTTTTAGTATATTTGTGAATCTTTTTATTTCTGATAGCAGATTTGGCTAGACCAATACATAAGTTTATTATGCTATTTGTGGGTTTGTTCTTGTACTAATGGGTCTAGAAGTAATATTGTTCAACAATCCCATTTAGTTTTCTTTCTTATTGTGGTCGGCTCTTGTGAAGAGACAACATTCACACACAAGATCATAACTCGCTTCCATCATTCAACACATCAAAATTAGTACGAGACAAATTGGTCTTATAACACTATCCCTACTTATGACATTCTAATAATCATTCGTATTCACTCATACTTGGTAGCACCTATATATTTAGTTCATTGGTTGGTTTAAATGGGATGGAAAAAGGAGGGGAGAGGGAGTAACCATCCAAACCCTTTCACTAGAAATATGTATTCTCCACGGCTCTCTTATACAATGTTTTGCCTTTAGCTAGAAATCCCCAACTGAGCCATTGAGAACTTCGTTGTAAATATCTAGCTCAAACTACGTGTTTATTTGCCATGAAGCATGGATCTAGGTTATTCTAAAACCTTCATGAGAAATGTCTAGTATCTTGCAATTTTACCAACATTTTAGGAAGCATCTCAAGTATTAGAAAGTTCCAACTTAGCCATGGATAACTTCAGTTGTAAGTATCCAACTCAAATATCTAGGTTATTCTAAAACCTCTATGAGAAATGTCTAGTATCTTGGAATTTTAACCAACATTTCGGGAAGCTTATCAAGTATACATTGCATATTCATCAACATGCACAATCGAATCTGCTAACTAAAGTGTACATTGCTTTAAATTTCAAAGGGGACACCTTCTTTTCTGAATAATCTAGAAGATATTTTTTGAAGTCTACTAATGAGAGGGTTAAGTTTATTGTTCTAAAATTTTGTTCCATTAGAGAAAACACACCTGAAATTTTACTTGAAGTTATAGTTACATGATTACAGATTTATCTTTCAAGTGGTTAGAAAGGCTTCTCCAAGCACTTGACCAACAGGTGGGGATGGGGGCTTGGTGGCGCTCAGCTGACCCATTTTATTTTCTATTTTAATTCACACATAGTTCAAAGAGTCTTCTAGAAAACCAACTAAGATACCAATTCAAAAATTGAAACAACTACCTATTTATCTGAAAATCCTCCAATGCACATATCAAACACTATGAGTATGAAAAAGGTTGCAAGCATTTGATAACATTACAAGCAGAAACTTTTGATTTAATTATGTATTGCATTTATTTCATTTGCACGTGTGGAAAATTATTTTTTGTACAAAAATGTTACACATATAAAAATCAAGAAGTAATACTCATGTGGTGCAAATGTTCATCTGAATGTGATAGTGACTTTTGAATTATTTTGGCAACCCGACTAAGATACTAGTTCAAAAATTGAAACAATCGTAATAAATCATTCTACAATGGTGTACCTATTGAAGGGAATATGCCCTAGAGAAAAATAATAAAAGGTTTATTATTATCATATCCCAATAAGTTCATAATAGTTTTATATTGTGCTATAACTATATCAAGTGGAAACATTGATACAGGTGTTATCTGAAACATAAGTCCCTAGTAGCCTCTATTGGTACTAGTTTGTTGGTCAATTTATAATGATCAAGGTTTCCTGATCATGTTGGTGTTTTGGCACCAGTTGACAATGAGATCATATCATTGGTGAATGATGCGATGGACATTCCTCAAATATTGCGACATGATCAAGTCACGAAGTTCATCATTGCAATAATCAGAAACATAGTCTCCTTCTTCTTAGACCGTGAGATCATATTAATCACTGTCTCCCGAGGCTGCTTTGACTGCATCAAACGTCACTCAGTGAAATGGTGATTATAAAAGGTGTATGTTGGGTATCCGGAGGAACATATTGATGCCTATTGATACGTCAGAAACGTATCAATAATTTTTGATACTCCATGCTTGTTTAGTATCTACTTTTCTTTGCTTTGTCTACACTTTGAGGTGTTTTTATATCTTTTCTGGACTAACCTATTAACAAGTTGCCACAGTGCCAGTTGCATGTTTTCTTCTGTTTTTGGTCCCAGAAAGGCAGAAAATCAATATTCTCAGAATTGGACGGGACAAAAGCCAAAGTCAATATTTTACCGTGGGCGACACGAAGTCCAGAGGAGAGACGAAGAGGCGCCACAGGGTGGCCAAACCCCCCTTAGGCGCGGGTGGGCCCGACCCGCGTCTGGGCAGGGTGTGGCCCCTGGTCGCCTCCCAGCCTCACCTCTTCGCCTATAAGAAGCCCCTGATACAGAAACCCTAGACACCCAATCAAAACTCCATGAAACCTTCTGTAGCCGCTGCCACCATCGTCCCTAGATCGGGGGGATCTGAAGTTCTTTTTGGCACCCTGCTAGAGGGGAAATCATCCCGGAAGCCTTCTTCTCCGGTATGAAGCGTGAGTAGTTCCACCTTGGACTATGGGTCCATGTAGTAGCTAGATGGTTGTATATCCTCCTTGTGCTTTCATGTATAGATCGTGTTAGCTCCGTTCATGATCAAGATCTAATCTGTTTGTTATCATGCATGTTGTGTTTGCGGGGATCCGATGGATATTGAGATTACTATGTCAGATTGATTAATGGTTTTGTCTATTTGATATTATCATGTATGTGTTGTTTGTGATCTTGCATGCTCTCCGTTGTTAGTAGCTATCTTGTCCAAGTAGTTGCTAGTGACTCCAAGAGGGGGTATTTATGCTCGATAGTGGACTCATACCTCTAGTTTCCAAGCGAAGTGACAGAAATCTCTTCGGTTGTAGATGCGTTGTTGCCACTAGGGAGAAAACAACGTTCTCTTGTTCATGGAACAAGTGTATTGTTTACCTTACACACTTTGCTTAAAGCAGTTGTCTGTTGCTTGCAACTTAATACTGGAGGGGGTTCGAATGATAACCTGAAGGTGGACTTCTAGTCATAGATGCAGTTGGATGGCGGTCTATGTATATTGTTGTATTTCCCAATCGAATCTCATTGGATCTTTTTGCCAGGTATTGCATTGTTATGCCTTGCTCAGTTCCTGTCAATTGCCCTGATGATAATTTGTTTATCCTTCATGCCATGTTGTTTACTATGGACCCCGGTCCAATCTTTACTATTGCACCTCTAGTGAACTATGAACCCCGGTTCAATCTTTACCATTGATACATCTTCCACTATTACTTGTTTACTTGCTGCAAACCATCGTCACCTTCTACACCATACGTTTAATCCTTTGTTACAGCAAACCTGTAAGCTTGACAACCTCATTGATTCGTTGGGGAAAAGTCTTGAGTTTGTGTTGTGCAGGTTTCCACGTTGCTTGCAACACCTGTGTGATGTTTCCTTCCTCCTACTTGTTCGATAACCTCGGTTTCTTACTGAGGGAAAACTTACTGCTCTGTTGCATGATACGTTGGAAACGTATCTATAATTTTTGATGCTCCATGCTTGTTTAGTATCTACTTTGCTTTACTTGTCTACACTTTGAGGTGCTTTTTACATGTTTTGTGGTACTAACCTATTAACAAGTTGCAACAGTGCCAGATGCCTGTTTTCTGCTATTTTTGGTTTCAGAAAAGTTAGTAAAGAAATACTATCAGAATTGGACGGGACAAACGTCAAAGTCAATTACTTTCCGTGGGGAACAATAAGTCTAGAGGGGAGCCGGAGAGGCCGGCCAGACCCACCCTAGGCGCGGGTGGGCCCTGCCTCGCGCCTGGGAGGGGTGTGGGGCCCCTGGACGTCGCCTTGGCCTCCCCTTCGCCTATAAGAAGCCCCTGATGCAGAAATCCTAAGCACCCGATCAAATCTCCATGAAACCGTATATAGCCGCCGCCACCATGGTCCCTAGATCGGGGGGATCTGAAGTTCTTCCCGGCACCATGCCGGAGGGGGATCATCCCGGAGGCCTTTTCTCCGGTATGATGCGTGAGTACTTCCACCTTGGACTATGGGTCCATGTAGTAGCTAGATGGTTGTATCTCCTCCTTTGCGCTTTCATGTATAGGTCTTGTGAGCTCCGTTCATGATCAAGATCTAATCTATTTGTAATCATGCATGTTGTGTTTGCGGGGATCCGATGGATATTGAGATTATTATGTTGGTTTGATTAATGGTTTTGTCTTTATGATTCTATCATGTCTGTGTTGTTTGTGATCTTGCATGCTGATGATCCACAAGTATAGGGGGTGTATCGTAGTACTTTTGATAAATAGGAGTGTCGATCCCAACAAGGAGCAGAAGGTGCTGAACAGTGGTAAGGAGCAGGAAATCCCTATGAATACTTAGCAAACGGATTTTTACTGGTTTTCTGACAAGGCAACAAAACAAGGAGCAAGTAACAAAAGTAACGAACAAACGGAGAAAGTGGCCCAATCCTTTCTTAGCAAAGGACAAGCCGGTGGATATACTTATAAGGACCAAACGTTCTCGAGGACACATGGGAATTCTGTCAAGTACTTTCGCTTCAAATAGCTGAGTATTCTTCTCTGGTGTTGTAAGTGTTGTGTGGGTGAACCTGTGCTAACATACTGCCCTTCCTAGAACTAATACATACTTGTGATTAAACCCCCTGCAAACATCTGTAACTACAGGAAAGTAATTAAGATATAAATCTAACCACAGCCTTAAACTCTGAGATCATACGCTCCCTTATGCAAAGGTGTCCTAATGGTGAAGTATCATGTAGTCAACCCCACAATTAGTAGCCAAATACACAATTATTAGCCCACAATTAGTAGCCAAATACACAATTAGTAGCCAAATACGCAACCCCACAATTAGTAGCCAAATACACAATGCATTCCCCTAGGCCCATAAATGGTGAAGTATCATGTAGTCAACGTTCACATGACACCACTAGAAGAATAGCACCACAACTTAAATACTAAACCATTGAATAATAACTCATCACAGATTCACTACTAACAACATGACTTCTCCCATGTCCTCAAGAACACAATGAACTACTCACAAGATGCGGTGACCCAGCATACCACTACTCATAGATTCACTATAGTCGTTGACATAACACCAATGAAACACCGTTCACTAGTATTACATCCCTCAGAGTAGTACAACAGAAACATAGCAGGTCCAAGACATGACTATAGGTTACAACTCAACTCTTCACACAAGATCCAGAGAACACTCTAGGTTAAAGAGATAGAAAGAAACTTCTTACAAAGAAGATCAGAGATTACAACTCAAAAACTATCATACTAATAAGACTAATAAGATCAGAGATTACAACTCAAAAACTATTAGAAGATCAGAGATTACAACTCAAAAACTAATAGGTCTGGCATTGCTACTATTGCAATACTCTACAGAAATAGATTCTATGGCTAGAGATTCTATTCTGATCTAATCCCCAATGTCGTCTTCACTTGAGTGGATATATATGTTGACTCCCTTGACTTTATTGAAGAGCTTTAGCTTTTGATGATGATTCCTGGAGCATAACTTGATGTAGACGTCGTCTTAATGGCTTCAGAATCTAGCAAGGGTTAAGAATATACTTTGAGTACGAGCGTACTCAGCAAGTTCACTAGAAAAGGAGTGTTTGATGCACTATATCTGCAGCCACAGACCGTAGGTCATAGGCAATGCAAGTTTTCGTAAACATTTCTTCAAAGGTTGCTTTTATTATGAAAAGCTATGTTCGTCAGCCTTCACGGGTTTACCAGAACTTTCATGGGGTTCCTTTCCCGCTGCGTTCGCAGCTCCTTCCCGGAACAGGGAGTAACAAGTTATAGTTCTTACACTCTGTAGAGGTACGTCACTTTACCCATGATAAATCTTAGCTTTGTTGCACATCCGGGCCGCGAACCCGTTCACACTTCCTTGGTGTGAGGCCCAGACTAAGATCCAAGCCAATCACTGCCTTCTCCGTGACCCCGCATGTCTCCTTGGTGTACGCCTGCCCACCTATTGAATTACAGCAATTGGCAGTACAGACCGTTCAGATGCCGGAACTATTGTGTGACGTTCAGGGCTCCCACCCATATGCTGCATATCCTCTATGAATTACCATATAATATGCACGCTACGAGTGATAACAGCCACGACCCGCACATCCGGCTCCATGCGAGAGGGAAAAGATACAGTTGACTTCTTCGTCCCATTCCAAATCTCATGGTCAACACGTAATATACGGCGCAAGAATCACTGGCGATATTGGTTGTTAAGTCCTAGATAATATGTTCCTTTACCACCGGAACTCTTATAATAGGTTATTACCTCATGGTAAATAACCTATAATCACATTATTATGAAAATAGTGTTTTCTGACCTTTTTCAAATGCAGGTGATGACAACACTGGATTTGTGAAATACTTACAGAAAATAATCAAAGGACATGAGCAAGTATGAACTTGCCTTTTGTGATTGCAAGATTATGCACTCACGGTCTTCAAGACAATATAAAAGATCCAATATCTGAAATCAGCCTCATTGGTCCGGTAAGGACTAATGTTTAAAGAAACAAGATGCTATTATGCATAAGTAATGTAATGAAATTTCGTAAACTCGAATCCCGAGGTAACGTTGTTCTAGGGTTTGGATACTGGAAAGGTTTTCCTTGGAATGTGTTGCCCTTTTAGATTAAGTTTCACACATGTGCTTCTTATTAAGTCTTGTGAATGTGTGTGAAACAACATGTAAACATAATGGCATACAACAATAAGATATATGAATGAGATGTGTTACTCAAGGACTGCTTATATGTGAATTATCTTATCTTCAAGTTTTACCTTGCAAGTGATGAAATTTATAAGGAACTGAAGTGTTAACAATCCTAGGTATATAATTAAAGCTTAATGTAATGTGATTATTATTAATTGTCATTTAATGTTTGAAGTGGCAAAAAGAATAACATTTGAAGAAAATCGTACTCAACTAAGGAGAAGCATTTAAGCTTTTAAGTTAACCTTATGAGGTGTTCTTTCTAGTTATAGTTTTTAAGTAAGAATGAATTACTCCATTTGAATAATGACAACATTAGTATTTGAGACTTATCTATCTTCTTGGTTGGTTTGGTATTAAGATGCTTTATAACTTAATTATAACAGACCAAAGTTAACTATAAAGCATATAATAAAGTCTTTAGAATTATGTAAAGTATTATAAACTAAATTTAACTTTAAAGACATAGATGGACTTTAGGTGAAATACTTGTTATACTTATACCTTGTTCACTTTATAATGTTTCTTTAAAGTTACTTAAGAATGGCATTATTTTTAGTTGGTAATGGTTTCTTTACATTATAATTGTATAAAGGGATGTATCTCCTTATAAGGGTGTGGTTAAGGTTTATGAATAAGTAAACAATATTATTCACTACTTATGAACTCACTATAGTGTTTTGATCTTGTTTATAAACTTGTGATTAAAGTAAAGTAAAGGAATGGTTTTTACCTTATTACAATTATTCTTAGAGGTTTTAGATTGGATAAGGATCCTTTATAAAATAATCAACATTAATGGTTGAGAGATAATTTAATAAAATTGTATTTAAAGTGTGTTAATTCATTTTGACGTCACACTACCCATACTTAAGACTACTACTATTTATTAGACTCAATTGACTAATTTTTACAATTATTAACAAATTTTATGTACCTTTATAGGAATTATTAATTAAGGAAATGGTTTAAATTCAAGTTGTTAAAGTTGTTTAAATTTTTATTTAACTCAAAGGTGGAATATTATATTTTTAACATATAGGTATTATTTTTGTGATCATTTTGGTATACTACATGTATTTTTGTGATTTGTAAATAATAAGATATGATTTTTATAATACTTATTACTTTATAAAGACTTAATAAATAACAAATATTTAATTAAGTGGAGTAATAATGCATGATTATAGTTTTAAATTATAATTCTTATTTTTCTAAGATTTTTGGTATTTTATTTATATTTTAACATTTACCATTTTTAAAATAGGAATTATCAAAGTTTTATTACTTATAAAACCTTTATTAAATAATACTTATTTAAATAATCATCATAATAATATTTGATAATAGTTTTAAGTTATAGATTTTATTTTTCTAAACATTTTCATATTTTATATGTATTTTTATGATTTATAAAACAAAAGATATTAAATTTACAAGATTTAATCATTTTATTTCATTTCTGGAATAATGACATTTGGATTTATAATGTTTTAATTATTCCTAAACAGAAAATACTTTTGGTACCGAAGCTAAATTTACCCTAGTCACTGACTAGTGGGCCATGTGCCACATCACATATCCAGATTAGCAAATACAATTGTTACTAAACCCAGTTCTACTCTTAGTCGATGGCAGGTGGGACTAGGGACATGTCATACACCACATGGGAAAAGACCAGTCAACAGCTGACCATGTTAACCTTGACGCATGCATGATGTCATTGTGACATCAGCACGGCCTCCACCACAAGAAAGTGGTCACCGGCGGCGAACCGGAGCTCCCAGTGATCGTGGATGGTTGGGTTAGAACCATGAGGGCAAGGCGATCCTAGGGGTGGTGTCAATGCTACGATTTAGTCGCCGGAGTGGCTCCGGTGACGACCTACGGCGGCGACGCCCATCGGCCCGACGGCGAACTTGAGCTACAGACGATGCTAGGAAGCGTAGTTAGGGTTGTTCGATGCGGAAACTCACCCCTGGCGTGATGGTGTGGTCGGCGATGTAAATGGTGACCAGAGGCGAGTACAAGGTCGCCGATTCTGGCCGGCGGGTGCGGAGGAAATTGATGAAATTCGCTTGGCTCTGCACTCCCTTTGATTCCATCGTGCTCTCAGATGATAAACATGCGGTGGCGCTTCTCCTCGACCCCTCCACGTCTGTTAAGGTGGACTACAACGAAGTCTAGCCAAAGCTCGCTGGCGGTGGCATTTGTTCATTAGGGGAAGACAGAGGGAGTTTGAGGGGGAATTGAGGAGATAGGAAGGTAGCCGAGGCTCGGGCGATCCTCGTCCCGCCTTTATACGGTAAGATGAGCTCGGACACGGTGGCACGACGACAACGACGACCGGGATGCGGCGGCAGTGTTGAAGCTTGTTGGGGGCACGAATCACTATGCAACTCCTACTGGCGGACTCCTAGCAGCTAGGGCGAGGTTCAGAAGGGTCAATCACGTCCGTGGAAGTCCAAAATGGCGGCGGTGAGGTGGACTCGCTGTCGGCGTGTCGGCCATGCGAAGGAGAACGAGGAAGATGACCCTCTCATGAGGTGGGTCCCATCCGTCAGCCTCATACCGAAACGGTATGCGTGCTGGCTGCGTTGGTGGGTTGACTTGATGGGCCTCAGGGACGCGCGTGTGGCAGCAGATAGAGAAGAGGGAAGATGGGCCACAGGCGAGATGCTGGTTCCTTTATTTTTTCTTTCTGTTTTGATTTTCTATTTTCTGTTTCATTTTTTTAATTGGAATTTTGCACAATTGGTTAAAGGTTTCTTTATAGACATTACTTGCTAAGTGTTTGCAGCAGTAATGTGGTGTATTTAGAATCATATAATGATCTTTTATTGTACAGTGTTATAATTTTTATTTTCTTTTAATAGATCCTTTTTCTCTTTAACATATTTTGAGGAACCTTGGTTATAAATTTTATTTACCTAATAAATCATATCTTATTTAAAGGATATATTATTACTCATTCATAAAGTTTGATGCTTATTAACCTATAGTTTTTAGGGAACTTTTATATATAGTGATCCTTTATGTTTATTTGATACATAAAGTTCTAGGGAACTAATGTGGTTAATATTATTCCCATGAATCTAGTAAATACCAAGGTTTATATTTTGTTGTAACTAATATAGGAGTTAGGGTTTAAATTGTAAATGCTTACCCTATGGTATAGGGTTCTTATTATACTTATATCTTTTATTAATATGAATAAAGATCAATGGGTAGAACATATTGTCTTTATGTTTGTGATCTTTAATGACCTCACCATTTAGATTAAAATAGTGGGATTGTTTTGTAGGCTAACTTATGAGAAAGAATTAATAAAGATAGTTCGTAAGCACCTATGATAATGATGGTTGAAAATAACAAAAATCTGCTTTAGTGAGTTGATATAGGAAATATTCCTATTAACCATTGTGGACATAAGATGATAAATCAATCATTTTATATGGATATTAGGTTTGGTTATAGAATTAGGTTTGTATGTCTACCAAGAAGTCCTACCTTCCATATTTCACAATTCTTGACTTCTACTTAAAGAATTCCTTTCCTAGATATACTACTTCTTCCTATCCATCATGATGAGCTTTACTTTTCAAGAATATTCTTATCCACCTTCTATTCTTCTCATATCCATACTTGGTTATATCAACTACTTTATTACTGATAATCTCCAATCCAACAAGTGGTTACTTCTAACTCCATTCATACTCTTCCTTAATCATCCATCACTACATTACTCTAGTAGCTGTATATATATACTTTACTTCACCTTAAGAGTTAGTATCTCCCAAGAGAAAACTACTACTTCTATAATTCAATG
The DNA here is from genome assembly GCA_023614405.1 of Avena insularis. Lineage (NCBI taxonomy): Eukaryota > Viridiplantae > Streptophyta > Magnoliopsida > Poales > Poaceae > Avena > Avena insularis. Next base: position 373,868,151 of record CM042691.1, on the reverse strand, counting down.
TTACTCTAGCATCAACTTAATCATACCTTCATCTCTCTACTTAACTCTAGTAACTCATACTCCAATCTCACATTATATTAATGTGACTTGTCAGGGCTATCTTAGGATACCATATCTATACTAGGGTTCCAATCATGTTTTATCCACCAATGCCACTTATACATGATATAAGCATTCAATCTTGGTGAATAAGGCATGATCATTATAATCCTTTGATTATTTATGGCTTAGGTTTCCAATTGGCTAATCAAGGCCTTCATCAATACAACACTACAGTTGTATTAAAATTACCTTCTTAGTATCTCTATTGGATTAAGAGATGTTATTCATGGACTATGCTTACTTTCCAATAGAATTACTCCTTGGTATCTATCTTCAGGATTCATCCTTATAATCCTATTTGTTAACATATTAATTTGATTTCCTTCAATCATTCCCATCCTATAGATGATATCTAATACTAGCATTACCAATTTTCTCTTCTTACTTCTTTCTCTTAAGGACTGAAGTGAATGCTATATTAAGAGCAAGAGTTGCTAGATCAAGAATTGATAGGTTAATAATTGGTGAATCAATAGTTGATTACTCAACATTGATGAACAATAGATATAAAGATAGAGTTCATTAGAGATGATAAAGATTGATATGGACAGAAAGATATATGGTGGATGATCTTGACTTGGTTTCTTTCCTACTCAATACCACTAAAGAGTTAAGAGTGTATTACCATGATACTCATGGTATAAGTGGATGAGATTAAGATATATCAAGATTTAGTTATTACATTCCTATTACTTAAGTTATATTTATAACTTGGTATTCAGGGCTTGTGTAATGAGTACTATGATATGATCACCTAAGAATCAAACATAAATCATTAACTAATGTATTAGGGTTTAATTTTATTACATTTGGTCTACCCTTAGATCAAATCTTCCTTACCCAAAATAAGGTTTTAACAAAGGTCATATTGAAACTTATCGCAGTCAACTTGATGATCTACTTCAATTCCATTAAGTTGAGAGAAGCTTCAATCTCTTTGTCAAGTTTTTATTTAAAATCGCGAAAATTATTCGGATTTTCTATGCATGAATGCAATGCACACATATGTGTTCAGCTTATTTCTAAGCTCTAATGCTGGGTTGTTACAGACTCTCCCCCTTAAAATAAACTTTGTCCTCAAAGTTCGCATACTCTCACGTTTCGGAGTAAGGAATTGTCTTGCAATGATTACGATATGTCTCAACTCCATGGTAACCTCAATGGGAATAATTGTAATATCCCATATCCAGATCTTTTCCTTGAATCCTCATCATACTTGGCAATTTTAATTCTGTTGTCTCCAATATTTCAAAATTTCTTTTATTATCCTTCTTTAGGGATATGTCCTTATTATAAACTCCTTAATTTGGGGTCTCTTCTTAGTTCCTTATCCTGATTAGGTATCCTAATCCAACTCATTTACTTGATCATCAAACTTCCTTATCACACTGGTTAAGGTCTAGGAAGTCTCACTAAAACAGGATTTTAGATTCTATTAAACAATAATTATGGTCAAAAGACGACTCTTTGATGTGTCATTGTATGGCTCAAGCTGAGAATCTTTACAAGATTGGATTTGAACTCATTTAGTCCATACCCATTGGGATTTCTTGTTCTCTACACATGCCCAAATGGATGTGCTCTATTACCTCTTAAGGATCACTTAAGAGTTGTTTCTTTTATAATTAGCCTATTAAGACTATTCTATTTTATTACTTCAAGCTTTTACCTTATCAGGCTTCTAGACAACCTTTTGTTATTATCTTAAGTACTTTTATAATAATGACTTTCTTTTAACCTTATGAAAATAAGGCTTATTGTTGACAAAAGTTAGTATTCCTTCTCCAACCTAACTTTTGTTTACTGTTTACTCTCCCCCTTAGGGTTTACTAATGGTCTCTAAAATGTCTATATTGTAACCATTGGCTTTATAACTAGGATGTAGGTCTTTATTCAGCTTATACTCTACCTAGTTAGGGTCTTATGAAAGATTGTACGGTGTATCCACACAATTCTGGATCTCCAAAGCGAAACTTTCATCATTGTTAGTTTTACTTACTATTTGGACATTTTCGCTTTGATAGGTCAAATTTTTTTTCGCGAAGAATCTCGAAAGATAGTCGCTTAAAATTTTATACTCCTTTAGGTCTTACTTAGCTTAGGCCAAGTTTTATGCTCTTTATGCATCTTTTAAGATGATCTGGGTAACTATGTCAACCAACACCGGCTGTGGACAAGATACCAACGGTGGATCAAATATTAGCTATGGATCAAATACTAGTTGCGGATATTTACCAGTTGCGAACCATCCTAGGGTATATGTATTACCCTATGGTTTCTGATATACCTCTGGCATTCTCTCTGAATTTTCAGAGCTTGAATACCATTTTGGTTTCAAATCTACTTCTTTGTATTGATTCATGATACTTCCATGAACTTGCATAATTACTCCATTGACTTCTTAGCAAAATTACCTATTTTGATTGAACTTTAAGTTCATCACTTCTTGTTGCTAACTAATAATGATCTAAGCTTGATCCATCTTCCAAATTGAGTTGATAATCCTTACACTTGGCTTCATTCTTCATGTAAGTCTTCATTTTGGTCTTTGAAATTCGTCACTCCCTTACACGAATTCCCTTACTCTATCTAGGTCTATAACATCAAGTAGTGACTGGATGTTGCAACATGCATTTGCACACCAAGTCAAACTTCATGTACAGATCTAGTCAATCAAGAATATCCAAGGAAAACAAATAAATCCAAATGCGGTACTTATAACACACAATATTCTAAGCCCAGAATATAGTAATTGAGTATAATATCTCTAGAATTCAGGCTTAGTATTGTAGTATATAACACCTCCTCATATAGGGTTACATCGTGATACTTAGCACATAGGGGTCAAACTATTCTATGTCTCGACATTTACCCAAATTGCTCAATTGCAATAGGATAATCTTAAACAAAGTGGTCTCAATTTGGTTTTGACTAACCTTTAGTCTCACTATTGAAATGGCTAGTATAACCAACCTTTCATTATTTAGTAAACCACCTCGCATGATCACTCCAAATGACTAATAAATTTCCATTTGCTAACTTAAACCGAAGATTATTAGAATTTTTTAGCATCTAAAACTTCTATCATAGTTCTTCCATGTTATTTTCATACTTCTACTACATGATAAATCACTAGGTACTTGTCATACTGACACTTACATCATGGTTTCAGAGCTAATCTCACCATGATCTTATTATGTTTTACCTCTTTATCATGATTTAAGAGCTAATCTAACCATGATCACTTTACTTCTCACTACACTACTATTAAGTCATAACATAATTGCACTCTATCACGTAGAATTCTCAAGTGAATCCCACATGATTACTACTCAATACATCCACATTTATCCTAATGATATTCATCAGGTTGTCTTTGGTTACCAACTGACACTAAGATTTTACTGATCTTACTTAAATTCTAGGGTTAAGCTATACTATTAGAACTACTTCAATTGATGTCTTACACTTGATCCTAAACCACTGTGACCAATTGGCTTTCCTACAGTATCTTGGTGGTTTACATCTCCCTCGGAGGACACTAAAGAGCACTATACTTGAGAAAAGATAAATAATTACTCCTAAGAAAAAATGACTTAAGCATATGACTTAGGTGTGACAAGGTTATCCTCAAGTGGATACTCATCACAAGGCATAAGACCATTTGGTTTAGATAAGATAGCTCCTATAGTCACTATCCAACCTACAGATCTTCCTAAAAGGGTTTCAATCCTAAGGTCAAAGCATATGCTCTGATACCAACTGCGGTGACCCAGCATACCACTGCATGATGTAGTACACTATAGTCATTGACATAACGCCAATGAAACACCGTTCACTAGTATTACATCCCTCAGAGTAGTACAACAGAAACATAGCAGGTCCAAGACATGACTATAGGTTACAACTCAACTCTTCACACAAGATCCAGAGAACACTCTAGGTTAAAGAGATAGAAAGAAACTTCTTACAAAGAAGATCAAAGATAACAACTCAAAAACTATCATACTAATAAGACTAGTATTTTAACTAATGGTCTGGCATTGCTACTATTGCAATACTCTACAGAAATAGGTTCAATGGCTAGAGATTCTATTCTTATCTAATCCCCAACGTCGTCTTCACTTGGGTGGATATATATGTTAACTCCCTTGACTTCATTGAAGAGATTTAGCTTTTGATGATGATTCCTGGAGCATAACTTGATGTAGACGTTGTATTAATGGCTTCAGAATCTAGCAAGGGTTAAGAAGATACTTTGAGTACGAGCGTACTCAGCAAGTTCACTAGAAAAGGAGTGTTTGATGCACTATATCTACAGCCACAGACTATAGGTCGTAGGCAATGCAAGTTTTCGTAAACATTTCTTCAAAGGTTACTTTTATTCTGAAATGCTATGTCCATCAGCCTTCACGGGTTTACCAAAACTTTCATGGAGTTCCTTTCCCGCTGCGTTTGCAACTCCTTCCCGGAACAGGGAGTAACAAGTTACAGTTCTTACACTCTGCAGAGGTGCGTCACTTTACCCATGAGAGATCTTAGCTTTGTTGCACATCCGGGCCGCGAACCCATTCACACTTCCTTGGTGTGAGGCCCAGACTAAGATCCAAGCCAATCACTGCCTTCTCCGCGACCCCGCATGTCTCCTTGGTGTACGCCTGCCCACCTATTGAATTACGGCAATTGGCAATACAGACCGTTCAGATGCCGGAACTATCGTGGGACGTTGAGGGCTCCCACCCATATGCTGCATATCCTCTATGAATTACAATATAATATGCACGCTATGAGTGATAACAGCCACGACCCGCACATCCGGCTCCATGCGAGAGGGAAAAGATACAGTTGACTTCTTCGTCCCATTCCAAATCTCATGGTCAACGCATAATATACGGCGCAAGAATCACTGGCGACATTGGTTTTTAAGTCCTAGATAATATGTTCCTTTACCACCGGAACTCTTATAATAGGTTATTACCTCATGGTAAATAACCTATAATCACATTATTATGAAAATAGTGTTTTCTGACCTTTTTCAAATGCAGGTGATGACAACACTGGATTTGTGAAATACTTTACAGAAAATAATCAAAGGACATGAGCAAGTATGAACTTGCCTTTTGTGATTGCAAGATTATGCACTCACGGTCTTCAAGACAATATAAAAGATCCAATATCTGAAATCAGCATCATTGGTCCGGTAAGGACTAATGTTTAAAGAAGCAAGATGCTATTATGCATAAGTAATGTAATGCAATTTCGTAAACTCGAATCCTGAGGTAACGTTGTTCTAGGGTTTGGATACTGGAAAGGTTTTCCTTGGAATGTGTTGCCCTTTTAGATTAAGTTTCACACACGTGCTTCTTATTAAGGCTTGTGAATGTCTGTGAAACAACATGTAAACATAATGGCATACAACAATAAGATATACGAATGAGATGTGTTACTCAAGGACTGCTTATATGTGAATTATCTTATCTTCAAGTTTTACCTTGCAAGTGATGACATTTATAAGGAACTGAAGTGTTAACAATCCTAGGTATATAAGTAAAGCTTAATGTAATGTGATTATTATTAATTGTCATTTAATGTTTGAAGTGGCAAAAAGAATAACATTTGAAGAAAATCTTACTCAACTAAGCAGAAGCATTTAAGCTTTTAAGTTAACATTATGAGGTGTTCTTTCTAGTTATAGTTTTTAAGTAAGAATGAATTACTCCATTTGAATAATGACAACATTAGTATTTGAGACTTATCTATCTTGGTTTTTAACTTGGTTGGTTTGGTATTAAGATGCTTTATAACTTAATTATAACAGACCAAAGTTAACTATAAAGCATATAATAAAGTCTTTAGCATTATGTAAAGTATTATAAACTAAAGTTAACTTTAAAGACATAGATGGACTTTAGGTAAAATACTTGTTATACTTATACCTTGTTCACTTTATAATGTTTCTTTAAAGTTACTTAAGAATGGCATTGTTTTTAGTTGGTAATGGTTTCTTTACATTATAATTGTATAAAGGGATTTATCTCCTTATAAGGGTGTGGTTAAGGTTTATGAATAAGTAAACAATATTATTCACTACTTATGAACTCACTATAGTGTTTTGATCTTGTTTATAAACTTGTGATTAAAGTAAAGTAAAGGAATGTTTTTTACCTTATTACAATTATTCTCAGATATTTTAGATTGGATAAGGATCCTTTATAAAATAATCAACATTAATGGTTGAGAGATAATTTAATAAAATTGTATTTAAAGTGTGTTAATTCATTTTGACTTCACACTACCCATATTTAAGACTAATACTATTTATTAGACTCAATTGACTAATTTTTAGAATTATTAACAAATTTTATGTACCTTTATAGGAATTATTAATTAAGGAAATGGTTTAAATTCAAGTTGTTAAAGTTGTTTAAATTTTTATTTAACTCAAAGGTGGAATATTATATTTTTAACATATAGGTATTATTTTTGTGATCATTTTGGTATACTACATGTATTTTTGTGATTTGTAAATCATAAGATATGATTTTTATAATACTTATTACTTTATAAAGACTTAATAAATAACAAATATTTAATTAAGTGGAGTAATAATGCATGATTATAGTTTTAAATTATAATTCTTATTTTTCTAAGATTTTTGGTATTTTATTTATATTTTTAACATTTACCATTTTTAAAATAGGAATTATCAAAGTTTTATTACTTATAAAACCTTTATTAAATAATACTTATTTAAAGAATCATCATAATAATATTTGATAATAGTTTTAAGTTATAGATTTTATTTTTCTAAACATTTTCATATTTTATATGTATTTTTATGATTTATAAAACAAAAGATATTAAATTTACAAGATTTAATCATTTTATTTCATTTCTGGAATAATGATATTTGGATTTATAATGTTTTAATTATTCCTAAACAGAAAATAATTTTGGTACCGAAGCTAAATTTACCCTAGTCACTGACTAATGTGCCACATCACATATCCAGATTAGCAAATACAATTATTACTAAACCCATTTCTACTCTTAGTCGATGGCAGGTGGGACCAGGGCCATGTCATAAACCACATGGGAAAAGACCAGTCAACAGCTGACTATGTCAACCTTGACGCATGCATGATGTCATTGTGACATCAGCACGGCCTCCACCACCAGAAAGTGGTAACCGGTGGCGAACCGGAGCTCCCCAGTGACCGTGGATGGTTGGGTTAGAACCGTGAGGGCAAGGCGATCCTAGGGGTGGTGTCAACGCTACGATTTAGTCATCGGAGTGGCTCCGGTGACAACCTACGGCGGCGGCGCCCATCGGCCCGATGGCGAACTCGAGCTACAGATGATGCTAGGAAGCGTAGTTAGGGTTGTTCGATGCGGAAACTCACCCCCAGCGTGATGGTGTGGTCGGCGATGTAAATGGTGACCAGAGGCGAGTACAAGGTCGCCGATTCCAGTCGGCGGTTGCGGAGGAAATTGATGAAATTCGCTTGGCTCCGCACTCCCTTTGATTCCATCCTGCTCTCATATTAGATACATGCGGTGGCGCTTCTCCTTGACCCCTCCACGTCTGTTAAGGTGGACTACAACGACGGCTAGCCGAAGCTCGCCGGCGGCGGCATTTGTTCATTGGGGAAGACAAAGGGAGTTTGAGGGGGGATTGAGGAGAGAGGAAAGTAGCCGAGGCTCGGGCGATCCTCGTCCCGCCTTTATACGGTAAGATGAGCTCGGACAGGGTGGCACGACGACGACGGCCGAGATGTGGCGGCGGTGTTGAAGCTTGTTGGGGGCACGAATCACTATGCAACTCCTACTGGCGGACTCCTAGCAGCTAGGGCGAGGTTCAGAAGGGTCAATCGCGTCCTTGGAAGTCCAAAATGGCGGCGGTGAGGTGGACTCGCCATCGGCGTGTCAGCCATGCGAAGGAGAGCGAGGAAGACGACCCTTTCATGAGGTGGGTCCCGTCCATCAGCCTCATACCGAAACGGTATGCGGGCTGGCTGCGTTGGTGGGTTGACTTGATGGGCCTCAGGGACGCTCGTGTGGCAGCAAATAGAGAAGAGGGAAGATGGGCCGCAGGCCAGATGCTGGTTCCTTTATTTTTTTCTTTCTGTTTTGATTTTCTATTTTCTATTTCATTTTTTTAATTGGAATTTTGCACAATTGGTTAAAGGTTTCTTTATAGACATTACTTACTATGTGTTTGCAGCAGTAATGTGGTGTATTTAGAATCATATAATGATCTTTTATTATACAATGTTATAATTTTTATTTTCTTTTAATAGATCCTTTTTCTCTTTAATATATTTTGAGGAACCTTGGTTATAAATTTGATTTACCTAATAAATCATATCTTATTTAAAGGATATATTATTACTCATTCATAAAATTTGATGCTTATTAACCTATAGTTTTTAGGGAAGTTTTATATATAGTGATCCTTTATGTTTATTTGATACATAAAGTTCTAGAGAACTAATATGGTTAATATTATTCCCATGAATCTAGTAAATACCAAGGTTTATATTTTGTTGTAACTAATATAGGAGTTAGGGTTTAAATTGTAAATGTTTACCCTAGGGTTTAGGGTTCTTATTATACTTATATCTTTTATTAATATGAATAAAGATCAATGGGTAGAACATATTGTCTTTATGTTTGTGATCTTTAATGACCTCACCATTTAAAGTAAAATAGTGGGATTGTTTTGTAGGCTAACTTATGAGAAAGAATTGATAAAGATAGTTCTTAAGCACCTATGATAATGATGGTTGAAAATAACAAAAATGTGCTTAAGTGAGTTGATATAGGAAATATTCCTATTAACAATTGTGGACATAAGATGATAAATCAATCATTTTATATGGATATTAGGTTTGGTTATAGAATTAGGTTTGTATGTCTACCAACAAGTCCTACCTTCCATATTTCATAATTCTTGACTTCTACTTAAAGAATTCCTTTCCTAGATATACTACTTCTTCCTATCCATCATGATGAGCTTTACTTTTCAAGAATATTCTTATCCACCTTTTATTCTTCTCATATCCATACTTGGTTATATCAACTACTTTATTACTGATAATCTCCAATCCAACAAGTGGTTTACTTCTAACTCCATTCATACTCTTCCTTAATCATCCATCACTACATTACTCTAGTAGATGTATATATATACTTTACTTCACCTTAAGAGTTAGTATCTCCCAAGAGAAAACTATTACTTCTATAATTCAATGTTACTCTAGCATCAACTTAATCATACCTTCATATCTCTACTTAACTCTAGTAACTCATACTCCAATCTCACATTATATTAATGTGACTTGTCAGGGCTATCTTAGGATAACATATCTATACTAGGGTTCCAATCATGTTTTATCCACCAATGCCACTTATACATGATATAAGCATTCAATCTTGGTGAATAAGGCATGATCATTATAATCCTTTGATTATTTATGGCTTAGGTTTCCAGTTGGCTAATCAAGGCCTTCATCAATACAACACAACAGTTGTATTAAAATTACCTTCTTAGTATCTCTATTGGATTAAGAGATGTTATTCATGGACTATGCTTACTTAATCCAATAGAATTACTCCTTGGTATCTATCTTCAGGATTCATCCTTATAATCCTATTTGTTAACATATTGATTTGATTTCCTTCAATCACTCCCATCCTATAGATGATATCTAATACTAGCATTACCAATTTTCTCTTCTTACTTCTTTATCTTAAGGACTGAAGTGAATGCTATATTAAGAGCAAGAGTTGCTAGATCAAGAATTGATAGGTTAATAATTGGTGAATCAATAGTTGATTACTCAACATTGATGAACAATAGATATAAATATAGAGTTCATTAGAGATGATAAATATTGACATGGACAGAAAGATATATGGTGGATGATCTTGACTTGGTTTCTTTCCTACTCAATACCACTAAAGAGTTAAGAGTGTATTACCATGATACTCATGGTATAAGTGGATGAGATTAAGATATATAAAGATTTAGTTATTACATTCCTATTACTTAAGTTATATTTATAACTTGGTATTCAGGGGTTGTGTAATGAGTACTATGATATGATCACCTAAGGATCAAACATAAATCATTAACTAATGTATTAGGGTTTAATTTTATTACATTTGGTCTCCCCTTAGATCAAATCTTCCTTACCCAAAATAAGGTTTTAACAAAGGTCATATTGAAACTTATCGCAGTCAACTTGATGATCTACTTCAATTCCGTCAAGTTGAGAGAAGCTTCAATCTCTTTGACAAGTTTTTATTTAAAAGCGTGAAAATTATTCGGATTTTCTATGCATGAATGCAATGCACACATCTATGTTCAGCTTAAAGATGATATGGTAATGGATAACAATCTGAATATAAACAATAATCCAATGGTTCCACTCACAAGCATCAACTACAATAGTAATCAACACCGGGAAAGTTTCCCCTAAGAACTAAAGCAATATCCAATTGTTACAGCGGGACAGAGTGGTGGTGATGGTGCTGGTGGAGATGATGGTGTGGATGATGATGATGATCCCGATGAAGCCTATCTTGATGACGGTGTTGATGGCGACGGTCTCCCCTCTCCGGGAAGGAATTCCCCTGGCAGAAATTTGTCTGCCAGAGAGATCTTTCTCTCTCGGTGTTTTGCGCCCCCAGGGGCGGCGGAAATCTATCTGTGGTCCCCCCTAGCCTTAGGGTTTTGAAGGGAAGATATAGGCGAAGGGGCGGAGTCGGAGGCCGGGCAGGTGGGCCACACCTTCCCTAGGCGCGGGGTCAGGTGGGCCTGTGCCTAGGGGGTGTGGGCCCCCTGAGGCCCTTCTTCGTCCCTCCTTCTGGCTTCCTTCGTCCTCTGGTAAAATAATATGTTTCCATATTTTTCTGATCTTTGCGAAATTGCACTGAAACGCCTTCTTTTCCATCAGAATCTAGACTCTGGCAGTCCATCCTCCAAGAATCATCCAACACGCATAAACAGATGAAAAGCCATAAGTAATACCTCATAATAAGACAAATATCAATGAATAGAGGTAAATTATTATATAGAATGGTGATGCAAATTGGGCGTATCAACTCCGCCAAGCTTAGACTTTGCTTGTCCCCAAGCGAAAACTAAGCTCAGTAAACATGTCCACAGGTTTATGGAGTGAAGTGTCGATAAAATAATACGAATAAGAAGCATCACACTTACCATTGCACAACTCATGGAAGAAAGCAACTCACCATTAGATAGCTTGCAACCAAGTACAACAGTCACAATAGAGATGCATAAAGATAAATCATAATTGGAATTGCAAACTTGTTCTTGGTCAGAGGACACCTAGTAAACAGTTTCACAAAAGTTTTTTGTATAAGTTTCAAAACAGGAACACTCTTTGCTCAAAAAGTTTTTTCACAAGTGAAGGCTTTCAAAGTAATACTCAATAGATAAGATTTTTCTGCAAACAAGGAAGATAGATAACATGATTGAATAAATCACCATATGAATGATTGAAACACAACAACTCAAAAGCTTGCTAGAGATAGAGAGGAAGTAGGTTTACTGACTCAACTTGGAAGTGGGAGAAAGGTCCCTTCTTAGAGGGTAGCAGGGATTACAAGTCATAAAGAGCTTCCAAAAGATTATGGTACTTACTAGCTTTGAGCCCTCATTGCCCCTATCATAAGCATCTTGAGATGATTAAGGTTAAAGTGAACAAATATGGAGTATATGCTTGACGAAATATAAGTTGGCAATCTTATATCCCTTGAATATGAGGGTCACTCCTCATGCATACTCAACTTTGGGCCCAGGTAAGTTCTTGTCATTGTAAGTATTTGCATATCATTGAGAACCGCCAACGGGGTACCCCTTGCACATGGTACAGGAGCTTTCCCATAACCAAAATGACAAGGCAAGCAGACAATGAGCATCTCAACAATCTTTTTATTTACTATGTGTATAGTTTTTAATTGAGGATGCTTCATAGATGACTCACTATGGTGATGCTGCAAGTTTCCACCATGATTAAGCATGGCTTAGGCTAGCGGCCCAGGCGTTTCTCTAACACCGGATACAAACTCCATGGACTTACAAGTTCCCTCTTTATTTCACACCGTTGACATCCATAGACAAAAGAGCATGATATCAACTGTGTATAGAGTACAAGTGCAATGTTGAAAACGTTCCCCGTGATAGCATAGTTCTGCTAATTCCAACATATAGATGCAAGCATATACAACTTCTATGTTCACAATGGTTCAAGTCTATTAGGGGCAAGTAAATAAAGTGTGCCATCAAGTTCGTGAGAGATTTACTAACTAGTTTTCTCATAACAAAATACTTTTTAATTCGAAAGGTAGATGAAGCTTGAGAATTTGCTTGGAATAGCAAAAGCTACTAGGTAGATATGGTGGACACAAGTGGCAAAAGTTTTGGGTTCAAAGGATTTTGAAAACATGAGAAGTATGCCTTCTCAAAACAGGTTTTTGGATAGAAAGGCTGGGTAGAAAGCAAGAGAGTTGAAAGAAACAAGCAAACATACAAGTAATAAAGCCAAACATGCCATCTTCCTTGAAGACACAAAATAATATTAAATAAAGAATACTAAGCTTATGAGCCAACAAGAAAGAAAACAAATGATACCAAATACCTGTAAGCTTTTTATTTCTTTTGTTTTTCCTTTCAAACTAAAGCCACTGACCAGAACTCGGTTTGCCAAAACCAATTTAGATCCACTTGATGATCCTAAAGTGGTGCCAATACTAATCAACAAGGTCCATCATATAATAGAGATTGCAAACTAAAAATAAGAAGTGCAAAAAGTAAAAGATGAGACTTCTCATTAATATTTAATAAAGGCACTCACACCAAGGGATACATAGATAATCAACTAAAGAAGAGATACTTCCACATGCAAACCAAACTATAAGATAACCTCTCTACCACAGATATGAATCCACTAAAAAGGTAAAAGATAAAAGATAATGGTGGTGATACCACGGCACACCCCCAAGCTTGGAACAAGCCAAGGGGATGCCAAACCTGATGAAGAATTACTCCTTTGGTGGTGGTGGTGTTCTCTTGATAAGCTCCTCAATAAGTTTCCTCAACTCCTCGAACTAAAAAGTAAGAGTACGGATTAGCTCCGAGTTTTTATCTATACGGTTCATGATCATGTCAGTCTGAGAATCCCAGTTCTTGTTATTATTTCCCACTCTTCATCCTTAGCATGATCCTTCTCTGCATTGTTAGAACGAGGCATATCCCAAACCGAGGGAAAATGCCCTTTGGCCACATGTTGATATTGATATTCATGTATAAGTGTATGGAAGGTTCTCTTGTTACGTGGAGGAGATGATCGTGGAGAGAGAGTATGACGCCGAGATTTCCCTCCTGTAGACATCTGTGTTGTCCTCTTAAGCTTGGTAGGTCGTGCCACCAAACCAATACTTGCGACGGTAGCACGAGTGTCTGGTTGCTTGTCCTCCTCCATGTCACCTTCATACCCTACTGCAATCTCCTCCTCCTTGGGGACTTGAGGTTCTTCTTCCTCGGGCTTCTTGCCTTTGTCATTGGCGGAGGCCATGGTGCTCTAAACTTGATAAGATTTCCTGACAGAAACAGATTGAAACAAAAACACGACGAGAACATGATGCACGAACCTCGGGGGATCCAGGGGGTTATATATTACAAAGTTTCAATGCATAAGGAAGGTTTTGAAACGGAAACGAGGCGGATACGGAGTTCGAAGGGGGGAACACCCCCCTCAGGCGCGGCCAGGCTGGGCCCGTTCCTGGGATGGGTTTGTCCACCCCGAGCTCCGTTTCCTCTTCAGTTTTGTCTCGTAACTTCCCTTATGTATTAAAAACATCAAAAATATAAAAAGATTGGGGTTTCACGAACCTTCTGTTTTCACCACTTTTACCTATTCAAAGATGAACTCTGCAGATTCCTTCTCTCTTTCTCCCGCGAATTTCTTCATACAAAACTTTTGCACAAACTCAATGACAACATTAGTGTAAGAAAAACAATAAACCTTTGGTAAACACTTCAACCGAAAACCCGTCAAAACAGAAGCTTCTGTAAGAGGCAAATGCAAATGATGGCAGAAATCTGTCAAAACAGACCAGTAGGTAAAGATTTATTTTTCCGAAGACCTTATGTTGCTCAAATCAAAAAGTGAAGAACTTATGAAAGTTGGGTAACAACTTGGATAACAAGCTCAGAAAAATTCAGCTCCATCCGAAGTACTAAGCTTCCTCACGAATTTTTACAATGCAGCACAAAAATCTGTCCCAGGACAGCCACTTTTCACAACTCCTCTACTTCACAAAAGTAGTTGAACTTGACACCAAAACCACAACAAAAAGGATAAGGAGCGGTTATTACTTAGGTAATAACTTCCAAGACTTGAAAAAACTCTTGGGTTATCTCCCAACAAGTACTTTTCTTTAATGCCTTTAAGATAGGCCTGAAACTTCCAAAGATGCTCACAAAGGAGATATATATCTGAAACGAAAGAGAGCATCAAGAAGCAAATAACCAACACACTTGAGCCTACTCCACTTCCTATGCATGGGGGTATCATGAGAAAACGAATTGCTAAAACAAAAAGGCACAAGCATAGAAAGACAAAACAGATGCAACTTTAAAGCTTTCAACATAAAATGGGGAAACTTAACATCATTGAGATGCATAAAACCATGTTTCCCTCTCTCATAATAACTTTCAGTAGCACTTTGAATAAAGTTTACAATATAGCTGTCACTAGAAACAACTTGATCATCAAAATAAACATACTTACAGTCACCAAAAATAGGTCTAGGGTCATAAACTGGATCAATAGAGGCAAGTTGTTCCATCCTAAAATATTTATTAGGCAAGATGTTTTCACAAGGAGCTTTAGCAAATTTGGAAAAGTTAAACTCATAAGAATCTCCATCAAACTTAGTTAAAACTTTTTCCTTCTTACAATCAATAATAGCTCCACAAGTGTTCAAGAAAGGTCTACCAAAAATGATAGGACAAGTTTTGCTAGCTGCTGAATTAAGCACTAGAAAATCAGCAGGATACTTAATCTTACCACAAAGAACCTCCACATCTCTTATAATGCCAATGGGGCAAATGATTTCCTTGTTATCAAGGTGAATAACCACATCAATGTCCTCAAGCTCACAAGGACCAACCTCATGCATAATTAAGGAATAGCACTAGAACTAGCACCAATATCACATAAACCATAGTAGCAATGATCGCCAATTTTAACAGAAAGCACAGGAACACTAGATTTTCTAGCCTTACTAGGATGAGAGATAATATTAGAAGCATCTTCACAGAAGACAATGTGATCATCCTCTATATTTCTAGTGACAGTGTCTTTCACAATAGCTACCACAGGTTCATCATTCAAATGCTTACCAGGCTCCACAGTTTTCGTTATACCTTTGTTATTTGCACTAATAATCATAGAATACTCCTTTACCTTAGCTGGGAAAGGCATTTTCTCAACATGGGGTTCATGAACAATATAATTAGTAGTACAAACTTGAGTACTTCTAACGGGAGCATGACTAACAACATCTTTATAAGGAGCATGGTACTTGTTCCACTTCTTCTTGGGAATTTCTGAATTTCTTCCTTTGTCATTCTCCCAAGCTTCAGTGTTATCTTGAATACGTTCTAGAAGATCCCATTTAGCTTCTTCCTTCATATGTGTGAATGATCCAGCACAAGAAGCATATAGTAAATCTTTATCATGAAGAGAAAGACTAGCATAAAAGTTATTGACAATAATATTGTTAGGGAGTTCATGAATAGGACATTTAAGCATTAGTAACTTCAATCTCCCCCAAGCTTGAGCTGTACTCTCTCCATCAAGAGGCCAAAAGTAATATATAAGATTTCTATCCTTATGAATCTCACTGGGAGGATAAAATTTAGAGTAAAAGAGAGATGCCATCTCCTCCCACTCCATGGATTGTCCATTCTTCAGCAGCTTATACCATTCTTCAGCTCTCCCTTTCAAGGATATGGAGAGTAACTTCTTCACCTGTTCAGTTGTGATACCTGCACACTTAAACAACCCACATAATTCATGGATAAAAAGCAAGTGATCACCGGGATGGATAGTTCCATCCCCAAAATAATAATTAGCCATAACACGATTAACAATACTTGTAGGTATCTTAAAAGGATCTATCTCAACAAGTGGTGGTTCATCTACTACCCTAGCAGTGGTAGTAGTTTTCCCAAATAGAAAACCAAGTGGGTTATCCATATTGGAAACAAAGTAACAAGCAGTAACAAGAGAAATACTCACAGTGAAAGTTTCCCTTACCAGTTACAATCTTCAATAGCGCTTCACTCCCCGGCAACGGCGCTAGAAATAGTGTTGATGACCCACAAGTATAGGGGGTGTATCGTAGTACTTTCGATAAATAGGAGTGTCGATCCCAACGAGGAGCAGAAGGTGCTGAGCAGTGGTAAGGAGCAGGAAATCCCTATGAATACTTAGCAAACGGATTTTTAGTGGTTTTCTGACAAGGCAATAAAACAAGGAGCAAGTAACAAAAGTAACGAACAAACGGATCAAGTGGCCCAATCCTTTCTTAGAAAAGGACAAGCCGGTGGAAATACTTATAAGGACCAAACGTTCTCGAGGGCACATGGGAATTCTCTCAAGTGCTTTAGCTTCAAATAGCTGAGTATTCTTCTCTGGTGTTGCAAGTGTTATGTGGGTGAACCTGTGCTAACATACCGCCCTTCCTAGGACTAATACATACTTGTGATTAAACCCCCTGCAAACATCCGTAACTACAGGAAAGTAATTAAGATATAAATCTAACCACATCCTTAAAATCTGAGATCCTACGCTCCCTTGTGCAAAGGTGTCCTAACGGGTGTTCAGGTTTCTGTCACTCCGGCAACCCCACAATTAGTAGCCAAATACACAATGCATTCCCCTAGGCCCAGAATTGGTGAAGTATCATGTAGTCGATGTTCACATGACACCACTAGAAGAATAGCACCACAACTTAAATACTAAACCATTGAATAATAACTCATCACAGATTCACTACTAACAACATGACTTCTCCCATGTCCTCAAGAACACAACGAACTACTCACAAGACATCATATGGATCAAGATCAAAGATGATATGGTAATGGATAATAATCTGAACATAAACAATAATCTAATGGTTCTACTCACAAGCATCAACTACAATAGTAATCAACACCGGGAAAGTTTCCCCTAAGAACTAAAGCAATATCCAACACAATTGTTACAGCAGGACGGAGTGGTGGTGATGGTGCTGGTGGAAATGATGGTGTGGATGATGATGATCCCGATGAAGCCTAGCTTGATGACGGTGTTGATGGCGACGGTCTCCCCTCTCTAGAAAGGAATTCCTCGGGCAGAAATCTGTCTGCCGGAGAGATCTTTCTCTCTCGGTGTTTTCTGCCCCCCCCCAGAGGCGGCATCAATCTATCTGTGGTCGCCCCCTAGCCTTAGGTTTTCAAAGGGAAGATATAGGCGAAGGGGCGGAGTCGGAGGCCGGGGAGGTGGGCCACACCTGCCCTAGGCGCGGGGTCAGGTGGGCCCACGACTAGGGGGTGTGGGCCCCCTGAGGCCCTTCTTCGTCCCTCCTTCTGGCTTCCTTCGTCCTCTGGTAAAATAATATGTTTCAATATTTTTCTGGTGTTTTCTGATCTTTGCGAAATTGCACCGAAACACCTTCTTTTCCATCAGAATCCAGACTCCGGCAGTCCATCCTCCAAGAATCATCCAACATGCATAAACAAATGAAAAGCCATAAGTAATACCTCATAATAAGACAAATATCAATGAATAGAGGTAAATTATGATATAGAATGGTGATGCAAATTGGGCGTATCACATGCTCTCCGTTGTTAGTAGCTATCTTGTCCAAGTAGTTGCTAGTGACTCCAAGAGGGGGTATTTATGCTCGATAGTGGGTTCATGCCTCTAGTTTCCAAGGGAATTGACAATAATCTCTTCGGTTGTAGATGTGTTGTTTCTACTAGGGAGAAAACAACGGTCTCTTGTTCATGGAACATGTGGACTGTTTACCTTACACACTTTGCTTAAAGCAGTTGTCTGTTGCTTGCAACTTAATACTGGAGGGGGTTCCGATGATAACCTGAAGGTGGACTTCTAGTCATAGATGCAGTTGGATGGCGGTCTATGTATCTTGTTGTATTTCCCAATCAAATCTTATAGGATCTTTTTGACTAGTAATTGCATTGTTATGCCTTGCTCAGTTCCTATCAATTGCCCTGCTGTAATTTGTTTACCCTTCATGCCATGTTGTTTATCTAAGGAGAGCACCTCTAGTGAACTATGGACCCCGGTCCAATCTTTACCATCAATACATCTTCCATTGTTACTTTTTTACTTGCTGCAAACCATTACCTTCCATACCATACGTTTAATCCTTTGTTATAGCAAACCGGTGAGCTTGACAACCGCATTGATTCGTTGGGGGCAAAGTCTTGAGTTTGTGTTGTGCAGGTCTCCGCGTTGCTTGCAACACCTGTGTGATGTTTCCTTCCTCCTTTTGGTTCGATAACCTCGGTCTCTACTTAGGGAAAACTTGCTGATGTGCTGCTTCACACCTTCCTCTTGGGGTTCCCAACAAGACTCCACATCAAGCACCAAGTTCTCTGGCACAACCAAGGACTCATCAACAAGTTTTTTGGCGCCGTTGCCGGGGAGGCTAAGGACGTCTTCACAAGAGGAGTCATTCACTTCCTTTCTCTTTGCTTTGTTTTTAGTTTGCTTTGTTTCTTTTGCTTGGTTTTGTTCGCCTCTTTTAAAAAAACACAAAAAAATAGTTCCTACCCTAGTGGCCACCTTGCTCTAGCTCACCATGTTTCTCCCCAATTTCAACCTGAAAGATCTTGCAGTAGGTAGTGGCTCCATAACTGGGAAAGATAATATTGTAGAATTCTTTAATTATGTTAGCAAGCATGAGGATATTGAGGAAAAATCTATAGCAGAACTTGCTCCTAATTATGAGATTGCTGCAGCTTCTTTAGTTCATATGTTGGAGGATAGGTTTGTTAGCCTTAACCCTTTCATACATTTTTTGTTCCTAAAACTAAAAGAAGAAGAGAATGATGAAAAGAGAGAATTCATCTTTGAAACTTTATTAAAAGAATTCCATAATGTTGCTAGGGAATCCAAAAAAGGTCTTTGAGCGTTTCAATATGCTAGGCTCAAGTGTAAATGTTGTGAGTATTTCTGATAAAACTAAGCCTAGAGAGGAATTTAAGATCCCCATACCCTTTAAGCTTGTTGGAATGCATGAAGCCTTTGAAAAGAATTTTGATTGGATTGCTTCTAAAAATCTTTTTGGTAAAAGTAGTAGACCAAAGAGAGATGAGAAGGGATCCTCCAAAACCCATTTGGATGAGATATCTTTCATAGTTGAAGACTTTGCAAGTATTGATGTTAATGCTTCCTCATTTGAAAATACTTGATTCTTCTTGCTTCTTGTGCCTAACTTAAAGGCGTTAAAGAAAATTACTTGCTGGGAGATAACCCAAGAGGTTCCTTGAGTCTTGGAAGTTATTAATTCAGTAATGACCTCTCCTTATCCTTTTTGTTTGCTTTTTGTGCCAAGAATTACCTCTAATGAGAGGGAAGTAAGATTTGGAGAGTTGCTGTCCCGAAACAGATTTTTGTCCTCCACCCAAAAAATTCTTGAGTATTCTCTCTAACTCGTATTGAGATCAAAATTTACGAATAAATCCCCCAGTATGTTATCTAACTTTCGTTAGTTCAACAGTTTTTTATTTGAGCAACAGAAGATGTTCGAAAAAATCGGTTTCTACCTGCTGGTCTGTTTTGACAGATTTCGGCCATTATTTGCATTTGCTTCTTATTGATTCCTTTTTTAGTTCTCTTTAGGTGAATTGAGCTTTTTGAAGGAGTTACTACAGTAGTTTGTGTTTTTAGTGAAAAGTCTTGCTGTTCCAAAGCTTTGCCAAGAGGTCTAATATCTTTTGAATAAACTAATGTTGCTAATGAAGATTGTGTGAAGTTTTGTATGAAGGAAAAATTTCAGGTGTAGAGAGAGAATGATGTAATGAGATGAAGAATGGAAAAAAGCTCAAGCTTGGATATGCCACCATGGTATCACACCAAGAAATATCCAAGAGGTACAAGCGTCAAAGCTTGGGGATGCCCAAGGCATCCCCTTCTTCATCAATAAAATGCTCAGGTCTGTCTAGACACTTCGTTTTTATTGTTTCATGCACAGTTGTGTTGTTCTTAGAGAGTCTTAGTTATCGTTTGCTTTGCTTAGGTTGTTTAGTTTGCTTGAATAAAGAAGTTTGGACCCCCGTTCTCATTGTGTTGTTTTGCAAATAAGTTGCTTGGTGTTGGAAAGGAGTAGTAAGTTCTTGCTTGAAGTGCAAGAGGAGCTTGCATTGACTGTGACTTAGACTTTAGCATGACATGCTAGGTGTTGTTTTGAACTTATGCTTAGTGATTATTGCTGTAGCATGTCTTGTTCCAAACTTGGGATTGCTTAGTGTGCCTTGAAGAAATTATGCGTTGTTTTAGCATGCAAAAGCATAGTATTGTGGTATTCTCCTTTGATGCTTTGCTTGGGTGGACTTGGCACATGCTCACACCATGTTATGACTATGACAAGTCACCATTAGCCTCTATGATCATTTAGTCCTTGACTTTTAGTACCACTCTTTGCTTTGATTAGTATGCTTTGTTGCACTGCATGATTATGGCCATTATGCTCTCGTAGTTGGTTGCTCCCAGTCTTTTGCTAGCCTCCACTTGTATGAGTAAGTTATACTCATGCTTCCAACTCCCAAGAAACCAAGTTATTCCAAAGTGTCCACTATAAACTCCTATGCATGGTGTGTTAGACCATTCCAAGTATATTCTTGTTTTCAATTACCTTCCAATTAAAAACTATTTTGTTATGTGAAAATTTTGTGATTAAAGCCCTCACGAACTTGATGGCACACTTTATATTCTTTGCCCCTAATAAACTTGAACCATTGTGACAACTTTGTTGTATATGCTTGCACTTATAAGTTGGAATTAGCAGAACCGTGCTGTCATGGGGAACGTTTTCAACATTGCACTTGTACTTTGTACTCAGTTGATATCATATTCTTTTGTCTATGGATGTCACCGATATGAAATAAAGAGGGAACTTGTAAGTCCATGGAGTTTGTATCCTGTGTTAGAGAAACGCCTGGGCCGCTAGCCTAAGCCATGCCTAATCATGGTGGAAACTTGCAGCATCACCATAATGAGCTATCTATGAAGCACCCTCAATAAAAAGCTATACATATGGTAAATAAAAAGATTGCTGAAATGCTCATTGTCTGCTTGCCTTGTCATTTTGGTTATAGGAAAGCTCCTGTACCATGTGCAAGGGGTACCCCGTTGGCGGTTCTCAATGATATGCAAATACTTACAATGACAAGAACTTATCTGGACCCAAAGTTGAGTATGCATGAGGTGTGGCCCTCGTATTCAAGGGACTTGAGATTTCCACCTTATACTTCCACAAGCATATACTCCATCTTTGCCACTTTAACCTTAACCACTTCAAGATGCTTATGATAGGGGCAATGAGGGTTGAAAGCTAACAAGTACCATAATTTTTGGAAGCTCTTTTTGAAACTTGTAATCCCTGCTTCCTTTACAAAAAAGGCCATTCTTCCACCACTATTGAGTCTCCACCTTCTACCTTTAGGTACCATTAAGAGAGCATAGTTGTCATTCTGTGTGCAGTGTCCCAAAGCTTATTGATTGATGCATATTGTGATATTACTCGTTCTTGTGCTATTTGTTTCTAGTCACCCTTGTGAACTTTGAAGGTGTCCTATGCATCTATATTGCTACTCTATGAGGGACAAGCTGATTGCCACTATGCTATGTTTTCTGTATGTGAAACAAACAAATGTTTTTCAATGCATGTTATTCATGATCTTTGTTTGTAACCTTTCATGTTGCATGCATAGTTACTATATCCTATTGTTAGAACTCCATCTTTCATGCACATTTTTCGAATTCTTTGTTCCCAGCTTTCAATGCTTGCAAATGGTTGGATCTTTATTGTGAGGGTTCATGTCACCTCAAAAATTATTCTTTTATCACATACCTACTCGAGGACGAGCAGGAGTTAAGCTTGGGGATGCTGATACGTTGGAAACGTATCTATAATTTTTGATGCTCCATGCTTGTTTAGTATCTACTTTGATTTACTTGTCCACACTTTGAGGTGCTTTTTACATGTTTTCTAGTACTAACCTATTAACAAGTTGCAACAGTGCTAGATGCCTGTTTTCTGCTGTTTTTGGTTTCAGAAAAGTTAGTAAAGAAATACTCGGAATTGGACGGGTCAAACGTGAAAGTCAATTACTTTCCGTGGGGAACAAGAAGTCCAGAGGGGAGCCGGAGAGGCCGGCCAGGGCGGACAGACCCACCCTAGGCACGGGTGGGCCATGCCGCACGCCTGGGAGGGGTGTGGGGCCCCTGGCCGCCGCCTCGGCCTCCCCCTTCGCCTATAAGAAGCCCCCGATGCAGAAACCCTAAGCACTCGATCAAATCTCCACGAAACCGTCTGTAGCCATCGCCACCATCGCCCGTAGATTGGGGGATCTGAAGTTCTTCCTGGCACCCTGCCGAAGGGGAGATCATCCCGGAGGCCTTCTCTCCGGTATGACGCGTGAGTAGTTCCACCTTAGACTATGGGTCCATGTAGTAGATAGATGGTTGTATCTCCTCCTTTGTGATTTCATGTATAGATCTTGTGAGCTTCGTTCATGATCAAGATCTAATCTATTTGTAATCATGCATGTTGTGTTTGTGGGGATCCGATGGATATTGAGATTATTATGTTGGTTTGATTAATGGTTTTGTCTATATGATTCTATCATGTCTGTGTTATTTGTGATCTTTCATGCTCTCCGTTATTAGTTGCTTTCTTGGCCAAGTAGTTGCTAGTGACTCTAAGAGGGGATATTTATGCTCGATAGTGGGTTCATGCCTCTAGTTTCCAAGGGAAGTGACAATAATCTCTTTGGTTGTAGATGTGTTGTTGCTACTAGGGAGAAAACAACGGTCTCTTGTTCATGGAACATGTGGACTGTTTACCTGTAACATCCCAACATTTAGGACTGAACGAAAGGGTAGATTTAGGATTTTGTGCATCTGCATGCATGCATCTGAAAATCCGGGTAATTTTTTTGCCAAATTAAAAGGTTAGAGTGATAAGAATTCTCACTCTGATGAATTAGGTTTAGTGTCATCCAAGGGGGGAGTGTGAAGAATTTTGACATGACCTCTATTGATTGGTTGAATTATGAGGGGAGGAATTTGAATTATAAATAATTATTCACAATAAGACAAATACAAGTGCTATCAACAAAAGTATAAAGATTCTTTAAGACCAACATTGCATTGTTCTTTCATAATAAAAGAATAAAGAAAATATTATAAAAATAATAATTAAATGAATAAAGAAAATGGAAAATGAATTACATTAATGAAACAAATAGAAGAGTTCTTTATTAAAATAATATATGGATATTACATTATCCTTTTATAACAAAGGAATAAAAAGAAATGATTACAACAAGGATATAAAAGAATTATTTATAAAAAAAGAATACATTTAGTATTACATTATTCTTTTACAATAAAAGAATAAAAGTAAAGTACAATAAAGCCAATGAAAAGAAGAAATCATATAGATTAATGGAAATCAAATAAATACAAATAAGAAGAAATCTTTATTTAATAATACAAAGATTTAATCAATACAAGTAAATTCAGATTCATTACATAGATGTACAAATAAAGAAAAATAAAAGCTTTAATAAAATATAGAAGGGTTACATTATTATTACAACAAAAATAAGAAGGTTACAATAGATAAAAAACGTAAGCTAGAATTCCTATCTACTTGACCTTCTCTATTCTTTCTTGATACCTGCAAACAAATACTAAAAGACAAAAAGAGAGGGGTTAGTGTTAATTGGTTGCTCTCAGTTTGGCAATAAAATGCATTGCTATTCACATCATTCGGCAGAGTAAATAGGGGCCAAATAAAGTAGTATTTGTTCTTATTGCAAATCTGGCCTCAGTTCCACATCATAGGCAAATTGGGGCAAGTTTCACCAATTTAGTAAAGGTAAAAGCCAAACAATAATACCTAGCAAAAGATCTAGTTTTTACTTGATCTGACCCATTTGAGTGAGGCAAGCACACAGGAAGCTCACACACAGCTGCATGTGGATGTGCTGTCAACACAGGGGGTGTTGTGAGAGAGATAAGTACACACCCGTAGTAGAGAGAGTTATGTACTGAACTTTCTTCGCCATAGCAAGAACATAAAATACACCCAACTTATATCACCCATCCATGTCATCTCTACACCCCAGAGTTTGTAGATTCAGCACCAAAACCCCGTAGTATATCATCACCACACAGCACCAGTGTCTGGTTGCTTGAGGAAGCCATCCAAGAGCACCAGGGGAGGTCAGGAGCATAAGGAGCAGGCCAAAAGCACAAGAAGCCAGCCAATCGAACAAGGAGGAGCACATCAAGCAGCACCCAGGAACAAGTTCCACCAGGAACCACAAGTCACAGCATAGATTCAGCTACAACAAAAGGTTGCACTATTATCAATCATACATAATATTTATTCATACCAGTTCCAAGCATGAATTAGTGTAAAATGATTATCTCCTCAGACTTATACTCAAGTGGAGTATAAAATCATCATAGGAGCAAAGCATAGTGCTACAGCTAGATACACTTATGTTATCACTTTTACCTCAAACCTTGCATCACAGGCCAAATCAAGATTTCCAACAGTCCATAGATCACACACAAACAATAGATGGTACCATATCTATGTAGTATCAGTCCTTATCAACTCAAGAGAGCTAATCATATAGGTAGAGGAGCTCTCAGTTGGCATATAATTGCTATGCTAGATCATCCTACAGCTAAGGAGAATCCATCCATACAACTCCATAATTAATCTACCAAACCAGCCTCAGCCTTTGCATCCTTGGCAATTGCCCATGATTTTATTTTTGCTAACCAAGATTTATAGAAATCATGTAGAAGGATCTATATTGTTGTGCATCCTCTACGGAGGTACCACAACAGCATAGCCTAGCTACAGTATCCATAAAGTTTGTACACAGATACTAGCCAAATAAGTTGCAAGGCAACAATTATACATGATCATGTGCAACACAAGTAAAGCCTCAGACTTGGCATCAAGGACATGGACCAACATTCTATAAATAAAAGTATAGCAAATCATAAAAATGATCTATGTTGATGTGTTCACTCTCAAAGAGGTTTCATAACAGCACAATCATATTACAGAAGCTATCTTTTTAAGCAACAATGGCAATCCAATCAACACATATCATTTTCCTAGTAGAAGAATCTAGGAATCAAATATATACATTCTTTTACTGTCAATAAGGACATGAAGTCAGATCCTTTTCCTAGTCTCCAAATCAATATCAAAGTCACAACCATCATTCTATAATTCAGCAATATAGAAAGCACATTCATCAGCTAAATAATTTTATATCCAACATCAAACTTCATCCTCGGTATTGGCAAGTGAGGTTAAGTTAACCATTCAATAAAGATAATTTGTTCAGGGATAGAACCATAGAAAATCACACATTCCTGC
Organism: Avena insularis; assembly: GCA_023614405.1. Taxonomy (NCBI): domain Eukaryota; kingdom Viridiplantae; phylum Streptophyta; class Magnoliopsida; order Poales; family Poaceae; genus Avena; species Avena insularis. The sequence goes on along the minus strand of CM042691.1, from coordinate 373,842,300 downwards.
GATGATAAATTCATTCAAACAAAGGCATCATTTTATAGTGGAGCAATATATCTCATATATTTACTATCAAGGGTGACAGCAAGAGCTCCAATAGTTCCTCTACTGAATTTAGGTGACAATTCCACTTAGAAGCGCTAGCTCCATTTGTGATTTTAGCTACATCATTAGCTAGTGTCATCATCATGAGGTAATCACAGCCCTATGTCATCCACTAGCTCAATTCAGATAAGTAAAATTTTAGGATCAAACCTGCTAGTCAGGTTTAGTAGCAAAGCTACTGTAATGTGCTTAGGAACCAGAGAGAGGAACCCTAGTTAGGGTATGACACAGATAAAGTAAGAGGGGTAAAACTGAGAGGGAGGGGTGAGCAAAGGATCACCTACCTTTAACAAGCTACTGCTCATCAAAGAGGAGGCAGAGATAAACCTAAATCGAGCAGCGGCATAGCAGCACAGGGAGCACCTTGTGCTAACCCCGCGCCGAGCTATAACCTGCGGCAATCAGCACCACTAGCTCATCACCGCAAGCAGCTGTGGCCAGCGACCACGAACACACCCCCACCAGACCCTCTCCGCATCACCAGGTCACCACCACAAATCAACGAGGTCGCCATCAATCTCTAGAGCCATGGGCAGCAAGAACCTTAGAACCAGATAATTGAAGGGGGAGAGATCAATAGGGCGTCATTCACAAATCAAATTAGAGGGATGAGTAGGTCTGATATAGGCGGACCAAGGGTGGCTGGCGGCGGTGGCCGCAGCAACCGGTCTTCGCCCGGATTTGGCGAGCGGCGGTAGTGGGCGTCGCAAAGGGAAGGCTCGGGTTTGTCCCAGGAGCAAGATGTGAGAAGGGTGAAGGGACCAGGGTCGGGTTGACCTCGAGCCAGACCTGGCCGGGCCAGGCCGGGCCATTCTTATTACCAACAAAACAGGTTCTAATAAAAATAATGATAATAATAATAATATAAGTTAAAATAAGGAAATAACCAAGATACCCCTATACACTATTTTATCTCTAGAAAAATGTAGGAAAATCCTAAAAATATATTTATTACATCAAAATGTTTATTAAAATAATATCCACCTAAGAAAAATATAATCATATTTATTTTAGTTTAATAAAATACAAATAAGTATTAACACCTTAAATAACTAAATGAAATTTAATAAATTTAGAAAAAAATCCTAAAAATAAATAAAAATCACGTTCATGCATAAAAATAAATCTCTTATCTAATAAAATACTAACTTAAAATTTTACAAATAAAACTTAAAATAAATATTTAAAAACATTCAACAATTGAGAAATTTTATAAAAAAAATCAAGATAATACCTAAAAATAAATAAAATTCAATTTTAAGATATTAAGTAAGAATACTTACTAGGATAATACTAAATATATTATTCCAAAAACATTTTAATATTCTTAAATCATTTATCTTCAATTATTTAAGTTATTAAAATGAGATAGTTGTTTTATTAATTATTTAACAGTATTTCCTAAGAAAGAAATAATTATGTTTAAAACACAATCTTTTAACTCTAAAATAGTCTAAACCATAATTATAATTTAAAATACTATACAAATATAAACAATTAATTTTATAATATTCCTTTAAAATTCTTAACCAACTATAAGTCCAAGATTTACAAAGTTTGTTTTGCAAATCATTAATTTAAATTTGAAGTAAGTGATCTCAATTCATATATAATTATATTTAACAAACTTGGTACTCACTAAATATATCATAAAAGAAATTCACCTATTTTCTTTATATAAGAAAATCTTATAGTATAATCTATAAATATTAAATATGCTATCTTTAAGTCTTTAAGACTAAGTTTCATCATGCTTAAGAAAAACCCTAATTGTTGTGTAATGCCATAAATGTTATATCCCCAAGTCCAATTATATCTTTATAGTTAACTTTGGTCTGATATATCATAAGCTAGATATATAATGTCTCAAAATCATTTAAACCTTATAAAAAACCATAACTTTAATCTTATTAATATTCAGAGTTGAATAACTTAACATAAAGAATATTTTCTTCAAATGTTATTCTTTTTGCCACTTTCAAAAGAAACACTATACCATTACTTTTAAGCCATAACAAAATTAAAACCTTGTAATAATTACATGTTATCAATCAATCTTAGAATTGTATTATAATTGCACTTTACCTTTCATATTTTATATGTTTGTCTTAGAGTCCTAGCAACTATACCTTTTGAGAAGTAAACTTAAAAATAAATTAAAAATCTTAAGCAAATCATTTAAATACAACTCACTTGTAATGGTTGGGGAATTACTTGAGGTTTTACAACATGCATCTCATTACTTATGCATCACAGCATGTTGCTTCTTTAAACATTGTCCTTACCGGGCAATGATGGTATTTTTGTAGAACCCGAGGTCCAGGGTCAAGTCGAGACATTCGACTACAATACTCCGCTATATAAAGGCAAGTTCACACTTGCTCATGTCCTTTGATTATTTTCTGTAAAGTATTTTGCAAATCCAGTGTTGTCATCACCTACATTTCAAAAAGGTCAGAAAACACCATTTTTATAATAATATGATTATAGGTTATTTACCAAGAGGTAATATCCTACTATGAAAGTTCCGGTGGTAAAGGAACATAATATCTAGGACTTAACAACCAATGTCGCCAGTGATTCTTGCGCCGTATATTACGCGTTAACCATGAGATTTGGAATGGGACGGAGAAGTCAGCTGGATCGGCTCCCTTTCGCATGCATTGGACACTGTTTTGGGCATTTGTAAGTTGCAGATCATGGGTATAGCCGTTTTATACGGGGAAAAGTCTACCGTGGATCTGGGCTTACAAAAGACAGATTTCTAGTGTTAATGGTTGTTGTGTGTATCCAACTAAGGTATAGCCGTTTTATACGGGGAAAAGTCTACCTTGAGTTTGGGCATACAATAATTGCGGTGTATACGGGGTCACGGAGAAGGACAGTGATTGCCTTGGATCTTAGTCTGGGCCTCATACCAAGGAAATGTGAACGGGAATGCGCGCCCGGATGTGCAACAAAGCTAAGATCTCTCATGGGTAAAGTGACGCACCTCTGTAGAGTGTAAAAACTGTAACTTGTTACTCCCTGTTCCGGGAAGGAGCTGCGAACGCGACGGGAAAGGAACTCCATGAAAGTTCTGGTAAACCTGTGAAGGCTGACGGACATAGCTTTTCAGAATAAAAGCAACCTTTGAAGAAATGTTTACAAAAACTTGCATTGCCTACGACTTATGGTCTATGGCTGTAGGTATAGTGCATCAAACACTCCTTTTTAGTGAAGTTGCTGAGTACGCTCGTACTCAATGTATCTTCTTAACTTTGCTAGATTCTGAAGACAATAACGGTCAGGAAGAGGAAATACTATATCCAATTGAAGACCAAGAAGAATTCCTCTATGAAGAACCAGAAGTATCCGAAAGCGTCGAAGGGAACAATTACGAAAACATCTATGGAATGGAGACCGACGTATTTGAAGTGTAGAGTATCATATATAATGATCTAGTACAGTAGCATAAATATCTATCCTCTATATATATTAAATCTCAACCTTAAAGTTAGTTTCTTCTCTATTCTGTTCTCCGCAAACCGGTGAGCTTGACAACCTCACTGATTTTTTGGGGCAAAGTCTTGAGTTTGTGTTGTGCAGGTCTTCGTGTTGCTTGTAACACCTGTGTGACGTTTCCTTCCTCCTTCTGGTTCGATAACCTCGGTCTCTACTGAGGGAAAACTTGCTGCTGTGTTGCTTCACACCTTGCTCTTGGGGTTCCTAACAAGACTCCACATCAAGCACCAAGTTCTCTGGCGCCACCAAGGAGTCATCACTGCATCACACCTTGCTCTTGGGGTTTCCCGACGAAGCACTGCATGTTGACGCAGTGCCATCAAGCTCTTTCTGGCGCCGTTGTCGGGGAGGCTAAGGACGTCTTCACAAGGGGAGTCCTCCTCAACCTTTCTCTTTACTTTGTTTTTAGTTTTCTTAGTTTCTTTTGCTTGGTTTTGTTTGCCTCTTTTCAAAAACTCCAAAAGAATTAGTCTAGTTTGGTTTGATTTCTCTTATCAAAAACACAAAAAAATATGTTCCTGCTCTAGCTGCTGATGCAGTTTTTGGCTTTCTCCACTTTGCCAAAATGAACTCTGCTCAGAACACCAAGTTGTGTGACTCACTAGCACAAACAACAATGATTTCCTAAGCACTCCTATTGCTCCACCTGCTCCTGATGCTACCTTTTTATGAAATTAAGCCTGCTTTGTTGAATCTTGTGATGAGAGAGCAATTTTCTGGTGCTAGTTCTAATGATGTTGTTGCCCATCTCAATAACTTTGTTGAACTTTGTAAAGATGCAAAAGTATAAGGATGTAGATGTAGATATTATTAAGCTCAAGCTGTTTCCTTTCTCCTTGAGAGGGAAAGCTAAAGAATGGTTGCTATCCTTGCCTAGAAATAGTATTGATTCTTGGACTAAGTGCAAAGATGCTTTTATTAGAAAGTATTATCCTCCTGCTAAGATTATATCTATGAGAAGCGACATTATGAAATTTAAACAACTTGATAATGAACATGTTTCTCAAGCTTGGGAAAGAATGAAGTCTTTGGTTAAGAATTGTCCCACTCATGGACTCACTGCTTGGATGATTATCTAGACTTTTTATGCAGGTTTGAACTTCTCTTCAAGAATCATGTTGGATTCAGCTGCTAGAGATACCTTTACGGGCATCACTTTGGGTGCTGCAACAAAACTCCTTGACAATATGATGGTTAATTACTCTGAATGGCATACTGAGAGAGATCCACATGGTAAGAAGGTAAATTCTATTGAAGAAACCTCCTCTTTGAGTGATAAGATTGATGTTATTATGGCTATGCTTGTTAATGGGAAAGCTCCTTCAGATCCAAATAATGTTCCCTTAGTGAAAGGATCGTATGGGCACCTAGAGGGGGGGTGAATAGGTGCTACTTCAAATTTTCTTCTTTTTTAAATTAAGGTTTGACAATAAGGTAAATTCTCTAGATAATGCAACTACGGTGAATTTACCTATATGACAAATATGCAAGAACTACCACAACACAAAGTAGGAACAAGTAAGTAAAGTGCGGTAGAGGATAGAAGTAACCAAAATGGTGGACGCGAAGACACAAGGATTTGTTTCCCGTAGTTCCTTCCTTTTGAGGGGAAGTACGTCTACATTTGGAGAGGGGGTGGTTTCAAACCACCAACGCCACAAAAGGCCTCCCTTGTTCTCCGATGAATCTCACCCCAACGGGATCGATTCACCTTCCACTATATCGGCAACCTTCAAGGTGGAAGCCGGCACCTTTACAAGTTTGGGGCACACATCCACAACTTAATCGGAGGCTCCCAAATACAAGCAAGCTGTCAAAGCAATCAAAGAAAAGCTTGTAAGAACCAAAACAAGAACTAGGGTTTCCAAGAAAACACTAGAGCAAAGGGGCCCTCAATGAAATGAGGGGGAAACGAAGATCTCTTTTGCTGAAGTAGTAGATCGGGGCCTCCTCCTTCGATTTCCCAAAGATCAAAGACTTTGGGTGGTGGAATGAGGAGATCTTGAGATTTGGTGGCTCCAATGGTGGTCTTGACTTTAATGAGAATGAGCAGCTTGTCCCAAGGTAGGTGGAGGGGTATTTATACCCCTCCAGGGAATCTGGCCGTTGGAGCCATTAATGCACCGGTAGTACCGGTACTCAAGCGGTAGTAAGCGGTACTACCGGTCCAGTACCGGACCAGGTACCGGAGATGTCTTGAATGGTCGAGCCAGCACTTGTATTGCCTGGTATTCCCTTGCGGTACTACCTCCAAGCGGTAGTACCGGTCGTATGACACGGTACTGCCGGTCTGAGCGGCAGTACCGGTCCCAAGTACCGCTTGGTACGGAGCAAAACTGAGAGGGGTGGTTTTTCTTCAGAACGCCCCGGTACTACCGAGCGGTACGACCGTGTCCAAGCGGTAGTACCGCTTGTCTCAAGCGGTACTACCGGTTGGACCGGTAGTGCCGCTCCGTGGTACCGGGTGGTACTGACTAGAACACATCCTTATCAGCCTTGCACTGCACCAACCGGTACTAGAACCGGTAGTACCGGTGCCAAGCGGTAGTACCGGACATATTTCCGGTACTACCAGTTGACACAGTGGTTTTTCGCAAACAGAATTGTTAGGCCAATATTTGTGCCACACCCTTATCAAACCTGTGATACACTTAGCACACAATTAAACTGATAAGTGTGTTGTTATCAAACATCAAAATCCAAGGGATAGAAAAATGATCTTTCAATCTCCCTCTTTTTGGTGTTTGATGACAATACACTTTTGCAAGATAATTTTAATAGGAAACATATGAGATTTGTAAAATAGAGACGGGGCTCCCCCTAGATGTGTTAAAACAAACCTCCCCCTCTATTTTACAAACCCAACATGGATGCACAAATATTGATACTAGCATTTGAAATCATACCTTTGCATAATAACATGTGATGAGAAATATATAGACAATAGATAACGCATATCATCACACGATGGATCCTATCATCACAAGATGGATCCAATGAAATAAACCACATAGTCTCATAAGATGGATCCATGACATAACCACGACATAACCACATAGTCTCACACATAAATAGAGGGAAATTGAAGTTCACAAGCAATAAAAGGGTCAAAATAAGAACGAGCTTGTGACTTCCCATGCAACACCCGCGCCTAAAGTGCAACTTCTCCCCCTTTGGCATCAAGACGCCAAAAAGGGACAAGTGCAAGACTACCGTCCCGACAGTCAATCCTCCTCCTCCTCCTCATCCTCAAGGTCCGCCTCGTAGGGGGTGGGGCGCGGTGCGAGGAAGAGACATCATCGTCCCAACGGCTGTGCTGAGAGATCCACTGATCTTCTGGAGTGATGTTGGTCTCGGACCCCTTGGAGACGGTCAAACCCTAGGCAACCATCATGTCCTTCTGCCGAGCACTGGCTTTCTTGGCATACACATGCGCTTCATACATGCGCTTCTGGTTGTCAACCTGGAAGCAGAAGATCTTCTTGAGCTTGGCCTCCATCCTTTTGGCCCAAGAGGGCTTAGCATTCTTGCCACGGGAGACAACATAGTCAGTGTCACGACCATCACAAGATACTCGAGTCATCCCCTTCCTCCTCACCTGCCACAACGCGGGGTTTAGCATGTGTCTTGATCTTGAGTGCCTTGGGCCTGTGCACAATGAGAGAGCGAGTGGAGAGTGTCCTAGCAATGGTAGAGAACTTTGACATAACGAGGGCCATAATATAAGGAGCAAATGGTGGAACCCTCCGAGAGTGTGCAGCAGCAACCATCTCATTCCATATGAAGTCTGACACATCAAGAGGAGTGCCTGAGTCGCGGTTGAGGAAGTTGTTGAACAGCAAGTCTACAGAGAACCCATGTATCTCATCCTTGTTGCCCGCACGAGGAGCAACAGTCTCACGAAAAATGCGATGGAGAATGTCATACGTGGGGAGAAGATCCTTGATCTTGCCAGCAATCCCATGGCCCTGGATATACAAAGGTGTAAAGACATCCTTCTTGGAGGGGTGATCCCGCATGTGACAGCGAAAACCACAAGGAATGTCCCGGCCGCGTTCTTCATACCCCAATATTGCAGCAAACTCCGCAAGTGTAGCCTCCTTGACTGCACCTTGAGTCATCCAGGTGATCTTCCGAGTACGGCCAGTGTGGAAATGTGCAGTGGCATAAAACTGTGCAATAAGGAGTGGATCATAGTCATACTAGAACTCCATAATGGGGAACAAGCCTAGGTGAGAGCAGATTTCCTTAGCTTCAGCAAAGTAGTCAAGATTCTTGTTAATGTGCTCCATGTCAATCCACTGCTGAGGCACCACCATCTGGATATTGGTCAAAAGAACCTCATGATAAACACGCTCTTGGAAATCATTGAAGAAAAGACTGTCTTCTCTGGCCTCGCCCCGGTTGCTGGAGTATGGATTATCAATCCGGAGAGCTCGAAACTCCGACTCACAGATGTCTGACAGTTTCCTTGGCCCTGATGGCCCTGAGCTGAGACTTTGTGCATACGAGGAAGGCGAGAGGAGAGGCACGCCCAGCAGAGTGCTTGGTGACCCCCTCACGACCCCCCACGGCCACCTCGAGTGGCAGGCAACTTGGAACGGTGTCTTGGCTGTGGCATAACCTCTTCCTCAGACTCCGTCTCTTCCTCAACAATCTCACGGCTAGATTTAGAACGCTTACACGCACCCCTAGAACCACTTGCATCTGTGAAAGCACGAGGGAGGATAGCAAGGGGGTAAGGGCACAAGAATCACAAGGAGCAAGGAGAGAATCCAATATTAAATAGAAAAAGTGCGGTCAGTTGGGGCCGGTACTACCGGACCTGATGACCGGTAGTACCGCTTGCAAGCGGTAGTACCGGAAAAAGTTCCGGTACTACCGGTTGAGCGGCACGGGTTCATAGATCTGGTAGAAACAGACCAAAGTGATGGCACTAAACTGCAAATAAACGATTCTACTTGGTAACAAGGGAAGCATATGGCAGTACAACCTTACAACATGTCAATTTCTTCACAAATCTATGCCAAAACCTAGATCCGATGAGGAAATTAAACGGAGAGAGAGAGAGAAAGGGCGGTTGTACCGGGATCCATGGCGGTGGAAAGGAGTGGGATCCCGCCAAGAGGCCGAATCCAAGGGGGATCCAGGGAGAGGAGGGCGCGATAGGGCTCCGGCGGCGTCAAGAGGCGTGGGGAAGAATGAGGCACTGATGGGTGCCTCCCCACACGCATCCAATATATACCAGAATATCGCCGACCGGTAGTACCGGTTCCTAAAGCGGTAGTACCGCTCGCAAGCGGTAGTACCGGTTCGGTTGTACCGGTGGCCGGTAGTACCGGGAGTGCGGGCGGTAGTACCGCTCCTGGAGCAGGTTCCAGGATGCGCCCTGGGAAATTCCCAGGGGCGGTAGTACCGCTCGTACAGCCGGTAGTACCGGTCCCATCTGATTCCAAAGCCAGGAAACAAAGGAGATTCTTGTGCGGATAGAGAGATGGTTTTTGTGAGGGAGTAAGGAGGCTTGGGTTGAGACAAGTGTGCTGGGAAGCACATGCACTCTAAAAATCAAGAAAAAGGTGTCAAAAACCAAACTAGAGTGCATGAGACTAAGAACGGTGAAGACAACTTAAAAGATGACAACCATGAGTAAAAATCAATTCAACGATGACAAACACGAGTACACACATCAACCTCTCCATTGAGAGGGGGCGGTGTCCTAGGCCACCATGTTTGAGTATACTCGGCTTGGCACCACGAAGATATATCTTGGGTCCATTACCGAAACTCATCATTAAGCTCACATATCACAAAATGATATTAAGAGGAATGATTTTGTTTTACTTTATGATAATGGGGGGAGGGATGGTCCAATCAATTAGGACCGCACTCCCCCTATGTCCATGCCTACACCTAAACCAAATATGGGTCGAGTATTAGGTGAGAGTTCAAGATAATCAAGTCAAGCTCCTTGAATCTACGATATTTAGTTCATTCCTCAAGTAGCAAAACCTTGCTTCATCAAGTGGCTTCGTGAAGATATCGGCAAGTTGATCTTTGGTTGATACATATGATAGATCAATATCACCTCGAGCAACATGATCTCTAATGAAGTGGTGTCGAATCTCAATATGCTTTGTCCTTGTGTGATCCACCGGGTTGTAAGCAATCTTGATGGCACTTTCATTGTCACATAGAAGAGGCACTTTGTCACAATGGACACCGTATTCCTTTAAAGTTTGCCTCATCCATAGCAATTGAGTGCAAGCACTAGCATGCCACATACCGGCTTCAAGGTGAGAGAGATATACAATTTTGCTTCTTGGAAGACCAACATACCAAGGACCTACCAAGGAATTGGCAAGCCTCGGATGTTGATTTTCTATCATCCTTGTCCCCCTCCCTATCCGAATCCATGTATCCACAAAGAGCAAAAGTTGAGCCTCGAGGATACCAAAGACCATAAAATGGGGTATGAACTAAATATCAAAAGATTCTCTTGACCGCCATTAAATGGCTTTCCTTAGGAGCCACTTGATATCTTGCACACACACCTACACTCAACACAATATCGGGTCTAGATGCACAAAGGTAAAGCAAAGAACCAATCATGGATCGGTATACCTTTTGATCCACATCTTTACCATTTGGATTTTGTTCTAGATGAGTCTTTGTAGCCATGGGAGTAGGAGCTCCATTTAAATCTTGCATTTTGAATCTCTTGAGCATATCTTGAGTATACTTGGCTTGATTGAATAATGTCCCTCCTCTAACTTGCTTGATCTCAAAGCCAAGAAATAATCTCAACTCTCCCATCAAAGACATCCGGAACCTACTAGTCATAAGCTTTGAGAATTCATCATTAAAAGCTTTGTTAGATGAGCCAAAGATAATATCATCAACATATATTTGGCATACAAAAAGCTCCCCATTGACCCTCTTAGTAAAAAGAGTGGGATCGATTTTCCCAACCTCAAAGCCACGGTCAAACAATAACTCTCTAAGGTGCTCATACCACGTGCGTGGGGCTTGCTTGAGCCCAAATAGAGCGCCTTATCAAGTTTGTAGACATGGTTTGGGAAGTTGGGGTCCTCAAATCCTAGGGGTTGCTTAACATATACCAATTCATTTAATGGACCATAAATAAATGCACTTTATACATCCATTTGTTGCAACTTAAAGTTATGATGTGCCGCATAAGCAAGAAGGATACAGACGGACTCAAGGCGAGCCACAGGCGCATAAGTCTCTCCATAATCAATGCCTTCAATTTGAGAATACCCTTGTGCAACCAATCTAGCCTTGTTCCTTACTATAATTCCATGCTCATCTTGCTTGTTCTTGAATATCCACTTTGTTCCAATAACATTGCGGCAATCCTTTGGCTTCTCAACTAACTTCCATACTTTGTTTCTCTCAAAGTTGTTGAGTTCTTTGTGCATAGCTTCTAACCAATCCGAATCTTCAAGGGCTTCCCACACTTTCTTTGGTTCAATCATGGAGATGTGTGCTTGGTGTTCACTGAACCTCTTTAATTGTGCTCTTGTGGAAATACCTTTCCTTAGATCACCAACTACATTTTGTAGAGTGTGATCTCTTAATTCCAACATTCTTTCCTTTCTAGCTTCGCGACGAGCGTGGATCTCCGTGTTGTTTATTGGAGGACCCTATTCATCATTTTGATCCTCGTCTTGACCATCATCTTGACCATGATCATCATTGGAATCATCCTCTACATTGGGAGGCAAAGATTGACCTTGGTCTTGATCAAGTGCTCTTATAGCGTCAATTTGAGCTTGTCTCAAAGCAGCTTGTACGGATCTTCCTTGAGAAATTGACTTGGCACCTCTTGACAATCCATCGAATGGACCAAGCTCCCCTTGACTAGAGTTGTCACTTTGATCACCATGTTGAGGGTCCACATCTTGTCTTTGGCTTGAGTCAATGTCCTCTTCGGTGGATGGAGCATGTTGAGGTTGTGAAGATGAGGGCTCCACTTAAGTGGAGCATAGTTCTTCTCGATCCGCCATAAGGGGTTCCTCAACAGGGCGGATATATCCCACACCCATTCTTCCTATGGCATCCTGAGGCATTTCATCATCTGCATCACAAGCATCAACACGCCCCCCTTGGGGACCATCATATTCTTCGAAGGTCACACTACAAGATTCTATGACGGCTCCGGAGAGCTTATCATAGATTCTATAAGTGTGATATTCGAGACCATAGCCAACAAAACTACCCTCTAATGCTTTAGACTCGAATTTAGACAAACGAACACCTTTTATGAGATAGAAACACTTATAACCGAACACTCAGAAGTAAGATATGTTGGGCTTGTTACCAGTAAGAATTTCATATGGAGTCTTGTTGATTTCTTTGCGGAGGTAGAGCCGGTTTGAAGCATGGCAAGCAGTGGAAATGGCTTCGGCCCAAAAGTTGTATGGAGATTTAAACTCCGCCAACATGGTCCTAGCCATCTCAATAAGAGTCCGGTTCTTCCTTTCTGCCACGCCATTTTGTTGAGGGGTGTATGCAGTGGAATATTGATGTTTAATCCCCTCATCACTAAGGAAATCGTTCAAGGTGTAGTTCTTGAACTTGGTGCCGTTGTCACTTCTAATGATCAACACGGGAACATTTTATTGCCTTTGAACCAAATTGATGAAGTCGATGAAGGTCTTTTGAGTCTCACTCTTCAATTTGAAGAAATAAACCCAAGAGTATCTTGAAAAGTCATCAACAATCACCAAGCAATATTTCTTCCCACCAAGACTTGCATGAGATGGAGGACCAAAGAGGTCCACGTGGAGGAGCTCCAAGATCTTGGTGGACTTGATGCGGTTCTTAGGCTTGTGAGGAGCATCATGCATCTTTCCTAGAACACATGCCCTGCAAACACGATCTTTGGCAAAGGAAACATTTTCTTTTAGTCCAACAATATGGCCCTCCTTGTGGAGACTTTGCAAAGTTCTCATATTGACATGGTCCAGTCGGCGATGCCATAACCAACCCACATCGGCCTTTCCGAATAAGCACATCGCACTTGTAGTGGCTTGCCCCGAAAAGTCCACCACATACAAGTCATGTTCGACATACCCAACGAAAGCGACCTTGAGAGACTTGCTCCACATGAGGACCACAAGATCATTATGTAAAAAGACGGAAAAAACCCATCTTTCCAAGAGCACAGACTGAAAGTAAATTGTACCCAAGGGTCTCAACAAGCATGACGTTCACGAGTGTAATGTCGTGAGCAACCACAACTTTGCCAAAACCCAATACCTTAGATTTTGACTTGTCGGCATAAGTCACGGTGATTTGATCATCATTTGGCTTTAAGTCCTTGACAATAGATGAGCTTCCGGTCATATGACTTGTGCAACCACTATCAAGCACCCACTTTGACCCTTCGGAAGCATAAGTCTACAAAATATCAAGTTAATTTTTAGGTACCCATTTTTCAATGGGTCCTCTTTTGTTAGCAACAAGGGTCTTGGGAACCCAAATAGACCAAGCAATATAACTATCAAATGGGCCAACATATTGTGCATACACATCACCATAATAATCACGCATTAGAACATAGTGAGGGTTAGCACTACCCGCAAAGTCATCATGAGACATAGTTTTACCACTTGTGGTCTTACTACCCACAATGGCCTTGTTAGTTTCTTGTGTGGGCTTGGCCTTCTTCTTATTGATGTTCTTCTTCTTCTTAGAATTGGAGACAAATCCAGTGCCTCCTTTATCACCACTAGGCCTTTGCTTACTCAAAAGATCATCAATGGACTTGTTGCCTTGTGTAAATGTGGCCTTAGCAAGCTCCCCCTTCAACCTAGCATTCTCTTCAAGAATAGGTGTACTACTAGATGGAATGAAGTTACTAGGTGAAGGAATATTGGACAACTGAGTTTGAAGCATTTCATGGGACTTTGTGAGTGACAAGAGTTCACTCTCCAAAGCCTTGTGGGCCTTGTTAAGCAACCTAAAGTCCTCGGCAAGTTTTTCATGAACCACACCAAACTCAATCTTGTCCTTTTTAGCACTTTTGTATTTAGCAATAGCATGATCACGCTCTTTGATGAGTTTGTTAACAATATTGTCATTGGCCTCATCAAGCCCTTCAAGTTTTAATTCAAGTGACAACCTAGTTTCTTGTTCTTCTTCTAGAGCATTGTTTAAAGCCTCTAGCTCAATCATGTGTTCATGCCCAAGTTTACATCTTACATCTAGAAGCTCTTGAGTATGTGAAAGTTGATCTAGGATGTTTTCAAAGTGTAACTTAGCATCTCCTTCTAGGTTAGTCATAAACTCATCAAAGGCAATTAATTCCTTTTTAACATCAAGAGATATCTCATCATCAAGCTCATCATTATCTAAGGGAGTAGAGCGGGATGATGAGGATACCTCCGTTCCTCTTGCCATAAGGCAAGTGACGTTCTTGGTGGGAGAGTTCTCATTTGGAGAATCAAAGAGTGAGAATGTCTGAGTAGAGGTGGTGGCTAGAGCAGCCACACCATGAGAAGTTTCCTCTTCCTCATCTTCATCATCTTCATTGTCAGAGGAGTATTCTTCATGAGTGATCAAGACAATTTCTCCCGACTTCTTGTTGATGGGATTCTTCTTGATGAAAGGTTTCTTGTAAGGTGCCTTGAGAGTCTTCTTCAACACAAGCTTACCCCCATGATCTTCTCTCTTTTCATAGGGACAACCTGCTACAAAGTGATAGCGGTCACCACAATTGAAGCAAGTTCTCAATCTCGTTGTATTTTCTCTTTTCCCATTTGGGTTGCTCTTTCTTTGCATTTCCATCTTGGCCTTGGCGGGGTTCTTCCAAAAGTTTGTTGCATAGAAGGCCATATATTGACTATGAGCAATCTTGACTTCATCGGGGTGGTCCATGGAAAGCCCTTCATCACTATCATCTTCATCCCCATGGTCCACAACTTTGGCCTTCAACGCAACATTGACAACATTGCTCATACCAAGGGCACGAGCACGGGCATCTTTGGCATTCTTGGCGGCAACCTTGAAAGCGGCCATCTCTTGCATAACTTCATTTGAGGTCATGAGATGGTAGTTGTGTCTTCCTTGTAGACTGTTCAAGTCGGTGGGCTCAAAAGGCATGAGTGCACTCACATATTTCCTTTTTATCCATGCATCATCCACATGTGAGGCACCCACATTTCTAAAAGCGGTGGCGGTGGTCTTGAGCCTTCGGTACATGTCTTCATGATCTTCACCTTCTTTCATGTAGAAGCCTTCGGCTTCATTGCTTAGAGCATCATATCAGTTCCTCCTCATACTCTCATTTCCAACAAACAACACAGTGAGAGCATCCCAAGCTTCCTTGGCAATGCTAAAGTGCTCAATGTGTGGGTAATCCTTTGTTCCCAATCCTTGTTGAATCATGTGCAAAGCAGCGGCATTGAGTTGACTATTGACAACCTCTCTTCTTGTCAAGTTGTTTGGATCCCCAATAAAGAGTACATGCTCGATGATGTTCCATAGTTCAATGCAAGAGCTGCGCACATGAGTTCTCATTAGTGATTGCCATTGAGAAAAAGTAGCAGACTCTTATAGCTTAGGTGGGTCACCTCTATTGTTCACATGAGGGTGAGGGACGGGAGGATCAGGAGAGTACCAAGAATCACGGTGCTCACCCTTCACCCCATCAAGTTGTGTGGAGGAATTAGCGTTGTCTAGTTTACCCCCCACCACCATACCTTCGGGGGATATCGAAGTATTCCCTTTAGGTACAACGGATGGTAGATCCTCTTGAGGAGATGGGGGTGATGAGCCATCTTTGTCTTTAAGAAGTTGCTCAAGCATCTTCTTGACTTCATAGACCAAGGAAGAGCTCAATCTTGTTTCCAAGTTTCTGAGATCTTCCATGGTCACCGGGGTCGGCTCACTACCACCATCCCCTTCTTGGCTACCCATATTCTCTTAGGCGGTAAAGCCCAAATAAAGAGTTGAGGCTCTGATACCAATTGAAAGGATCGTATGGGCACCTAGAGGGGGGGTGAATAGGTGCTACTTCAAATTTTCTTCTTTTTCAAATTAAGGTTTGACAATAAGGTAAATTCTCTAGATAATGCAACTACGGTGAATTTACCTATATGACAAATTTGCAAGAACTACCACAACACAAAGTAGGAACAAGTAAGTAAAGTGCGGTAAAGGATAGAAGTAACCAAAATGGTGGACGCGGAGACACAAGGATTTGTTTCCCGTAGTTCCTTCCTTTTGAGGGGAAGTACGTCTACGTTTGTAGAGGGGGTGGTTTCAAACCACCAACGCCACGAAAGGCCTCCCTTGTTCTCCGATGAATCTCACCCCAACGGGATCGATTCACCTTCCACTATATCAGCAACCTTCAAGGTGGAAGCCGGCACCTTTACAAGTTTGGGGCACACATCCACAACTTAATCGAGGCTCCCAAATACAAGCAAGCTGTCAAAGCAATCAAAGACAAGCTTGTAAGAACCAAAACAAGAACTAGGGTTTCCAAGAAAACACTAGAGCAAAGGGGCCCTCAATGAAATGAGGGGGAAATGAAGATCTCTTTTGCTGAAGTAGTATTCGATTTACCAAAGATCAAAGACTTTGGTTGGTGGAATGAGGAGATCTTGAGATTTGGTGGCTCCAATGGTGGTCTTGACTTTAATGAGAATGAGCAGCTTGTCCCAAGGTAGGTGGAGGGGTATTTATACCCCTCCAGGGAATCTGGCCGTTGGAGCCATTAATGCACCGGTAGTACCGGTACTCAAGCGGTAGTAAGCGGTACTACCGGTCCAGTACCGGACCAGGTACCAGAGATGTCTTGAATGGTCGAGCCAGCACATGTATTGCCTGGTATTCCCTTGCGGTACTACCTCCAAGCGGTAGTACCGGTCGTATGACGCGGTACTACCGGTCTGGGCGGTAGTACCGGTCCCAAATACCGCTTGGTACAGAGCAAAACTGAGAGGGGTGATTTTTCTTCAGAACGCCCCGGTACTGCCGAGCGGTACGACCGTGTCCAAGCGGTAGTACCGCTTGTCTCAAGCGGTACTACAGGTTGGACCGGTAGTGCCGCTCCGTGGTACCGGGTGGTACTGACTAGAACCCATCCTTATCAGCCTTGCACTGCACCAACCGGTACTAGAACCGGTAGTACCGGTGCCAAGCGGTAGTACCGGACATATTTCCGGTACTACCGGTTGACATAGTGGTTTTTCACAAAGGGAATTGTTAGGCCAATATTTATGCCACACCCTTATCAAACCTGTGATACACTTAGCACACAATTAAACTGATAAGTGTGTTGTTATCAAACATCAAAATCCGAGGGATAGAAAAATGATCTTTCACTTAGCCTCTTTGGTTTCTCGAGAAGAGCAAGTCGATGTGAACTTCATTAGAAACAACAATTTTGGGAACAATACTTATGGTAATTATAGGCCTTATCCTCCTAATTATGGAAATTCCTATGGAAACTCCTACAAGAATGCTAGAAGTGCCCCCTCTAAACTTGAAGTTATGCTCGAAGACTTTATTAGTAAACAAACTGTTTTCAACAAGACTGTGGAGGAAAAACATTTAACTGTTGGGAAGAACATATCCTCTTTGTCTGAAGCACAGTCCTCCTTGATTAATAAAATGGCTGTTAAACCTGAAACCATGGAAAGTACCTTTGCTGCCAGTCATGCCATACAAGTTACTATTGATGAAAATGTTAGACTGTTAGCTCAACTCCATGCTAAGTGGGAAAGGGAAGCTGAAATTGATAGAAACAATAGTGTGTGCACCATCACTAGAATGGATACCACTAAACCACAAGAAGTCCCTATTCCTCCTCCTACAATGACTAAGCCTAATGAGTCTACTACTAGTGATGCTAAGTTTGATTTGATATAGATGGTTTCAATATTTCTGAAGTGATTATGTTCTTGCAATGCTAGAAGTCCTGATGCTAGTGATATGCATGTTTCTTTCACCAAACACATTACAGATGCTCTTGTTAAGATTAAGGAAGAGAGGTTAAAACACAAAGCTTCTATTCCTAGGAAAGTAGAAGATAGTTGGGAACCCATTATTAATATGCAAGTGAATGACTTTGATCTCAAAGCTTCATGTGATCTTGGTTCTAGTGTCTTTATTATGCCTAGGAAGATTTATGAAATGCTTGATTTGCCACATTTGGAAGATTGTTATTTGGATGTCCCACTTAATGATAATGCTAAGAAGAAACTCATGGGGAGTATTAATGATGTTCTCATTATGGTTAACAATGCTTATGTCCCTGTTGCTTTCTATGTTTTGGATGTTGAATACAATGCTTCTTGTCCTATTACTTTGGGAAGACCTTTTCTTAGAACTGTTGGTGACATCATTGATATTGAAGAAGGCACCATTAAATTTCCCATTCAAGAAAGGTATTGAACACTTCCGTATGAGGAGAGAGAAGTTGCTTTTTGCTCCTCCTTTGAAAGCAAGGTTTGATGTTAATGCTTCCTCATTTGAAAATACTTGATTTCTTGCTTCTTGTGCCTAACTTAAAGGCGTTAAAGAAAAGTACTTGTTGAGAGATAACCCAAGAGTTTCCTTGGGTCTTGGAAGTTATTACTTTAGTAATGACATCTCCTTATCCTTTTTGTTTGCTTTTTGTGCCAAGAATAACCTCTAATAAGAGGGAAGTAAGATTTGGGGAGTTGCTATCCCGAAACAGATTTCTGTCCTCCACCATAAAAATTCACGAGGAGTCTCTGTAAGTCGGATTGAGCTGAATATTTACGAATAAATCCCCCAGTATGTTAGATAACTTTCGTTAGTTCAACACCTTTTGATTTGAGCAACAGAAGATTTTCTAAAAAATCGATTTCTACCTGCTGGTCTGTTTTGACTGATTTCTGCCATTATTTGCATTTGCTTCCTATTGATTCCTTTTTGAGTTATCTTTTGGGGAATTGAGCTTTTTGAAGAAGTTGCTACAGTAGCATGTGTTTTTAGTGAAAAGTTTTGCTGTTAGAAAGCTAAATCCAAAGGTCTATTATCTTTTGATTACACTAATGTTGCTAATGAAGATTATGTGAAGTTTTGTATGAAGGAAAAAATTTCAGGTGTAAAGAGAGAATGATGTATGAGATGAAGAATGGACAAAATCTCAAGTTTGGGGATGCCACCCCGGTGTCACCCCAATAAATATCCAAGAGGTACAAGCGTCAAAGCTTGGGGATGCCCAAGGCATCCCCTTCTTTATCAATAAAAAGCTCAGGTCTGTCTAGACACTTCGTTTTTATTGTTTCATGCATTGTTGTGTTGTTCTTGGAGCGTCTTAGTTTTCATTTGATTTTCTTAGTTGTTTAGTTTGCTTGAATAAAGTATTTTGGACCCCCGTTCTCACTGTGTTGTTTCAAATAAGTTGCTTGGTGTTGGAAAGGAGTAGTAAGTTCTTGCTTGGAAGTGCAAGAGGAGCTTGCATTGACTGTGACTTAGACTTTAGCATGACATGCTAGGTGTTGTTTTAACCTTATGCTTAGTAATTATTGTTGTAGCATGTCTTGTTCCAAACAATTGGGATTGCTTAGTGTGCCTTGAAAGAATTATGCGTTGTTTTAGCATACAAAAGCATAATATCGTGGTATTCCCCTTTGATGCTTTGTTTGGGTTGACTTGGCACATGCTTACACCATGTTGTGACTATGAACAAGTCACCATAGCCTCTATGATCATTTAGTCCTTGACTTGTAGTACCACTCTATGCTTTGATTAGTAATGTTTTGTCGCTCTGCATTATTATGGCTATTATTGCTCTCTTAGTTGGTTGCTCCCAGTCTTTTGCTAGCCTCCACTTGTATGAGTAAGCTCTACTCATGCTTCCAACTCCCAAGAAACCAAGTTATTCCAAAGTGTCCACTATAAATTCCCATGCATGGTGTGTTACACCATTCCAAGTATATTCTTGTTTTCAGCTATCTTGCAATTAAAAAGTATTTTGTTATGTGAAAACTTAGTGATTAAAGCCCTCACGAACTTGATGGCACACTTTATATTCTTTGCCCCTAATAAACTTGAAAAATTGTGTCATCTATGTTGTATATGCTTGCACTTATACGTTGGAATTAGCAGAACCATGCCGTCATGGGGAACGTTTTCAACATTGCACTTGTACTTTGTACACAGTTGATATCATGATCTTTTGTCTATGGATGTCACCGGTGTGAAATAAATAGGGAGATTGTAAGTCCATGGAGTTATGTATTTTGTGTTAGAGAAACGCCTGGGCCGCTAGCCTAAGCCATGCCTAATCATGGTGGAAACTTGCAGCATCACCATAGTGAGCTATCTGTGAAGCATCCTCAATAAAAAGCTATGCACATAGTAAATAAAAAGATCGCTGAGATGCTCATTGTCTGCTTGCCTTGTCATTTTGGTTATGGGATAACTCCTGTACCATGTGCAAGGGGTACCCCGTTGGTGGTTCTCTATGATACGCATATACTTACTATGACAAGAACTTACATGTGACTAAAGTTGAGTAGCATGAGGTGTGGCCCTCGTATTCAAGGGACTTGAGATTGCCAACTTATACTTTGTCAAGCATATACTCCATAGCTTGTTCACTTTAACCTTAATCACTTCAAGATGCTTATGATAAGGGCAATGAGGGCTGAAAGCTAACAAGTACCATAATTTTTGGAAGCTCTTTTTGAAACTTGAAATCCCTGCTTTCCTTTATGAAGGGCCTTTCTTCCACTATTATATTGAGTCTCCACCTTCTACCTTTAGGCACCATTAAGAGAGCATAGTTGCCATTCTGTGTGCAGTGTCCCAAAGCTTATCGATTGATGCATATTGTGATATTACTTGTTCTTGTGCTACTAGTATCTAGTCACTCTTATGAACTTTGAAGGTGTCCTATGCATCTATTTGCTACTCCATGAGGGACAAGCTGATTGCCACTATGCCAAGTTTTCTGTGTGTGAAACAAACAAACGTTTTTCAATACATGTTATTCATGATCTTTGTTTGTAGCCTTTCATGTTGCATGCATAGTTACTTTGTCTTATTGTTAGAACTTCATCTTTCATGCACATGTTTAGAGTTCTTTGATCCCAGCTTTCAATGCTTGCAAATGGTTTGATCTTGGTTTTGATGGCGCATGTCACCTCAAAAATTATTCTTTTATCACTTACCTACTCAAGGACGAGCAGGAGTTAAACTTGGGGATGCTTGATATGTCGGAAACGTATCTATAATTTTTGATGCTCCATGCTTGTTTAGTTTCTACTTTGCTTTGCTTTGTCTACACTTTGAGGTGTTTTTATATCTTTTCTGGAACTAACTTATTAACAAGTTGCCACAGCACCAGTTGCTTGTTTTCTTATGTTTTTGGTTCCAAAAAGGCAGAAAATCAATATTCTCGGAATTGGACGGGACAAAAGCAAAAGTCAATATTTTACCGTGGGCGACATGAAGTCCAAAGGAGAGACGGGGAGGCGCCACAGGATGGCCAAACCCCCCTAGGCACGGGTAGGCCCAGCCCGCGCCTAGGCAGGGTGTGGCCCCCTTGGTCGCCTCCCAGCCTCGCCTCTTCGCCTATAAGAAGCCCCCGATACAGAAACCCTGGACACCCTATCAAAACTCCACGAAACCTTCTGTAGACGCCGCCACCATCGTCCTTAGATCGGGGGATTTGAAGTTCTTCCCGGCACCCTGCCGAAGGGGAGATCATCCCGGAGGCCTTCTTCTCCGATATGAAGTGTGAGTAGTTCCACCTTGGACTACGGGTCCATGTAGTAGCTAGATAGTTGTATCTCCTCCTTGTGCTTTCATGTATAGATCTTGTGAGATCCGTTCATGATCAAGATTTAATCTGTTTGTAATCATCCCATGTTGTGTTTGCGGGGATCCGATGGATATTGAGATTACTATGTCAAATTGATTAATGGTTTTGTCTATTTGATACTATCATGTGTGTGTTGTTTGTGATCTTGCATGCTCTCCGTTGTTAGTAGCTATCTTGGCCAAGTAGTTGCTAGTGACTCCAAGAGGGAGTATTTATGCTCGATAGTGGGTTCATACCTCTAGTTTCCAAGGGAAGTGATATAAATCTCTTCGGTTGTAGATGTGTTGTTGCCACTAGGGAGAAAACAACAGTCTCTTGTTCATGGAACAAGTGGATTGTTTACCTTACATACTTTGCTTAAAGCAGTTGTCTGTTGCTTGCAACTTAATACTGGAGGGGGTTCAGATGATAACCTGAAGGTGGACTTCTAGTCATAGATGAAGTTGGATGGCGGTCTATGTATATTGTTGTATTGCCCAATGGAATCTCATAGGATCTTTTTGTCTGGTATTGCATTGTTATGCCTTGCTCAGTTCCTGTCAATTGCCCTGGTGTAATTTGTTTACCCTTCGTGCCATGTTGTTTATCTAAGGAGAGTACCTCTAGTGAACTATGGACCCCGGTCCAATCTTTACCATTGATACATCTTCCACTGTTACTTGTTTACTTGCTGCAAACCATCATCACCTTCCACACCATATGTTTAATCCTTTGTTACGGAAAACCGGTGAGCTTGACAACCTCACTGATTCGTTGGGGAAAAGTCTTGAGTTTGTGTTGTGCAGGTTTCCATGTTTCTTGCAACACCTGTGTGACGTTTCCTTCTTCATACTGGTTCGATAACCTCGGTTTCTTACTGAGGGAAAATTTGCTGCTGTGCTGCATCACACCTTGCTCTTGGGGTTTCCCGACGAAGCACGGCACGTTGATGCAGTGCCATCACCTATGCATCAAGAACGGGATTTGTTCACCCAGTGACGGGTAAGATATAGTTAGGCCGACTTGGTGAGATTACATCCATAATGTTGCAACATGTGACTAGTTCACGGGAATGTAATATCGCGGTAACAAGTGAACAGTATTTATTGGCAGCAAGATTGAACAAGGTATGGAGATACCTAACGATTGGACCTCAGATAAGTAGTATCGAAGAAACAAAGGAATTGGACTCGACGTTTATGGTTCAAACGACATTGTCATCTGGAATGTATAGGGGTCATCATGGGCATCCCGGTCCTGCTGTTGATCATTGATGGAGATCATGTATGTGCCATCCCCGGGCCGTGAGGGGATCCACTTAAGGGTACGATGAGATAGAGATCATCCCGTAAGTTGGAATCATAGTAGAGAAAGAGAAAGCCAAAATTGTTCCGCAGAGAGAGATCCGAAGTTGTTCGGAGAAAGAAGGAAAACCGGAAAAGTTCCGGTGAGAGGACCGGAATTGTTCCGAGAAGTTCTAAAGTTGTTCGGAGGATATACTAGGGGAACCAAAAGGTGTTTCGAGTCGAATCAGATTTGGTAATACGTATTTACATATTAATTAATGTAATTAATATTAAATATAATACTTAAATCTAATTTGAAAAGGTATTCCACTAATAGGCCAAGTTTTCTAGGGAAAAAGGACCCATGAGGGAAACCGGAAGTGGGAAGGGCCAAGGCGCCTAGGGCTGCCTCCTGGCCGACGGCTAGGGTTAGGGTTTGGGGGCGCCCTAGGGCTGCCTCCCACCCTTGGTCGCCGCCTGGTTGGCTCGGGGGAGGGGCAAGCCTGCCCCCTCCTTCCCTATATAAAGAGGCCCCCTCTCCCCCTTGGAGGAACATACCAACGCGATTGGATCCCATGAGTTGGGAGCTCTCCTCCTCCTCTCCAATCTATCTCTCTAGTTGTCTCCACGCGTTGGCACGGTCCAGCACTGTTCGCGCAAGAGACAACGCACCTGTAGCATGCCGTTGCGATGCAGGGATTCCAAGCCAAAGATCTATTTCCGCACCCCCGGCGGGATCGGGGAGATGGAGGTATCATCGTCCACCGTATGTGTATGAAGCCACGAGGTGCAACACTTGGGGCACTTTGGACGTCGTGAGCCAGACTTCTGCACGGTGATGGAGCATGGGATGACCTGCGAGGAGCTTCGCGACCTTGAGGTCAGCTACGAGCGCGACTACTCCAATCACGTTCCTCTCGAAATGTTAACCGCTTTTAAACTACAAGGATATATATCCGAAACCTCTCGGTCGTTACTGCATTACTAGTAGATAGATCTTGGGCATTAGGGCGATCCGACGTAAGAATTTTTTTATTTTCTGTACCGGAACCCCATCACCTATCAACCATAGGTTGTATCCCAAAAATCCTCACACGCACATATGAAACATATGAGTATGAAAATATTTGCAAACATTTGATAAAAAAATGTTCCACAAGAACAAATAGAAAGTTCCGTTTTGTTTATGTGCTATATTTGTTTCATTTGCATGCATGAAAATTGTTTCTGTGCAAAACTATAACATATTAATATCATAAGTAATTTTCTCGAATATTTGGAATGTTACATAATCTCCACGGAGAACAACGAACGTAGGAGGTTACTTGTGCACTTCCATGTGGTCCTACATACTAGCTTAAACCAATATCATATGTACAATTTATCATTATCAAATTAATCTTTCTTCTTACCGGATTGGTATTTTCTTAATAAGGTGGAAACAATTTGGCGTTGATCGTTTATAAGTTCACCAAACATAATCGCAAAAGATTCTCAGAAACTACCCAACCATAGGTTAAAACTTATCATACTGGTCATTTGATCAAGAAGTCATATATCTTAAGGCTGAAATTTGTGGTGCACAACGACTCTCCCTTTTTTTAAACTATGATATTTGGACAAAAACTTCAAATGGAGCCTGACGTCCATGTAGCCTGACTTTTGAAAAATCGAAAACTTCATTTTCACTCTAAAACTTTTTTAACTAAATCATACATATACACATGGATGTCTTGTACGTTTGTATCAATTCTCATAGAATTATGTTTTCATTTGTGACCTTCACAAAATAAAAATATGAAGACCAGAAATGATTTTTTTTCTACTTAGAGCCATAGTTTTGTGATTTTCGTGAAGCACAAAATACAATGTACTTTTCATCAAGATTTTACAAGTTCATAGAAATCATATTATGTAGTCTGTACAAAGGAAATCAAATTCTTATCTGGACTTCTATATATGATTTTCAATTTATTAATAAAGGGTCACATATAGCTGGGGATCTATATATCCATAGTCCACAGTCACTTTGTTACACTAAATCTAGGCAACGGGTGACTTATTTATGAAGAAACTATTCTCCTTTTTCCAGATTGCCGTTCTCACCTTTTAATAAGGTGGGACTAATTTTTTGAGTGACCTCTTACAAGTTCCCAAGACATGTTACGGATTCGAATAACCCAAACATAATCATGAAAAAAGAATACGAACCCATCAATGGGGGTACAAACATACAATTCGCAAACACAAACCCAAAAATGGGTTACGAACTTTAAATTCACAACCGCTAGTCATATCAAGAAGCCATATATATATTTGAAATTGACATTATACACATATATCATGATATCCTAGCTTCTTCCATAGAGGATCATTGTTGTGTTCAAGACTCTGTTTCAGAATGCAGCAGCAAAACAGAAGGGTATACGTGTTGTCCCAACTCATCCAATTTACAGTATTGTATGCAACTATGTACTCGGCACACATGGCACGTGGATATATGCGGTGATCCTCCTGCTCGACCAGTACCCAGACCAGACGCTCCTCAGAGAGAGAAGCGACGCGTTCGCCTACGCACGTACACAGAGACGGGCCGTTGTCATTTCCTGTCGGACAAATGCAGAGAAAAAAGAAACTTTCAGTGATCGTTCATTTCTGGATAGTAATAGTACCGTTTCAGTAAGTGTTCACAGTTCAGTCAGTAGCTGTAGACTCTTTCTTTTCTTTTGGTTTTGAGTCTTAAACGCTTAAGTCGCCGGGATACGGACCAGAGCTTCAGTGATTCCTTCCAGGACCCTTGCTTGGCGCAGTGCTCGTAGATCTTGTCCAGCCGGATGATCATCTCCGAGAACGTCGGCCGCGCCATCGGGTGGGTCTCCCAGCATTCCTCGATCAGCCTGCAGACATCCAGGATAGGAGATGATGAGACACTGAACTGAACTAAGGACAGTGATTAAGAACTCACGCTTTGAAGTCTGCAGGATATCCCTTGAGCCTGTTCTTCAGAGATGGCCGGATCCCCTCGTGCCGAGTTACGTGGGTCGAGTCCATATTGGGTAATCCTTCCACCATCTGAAGATCACATTACACCGAAAAAGTTTTTTTGAGTTGAAGCCCATGCAACATTATCTGCTGTTGTCCACCAGTGCACATTAACTGCATGTGGAACAGAAAGCTATACTGACCTCATAAAGGATGAAGCCGAATGCGTATGCGTCGACGCTCATGTCAAACACTTGGTTTCTGAACACCTCTGGTGCAGTGTAGTAACCTAAATTGCAGAAGAATAAAACTAAGTTTGCCAGCCATGCATACCATTATCTGAATAATTCACATTTTGATGTCACAGACAAACAGTGGACTTACTGAAGCTGTCGACGAGGGCCTCATGATTCATCAGTTTCGCCTTGTCAGGAGCGATCTTGGACAGCCTCATCAGGCCGAAACCCCCGACCTTCATTAGACCTCCATTATCCAGGAAGATATTTCTGGCTCCTTACCAAGATTCAAATAGTAAAGCAGGGCACAACAGTAAAAAAATTTGCATCCAAATATGCAAGATTTATCGTTCCAGCAGAGTGCAGCAAGAAAACAGACAAGACCAAGCTGCTTCATTTCCTCATCTTACTTTGGCTTTAGGTTGCAGTGGATGATGGGCTCTGGTTTGCACTGGTGCAGATAAGTCATGCCCCTGAAGTTAGCGGCGACGGAAGAAATCATTAGCACTGATGAACGCTATCTTTTGTTGATCAAAAACAATATATAACATATGTTTCAATTCCATTTATTAACCTTATGTTGGGCTCAGGAGTTAGATATACCTGGCAATATCAAGGGCATATCTTAGCACCTTCTGACCATGCAGCCGTCCTTTCCTCTGAATGTAGGATGCTAAATCAGCCTGTGTTTGAGAATAACTGCATGACTTAGTCCATCTAAAGGATATAGGTGTGTTTTAGAACAACATGATATATAGAGCTTAGTCACATTTTAATTCTGGCAGCACGGCCTTCTTACATTTGGATGGTACTCGGAAATAATCATCATAGGTATGTTCTGCGTGACGGCTCCGATGAACTGAACAACGTTCGGGTGCCGGACCTTCTCGAACACCGTCAGTTCGTGCCTGAAAGAGTTTCTGTAACAAATGACAAGAAACAGGATTTGATTTTTGTTAAATAAACCGGTAGGTCGCTTTGGAAAAAAAACAATGGAGCACTGAGATCTGCATCTCACATGGCTTCTTGATCGCAGTAGCTTTCTCTGTCGATTATTTTGACGAAAACCTTGGTGCCGTTCCATTTCGCAACTTGGTACATGCCCTGTTCGAAGTGATACCATTAGTCCCACCATCCTTTATTTCACTGGGTTCATGCTATTTCTGTTCTTGAACCAGAAATGGGGAAGAAGAAGAAGAAAATTGCACCTTGACCACCTCATCCCCTTTCCGGAACTGGAGCTCCCCGGGGTTCAGCTCGTACTCCGGTATCTCCCCGGCGGTCGATGCCATCATCGGCGTCCTCCTGTTTCTCTGCAAATTACAAACGGTCAGAGAACAGCAACATACATGAACTACGAATTGATTCATCGATCAAACCAAATACGAGGCATTTGATGTTGTGGAAATAATATACCGGGATCTTTGCACCATGAGATTTCAGAATGTCGTAGATCTCCATGTGGCCGTAACACCTGGCATCGGCCACTGCCTATAGATCATGATGAGAGAAAGCAATGAGTTGATCGACCATCTGACGCTAATGAAAGGGAAAAAATCATGTCGATCCGAGGTCAATTGTTTTTTGACGAGGTCGATGGACGACTGACCGTGCTGCCCCATCGGTCGCGGGAGTCGATGTTGGCCTGCCAATCGAGCAGCACGTCGACGACGTCGCGGTGTCCCTCGCATGCGGCGATGTGCAGCGCGGTGCGGCCGTCGAGGTTGATGCTGTTGACGTCGACGCCGCCGCGGAGCTGCGCCTCGACGCCCTGCGCGTCGCCCTGGCAGGCTAGGAAGAGCAGCTGCATGGTGGCGTCGAGGTTGTCCGGCACGGTGAGCTCCTGCTGTTCGGCGCTCACGGGGCTCTGGCTCCGGCCGCGCCGCCGGTTCGGGTCCATGGACGACTGCCGCCCGAACAGGAGCCGGGTCGCGGCACGGCCCGTGCGGGGGGAGGACTCCATCGACGGCTGCCTCAGGAGCTCCCCTGCCGGGCCATGCTTCAGCGACCCCGACGACACCTGCCGCTGGAGCGCCACCTTCATGCCGCTCTCCATTAGCCTGATTTCAATCTCCTCCAAGTTGAGCGATGTGGCTAGCTGCGCTGCGACCGTTGATTATTCAGGTACGAATTACAGCCGTGGGCATCTGGGGTGGGTGGGATATGATCGATCGGGGTCCCCGAGGCACGAGAGGGTGCGCCGGAGAGCCCCGCGGAGATCGAGAGCTTTCGCGGTGGTGGTGGGCGGGGAAGCTAGGGGGGCGGAATGAGGAGAGAAGAATAGGAGGAGGAGAGAGGAGAGGAGATGAGAAGACGGGAGGGAAGAGTGGATGGAAGGCCTCGTTTCCCGGAGACGACGAAGGAAGTTAAAGTTGGTTCCGCGGGCAGGACGGGATCACGGGATGGAGCTTTTTTGGCGCGTGTTTTTAAAATGCCGTTGGGAGTGGCAAACCGTCGCTGTCGGGGAAATGGTAGCCGGAACCGAGTAGGGAAAGGAAAACGATACAATCCCCCCGGGGGATCGCTCGCTTTCGTTCCTCCTGTTCCAGCGCGTGACACGCGTCCCACGCGTCGTCGCTTGCTCGCGCTAAGTGTGGGCCCATCCACGACGTGTCTTCCGTGTGGACGATGTGAACCTCATGTTCCCACGTCGTCCTTCACTAGGTGTGTCTAGCCCGTGAAGTCCACAGCCACACGTGCAGGGCCCACCGCAACCTCATCTTCTTCCTTCTTCTCCCTCGTCCGTCTTTTCCCCTCTCTCCCTCACGCCATGTACTTCTGACCTTCCCGTTCCCCACGATCTGCACACTCCAACCCTACCTCTGGCTGAGTGGCGAGCCCCTACCTCTGCCGAGCGGGGATTCCCACAGATCTCAGCGCTGCTAGCCGGCTACATGTGCCCGACGACCTGCTACACGCAGCAGCTGGTTCTGCTACAAGCCCCCTGCGGCGTCGCTACACGCGCCCGGTGGTTCTGCTAAGCCTGGCGCGCCGCCACACGCGTTCGGCGGCGCGCGCTACGCCCTCCGGCGACCCGCCACATCGCGTGCAAGGCCATACGCACGCTCGGCCCCGCCGCTACATGTGCCCGGCGCCATAAGCTCGGCGGTGCTGCTACACGCGGCGCTCGCTACGTCGCTTCCTGCTACCTCGCCAGCGACGTGTTCGCAGCGTGGCGCTGCTACACGTGGACGCTTATTCTCGCTACAAGCGCCACGGCCAGCTGTGGTGCTATGCAAGCGGAGTATGTGGGCCATCCCTACCGTCGTTAATTTGCTGCGGTGAACGCCGGCGACTAGTGAAGGGCGCACCACCGCGTCACCCGCCATCTCCTCGATTTCCTTCCTCTACTGCGAGAGCGAGAAACTTGGTGCCTTGTTTTTATCGGAGAGAGGAGATGTAAACGCGCGGAGCGCCTTGACTTTATCCAGGGACACGTGTCAGGCTACCGACCCGGGGGATCGGGGGTTTTGATCCCCCGGGGGACGCGTAGCGCTACCCGTAGGGAAAGCTACTGGTGTCTTCACATGTGCTGTCACCAGCTTGGATTTGTGATAAAATCAAGCGAAAACGCCAAAAAAGGATGTTTGGGTTTGTCATTCGGGCCTCACGTTCTATTGTCTTTTTTTTTGCGAATAGTCTCCTTTTAGAGCTCCCCATCATTTGCGGCTGGAATCAAAGAAATCATCTATGATTCCAAGAATCAACATGTCTGGCTGCCATGGAATTGGTTACGAAATTCATTTACAAATTTCATGATTTTTATTTCATGTCTAACCTTAATTTATTTTGATACCCTATCATTTCTATGGAATTGCCAAACGAAATGATATCATCAATGTCATTTCATTTCTTTCTACCAAATTAAATGAAATGATGGTTGCCAAACAAGCTCTTATTATCGATCCATACTAAATGATTTATATATGAAACTCCTATCATCCCGAGCGGATCTAGCACAAGTACATTCTACTTATTTATTTTGATGAACCAATTAGAGACAACTTTCTATTATACCATGTAGTTATCTAATCAACTCTCTAAACCTATAGCTCAAATGCTATGATCTGGAAGGCCCTCTCGCCTCGCCCCCGTGAGGCGACGGGAAGGGAAAACCAAATCGTTGTTGCCAGACCTTCCTAGTACCCTCCCTCCTCCTCTCCCGCCGCCACCAAGGGCATGGCTGGGCAAAGCTTGGTTGGCATCGGTAGCAGGGGAGAGGGGGATCTCTCGTCTCCTTGTGTGGAAGGCCAGCGGTGCGAGACACCATCCCTCGGGCTTCGACATGGCGGGGCGTGGACCTCCGGTGTGCGGCAGTGACGACTTGCCCAGAGCAACGATGCCATGGTGTACGATGATCTGGTGGGCTGTGATCTGGATCTTCTCCAGTTAGCAAGGGAGGTGGTTGGCATGCACGGTGGCTGGGCTCGGGTCCGACTTCAATCCGTCGTGCACCCATCGTTCGCAACTGCATCATGGTCCAGTCAATCGGGTTTGGACTTGTGTCGTTGCTGGTGAAAACCGAGCTGGATGACGGCGGTGTTCCTTTGTTGAAGGGGTCATTTTCACGGCTGGAGGGGGTTGCTTGTGCTCCGGGGAAAACCCTAGATCTAGGTCTTCCGGATCAGACCATGGCAGTATTTTTGGTGTCGTATACCTCTTGGGGCATCATTTTAGAGCACATGATGCCTCGAGGGGATTGCGTGAGCGGTGTTTCATCTACCGCGTCGACGGTGTTGGGTCGTGATGATGGGCACATATTGATGAACAAGTGCAGGGTGGTGGTGGTGTCCGGTGTCGTGGCGGCATCGACGACAGGCCTAGCAAGGTCAATGCCTTGATCCCTGTCACGAAGATAGGTCGGCGGAATATGGTGGTGCCGACTTCTGGAGTGTGTGCGATGGTGTGTGCTGAGGGTTTGTCAGGCCGATTTGTGGTCCCTACTCTCTCGTTGGGCGGTTGAGTGAGGCTTCCTATTTTATGATGATGTGAGTAGGTGTGAGGTCAGGGAAATGACCCCAACATGGCCACCCCCTATCATGTTTGTAGGTGTTGCAACAACTGTCGTTAGTGAAGTGGTTTTAGATTGATTTTTGTATTTTCCTTGTAAGGCTATGTATAATAAATAAACAAATACTATTGTGCATCTTTTTGGTGTAGAGGTTGGGGTATTCACCCCCATTTTGAAAAAAAAATCCTATAGCTAAAATGTTATTTATGCAAAAGTAGTAGAACACACGGTATTTCAACGTTACTATTTCAATAACAAGTTCGGTATCGACACGTTGTCAACTTGCCAATAATCACACTTTAACTTGTAAAGCACATTTGATCACGGAAATAATCATGACAATTGTTCAATTTATACTCTAGAAGTTTCAAGTTCCTTTACCTAGTCATATAGTATAAAGCGACCTCATGCTTTGGAACATTGTACCGATATATTTAAGAAAGATAAACCCAAGAAAAACATACAAATATAAATATATGTTGGATAATTCAACCAATTATAAAAAATTAGTGCAAGGAGTACGAGATGTCCTTGCTTTTGTTTCTGCATTTTTGGTGATTTTGTTTCAATACCTTATTAAGGGCCAATGACTCACAAAGGAGAAACACTAATATAATTTTATTAAAAAGTCAATTCTAAATTTAGTAAAAAAAACATATACGCTTCAATTTATATATACAGAAACTCTATAATCAAGGCCAAAATATTGTTTAGCAAGATTGTTATGTGGTTAAAAATGGCAACTACATCATACTAAATATATGTACTCGTTAATGTTGTAGTATGATAAACTATAAGTAATAAACAAGTATATGATTTTAGTATAATTATGTATATTTTAACTCGCGCTTCTAATGAAGATGGCGTTCATGAACATCTAGATTCTTGGAGGAAATGATGTTGTCGCAGACGATAGCATTATTGCTCGTTTGATGACAAATATATATAAAGTTATAATACCATGTGATCCTACTAATCTTTTTTATTTGTCGTTGCAACCCTATGTATCGTTGTAATATATTAATAAATTATACTAAAAACTTTTTAACTATTCTAAATTAGCATTAGACATCAACATTTTGAACTTCTCGTTCTTTTTCTTTTTAATCATGTTACACTGTCTTCTGTTGGTGGAACCTGGTTGCCAACAAGGATCTGTCCAGAAATTGTTGGGATGAGAATAGCTCAATTCTCACGCGTATTTGGAAAGAAAAAAATATATAATTGAAAAAAATGGTTGCATTTGACCAACGCGAATATTCATGTCAACATCTAGTTGGTAATGAGAGTTGATTGTGAACTAAGTTAATTCTGATTCGCAAAAAAAAATAAACTAAGTTAATTCTCGTTAGAACGAGAGTTAGCAAAGCTGACTAAAAAAATGGCGCAAACACAACTCCATGTACAAGTATAATCTTGTTTATTTATTCAATATCCAGGAAATGCCATAGCTATCTCGCTTTCTTGTTGTTACGAGAGGTACGGCTGAAGATATTATTCAAGCCCGCGTTCTACAATGACATACTGAAAGCAGAAGCAGAATGTAAGTACAGTAGTAGTAGCACACTTTACATATAGCAACAGCAGAATACAGAATCGTCGCTTTATTGCCACCTTTGAACGCAACCTCAACGGCAACCGCGGCCTGCACGAGCACGTCCCCGCCCACGTCGGCACGCCGATCTCGGTACCCGGTTGGCCACGGCGTGCATAGCGTTTCGCCATCGGAACCCATCTATCTCCACAGCCCACGCGCAGCGGCAAGGACCAGGACCGGCCTTGCATTGATCCCTCTCTGCTGACCAAGTCATCCAGCCACTGGGAGTCATGGAACACTTGCACCAAAGCGCGTCCGTCTTAATCACAGCCGCCCATCGGCCCATGGATATCCTCTAGACTCGCCTTGGTCAGCTCAAAGGTACCTCTCGTACTTGCTATCCAACGCCAGCATGCCTCATCACAAGTCACAAGGTACGTATACTATAGTGGCAGCATTTTCAACTGGGTTGCTTCTCCTTGATTTCGGGTCGGGTGGGTTTGCGTGATCATCACAGATCGACTACGTACATCTGAAGCCAAGAATTGCTTTTCTGTTGCTTCACCTAGATTATTATCGCAAGCAGGGAGTAGCAGCAGACTGGACATGATGACGGACAGAATGATGTTTGACCTACGATTTCTACTTTCTTTTTGTTTCCTTCTCAGTGTGATGAGATTCATAGACAATCATTTTAGAGAAAGTAGAAGCGCCGCAAAGGAGACTGTATATGGTAGTGCTGCAGACAGGTAACATGTTAGAGCATCTTTACCGGGCTGACCCATCCGATCGACAGAAACGGTATGTCCGTTTGGGTCGGGTCACGATCGATTTGTGGTCGTGGTCCGGCCTGTCCGGCCGACCATGCCCAGCGGTACAACTCATTTGTCCACGCTTGGCAATCGGCAACGCCGACATAGTTTCAGTGTCTTCCCGGCGCCACGCCCTCTTCCGCCTTTCTTTCTCGTCGCTTTTCGTGTGTTCGCGGCGTTTCCTGCCGCGTCCAGACGCAGCCATAAATAGGGGAGGTCGCCGAGATATCTACGACCATGCACCACCCACAACACAAAAAACAACCATGCCTGGCCACCGGCGTCTACGCGACGAGCTCTGGAAAGCGGTGCGTGCCAATCCTGACGACGCTTCCCTGCGTGCCCGCCTCGACCGAGCTGAAGAGGAGGTGCAGACGCAACGATCGATCATCAATTCTCTCAATGACGAAAGGTCTATCTGACCCGTCGCAGCCACCGCCCCTAGCGCTGGCGGCCACGCGTATTTTTAGGTTGTGTGGTGCACTTGTAACAAATGTTTTAGGGCTTGAATATATATTTTCATTACAAATGACCAATGCCTACATTGATACATCGTACATGCCGCGCATATAGCCTAGCCTACTCGTCGGAGTCGGAGGAGGAGTTGGAGTGGTAGCAGCGGCGGCATATGGTGTGGTCGAAGACGCTGACGCCGAACTTTCCTTCGCCGTCGTACTTGAATACGACGATGTTGCTCGCTTACATCTGGTGTGAGCGGGCGAAGCACTCCTAGCCGTTGCTGAGGTACATCTGGCCGAGGTGGTCGAACTGCAGATCGACTGTGCAGCATGGAGAGTGACAGCACGCAATACACGATCTCTCTCAGCTCACGATCTCCTGAAGAACAGAGACAAGACAGAGTTTTGGTGCGGCGTACTGCTTGCCACTTTTCTGTTTCCCTTTTATTCTCTGAGAACAACAAACGTGCCGCAGATTGCGCCATGCTCACGACTGGATCGCGACATCCCACGATCGAGCAAAGTGCGTGCGGTGATCCTAAAAACCTGGTCAATAACACACATACGCGTCGACCGAAAGAGGAAAAAACTAATAGGCCGAAACGCCCTTAACTGAACCCAAACACCTAACTTAACTGAACCTATTCTACTAACAGCAGGGTTTATTCAACATTCTCCCCCTAAATTTTGCTGTTAAGAACTACTTGACGTCTGTGACGCCAATGCGGGTGCGCAGATCCTGAAACCTGACGTGCCCAAGTGATTTGGTGAGTATGTCCGCGAGTTGATCGTCAGTGTTGATGTAGTCGATCTCCACCTTCCCCTGCTCGATGCTCTCACGGATGAAATGGAATCGCACCTCAATGTGCTTGCTACGGTCGTGAAAGACCGGATTTTTGCTCAACTAGATTGCTGACTTATTGTCGACAAAGATGGTTGCAGGCTTCCCTTCCTTCTCCTCGACCAGTTCTGACAACAACCTGCTGAGCCAGACTCCCTGACATGCCGCTGTCGTGGCTGCGATGTATTCTGCCTCACAAGATGAGAGAGCCACCACCTTCTGTTTAGAGGATTGCCAAGTGATTGGGCAGCCTCCAAGCATGTACAGAACCCTAGTGGTTCTCTTGCGATCATCCACATCTCCGGCCAGGTCTGCATCACTGAAACCATCAAGGCGCAGATTGCCGGTGCTAGTGTAGCGACACCCAAAGCTGCGAGTTCCTGCAATGTACCTCAGCAAGTGTTTGACTGCTGCAAGATGTTCTGCTGTTGGAGATTCCATGAATCTACTAATGTAGCCCACTGCAAAACCGATGTCAGGTCTGGTGTGACAAAGGTAGCGTAGGCCACCCACCAGGCTTCGGTACAGAGTAGCATCTGCCGGCTCCTGCTTGCTGGCCTTGCTCAACTTGAGGCGTGGCTCCATTGGGGTTGCTGCAGAATTGCAGTCTGCCATGCCTGCTCTGTGCAGAAGCTTCTCTGCATATGCAGCTTGACTGATAGTGATGCTCTCCTTTTGCTGCTTCACTTCGATCCCCAAGTAAAAGCTGAGAAGACCAAGATCACTCATACTGAACTTCTCGGTCATCTCCCTCTTGAACTTTGTCAGCTCATCACCGTCAGCCCCTGTCACGATCAGATCATCAACATAGACCCCTAGCAATACTCGCTTGTTGCCTATGCCTCTTGCGTACACTGAGTGCTCTGAAGCACTGTTGGTGAAGCCGAGTGAGCGCAGCGTGGTGTCAAGCTTTGTGTTCCAAGCGCGAGGGCCTGACGAAGCCCATAGAGCGCCTTGTGCAACCTCAACACCTTGTGCTCCTCTCCAACCTTGGCGAAACCAGGAGGCTGTGCCACATAGACCTCCTCGGCGAGCTCACCATTCAGGAATGCTGACTTGACATCTAGATGGTGAAGCTTCCAGTCTAATTTAGCAGCAATGCCGATCAGCAGACGAACTGAGTCAAGTCGAGCGACAGGTGCAAACACCTCGTCGAAATCAACTCCTTCTCGCTGCACATATCCCTTCGCCACCAAACGCGCCTTGTGTTTGGCCACACTTCCATCTGCATCCCTTTTGATCTTGTACACCCACTTAAGACCAATCGGTCTGTGTCCAGCAGGCAAATCTGTGAGGGACCAGGTGTTGTTTCCCTTGATGGAGGTCAGTTCTTCCTGCATCGCCCGGCGCCAGTACTCATAGGGCTCTGCTTCTGCAAAATTTGCAGGTTCTTCCGCTATCAGGAGTTGTTCAGCCCGCCCAGGGTGATCTGTCTCGGTGCCAAGCACGTCAGAGACAAGACGGAACCGATGCGGGAGATCAGCATCGTCAGCAGCATCAAGGGTTTCAGCAAATGCCGGCGGCGGCGAGACAAACCGGGTGGTGTCTCGGCCTCTTCCACTCCTGAGTCTGTCGCAGCAGACATTTGTGGGGATTCCTCTGCCACGGCAGGACCCTGCATAACTGAATCCTATGGCTCGTCAAGCACTGCAGCTTCAGGTTCCGCCACTGCTCCCCCATTCACCGTGTACTCGATGGTGATCTCGCTCCCAGGGTTCTCTCAGCCTTCTCCGGCCCATGGCCATGCCTTCCCTTCCTCAAAGACCACATCGCGTGACACGATCACACGCTTGGCGTTGGGATCATAGCACCGATATGCCTTGCCCCCAGGCTCGTAGCCGAGGAAGACGACCGCAGTGCTGCGATCTTCGAGCTTCTGGAGGTTTGGGCATGTGACTTTTGCATATGCCTTGCAGCCAAACACGCGGAGAAAGTGCACATCTGGATTTCTTCCATACCAAGCCTCGAAAGGAGTCCTTCCTTCAACACTGCATGTGTATGCTCTGTTCAGTACAAACACTGCAGTTGTGACAGCTTCTCCCCAGAACCGAGCAGGAACAACCATGGCCTTGAGCATGCTTTTGGCCATCCCCACGACTGTCTGATTTCTTCTCTCCACCACTCCATTCTGTTGAGGTGAGTATGGAGCGGTGAGGTGACGAGACGTGCCACGATCTGCACAGAATTCACTGAAATCCTTGGAGGTAAACTCACCGCCACGATATGTTCGCAGCATGCGGAGGTGCTCTCCTGATTCCATCTCAGCTGCAGCAGTGAAACGACGAAGAGCCTCTGCTGCCTCGTCCTTGGAATGCAGCAAGGTGATCCACATAAACCTGCTGTGATCATCAACCAGGAGCAGGAAGTACCGTTTTCCACCTGGCGTCGGCAGGGAGATGGGACCACAGAGATCACCATGAACCAGCTCGAGGCGCTCTGAGGCTCTGAACTTTGCCGCTTGCGGGAATGGAGCCCTCTTCTGTTTGCCGACCAGGCATGCGTCGCAAATCTGCTGGGGATTCTCGATCCGAGGCATACCACGGACCATACCCTGACTGGCGAGACGCTCGAGCCCTTGGAAGTGTTGGTGCCCGTACCTTGCGTGCCAGAGCCAGGCCGTGTCCCCGGTGCGCGCTAGGAGGCACACTGGTTTCACGATCTGCAGCTGCACTGGGTAGAGTCGATTCCGTGCACGCGGCGCCCTAACGATGATCTTGCTCTGACGGTCGCGGACCGTCATGCGCCCATCCTCGACGTGGGT
Source organism: Avena insularis (assembly GCA_023614405.1). NCBI lineage: Eukaryota > Viridiplantae > Streptophyta > Magnoliopsida > Poales > Poaceae > Avena > Avena insularis. Next base: position 373,804,961 of record CM042691.1, on the reverse strand, counting down.
CGGGCACCCTATTTCATCGAGCTGCCCAACGCTCACGACATTGCTGCTAAGGCACGGGATCCAGTACACCTCCGTGAGTGCATGATGTTGCCCACCTGCAGCTGCGAAGAGGACAGTGCCTCGACCATGGATACGAGAGAACCGTCTCCGAACTTGACAGTCCCGGAGATCTTCTGGTCTAGTTCCACGAACGCCGCCATGTCGCCAGTCATGTGATTGGACGCGCCAGTGTCCAAGAACCACACTGCGTCCGTGTCGGTGGCGTGCTTGCGGTTCTCGACGCGTGCGCGCTCCTCGTTGAGGAAGATCTTGAGCCCGTGCGTGGCCGCGCCCGTCTCGGACGCAGACTCTGGTGCGTGCACAGCCATGAGCAGAGCAAGGTTGGCATCATCCTCCCCCTGAACGAGATGTGCCTGAGCCTCCTCATCTCGTTTCTTCTCGCGACATTCTCGGGCCCAATGCCCTTTCTTGCCACAGTACCTGCACTTGTCGTCCTTGGACGAGACGCCGCCGCGCACGCCGTCCTTGCCGGCGTTCTGCCGGTCCCTGTTCTTCTTCCCGCCGGAGCCAGATCCTCCTGATCCAGTCTGGCGATGGGCGTTGCGGGCACGCCATTCCTCTTTAGTGAGGAGCAGGCGGCCGCCCGTGTCTTGCTCTGGCTCGCCACGCCCCTCCGACGCCGCCAGCCGCCCGCTCAGCTCGTCGATGGAGAGATCTTTCAGGCCAAGCAGAGTCTCAATTGAGCACGCCATCTGTGCGTACCTTGGTGGCACGACGCGCAGAATCTTCTGCACGCCGTCCAGTTCTGTCGTGGAGTATCCCAGCGACTGAAGCTTGGTGATGAGGTTGGAGACACGTAGGGAGAAATCCTCGGCAGATTCCCCGCTCTTGAACGCCAGATTATCGAAGTCCTTGCGGAGCTTCTGGCGGCGTGCCTCCCGTACCCGATCGACGCCGATCCGCAGGGTCTTGATGGTGTCCCAGGCCACCTTCGCGTTGTCCTTGGCCGCGAGCACCTACACCATCTCCGGCGGCACAGAGCGCGGGATTGCCCCGCGCTGCCGCTCACGCCTTCGAGGCGTCGTCCGTGTCGACCGCCTCGAGCCAGCGCCACAGGTTGGAGCGCGCCGGATCGCCCACTCGATGTAATTGGTCCGCGTGAGGGTGGGCCAGGACGCGGAGCCTCCACCGCCGCCCGTCTCCCTCACGATCGTCTCCCTCACCACGACCTCGCCCCCGCCGCCATTCCTTCCCCTGCTACGTCCGCGACTCAGTGAGCGCGCGCGACGTGAGGAACCTGCTCCCGCAGATGTCTTGGACATGGCTGCCGCCGCCGGCGTGCCTGGTGGTGGAGTCCCAACCATGGGGTTAGGCTCTGATGCCAATTGACATCACGCAATACACGGTCTCTCTCAGCTCACGATCTCCTGAAGAACAGAGACAAGACAGAGTTTTGGTGCGGCGTACTGCTTGCCACTTTTCTGTTTCCCTTTTATTCTCTAAGAACAACAAACGTGCCGTAGATTGCGTCATGCTCACGACTGGATCGCGCCATCCCACGATCGAGCAAAGTGCGTGCGGTGATCCTAAAATCCTGGTCAATAACGCACAGACGCGTCGACCGAAAGAGAAAAAAACTAACAGGCCGAAACGCCCTTAACTGAACCCAAACACCTAACTTAACTGAACCTATTCTACTAACAGCAGGGTTTATTCAACAGAGAGCGGGGGCGACGTGTCACCGATCAGTGTCACGAACCCGCGGGGAGCAGCGTGTCACGCGGCATGCCGAGGTGGATGGCAACGGCAAACTGGGTGCCTTGGTCGAAATATTCGGGCGACGATGGCGTTGAGGGAGAGCGTGGTGGCGCGGTGAGTTGGGCTCGTCCAGGTACGGGTGGCAGCATTTTCAACTGGGTTGCTTCTCCTTGATTTCGGGTCGGGTGGGTTTGCATGATCATCACAGATCGACTACGTACATCTGAAGCCAAGAATTGCTTTTCTGTTGCTTCACCTAGATTATTATCGCAAGCAGGGAGTAGCAGCAGACTGGACATGATGACGGACAGAATGAAGTTGACCTACGATTTCTATTTTATTTTTGTTTTCTTCTCAGTGTGATGAGATTCATAGACAATCATTTTAGAGAAAGTAGTAGAAGCGCCGCAAAGGAGACTGCATATGTTTGTGCTGCAGGCAGATAACATGTTAGAGGAAGTACTGTTAGAGAACATTGTCTCTGAATGTAACACACCTCTCCCAAATTCAGAAGCAATGTGCGTGCTGCTTCAAGTAAGTGTTGGAATAAATGGGCCTCTACAAGAATTGGGCCCATATAAATTTCAGAAATTAGAGAGAAGTCAAGGGGGTGGAGGCTGTGGGAGTTTAGTCCCACATTGCCAAGGGAACAAGATTTTGACCTGCTTATAAGGAGGCATCTCATGGTGAGACTAGTTGGAAAGGCTAGAGAGAGTTATGCTAAGTGTACACCACACGTGCACACGCTCGCTCGCATTTCGCATTTATTCGCGTTTAATTACGCGTGACTTGTGACTTTGGCCTGTTAAATTGCATCTCTTTCTAATCTTTTTGCCGAGCAGTTTATTTATCTTATCCACCCGCGTCTGTCTCACGCACGACTCGAAGATAGACTTTCCGTTGAGGGAAGTTAGGAGATCGCTCGTGATGGAGATATACCAGGGGGCGGATCCTGGAATATAGGCAGAACGTGTTGCGTGGGGTTATCTTTTCGAGTCTATAAGAGGAAGACGTCCCTCTCGACAGAAGACACCAGATACACAAACCCTACTCCGTTCTCTTCTGCAGCCGCCACCGATCTTCGCCGATCCTTTCCCTGACGTGCCGCGGGGAGAGGAAAGCAGTATTCTCCGGACTTTCCCCGGCGTTTGGCGTCCCGCACGAGGGAGCCGGGCGATAAAGTTTCTAGGCAGTGCTTCGCACGGCTGCTTCTTCTTCATCGTCTGCATCGACCGTCTGCTTCATCTTCCAACTGTTCTTCATCAACGTTCGTCTGCATCACTGTAAGAAATCAATCTCGTGATCCTCTCTTTCGTGTTCTAGAAGGAGGTTTGAGATCCATGTCGATCTGCTGTGCCATGTTAGATTTCATGTTCATAATCGCATGTGTAATTCTGGTAGATCTATCTTTGTTGTCACATAAATTCGGAATTATTTTAATTCTATTGCAGGTTATATTTCCAACTGTAAGTGACTCGTTTACTAGATCCAGCGGGGGAATGAGAGACGTGAAATGCAGGGAATAAGAGCACATCATACTGGTGCACCGCAGAGCCCTCGGTTACCAGCCGGTGAAGCTAGCAGCCGGGAACGATGGAAGAGACAGCCACGTTCGATCACCGAGGTTAGCCTGGTAAGCTCGCCGATCTGCTCAGGAATCTGGCCGCTGAACTGGCTGTGCTCGAGGCTGAGGATGTTCAGGTATGCCATGCTTGCTATGACACCGGAAAAACTGTTGCTGGAGACGTTGAGGTACGTCATGCATGTAGGGCAGCTGCTGGGAAATGTCTGCAGGGATTGGCCCTGAAAGGAAGGCTGTTGCCCGACCTGAAACTGGCCCTGAACTCCCCTGTTGTCGAGATGCAAAGACACATAAGCCCGGCAGATCCCCAGAATTCCATACCAGACTGAGATTGACCTTGTGGGTATCATTCAGGAACCCTTGTAAGGACATGATGCCATTAGATGTCACTGTTGGAACCAAAACATGCTGATAAGCAGCTGCTTGTGCTAATCAGCACCAACCACAGGAGGATGAACTTTGTACCATCAGGTAGCATGACAGAAATCAGAGGTGCGCAATGTACGACTTCTTCTGAATTGTCCAAAGCCTTGGTAGGAGCTGCTTCAAAAAAGTCAGAGAACAAGTTATAATTTCGAAAATCTTCTCGGAGCACATAATTTGAGTTTTGCTCAGCCAGAAATTTGCAGGTGCGCTCATCATCCGCCAACACACATCTAGGGAAAATAGTTCAAGTTTTTTAATCAGAACTTACCGCATAAATCTTGAAAGCAGAGTATGTATTTTCATGATAAAGAATATTAATTTTTTTGAATTCACGTACTCCCTCCGTCCGAAAATAAGTCACTTGAATTTTTCTAGACAAATCCGCTCATCCAAATCACTTATTTCCGGACGGAGAGAGTGTGTTTCGGAGAATAGCTACTGGCTACAACAAACTTGCAGAGCAATAGTAAATTACTAGGTATTAATGAACGGAGCTCAACGTGAGCAGCGGCCATGGATGAACAGATGCACAACCCATGAGAGTTGTTCACGTTTTGGAGGAGGAAAACAAGACTCACCGTTGACCATCAATTGATCTGAGAAGTCGCGTGGGAGTTGGGCAGCGAGGAGAAGAGGCACGAAGGACTGTGGGAGTGGAGATTTGACAGGATCTTAGGACTGACGAGATGTGGGATTTGGATGGAACTATGGAAGGAAGATGGTGGGAGGCAGCAATTGGGAAAAGGGGAAGTTTTAAAAAATATGAGGGAACTCATGTAAGATCAAGAATACTGAAACAAGGATGGCACGGCTCCAAAAATGTACAGAATTACTTCTTCTGACTCCGATTCCAATGCCCTGGGCCTGGCAAATGAACAAGTCATATATTTTTCAAGTAGTGCTTGTATTCCCATATAGGAGCACATCGCAGATCGATAGTCGGCACGACAAGATTCCCCTGAATATTAGATCAACATACAAAGGCAGCTCAAATGGCAGTACGTTATGACACCTTAACAAAAGAATTCAGACTGTTGACATAGCCAGTAGAGATATGTGATGAAAGGTTGAGCTCAATAGCTCACCCGTTAATCCAGGGAAGCAGAAATCAGAAACCAATGCAAAGGACTAACATGTTTGTTCCATTAACTAACTGCCAGATGAAACTATTTACATCATGTCTAAGTTAAAAAAGAGTAAATTCTAGTTTTTACCCCCTAGTTTCATGTTTTTGACACTAATTACCCAATTTAGCAAAGTTTCATTCTAATTACCCCATTTAGCAAACTTATGTCAACTTTTACCCCTTTAATTTATTTAAGCGTTTTGACAGATGGGTCCCGGTCATTCTGCTCTTCCCATTTGTTTGTCAGTGGTTAGCTTTATTTGGGTAGGTGGATTAGGAATACAGATCATGAAATCTTAGAGTATTTCTAAAAGTTCAGAGATTGTATGTGTCAACAAAAGCAAAAGGTTTTGGTCTCGGATTATTTAGCAATGTTGGTCATAGGGTATTTTATTCAATACCGACAACAGGTCGTGAGAACAGAGAGGTTTTTTTAACGTGAGCAGATGGTGCATGCTTTTCGCAAAAATAACTAGCAGATGATATATGTGTGCGTCGGACTACTGCAAAGGCATGTTTCGAAATATCGTTAAGGAACTGATTATGGTTAACTGTAACTCCATATCATGATCCCATAAGTTCACCCATCTCAGTCTTCATTTTAGAAAGATTATATCACAATAAACAAGGTGCTTGATCAGTGTCAAAATTTAGAGGGGGTAAAAATTCGCATAAGTTTTGCTAAATGGGGTAACTAGGATGAAAATTTGCTAAATTAGGTAATTAACGTCAACAAAATGAAACTAAGGGGTAAAAACTAGAATTTACTCTTAAATAAAGGCAAAGCAGCTGATCTATCTTCAGAAGCTAGAGACAGCAACTTGCTGCCTAAGTTCCATGGGTGGAGCCAAGTCATTTCCTTGGTGGCAATGACTCCCTACTGTTGGAAATATAAGCAATAATCCATATGATTTAATTCGAATAATAAACTGATAAATCATGATTATACAGACAGTAGTAAAACCAATCATGCAGATCAACAAAGTAGATGAACAGATTACATCTATAGGAGATAAACCTATCACATCTACACCAAACGCTAGAACAAAAAACTCTAGCATAATCTGAAAAAGACAGTTGAATATCACGTACAGTGTAGACTGAATAGCAGCCGCAGCGGTCGCAGCAGCGTCGCCCATGTTGAGGTTGTCGAAGAGATTGGTGACGTCCAGGAAGAAGTCGTCGTTAGGGAACTCGTCGTCGGACGACGTCGTGGTTGCCAGTAGTCGCGCTTGAGCGCTTCCCAAAAACCTGATCGCCCCTCACCCGCACAGGTTCACGAGAGCCGGGGTTCCGGAGGCCTACTGTCCCGATCTGCGGTGCACGCCGCAGGCCGGGATGGAGAAGACGAAAACGGCGGCGCAAGGTTCTGGAGGTAGGTGCGTGTGTGGATTGTTACGGTGCCGATTAGGTTTAGCCCGGACGCTTTTATAGTGCAGGTTAGGAGGATCGTGGACTCAGTCCACGTCCGAGTCGGTAACAGCCACGTCCATAAAAACTGGAAACGACTGTAATTAACGCGTGCGTTAATGACTCATAATCAGTTTTCCCAACAAGCAAAATAAAGCTTGGCTCGGCGAGATTCCCGCAACCCGCAATGTAGCCTGCTGGCCGTGGCGCAGGCGGTAAGGCGTCGGAGGAGTGCTTGAGGCTACTCTTCTTGTCACACCTTAGTGAGTGGTGCAACACTCTACTATATAAGATGGTCCAACTCCCCTTCAACTAGCAATGTGGGACTAAACTTTAGCACCACTAGCACAGCCATATGCTGCCATATACAAGTGGGCCAAAGAGAATTTCAGAATTTGTCTAATGGGCCAATAGCCCAATATACACCAAATTCCAGCAATCCCCCACAAAGTCTCATTGACACATCACAACACTTTTTTTCCAGAACATTGTTTTATATACCAGTGTGTAGTGGAGACTGTTAAGTTGAACTTCCACGTTAAACTTCATGCTACACTAGCTAGCAACTTGAATAGTGGACTATGCCTTGAACTACAAGTTTTCTGCGCGCTAGTTTCACACAAAATCTAGACCGGTACAGGGCTACCGTCGGCTTCCCCGCGGTTTGGAGCTTATGCATCATACTCCAGGGCCTTCCATGAGTTTATTAGAGAGCACCCAACTCTCACAGACTGCGACGTTTGACAGTTAGACTCATATAGGTGTGTTCCTCAAGAGATGTTCTGCAGGACAACATCTCCGCTTATAAAAAGCCACTTGGAACACATTAAGATAAATAACAACCTGCCATGCAGATTAAGAGAGTATTGCATCTTTATGGAGATGTAAATATAATATGGGAATACTCTCCTCTCAGCTGACCAACAGCTTGTCTCCCAGCTCTAATTCACGGGATCTCCGATCACATAGAGTGGGTTGCCACTGGGATCAACTCATAGCGTGGGTCTCAAACCCATCTCCCTCGATGCATTATCTATCATATTGCGTGATAAACCCTTTGTGAAGGGATCTGCCAGGTTTTTAGATATTTGGATATAATCCAACGCAATAACTCCGGAGTTTCTAAGTTTCCTAACAGATTTCAATCTCCTCTTCACATGCCTTGATGACTTCATATTATCCTTAGAACTGTTTACTTTGATGATCACAGTTTGATTATCACAGTTCATCGGGATGGCGGGTATTGGTTTTTCAACCATAGGTAAGTCCATCAAGAGCTCACGAAGCCACTCTGCTTCAACAGTGGTTGTGTCTAATGCTGTGAGTTCTGCTTCCATTGTTGACCTCGTTAAGATGGTCTGCTTGCAAGACTTCCAGGAAACAGCGCCACCACCAAGTGTAAACAAATAACCACTTGTGGCCTTAATCTCATCAGCATCAGATATCCAGTTTGAATCACTATAACCCTCAAGTACCCGAGGATACCCAGTATAGTGAATACCATAACTCGCAGTGCCTTTCAAATAGCGCAAAACTCTTTCAAGAGAATGCCAATGATCATCTCCAGGATTTGACACAAATCGACTCAGTTTGCTTACAGCAAAGAAGATGTCAGGTCTAGTAGCGCTGGCTAAATACATGAGCGAGCCTATGATTTGAGAATATCTCAATTGATCTTTAGCATTCCTTCGATTCTTTTGAAGTAGCACACTCGGATCATAAGGCGTTGGAGAAGAATTGCAGTCGCTATACCCGAAGCGACTCAATATCTTTTCCACATAGTGAGACTGAAGCAATGTAATCCCACCATTGTCATCCTTTAGTAGCTTGATGTTTAAGATTACATCAGCCACTCCCAAGTCCTTCATCTCAAAGCAGCGAGATAGGAACTCTTTGACCTCCTCGATAACAGCAAGGTTGGTCCCGAATATCAATATGTCATCAACGTAGAGACACATAATAACTCCCTCGCCCCCACCATGGCGATAGTACACACATTTGTCAGCTTCGTTTACAACAAAGCCTTCAGCAGTTAAAGTTCTTTCAAACTTCTCGTGCCCTTTGCTTAGGAGCTTGCTTAAGACCATACAAAGACTTCACTAACTTACACACCTTTCCTTCTTGACCATCTACCACAAATCCGTCAGGCTGCTCCATATAAATTTCCTCATCTAGCTCTCCATTTAGAAAAGCTGTATTAACGTCCATTTGATGAACGAGAATACCATGTGAGGCAGCCAAGGAAAGTAGTACTCGAATAGTGGTCAATCTGGCTACAGGTGAGTAGGTATCGAAGAAGTCTTCACCTTCCTTTTGGGTATAACCCTTAGCCACAAGACGTGCCTTGTACTTTTCAATAGTACCATCAGGTCTAAGCTTTTTCTTGAACAGCCATTTACATCTACACCCATAAGGACGATCAGTGATTTCCCAAGTACCATTAGCTAAGATGGAATCCATCTCGCTTGGACGACTTCCTTCGATGGTCGACATCTTGAGATGCATAGGCTTCTAAAATAGAAGTGGGAGTATCATCCACAAGGTACACAATGAAATCATCACCAAATGACTTTGCAGTCCTTTGTCTCTTGCTCCTTTTGGGAGCTTCATTGTCATCCTCCACAGGATCATTAGAGTGTTCTATCAGCATAGTGGGTTCAGGAATTATAGAAAATTCCTGACTAGATGAACTAGTCATCTCCTGATTTGATGAGCTAGACATACCTTTCATAGGAAAGATGTCCTCAAAGAAATTCGCATCATTCGACTCCATAATTGTACCAACATGCATGTCAGATACCTCAGATTTTACTATCAAAAATCTATAGCCAATGCTATGAAAAGCATATCCCAGAAAAACACAATCAACGGTTTTTGGTCCAAGCTTTCGCTTCTTGGGTATTGGAATATTGACTTCGTAAACAACCCCAAGTTCGTAAGTAAGAGAGTTTAAGCCTTTTCTTTTCCCATTCCTCAAATGGAGTCATGGTTTTATCCTTTACAGGAACACAGTTTAGGACATGACACGCAGTCATTAGCGCCTCCCCCCACCATTCCTTGGAAAGACCAGATGTATCTAACATGGCGTTAACCAAATCAGTTAGAGTGCGGTTCTTTCTTTCGGCCACCCCATTTGACTGGGGTGAGTAGGGAGGCGTCCTCTCATGTATAATACCATGTTCCATACATAATAAATCAAATTCATTTGAAAAGTACTCTCCACCACGATCCGACCTTAGCCGCTTGATTTTAAGATCAAGTTGGTTTTCTGCCTCAACTTTATAGATTTTGAAGTAGTTCAAAGCTTCATCTATTTCAGGAGATAAACATAGCAGTATCTACTGGAGTCATCAATCAACGTCATAAAGTATCTTTTTCCACCTTTTGTCAACACACCATTCATCTCACAAAGATCTGAATGTATAAGTTCTAGCGGTGCTAAGTTTCTCGGTTCCGTAGTCGTATGAGACTTGCGGGGTTGCTTTGCTTGCACACAAACTTCGCACTTAGAACCTTTGATAGTGGTAAATTTCGGAATTAAACTCATATTGTCTAGCCGCGTCATGCAACCAAAGTTAATATGACAGAGTCGTGAATGTCAAACATTGGACTCATTATCATTGCACACATGATTAATAACTTTAGTACATGAGTCTGATAAAGACAAGCGGAACAGACCTCCGCACTCATAACCCTTTCCAACAAATTGTACATACTTAGAAATTACAACTTTATTGGACTCAAACACCAACTTAAAGCCATCTCAACATAAAAGCGAACCACTGACGAGATTCTTATTGATGGAGGGAACGTGCTGCACATTCTTCAGCTGTACGGTCTTTCCCGAAGTAAACTTCAGATTTACCGTACCAACACCATGAACAGAAGCACGTGAGCCGTTTTCCATCAGCACGGAAGAGGTCCTTGAGACCTGATAAGAGGAAAACATGGAAATGTTAGAACATACATGTGTATTAGCACCCGCGTCTATCCACCAATCAGGAGAATGACATACTGAATGGATAGTAGGTAAAATACCGTACCCAACATCCTTCATCTCAGTATCGCTAATAACAACATTAGCGGCATTGCCGCTGTTCCCATGTTGACGCTTGTCAAAGCGATTAGGGCAGCTAGGAGCCCAATGACCAGGATCACCACAGATGTGGCAAGAGCCTTTCCTCTTATCATTTTTCTTCTTAAAGTTGGTTGAGTGTGTGGCCTTGTTCTTGCCATCGAACTTTCCCTTTCCTTCAGTTTTGTTCTTATTCTTAAACTTGTGGGATTGGAAGTTTTTCCTCTGCACTAAATTGGCAGTAGAACCTCCCTCAAGTCCTCGAGCAGTTTTGTCCTTTGCTCTCGCCTTCTCTTCCACATGAAGAGACCCAATGAGATCCGTAACGGAAAACTCTTGTCTCTTATGTTTTAGAGAAGTAGCAAAGTTCCTCCACGAAGAAGGAAGCTTGGCAATAATGCCACCAGCCACAAATTTGTCCGGTAAGGAACACTTGAACTGCTCAAGTTCTTTGGCAAGTGATTGTATCTCATGAGCTTGCTCAACGACGGAGCGCTCATCAACCATCCTGTAGTCATAGAATTGCTCCATGACATACAGCTCAGTGCCAGCGTCCGAGACCCCAAACTTGGCCTCATGTGCTTCCCACGCGTCCTTGCCATTATCAAATGACATATAAGGGTCAACAATGTTGTCCCCAAGAACACTGAACAAAGCCACCATAAACATGGTATCGGCTTTCTTAAAGTTCGCTTCACCTCGTGAAAGATCTCCTTTAGGCTTGCCAAGAGTGGCGCTATAGCAGTTTAGGTTTTCAAACCAGAGAACTGCTCTCTTGCGCCATCTCTTATAGTGCATGACATCAAAAGGAGGCGGCCTAGTAGCCGCGGCTACACCAGTGGAATTCAGCTGCCTATAATCAGGTTTTTGGATTGTTGGAAATATAAGCAATAATCCATATGATTTAATCCGAATAATAAACTGATAAATCATGATCATACAGACAGTAGTATACCAACCATCTGAACTCACAAGAGAGCTATAACAACAGCTAGGCATTCATCAGTCTACTAGAATGACGCCACGAAGCTTAGCTGGAGAAATCCGAAGTAATCGCCACAAGACGGGCGCACCCAAAAACCATGGGTTGTCGCTGATGCTCGGGTAGAAGGAAAGCTCAGAGCTGAATCCAATACGCCGCCATAGGGATAACCTGCAAAAAGAAAGGAACTTCGGCCTTGTTAAAATTACAGTTATTGCGTCATTTCCAAATAGACCAATAAATGGCCGAAATGCCAATACAAATTCCTTTATTCATTTTATCTATTCCATTTAGCCAATTCTCAAACATATTAGTAATATTGATTGGTGGATGAAGAGTATAAGTACAAAAAACCATACACTATACAATTTTGCGAAAGGACATGAAAGAAATAAATGTTCAATTGTTCCGTCTACGTTACAAAACAACATTTTAAGCACCCATTCTAGTTTCGCTTAGCCAGGTTATCCTTGGTTAATAGAACTTTATTATTAAGGAACCACATGATTTTTTTATTTTCATTGGTATTTTCAACTTCCACAAATATTTCGTGGGAAAACGTGGATGATCATTTATAAGATTTTCATACATATTTTTCACTGAAAAAATTCTCTTCTCGGATAGTTTCCATATAAACCTGTCTTAATCAGTTGTTAAATGTACTTCCATCAACCTCTCACATAGGTGCAACCATGCAACCAATCAAGTTTTACGCGGCTTTAGGGCTTTTATGGCAGAACCCCTTCCCTCATATGAACGTTGAGCCATAACGTTGATTCAATGATTGCCTCTTCGCTCCCTTTCCAGGTCCCTCCGGTGTAAAAGTCATATTCACTATTGAAAGAGAGACAGACATCCGCTAGCCACTTATACAAAACAACCCGTATGTTGAGCGTGGAACCAGTCTCACGTAAGCTTACACGTAAGGTCGGTCCGGGCCGCTTCATCAATCAATCCCGCGATATGACAAAAACACGAAAGAGGGTCACAACTAGAGAATCAACACCCGCATACTTCTATGTGTTCTATCTTTACGACATGTCTACCCATATATTTGTCTTTGATACCACTAAAGGGGTTCATAGTAGAAAATCAAAAAAAATCTCCCTATACGAACATGATCACCAAGATCTATACTATATAGACATAAGTAATGGAGATGAAGAACGGAGTTCATACCCTTGAAGACCGTGGCACGCCTTACGCAGGTAGGCGTATAGCGATGAAGAAGCCAGGTGTAGCGCATCGAAGCTCTACACATGTCCGGTGTAGGGACATCTCCTGGGATCTGATCCAGCAGAGCAACGGAAGAAGAAAGAAGCCGGACCGTCCTGTGCACGACGGTAGTGCGGAGGTGGAGAACTAAACCAAGAGGCTAGATCCAATCTAATGGATAGAGCTCTAGGGTTTAGGGGAGAGAGGATAGAACTTGTTGTTTGGATGAAAATAGAGGGGAGGGGGCTCCTCTATTTATAGTAGGGAGGAGGGTAGGGCAAACCCTAGGGCTTGGGGGTGGGAACCCCCAAGCCGCCGCAAGGGGTAGGTTGGCCACCACCGTCCCTGGGCTCCACCCCGCAGGTGGGAAACCCTAGGGTTTGGCCGGTGGCCCCTCTACCCTATCTCCCTTAGGCGCCTACCCTATTGGGCCCTTCTAGAAGCATCCTAATAGCAATAAGGCTGCCCATAAAATAAAATATGTTTTAATATTCATTCAACTAATTAATATAAAACACATATATTAATAAATTCCATACACCGAAACTCCTTTCGGACCTCTTTCGATCAACATTGAATAATACCCGGAACCTTTCTGGTTTCTCTCTCTCGTTTCTCCTTCGGTGTTGGTTCAATCCCAAAGCGTCCCCACCCTTAAGTGTGCCACCCTTTGACTCGGAGTTGCTATAGACATGACCAAGACTCTCTTGTATAAATGATCAACATCGAGAGCTGTATGGCCATAATGATCCCCGTGCCCTCATGATTAATCTATCGCTTGAACCTTAACTGCATGCGTAGTGCTATTCCTTTTGCCATACGATATCTAGATCATCCGAGATTTGATATCAAGCATCTCCATACTTGTTTTCGATATCATTACCGATGAACTCGTTTACTCGTTCCCGTGACGTTGCATTCCATGATCCAATCATATGCTTGTAGGGTTTCGTAGCATGGAAAACAAAAAATTTCTACCGCATACAAACAAACAAGCCAAGATCTATCTACTAGATTGTAGCAACGAGTCGATAGAATAACTCACCCTCGAAGACTCCAAAGTGTTTAACGAGAGCGGATTCTCGTGGGTGATGTAGTCGTACTCTTTCCGATCTCAAGATCGCGTAGACGATCCTTCCAAATAACTGCGTTCGCAAGCGCCCCATGATCGTCACACGTTCGGTTTTCGACGAAGACCTTCCTCTCCCTTGTTCCAAAGAACGGAGGTTGTAGCACTCTCCAAAGACAACGGCGTGGTACCGGAAGTAGAGGGAGATCTCAGGCTTCGCCTTAAGCCGGAGCGAGTATGGTGGAGTATGAGAGAGTCCCTCGACGATCTAGGGTTTAGACACGCCGAGGAAGAGGTGCTAGGGCCGGCGGCTAGGGCTTGGAGGTGCCCAAGTCGGCGACAAGGAGATCCCTAGGCGGCGGCGGCTTGGAGGGCGGCGGCGGCTAGGGTTAGGATTTTGGGGCAAGGAACTTGTGTGTCTCTAGGAGGGAGCCCTGCCCCTCCTTATATAGGTGGAGGGGCCGGCCGGCCAAGGGGAGGGAGAGGAGTCCCTCCCCAACTCGGCTTGGGTGGTGCGCCGGCTTGGGGAGGAGGGACTCCTCCCCAACTCGGTTTCCCCTTCCTCCTCTTTTGCACTTTCCAAATTTAGTCGTTTGACTTTTCAAACTAGCTATTTGACTTTTCAAACTAGGATTTGAATTAATCCTTTATTTGGTACAGCGATGACACTTAGTACATGATGCAATCATACTAACTTGATACAACACATCCATGTACCCCTTCCCCTCCGGAGTGCCGGACATTCCGGAACATTCTAGAACATTCCCGATGAAAACACCGGAACCATTCCCCAACTCCGAAACGGGACTTTCCTTATACGAATCTTATTCTCCGGACCATTCCGGATCTCCTCGTGATATCCCGGATCCCATCCGGGACTCCGAACAACATTCAGTCTCTTTCTCATCATTCCATAACTACTCAAACAACGTCGAATCCTTAAGTGTGTCTCCCTACGGTTCGTGAATTATGCGGACATGATCGAGACACTTCTCCGAACAATAACCAATAGAGGAATCTGGAAATTCATATGGCTCCCACATATTTCTATGATTACTTTGCGATCGAATGAACCACTTACATACGATATCAATTTCCCTTTGTCTCACGATAGTTTACTTATCCGAGGTTATGATCGCTAGATCTCTCGCATACCTAGTTCAACCTCGTTACCGATAAGTACTCTTTTCTCGTTCCCGTGATATGTGATCCCTTGTGAGCCAGTCACATGCTTGCAAGCTAATTGGATGACATTTCACCGAGAGGGCCCAGAGTATATCTATCCGTCATATGGATGGACAAATCCCACTCTTGATCCATGTGTTTCAACCAATACTTTCCGAACACTCAATGCCACCTTTATAGCCACCCAGTTACGGTGTGGTGTTTGATGTCATCAAAGCATCCATCCGATAAAGGTGATATGCATGATCTCATGGTCGAAGGAATTAGATTACTATATAATTGCTCCGCTTAGTTTGGGTCTGTCCATCATATCATTCTCCCAATGATATGATCTCATTATTAATCAACAACTCATGTCTATGGTTAGGAAACCTTAACCATCATTAATCAATGAGCTAGTCCATAGAGGCATGCTAGGGACACGGTGTTGTTCATAAACCACACAAGTATTAAAGTTCCCGCTTAATACAATTCTAGCATGGAATATAAACTTTATCATGAACAAGAATTATAATAATAACATCTTTATTATTGCCTCTAGGGCATAATTCCAACAGTCTCCCACTTGCACTAGAGTCAATAATCTAGTTTACATTTGGCAACAATCACACACCCATGGCACTAAGGTGTTGATCATGTTTTACACGTGGAAGAGGTTTAGTCAATGGATCTGCGACATTCAGATCTATATGTACTTTGCTAATCTTTAGATCTCCATCTGCTATATAATCTCGGATTATATGAAACTTGCGGTTGATATGCTTGGTATTTGGATGATATCTTGGTTCCTTAGCGAGTGCTATGGCGCCAGTGTTGTCACACAATATCTCTAGTGGGTCCAATGCACTTGGAACCACGCCAAGCTCAGTGATGAAGTTCCTGATCCAAACTCCTTCACTTGACGCTTCTGCAGCAGCCATTTATTCCGCTTCTACTGTAGATCCCGCGATCACGCTTTGCTTGCAGCTTCTCCAGCTCACAGCTCCTCCATTCAAAATATAAACGTATCCTGTCTAAGATTTAGAATCATCCTTGTCGGTGTCGAAACTAGCTTCGACTTAACCCTTTACGACGAGCTGTTCATCACCTCCATAGACTAAGAACATTTCTTTAGTCCTATTTAGGTACTTTAGGATGTTCTTCACGGTTGTCCAGTGTTCCACTCCTGGATCACTTTGGTATCTCGTCACAAACTAAGAGCATTGGACACATCCGGTCTAGTACACAACATGGCATACATGATAGAACCTATGGCCGAGGCATAAGGCACTTTGCTCATAGCTTCTCTATCATTTACCGTAGCTGGACACTGAGCCTTGCTCAATATCTTACCTGACAACATAGGCACTGAACCTTTCTTTGCCTTATCCATTCTGAACCTTTTCAGAACTTTGTCTAGGTAAGTACTCTGGCTTAAAGCTATCAGGCGTCTTTGTCTATCTTTATAGATTTTGATGCCCAATATATAAGTAGCTTCACCTAGGTCTTTCATTGAAAAACACTTGTTCAGATAACTCTTCACATTGTTAAGCATGTTAATATCATTTCCAATAATCAATATGTCATCCACATATAGTACCAGAAATGTCACTGAGCTCCCACTCACTTTCTTGTAGATACAAGCTTCGTAGCAATTTGGAACAAATCCAAAGCTATTGATCACTTGATCAAAACGAAGGTTCCAACTCCAAGATGCTTGCTTTAGTCCATAAATGGAACGCTGAAGTTTGCACACTTTATCAGCATCCTTAGGATCGACAAAACCTTCGGGTTGCATCATATACAACTCTTTATCAATGTTGCCATTGAGGAACGCAGTCTTGACATCCATCTGCCATATTTCATTATCATGAAACGCAACAATTGCTAATAAAATCCGAATGGAGTTAAACATCGCTACGGGAGAGAAAGTCTCATCGTAGTCAACACCTTGAACTTGTCGAAAACCTTTCGCGACAAGCCGTGCTTTATAGACGGTAACATTACCATCCGCGTCCCTTTTCTTCTTGAAAATCCATTTGCACTCAACGGCCTTTCGGTCGCTAGGAGGGTCCACCAAAGTCCATACTTGGTTTTCGCTCATGGATCCCAATTCGGATTTCATGGCCTCTAGCCATTTCTCAGAGTCTGGGCTCATCATCGCTTCCTTATAGTTCGTAGGTTCAGTGTCTTCTACCAACAAGACAGTCAAGACAGGGTTGCCGTACCACTCAGGAGGGGCACGCGACCTTGTCGACCGCGACGCTCAAGTAGCATCGTCCAAGCTTCATGATCCTTGTCATTAGCTTCTCTATTGTTGGTGCAAAGGCCTTTGGAACAATTTCAGGTGCTGCGCTACTCTCCAACTCAAGAGAAGGTTCAACAACCTCGTCTAGCTCTACTTTCCTCCC
The DNA here is from genome assembly GCA_023614405.1 of Avena insularis. Taxonomy (NCBI): domain Eukaryota; kingdom Viridiplantae; phylum Streptophyta; class Magnoliopsida; order Poales; family Poaceae; genus Avena; species Avena insularis. Next base: position 373,787,743 of record CM042691.1, on the reverse strand, counting down.
AATCACTTCTTTCGAGAGAAACTCCTTCTCAAGAAAGGAACCGTTCTTTGCGACAAACACTTTGCCTTCGGTTCTGTGATAGAAGGTATACCCAATAGTTTCCTTAGGGTATCCTATGAAGACGCATTTCTCAGCTTTGGGTTCGAGCTTGTCCGGCATCAACTTCTTGACATAAGCTTCGCATCCCCAAACTTTAAGAAACGACAACTTAGGTTTAGCACCAAACCGCAGTTCATACGGTGTCGTCTCAATGGATTTAGATGGTGCCCTATTTAAAGTGAATGCAGCGGTTTCTAATGCATAACCCCAAAATGAAAACGGCAAATCAGTAAGAGACATCATCGATCGGACCATATCTAATAGGGTTCGATTCCGGCGTTCAGACAAACCATTGCGTTGTGGTGTTCCGGGTGGCGTGAGTTGCGAAACGATTCTGCTTGCTTTAAGATGCGTGAGAAAATCATAACTGAAATATTCACCTCCACGATCGGATCGTAGAAACTTAATCTTTTTGTTACGATGGTTCTCCACTTCATTCTGAAATTCCTTGAACTTTTCAAATGTTTCAGATTTATGTTTCATTAAATAGATATACCCATATCTACTTAAGTCATCGGTAAAAGTGAGAAAATAGCGATATCCACCGCGCGTCGAAAAAACACTCATCGGTCCGCATACATCGGTATGTATGATTTCCAACAAGTCTGTTGCTCGCTCCATCATTCCGGAGAATGGGGTTTTGATCATCTTGCCCATGAGGCATGGTTCGCATGTGTCAAATGATTCAAAATCAAGAGATTCCAAAAGTCCATCAGAATGGAGTTTCTTCATGCGTTTTACACCAATATGACCTAGACGACAGTGCCACAAATAAGTAGTATTATCACTCTCTACTTTGCATCTCTTAGCCTCAATGTTATGGATGTGTGTTTCATCCCTTTCGAGATTCAGAAGAAATAAACCATTCACAGTAGGTGCATGACCATAAAAGATGTTACTCATATAAATAGAACAACCATTATTCTCAGATTTAAATGAATAACCGTCTTGCAATAAACACGATCCAGAAATGATGTTCATGCTCAACGCAGGCACATAATAACATTTATTGAGGTTTAAAACTAATTCCGAAGGTAAAACTAAGGAGAGCGTGCCGACGGCCATCACATCAACTCTTGATCCGCTGCCAACGCCAAGATCGTCACCTCATCCTCGCAGTCTGCCGCTATTCCGTAGCTCTGCTTCGAGTTACAAATATTAGCAACCAACCAGATCAAATACCCGTGCACTACAACGAGGGCTAGTAAGGAAAACATCAATAACATGTATATCAAATATACCTTTGATGGTGCCAGCCTTCTTGTCCGCTAAGTACTTGGACGATTATGCCCAAAGTGACCCTTGTCCTTGCAATAGAAGCACTCAAAGGCCCGCTTGGGTCCAGACTTGAGCTTCTTCTCGCAGGGACAACGCTTCTGCCGCCTTTCTTGAAGGGCTTCTTTGCACCCTTACCTTTCTTGAAGGTGGGGGCTTGTTGACCATCAACACATGATTATCCTTTTGATGTCCACCTCGCAGCCTTCAGCTGCGAAGATCTCGGTGATCGTATTGGAACCAATCTGATTATGAGTCACTACAAAACTTTTGTAGCCGGGAGGAGTGATTGCAGAACTCACAATCTTGAGCTCCTCTGGAATCTTGCAGTCCAATTGCTCAAGTCGTTGAGTGTAGCCCGGCATCTTTATGGCGTGCTCACTAACGGAACTCCCTTCCTCCATCTTGCAGTTATAGAATTTCTCAGAGATCTCATATCTCTCAGAACGGGCCTGAGTCTGAAACATAGTTTTTAGCTCCTCAAGAATCTCAAAGGGCCCGGGATAGTCTTCAAAACGATTTTGAAGGTCCGATTCCATAGCAAACAACATGGTGCTCTTAATCACACCATAATCATCTTTGCGCGACTGATAGACAGCTTTCTCATCGGTACGCGCTACAAAGAAAGACGATGGCGTCACCTAGTGCATTATCAAGGACATAGTCCTTTTGACCGCCAGAGAGAATGATTCTCAGATTGCGGAACCAGTTGGTGAAGTTAGACCCATTGTTTATAAACTTTTCCTTCTCAGCAAAAACGTTGAAGTTGAAGTTGGACTTAGCCATTTGATCTACAATGTTTGCAAGTACAAATTAGACTATGTTCATGATAAGTAGTTCAACTTTAATCAAATTACTAGATGAACTCCCACTAAATTCAACATCCCTCAAGTTGTTTAGTGAACATGATCCAAATTCACCACACCTAATCCGATCTTCATGAGAAGAGATGTGGTTTCAATGGTGGACAACGAAGTGTCGATCATATCATTCATATGACTCATGCTTAACCTTTCGGTTATTGTGTTCTGTGGCCATGTCTGTACATGCTAGGCTCGTCAAGTCAGACCCAAGTATTTCCGCGTGTGCAAAACTGGCTTGCACCCGTTGTATGTGAACGTAGAGTCTATAGCACCCGATCATCACGTGATGCTTGAACACGACGAACTTTCACAACGGTGCATACATGGATAGAACACAGTTTTTATCTTGATCTTTAAGTGAGGAATCATCTTATAATGCTACCGTCGCGATCTAAGCATAATAAGATACATAAAAGGATAAACATCACATGCATATAACTTTATGTGACATGGTATAGCCAATCTTCACGCAATGATCTCCATCTTGTGCGTGCCGGCATGATCTCCATCACTCCACCATGATTGCCTCCACCATGAATAGCAACTACAACTATTGCAAACTACTTAGCGATAAAGTAAAGCTATTACATGGCGTATAAGAAGTTGACACACAGGTCATACACAATTATAAAGACAACCATATGGCTCCTGACGGTTGTGTACTCATCGACATGCAAGTCGTGAAACATTACAAAACATGATCATTGCATACAACATACACATCACATCGTGGGCCATACCATATCACAGAAAACACTCCTTGCAAAAACAAGCTAGACGCCTCTACTTTGTTGTTGCATGTTTTACGTGGCTTATGGGAGTAGCAAGCTAAGAACGATTCTTACCTACGGAAAGCCACAACGGTGATATTATGGTTGCCAAACTCTGGTGTAAATCCCATGACAACTATTGTGAGAGAAACTGGCATCCACCAGCCGCATGTGTGGAACAAGCCACACGTCAAGTGCGGAGCCGGTCTCGCGAACGAGGTCGCGTAAGGTTGGCCTAGACCGCTACGATCTCACTATCCCGCGTCATAATAAGAACACAAACAAGAGGCTTGCAACAAAAAACATCAACGCCCGCAACAACCATGTTGCGTTCTACTCGTGAAACACATTTACGCATAGATCTAGCTGTGATACCACTGAAGGGATTCGCAGCATAGTAAATCAAAAAAATTCTACGGATGCGAACGGGAAAGCCAAGATCTAATCTAGGAGATGCAAACAACGAGGGGAAATAGATGAGATCCTCATACCCTTGAAGATTACGACAATGAACGCTCGTTAACGCGGGGTGATGTAGTCGTACTTCGCTTCTCCTCCTCGCGATCCGATCCGATCTAACACCGCAAGTGGCGATGCCTCAAGAGATGCACACGCGGCACCTCGGCGTCTCCTCCTTCCTCGGTCCAGCAAGTATGGTGGAGAGATGATTGGATCTACAACACGACGGCGGTGCAAGTGGTGGAGAGTTTCAGCAGGCTTCGCCACGCAATGGGAGGGAGAGAGAGAGGAGGGCAGCAGGGCGGCTAGGGCTTGAGGAGGAGGTGTGGGAGGGGTGCGCCCTAGCCCTCTTTATATAGAGGGGTGGGCGGCCAGCCCTTGCCCCTCCCCCAATCCCTAGGGCCGGCAGCCAAGGAGGGAGGAGTGGGGGGCAAGTTTCCCCCCCTTCTAGAAGCTCCCCTAGGGTTTGCCCTAGGTTTGGCCGGCTGGGCCTTATGGGGCCTTGTGCCCCTGGCCCAATCTTGACCAGGGAACTCCTCATAGGCCCATGCCCCCTCTCGGCAGGTGGGGCCATGTTGGTCCCTCCGGAAGGTTCTAGAAGCTTCATACAATACCGATTAACTCAAAACAATTCGAACTCCAAAAACTGCATTGCCTTATATGAATCTTATTCTCCGACCATTACGAACTCTCATGATGTCCCGGATCCCATCTGCGACTCAAACAAAAACTCATAAACCAATTATCCAATCTATCCTAGCCGAGACACGTTATGTGTGACCTTCGAGTTCGAGAACATGCGCACATGATCTTCTATCAATAATCAACAATGGGTCTCAGAAACCCATATTGACTCCCACACATTCATCGATGATCATATCGGATGAACCACGATGCCAGGATTCAATCAATCCCATATATATATATATATTCCCTTCGTCTCGTGATATTTTACTTGCCCGAGATTTGATCGTCGGTACCGTCATACCTAGTTCAATATCATTCAAGTCAAGTAATTTACTCGTTCCGTAATCCGATATCACTTTGTGAGTAACTCCTTAACCACGTGCTTGCAAGCGGTGTTGATATCGATTACCGAGTCGGCCCGAAGTATATCTCTCCGACTTGAGAGGGACAAATCCCATCTCGATACATACAACCCAACAGGTACTTTCCGATCACCCGAGAGACACCTTTATGATCATCCTCTCATAGGATGACGTTTGATGACCTCAAAGCTTTCTTCCGATACCAGGGAGTTGTATTATCTCATGGTCTAAGGAATACAATATTTGACATAAGAAAAGCTTCGCAAAGATGAACACGATGACACGATCTAATTGCTCCGCTTAGTTTGGCTTTGTCCATCATATCATTCTCCCAATGATATGATCTCATTATTAATCGACAACTCATGTCTATGGTTAGGAAACCTTAACCATCATTAATCAATGAGCTAGTCCATAGAGGCATACTAGGGACACGGTGTTGTTCATAAACCACACAAGTATCAAAGTTCCCGCTTAATACAATTCTAGCATGGAATATAAACTTTATCATGAACAAGAATTATAATAATAAAATCTTTATTATTGCCTCTAGGGCATAATTCCAACAGATTTAGAGCTTGTTATTATCTGCATAACAAGCTCTAGTTCATCAAAAAACGGTTTTTTCTTGAATATCTTATTGTGTTTTTGATCTTGTGGTTTTTTCTGGCTCTGAAAGGATACGGATGTCGCCTAGAGGGGGTGAATAGGCGATTAAAACTTTTCCTAGAGTAGCTCAACAAAGGCGGAATAAAACTAGTGTTTACTTTGTTAAGCACAACCTAGAACAACTAAGGTTCACCTATGTGCACCAACAACTTATGCTAAGCAATACAAGCAACATAATGATAGCAAGATATATATTACTTCAAGCACGAAGGCTATCACAATGTAAAGTGCATAAGTAAAGAGCTCGGGTATAGAGATAACCAAGGCACGTGGGGACACCGATATTTTACCGAGTTACTCCCAACATGGAGTACGTCTCGTTTGGAGAGGGGGTGGTATCAAACCACCAACGCCACAAAAGGCCTCCCTTATTCTCCGGTGAATCTTACCCCAACGGGATCGATCCACGCTTCCACTATCGGTGCACTTGTCGGTGGCAACCGGAACCTCTCACAAGGTTGGGGCACTTCTCCACAACTTGGCTCCCAACAAACGCCACAAAAGTCCTCAACAAATGCCACCAAGGCCACAATGCCACCAAGGCCACAAAACCGTCTAGGGTTCCAAGAACCCAAGAGGTACAAGCTCCAATGAGCAACTCAAACCAAATCCTCCGAGGAGAACTCAAACTGATGCACCAAATGCAAATGGCAAGAACACCACAAAGATGCTCAAGTCCCTCACTCTCAAGTTCCAACAAAGCTACTAAAGCTATTGGGGGAACAAGAGAGGAGGAATCAAAGAGAGACACAAAATCCCCCAAAATCTACATCCCCAAAGATGCACTCACAAAGATATGCATCGGTTAGGTCAAAACACGGATCTAGATCTCGTCTCTCTTCCACTCAAATATGGGCAAGAATCATCGGAAGGAAAAGATTAGGCAAGCTTCAAGATCTAGAGCAAGTGTGGACAAAGTTTAGCCTAATAGATTAGAGAGGAGCTCCCTAAACTGAAAACAGGCAAGGGGCTTAAATAATGGCCCCAAAAAACTAGCCGTTTGGGCATTTTTCAGAACGGACCGGTAGTACCGGTTTTGACCGTACTCACCGCAAGTGAGGAAAAAAGAAGAAGCGATGAAGCAGATGGGCGACGAGGAGCAGCATTTGGGTCAACGATGCATCAGCGCTGCGGGCAGCCAAGTCAAGAAGCATGCAGCCAAAGCAAGCCATGCAGCAAGACATCAAAAGGCAACAAGATCAAGATCAATCGGCAAGAAGCCGCATCAGCAAAGCAAGGGGAGCGGGCGGCCAGTGGGGCTTAGGCACATACGTAGCGAAGGCTGAAAGACGAGCAGCGGCATGGCGCTGGCGGGACGGGCCTAGTGGCGTGAGGGGTGGTGCTTGGCGTGAGACGAGCGAGTGGCATGCAAAGGGAGCCGAGCGAAAGGGTCAACGCGCAGATCAAGATCTGGATCTGAAAAATATCTGGGCCAAATAAACTGGGCCAACCGGTAGTACCGGCCCACCCGGGCAGTACTACCGGGCCGGTCCGGTAGGACCGAAAAATGGTACCAGCCGCATCAAGATGAGTGGGCTGAAGCAGTAGCGTCGATCTTGGGCGGTACCGGACGGTCCAGAAAAATCTTTTTCTTTTCTTTTAGAGAATTGAATTGGCAAATATTCAAACGCACATAACTTTTGATTGGTGGCTCTGATTGACCCGTTCCAATTGCGTTGGATAGAGGACAACAAGGGCTTTCCAATAAAAAGTGGAAATATTGGTTATCACCAAGTGAGAATGTATCAAGTAATATAATATGAGATACCTCGCTTGGTGATACACCGAAAAACCACCATAAATCAAAATCGCAACAAGATATAAAAGAGAGATCCGATTTGGATGAACAAGAGCTTGTTATGGAGATTACCACAAGCTCTAAATCCTCACATGGGTAAGACCAAATAAGATGATGCAAGTATGCAAAGGTTTGAGCTCTCTCCGAACGATGTGACCGAATTACTCATACGAGAGCCCCTCTTGATAGTACGGTTATCTATCCTAAACCCGGTCTCCTACACACAACAAGAGACCGGCAAAAGGGAAAACCTATCAAGATTATACCTTTGCCTTGAGCATTCCACTTGAGCTCGATGTAGACGGTCTTGCCCTTCTCAAGATGGAACACCTTTCTTAATTCCTCATCATCGACCTTGCATACTGAGCATGCACAACATATCTTCTTTGCATTTCATCGACCTTGAAGCCAACACATGCTCCAAGCGATGCCAATGGACAAATCCTACAAATATAACTTAATACACACATTAGTCCATAACGATTGTCATTAATTACCAAAACCACACATGGGGGCCTCACATGTTCTTTCAATCTCCCCCATTTTGGTAATTGATGACAATCCCTTTAAGAGGGTTTATATAAGGAATATTAATGAATAAAATGGTAATATCAATATCAAATACTACAAAAGTATGTGATATTGGTACCACCACCATATATAGAGCAAACTCCCCCACAATCTATGCATGTGTGATGAACTTGAATTTCATTGCATATATTGCCAATCATTATCATTGGTGGAGTTTCCTCTATATATACCACATGCTAAGCAACAACAAAGATGCAAGAGCATGAGAGGCAAATGCACAAGAACAAACTCAATGCATAAACCAACTTCCCTTAAACCCTCTAAAACTTCTCCCCCATTGGCATCGATTGCCGAAATGGGTGACAAGTTCTAGAAGGCAAATATAGTAATAATTCCTCCAAAGGTGTGCCTTCGCACATATCCAATGATGAATATTTGGGAGGGAGTAGAACTATATCGAGGATCCGAAGATTGCCAAAGGAATAAAATAAAACGACACATTGCAAATGATGCAAGCAATCACAAGATCCGACAAACCAATTTGAAAACAACAAATGAGTCCAAATGGAAACAACAAGATGTTATGATATGAGCAAAAGATGTTATGATATTAAGCAAGGTCCAAAGTGAATGTGATCAATAAATTCTATCATAAGGTGGGTACTCATTGTCCAAGGATAAGAAATATTGGGAATGATTTTCCCAAGGTAGCTTGCATGGATATCCAAGATCATAGTCACAACAAGAAGCATATAATTACACATAAGAAATTAAGCATGATACTTCGAACAAGATTCTTGGTAGCTTCCAATAGTCACACGATCACTAGTGATTATAGTCACTTGAAGAAAATGGTTTCCATGAGGATATATATATATATATATCTAAATATGAGGAAACACATACCAAGAAACATTCTCATATACAAGATCCAGTATATGATCAATAAAGTCATTCAAGCAAATTGGAACTTGTATGAGCAAATGTGTCACATAGGTGCTAGACAAATATCAATATCAATTCTAAGTGACACAACCTCGAATATTCACATTTTCTAGGATTGTAATATGCACTAAGCATATGACTCCCCCATAATGTGATACTACCATAAAACCAACACGAGGCAAAAAAGATACAAATAGAGATAATTAATGGACATTATAAAACTTAAATTTCTCGTGAGAATTATACCACATAGATACTAGACAATAATCCAATATAAATACTAGGTGGTATTCCTCATGTACACGCATTTTTAGGATTGTGGAATGCCCAAGCATAACACTCCCCCAAAATGGGATAATCCATTAATCTCTCACAAGAGCCAAATAAGATACCAAATATAACCAAGAAAGGCTCCAATACACGAAACCCACATACATGGTGTGCCACCTAATCATACACAAATATGCTTGATACCTCAAGATAATTAAGTGGAAAGCACAACATGTACAAAAGCATGGAAGATACAAAACCAACACATGCACAAGGGGGCGAGTAACTTTCAATGAAATGAGTTAAGCATATGTTACCGCAAGGAGGAACATTGGAAATATAATAGGAGCAATATAATCCACATGACTTGGCTTGACAAAAATAATAATGAAGATCCCTTAATTCTTCATGATGTAGCCAAGTATCCAATGCCCTCCAACACACCTATTGATCAAGTTTTGGCTTGTTGGTCCCCAACCAAGTTGGGTCCTAAGAGGTTAGTCACAATAGTCTTGGCAACCCAAATGGTTTTTTCTTGACACCACATTGAGCACCAACAAATTTGGCAAATACATTGCCAACCTCATCCTTACAAAGAGAATAAGAATCATCAATCAAGATAGGATGGGATGAGGAGTTACCAATAGTGCATGCGGAAGAAATATGCCCCTTCTCACGGCATATGTAGCAAGTTCTACTCTTGCCATCTTTATTCTTAGGTGAAGCCACAACTCGAGGAAGAGCTCGAGTAGTCCTCTTAGGAAGAGGCCCATTAATGACTTGAGGTGGAGCTTGAGGCTGCTTCCCTTGTTGCTTCACACTATGAGGCTTTTTCTTCAATGGGCAAGATCTAACATGGTGCCCTTCTTCCTTGCACTTGAAGCAAACAATGTTGGCCGGATTCTTGACTTGATCTTGGCCATTCTTCTTGTTGTCCTTGTGCTTCAACTTGATAGTGGACTTGTTCTTGACATTGGAGTTGAATCCAAGCCCACTCTTGTCATTGGGGGATTTTTTGCACACTCAAGATTTTTTGAGTGCGGCCTTCCCTTGATGACCCCTTTTCAAGTCATTCTTCAAAGAAGTGACTTGAGCCTTGAGCTCTTTGATTTCCTCTACATGGTTAGTTTCAACAAAAGTACTAGAGGAAGTAGATGCTACATTGTTAGAGCAACAAGGTATGGAATGTAATTCATCACGAGATATAGCATGGTTGTGAGAGGATGAATTACAAGGACTAGCACATGGCAATATAACATTTGAAGTAGATATAGTGCTAATGTCCACATGAGGCCCACTAGATGTTACGTTTGACACGATGGCCTCATGAGCTAATTTTAGCCTACCATGGGAGACTAGAAGATCCTCATGCGAGCTCGAGAGCTTATCATGACTTTCTTCTAATTTCCCATAGTTGCTAGTTAGCAAAGCAAGTTGAGACTTTAGCTCAACATTCTCCTTTAAAATAGATGCTTCACAAGAAATACAGTTAGTAGCACAAGCATCATCATTATTATCAAGAGGTGAGGGCACCTCGGCAAGCTCTTTTGAATATGAAACTTTAAGTTGCTCATGTGACTCGGTGAGTTTGATGAGCTCACCCTTTATGACCATAGAGCCATTTTTGAGGTGCTCAAAATCCTCAAGGAGTTTAGCATAAGCAACTTGAGTCTCATCATTTTTACTTTTGAGATCACTTGCCACCTCAAGATCTCTATCATGAGATTCCTTTACTCTAGATAGCTCTAAAGCAAAGGTCTCCTCAAGAGATTCCTTAGTGGTTTGTTCCTCTTCAAGAGCTTTATTTAGGTTTGCAATTATATTAGCATACTGTAACACCCTTAGAATCGGCCCTATGAAAGTTTCAGCGATCCCCGCCAAACCCGCATAGAAACGATTCAAAGGTGCCCACCAGGCACTTTCGTGCGGGTGAAAAACGAAGTAATACCATTACACAATAGTCCACGATGGAACCCACAGAACATATATATATATACAACAGCGACTCAATGAGTCAAGAATACAGATATACAGTACAAAGATCCAAATCACCTTGAAAACGATACAGCGTCCGAGTACGAACAAGATGCAAATTGAGCTAAGAGCCCTGAAGAATAACCAATGGCGTCCATAACCCTGCCCAGGCCAAGCCGGAAGGTTTACCCTGCTAACGACGTCGATCTCAAACCTGCTTAAACAAAACGGGTGCCGACAAAGGGCAAAGGAAAAAAGGAGAGCGGTCAGTACTGAGACCAGTACACGGCGAGACTAGAATTCGGCGGTCCTCGCCTACATAGGTATGGTGGACTGAAGCGGCAGCGCAGCATGCACTAAACAACCTATAGAGACTCAAAACAACTGGCGACTATCAGATAGGGATAAGAAAGACCTATTCGGATCCAACCTGAAACTATCACCAAGCATACCCATCCTGGTATTTCCCCCTCGAGACCAAACGAGGAAGTCAACCGAGGAACTCACACGGTTGGCAATTTTATTCATTCTGTTATAGTTGCGGCAATTACTAGTCAGATATAGATGCATGAGTCATCCTGATATAATAAGCACTGGGCAGTTTTAGTTAACCATTCCGTTGTAGTTGTAGTACTTACTAGTCAGATACATATAGCATGAGGCACCCCAAAACCCAGCAGTTGTTGGTACTTTTATTTAGCCATTCCGTTGTAGTTGTAATACTTACTAGTCAGATACAATGGTAACAGGTGACAACACAAACCAGCAATTGTTGGCACTTTTATTTAGCCATTCCATTATAGTGAAGCTGATTACTAGTCATTATAAAGTCAAATTTATAGCACTACTTTAGTTATAGTTTTCTATGATCGAGATACTGTGCTCCAAGTCGTCCATAACCGTAGACACGGCTTTCAGAAAGTTTTACCCTGCAGGGGGGCACAAATAGCAACACACGCACGATCAACCTCGAGAAAAACCAAATGAAACCCAACGAGGCATCTCGACAGAGCAATTGCAAGATTCATATAAATTTCAGGGGGCCACCCCACCAAGCTACCCGCTACGAAGTTGGCCGGCTCCGAGACGAACCCAGAGGTTTGTGACGACGGCTGTAAACAACTGGGAACCCAAAAGTGTAACTGGGCTTGTCGATACCGCGAAAACGTGGCACGGGGTTCCAAAACAGTACAGGCGCTCCACGCGCAATCATAATAAAGCAGTAAAGCATGGCATAAGTACATGATAGTAATAAAGCCCCAAACTACTTTGTGGCCCCAAGAAATAAATATGACTCAAGCTCTGGCTAGGGGGATTCATGGTCCCACATGCGGATAGTGTGAATATTCAAAGAACAAGTATCAAGTACTAGGGGTCCTACGGGACACAAGTGGACGGTTAAAAAACAAATAACATCTATTGCCCACCTGTGCCTCTGTATTATTTACTTACTTCAATTTTAGTTATTAAACGATAATTAAAGTCATGATCACCTCCAACATAAAGCATAAGGCATCCTATATAACTTAGAATTTCATCCCCACTAACCTATTTCTCTCAACATGCAGCTATGCCACCTCAGCAGGCCCACCAAATCATCCATCTCATGTCCACTTTATTCATCCAACATGACCATCCCATATGTTTCCTATCCACGTTATCTCAAGTTTTAATAGAAAGTCTAATTTACTTCGTGACAGTGCTAGACATTGTATCTTACCTCAGCAGGCCCACCAAATCATCCATCTCATGTCCACGTTATTCATCCAACGTGCCCATCCGATATGTTTCCTATCCATGTCATCTCAAGTTTTAATAGAAAGTCTAATTTACTTCATGACAGTGCTAGACGTTGTATCTTCACTTCTTCAGCGGATATAAGCAGTTTCGTTAAGCAGAAAGGAGACGAGCAGTCGAGCATTCAATTATCGTAACACACACGAGCAGCCCTTTTGTCTTCCATCCATCGACCCACTATCATGCATCCACCTATTTATCTTTCTTTGGTTCCTTGCCTTTTCATCCCCCTGAGGACATGCGGTTGCTCTCCCCTTCCATTGCTCAATGCCTCAATTCGTCTTCTCAGTTTCCAATTTCTTCCACCTATTCGACTCATAGCTCCAACTGTGTTGTATGTATTTTGTTCGCACCGTCAAGTGCGACGTGATTCAAAACATTGTTTGCATCTACCAGCAGCTATGACCGTAGACCTACCAAGGCAGTTCTACCTTCATGTAGTGTTGGCTCCCTCCGCCATAACATAGACGTGCCTATTCTCTAACCTCAGGTCCCCTCTTAAATCTAAAATGGGGCATCCATGTTTTAATTCATCTCCAGAGTACTGATTTGTTTTAATATCACTACATATGCATGCCAAAATGGATTGCCGTTTGGGTAGGGTGAAATAGATCTGTGTTCGTGAAAGGACGGCATATAGAAGCGTTGTATTATCTTTTGTACCTTTATTTTAATCAACTAATGTGCCTCGCTGTTTTCTGTGTTGTAAGATTACTTGGCAGTCGCTTGATAAAATGCATCAATTAACAAGGCAAGAAACAAGCTATTAAGATTTTCTTTTGCCTCGGTATGTCCTCTAGTGGCACCATCTGTAAGCAGCTCTCGATCTATTCTGTAAGAGAACTTTCTGTATACACAAGGCACCTTAAATTCTCTCGGTTACTTCCTTGCAACTCCAATGGGGGATTGAAGTTACTGACAGTTTGACAGTGATTTGTTTTTTGCTCATGCTTCTAGTGGTCACATTATATATATAAAATATTGCATGCTACCTGGTAGAGAAAATAACTCAAGAAAAATCTGCTGTAAGATTTATTGCCTTTTGAGAGGTTCTAACTATGAACTTTGTTCTTATTTCCATTCACACATAACATTAAGAATGTCAATGCAAATTAGTCTTTCCCAAAATAACATGTATCCACGTGTCCCTAGCTTGGTACTAATCACGATGACTCACTTTCTTCCTTTGCTGCAACTCCATAATTTCTTCTCTGTTCTTACTTCACTGTAACAGTATATTGTTCTCGAATTTTGTCTTCTGTAGGCTGGGCACTGGATTAGATAAAACCGCTCACCCAGAAAATCACCCCACCTCCAGAGCATATACACTATCGGTACCTTAAAACATGCGTGTTAATCCCATTTTCTTTCATGGTTTGATCAGGTTCTCATGATACAAATTCCGGGTAATCTTTTGGGTTCGAAGGATTGCATCAGATTTATCTCTCTTTTTATCCTACATCATACAAGTTCAACCATATTCTCCTCTGTAAGAATAACACGCCAGGTTATGCCTGGTCTCACTCTTAACACGCTGTAAAAAAAAAGTTGGCAAGCTGAAACCATGTCCACCTTTACAGGATGTATTTTGTACTTTGGCAATATTTTTATCCGGTGTTTATTTATTATTCATTTCCTCCATTTTCTCTGCAGGATTTCACTAGGCCGTGCTTCTTACGAAGCATCCATACACCGTTGGTTGTTCACGATTTATTAACTTGGTACCTGGATCTCAACATCACGCATGGCTCCCTTTCTGCCCAATATCTGCTTTGATTTTGTTCAACACCTTTGATTTTACCATCAAGCTCAGCTTACCGGTCACTTATTTTATTGAGAATGTAAAATGTGTTTGCTTTGAAAATGTTGTTTAAATGAGAATATTTGTCCAAGGCTACTCATTTGTACCTACAATACTATTATCCTGGCATTTTGGAAAGTATCCAATGTATGTCGTACTTTTCAAACAAATATCCACATCTATTTTCATAGTTATTTCACGTAAACATTCCGCTGCAATGCGTGGAGAATTATCTAGTTTCTCCAACAACTGTGGTACTTGACAACCCGCAACAGCACTTGAGCAAGCGACTACGACACGCAAGTCCAGCTATCTACCAAGCAACAGGTAATAGGATGTGTCCAAGGCAATATAAGGCTGCAAGGGATATCACGGTTACGAAAACTAGAGCATCGCAACACAGCTGGCAATAGATCAACAGGAGGAAATAAAGACTATAATAGTAAAATAGGTAGAAAGGGGGGATGCTCGCCTGGAAAATATTGCCGAAGTTTTATCCGAAGATCGGGTCGACTCTCGCATCAACTCGTCGGCCTAATCCGTGAAGAAGCAAAGCACTAGAAGAAACACCGGATGCACTATTTAATACTACGGCAAAAGATCGGGCATGATGCATGTATGATGTATGGCATGGCAAGGATGCGATGCAATTAGGCAATATTAAGCGGAACCGGAGTCCCGACATTTAATTAAGTGGATCAAGTTGTTTAGCTACCCCGCAATTTAAATGTTGTCTTAACAAGTCAAAACATGGCATCGGTTCGCTACACAAATTTAAATGGAGCCAACATAAGAATAGAATCGCCCGCATATGCGCTCCATATTTAATTATGAGGTGAATCAGCATAATGCCCCCCAAACCACATGAATATGTATGCGAGAATGAACAATTTAATATGCAACAATTTATATATGGCATTTATAAAATAAGGGTCTCGGATAGGGGTCACACGTGGCGGTCGAAGATCTTGGGGTTTGATGGGATCGGCCTTCGGATCCGTGACAAAGGTCATGGCGGTTCCGGGGAGGAGACCTTGGCGTGTCATGACGGAGAACTTGATGTTCCGAGTCAAAGTTCTCGAAATCGGCACCGATGGTCTTGTATGGATCTTCGGTCCGAACTTGGCGGCGGATGTTCACCGGAGCGCGAGCAACAAACCCACTAGGCATAGAAGATGAAGTCGACAGCTTAGCACGGAACAACATGAAGGCATCCTCTCAGATGGCGCTAGTGGTCTTCAGAAGATCGCGATGAAAGATCCGAGTCAACGAACACAGATACAAGATTCGTTTAGAGGCATTTGTCGTATCATACACATCTGACTGAAAAATAAAAAAACAAGTGCTCCTTATCTAGACAGGGCATCAGGGAGTTTCCTGCGGGCACGGGCAGGTCGACGACAGGCCTGCCCAAGCGACGTCGACGACATGGCCTAGCCAATCGAGGAGCAGGAGGGCGGCACGGAGGAGCGCAGCCAGGGCGGCGATGTTGTGCTGGAGCGACCGGAGATGAGGTGGAGGCAGGGAGGCCGTGGCCTTGGCATGGAGGCGACCAGGCGATGGGGCACCATGGACGGAGGGGATCCATGGCGGCCGGAGGCGGAACCGGAGGAAGGGCACGACGGCACTGCAAGGACAGACGGGCGCAGGTGGCCGGAGCATGCGGAAGGCGGGGCTCGGGGGCAGCGCGCGCAGGACGGCGTGACTCGACGACGAGACGAGCTAGACAGCGCGGGGCAGAGGCGGGGCTCTGGCCGGATGCGGCCGCGCGGAGGTGGACGCTGGTGGGGTGACAGCAGAGAGGAGAGGAGGTCGCGCGAGGCGCAGGCCAGCAGGGAGTCGCGCGCGGCGACGGCTCGTTGGGCCTGGGCAAGGGCGACGAAGCAGCGAGGTGGTTGGCGGCGCCACCAGGGAAGGAGACGCAGGCCAAGGCCGAGCGACGCGTACGGGAGGGGCCAGAAGAGGGAGGTACTGGCGGCTCTCGATCACAGCATGGCGGCGGCGTCGGGATGCAGAGAGAGAGGAACGAGGCGAGAGGAAGGGGAACGCGAGCGAGGGTGGGGGCACGTGCAGGAGAGGCGCGTGAGGAAGGTGGGGCCGTGTGGAGTGCGGGAGGCGGGGGTCGTGCGGTTCATGGGGATCGGGTCGGACGAGGACGGCGGTTGCGTGCGGTGACAGGGCAGGGCCGAGGCAGATGCGCGCGCGTGTGGCTTATGGTAGTGACGGCGGTAGGGGGTGAGTGGGGGGAGGGTCTGAGGTAGGTGGGGATTAGGGTTTGGGGTAGTAGGTTGCTGGCTTGCTGGGCTTTTGGGCCGGCAGCCTCCCCCGATAAAAATATTTATATTTTATTAAAAATATTATAGATTTATTTTAAAGGTTTTTATAAATGGTTTTAGACAAAACAAAATAATCGGAAAAGACCGAGATTTCAATTTGAAATAGAGAAGGGGATAATTAGAAAACAATATAGTCTTTTGGGAATAGGTTTAGGAAAAACATGCATGATGGTTTGATGATTATGCACAAATATAAAACAGCAAGTGATTTCTAGTAGTGAAATATACCGGGGTGCTACAATTCGACACCACTAACAATGGATCTCGCCCTCGAGATCCGCCTCATGGTACGGGAAGAAAGCCGGCGACATGAATCTTCTCGCTTTGTGTAGATCCTCGCGACACCACTAACAAGGAATATTTCTCGGCCTTGAAATCGGCGACACCACCAACAAGGGTTGTTACTCCCGAGAGAACACTCCGGAGAAATAAGACGAAGATAAAGGTCTCAAAAGGTAAGGCCACCTCTAACTTCTGTGGAAGGAGCAAAACTGCATTGATCCATCGAATCAATGTACAAAAGCATATGATCAGGGTAGTGGTATGGTCGCGACTCCATCCCG
This sequence comes from Avena insularis, assembly GCA_023614405.1. Taxonomy (NCBI): domain Eukaryota; kingdom Viridiplantae; phylum Streptophyta; class Magnoliopsida; order Poales; family Poaceae; genus Avena; species Avena insularis. The sequence continues at coordinate 373,770,544 of CM042691.1, read as the reverse complement.
CACTCAAAGCATTACTCTGTACATGAATAGGAGAATTATGCAACCAACTCTCAGAATTCAGATTGTAGATCTCGACAAGCGAGGTTTGGAAACAAAGGAGGGATGGAGATTCTCATCAGATCTGATGCAGATGACTTTGTCATATCGGAAAACGCCGGAGGATAGAAAGAAAAATTTTAGTGAATTTTCGATCCACTGAAAGGTACAACAGATGAAAGATTCAGCAGATAGCATGAATGTCGAATGTTCAAGCACCGTTACAAAGATGATGGAAGCGAAACCCTAAAGGTACGACGGAAACCCAACCACGAGAAATCCTAGACTCGAAGAAAAGATAAGAGAGCAGATTAAAAACACGTCGAGATAAGAGGAGAATAGCAAAGGGGTAAGAAGTAAAAGCAGACCTAACCAGACCTTTCCAACCGATTTTCCAAAATAGTTTTGACACTCTACCACGTCCGTTAGCTAGGTTATCCTATAGGCTGGACCAAGGTATCGCAGAGCGCTGAGCTCTGATACCACTCTGTAACACCCTCAGAATCGGCCCTATGCAAGTTTCAGCGATCCCCGCCAAACCCGCATAGAAACGATTCAAAGGTGCCCACCAGGCACTTTCGTGCGGGTGAAAAACGAAGTAATACCATTACACAATAGTCCACGATGGAACCCACAGAACATATATATACAACAGCGACTCAATGAGTCAAGAATACAGATATACAGTACAAAGATCCAAATCACCTTGAAAACGATACAGCGGACTATTACGGACAAGATGCAAATTGAGCTAAGAGCCCTGAAGAATAACCAATGGCGTCCATAACCCTGCCCAGGCCAAGCCGGAAGGGTAACCCTGCTAACGGAGTCGATCTCAAACCTGCTTAAACAAAACGGGTGCTGACAAAGGGCAAAGGAAAAAAGGAGAGCGGTCAGTACTGAGGCCAGTACACGGCGAGACTAGAATTTGGCGGTCCTCGCCTACATAGGTATGGTGGACTGAAGCGGCAGCGCAGCATGCACTAAACAACCTATAGAGACTCAAAACAACTGGCGACTATCAGATAGGGAAAAGAAAGACCTATTCGGATCCAACCTGAAACTATCACCAAGCATACCCATCCTGGTATTTCCCCCTCGAGACCAAACGAGGAAGTCAACCGAGGACCTCACACGGTTGGCAATTTTATTCATTCCATTATAGTTGCGGCAATTACTAGTCAGATATAGATAGCATGAGTCATCCTGATATAATAAGCACTGGGCAGTTTTAGTTAACCATTCCGTTGTAGTTGTAGTACTTACTAGTCAGATACATATAGCATGAGGCACCCCAAAACCCAGCAGTTGTTGGTACTTTTATTTAGCCATTCCGTTGTAGTTGCAATACTTACTAGTCAGATACAATGGTAACAGGTGACAACACAAACCAGCAATTATTGTCACTTTTATTTAGCCATTCCATTATAGGGAATCTGATTACTAGTCATTATAAAGTCAAATTTATAGCACTACTTTAGTTATAGTTGTCTATGATCGAGATACTGTGCTCCAAGTCGTCCATAACCGTGGACACGGCTTTCAGAAAGTTTTACCCTGCAGGGGGGCACAAATAGCAACACACGCACGATCAACCTCGAGAAAAACCAAATGAAACCCAACGAGACATCTCGACAGAGCAATTACAAGATTCATATAAATTTCAGGGGGGCACCCCACCAAGATACCCGCTACGAAGTTGGTCGGCTCCGAGACGGACCCAGAGGTTTGTGACGATCGCTGTAAACGACTAGGAACCCGAAAGTGTAACTGGGCTTGTCGATACCGCGAAAACATGGCATGGGGTTCCAAAACAGTACAGGCGCTCCACGCGCAATCATAATAAAGCAGTAAAGCATGGCATAAGTACATGATAGTAATAAAGCCCCAAACTACTTTGTGGCCCCAAGAAATAAATATGACTCAAGCTCTGGCTAGGGGGATTCATGGTCCCACATGCGGATAGTGTGAATATTCAAAGAACAGGTATCAAGTACTCGGGGTCCTACGGGACACAAGTGGACGGTTAAAAACCAAATAACATCTATTGTCCACCTGTGCCTCTGCATTATTTACTTACTTCAATTTTAGTTATTAAACGATAATTAAAGTCATGATCACCTCCAACATAAAGCATAAGGCATTTCTCCAACAACTATGGTACTTGACAACCCGCAACAGCACTTGAGCAAGCGACTACGACACGCAAGTCCAGCTATCTACCAAGCAACAGGTAGTAGGATGTGTCCAAGGCAATATAAGTCTGCAAGGGATATCACGGGTACGAAAACTAGAGCATCGCAACACAGCTAGCAATAGATCAACAGGAGGAAATAAAGACTATAATAGTAAAATAGGTAGAAAGGGGGGGAATGCTCGCCTGGAAAACATTGCCGAAGTTTCATCCAAAGATCGGGTCGACTCTCGCATCAACTCGTCGGCCTAATCCGTGAAGAAGCAAAGCACTAGAAGAAACACCGGATGCACTATTTAATACTACGGCAAAAGATCGGGCATGATGCATGTATGATGTATGGCATGGCAAGGATGCGATGCAATTAGGCAATATTAAGCGGAACCGGAATCCCGACATTTAATTAGGTGGATCAAGTTGTTTAGCTACCCCGCAATTTAAATGTTGTCTTAACAAGTCAAAACATGGCATCGGTTCGCTACACAAATTTAAATGGAGCCAACATAAGAATAGAATCGCCCGCATATGCGCTCCATATTTAATTATGAGGTGAATCAGCATAATGCCCCCAAACCACATGAATATGTATGCGAGAATGAACAATTTAATATGCAACAATTTATATATGGCATTTATAAAATAAGGGTCTCGGATAGGGGTCACACGTGGCGGTCGAAGATCTTGGGGTTTGATGGGATCAGCCTTCGGATCCGTGACGAAGGTCATGGCGGTTCCGGGGAGGAAACCTTGGCGTGTCGTGACGGAGAACTTGATGTTCCGGGTCAGAGTTCTCGAAATCGGCACCGATGGTCTTGTATGGATCTTCGGTCTGAACTTGGCGGCGGATGTTCACCGGAGCATGAGCAACAAACCCACTAGGTATAGAAGATGAAGTCGACAACTTAGCACGGAACAACATGAAGGCATCCTCTCAGATGGCGCTAGTGGTCTTCAGAAGAGCGCGATGAATGATCCGAGTCAACGAACACAGATACAAGATTCGTTTAGAGGCATTTGTCGTATCATACACATCTGACTGACAAATAAAAAAAACGAGTGCTCCTTATCTAGACAGGGCATCAGAGAGTTGCCTGCGGGCACGGGCAGGTCGACGACAGGCCTGCCCAAGCGACGTCGACGATAGGGCCTAGCCAATTGAGGAGCAGGAGGGCGGCACGGAGGAGCGCAGCCAGGGCGGCGACGCTGTGTTGGAGCGGCCGGAGATGAGGTGGAGGCAGGGAGGCCGTGGCCTTGCGTGGAGGCGACCAGGCGATGGGGCACCATGGACGGAGGGGATCCATGGCGGCCGGAGGCAGAACCGGAGGAAGGGCACGACGGCGTTGCAGGGATAGACGGGCGCAGGTGGCCGGAGCATGCGGAAGGCGGTGCTCGGGGGCGGCGTGCGCAGGACGGCGTGGCTCGTCGACGAGACGAGCTAGACAGCGCGGGGCGGAGGCGGGGCTCTGGCCGGATGCGGCCGCGCGGAGGTGGACGCTGGTGGGGTGACAACAGAGAGGAGAGGAGGTCGTGCGAGGAGCAGGCCAGCAGGGAGTCGCGCGCGGCGACGGCTCGTTGGGCCTGGGCAAGGGCGACGAAGCAGCGAGGTGGTTGGCGGCGCCACCAGGGAAGGAGACGCGGGCCAAGGCCGAGCGACGCGTACGGGAGGGGCCAGAAGAGGGAGGTACTGGCGGCTCTCGATCACAGCATGGCGCAAGGCCGGGATGCAGAGAGAGGAACGAGGCGAGAGGAAGGGGAACGCAAGCGAGGGTGGGGGCGCGTGCAGGAGAGGCGCGTGAGGAAGGTGGGGTCGTGTGGAGTGCGGGAGGCGGGGGTCGTGCGGTTCATGGGGATCGGGTCGGACGAGGATGGCGATTGCGTGCGGTGACAGGGCAGGGCCGAGGCAGATGCGCGCGCGTGTGGCTTAGGGTAGTGGCGGCGGCAGGGGGTGAGTGGGGGGAGGGTCTGAGGTAGGTGCAGATTAGGGTTTGGGGTAGTAGGCTGCTGGCGTGCTGGGCTTTTGGGCCGGCAGGCCGGCGGCCTCCCCCGATAAAAATATTTATATTTTATTAAAAAATATTATAGATTTATTTTAAAGGTTTTTATAAATAGGTTTTAGACAAAACAAAATAATCGGAAAAGACCGAGATTTCAATTTGAAATAGAGAAGGGGATAATTAGAAAACAATATAGTCTTTTGGGAATAGGTTTAGGAAAAACATGCATGATGGTTTGATGATTATGCACAAATATAAAACAGCAAGCGATTTCTAGTAGTGAAATATACCGGGGTGCTACACATACTCACGCTCAAGACTACACATTTTATCAACGTTGTTATCATGCACCTTAATTTGTGTTTCTAACTTATCAATATGTTCTTTGCTCTTAATAGCAAAGTCCAAGACTTCAACAAAGTTAGAGCAAGCAATATCCTTTTTAACAAGGGCACGATAAACAATCTCACCATTTTCATATAAATTATCAATATCAAGCTCTTCTTCCACATTCTCCACATCCTCCTCATCACAAGAGGTAATGGGTTCCAAAGTAGGGGTTACCTTAGAATCCCTAGCCATAAGGCATAGGTGGGTACCGGAAGAAGGCAAAGATGAGATTGCATTTGTGGCTTCATTCAAAACCATTTCTTGGCCCATAGAATCTTCGGTTTCCTCTACATGGTTAGCAACACAATCACTAGAGGAAATGGAAGCATATTTATCATGGCAACAAGACAACACAAGCATATCATCATGAGATTTATTCAAGTCATTTCTACATGATATGCAAGGACTATTAACACAAGCATGTAAGGAGTTTTGAGTGCTAGAAGTGTTAAGGTCCAAAGATAGATCATTGCAACTAGATAGAGATGAGGGATTACAAATAGTAAGCACACTATCCAAATTGCAATTTCTATCACCACTCACCATATCATTACCTTGTGAAAATTCACATGTTGGTGAAGTGGTAGAGGATGAGAACTCATCTCGACCGGAAGTGGAAGCAACACAATCATCCTCAATAATGTTGGACACAACATATTTATCTTGAAGTTTTGTCCATAACTCATGAGCGCTCCAAAAAGGAATGATTGAGGAGGTAACTACATAGCTCAAAGCATTAACAAGCACATTAGAAGCTTGAGCATCGAGATATAAGTTTTTCTCATCCTCACAAGATAGATTTTTGAAATCCATAAGAGGAGAAAAACCCATATCTACAATACGCTCCAAATTTGGGTCCATGTCCCGAAAATGAATGAGCATGCGATTTTTCCATATATCATAATTTGTGCCATCAAATATTAACATGTCATTGTGCACTAATCCTCTAGCCGACATCTTTACTCTCAAGGCAGTGAAGCCTAATATGAGAGACCGGGCTCTGATACCAATTGAAAGGATACGGATGTTGCCTAGAGGGGGGTGAATAGGCGATTAAAACTTTTCCTAGAGTGTCTCAACAAAGGCGGAATAAAACTAGTGTTTACTTTGTTAAGCACAATCTAGAACAACTAAGGTTCACCTATGTGCACCAGCAACTTATGCTAAGCAATACAAGCAACATAATGATAGCACGATATATATTACTTAAAGCACGAAGGCTATCACAATGTAAAGTGCATAAGTAAAGAGCTCGGGTATATAGATAACCGAGGCACACGGGGACACCGATATTTTACCGAGTTCCTCCCAACATGGAGTACGTCTCGTTTGGAGAGGGGTGGTATCAAACCACCAACGCCACAAAAGGCCTCCCTTAATGTTATTCTCCGGTGAATCTTACCCCAACGGGATCGATCCACGCTTCCACTATCGGTGCACTTGTCGGTGGCAACCGGAACCTCTCACAAGGTTGGGGCACGTCTCCACAACTTAATTGGAGGCTCCCAACAAACGCCACAAAAGGCCTCAACAAATGCCACCAAGGCCACAATGCCACCAAGGCCACAAAACCGTCTAGGGTTCCAAGAACCCAAGAGGTACAAGCTCCAATGAGCAACTCAAACCAAATCCTCCGAGGAGAACTCAAACTGATGCACCAAATGTGAAGGGTTTCGCAGCATAGTAAATCAAAAAATTCTACGGATGCGAACGGGAAAGACAAGATCTAATCTAGGAGATGCAAACAACGAGGGGAAATATTTGAGATCTTCATACCCTTGAAGATTCGCACATCGAAACATTCAACGGAACGTGGTTGATGTAGTCGTACTAGCTTCTCCTCCTCGCGATCCGATCCGATCCAACACCGCAAGTGGCGATGCCTCTGAGAGATGCACACGTATGGAACCTCGACGTCTCCTCCTTCCTGGGTCTAGCAAGTGGGTGGAGATATAGATTGGATCTACAACACGACGGTGTGGTGCAAAGGTGGAGAGTTTCTGTGGCAGGGCTTCGCCTACGCGCAGTCGGGAGAGAGAGAGGAGGACAGCAACTAGGCGGCTAGGGTTTGAGGAGGTGTGGGGGGAGGGTGCGCCCCTTCCCTCTTTATATAGAGGGCTGGCCGGCTGCACCCTTGCCCCTCCTCCAAGCCTAGGGTCGGCGGCCACATGGGAGGAGTGGGGGCAAGTTTCCCCCCTTCTAGAAGCTCTCCCTAGGGTTTGCCTAGGGTTTGGCCGGCTAGGCCTATGGGGCCTTGTGCCTCTGGCCCAATGTGGCCAGGGCACTCCCTCGTAGGCCCACGCCCCCTCCCGACAAGTGGGGCCATGTTGGTCCCACTCCGGAAGGTTCTAGAAGCTTCCGGTACAATACCAAACAATCCGAAACAATTCCGAAATCCAAAAACTGCTTTCCCTTATATGAATCTTATTCTTCGGACCATTCCGGAACCTCTCGTGACGTCCTGGATCTCATCAGAGACTCCGAACAAAAAACTCATAAACCAATTATCCATTCTATCCTAGCGTCGAGACACGTTAAGTGTGTGACCCTACAGGTTCGAGAATATGCAGACATGATCTTCTATCAATAATCAACAGCGGGGTCTGGAAACCCATATTGACTCCCACATACTCATCGATGATCATATCGGATGAACCACGATGCCAGGATTCAATTAATCCCATATATATTCCCTTCGTCGCGTGATATTTTACTTGCCCGAGATTCGATCGTCGGTATCGGCATACCTAGTTCAATCTCGTTCACATCAAGTACTTTACTCGTTCCGTAATCCGATATCACTTTGTGATTAACTCCTTAACCACGTGCTTGCAAGCGGTGTCGTGGGAATGGTCACGGCAGATGCTGCAATCGGCAGCGAGTAGTAGAACGAGGGGCAAGGGCGGCCAGCCATCTGCGGTGCGAGATGAGGGCGGAGACACAAGGTTTTACCCAGGTTCGGCCCCCCGGAGGGTAAAGACCTACTCCTAATATATTGTATTATGATGGTGGTACAATGGACGAGCTCGGCAGCTAGGCGGCGAGTCGCTTGGGTGTATGATGGAACGTATCTCTACACGCCCTGTAGGGAGGTTTATATAGACTCACCTCCCCTAGGGTTTACATATCTCAACCGAATCAGTTAAGGCTTCAGTAATCATTTAACCTAAATCGCCTGGGCCTTCAGCTTCCAGTCGCTTGGATCCACACCAGGCCTTGATCCAGTCGCCGTCTTGCAGGCCCACTCGCCAGTTCCTGGACCAGTCGGAAACGTCCTGCTGGGTATACCCCGGTAGGCATATCCCATCAAGCGGTGTTGATATCGATTACCGAGTGGGCCCAAAGTATATCTCTCCGACTTGGGAGGGACAAATCCCATCTCGATACATACAACCCAACAAGTACTTTTCGATCACCTGAGAGACACCTTTATGATCACCCTCTCATAGGATGACGTTTGATGACCTCAAATCTTTCTTCCGATACCAGGGAGTTGCATTATCTCATGGTCTAAGGAATACAATATTTGACATAACAAAAAGCTTCGCAAAGATGAACACGATGACACGATCTAATTGCTCTGCTTGATTTGGGTCTGTCCATCATATCATTCTCCCAATGACATGATCTCATTATTAATTGACAACTCATGTCTATGGTTAGGAAACCTTAAATCATTAATCAATGAGCTAGTCCATAGAGGCGTACTAGGGACACGGTGTTGTTCATAAACCACACAAGTATCAAAGTTTCCGCTTAATACAATTCTAGCATGGAATATAAACATTATCATGAACAAGAATTAATAACATCTTTATTATTGCCTCTAGGGCATAATTCCAACAGTCTCCCACTTGCACTAGAGTCAATAATCTAGTTTACATCTGGCAACAATCTAACACCCATGGCACTAAGGTGCTGATCATGTTTTGCTCGTGGAAGAGGTTTAGTCAACGGATCTGCGACATTCAGATCTGTATGTACTTTGCTAATCTTCAGATCTCCATCTGTTATATAATCTCGAATTATATGAAACTTGTGGTTGATATGCTTGGTCTTTGGATGATATCTTGGTTCCTTAGCCAGTGCTATGGCGCCAGTGTTGTCACACAATATCTCCAGTGGGTCCAAGGCACTTGGAACCACACCCAGTTCAGTGATGAAGTTCCTGATCCAAACTCCTTCACTTGACGCTTCTGCAGCAGCCATGTATTCCGCGATCACGCTTTGCTTGCAGCTTCTCCAGCTCATAGCTCCTCCATTCAAAATATAACGTATCATGTCTGAGATTTAGAATCACCCTTGTCGGTGTCGAAACTAGCGTCGACGTAACCTTTTACGACGAGCTGTTCATCACCTCCATAGACTAAGAACATTTCTTTAGTTCTATTTAAATACTTTAGGATGTTCTTCACGGCTGTCCAGTGTTCCACTCCTGGATCACTTTGTATCTGCTCATCAAACTAAGAGCATTGGACACATCCGGTCTAGTACATAGCATGGCATACATGATAGATCCTATGGCCGAGGCATCAGGCACTTTGCTCATAGCTTCTCTATCGTTTACCGTAGCTGGACACTGGTCCTTGCTCAATATCTTACCTGACAAATAGGCATTGAACCTTTCTTTGCCTTATCCATTCTGAACCTTTTCAGAACTTTGTCTATGTATGTACTTTGGCTTAAAGCTATCAACGTCTTTGTCTATCTCTATAGATTTTGATGCCTAATATATAAGCAGCTTCCCCTAGGTCTTTCATTGAAAAACATTTGTTCAAATAACTCTTCACATTGTTAAGCATGTCAATGTCATTTCCAATAATCAATATGTCATCCACATATAGTACCAAAAATGTCACTGAGCTCCCACTCACTTTCTTGTAGATACAAGCTTCATAGCAATTTGGAACAAATCCAAAGCTCTTGATCACTTGATCAAAACGAAGGTTCCAACTCCGAGATGCTTGCTTTAGTCCATAAATGGAACGCTGAAGTTTGCACACTTTATCAGCATCCTTAGGATCCACAAAACCTTCGGGTTGCATCATATACAACTCTTCATCAATGTTGCCATTGAGGAACGCAATCTTGACATCCATCTGCCATATTTCATAATCATGAAACGCAGCAATTGCTAATAAAATCCAAATGGACTTAAACATCACTACGGGAGAGAAAGTCTCATCGTAGTCAACACCTTGAACTTGCCGAAACCCTTTTACGACAAGCCGAGCTTTATAGACAGTAACATTACCATCCGCGTCCGTTTTCTTCTTGAAAATCCATTTGCACTCAACGGCCTTTCGGTCGCTAGGAGGGTCCACCAAAGTCCATACTTGGTTTTCTCTCATGGATCCCAATTCGGATTTCATGGCCTCTAGCCATTTCTCAGAGTCTGGGCTCATCATTGCTTCCTCATAGTTCGCAGGTTCACTGTTGTCTACTAACAAGACAGTTAAGACAGGGTTGCCGTACCACTCACGAGGGGCACGCGACCTTGTCGACCTGCAACGTTCAGTAGTAGCATCGTCCGAAGCTTCATGATCCTTGTCATTAGCTTCCTCTATTGTTGATGCAGACAGCACTGGAACAATTTCAGGTGCTGTGCTACTCTCCAACTCAAGACAAGGTTTAATAACCTCGTATAGCTCTACTCTCCTCCCACTCACTTCTTTCGAGAGAAACTCCTTCTCAAGAAAGGATCCGTTCTTTGCGACAAACACTTTTCCTTCGGATCTGTGATAGAAGGTATACCCAATCGTTTCCTTAGGGTATCCTATGAAGACACATTTCTCCGCTTTGGGTTCGAGCTTGTCTGGCATCAACTTCTTGACGTAAGCTTCGCATACCCAAACTTTAAGAAACGACAACTTAGGTTTAGCACCAAACCACAGTTCATACGGTGTCGTCTCAACGGATTTATATGGTGCCCTATTTAAAGTGAATGCAGCGGTTTCTAATGCATAACCCCAAAATGATAACGGCAAATCTATAAGAGACATCGTCGATCGCACCATATCCAATAAAGTTCGATTCCGGCATTCAGACACACCATTGCGCTGTGGTGTTTCGGGTGGCGTGAGTTGCGAAACTATTCCGCTTGCTTTAAGATGCGTGAGAAAATCATAACTCAAATATTCACCTCCACGATCGGATCATAGAAATTTAATTTTCCTGTTACGACGACTTTGTTCTGAAATTCTTTGAACTTTTCAAATATTTCAGATTTATGTTTCATTAAATAGATATACCCATATCTACTTAAGTCATAAGTAAAAGTGAGAAAATAGCGATAACCACCGCGCGTTGAAACACTCATTGGTCCGCATACATCGGTATGTATGATTTCCAACAAGTCCGTTGCTCGCTCCATTATTCCGGAGAACAGGGTTTTGATCATCTTGCCCATGAGGCATGGTTCGCACATGTCAAATGATTCAAAATCAAGAGACTCCAAAATTCCATCAGAATGGAGTTTCTTCGTGCGTTTTACACCAATATGACCTAGACGGCAGTGCCACAAATAAGTCGTATTATCACTATCTACCTTGCATCTCTTAGCCTCAATGTTATGGATGTGTGTTTCATTGATTTCGAGATTCAGAAGAAATAAACCATTCACAACAGGTGCATGACCATAAAAGATGTTATTCATATAAATAGAACAACCATTATTCTCCGATTTAAATGAATAACCATCATGCAATAAACACGATCCAGATATAACGTTCATGCTCAACGCAGGCACATAATAACACTTATTAATGTTTAAAACTAATCCCGAAGATAAAACTAAGGAGAGCGTGCTGATGGCCATCACATCAACTTTTGATCCATTGCCAACACGCATAGTCACCTCATCCCTTGCTAGCCGCCGTCTATTCGGTAGCTCCTTTTTCGAGTTACAAATATTAGCAACTGAACCAGTATCATATATCCAGGCACTACAACGAGCGCTAGTAAGGTAAACATCAATAACATGTATATCAAATATACCCTTAATGGTGCCAGCCTTCTTGTCTGCTAAGTACTTCGGACAGTTGCGCTTCCAGTGACCCTTGTCCTTGCAATAGAAGCACTCAGTGTCCGACTTAGGTCTAGACTTGAGCTTCTTCTCAGCAGGGTCAACGCGCTTGCCGCTGCCTTTCTTGAAGGATTTCTTTGCACCCTTAGCTTTCTTAAAGCTAGGGGGCTTGTTGACCATCAACACATGATTATCTTTCTTGATGTCCACCTCCGCAGCTTTCAGCTTAGCTAAGAGCTCAGTGATCGTATCAATGGAACCAATCTGATTATGAGTAACTACAAAACCTTTGTAGCTAGGAGGGAGTGATTGCAGAACTCTGTCAATCTTGAGCTCCTCTGGAATCTTGCAGTCCAGTTGCTCAAGGCGTTGAGTGTAGCCCGACATCTTAATGGCGTGCTCACTAACGGAACTCCCTTCCTCCATCTTGCAGTTAAAGAAATTCTCAGAGATCTTATATCTCTCAGAACAAGCCTGAGTCTGAAACATAGTTTTTAGTTCCTCAAGAATATCGAAGGGCCCGGGGAACTCCTCAAAACGATTTTAAAGGTCCGATTCCATAGCAAACAACATGGTGCTCTTAATCACACCGTAATCATCCTTGCGTGACTGATAAACAGCTTTCTCATCAGCCGGCGCATCTACAGCAGGGGCGTCACCTAGCGCTTTCTCAAGGACATAATCCTTTTGTCCGCCAGAGAGAATGATTCTCAGATTGCGGAACCAGTTGGTGAAGTTAGACCCATTGTTCTTAAGCTTTTCTTTCTCAGCAAAAACATTGAAGTTGAAGTTGGACTTAGCCATTTGATCTACAAAATTTGTAAATACAATTTAGACTATGTTCATGATAACTAGTTCAACTTAATCAAATTACTAGATGAACTCCCACTAAATTCAACATCCCTCAAGTTGTTTAGTGAACACGATCCAAATTCACCACACCTAATCCGATCTTCACGAGAAGAGATGCGGTTTCAATGGTGGACAACAAAGTGTCAATCATATCATTCATATGACTCATGTTTAACCTTTCGGTTCGTGTGTTCCGAGGCCACGTCTGTACATGCTAGGCTCGTCAAGTCAAACCCAAGTATTTCCGCGTGTGCAAAACTGGCTTGCACCCGTGGTATGTGAACGTAGAGTTTATAGCACCCGATCATCACGTGATGCTTGAACACGACGAACTTTCACAACGGTGCATACATGGGGAGAACACAGTTTTATCTTGATCTTTAAGTGAGGAATCATCTTATAATGCTACCGTCACGATCTAAGCATAATAAGATACATAAAAGGATAAACATCACATGCATATAATTTTATGTGACATGGTATAGCCAATCTCCGTGCAATGATCTCCATCTTGTGTGTTCCAGCATGATCTCCATCACTCCACCATGATTGCCTCCACCACGAATAGCAACTACAACTATTGCTAACTACTTAGCGATAAAGTAAAGCTATTACATGGCGTATAAGAAGTTGACACACAGGTCATACACAATTATAAAGACAACCATATGGCTCCTGCCGGTTGTGTACTCATCGACATGCAAGTCGTGAAACATTACAAAACATGATCATTGCATACAACATACACATCACATCTTGGGCCATACCATATCACAGAAACACTCCTTGCAAAAACAAGCTAGACGCCTCTACTTTGTTGTTGCATGTTTTACGTGGCTTATGGGAGTAACAAGCTAAGAACGATTCTTACCTACGGAAAGCCACAACGGTGATATTATGGTTGCCAACATCCGGTGTAAATCCCATGACAACTATAGTGAGAGAAACTGGCATCCACCAGCCGCATGTGTGGAACAAGCCACACGTCAAGTGCGGAGCCGGTCTCGCATGAACGAGGTCGCAGAAGTTGGCCTGGACCGCTTCGATCTCACTATCCCGCGTCATAAGAAGTACACAAACAAGAGGCTTGCAACAGAAAACATCAACGCCCGCAACAAGCATGTTGCGTTCTACTCGTGAAACACATCTACGCATAGATCTAGCTCTGATACCACTGAAGGGTTTCGCGGCATAGTAAATAAAAAAAATTCTACGGATGCGAACGGAAAAGCCAAGATCTAATCTAGGAGATGCAAACAACAAGGGGAAATAGATGAGATCTTTGTACCCTTGAAGATTCGCACAGCGGAACGTTCAACGGAACGCGGTTGATGTAGTCGTACTAGCTTCTCCTCCTCGCGATCCGATCCGATCCAACACCGCAAGTGGCGATGCCTCCGAGAGATGCACACGTACGGCACCTCGACGTCTCCTCCTTCCTGGGTCCAGCAAGTGGGGTGGAGAGATAGATTGGATCTACAACACAACGGCGTGGTGCAAAGGTGGAGAGTTTCTGCGGCAGGGCTTCGCCTACGCGCAGTCGGGAGAGAGAGAGAGGAGGGCAACAACTAGGCGGCTAGGGTTTGAGGAGGTGTGGGGGGAGGGTGCGCCCCTACCCTCTTTATATAGAGGGCTGGCCAGATTCCCCCTTTCCCCTCCTCCAAGCCTAGGGCCGGCGGCCACATGGGAGGAGTGGGGGGCAAGTTTCCCCCCTTCTAGAAGCTCTCCCTAGGGTTTCCCTAGGGCTTGGCCGGCTGGGCCTATGGGGACTTGTGCCCCTGGCCCAATGCGGCCAGGGCACTCCCTCGTAGGCCAACGCCCCCTCCCAACAAGTGGGGCCACGTTGGTCCCACTCCGGAAGGTTCTAGAAGCTTCTGGTACAATACCGAACAATCTGAAACAATTCCGAAATCCAAAAACTGCTTTCCCTTATATGAATCTTATTCTCCAGACCATTCCGGAACCTCTCGTGACGTCCTAGATCTCATCCGAGACTCCGAACATAAAACTCATAAACCAATTATCCATTCTATCCTAGCGTCGAGACACGTTAAGTGTGTGACCCTACGGGTTCGAGAATATGCAGACATGATCTTCTATCAATAATCAACAGCGGGGTCTGTAAACCCATATTGACTCCCACATACTCATCGATGATCATATCGGATGAACCATGATGCCAGGATTCAATTAATCCCATATATATATTCCCTTCATCGCTCGATATTTTACTTGCCCGAGATTCGATCGTCGATATCGACACACCTAGTTCAATCTCGTTCACAACAAGTACTTTACTCGTTCCGTAATACGATATCACTTTGTGATTAACTCCTTAACCACGTGCTTGCAAGCGGTGTTGATATCGATTACCGAGTGGGCCCGAAGTATATCTCTCCGACTTGGGAGGGACAAATCCCATCTCGATACATACAACCCAACAAGTACTTTTCGATCACCTGAGAGACACCTTTATGATCACCCTCTCATAGGATGACGTTTGATGACCTCAAAGCTTTCTTCCGATACCAGGAAGTTGCATTATCTCATGGTCTAAGGAATACAATATTTGACATAAGAAAAAGCTTTGCAAAGATGAACACGATGACACGATCTAATTGCTCTGCTTGATTTGGGTTTGTCCATCATATCATTCTCCCAATGACATGATCTCATTATTAATTGACAACTCATGTCTATGGTTAGGAAACCTTAACCATCATTAATCAATGAGCTAGTCCATAGAGGCGTACTAGGGACACAGTGTTGTTCATAAACCACACAAGTATTAAAGTTTCCGCTCAAATATGGGCAAGAATCATCGGAGGAAAAAGATTAGGCAAGCTTCAAGATCTAGAGCAAGTGTGGACAAAGTTTAGCCTAATAGATTAGAGAGGAGCTCCCTAAACTGAAAACGGGCAAGGGGCTTAAATAATGGCCCCAGAAAAACTAGCCGTTTGGGCATTTTTCAGAACGGACCGGTAGTATCGATTTTGACCGGTACTACCCCACGTGCCAGGAAAAAGAGAAGCAGCAGCGAAACAGATGGGGGAGATTAGGTGCGGCCGGCGGTGGGTCAACGCATGCAAGCGCAAGACTGGTGGGAATAGCAATGACTCGTGGCGACATGATGCATCACAAAGAGCGGCAGCCAACGGCAACAATAGCGTCAACCAAACCTGGCCAACAGGCCGGTGTTTCACGGGCCAGCCCGTGGGCCTGCTTAAAAATCCCGCCATATGCATGGCCCGGCCCGTGGCGTGCCGGTCCCGTGCCGGCCCGTGAAGCACCGGGGCCGTGCCCGTGCCGCGGCTGCAGGCACGCGGGCCGGCCCGGCACGGCCCGTCAATACCACAGCATCTGAAAATTTCGTAAATATAGGCAAAATAAGGGGGAAAGGGGGGTCGAACTCGGTACCTCCATGATTCCTTGGCATATTTAGCCAATGCATTAACGCTTGGTGTTATAACTGATATTCGGCCCTTATTAAGAGAGAAATCGACGGGCCAACAGAAAATAACAGAAAGCCCGCATGCCTTACGTGCCACGGGCCGGCCCGTTAGGCCTCCGTGCCGTGCCCGGGCCTCGAGGCCAGGCCCCCGTGCCTGCCCGACACGACACGTGAGCTAGGCGGGCCACGGCGGGCCGTCTTAACTGAACCCGTTTAAGCGTCGAACGGGCGAGACGGGCCGGCCGCCGTTGGCAGATGGCGTCAACAGCGCAATGCGGCGAGCAGCGCATCGGCCGAGTGGGCCGGTGGGCCATCTGGTATGTGACAATGACTCGCAGAGCGAATGAGCGCCAGCGAAGACGGGCGATGGCGTGAAAGGGGTGGCAGCGTGTGAGACGAGCGAAGGGCAGCGGCGTGGCGGAGCAGCGAAAGCGGGTCAACGCGCGGATCAAGATCTGGATCTGAAAAATATCGACCAAATAGTGGGCCAACCGATCGGAGACCGGAAATGGGCCCGAAGATGAGTGGGCTGAGCATAAAGCATCTTGGGCCCGTAATGCGGACGGTCCAGAAAAATCTTTTTCTTTTCTTTTAGAGAATTGAATTGGCAAATATTCAAACGCACATAACTTTTGATTGGTGGCTCCGATTGACCCGTTCCAATTGCGTTGGATAGAGGACAACAAGGGCTTTCCAATAAAAAGTGGAAATATTGGTTATCACCAAGTGAGAATGTATCAAGTAATATAATGTGAGATACGTCGCTTGGTGATACACCGAAAAACCACCATAAATCAAAATCGCAACAAGATATAAAAGAGAGATCCGATTTTGATGAACAAGAGCTTGTTATGGAGATTACCACAAGCTCTAAATCCTCACATGGGTAAGACCAAATAACAACCAAATAAGATGATGCAAGTATGCAAAGGTTTGAACTCTCTCCGAACGATGTGACCGAATTACTCATACGAGAGCCCCTCTTGATAGTACGGTTATCTATCCTAAACCCGGTCTCCTACACACAACAAGAGACCGGCAAAAGGGAAAACCTATCAAGATTATACCTTTGCCTTGAGCATTCCACTTGAGCTCGATGTAGACGGTCTTGCCCTTCTCAAGATGGAACGCATTTCTTAATTCCTCATCATCGACCTCGCATATTGAGCATGCACAACATATCTTCTTTGCATTTCATTGACCTTGAAGCCAACACATGCTCCAAGCGATGCCAATGGACAAATCCTACAAATATAACTTCATACGCACATTAGTCCATAACGATTGCCATTAATTACCAAAATCACACATGGGGCCGCACATGTTCTTTCAGGCTCCACACCATAGGAGGTATATCACATACGCACATTATTGGATTCTACACGTTGTTATCTTTTCAACAAAATTTGTCATCTCATTTGGAGTTCAGATGCGGAAGTTATTGCAGTATTAGTTCTGAAGTTTCCATGGGTGGCAGTTTCGGCGCCCCACCGGTAGTACAACTAGGGCATATTTGTCGTCGATAGTACCGGGCTACTTACGCTCAGTCGTGTCACTCTGCAGTAACATTTATGTTTGGTCGCATTTATTTACCGAAACTTGATCGGAAGTAAGGCGGTAGTACCAGCCCCGACATAGCGAAAGTACCGCTGCTCCATCGGAAGTACTGCTCGGGCATATTTTTCCGCCGGTAGTACCTATGGATATTCCGACTCACTTCCGCTCAGCCCGTGACACCTCGCAAGCATTTCTCTGTTTGGTCACATTTTATTATCAGTACTTGGCCGGTAGTAGACCGGTAGTACCGGCCGGAAGTTCCGGCTCGTGTTAGGTGGAACTTCCGGCCTGTACAACTAGGTTTCTGCACTACTTTCGAGCCGTTGGAGCCCGGCTGACTGGAACTTATGGTGGCTCACCGTTACTACCGGCCAGGCACGTAAATGTCCCAAACGGTCAGATTTTGTGAGCCCTTTAAAAAGGGGTTCTCTTTCCCTTTGTGGGGTTAGCTCTTTGGTTGGTCTGTTGCTATCTCTCTCTCCATTGTTGACATTGAAGAGCTTGTCCTCTCCCCTTCCCTCTCTTATGATTCTTGCATCTTTTTGAGGGATTTGTGAGAGGAGATCTAGATTTACAATCCCATAAAACCAAATCTCTTCTTTATGAAGAAATCCATGGGATCTAGATCTTGGTGAGTTTTGTGTTCTCCTCTTGTGTTCTTCCTCTCTTATTCTCCCAATAGCTTTTGTATCTTTGGTAGAATTTGGAAGTGAAGGACTTGTTCTGCCACTATGGATCGCTCCTCTCCTCTGGCGAGATGACGCCCCAATAGTACTCGTAGATGACCGTCATGCGTGCTGCTCCTAATGGCACGCTCAACACCCAGTTCGTCAGATAACACATGTCCAGTGAAACTGGATATCTTGCCTCCCACAACTCATGCGCCTCTTGGACGAGCAAACACCGCTGCCCGAAGCCGTTTGCGGCGGTGCCGACTTCATCGAACCTCTCCATGCGCTCAGGGTTGGGGTGGGCTCGGGGAAGAAGGGGGAAGGAGCTAACGAAAATGGCAGCGAGGAAGGAGGCGATGAAACAACGACGAAGGAGGGCCTTTTTATAACGACGGACGATCCTTAGCGGGAAAGAAGGCGTCGAGGCGGGAAAGAAGGCACGTCACGCGTTGACTGCAAAGGCTGCTGCATCGAGCGACACCATTAACGTGGCGCGGTCCGTGCGGAAGAAGACGGACTGACCGGTCCGCAGACGTTGTCTGGGCTGGCCCATGTCGGGTAACCGTTTCTCGTGTCTTACTCTCGCCCTCCTTCCTGCCAAAACGCGCTCATCCGGCGTCCCCGCTATCCTCTGGGCTGGGTTCAACTTGGAGGCGTAAGTAATCGGCCACGTCGACACTAAAATGGAATTGAAGGGCTGATTAGGAGAGTCTTTGGCCGTCGGCACCCCAAATACCCCCCGTGGAGATGGTCTGACAAGCTAAAACAGCTTGCCGAAATGTTTTATATCGCGGGAGTAATTAGTACCTGTTCCCATATAAAAAAGGTTTTTAAAGTTCAGTTTTGAACTGTCAAAACGTCCTATATTTGTAAACAGAGAGAGCAGTGAATAGAAGTTAGTTGCATCTAGCGCCACTGCAGTCCACTCGGCAGGAAAGAACAGAGGAGGCCATCATTATGGGCCTGGTTCTCACGATCACATCAATGATGAGCAAAACCCTCGTAGAAGCGATGATGAATGCTCTGCCACACCCCACGTCAAGCTGACCACCGTTGCTTCTCCTCGCCACCATCCCAGCTCAGAGCCACAAATCACTCCCCCATGACCCATCCCTCTCTGGTTTCTGAAAGTACACGGGGAGAGTGGCAGAGGCGTGGGTCGCCGGCGAGTCGGCGCCTGGAAATTACACCCCTGCCCTCAGCCGCTGCGGCCCACACGCTGGCGCGCAGTGCCTCCGGCCTCGTCGCTTTGGGGAAGTGCAGGAGGGTAAAATCACGGCGCCGCGTTCGCGCGGGAAATCCGGAAGGGAAGGGTGGTGGTACTGGGATCCAGGGTGTCGTCCGTCCGTCCTCCCATCAAAACATTTCAACACTGTACTGGCATTGACGCTCTCTAGTCTCCCCCATTCCGTGCGAGGGGGCTAGGGTTTCGAGCTCGCTCCGCCTCCCTCCGCTGTGGGAGGAACGGCGTCGCTGCTGTCCGACCATCCTCCGCCTCCGCCTCTCGCTCGGGCGTGCGGCACAGTTCGATTCGAGATCCGAGCCGAGCGCGCCTCGCCGGCCAGGGGCTCGGGTCGAGGTCCGGCCCTCCTCGCCCGCCGGCTCGCGCTCGCGTGACGCGATCGGTTCCGAGGTACGTAAATGCGCTCTCGCATGCCGTGTGATGCTTTTTTGCCCTCGAAATGCTCGTAATCGTGCGCTTACTTGTTTTGGTGGCGCAGTGCGGTAGTTTTTGGGGGGTTACTTTGCAATGAACTTTCGAGTGGAATCTGCGGTGACGTAGCGTCTTCCATTTCTGGAGGCGATGCCCCAGTAGTCTTGGGGAATGCTGACACCCCGATGATACTTTTGCGATAATAGGTCGACTAGAGATCGTTTTTAGGTGGATCTGTGGAACATCCTTGTCTTTGTAGTGACTGCTGACGTAGTTGCTGCATCATGAGCTGTAATACTGTGGATTAGGAAAAGTCAAATGCTAGTTGCTATAGTATTACTGATAAGTACAGAAACTAATCGATTTCTCATTGTTGAGTTTGGAGATGTTCGGACTGTAATGCACTCGTAGAAGAAGATGGTGTGGACATATTTATCTGGCAGAACGAGATTAAAATCTGCCTTGTTAATCCAGTAAAATCAAGCGTAAAAAATGTGGATGTAAAATCCTTGCAGTTTTAGTGAGTAAAAGTCTTACGAGTAAATGCGTAGGTGCTCTTTCGCACTGCAGTTTTCTTTTGGTCTCCAAGTGTTCCTATATGTGAGCTTATTTGAGAGATTGTTTGGTGGGTGCTGCAGTGCGGTCATTTTGGGCTTACTTTCTGCTGAAGTTTCAAGTGGAATATGCTGTGGCGCTCGAGATTTCAGGATCTTCCATTTCTGGAGGTTGAGAGGGAGCCGCTGCCCCATTAGTTTGGGGGAATGGTTGTGCTCCAGTGATACTTTGGTGGTAGTACTAGTAACTGGATTTATGGGATAATATGCATATCTTTGTAGTGACTCTGACAACTTGCTGCGAAATCGTGAGCTCTACAACCTGTGAATTACAATATCAAATGCTAGGTTTCTGGTAGTTGATGGGTATGTAAGTAATCGATTTCCTTTAGTTATTTTTTAGGAGGTGGTGTGGATATGTTTGTCTGGCACTGTCATAACCAAATTGGAAGTATCCTCGGTAAAACCAAGCTTGCAAAATGTGGATGCATAATCCTGGCAGTTTTAGACTTTGGTGAGTAAATATGACTTATAAGCAGGGTGCACATCGTCCTGTGGTGACTTTTATCTGTTTTATTGGAATTCAGTAGGATGTGCAACTGTGCATCGGAGAATTGAACCACTGATGGATATATCTGTTGCTGGTTCCACGAGCTCCCTGAACTTTCCTGTATTGTTTCATGAATCTAAAGTATCTAGAGCATGATGCAACCATCTTACCTTGGATTCACATCTGACATGTGCAGTTACCTATATCAACAAGGTGAATCATTGTTTCTTTGTGGTGGGGTTGTACAAGCTACTATTTAGGCCAAATATTGTGTATTGGTCCTACATGAGATAAGAGATATCATTATATGGCCTTTGGTTCACTTGCCTCTGATAGTTTGATTCAATCTCACAAGTTAAATGAGCAATAGCTTAGGATGTGATTGATGATGCAACTTGAAACATTGCTAACAATTGGCATTTGTTAATGGCAAACACTATAAAAGCAGACAATGAGAATTACAATTTGCAAGTTGAAGGGAAAATGCTAGTCAAGTAGTTACTTATTTTCCGTAGTCATAAATACAAACGGCACATCAATACTTTTCACGTTTTTATTTATGATTATGCAAGCAGTGCATCAATCTTGCCAGCAAGTGAACCATGTTACATGCGTCCATCCACTTGGCAGTTCCAAACTACTAGATAATGAATGTGTTAAAAAGGTAGGCCAGAATCCATATAAAACAGGTCGTGACAGGTGCAAATGATGATAGTCCTTATCATATTATTATTAATGAGGTGTTGAATTTGTTAAGTATTGATTGTAAGGACATGGATACTTCAAGCCTAGTGATGAAATGATCAAGATGAATTTAACCAGTGAAGTTCCCAGGCCATGCTTGTCTCCTGGACTTTGTCTAACTTTGATATCCCTAGTTGTTATACAGTCTGTTGGATTTTACAACTGTGACAGGAGTTCTTTCTGCTGCTGTATGCTGACTGACATTTGCAAATGAGGTTACTTCCTTCAGCGTGCTAAGAACCTTATCTGGATACTGCCCTTGTACCATACTCCCTCCGTCCCATGGAAGAGGGCGTATACTTTTTTTCAAATTTTCGTCAAAACTTAAGGCGCAGGGTGTGTTTTATGTTGTATCTTACCAAACTACCCCTCCCAGCATGGACTAAAAAATCAGGTGGCAGCAATTATTGCAGCGCTGCTATTAGCCGTGCATGGCGCATGCGTATCAGTCAGAAAACAATAAGGAGAAAAGCAGTGCTACCATTGGCCTTATCCATGTTGGGAGGAGAGAGAGACGTGAGCATGTCACACGGGAGAGAAACGAGGAGGGCAAGCTATTTATCAGGGGCAAGTTGGGAAAGTATTTGTTCAGCTAAACTCTCCTTAATCCAAGAGCCAAAATATATACGCCCTCTTCCATGGGACGGAGGGAGTACAGTCCAAGCAAACGCGATGCCTTCAATAGCACAAATAAAAACATGATTACTTTGACTGTTGGCTCAAGTGGTCTCTAAGTGCAGCAGAATTCTTTTATCCTTGCTTGTGAATTATTTGTACCTGCGTATGCTTGCTTATTTATACACATTATTTCTGAAGGTTCCTACTAGAAATGTCATCGTTGCTGGTTATACTTTTGTACTAAGAATTGTTTGCTGCAGTCTTTTTTACCTACACTATGGTGTTAAGACATATGTGCTGTTTTGGAGTGCAGGAAAATGGAGAATGGAACCAAGGCTGCTGCTGATGTTTGGGGAGGGCAACTCTGGCTCATGGAGGAATGCCTTGCAGCAACAGCCTCGACCTTTGTACTTTCTGCTCTTCTCTCGACCTGAGGCGTCCAAGCCCCAGCGCAGCGATTCCTCGTAAGAGGAAGCATTCGTCAGCACGTGCCCATGAACAACTCCTGCAACTGTTCTCCACTGTAACACTGATGACCTTGTCCGGGTGCTAGCATGTCCTGGATGAGCTATGGTGATACCTACCTAAGTACTATATAAGTATATAGCCATTGCTAATCTTCCCTCCTTAGTCCTTAGTTTCCCTTCCGTCTTTACTGGAATTATCATCTTTAGCGCCCCTCTTCCAAGTTGCACTAGTGTTATGTCAAGGTAAATTTGGCTATGAACCAATGTATAAGCTGGAAATTGGTGGATCACCACAGTACCATTTCATATTGTCAGATTCTAGCCGTTCGACTTCTGATGAATGAAGGGATGAATGACCAACTATGTGATGCTGCCTTTGTAGAAGCCCTGAATGCTCATAGTTTTATGTCTACTTAAATCTTGCCTTTTCTTTGTGGGCCTGAAATCTTCCTTGTGATAGGCCCTTTAACTAATGAAGGTTTCTGGCGCTGACTGTCTTGCCAAATGAAATTTTGTACTGTTGTTTGCTGCAGTGTCATTTTCCATTTGTTATTTCTGATGCTTGTGTTGAAATGATATGTGCATTTGTGCAAATTGCAACAACTAGGGGCGTGATTGGTAGTCCGCATGGACTGTAAGCAGATGCAAAAACTGCGAGCAGACGGGTTCTCCTCTTTGAACCAAACACTCCGCCTCGTGTAGCCGCTCCATTGCCGTGACACCGCCGTCCACCCAATCCTCAGGCCTCCGCCCCACATTTCTCACCGCTGCTGCGGGGACAATCGCTTACGGCCAAGTCCTCACGTTCAATTCGCCTGTGGTGAGTTCGCCCCCATACCCCTCGCTTCTGTCCTATCTCCCTCTCTCTCTGCCATGAAGAACTTAAATTGTGTACGGACTCCGGCCATCAATTTGCCCTTCCTGCCCGTGGGTTGGGCCCCAAGCTCGACAGAATCGACCACGCACAAGGCCGCGCCGAATTTCGGGAAGCCCTTGCACTATTTGGTCGACGAAGAGGAGAGGAGGGGAGAGAGAAATAGAGAAAGGCGTGGATACTCGCGCTCTGTCTAAATTCATCGCCGATTTCCCTTCGAGTCCCTTTAGAGGTTACTCTGGCGATTGAGTTCCCAATGATAGGATTTTGTGTTGTCGTGGGGATGTTGCTAGGATGTGAAATTCACAGCGGCATATGTGTGACATATGCAGATTGAAATAGCCGTTGCATGGAGTATTTTCTGAATTTACTGATGCCCGTTGAACAAATTTGGTTAAGCGTTTATTCATGTGGTTATTGTGAGAATGTTCATTGTTTTGTATGTTTTGGCTAGTGCATCTGTATCAGGGAAGGACTATTATGAACAAGTGATACGCCCAATTTGCATCACCTTTCTATATCTTAATTTACCTCTATTCATTGATATTTGTCTTATTATGAGGTATTGCTTATGTCTTTTCCACTGTTTATGCATGTTGGATGATTCTTGGAGGATGGACTGAGATGGATTACGATGAAAAGAGGCGTTTTGATGCAATTTCGCAAAGATCAGAAAAATACCAGAAAAATATGGAAACATATTATTTTCCCAGAAGACGAAGAAAGCCAGAAGGAGGGACGAAGAGGGGCCACAGGGGCCCCACACCCCTAGGCGCGGGCCCACCTAACCCCATGCCTAGGGCAGGTGTGGCCCACCTGCCCGGCTCCTGGCTCCGCCCCTTCGTCTATATCTTTCCTACGAAACCCTAAGGCCAGGGGAGCGACCACAGATAGATTTCCGCCGCCTCTAGGGGGCGGAAAACACGGAGAGAGAAAGATCTCTCTGGCAGACAGATTTCTGCCGGGGGAATTTCTTCCCAGAGAGGGGAGATCGTCGTCATCAACACCGTCATCAAGCTAGGCTTCATCGGGATCATCATCATCCACACCATCATCTCCACCAGCACCATCATCACCACTCCGTCCCGCTGTAACAATTGTGTTGGATATTGCTTTAGTTCTTAGGGGAAACTTTCCCAGTGTTAATTACTATTATAGTTGATGCTTGTGAGTGGAACCATTGGGTTATTGTTTATGTTTAGATTTTTATCTATTATTATATCATCTTTGATCTTGATACATATGATGTCTTGTGAGTAGTTCGTCTAGTTCTTGAGGACATGGGAGAAGTCATGTTGTTATTAGTGGATCTGTGTTGAGTTATTATTCAATGGTTTAGTATTTAAGTTGTGGTGCTATTCTTCTAGTGGTGTCATGTGAACGTCGACTACATGACACTTCACCATTTATGGGCCTAGGGGAATGTATTGTGTATTTGGCTACTAATTGTGGGGTTGCCGGAGTGACAGAAATCTGAACCCCCGTTAGGACACCATTGCATAAGGGAGCGTAGGATCTCAGAGTTTAAGGTTGTGGTTAGATTTATATCTTAATTACTTTCCTGTAGTTACGGATGTTTGCAGGGGGTTTAATCACAAGTATGTATTAGTCCAAGTAAGGTCGGTACATTAGCACAGATCACCCACACAACACTTACAACACCAAAGAAGAGTACTCAGCTATTTGAAGCGAAAGCACTTGACAGAATTCTCATGTGTCCTCGAGAACGTTTGGTCTTTATAAGTATTTCCACCGGCTTGTCTTTTGCTAAGAGAGGATTGGGCCACTTGCTGCGTTTGTTCTTTGTTACTTGCTCTTTGTTTTGTTTCCTTATCAGAAAACCACTAAAAATCTGTTTGCTAAGTATTTACAGAGATTTCCTGCTCCATACCACTGTTCAGCACCTTCTGCTCCTCGTTGGGATCGACACTCCTATTTATCGAAAGTACCACGATACACCTCCTATACTTGTGGGTCATCAATACTATTTTCTGACGCCGTTGCCGGGGAGTGAAGCGCTATTGAAGAGTGAAACTGGTAAAGAAAACTTCTACTGTGAGTATTGCTTTTTGTTACTACTTGTTACTTTGTTTCCAATATGGATAACCCACTTGGTTTTCTGTTTGGGAAAACTACAACCGCTGCTAGGGTAGTAGATGAACCACCACCTGTTGAGATAGATCCTTTTAATATACCTACAAGTATTGTTGATCGTGTTATGTATAATTATTATTTTAGGGATGGAACTGTCCATCCTGGTGATCACTTGCTCTTTATCCATAAATTATGCGGGTTGTTTAAGTGTGCAGGTATCACAACTGAACAGGTGAAGAAGAAGTTATTCTCCATATCCTTGAAAGGGAGAGCTGAAGAATGGTATAAGCTGCTGAAGAATGGACAATCCATGGAATGGGAGGAAATGACTTCTCTCTTTTATTCTAAATTTTATCCTCCTAGTGAGATTCATAAGGATAGAAATCTGATATATAACTTTTGGCCTCGTGATGGAGAGAGTACAACTCAAGCTTGGGGGGGATTGAAGTTACTAATGCTTAAATGTTCTATTCATGAACTTCATAACAATATTATTATCAATAAATTTTATGCTAGGCTCTCTCTTCATGATAAAGACTTATTAAATGCTTCTTGTGCTGGATCATTCACACGTATGAAGGAAGAAGCTAAATGGGATCTACTAGACCGTATTCAAGAGAAAACTGAAGCTTGGGAGAATGACAAAGGAAGAAAGTCAGGTATAAACTATGATAATAAATGCATTAAATCTTTTATGGGAACTGATGACTTCCGTGATATTAGTAATGAGTTTGGTATTGATTCCCAAAGTATTGCCAACTGCTTTAAGGCTTTTGCCTCTTACATAGAAATTCCCAAGAAGAAGTGGAATAAGTACCATGCTCCTTATAAAGATGTTGTTAGTCATGTTCCTGTTAAAAGTACTCAGGTTTGTACTACTAATCATATTGTGCCTGAACCTTATGTTGAGAAAATACCTTTCCCATCTAAGGTAAAGGAGTATTCTATGATGATTAGTACAAATAGCAAATGTACAAAGAAAACTGTGGAGCCTGATGAGCAATTGAATGTTGAACCTGTGGTAGCTATTGTGAAAGATCTTGACGCTAGAAATATAGCGGATGAGCATATTGTCTTCTGTGAAGACGCTTCTAATATTATTTCTCATCCTAGTAAAGCTAGAAAAGCTAGTGTTTCTGTGCTTTTTGTTAAAATGGGTGATCATTGCTATTATGGTTTATGTGATATTGGTGCTAGTTCTAGTGCTATTCCTTATGAGATTTACAGGGAAATTATGCATGAAATTGGTCCTTGTGAGCTTAAGGACATTGATGTGGTTATTCACCTTGCTAATAAGGAAATCATTTGCCCAATTGGTATTGTAAGAGATGTGGAGGTTCTTTGTGGTAAGATTAAATACCCTGCTGATTTTCTAGTGCTTAATTCAGCAGCTAGCAAAACTTGCCCTATCATTTTTGGTACACCTTTCTTGAACACTTGTGGTGCTATTTATTGATTGTAAGAAGGAAAAGGTTTTAACTAAGTTTGATAGAGATTCTTATGAGTTTAACTTTTCCAAATTTGCTAAAGCTCCTTGTGAAAACAGCTTGCCTAATAAAGATTTTAGGATGGAACAACTTGCTTCTATTGATCTGGTTTATGACCTTGGACCTCTTTTTGGTGACTGTAAGTATGCTTACTCAGATAATAAAGTTGTTGCTAGTGATAGTTATATTGTCAACTTTATTCAAAGTGCTACTGAAATTTATTATGAGAGAGGAAAACATGGTTTTATACATCTCAATAATGTTAAGTTTCCCCGTTTTATGTTGAAAGCTTTGAAGTTGCATTTGTTTTGTCTTGCTATGCTAGTGGCTTTTTGTTTCAACAATTTGTTTTCTCATACTACTCCCATGCATAGGAAGTGGGTTAGACTCAAGTGTGTTGGTTATTTGCTTCTTAATGCTCTTTTTCACTCCAGATTTATATCTCCTTTGTGAGCATCTTTGAAAGTCTCAGGTCTAACTTAAAGGCATAAAAGAAAAGTACTTGTTGGGAGATAACCCAAGAGTTTGGTTGAGTCTTGGAAGTTATTACCTTTGTAATAACCGATCCTTATCCTTTTTATTTTGGTTTTTGTGTCAAGTTCAACTGCTTTTGTGAAGTACAGGAGTTGTGAAAAGTGGCTATCCTAGGACATATTTTTGTGCTGTACCGTAAAAATTCGTGAGGGAGCTTAGTATGTTGGATGGAGCTATATTTTCTGAGCTTGTTCTTTAAGTTGTTACCCAACTTTCATTAGTTCTGCACTTTTTTATTTGAGCAACAAAAGGTTTTCGAAAAAAATCAATCTTTACCTATTGGTCTGTTTTGACAGATTTCTGTTATCATTTGCATTTGCCTCTTAAAGAAGCCTTTGTTTTGATGGATTTCAGTTGAACCGTGAACCTAAAGGTTTGTTGTTTTGCTTACACTAATGTTGCCATTGAAGCTTGTGTGTTGCCTTGTGAGGAAAGGAAACTCCCAGGAAAATGAGAAAAGGAGTGTGCATAGTTCGTCTTTGAATAGGTAAAAGTGGTGAAAACAGAAGGTTCGTGAAACCCCAATCTTTTTATTTTTTTGATGTTTTTAATACATAAGGAAGACTACGAGATGGAACATAGGAGGAACCGGAGTCCGGGGTGGACAAAACCACCATAGGTGCGGGCCCAGCCTGGCCGCGCCTGGAGGGGATTTGACTCCCCCGAACTCTGACTCAGCCTCGTTTCCGTGTCAAAACCTTACTTATGCTTTGAAACTTCATAATATATAACCCCAGGGATCCCCCGAGGTTTGTGCATCGTGTTCTCATTGTGTTTTCGTTTCGATCTGTTTCTGTCAGGAAATCTTCTCAAGTTTAGAGCAACATGGTCTCCGCCAACGACAAAGGCAAGAAGCCCGAGGAAAACGATCCTTGCAAACCCAAGGAGGAAGAGATTTCGGTAGGTTATTAAGGATACATGGAGGAGGACAAGCAACCGAACACCCGCACTACCATCGCGAGCATTGGAGTGGTGGCAAAACCTATCAAGCTCAAGAGGACATCACAGATGTCCACAAGAGGGAAACCTCCCATATCCTCTCTCCACGGGCACTTCCTCCTTGTACCACTCATTCTAACCTTGCAAGGAAGGAACACTCTAAGAAGGAAGAGTGGAAGAAGAATAATAAGGACTGGGATCCTCGGTCCGAATTGATCATGGGCTGCATTGAGCATAATTCGGAGTTGATTCGTACTCTGACCTTCGATATTGAGGATTTGAAGAAACTTATTGAAGAGCTTATCAAGAGAACACCACCATCACCAAAGGAGTAATTCGTCATCAGGTTTGGCATCCCCTTGGCTTGTTCCAAGCTTGGGGGAGTGCCGCGGTATCACCACCATTATATTTTATCTTTTACCTTTTTAGTGGATTCGTATCTTTGGTAGAGAGGTTATCTTATAGGTTGGTTTGCATGTGGAAGTATCTCTCCTTTAGTTGGTTATCTATGTATCCCTTGGTGTGAGTGCCTTTATTGGAATATTAATGAGAAGTTTCATCTTTTACTTTTTGCACTTCTTATTTTTAGTTTGCAATCTCTATTTTATGATGTATCTTGTTGATTAGTATTGGCATCACTTTGGGAGCATCAAGTGGATATAAATTGGTTTTGGCAAACCGAGCTCTGGTCAGTAGCAATACTTTTTGAGATTTGAAAGAAAAAAAAAGAAAAAGCTTACAGGTATTTTGTATCATTTGTTTTCTTGTTGGCTCATAAGCTTAGTATTCTTTATTTAAGATCTTTTGTGTCTTCAAGGAAGATTGCATGTTTGGCTTTATTACTTGTATGTTTGATTGTTTCTTTCAACTCTCTTGCTTGCTACCCAGCCTTGCTAGCCAAAAACCTATTTTGAGAAGGCATACTTCTCATGTTTCCAAAATCCTTTGAACCCAAAACTTTTGCCACTTGTGTCCACCATATCTACCTAGTAGCATTTTTGCTATTCCAAGAAAATTCTCAAGCTTCATCTACCTTTCAAATTAAAAAGTATTTTGTTATGTGAAAACTAGTTAGTAAAGCTCTCACGAACTTGATGGCACACCTTATTTACTTGCCCCTAATAGACTTGAACCATTGTGAACATCGAAGTTGTATATGCTTGAATCTATACGTTGGAATTAACAGAACCGTGTTGTCACGGGGAACGTTTTCAACATTGCACCTATACTTTTGTACTCAGTTGATATCATGATCTTTTGTCTATGGATGTCAACAGTGTGAAATAAAGAGGGAAATTGTAAGTCCATGGAGTTTGTATTATGTGTTAGAGAAACGCCTGGGCCGCTAGCCTAAGCCATGCTTAATCATGGTGGAAACTTGCAGCATCACCATAGTGATCTATCTATGAAGCATCCTCAATAAAAAGCTATGCATATGATAAATAAAAAGATTGATGAGTTGCTCATTGTCTGCTTGCCTTGTCATTTTGGTTATGGGAAAGCTCCTGTACCATGTGCAAGGGGTACCCCGTTGGCGGTTCTCTATGATACGCAAATACTTACAATGACAAAAACTTACCTGGACCCAAAGTTGAGTAGCATGAGGAGTGGCCCTCATACTCAAGGGACATGAGATTGCCAACTTATATTTCGTCAAGCATATACTCCATCTTTGTGCACTTTAACCTTAATCATCTCAAGATGCCTATGATAGGGGCAATGAGGGATCAAAGCTAGTAAGTACCATAATCTTTTGGAAGATATTTATGACTTGTAATCCCTGGTACCCTCTATAAAGGGACCTTTCTCCTATTTACCAAGTTGAGTCAGTAAACCTACTTCCTCTCTATCTCCAGCAAGCATTTGAGTTGTTGTGTTTCAAGCATTCATATGGTGATTTATTCAATCATGTTCTCTATCTTCCTTGTTTGCACAAGACTCTTATCTATTGAGTATTATTTTGAAAGCCTTCACTTGTGAAAAACCTTTTTGAGCAAAGAATGCTCCTAAACTTCTACAAAAAGCTTTTTGTGAAACTGTTTGCCAGGTGTTCTCTGACCAAGAACAAGTTTGCCAATTCCAATTATGATTTATCTTTATGCATCTCTATTGTGACTGTTGTAGTTGGTTGCAAGCTAAGTTATATAATGGTGAGTTGCTTTCTTCTATGAGTTGTGCAATGGTAAGTGTGATGCTTCTTGTTCGTATTCTTTTATCGACACTTCACTCCATAAACCTGTGGACATGTTTACTGAGCTCAGTTTTCGCTTGGGGACAAGCGAAGGTCTAAGCTTGGGGGAGTTGATACGCCCAATTTGCATCACCTTGCTATATCTTAATTTACCTCTATTCATTGATATTTGTCTTATTATGAGGTATTGCTTATGTCTTTTCCACTGTTTATGCATGTTGGATGATTCTTGGAGGATGGATCACGAGTGCGGATTACGATGGAAAATAGGGCGTTGACGCAATTTCGAAGATCAAAAATACCAGAAAAATATGGAAACATATTATTTTCCCAAGACGAAGGAAGCTGAAGGAGGACGAAGAGGGGCCAGGGGCCCACACCCCAGGCGCGGGCCCACTGACCCGCGCCTAGGCAGGTGTGTGGCCCACCTGCCTCGGCTCCGCCTGCCGCCTATATCTTCCCTACAAAACCCTAAGACCAGGGGAGCGACCACAGATAGATTTCCGTCGCCTCTAGGAGGCGGAAAACACCGAGAGAGAAAGATCTCTCCGGCAGACAGATTTCTGCCGGGGGAATTCCTTCCCGGAGAGGGGAGATCGTCGCCATCAACACCGTCATCAAGCTAGGTTTCATCGGGATCATCATCCACACCATCATATCCACCAGCACCATCATCACCACTCCGTTCATTAGGGGAAACTTTCCCGGTGTTAATTACTATTATAGTTGATGCTTGTGAGTGGAACCATTGGGTTATTGTTTATGTTCAGATTGTTATCCATTATCATATCATCTTTGATCTTGATCCATATGATGTCTTGTGAGTAGTTCGTCTAGTTCTTGAGGACATGGGAGAAGTCATGTTGTTATTAGTGGATCTGTGTTGAGTTATTATTCAATGGTTTAGTATTTAAGTTGTGGTGCTATTCTTCTAGTGGTGTCATGTGAACGTCGACTATATGACACTTCACCATTTATGGGCCTAGGGGAATGTATTGTGTATTTGGCTACTAATTGTGGGGTTGCCGGAGTGACAGAAACCTAAACCCCCGTTAGAATGTCATTGCATAAGGGAGCGTAGGATCTCAGAGTTTAAGGCTGTGGTTAGATTTATATCTTAATTACTTTTCTGTAGTTACAGATGTTTGCAGGGGGTTTAATCACAAGTATGTATTAGTCCAAGTAAGGTCGGTACATTAGCACAGGTTCACCCACACAACACACCAAAGAAGAGTACTCAGCTATTTAAAGCGAAAGCACTTGACAGAATTTCCATGTGTCCTCGAGAATGTTTGGTCTTTATAAGTATTTCCACCGGCTTGTCCTTTGCTAAGAAAGGATTGGGCCACTTGCTGCGTTTGTTCTTTGTTACTTGCTCTTTGTTTTGTTGCCTTATTAGAAAAACCACTAAAAATCTGCTCGCTAAGTATTTACAGAGATTTCCTGCTCCATACCACTGTTCAGCACCTTGTGCTCCTCGTTGGGATCGACACTCCTATTTATCGAAAGTACTACGATACACCCCCTATACTTGTGGGTCATCACAAGCTCGTGTGTTGTCGCGTAAATTTGTTTATTTGGGTTCATACATGTACTGCTATGAACTATCAATGCCATGTACTTCCATCGTTGTTGCTTATAATTACCTTTTTTTGAAACGAGGTAAAAGATTGGCCTTCTCATTGATATAGCACATGTGCACTGAAATTGTGTAATTACCAAACGTCTAAGGATGCATTTGCCGATGCTTGTTTAGCAATTTGGTTGCGCATTTATTGGCTTCATGGGGTTATTTTTCAGAATGTTTGTTGCTTCTTTAATACTGCATCTATACCAGGAAAGAATTATTATGAACAAGCTCGTGCTTCTCGCATGTAGTTCTCCGCCTCTCGCGTGTGCACGGCGCATCTCCCAGTATGATTTGAGCCCCAAGCTTGACCGAATCGACCATGCTCAACGCCGCGCCGAATTTTGGGAATCCGTTGAGGGATTTGCTCGACGGAGAGGAGATGAGAGAGAAATAAAGAAAGGAGTGGATATTCCCGGTCTGTCTAAATTTGTTGCCGATTTCACTCTCGTGGAAACTCCTTTGGAAACTACCATGTGCAGTTTTGCTGTTGCGACGATTTGAGTTTCTAGTTACATGATTTTCTCTTGTCGTGGGTATGTTGTTGAGATGTGCAATGCTATAATCGTGTATTCAGGTTGGCATATGTGTGATGCAGATTCAAATTACTATTGCATGGCTTAATCTTCTGCATTTACTGATGCACGTTGAACAATTTGGTTGAGTATTTTATTCATGGGGTTATTTTTAGAATGTTCATTGCTTTTTATGTTTGGCTAGTGCATCTGTACCAGGGAAGGTATATTATGAACAAGCTCGTGTTTTGTTGCGTAAATTTGTTTATTTGGGCTCATACATGTAGGAAATTGGAGTTGTGGAGACAAACCTCGGAATCCAAGGGGTTTAACTTAGTAGGACAAAGGCTGAGTATATGTGGTGCGACTTTAGCGGCGTTAGATGCAAGGACGAAGGGGTTAGTCTAGGATGGCAAGTGATGCCCAAGAGGGACACTTTTCGATACTTAGGATCAAAGATGGAAAGCAATGGTGGTATCGATGAGGGTGTTAGCCACATGATCATGGCAGGGTGGACGAAGTGGTGGCAAGCATCCGGAATCATATGTGACAAGAAGGTCCCATAAAAGCTAAAAGGTAAGTTTTATAGGACGACAATCAGACCTGCCATGCTTTATGGAGCAGAATGTTGGCCCACTAAGAGGCAACACATCCAACAAATGAGTGTCGCCGAGATGCGTATGCTAAGGTGGATGTGTGGCCTCACAAGAAAAGACCGGATTAAAAATGAAGTGATACACGAGAGGGTAGGGGTGACGCCAATTGAAGAGAAGGTTGTCCAACATAGATTAAGGTGGTTTGAGCATGTCTAACGAAGGCCACCAGAAGCACCGGTTAATAGTGGGATTCTAAGAGGTTTTGATAATGCAAAAAGGGGTAGAGGACTACCAAAGTTAACATGGGGGAATGCAGTTAAAAGGGATATGAAGGAGTGGAATGTCCCTAGAGTTTTGGTTTTTGATAGGGCTGCATAGAAATTAACAATCTATGTGTCTGAATCTTGATTTACTTCTTTTCTTCCTTTTTATTTGCTTTTGTTTCACTAATTTTTGTTTGACTTGCACTTTTCATTGTTTTTCGCTTGACTTGCACTTTTTTTCTAGTTTCCGTTTAGGTTTTATATTTAGCCTACCCCACATTGATTGGGACAAAAGGCTTGTTTGTTGGGCTCATACATGTACTACTATGAACTGTCAATGCCAAATACTTCCTTCTTAGTTGCTTATAATTACCAATTTTTTTTTTTGAAATGAGGCAAAAGATTTGGCTTCTCATCGATAGTGTATATGCACTGAAACTGTGTGGACGCCGATGCTGTTAATTGCCACTTTCTGATGACACGAGTTCTGTTGGCCAGGGCACCCACTCTTTCCCGTTTGGAGGGAGGGCTCCCGGCTCCAGGGGCGGTAGGGCCCGTTCCACTTCCCGCCTGTAGTCGTCCGCTTCTCGCGTGCGCACGCCGCATCGCCCGGTCTGATTCGAGCGCGCATAGGCAGGCCAGCAGACGGGTTCCTCCTCTCCCAACCAAACACTCCGCCTCGCGCGGCCGCTCCATTGCCGACCGTGGCACCGCCCAATCCTCAGGCCGCCGCCCCGCATTTCTCACCGTCTCCGCCGCCCCTCATTTCTCACCGTCGCCGCCGCCGCCGCCGCCGCGGGGACCATCGCTTCCGGCCACCGCCCCGAAAGTCCCTCGCGTTCGATTCGACCTCGGTGAGTTCTCCCCCACTTCCCTCGCTTCTCTGCCATGACCAACTTAAATCGTGTACGGATGTCGGCCATCGATTTCCCCTTTCGCCCCCTGGATTGATCCCCAAGCTCGACCGAATCGATCACGCTCAAGGCCGCCCGCTGAATTCCGGGAAGCCCTTGCGCTCTGTCTAAAAATTCACCGCCGCCGGTTTCCCTGAGTGCCCCGAGGAAGTTCCTTTTTGTGCCGATTTGAGTTCCCAGTCTCAGGATTTCCGTCTTGTCCTGGGGATGTTGCTAGGACGTTGCTGTAATCGTGTATTGGTATTCAGGGTCTGCATGGAGTATTCTTCTGCATTTACTGATGCGCCTCGTTGAACAAAATTTAGATTCGAGTGTTTATTCACGGGGTTAATGTCCATTGCTTTTGTATGTTTGGCTAGTAGTGCGTCTGTATATCATGGAAGGACTACAATGCACAAGCTCAGTGTTTTGTCGCGTAAATTTGTTTATCTGGGCTCATAAATGCACTGCTATGAACTGTCAATGCCGTATACTACTTCCTTCTTTGTTGCTTATGATTGCCAAACTTTTTTTTTTGAAACGAGGCAAAAGATTTGCCTTCTCATCGATATAGTGTATGTGCGCTGAAACTGTGTAATTACCAAACTTGTAAGGATGCATTTACCGATGCTCGCTTAGCAATTTGGTTGAGTATATATTGGCTTCCATGGGGTTATGTTTAGAATATTTGTTGGTTTTTTTCTACTGCATCTGCTCGTGCTCTGTTGTGTCCATTTGTTTATTTCGGTTTCTACATGTAGTGCTACCAACTGCCAATACCATATACTTCTTTCTTGCTTCTAATTTGCAAAACTTCTAAAGATGCATTCAAAGATCTTCACCTAAAAATTCCATATCTGCTTTTGTTTACAGTTAAACTGTATATGTGCACTGAAACTGTATATCTGTTCTTGTTACAGTTAAATCATGGCTGACGACCCTGCCCCTGCCCAGCCAAAGAAGCGAACTGTCCTGGACATTAGCGATGGAGGTCTCGGTCTCGGCCTTGCTGCATTTATTGCAAATGGTGAGGATTTGGGCCCCATGATCCGCCAAGGATTTGACTGTGGCAAACCTGAAGCTCTCATGCAAAACCTCAGGAGTATTGTGAAGAAGAAAGAAGTCGAGATTGAAGAGCTATGCAGACTTCATTATGAGGATTTCATCCTCGCTGTTGACGAGCTGCGTGGTGTGATGGTCGATGCCGAGGAGCTAAAGAGCATGTTATCTAGGGAGAACTCGCACCTGCAACAAGTATCTAGCGCCGTACTGTTGAAGCTTGATGAACTTCTTGAGGCATATTCCGTCAAGAAAAACGTAGGAGACGCCATAACGATATTGAAGATATGCATGAAAGTCATTAGCCTGTGCATGGCATGCAACAATTACATCGCAGAAGCTAAATTTCGTCCAGCACTCAAGACGTTGGACCTGATTGAGAAGAGCTACCTGCAAAATATTCCTGTAAAGCTTCTTAGAAAGGTTGTTGGGAGACAGATACCCTTGATAAAGCTGCACATTGAGAAGAAAGCTTGTGGCGAGTTCAATGATTGGCTTGTTCATATCAGAAAAAATGCTAAGCAGATTGGGCAGGTCTCCATAAGTCATGCCTCTTTGGCTCGCCAAAAAGATGAGGAAATGCGTTCTTGTCAGAGAGAGGCTGAAGAGGATGGCCACGCTGCACTGGATGAAAATAAGTACACCTTGGCTTTGGAGAATACAGATGAGGAAACGGCGCTAGATTTTGATCTCACGCCAGTGTATCGTGCGCATCACATTCACAGATGCCTAGGTATTGGAGAGAAGTTCAGAGATTATTACTACAAGAACAGGCTCATGCAACTCAACCTGGATATGCAAATTTCCACTTCACAGCCCTTCCTCGAGTCCCATCAACCTTTTCTTGCACAGGTAGCTGGTTTTTTTATTGTTGAAGAACATGTCCTTCGAACCGCAGATAAAATTCTGACGCAGAGCCAAGTCGAAGCAACATGGGAAACAGCCATTGCTAAGATCACAGCTATATGTGAGATTCAGTTTTCTCGCATGGGTATAGCCAGCCACCTCCTCCTCGTAAAAGATTATATCACTCTTCTAGCTGCAGTTCTGAAGAAGTATGGTTATCAAACCAGGCCATTGATTCAAATCCTCGATAACACCAGGGACAAGTACCACCAACTGCTTCTTACTGAGTGCCGGAAGCAGGTAGATGACATCCTTGCTAATGACTCGTACGAGCAGATGCTTATAAAGAAGGAATACGAGTACAACATGAATGTCACATCATTCCACCTGGAGCCAAGTGAGGCAACCCCGGATTTTCCATATTTGGCGCCATTCTCCTCTTCTGTTCCAGATGTTTGCCGTATCATCCGGTCCTTCATTGAGGATTCTGTCAGCTACTTGTCCTATGGTGGTGACATAAACCTCTATGACGTGGTAAAACGTTACCTTGATAGGCTACTGATTGAGGTAGTAAACAACTGTCTTCTCAACAGGATGTATGCTCGCTCATTGGCCATGTCACAGATGATGCAGCTCGCAGGAAATATTTCTGTACTCGAGCAGGCTTGTGATCTGTACCTCTTTTACTCTGCCCAACAGTGTGGCATTCCCAAGCGCGTCGCTGAGAGGTCTCGTTCTAGTTTGACTGCTCGAGCCGTCCTGAAAGCCTCCCAGAATGCAGCATATAACGCTCTAATAAACATGGCTAATTCCAAGATCGACGAGTTTATGGTGCTCTTGGACGATGTCAACTGGATAGTGGAGGAGAGCCCGGACAATGCAAATGACTACATGAACGAAGTTCTCATCTATCTCGAGACACTGGTATCCACAGCTCAGGAGATTTTACCTCAGGAAGCTCTCTACAAGGTTGTTTCCGGTGCAGTGAGCCACATCTCGGACTCTATAATGGCAACACTTCTTAGCGACGGCGTGAAAAGGTTCACCTCGAGTTCAGTTGTAGGCCTTGACATGGACTTGAATCTGCTGGAGGCATTCGCAGATGAGAAGTTCCACATCACCGGGCTGGCAGATTTGGGAAAGGAGACAACGTTCAGAGATCGTCTGGTTGAGATAAGGCAGCTCGTGAATCTTCTGCTCAGCAGCCAGCCTGAGAACTTCATGAACCCGGTGATACGGGGGAAGAACTATGGGTCGTTGGACTTCAAGAAGGTCGCGATTGTTTGCGAAAAGTTCAAGGACGCGGCGGATGGGCTGTTCGGAAGCCTTTCCAACCGCAACACGAAGCAGACTGCTCGCACGAGGTCCTTGGAGGTTTTGAAACGAAGGCTCAAGGATTTTAACTAGAGGTTAGCTATGTTCTATTTGGAAATAAAGTTGCGCATATATGCTGCTCCAACATTCCTGTCCATCGTCCACCTTTCGAAATTATACTTTTAGCTGTTTTATTCTTCGGATCTGCCTCCCCGCTCTCTAATGGCTATGAGATAGTACTACATCTAATCGTCTGTCTAGGTCATCTTTGGCTGGTTGTGAGTTGTAGTAATACTCTCAAATAATTATAATCCTTTCTCTGGTTCTCCTAGTCCTAAGATACAGTCACAGAGATGCTATAATGATACTACTCCCTCCGTTTCAAAATATAAGATGTTTTAGCTTTGTGAAACAAACGTATCTAGACTAATTTTAGTATGTAGGTTCACTCAGGTTTAAAGTGAATCTAGACACTAAAAGAAGTCTAGATATATTTTCTTCACAAACTTAAAACATCTTATATTTTGAAACGGAGGGAGTACATTTATATGGTCATTGATATGTTGACAGATGAAGAAGCAGAATTCTGAGAATATTTTTGTAGTATCATTATTCAGAGGGCATAGTTTGAATCCAGCTAAGTATATAGGCACTCCTTTTTCTCAGAAATGGGGTTGTGTGTCAAGTTTGACCGGGTGTGCTAGAGCTGAGAATATTTGCAAGATCTTGCTCCAACTTGTGGGTCGCTATGCTTTTCTACATGTTCCAAACTTGACGTTTCTTCTGTAAGTTTGTTCAGTCCGCTGTGCTGTTCTTATTGAAGCAACGAAGTCAGTTCGCTGCTAGAAAAAGGCCCACAGGAATACTTGGGTTTTCTCCCGCTGCTTGGAGTAGCTCCTAGCTTCACCATTCGTTGCCATGACATGGTCAATTGCAAGTACAATTTCTTGTGCAATACGTACTTATACAAAATTAAAAAAATCAACCAAACTGCAGGTCAACCAGTGCAGAGGCCAGAGGGGATTCCAGAGCACGCGCTGGACCCTGCTGCCATTTTGCAGTTTGAGTGTGCCGACGGTTTGTTCTGAGTTCTGACTAGTAACTTCGTTGATCAGGTCCGTTCGTTCCGCCTCGATCTGCACTGCACGCACTTGCTGAATCTTGCTCAAGGTCATCCTCTTTGACATCTCGTTGGTGGCATAGCACGCTATAGGCAAAAAGAATAGTATTCAAGTCACCGCAAAAAGAATGTCTGAATTCCTCGGACAGCGTGAACAGTGTGGCCAGTCCGACGCAGTGCCGTGAACTTTTCAATTCAAAATTCATTTTCTTTTATTTATTCAAAACGTGTATGCGATCAAGTTATTTTAGCTCCAACTACACTGCGTCCACTGATCCGCTTTAGGTACGGATTGTACTTGCAGGCATTGATCTGAAACTTTATTTATTATTTTTTTCTTGGGAAGCTGGTTTAAAAAATTTGCAAGGCTTCAAATTTATTTGGTCTTAACTATTTTAGAAGACTCGCAAAGCTGGAGGAGGGCGGGGCTTCTCTGAAAAGCCCCCACTAGGCCTTAGCCACCTTGGTCGGAAACTGCGCTGGGAGAACACACGTCTTCGTTAATGCGGAGCTACAACTCCGTCCACGAACCAAAATGCATCGGTCTGTTATGGCATCTCCACCGGGCCAACCCATTCGGTCGCATCAAACGGTTTGTTTCTGTCCGTTTGAGTCGGCGGTCGATTTGGGGTCATGATCTGGCATGTCCGGTCAGTCACGCACAGTAGTGCGACCCAAACAGACGAAAACGGAAGGCCAGCCCAAAAAAAGAAGGCCCGTGTATGTCTGCATCTGGGTCAGTCTGTGTCTACGTCTGTCCAAACAAATCCATCCATGCATCAGACCTGGGTCACAAATGGATCGGTCCGGCCTGATTAGTCCGGATGGGTCATGCCGCAGACCCATTTGGACATACTCAGACCGTTTTGATAGACCCGGCGGAGATGCCCTTAGGTCGATGACCTCGCTTTGGGCGGACAAAGCCCCAAAGGCTGTTATTGCGATTCCTATAGCTAGTTGTTATTGCGATTCCTATTGCTAAAACTAGCTGTACTTGCTGAATATTGGTCAAGGTCATCTCTTTGACATCTCTTTGGTAGTACTCCCTCTGTTTCAAAATATAATATATTTTAGGTTTGTTAAGAAAATGTATTTACACATTTTTTAGTGCGTAGATTCACTCTAAACCCAAGTGAACCTACACACTAAAAATAATTTAGATACATTTGCTTTAGAAAGCTAAAACATCTTATATTTTGAAACGGAGGGAGTAGACACCAACTGAATATTAATATTCGGATCGCTACAAAAGCTTGTGTGGATTCCTCCGACACCGTGAACAGTCTAGTTTCAACGGAGTGCCATGAATTTTTCAATTCAAAATTTATGTTCTTTTATTCAATATATGCACGCGGTCAAGTTCTTTTAGCTCGAACTACACTGCACCCATGTTGCTACGGACTGAGGCGCATGCAGGCGGAGACCTGAAATTATTTTTGAGTACAGATTAAAAATGTTACAGTAGCAGTAAACATACTAGAATGGGATTGTCATTTCTATCGAACAAGTAAATATTCTACTGGCGGTAAGAGATCAGTTGGTTAGAGCAGTTTGACTCGGCCGGGGGTAATTTCTTGTTGCTGTCCCGATTCAGTTAGAGAAGCGTGATTACATGTTCAAAGCTATGCTAGATGAGTTCAACAATAAACTGATATAATAATAATTTTTTACGGTATAATTATAATTAATTAAGTATGTATAGACTCATTTGTAATCACATATACTACATGAATGGGCGGAGGCCCAAACGGCCGGGCGCAACGCTGACGGCCAAAGGTCGGGGTCATCGGCGTAGACTGTGACCAGACCAGCCCTTTCAACCAGGAGAAAATGACAAGAAACTACTCCCTCCGTCCCAAAATAGATGTCTCAGATTTTTTAAAATTTGAATAAACCTATATACTAAATAGTGTCTAGGTTCATCCAAATTTTGACAAATCTAAGACATCTATTATGGGACGGAGGGAGTACCACATTTGAGGCAGCTTTGACACGAAACTACCACCTTTGTCTATTTTGTCTGAAAACTACTAGCATTGGGGCTGGTTGTTGACACATACCACTGATTGTTCCGTTTAACCGTGTTAAACAGTTTCTGACCATTTGGACCCACCTGTCGGGTGTACGTGGCAAAGTTTAGGAAATTTATATTATTTTTTCTAATTCAAGGCGTTGACCCGTCCCAACTGAGCTCGCCGGCGCCCACGAACTCCGGCTGTGCGTGCGCCTGCACCTCGCACCGGAACTAGCTGGACTGTTGGCCGCGCACTGCCGCGCACTCCGGCCGCCGCGCACGCAGCAGCTCGCGCCGAAGCTATCCGGACTGCTGCTAGCCGCGCCCGCGTACTGCCTCCCGTTCCGGCTGTCGTGCGCGCTTCGCGGCTCGCCCGTGTCCGCGCACTCGCCGGAGCTAGCCGTACCGCTGCTAGCTGCGCCCGCGCACTGCCTTCCGCTCCGGCCGCCGTGCGAACCCTGTAGCTCGCACGTGCCCGCACACTGCAGCCGCCGCACGCTCCCCACATCCCGCGCCAGAGCTAGCCGCGCGCAGTGCCTCCCGCCGCCGCGTGCACCTCGCAGCTCGCCCGCGTCCGCGCACTCGCCGGAGCTAGCCGTACCGCTGCTAGCTGCGCCCGCGCACTGCCTTCCGCTCCGGCCGCCGTGCGAACCCTATAGCTCGCACGTGCCCGCACACTGCAGCCGCCGCACGCTCCCCACATCCCGCGCCAGAGCTAGCCGCGCGCAGTGCCTCCCGCCGCCGCGTGCACCTCGCAGATCGCCCGCGCCATGGCTGCCAGAGTGTGGGGTGACACCAAGGAGCTCGGCCGCCGGTGCTAGGAGAGGGGAGAAGGAGGGCAATGAGGGGCTGGAGCTAATTGCGAGCTTCGGCACGGCGCGTGCGCGTGTGAGGAACACCAGGGTCCGGCGTGG
This sequence comes from Avena insularis, assembly GCA_023614405.1. Classification (NCBI taxonomy): domain Eukaryota; kingdom Viridiplantae; phylum Streptophyta; class Magnoliopsida; order Poales; family Poaceae; genus Avena; species Avena insularis. The sequence goes on along the minus strand of CM042691.1, from coordinate 373,728,508 downwards.
GCGAGGTCTGGAAGGGGTGGCGGAGCGAGCTCCAGTGCGGCAGGGGCACGAGCAAGGTTCGGCAGGGGCACGACGGTCCGACAAGGGCACAAGCAAGGTTCGGTAGGGGTGGCGTGGCAAGCTTCGACACGACGCGTGCGCGAGCGAGGTATGCCAGGATTCGGCATGGGCGAGGTCTAGAAGGGGTGGCGCGGCGAGCTCCGGTGCGGCAAGGGCACGGGCAAGGTCCGGTAGGGGCTGCGTGGTCCAGCAAGGATGCGAGCAAGGTCCGGCAGGGCCGTCGCCTGCCTCAGTCTGCTCGTGGGGATGGGTCAATGCCAGCCGGTCTTAATCTTTGCCACGTGGACCCGACGGGTGGACCCGAATGGTCAGAAAACTGTTCAACACGGTTAAACTAAACAATCAGTGGTATGTGTCAACAACCAGCCCCAATGCTGGTAGTTTTCAGACAAAATAAACAAAGGTGGTAGTTTCGTGTCAAAGTTGTCTCAAATGTGGTAGTTCCTTGTCATTTTCTCTCCAACCAGCCGTCGGCGTAGAATTTTTCTCGGCGTAGGATAGCCTACGCCGACGGCTTCCCTCGGCGTAGCCTATGCCGACGGCTGTCCTCGGCATAGCTATTTTTTCTTTTATCTTATTAATTTTTGAAAAATCATAACTAAATCATTCTAGTTCAGAATAATATATCAAAATTTACAGACAAATAAGATCTATATATCTACACTCAAATATTACACATTTGTAAATAAAAATTAAGTGAAACATAAAACATTGCATATAGTTTAAAACGGGTATAAGAAATTCAAAAACGATCCAAATAATACGAAATTTTCGCGTGGTGTCATATTATGTGACATAGTTGGAAGAAAAAATATCAAACTTGGTATATTGATTATGTCTCAAAAAACCTCCACAAAATGATCTATCTCATTCAAGGTTTCATGGCTTTCGGGTTAAATGACCAATGTTATGGCTACAATCAAGAATACTTTGTGATAATGTGTCCATATTATGCATACATGTGTATCATGTGATGCCGAATAATGTTGCAGGAGTAAGTTTCCGTTTTTGTCGCACCAAAAAGCCATTTTCCATATTCCGAGCGAAAAAACGGAGGATTTTGTGAAGCAACCATAAAATGGCTAATTTAAATTGCTATCACACCATTTTTCAAAAATACTAGACTACCTTACATGGACAATGTCCTAACAGGCGGATCTTAAATATTTCCGTCCATCCCTGATAAAAAAGACAATTCCTGCTAAATCGGTAGGAAGTGGGTCAGATATGAACTACATTACATGATTTGATGCTCATGATTTTTTACAAAAATAATTTTTAGGTTCACAATATGCTATTTCATCAGAGATCTACTTCAAGTTTAGCGAGGCTCAGCCCGAGCTAAGAATCGTCATGCCCGTAGTTCGGCAAAGTTTAACGATAGTTTAAAACGAGCATAAGAAATTCAAAAACGATCCAAATAATACAAAACCTTCGCGTGGTGTCATATTACTGAAGGGAATATGCCCGAGAGGCAATAATAAAATGGTTATTATTATATTCCTTATTTATGATAAATGTTTATTTTGCATGCTATAACTGTACTAATACGGAAACGTTAATACATGTGTGTTTAATAAACAAAAGGAAGTTTCTAGTTATGTCTCTCTTATAAACTAGCTCGTTGATTAACAAGATGATCAAAAGTTTCCTGATCATGGACATTGCATGTTGTTAATAACGAGGTCACAACATTAATGTAATGATGTGATGAACATTCATCCGAAGTATAGCATTACGATCAAGGTCATTGTGTTTATATTGCTATAACATCATACGGAGTAATCTTAGTCCTTAGACCATGAGATCATGTCAATCACTAACATCGAAAGAGTATCTTGATAACATCAAACGTCACACCATAACAGGGTGATTATAAAGATGAGTTCAGTGCTACGAAGGTGTTATGTTGAGGCTCATGGATCAAGAGTGGAATTTGTCCATCCCAATGACGGAGAGATATACTTTGGGCCCTCTCGGTGATATCACATTGGTTAGCTTGCAAGCCAGTGATTTGATCACTAGAATGTTATATCACGGGAACGAGAAAAGAGTACATGTCGGTAACGAGATCAAACTAGGTATGGGGACCAATGATCGAATCTCGGACATGTAATATATCGCGAGACAAAGGGATTGAGTTACATGCGTATACGGTTCACACGATCACAGAAGTCATCGTTGAATATGTGGGAGTCAGTACGGATCTCCAGGTCCCGCTACTGATTATTGATCGGAGAGGGGTCTCGATCATGTCTACATTATTCGTGAACCATAGGGTGACACACTTAAGGGATACCAACACCATTTGGAGCAAATAATATGCCAGAGAAAGAAAAAGGAAAGCGCAGGAATTTATTTCACTAGACACCGAAACTGTTTCGGTTGAAATTGCTGAAACTGGTTCTGCATGTGAAACTGAATACTATCAAGGGGTTTTACGTGAATGTTTGTTAATTAAAGTAATTAACAAAAATTCTGAATAAATAAATAAAATAATTTTATTTAAATGAGAGCTTGCATTAAATTTGGTGAAAATTTAATGCATGTGAGTGGATTTTTGAGTGGAGGCTCTTTTATGGGAGTGGAGGCTTTTCATTTGAGTGGGAGCTCCACCCACATGAATGTGGAAGAGGTGGGGGAAGCCCACCATGGCTGGGAGCATGGCCCCTTGGGTGACCCCCTCTCCCTATAAAAGGCCCCCTCTCATCCTCTCAAGACACACCTCCTCGCGAAGGATCTCTCTCCCCCCTTTAGAATTTCCTCATGGTCTTGGATCAGCGAGATACATGTTCCCGGTGGCTTTTTCTGAAAGGATTTATTGCTTCCGCTGCTTCGCTGGAGCGAGGGCGCGGAGGTTGTCGGGGTACCCGGACGTGTGTGCGATCACGGATGCACCACTGCTTTGCGGTGCTGGACTTGATGGTGCTGGACCAGATGGACTTCATCACGATCTTGAGATCGGCAAGCGTTCGTCTACATCATCCACGAGTACAACCTTGTTAACGCTATTCGGTCTTCGAGTGTATGTATTCTATGGATGTATATTCACCCGTTGCTTGTATCTAGTAGATAGATCTTGGTACTTAGATGTTCCCATCGTAGGAATTTTTTTGTTTTCCATGTTGCGAACCCTTCAGTGGTATCAGAGCCGGATCTATGCGTAGATGCTTTGCACGGGTAGTACACATATGAGTATGTGGGCGATGATAATCATTTTATTGCTTCTTAGTTGTACTTTGTATATTGGTGGCATAGTGGGATGAAGCGTCCCGGACAAACTTTACATGTCCTCACACATGAGACCTGTTCCACGCTTGACATGCAGCTAGTTTTGCATAAGTGGCTAACGGGTGTCTGTCTCTCCTACTATAGTCAATATCTAATTTGCAATGAGTTGTCAACAATTTGGTTTTCCTCGTTGTGGTTCATGTTTGTATGTAAGAACGATTCTATCTTCGAAAGCCCTAAGCCACGTAAAACTTGCAATGGATAAATTAGAGGCGTCTAGTTGATTGTTGCTAGGCTAGTGTTATGATATGGTGATGTTGTAAGTAGAAGTATGAGATGATACTCTTACAACACACCTAGCGTGTAAGTTTCATAGACCTTGGCCTTACACATAAAGGTACGATAGTGATCATACCACGGTGCACATGATGGAGATCATATGCGGGAACCATATCATTTCACTTATAAACATGTGATGTTTGATTGCATCTTATATTGCTTGTTTGGCATTTTATTAGCATAATAATATGATCCCTCATTTAGATATCAAGATAAAAATGTGTTCTTCCTTAAGTATGCACCGACAATGTTTCGTCGCTTCAAGATATCACGTGATGATCGGGTGTAGTTGAATCCACGAGCATATCTCGGGTGTAAGACAGTTACATACGCGAATACTAAGGTTCTTACTTGGTGAGCCTAGCATGTACAGACATGGCCTCGGAACAAGGACCGAAAGGTTAAGTATGAGTCATATGTTTTGATATGATGACCATATGGATGCTCGCCTTTGAAGCTACACCGACTCACGGGATGATTGGACTTAGTGTAATGGATTTGGTTCATGTAATCACTAAAAAGACACGAGGTATGTCGTTTGTTTAGTGGGAGTTCATTTCTAATTTGGATTAGTAGAACTCAATTTATCATAAATTAAATCAAAGTGAATTTGCATAATTTGTTGTAGTCATTGGCATTCGTTCACCACTTTATGCTTAGTTATAATTGAGATAATAGAATTATAGAATTCTGAATATTTACTTTACGAACTGGTATCGTATTGTGTTGAGTGTCAGTCTAAAGTTTAAAGTCCTATTGCAAACTTTCAGCAAACTCTGTTTACTCCGTGAGATTTAATAATTGGTATTAAATCGAGAGTAACAATTCCAGTGTTAGTATCTTAAGTATCATGTTTGCCTCCATGATTCTTGATTGTTTTAATATCAAGTTTATTTAGGAGCTGAAAGAATTGTTTCAGAAACCATCATGTGTGGCAGATATAACGATATCTGAAACAATATTTTGGTTGCAATATGATAGAGTATAATATATGTTCTCATATTGGATGATAATTTGCAAAGGTTAGAGATGCTAGACATCCTAATCATCCAAAAATGTTTTGGAAAGTAATGTTATACTCACGATTCGTCTTTATAAGCTACATTAGCTTGATCATGAAAGTCGTCATGATAAGGATAAATAGAAGATGTATGTAAAGTGTTTACTACACTAAAAGATTACTAAAGAATGGATGTTGAAAGAATGCCGATCATTTTGATGATGGTGATCTACTTCAAAGTGCAAGTCGAAAGGTATTATTATTTGAATATACACGCTTTGGACTATGTGTCATGTATATGGCGCCACTTTTGATGTTGATAGATTCTTTTAAAAGGAAAAGGAAATACTGAAAGAGAATCTATAAAATATATTTGGCAGAAAAGAAAAGATTGGAAATATCCAATTTAGGTATATAGATGATATACACGTTATGGTTGTATTCTTTGCTTGTTAGACAATGTGGTTCTTGGGTATTGGATACCGAATTGGTTGGTATGAAATTTCATATGGAATGATGCAATTCATGAACCACAATGGCCTAAGTAACTAGCAAGAGAATATGTGATGATGTTCATCAAAAACAAACAAACCGTTGTTTGTATTTCTCGTTGACATCAAATCTTGACTTCAAGGTTTGTTTTAATAATTGTTATTTAAATCAGGTATTATGAGAACAAAGGTTGTTCAAATAATTACCGTATTCCATATAAGATGGATGATTTACAAATCTAGTTGGAGAAATCACATCCATAAAACCTAATGCTAAAATGTCGCAAGACAAATGATTGGAAGATCACTTACGAACTGACATCGCCGTTTAAATAATTGGAAAGAAAACATGAAGAAACTCTATTTTCATGGATTTTTGGAGTCTTTGATTTGATCAAGTGACGCTTGTGAGACTTTCCTCGAGATAATTAAAACTTCGTTCAAAGGCCAAAGAAGAACGATCGACTAAATTATTGAAATTTATACATATCGATGTATGTAGTCCATTATGTGTAGTCGTAAGCGATGGATTTCAACTTCATATGCTTTCTCCGGAAATTTGAGTGAATGTTCACTTAATGAGAAAGAAATATGAAATATTTGAAAACGTTCAAAGACTTTCAAGATTAAGTGAAAATCATTGTAACAATAAAATAAATGATTTATGATTTTATCATAAGGGATTTATTTGAGTTACAAGTGTAACAAGAAAATAAATGAATTATGATTTTATCATAAAGGGATTTATTTGAGTTGCAAGTTTAGCAAAACACCTAGATTTACATCTCCCGAAACACCATAGGAGTATGGAGTGTTTGAGATTTGTAATGAAACCTTGTTTGACATGGTTGGATCAAAGGTGTTATTTATAAAACTGCCGTTATGTTTTAAAAGATTAAAGCTTTAGAGACTTCCGCTTTTACACTGAAAAGAGCTCTATCTTGATCCGTTAAAATGACACGATGGAAGTTATGGTTTGGGGTAAAACCCAAGTTGTCATTTCTTAAATTTTGGTATGCTAAACATAAGTAAGATGTTTACAACCGAAGTCGGATGAGCATGCCTTTGTAGGTTATTTCGAATAACAATTGGTTATTTCTCCATAACACCAAGGACAAAAGGGTTTGTCGCTTGAAACGTGAAGTTTCTTCAAGAAGAATTTTTTCATAAATGTTAAGTGGGAGGACAATAGAACTTTGATAAGGTTAACGAACCTTAGCTATATATGCTGAGTTGCGCAGTGTCGAAAAATGTTCCGGAGGCAGCCAGAATGCTCATGGCTCACGTGCCTCAAATGTTGTGGTCACGGAGGTCTAAGTTCTTATTGAACCAAGTCGGTCGGATAAACAATCAAATACTGATATTTGAGAGTAAATCATTATTATTTGACAATGATGAACCGACTACATGCAAAGAAGCAATGATGGGCCCTGACTCCGTCAAATGGCTTGAAGCCATAAAATCCGTGATAGTTCCATACACGAGAAATCAAGTTTTGAACTTGGAAGACCCTCCGAAAAGGTGTAAAAACCTATCGGTCGTATTTGGATCTATAAAGAAATAGACATGGATGTTTTGCATCTATGAAATAGTCGACATGTCGGTAAAGTATTTTACGACAATGTTCAAGGAGTTGACTATGACAAGATTTGATCTTTCATAGCGATATTTAGTCTGGACGGATTAAAATAGCAACCACTACATATAATTTGGTATATGGTAGATGAATAAACAAAACAAAATTCTTCTAATAGAATGGTTACCTAGGACGTGTAGAAGACACGGTCCAAAGAGTTTTGTTAATTCAAAGAATGCTAAAAGGGCATGCAAACTTCAATGGTTGAAGTAAGCATCGCGGAGTTGGAATCTTCACCGTGATGAAAAAGGAGTTTTCATCTGGAGACGATGAAGATGCTTGCATTTGCAAGAAATTAAGTGGGAGCGTTAAGACATATTTCTAATACATTATGTGGAGGACATCTTGTTGGTTGGAAATGATGTATCTTTTATTGACAAAGGTTAAGAATTTCATTTCGATGAAAGACTTAGGCAAAACCCGAATATTTAGCATGAATGTCTATAGTGGATAGACTATGACGCTAATATGGTTATGCCAAACGTACATATATGAGATATTGAAGGAGTTCAATATAGAAACGACAAGAAACGGTTCTTGTCGTATGGAAAGGAATTGAATAAAGATTCAAGTGTATCGACACTTGATAAGTGAAACAAGATTCGAGTGCTTTGACACTTGATGAGTGAAATCACAAGGATGTTTTGATCAATCATATCATGACATGTACACATCCAGATATGTCCTATGCTCTAAGTGTTATGAGCATATACCAGAATGAATCATAAAATGATCATTGGACGATAGTAAGAATATTGTTATGATCTTTTGGAAGAATTAAGAATATATTTGTGTAGAAGTGACAAACAATTACAAATAGTTCATTGTAAAGCGTTATATTGATAATAGTTTTGTCACAAGATACAAATTAAGTTTATCTCAATTTAAACTATGGGTGGTACAATAAAATGGAAAGAAAGTTTCCATGATGGATCTGAAAGAGTTCCAAAGTTAAGACATTATGACGAATACTACAACAAAAGGCTAAGTATATGAATGTTATAGTAGCAGCAAAGGAGGGAATTTGTGTCAAGTAGTTTGTTATCAAACTAAGGTGTGGTTCGCAACGGGCTAACACTAAATATATATTGTACGACAATAGTATCGACATGGTTTAACCCCAAGGAACTGAAGGTCTCACCAAAAGACCAAATTTATACAATGCCATCTCACTAGAGAATGAGTGATGCGTGAAGACGCAAAGACATGCAAATACACACAGACCTAAAAGTGTCAGATCCGTAGATTATGTTAACCACTTGCAGTTGCGTATATGGAACACCAGAAAGCCATAGGTGTTCAATACGCAAAGTTTTCAAACTAGATTATTGTCTCTAGTGCAAGTGGGAGACTGAAGGGAATATATCCGAAAGGCAATAATAAAGTGGTTATTATCATATTCCTTATTTATGATAAATGTTTATTTTGCATGCTATAATTGTATTAATACGGAAACGTTAATACATGTGTGTTTAATAAACAAAATAAAGTTCCAAGTTATGCCTCTCTTATAAACTAGCTCGTTGATTAACAAGATGATCAAAGGTTTCCTGATCATGGACATTGGATGTTGTTAATAACGAGGTCACAACATTAGTGTAATAATGTGATGAACATTCATCGGAAGTATAGCATTACGATCAAGGTCATTGTGTTTATATTGCTATAACATCATACGAAGTAATCTTAGTCCTTAGACCATGAGATCATGTCAATCACTAACACCGGAAGAGTATCTTGATAACATCAAACGTCACACTGTAACAGTGTGATTATAAAGATGGTTTCAGTGCTACGAAGGTGTTATGTTGAGGCTCATGGATCAAGAGTGGAATTTGTCCATCCTGATGAAGGAGAGATATACTCTGGGCCCTCTCTGTGATATCACATTGGTTAGCTTGCAAGCAAGTGATTTGATCACTAGAATATTATATCACGGGAACAAGAAAAGAGTACATGTCGATAACGAGATCAAACTAGGTATGGGGATACCGATGATCGAATCTCAGACATGTAATATATCGCGAGACAAAGGGATTGATTTACATGCGTATAAGGTTCACACGATCACAGAAGTCATCGTTGAATATGTGGGAGTCACTACGGATCTCCAGGTCCCGCTGCTGATTATTGATCGGAGAGGGGTCTCGATCATGTCTACTTTATTCGCGAACCGTAGGATGACACACTTATGGGATACCGACACCATTTGGAGCAAATAATATGCTAGAGAAAGAAAAAGGAAAGCGCAGGAATTTATTTCACTAGACACCGAAACTGTTTCGGTTGAAATTGCTAAAACTGGTTCTGCATGTGAAATTTAATACTAGCAAGGGGTTTTACGTAAATATTTGTTAATTAAAGTAATTAACAAAAATTCTGAATAAATAAATAAAAGAGTTTTATTTAAAAGAGAGCTTGCATTAAATTTGGTGGAAATTTAATGCACGTGAGTGGATTTTTGAGTGGAGGCTCTTTTATGGGAGTGGATGCTTTTCATTTTGAGTGGGAGCTCCACCCACATGAATGTGGAAGAGGTGGGGGCATCCCATCATGGTTGGGCGCATGGCCCCTTGGGTGCCCCCTCCCTATAAAAGGCCCCCTCTTATCCTCTCAAGACACAACTCCTCGCGAAGGATCTCTCTCCCCCCTTTAGAATTTCCCCATGGTCTCGGATCAGCGAGATACATGTTCTCGGTAGCTTTTTCTGGAAGGATTTATTGCTTCCGCTGCTTCGCTGGAGCGAGGGCACGGAGGTTGTCGGGGTACCTGGACGTGTGTGCAATTACGGATGCACCACTGCTTTGCGGTGCTGGACTTGATGGTGCTGGACCGGCTGGACCAGATGGACTTCATCACGATCTTGAGATCGGCAAGCGTTCGTCTACATCATCCATGAGTACAACCTCGTTAACGCTATTCGGTCTTCGAGGGTATGTATTCTATGGATGTATATCCACCCGTTGCTTGTATCTAGTAGATAGATCTTGGTACTTAGATGTTCCCATCGTAGGAATTTTTTTGTTTTCTATGCCGCGAACCCTTCAATTACGTGACATAGTTAGAAGAAAAAAATATCAAACTTGGTATATTGATTATGTCTTAAACAAACCTTTATAAAATGACCTATCTCATTCGAGGTTTCCTTGCTTTTGGGTCAAATGACCAATAATATGGCTAAAATCAAGGCATAGTTTGTGATAATGTGTCCATGTTGTGCATATATGTGCATCATGAGATGGAGAACAATATTGCAGGAGGAAGTTTTCATTTTCATCGCACTAGAAAGATAGTTTCCAAGCACAAAAAACGGGGGATTTTGTGAAGCAACCACGAAATGGCTAATTTAAAATGCTACCACGCCATTTTTCAAAAATAATAGACCACCTTACATGTACAATGTCCCAAAAGAGGGATATCAAACATTTTCATCCATCTCTGGTGAAAAAGATACATTCCTGGGTCAGATATGAACTACATGTACATAATCTGATGCTCATATTTTTTTACAAAAATAATTTTTAGGTTCATAATATGCTATTTGATTGGAGTTCCGCTTCAAGTTTAGCGACGCTTAGCCCCGAGCTAAGAATCTTCATGCCTGTCGTTCGGCAAAGTTTAATGATAGTTTAAAACATGCATAATAAATTCAAAAACGATCCAAACAATGCGAAACCTTTGCATGATGTCATATTATGTCACATAGTTGTAAGGAAAAATATCAAACTTGATATATTGATTATGTCTCAAAAAACCTTCACAAAATGACCTATCTCACTTGAGGTTTCTTGGCTTTTGGGTCAAATGACCAATGATATGGCTATAATCAAGGCATAGTTTGTGATAATGTGTCCATATTATGCATATATATGCATCATGGGATAACGAACAATGTTGCAGGAGGAAGTTTTCCTTTTCGTCGCACCAAAAGTCCATTTTCTATTTTCCGAGCGAAAAACCGACGGTTTTATGAAGCATCCACCAAATGGTTAATTCAAAATGCTACCATCATATTAAAAAAATACTAGACCACCTTACATGGACAATGTCCCAACAGGGGGATCTTAAAACTTTTTGTCCTTTCCTGGTGAAAAAGACAAATTCCTGCCGAATCAGTAGAAAGTGAGTCAGATATGAACTACAAGTATATGGTCTAATACTTATGATTTTTTACAAAAATAATTTTTATGTTTACAATATGCAATTTTATTAGAGATCCACTTCAAGTTTAGTGAGTCTCAACCCCGAGCTAAGAATCTTTATGCCTGCCATTTTAAACAGGCAAATGAAATTATGGATAAAATCACGGCATAGTTTGTCATAAGTTGATATGGATATCATATTTGGATTCCTCTAATTTTTCTGATCAATTTAGACATATTATTTGTCAAATTCCGATTTACGGATTTAAAGATATTGATTATTCCATATTAAATAGAAAAATACAAAAAATAAAATCATTATATTTTTATTTGAATTTAATAATATTCTTACTTATTCATTAAATAACAGTTTGTAATTTCAAAAAATAAAAACATATAACATAATGGTATAAGAGTTAATAGGATTGATATCATAGTATTGACAACAAGGTATGAATTGTTTTGCGGAAACTAATTCTGAAGGAACGAAGAAGTTAAGTGTGCTTGGGGTAGAGTAGTGGGGATGGGTGACCGACCGGAAAGTTTGACTAAGACTGCAATTTGATTAAATATTAAGTATAATTAGTGTTAAAAATGTTCCTTGTGAGAGATTAACGAGTCAAACCATTCAAAGGTTAATTTTTTTTTAAAAAAGATTTTTTTGAAATTATTTTTATATCCAACCGTTAGGCTATGCCGGCGGGGTAGCATATGCGGACAAATTTTGGATACGCCGAGGGCCTACGTGGCTACACCGAGAGGGAGCTTTGCCGAGGAAGCTACGCCTAGGGCTGTCGTCGACGTAGGCTATGCTGAGGGCTATATGACCTACGCTGAGGGATTTTGGCTGATCAAGGTTTCCTGATCATGGATATTGGATGTTGTTAATAACTAGGTCACAATATTATTGAAATGATGTGATAAACATTCATCCAAAGTACAACATTACGATCAAAGTCATTGTGTTTATATTGCTGTAATATCATACGAAGTAATCCTAGTCCTTAGATCATGAGATCATGTCAATCACTAATATTGCAAGAGTATCTTGATAACATCAAACATTACATCGTAACTGGATGACTATAAAGTTGAGTTCAGTGGTATGAAGGTGTTATTTAGAGGCTCATGGATCAAGAGTGGAACCATCCCGATGACAGATAGATATACTCTGGCCCTCTCGGTGATATCACATTAGTTAGCTTGCAAGCAAGTGATGTGATCACTAGAATGTTATATCACGGGAACGAGAAAGAGTATATATCGGTAACGAGGTCAAACTAGGTATAGAGATACCGATGATCGAATCTCGGGCATGTAATATATCGCGAGACAAAGGGATTAAGTTACTAGCGTAAAATATTCTCACAATCATAAGAAGTCATTGTTGAATGTGTGTGAGTCAATATGGATCTCCAGGTCCCGCTTTTGATTATTGATCCGAGAGGGGTCTCGATCATGTCTGCATTATTCGCGAACCATAGGGTGACATACTTAAGAGACACCAACACCATTTGAAGCAAATATGTGTAGACGAAATAATTACAAAGCGTTGGAATTATTTTAGTGGACACCGGAATTGTTTCGGGTGAAATTGCTGAAATTGTTTCTGCATGTGAAATTGAAAAGTAGCAAGGGGTTTTATGTGAATGTTTGTTAATTAATGTAATTAATGAAATTTGAATAAATAAATAAAAGGAGAGATTACATTAAATTTGGTGGAAATTTAATGGGAATTTTGAGTGGGATTTTGAGTAGAGGAAATAGAGGGACATTTTGTGAGTGGGAGATCCACTCACATGAATGGAGGAAGGGCTGGGGACTGCCCCATGCACCGAACATGGCCTTTGGGGTGACCCCCTCCTCCTACATAAAGCCCCCTTCTCCCTCTCTCTCACTTACACCTCCTCGTGAAAGATCTCTCTCCCTCCTAGAATTATTCCCCCATGGTTTCGGACTGACGAGATACATGTTCCCGGTGGATTTTCGTCTGGAAGGAGTTGCTGCTTCCGCTGCATCGCTGGAGCGATGAGGCGGAGGTTGTTCGGTGGCTTGAACGTGTGTGCGAGCACAGATGCGCTGCTGATTTGCGGCGCTGGACTTTTTCTCGATCTTGAGATCGACAAACGTTCAACTACATCATCTATGAATACAACCTCATTAAAATTTGTCGGTCTACAAGGGTATATTCTCTATGGATGTATATCCACCAGTGGCTTCTATCTAGTTGATAGATCTTGGTGCCTAGAACTTGCTTCTCTCTGACAAGATTCCTAGTAGCGACACGGGATCGCCCCTGGAAATCCCATTCGAAGCGCTTCCTGAAAAAACCGGAATCGCCTCCGGATTCTCTGCTCATCTCTCACAAAAAGTAAAAACACGGTTTGCATTGTTGACTAGAAGAAAAATGTAATTAGTATGCTCCATTATCGCGAAAACAAATATATTCTTCTATTTTTTTTACAAAAACAAACAAACATATTATTCATTATATCGAAAGAGTTTGTTTCAATGCTCAATACTTCTCCTAATTTCAAATTGAGGTTGCTACATTGTGCAAGCCGCATATACAGAAAAAATTCATGTGGTGGATGTACTCTCTTGTGCTTCCACGTTACTTTTGCGAAAATACTTCTATTTCTGTGGCACAAAGAGAATTTGTGTGCAAAGCACTTGAAAAATGGTATACTATGCAGAAAAAATGTTTCCACCACGCGTGTTTCCATCCCTAAAATATGATGCTTCCAACCGTTATAAAAAAATAGGTATCACAAAATAATTTGTAATTTGTATATTTGTTGTTGGAAGCAAATCTCCGTGTTGACAAAATTATTCCGTAAATTGTTGGAGCTGTTCTCAAGCGGTAGATCCAACGTGACCTTCGCCAGAAGTTATAAGGAAACAAATCTAAGAAAATTTATTCCTCTGTTCTAAAAAAGATGTCTCAAATTTGTTTAAATTTGAATGTATCTATATACTAAATAGTGTCTAGATACATTTAAGATTACACAAACTTAAGACATTTTTTTAGAACGGAGGGAGTAGGAAACATATCAAAGATTATGTGGAAAATCATTTCTGACGTTACAAAATGGCACAAGGAGTCCTCGTAATTGGGCTGAAAATCGGCAGCGAAGCCCAGCAGAAACCTTTACACTGCGTTTGGATACATTGAATTGACCTTAGAATCGTGGAATTGGAATTTGGTCCCGAGATTCCACCGTTTGGGTGCGCCCGAAATTTAGTCTTGGAATCTCGGGCAAATTCTGAGCCATCCTCGCTCGCGTGCAAACTGCCCCTCCCGCAATTCAGAGCTCTCACCCTCGGAAAGCACCTAGAATTGATGAAGCGGTACACATCGAAGTCAAACACACTCCCTCGCGACGCCAGCGGCCTGGCGCGCAGAGAGACACCGGCGGCGATGGCGCATGTAAGGCTTCCTTCCCTTCCGTCCTTTCACTGTCCTTCTCCTCCCTGGCCTCCTTCCTCCATGGCTCCCGTCCCTGCCCTCTTCGTCTAGGCCTCCCCTCCCTGCCGGATGCCGGTCCTAATCCTAAATCGCGGACATGACCAGAACGATGGCGGAGGGTAAACGACGGTTGCAAACGATTGAGACCGGCGACATGACGGCGGTGGCCAGTTGGCGATGGGATGGGATGCCCGGCTGGTGATGGGACGAGACCTAAAACAGTTGCAAACGATTGAGACCGGTGACATGACGGCGGTGGCCAGTTGGCGATGGGATGGGATGCCCGGTTGGTGATGGGACGAGACCTGAAGGAATTGTGCTTGAAGAGATTAGCAACTCTAAACATTCGGATGTTCTGTTCTGTTTCTACACGCAAGAAAGATCAGTCAGAAATTGCTGCTTAATCAGTGCAATGAAAGGAACTCCAGACTTCATCATTTCCAATCAATTGTGTGTTGGTGAAGGGATTAGACTTGATCGATCGTACTAGTGGTACTGTATTTTGGAACCTTAAAGCTATCACTAGGCTTTTTTTTCGAAATGGGGAACCGAGCCCCGGCCTCTGCATCAATAGATGCACACAGCCGTTTTATTGCAAAATTCGAAGGTTTTACTTATTACAATCATGGATCAGCAATGGTTGAGACAAGTATCAACCAACAAAAAATAAAAAGCAACAAGTAGCTATCCATTCTGCAGACGGCTAGTGTGTCGCCACCCAGTAGCCTGGAAATAAAAGTCCTGAGCGACTGTCAGCAGTTGGCCACATCCAATATGCATGACCTCCCGCTGATCCGCTGGGAGTAGGTTGGACCAAAGTTGAATCCAATGCGTCGCCAATCGAATAACCTGTAAAAAATTAGTACCGGTTTGCTTGTTAAAAACCAAGTTATTTCTGGATTCCAAATAGACCAACATAAAGCTGATACTCCAATTCGCATGCGAGCTTTGTTTTTCTTATCAACCCCATTTAGCCAATTTTCAAACATTTTGAGAACATTGGAGGATGGAGATATATTGTATGCAAAGTAAACCATACGCCAAATAATACGAGCAAAAGGACAAGTAATAGATAAATGTTCAATGGATTCCAGTGAATCACAGAAGCAACATTTTTGGCTTCCAAGACAATTTCGTTTGGCTAGGTTATCCTTTGTTAATCAAACTTTATTTTTGAGGAACCACATGAATTTTTTTATTTTTATAGAGGAATTTTTAGCTTCCATAAGTATTTATGCAAAAACCTTGTATGTCTGTTCATTTGATCAAGGTACATGGATTTGACTGTGAAAACACCTGTGGAAGTAAGTTTCCAAGTAAATTGATCAGGAGTATCATTAAGGTTTACCATCATTAGTCTCTGATATAAGTGTAACCATTGTATCCACTTGTTGTCAGTCAAAACTCTCCTAAAACCAATGTTTAGAGGTGTTTGTTTAAGGACACCTGCCACCAGAACATGATTCCTTTGTACAATATTGTACAGTGTCGGATATTGTTGTGCTAATGATGTGTCACCCAACCACACATCTTCCTAGAAGCATACATTTTCGCCATCTCCAATTTTGAAGAAGCCATTTGTGCAGAACATATCCTTCACATTCATTAGGCCTTTCCAAAAGGGGGAGTCAGTTGGTTTGGCTTCTACTTGAGACAAAGTTTTACCTTGTAGGTATTTATTGTGTATCATTTGTTGCCACATTCCTTCTTCTGTAAGTAGTTTAAAAAGCCATTTGCTGAGTAAACACTTGTTTTTTATCTCAAGGACCTCGACTTTGGACGACAAATAATGTTCCACTTTGATAATATATATTTCTTCTTGACATCATCACTTTGCCAGAAGAACCTAGATCTATAGAAATCCAAACGCTTTCTTACTCCCTTAGGTATTTCTAGGAAAGAAAGCATGAACATTGGTAAGCTAGTCAGAACCGAATTAATTAATACTAACAGATCCCCATAAGAAAGTAGTTTGCCTTGCCAACAACCTAGCTTAGGACAAAACGACTTTCCACCGGATTCCACTCGGAGTTTCGCAATTTCCTGTAATGAATAGGTACACCAAGATACCGCAAAGGGAGGGAACCTGTCTCGCAACCAAAAATCTGCTTGTACTCATGTTCCATATCCTTAGCTTTGCCAAAACAGAAAATTTCACTCTTATGAAAATTAATTTTCAATCCCGATAATTGTTCAAAAATGCAAAGTATTAGCTTCATATTAACAGCCTTTTCCATATCATGCTCCATAAATAGTATGGTATCATCTGCATACTGAAGAATGGATACACCTCCCTCAACTAGATGAGGTACAAGACTACCCACTTGCCCATTCGCCTTTGCACGGGCAATAAGAATAGCCAGCATATCAGCAATAATATTAAAAAGCATTGGAGACAAAGGATCACCTAGTCTCAATCCTTTTCGTGTCTAGAAATAATGGCCAATATCATCATTTACCCTTATTCCAACACTACCACCTTGCACAAAATGTTTAACCCACTCACACCATTGTGGATGAAAACCCTTCATGCGAAGGACTTGCTGCAAGAAAGGCCATTTTACCTTATCATATGCCTTTTCAAAATAAATTTTGAAGAGCACACCATCTAGCTTCTTACGATGAAGTTCATGAATGGTTTCGTGCAAGACAACTACTCCTTCAAGGATATGTCGTCCTGGCATGAAGGCAGTTTGGGTTGGTCTAATCACCTTATGAGCCAAGTTCGTAATGCGATTAGTTGCCATTTTAGTAAAAAAAATTGAAGCTAACATTTAGAAGACAAATTGGTCTATATTGCTGAATTTTAACCGCATTCTCCTTTTTTGGTAACAGGGTAATCACCCCAAAATTCAACTTGAACAAGGGTAATTCTCCCGTATGCAATTGCCCAAAAAATGCCATGAGATCGTTTTTAATGACATCCCAAAATGTTTGATAGAACTCAGCAGGACCATCTGGTCCTGGAGCTTTATTATGTTTCATCTGAGAAATAGCATCCAAAACTTCTTTCTCGGTGAAAACCGATGTAAGGATATCATTCTCTTCAGCTGATATCTGTGGAATATCCTCATTCTGTTCTTCCATTAAAGAAAAACTATTATAAGTTGGCTCTCCAAAAAGCCTTTTATAGTACTCTGTGATATACATTTTTAAATTATCTTCCCCTACAATGGTTCCTTCATCTTGTTCAAGTTAAAAAATCTTTTTCTTTCTGTGCTTGCCATTTGCAATTAGGTGAAAATATTTTGTATTATTCCCCCCTTCTTGAACATGTTTTACTTTAGCACGATGAGTCCATTTAGTCTCTTCATCGCGCCTGAGTTTGTTCACACATTCGTTCGCATTTTTTAACCTCTCTTTTTCAAGTCCATTCAATGGACTAGTTTCAGCTTTTATATCCAGTTCATCAATGATGGATAATAGTCTTTCTTTCTCTTTTTTGTATTGACCACTTATATTTTTTGCCCATCCTTTCAAGAATCGACGCAAATGTCTAATTTTATTTTGCCACTTCTGAATTGGAGTATCCCCACTAGATACGGATTCCCATTCAGTTTTTATCATCTCATCAAAACCATCTTGCCGCAACCAGGATAGCTCAAAAGAGAAACGGTCTTTATTACCAATATGTGCGTGGTGCCTAGAATCAATAAGTAACGGTGTATGGTCAGATCCTGAACGCGTTAACGCTCTTACTGATACTAATGGAAATTTTTGCTCCCACTTCACGCTTGCAAGGATACGATCCAACTTTTCATAAGTCGGGTTATCCTTACGATTAGCCCATGTAAATTGCCGACCGAAGAGCGCAATATCTCTAAGATCAAGACTCTCGATGATAACATTAAACATAAAAGGCCACCGAGGATTAAATTTATTAGTACTTTTTTCTTCTTGTTTACGTAAGATATTGAAATCACCCCCTAGCAGTATAGGAAGTGACTCCGTCTCACACAAACGCACTAATTCGGACAAGAAATCTGGTTTATGTGAATCTTGCGTAGCTCCATACACCGGCAAAAAAACCCACTCAAAACCATCATATTTAGACCTCATGTGTAACTTAACACAAAAATCTCCTGTCTCGACATTCTTGACTTGAAGTGTTTCCGTGTTAATACCTACCAGGATTCCGCCTGATCGTCCATGTGGCGGTAGACAAAATCAACTGAAGTCTCTTCCCGCGGCTAGGTGTTTTAAGAAAGGTATCGTAAAATTAGACCTACCCGTTTCCAACAGCGCAATGAAGTCTAAATGGTAGTCTCTTATAGACTCATGAACAAACAGGTGTTTCCCGGGGTCCCTAAAGCCCTCACTATTCCAAGTTACTCCTTTCAAACCTGACATTATGATCTATTGGACTTAATTTTAATCCGCGTGCTTCTGCGCAAATTTGTCCTATTATAAGACCGTCGTCTACGAGCACGTGTAACCTTCTTTTCACATTGAGCAACATACTCATGAAGGTCATCATAACTCGTGTTGTTGTCATCGATCAGATCTTCACAAAGATCAGATACGTGTGATACAACCAAGTTACTTCTAAAATCCGTTCCATCCTCCACATTTGCCTCTTTTTTCTTTAAAATAACTAGTGAGCGTTCAACCTCATTTTCAATTATTGTTATTGCTGCCGCATACTGCATGTTTTCATTAGTGCCCATAGACACCCCAATTCTATTAGCCTTCTCCACTATCTCCACTTCTGAAAACGATAAAACGGAAAATTTATTATTTAAATTCTTACCTCTACTGAGAAGATCATCACGGCGCTGAGCGAGCAGCATTGCTCTCTCCAACTGGGTAGCATCCGCGAGGGGTTGTGCCTGGATCCTCCCGTTTGAGCGCAGACCCGTCGGTGGTGGCACTCCTCCGAAAGCAATGATCTATGCCTTAGTTGGCTGCGGCACCATGCAGCTCGTAGCTGAGAGAATATCCTGGCCTTGCATCATTGTCTCCGCCTTGGTGAGTCCAGATGCCGTCGGTCCCATGCCGAAAAACCCAGCAGAGGTTCTAGGTGAGACTGCAGCGCCCCTGGTACTTATCGAAGTAGGTGTAGACATCAGATTAGGCTGTAGCAGGGGCATCGCGACCTGGCATGGGCTCTGGACAGGCTGCCGCATCAGTTCAGCAGCGTGCCGCGGGAGCTCGGCATCTTGCCGCAGAGTCTCAGCAGCGTGTCGCGGAGGGACGTTGTCAGAGAGCGACGTCTCCACATGTGCATGCGTCTGCACCCTTTCAGAAGATGTAGGTGCAGCGGTGACAACTGTACCATCAACGGCTCCAAAACAGTTGCCGGTCGTCAACACTTTATTTAACATATCAGCATCACCACCGTTTGACACAAGCAAACAAGTTGCTGATCGTTCAGCCGTCTCCTTGCCATGGTCAGAAATCAATGAGATCGGATATGGTGTGTCAAAAGAACCAAAAGCAATCATATTCTGCTGCTGGTTGCTTGTTCGATTGTGTGAGGGTACATCTCCATCATGAAGCATTTCATCATTGTTTTCCCCCATAGCAATATCACGTCCATTTTCATTAGCTCCTACGTCTCTAAAATTCTGCCTCTCTGTATTTGAATGATCAGCATCATGGTCATCACCTTCATTTCCAGCGTCCCTCATGGGAATATCATCTAGGAGTGGGGGTAGGGGAGTGCCCTCCACATGAAAACGTAACTTATAAAAATCATCCTTAATCATGATATCCATTCTTTCAGGAATGAGACTGGGGTCTAAACATGCAACTTGTACACGTAGAACATCATTCTACCTAGTATAAGCCATGACCACATCCAACGTTTTACCGAAAAGAGTACCAATTGCCCATAAAGTAAGGTAATCATCTAGAGCATCAGCAGGTAAGTCATGCACTAAGACTCAAATCTTGTCCACATCCCAAGCAGGTTTCACTGACAACCTCCAGAAATCAAAAGACATGGAACAAGGACTATTCGGAACCCTATAAGTACCGAAATGGTGAGCAGTAAGAAGGTCCTTTTTGCTTGGAAAGTTCACCTGATACTCATTTTCCCCAGTTTGGCGTACACTCTATTGGTAATTCTTGTCAGGCACTACCCACTGCAGTTGTGAGATAATTTCAGGAATGGTCATTGTGCCACCTTGGACTGTCACCCTCCCCATCCTGGTGTTTTCCACTCTACCGAATAGCACCAGAATGGTGCCTCAAAGAACATCAATTGTTCAAATGCAAATCCATACATAACCATTATTGGTTTTGGCAAACGTAATATTGGACAATCATTGGAAGGGTGTGCGGGTGATTGGCACACATCACATAATGGAGTAGAGCAGTCGTTGAGGTGATGGCCCGGTTGATCACACCTGAAACATTTTGGACCCTTCTGTTTTTTTGCCCTCGCTGCTTGTCCACCATCAGCTCCCATATCACCATTTGCTTCCCTATATTCCATGGTCCTCACGATGGTTATGTGATGCCGCATCCATGACGCATCCATGGATCTCGGAGCAGATCGATTCACTACCGCGGCCTGATACACTGTCTGGTTAATTAATTAGGCTGAAGTTCTGTCCATGGTGAAGGACTTTGCAGCATGTTCTTAATTCTGAAGTGATAACTAGAGTAATTTGGCCATGTTGTAATTGTTGGTACTTGAAAACTATTTTGTGCCATGTGTGTTCTTCTTGCATTGTGGTCTTATTCTGATCGTTTTAATGTTGTTATGGTGTAAAATAATATGTATACATTCTAATAAATACATGTTATTATGTGTCAAAAATAATATATATATATATTCCAATAAACATATGCTATTTTTCATGCATGCATAGAAGTTTATATCGTATAAACTCAATAAAACATCCAATTTCATCTTTACTACATCCAAACAAGAAATGGAATTGGATATCACCTGATGATTTCAACAGCAAATTCCAAGCACACACAAACAACAGAATTCAAATCGCGACCATTTACTTTTCAACTTAGATTTGGAATTATCACTCAATTCAATTCGGAGCCCCCAATTCTGCGCATCCAAACACAGCGTTAGGGAAATGAAAACCTGACTTCGAGAAGCCTCGCCAGCGGCCGCCGCTCCGCTCCCAAACCCTCCCCCTCCACGCGCGGCGCGGCGCCCCACCGATCTTCCCCATGGTGGAGTTCCAGTTCCGGCTAGGCAACGCCAATGGGGAGTGCGACGAGAGGACCCCGGCGACGCTGCCCGGGCTGACGCTGGGCGACCCCTATATGGATTTCATTCTCTGCTTCGTCTACTCCTACCTACCCAAGCCGCCTGTCTCCACCGCCGCCTCCCTCTCCTGCACGCCCGTCGCCGCCGCCGACGGAATCGACTGCATCAGCATCCTACCCGACGACCTCCTCCACAAAGTCCTCTCCCGCCTCCCCGCTAAGGACGGCGCGCGCACCACCGTGCTCTCCTCCCGCTGGCGCAGCCTGTGGCGCTCCGTGCCGCTCGTCCTCGTCGACACCCACTTCCTCGCTGGGGGTGACGCCGAGTGTCGGCCCACGCGCGCCGGCGCCACATCGCGTGCCGTCACCGACGCCGTCTCCGCCGCGCTCAAGGCGCACCCTGGACCTTTCCCCTTCGTCAGCCTTACCTGCAGCTTCATGGACCGCGCCGACGGCCGCCTGCTCGACCGCTGGTCCCGGCTCCTCGCCACCAAGGGCGTCGAAGAGCTCGTCCTCGTCAACCGCCCATCACCCGTCCTCTCACTGCCCCTCCCTTCCCAACTCTTCAGCTGCGTCTCCCTCCGTCGGCTGTACATTGGAGCCTGGGCGTTCCCTGAAACCGACACCTTCCCGCGCGGCGTCGCTTTCCCCAACCTGAAGGAGCTTGTCCTTGGCTTCGTCGTTGTGCAGGACAATGCAATCGACTTCATGCTCGCCGTGTCCCCCGTGCTGGAGACCCTCTCGGTGGTGGGAAACGTGTATGGGTTGCACGCTCGCCTCACCAGCCGCAGCCTGCGGTGTGCGCAGTTCTGCTTGTCCTGGCTAGAGGAAGTAGCCGTGGTGGATGCCCCGTCCCTCGAGCGTCTCTTCATATGGAAGAGTGACTGTGACGGCGATGTGAGCACGGCAGTCAAGATTCACCATGCCCCTCAGCTGCGATTGTTGGGATACCAGCTGGGACCAGGAGCGCAGGATCTCGAGATCGGCAACACCATCATCAAGGTTCAGCTCATCTATTAGTCCACATTTTTTTCAATGATACTAAGCATGAGTCACTCAAATGCCAATGATGTGTGATTGTTCTATGTCATGTATGTTGACTGCAGGCTGGAACAAAGCCGAGGCCAGGATCCGTCGTCTCAAGCGTCCACACGTTGGCAATGACCCTGCATTTTGGAGTTCCCGGTTCAGTCGAGATGCTTCCCAGCTTCCTCAGATGTTTTCCTAATGTCGAGACCCTCTGCATCAAGGTAAAACCAACCCTTCCTCTCCCTTCATCTGGCACTTGCATAATAATAATCAATAGAGTGAACCAGATTGCTACTGCATAATTACCACTCTACGCATATATATAGCTGAACTGTGCAACGGCTAAATTTACAGTCTGAAGAGGAAACTCGTAAACCCACCACTGGCAACATCAGCCCCAAGCTCTGGCGTAAGATCAGTCCCATTGAGTGTGTCCAGTCGAAGCTAAAGACTATAGTTCTTCGTGAGTACCAAGGACATTCAACTGAGTATGATTTCCTCAAGTTCATCGCCGAGCATGCACGGGTGCTGGAGAAGATGGTCGTCGTGTTGAAACAGGAATTGAGCAAGACTGCGATGGAAGAGGTGATTGCCAAACTGACGCCTCTAAACTCTGCCAGGGCGAGCAGAGATTGCGAGCTGCTGTTCCCGGTTCATAAATGGGATGGAGGAACCACTTGGACCTTGCAAGCAGGTCTCCTACAAGGATCTGTTTTTCCAATGGATGATCCCTTCTTCTGTCACTGAACAAGAAATGTGCTCGCTTGCCTATTTCAGCATCCAATGTTTCTCTGTTTGGTTGTTGAAATGTGTCTCCACAAGATTTGGACGGTCTAGCGACACGACTTTGTTTGCTGAACTTTATGTGCTAGTCCTTTAGGGCTCGTTTTGCAGGAGAGTTTCCGGGTGTGTTTTAGAGTTCTATCCCTAGTGTTTTGGGTGAAAACACTTCCATCACCCAATCCACTCCAATCCTCTTCCATCCTAATCCCCTATAAACCCTCTCCTAAAAAATGTTGTTTTGTAAACCGGGAATGCTACACCCACTGGCAGTACCGTTATCATATATAAAATGCAGAAACTTCACCAACGGTATCTCACGAATTTGTAGTAGCAGAAGCATCAAGTCAATTCAACACAGCTTATAAAAGACTCCATTTTTATAGCAGCACATGAACAACAACGTTTCAGAAACAACATGCAACAATTCCCAGCTTCCAAAAGATAAGAACTTTTTCACATAATTCTTAGGTACTGAACAACAATATACACTAATCACACATACTAGTTATAACTAGCAATTAAATGGGTATTCCAGCTCAATCAATAAAACACATATTCAACACTGATTCCTATAGCTATCAATGGAGGATAAACAACGAACAGTGCACAGACTGAGGATATTTGAGCGACTGAGCCATCACATCGAACATGAAATGCAAACATAATCCAGCTAACTACTGCGACATATGGAGCTACTTTGAGAAGACATATAAACTCAATGTAGTAAATATCTGAGATCCCGCTCTTGTACCATTGCGTGCCAGTAAGGCTTGAAGCAAACCTCACCCTAAAACAAGAGATTAAGTAGATTGTTAAAAAAATCAATGATAGGAAGCAACAAATTAAGATACTTGTTTGCGAAGAAGAATCATACTTTTAGAATTATATATCAAGATAGTATATGCTACACTGATGAACAATTCACTACCAGTTTCTATAATTTCAGGAGCCAAATCAAACAAAACAACATTGATAGCATTAAAAAGTAGACACAGAGGTGCATCATTCACACATCATATACAAAAAGCATTGAATTGCCTTGTTTACATAAGTAAAAAATAATTTAATCAACAAGAAAGACATCTAAAACACCATCAATCCAACCACCATCATGGATAGATAAAAGTATGCAGCAATGAACTAAGAATCTAACACGTACACAAGAAGGAATAGCTCATCTACTGCAGTCCATCCTAGCAGCAATCAACTATGTTGAGAGAGGAAGCAGCAACAGTCCATTCTAGTAGCAGCAGACTAGACAACTACATGCGACACGAAATGTACAAGAAAACAAGAGCTCGAAGTTTGTTTGCACTGCTACACAGAGAACCTTTTAGCCATGTACAAGAAAGAGGTGTTTTATATGCCCGAAGAAACACACATAAAAGCTGAATTGTAGTTGTAAACAAATAAACAACCATCGATTTATAGCAGGATACAAATAAACAACCGAATACAAATATACACTAATGTTAGAGAATTTTCTCCACTGAAAGTAATCTCAGATCAAGAACAAAACACACAGTTATTTAGAGTTAGTAGAAGATCAGTACATCAAGTGCTAAATCCCGAGTAAGACTTCTCATTTTTAGTTTGAGAGATCACATGTGTACTAAACCAAGCGGTACAATTTTGAGTAAAGCTAGCACTAGTGCACTCGGCAAGAATACACATGCATCGGACAGTAACTACATCAATTTAAAACGGGCATGGCTGCTCTTAACGTTGCATAGCTATGATGCGAGCAGCAGTGAAGTAATAACTAGTACAAGATTTTTTGCATTAGGATCAAAATTCCACTTTGGGTGGGCTTACTTCAGAAAGAAAGAAAAAAGGGAAATAAAAGAGATGGGTTTGACTCTGAAATTAACACTAAACAGGGTTCTCTTCTCTTTTCCTTTTTTATAAAAAAATGGTGAGAGTGTTTAGGGCTCTGAAGAGGATCAAACAGCAACTTGCAGCACACTAAAATTCTCATTATGAGGGAACTATTATTCTTATACAATAAAAGGAGGTTCTATGTTTACTATTTTGACGAAGATCAGATCTACATTATGCAGCTAAACAAATCAAATGGTTCCATTTATGGTGCACAAATATCGTACAAGCGTCAGCTAATTAAACAAGCTACCTAGTGGTCTGGTGTCAGTTGAGCAGTAACTTGTTGTTCAGTCCACAAAACCGATACTTGTTCTGTGGGTAAGCTCACTGGACTTTGGGGCAAATAGCAGTACCACAAAAGCAAGGTAGATAATGTCATATTAGTTCCAATACAGGAATTAGGAAGCTAGATAAGAAGAAGCTCGCCCTTATACATGTATTGTTGTCGCTGCTGCTTTAGACTGACGGACACCAGACAGGATGTGAAATCATACATGTACCATTGTCGCTGCTGTTTTAGACTGACGGACACCAGACAGGATGTGAAATCTAATTGTGCGGCAACAGGACAACGACCAGCAAAAACTAACCAAAAATTCATCCTTCAGCCATCGGTTTGAATCAAGAACCCTAGGTCAAGAGTAGTATCTACAGAGGAATCGACCTAGGATTCATCTAGCAATAGATGGGAGAGGAGGGGAAAAGTGGAAGAACTTACAGGAGAGAAGGCCAGGACTGCCGGAGAAGATGGACGGTAGAGGGATCTCGGAGTAGGCGCCGTCGATGGCGTCGGAGCGGCGGCGGATCTCGGCGTTGGCTGTGGGGTGGGAAGACGAAGGGATGGAGCGGCGGAGGGATGGCAGAGCGACGGAGTGGCAGAGGGATGGCAGAGGGATGGCAGAGCGACGGAGTGGCGGAGCGGCAGCAGCGAGGCGAGTCCCTGCGTCGTCGCCGCCAGCACGCGAGGAAGAAACGCGAGGGGAGGTAAGATTTTCGGTTCCACCCCAATCCCCTCGTGTTTCCTGGGGTTTGCTGGGTTGAGCCCGCCCTAAACCGGTCGACCCACCTGTACAAAACAGTCCAAAGTGGTTTCGGGTGGATTAAAATTAGACCGGGATTAAACACGTGAAAACCAGTCAATCCACTGCAACAAAACGAGCCCTTAAGGGTGTGCCTACACTTGTTGCTATCTGAATGGCCAAAGACTCTCATGGGCCTTATTTTGTACTTTGGTGACTCCTGCATTTAGACTAAATTCTACAAACCTTTCCTGCCTTTGAACTCGAATCTGCGTGATATCTCAACATCCAACATCCAAGATATTGTTTGGGTGTGGGAATGGTTATATAGTTTTTGCTGCAGTTTCTATTATCAGGATACTTGTGTTTAGAACTTCAGATTATTAGGATGTGCCATTTGATCTATTAACACTAGCATCCTAGTTGTTAAAGCTATTTGTACTGTTCCTCTTAAGAAGATATACTGTAGAATACTTGCACACAAGTTTCTATCTGAATGAGGAACATTGCTATCTGCATCAGTGCGACCTCATTGGCTAGTTGTGGCTTCCTTCTGGTGATACATTTGATAACACAACTTCTGCTCAAGATGAAATTTCATGGATGTGGAATAATAGCGAAGTAGAGATATCCCAGCTGATGGTTAATGTTCTAGCTTGTTCCATCTGGTAGCACATTTACTATCTGTAGTGTGCATTCTGATTTATTATAGTACATAGAAAGTCCATTATCATTGATACTTTCTTGGTATTAAGATATTCACTTTATCGGAAAAGAAAGTCCATTATCATCTGTGATGTCTATCTAACGACACTGTTTTTTATCTGCCCCGGCTATATTAATTACTGTGGCTAATATGAAGGCATGAGTTACTGTAGCCGTGCCTGTTAGGCCTTTTCATAGATGTAATTAAAACAAAAATAACAATGCATTGTTTCTTAGATGGTGTTTCTTAGTGGTATTGCATTTAATGATTTTAGTCTCATGCATGAGTGTGATTGGTCTAGCCAAGTTTTTTGCCTATGATACCGTGCAAGGGGTGTAGTACTTTCTATGTACTATAATAAATCATTGCCATCATAAGGCTAGTCATAGTGAATGCACTTATCATATGATTGGTCTAGTATCATAAGGTCTTTCACAATGGAGGGTCTCTTAGCACGTTATCATAGGAGATATTAAAACTTAAGAAACAACCATCATAATGGAGTGTCACTTAAGAGGGTTGTATTTAATGATTTTAGCCTCATGCATGAGTGTGATTGGACTAGCCAATTTTTTGCCTATGATAGCTTGCAAGGGTTGTATCTTAGCTAAGATACAACAACTCTCTCGTTCTTCATTAAATCACATGCCACATAAGCAAAGTACCTAGGATACGACGCTAAGAAACACCTATTGTCTACAAATTAATAAATATACCACTACTATGATACTACTCCCTCCTTCACGGTTTGCAGGGCGCTCTACAAAAATCTCACGGACCTAGGCGTGAACGTATTGGCTAAAAATTAGGCCTATTAGTGAGCGGTTAAGGCACATGCATTGGTGGGAGACTGTTGCATACATAGGAAGTTGGGAGAAAAGGTGCCACATTAATTAATAATTAATTTTTATGCGCCTAGGAACATTGTAGTTTTGGAAAAACCCAAATTTAATTAGGCGCCCTGCAAACCGTGAAAGAGGTAGTACTACATGATACAATGCACTAGAGACATAGTATCATACACTAGTACCATATGCATGATACTATTGATTTGTAGAATCTC
Organism: Avena insularis; assembly: GCA_023614405.1. Classification (NCBI taxonomy): domain Eukaryota; kingdom Viridiplantae; phylum Streptophyta; class Magnoliopsida; order Poales; family Poaceae; genus Avena; species Avena insularis. The sequence continues at coordinate 373,700,480 of CM042691.1, read as the reverse complement.
TATGCAAAATGTGTGTATAAGATTTACTTGTCATTATGATTTCTAGTTTTACGTGCTATAATACGGTATTTACCTATGATACTCTAACCGCATCTCTCTTCATTAATTGTGATGCCACATCAGATTTTTGCCAAGTTGGCATGCATGATACACCTTAGGCTGGTCATAGTGGGGAGTAACTTAGAGTAGTAACATGCGTATGTTACTAGTCTAAGTTATTACCTCCATAGTGGAAAATAACATATGTGTGGTGTCATGCAAAACTTATTTATTGCAATGTAGACTCATTTTGTCTTGAAATGTGTGATGTTATGGTAACATAGCTAGTTACCACAAGCCTCTCTCATCATTTAATTGCATGCCATGTCATCTAAATGCTTAGTTGGCAATACATGTAGGACTATGTTACTACTCAAGTTACTCCTACTATGACTAGCCTTATGATACTAGCACTAGGACCAGCCTTAGCTAAGATAAAGCAACACTCTCTTTCTTCATTAAATGACATGCCATATAGACAAAATACCTAGGATACCGCGCTAAAAAACACCTATTGTAAAAGGCCTTAAAACACCGGTCATTGCCATTTGTTCACATGTTTTCTCTCACAATCGTGCATACACCTAACAATACAGGTCGTGATTAGAGCTCTGAAACTGTTTCGCGTTTTGCTCTCGCGAGCGGGCGACGGAGAAAAAAAGTCCTCCTGATCTCATCCGGCCAGGGCGTTGGCCTTGGTCCCTTCTCCCTCCGCCTGCCGCTCCGGCGGCGGGAGGGAGGGGGGCCTCGTTCCTCCGTTCTGGCCTAGTAGTTATGGTTAGGATTTGTCTTGTTTGGTACGCCGTTGGGGTGGTGGGAGCGGCGTTCATGTGAATAAATCTGTCTCAACTCTACTTCCACACCGGCGACGACCTTCAAGGCGGCGCCTCGGAGTTGATGGTTATGTGTGCTGATCGATTTTTCAGATCGACAGCTTAGTTTTCTCGCCATTCTTTGCGAGAACAGTTTCTCGGTGTGTTGTCGAGTTCGTTGTTATCCGCGACGGCGCTGGCGGCCGGGGCGAGGTGGTTCTTCTGGAGCGAGGATGTTGGTCCAGAGGTGGTGGATTTGCCGTTCTTCTTCGATTTTGTTGATGGGATGCGACGGATCTTGGTCCAAGACAGCACGGGGACGTCCTCCAGTCGACGTGCCACAACGACATGTGCCTCGCTGCGTGCAGCAGGCCTGTTCATCGACTCACAAAGCCTTGTTGGCGATGGTGCGGTTTTGGATCTTGCAATGGTGAAGATTCGCCGTCTCTCCCCGCATCTGCCTTGACGGCGCTGGTGTTGGACGGCGGCCGCCGGCTATGGTGGCTGCGGAAAATTCTAGAGATCGTTTTATATTTCTCGATTTCTTAGAATTTTATCTGCATATTCAGGATAATCAGTTTATCTTGATCTGTCTTTTAGTTTTCATGTACATTGCGTCATGTAGTCTGATTTTCTATTAATGAAACACGGGTATTGCTTTAAAAAAAAGCGTGCATACACCTCTTTCGCTATATATGCCATTTTGTAACGTAATGAATCAAGTGGCTGGTCTGGACGGTGCGTGCAGTCTGACGACAGGACTGCAACCGGCGGGTTCCTTTTTCCCAAACTAAAGTTCACAGTATCACTGTTTTTAGTCCTGACATGTTCAAATTTTCTACTGTACATGCTCGGCGTCAACCACCTGGCCAGAGACCGACTCGAGCGGCCATAGAACAGGAGCAGCGTACGCTGAAGCAGACCGAAGCTTGGGGGCAGCCTTGCGTTCATTGGCTTGCGTTCATTGGCTTGAGGACTCTCCGTCATCCTTGCTCTGTTATTTTTTTCTTTTTTTAGATAGAAGTCATCATTGCTCGACTTTAAATTAATAAAGTTCATGAGCGATACAGCAAGAGCACGGTAGCAACCCAACATGTCTACTGGAAGGCCAGCTTAAGTTAAGAGGCACCGCTAGGGATCGGATGTCGATACTAGCATTTTATCGGACTCCTCCTTTGCCTCACGATAGAAATTCTCCCTAGCGTTCGATTGATAGCATGCAACATGCATCGGGGGTAGTTGGTTTCCTTGATTTGCTTCCTCGTAATAACTACCTCCCAGAATCACGTCTAATCCCACCATTTGTGGGTACTGGATAGAGTATGTAGCATTGATGGTGGATAGAATGTATCATCCTCTAATTACAGCTACTTCTAGAATTGTCATGTTAAGCACTATTCATTCTAGATTTTTTTACTGTAGTATAAGATCGTAACACAGTAGTGTGCTTCCTTAGAATCAATTGTTGTTCCCCATGCTATATAAGTTTGCTTCCAATACAACTAAAACTTGATTAGATAAAAAGAATATTTATAATATGACGATGTGTTATCCAAACATAAGACTATTTTCATCTGGAAACTTGTGTTTTGTAGCGACTAGTTTGCTTCCAATATACCCCAAGATTGCTTCGATTGACAAGATAAATGCTTGAAACAAAATAGAAATGTGTTACCATTAAAATAAAAAAATACATATTCACTTGTATCGATTACATATATGTTTCCAATTACATATTGATTTGCTTCAAAATTATTGGAAATCTTCTTCCAAAGAAATGGACATTTTTTCATCAACCACAAGCATGTACGACAAGGGAGTCCTTCCGAAGAAATGGATGTCTGCTTCCACCAATTGAAGAAAAATAGAAATGTATTGCCATCAAAAATAAAATTGATTGCTTGCAATGTACAGCAAGATTGTTTTCATCGATTAGATAAGTGCTTGAAACAAAATAGAAATGTTTTGCTAAAAAGATAAAAAAATACATATTCACTTGTAGCGATTACATATATGCTTACAGTTACATATTGATTTGCTTCCAACTTATTGGTAATCTGTTTCCAAAGAAATAGACATTTTGTTTCATCAACCACAAGCATGTACCAAAGTTTGAAGCAATGCAAGACTGCTTCTGAGAATTGGGTGGTTGCTTCGGAAGGAATGCAAGTCTGCTTCCACAAAGTTTGAAGTAAGATGCCGCCAAAATATTTAGTAGTAGACACTTGAGCCTCCTCCACGGTGGCAAAAGGGACATACTAAAAAAAGAAGAATTTCAGAAACATGTTAGATGGCATGAACGTCCTAGTTTGCATAGTTTTTACAAATGAAAAGTCAAGTATGCAACATGTATGTGCCATCCCCAATAAAAAGAGCATATATATATATATATATATATATATATATATATATATATATATATATATATATATATCTATGTGTGTGTGTGTGGGTGGGGGTGGGGGGTGGGGGGGGATAACAGGCATCATTTGGAGCACAAATGAGAGATATAGAAAGTATGTAGCAATTTTTTAAAAAATGTTAAAAAGTAGAAACAAATACATACTTAGGAAGCTCACTGCAATGAATCTTACTTAGGTAGCATCTGTAAGATATATAAGAAGCATGAATTCAAACTTACGAAGCATGGTTGTAGTGCCAACCAGTCTAGCGTAGGAGCACATAATGCATGTATATATATGAACCACCAGATCTTTGTAGCAATTAAATATTTAATCACGACAGTTGAAAGATCGGGTGGGAGCATAGAAATCTGTAAACGAAAATTACCATGCTCGTGCAAAGATATAGGTGAAATTTGTGACCAAACAATTAGAGGGATTTTTGTAGAAAGTAGAAACAAATACATACTTAGGAAGCTCACTGCAATGAATCTTACTTAGGTAGCATCCGTAGGATATATAAGAAGCATGAATTCAAACTTATGAAGCATGGTTGTAGTGCCAATCAGTCTAGCGTAGAAGCACATAATGCATGTATATATATGAACCACCGGATCTTTGTAGTAATTAAATATTTAATCACCACAGTTGACAGATCGGGTGGGATCATAGAAATCTGTAAACGAAAATTACCATGCTCGTGCAAAGATATAGGTGAAATTTGTGACCAAACAATTAGAGGGATTTTTGTGAGCGGTTCAGAAGAACAAAGTACATTTTAAGTAAACATACACTCTAGCAGTAGCATCTTGTACTATCATATTACGATCTAATACTACCATTGATCAAGTGCTATGGTTGTAGGCTTGTAATTAATTAAAATATAAAAAATGAAATATAGGGAAAACTAGGAACACGAGCCTGATTAGTGGAGCCTGTTCCACCTGCTGTCGGTTGCTCCCGTATCCCACGAGGTGAAACCCCCCGACGCTCTCCCTCCTTGTCGCCCCCGCGTGGCGACAGGGGGAACCCTAGATCCCGGGTGCCGCCGCCACCTCCCCCTCCCTCCCCCTTCCTTGCCGCCAGAGGGCGCTGGGCAAGCCAGCCGGCGCCGGCGGGGCCTCCTCGTCTCCTTCCCTGGGGGTTGCTCGCGCGGGGGTGGGACCTCTGGGCTAGGACGTGGCTCTGGCGCTGGGAGCTTCGGTGACGGCACGGGGCTTGCCCTGCTGTGGGTCGCGGCGGGCGGTGCAAGGCAAGGGGACGACACACCGAGCTTCAGTGACGGCGGACGACGGCGTCCAGCGGCCTAGGCGGTCGGCGGTGGGAGGTCGTAGGCAGGGGCGACGCTGTCCTCCCGGCCTCATCCTCAGGATGGTGATGGCAGGAGCGTGTCGAGCCCGATCTCGACCGTTTCCTATCGGATCTGTTGCAGCCGGCAGCGGGATGGCTTCTGGGTTCGTCCGGCTTCACGAGGTCACCTAGGGCTGCGAGCCCGGGCATGGTGGTGGTGGCCTTTCTCCCCTGTCGGAGTTGGTCGGCCGGTTGAATAAAGGTGGATCGACCTAGGGTCCCTCTTGTGTGGAGATGATCACCTTCCTGAGGATGGTTCTTGATTTGGCCGGAGTGGGGAGTTCCGGAAGGCTCCGCCGGCGAATGTACCAGCGCTTCTATGCCTGCAGTTCGCTGGATCGGATGGTATTCGGTCGTGTGCACCCATATTTTATTCCGACCGTTTGGTTCAGGAGGGAGCGCCACGAAGCTCTGTCCTTTGTTTCCACCAGGCGACTGTCGATCCATGGTGAAGTCAGAGGTGGAGAATTCATGAAGGCCAGGTTTGGAGATCTATCTATGGAGGTTTGAGTCGCCGTACAATTGAGGGACTTGCTTGGTGTTCTGGGCTAAACAGTAGCCGTATGTAAGTGGGGGCAGCAACACATGTGAATTTCAGAATCTTACCTTTCATGGTAAAAACCCAAGGTCTGGCCTTAGCTGGTTGTGCCTCGCAATGGCCTTGTTGAAGGCATTCTTTTGAGAGTGAGGATTATCTTCTGGGTGAAAATCTAGATCTTTGATCGGGCGACGACGGCGCTTATGCACTGTTCCTTTCTTGGAGGCGTCGCTTTTGAAGAGCCTGAAGTTTAGGTGTTGTATTGGTGGTGGTTGTACTGCTGCTGCTAGGACCGGAACACTGTAGCATGTCTTTTATTTTCTTAGTTTTCTTTATCTTTTGTTGGCTGTGTGCATCCGTAATGCCAATGGGTATTGCGTTGTTGCAGAGGCCGGGTGTAATTGGTATCTTAATATATGCTCCTCTCTAAAAAAAAATGTGCTCGGGCAAGAGGCGAGCTGCCTCAACCATGTTTCCTTCGGTGCCTAGTGATGGGTTGGCAGACGCGCCGGTGGAGGAAACAGTGAGTGTGACAGCCGGCTATTGCAGTGGCGCCATGGAACTAGGTGGAGAAAGAGGTATCAGCCTCGGAGCATGAAGCATGGCGGGGAGAGCAGAACTACGATGATGGAAGAGCCGTCGGGTGACCGGGATCTATCTCGGGGAGGTGTTATAGGAGGCAGACGGGAAATCAGGATCCGTTCATAAATTCCACAAACACATGTAGTTAATGAAAAAAATGAGACACGTAAAGGCCTCGACGGAGACCAGATGGACGACGCGGGATCGGCCTGACGATTTCTTTCCCATCCCATCAGACTACGATCTATGGTGTTTACCTTACCTTAAGTTAAATACAGACCGACCTGAAGGTCAAAGCAACATGATAGCACTTATCAAAAAGGAAACCTAGGTAGATCAATAAAAGTACAGTAGAGGCCCTGGAAGGAGAATATGTCTTGTTAGATTTGTTGCAGCAGCTCCATCATCATGTCCCAAGCTTCACGATCCTTAGAGCATCTTTACTCGGGTTTCAGGACACTGTTCCTAAGGCGATTTTTTTGTCCGGACGCTGAAATTGACCCAGTCGCGTTCCCTTGTCCGGATTTGGGCCAACTTTCGTTCGGAGATCCCAAGCCGATCCTAGGGCGCCGGGAACGCCCTAGGAACACTAGACGAAACAAAAACGCGGGTGGGCCAACCCTGTCAGCGAGACAACCTCATTTCCCACTGCCACTCACCTCGCCCGCGGTGAAGAGAATCCTTAGTTGCCCCTGTCGCTCATGCCTTCGCCGGCGAAGCTCCACCACGCCGAGCCGTATACATGCCTCTAGATAGGTCCTCCGTCGTTGCCGCACCCTTTACCCTCGGCCTAGGCCATATTTCGCCGCCCAAGCTTCGTTGTAGCTCGGCTTCGCTCCGATCTCCTGCCACCTCGTCTGCCAAGTGTTCGGAGTTTTGCCCGTTCGGTCATGGACTCCGACGACGAGGAGATGTTCATCGTGTTGCTGGAGGAGGAGAACGCTGCTGTCGCTGAAGATGCATTCCTCGCCTCTCGCCCGGCTATACATGCAGACAGCAACGCCAAAGCGTGGAGGCTCGACGAATGGTCGCCGAAAGTGCAAAGCAAGACAGAGGATGGAGGGTCATGCTCCCCCTGTGGACTTTGAGATCAATGGGCGCCACTAATAAGGGATACTATCTTGCAGATGGCGTCTATCCAAGATGGCCAACATTTGTGAAGACTATCTCAAACCCAATGCTCCCCAAACATGCTCAGTTTGCCAAGGAACAAGAAGCTTGCATGAAGCACGTGGAGCGGGCATTTGGTGTGCTCCAACAGAGGTTTGCAGTTGTTCGGTTCCCTGCCCTGACCTGGTCAAAAGATCAAATGTGAAAAGTGATGAACTGTTGTGTGACCTTGCACAACATGATCAGAGGATGAGAGAAATGACCCAGTAAGTTTGGTCGAGCAGAACGAGTCGTACTATAGACAGAGACCTCTTGCAGAGCCTGATCACCAGGTACCGCCTACTTGGGCTGCCTTCATCGCCATGCGTCAGGAGATCCGAGATCCGGTACTACATCAACAGTTGCAGGATGATCTGGTTGAGCACCTATGGATACACAGGGACACCACATAGATGCCGAGCATGAACTGGCCGAACAAGACCGAAATATGTTGTATTTTCATTGTATGCTTAACTATGTTTAATTTTATGCCAAACTATGTTTAAATTCTTGCCGAACTAGGCCAAACAGTACTCTGTATTCATATTATGCGAACTTTGCCGAAAACTGGTCGAATTTGAGCCAAAAATTTCAGCGAAAAAAGCTGTCAACACCCGGGTTTTTAATCCCAGATGCCTGTTATGCCATACATCGCAATCCCAGGATTACCATTTTTGCGAGACATAACAGAATTGGATACCACAGTATATCATCCATTACAAACCATATATAAGGTCTTACACCAATAAGGATCTTATGATCCAGTTCTTAATACAACTTCAAGCAGCGGAATACGTAATAATAACGGTAGCGTAGGCGAAGCTCCATCTTCGAGGTCACAGTAATGCCGATTTATGGATATGATCCTGGTTGTCGTAACCTTCCTGGGGTCCATCCTCCAGGTACTCCTCTTCATAGTCTGGCCACGGGAATAGCCAGGGACAAAGCCATGAGTACTCTTTAAGTACTCGCAAACTAATACTAACAAGTGAAAGGGGTTTTTGATAATAGGACACTAGGCTCTAGGGTTATTTTGCAAGAAGCCAGATTTATCTCTACTAGTTCATAAGCCAGAGAAGCTAGTCACGATTTTATAACTCCTAAGTGGGATCTTGTAACTCATGTCACAACTCTGTTGTGGTCAAGTCAAAGTCTCAATTCATTTCACAAGTCATTTTGAAAACATCTGACAGGGGAACAGTATGGCCACTCCAACTGTCCATAACCGCGGACGCAACTATTCAAATAGTTTGACACTCTGCAGAGATTGTACACTTTCACCACAACATTCGATACATCCGTCAGGAACAAATCCTGAATTCACCGTACTCAGTATGCGGATAATCAATCCTAACCTTTCAATTACATGCCCTAGTATAAGCACCTCTCCTGTGAGTTTGGCCTCCCAACCATGACCAACTGTCATCTTGGGTACTGCACAGGTGGACAATCTTCACAAGGTATCCTTAGCTCATACCTTGGCCGTGAGGGAACTAATACTAAGGTATATAAGTTTCCAGTCAAGCCCTACCCAATCTTCGGGTATTGTGGTTGTACGATAAATATGGAATGGTATCACATCCAGACAACCATCAGTTTTATAAAGGGCTAAGGCTCATGCCTCAACATTTTCATCACCAAAATCATCTGGTGTTCGGAAACACATGTCAAAACATCTCAGTAGAATGATCCATCATTCTAAGGTTTTCATAACCAATTTCACCAAGTATTCCCATCTAAAGTTGATCAAGTTTTAGGCTTAGCACTAGCATCTACAAGTGGGGATGAGTACTAGTTAGGGGTGGTACACTAGTGGAGTTTCAACTAAGTACAACCTTATATCTTAGGATGATATCAAGGTTTCTAACTTAGGCTCAGTTTTATGCTCTTTATGCAACCTTCAAAAATATCTTTCTAGAATCTAAAAGTCACTTAAGTCAACTCTAAGTTAAAGCTTTGATAAAGAAATAAAGTAGAAAGCTTGCAAATAAAACTAGGATTGGGCTATCAAGTGGGTATGATCACATATGCTTAAGGCATATAGTTGGCATGGTAGCAAGTAAGGGTTTGCTTGCATCAGTAGAGTATCTTGCAAGGGTTAGCTTGCATATTCAACTAGTAGTATTAGGCTTGCCTTGTGCAGAGCAGTGGTTGAAGTTCTCCTCGGCTTCTTCTTCGTAGTATCCTCCTTCCTCCTCGTATCCTTGGTCGGTACTAGCGTCTATAAATAAATACGATGTACACAATCACCAAACAATACTTAACTACTTGCAATCATCACACAAAAGGGTCCTATAGATGATCTAGCATCATCACTAACATTACAAGATTAAAGCTTGGTTTAATTCCTTTTATTTTTAGAAAAGTAATTTCTACTCATTGAAAAACTACTTAAGATTTAATATTCTCCAAACCAAACATGGGATCATGTTGAAACATGTCATCACCACATATTTTAGTCCATGGGAATGTGATTTAAAGTGGTGTCACAAGTTAATAAGGTTTTACCCTTTTATTTTAATTAATTAAAGTGGCTAGAAATGGCTATGTGGCATTCTTTTATTACTTGGTCATTATTTCTGTAAGTAAACCTATATATTTTATATATTCTGAAAGGTATGGTTAAATGTGATTTTTGAGAGTTGGAATCAACTCAAAAGCTGTTATGGTTTAAATTTGAAAAATGTTTGAATGCAGAAAAGCCTCTGCCTTGTTATTTTTACCAAGGATGATCTACAGATCCAAATGACTTGAATCCAACGAGCTTGGATTCAGCATTCCCAGACCTTTCTAACAAAATTGGTTTCATTCCATTTGGTTCACTGAATCGATCTGGGTTGATTTTTGAAACTGGGTACAGAAGTGTGTTTGAAATAAAAAGGAAAATGTTTAATTCAAATCACTGGGCTGTGCGGGAAGCAATACTGGGCTGGCCTGCTAAACACGGCGCTTCCGCGGGCTGTTTAAGTTGTTGTCCCCACGCGTCAGTGAGACGAGGGGGTGCGAAACGGTATGGGGCGATGTGGTGCGTTCGATCTGGTTCTAATCCAACGACTGAGGGTCATCGTCGACGCTGGGCAACGCCGGCGAGACAGAAACCTAGCGCGGCCAGTGGGGGTCGTTGGGGGCTCACCGGGGTTCAGACGAGGGTCGACGAGGCGGGCGAACGACGAAGTCGACGACGGCGAACCTCCTGGTACCGACAGCTTCTCCTGGGGCGACTCCAATCGCTGGCTCCCTTCTTCTCCAGCAACGGCGGGCTCCGGTGAAATTCTGGCGCTGCGCTGCTCGCCTTGATCCGAGAACGAGGTGGAATGATCAGTGAGAAGAGGGGAGTGAGATGGTGTGCCCAATTCGGCTGGGGGTGGCCTCTATTTATAGTCGCGACGACGAGACCGAACGGGATGGGCAGGCGACGGTGGCGACATGGCTACGGGCTGCTAGAGGCATGGCCGGCGGTGGCGATCGCTTGGTGGTCTCCTGGCGATGCTCTACGGCTTTAATGCACGTGTAGGGGCGGTGCGGTTTGGTCTGGAACGCGCGACTCTCTGCACGGTAGAGGTGGCGTCTTTGACGGCGAGCGGTGGCTGTGCACCATGGGGCGGCGAATGGGGATGTCTGGCGGTCTCCTGGGTCAGTGGCGATCATGTATGCACGCGGCGAGGGCGGCCATGGTCGTGTGGCCGATCGGCGCGCCGCTGGCGCATGCTCGGATGTGAGAGGCGTGACGTTCCTAGGTGCTATGTTCGACGTCTTCGAGGCAGGGCTGGTCGAGAGGGGGCGGTGAGGCATGGGTGATCTCCCAGACAAGGTTGGCATGGCTAGTTTCCTTCCTAGCTTGTTGTCTCTACTGGGGTGGCATGGTGAGCTTCGGCTGTTCACCATTGATGTCATTGCCCAGCTTACAGTGATGCTAGTGCTTGGGTTAGCTTGCTAGACGATCTACTGAGATGGTTGTGAGATAGAGAGGGAACAATTTAGGCTTCAATCACTGCTCACAATAGTGTTTAGGATTTTGATGATTTGTGTCTGCAAGGTGTTTCATGAAATGGCCGCAAGAACTCAAGTTTTGAATTTTGAAAAGTTTTTTGGTGGGTGTTCTAGGTTGGTGCTGGTGAGTCTGCAGATGCTTGGGTTTTGAAAGTTGAGCTTGTTTGAGTGGTTTTTGAAAAAGTGGGATCTTCCCATATGATAAAGATTCAATTTTAAATTGTCATTTAAACTATGCATTTGAAAGTTTCTGGATGATCACAAAGTGGGCCTTGATACTTTGTTATGAGTACAATCAAGGGGTGCAAGGATCCAAAAAAGTTTCTGTTAGGTTCTGAAAGTTTGAGACAGCCAAAGTAGGCATGGGAGTTAAATTGGTCAAAATGACCATTCCCTTATTTTATTTGTTTTGATTTACTTGTCTTTGGGAAAAGTGTGGGAAATGTTTAGATGATGTTTATTTCACCTAAGCATCCATTTACAAGCAAAGGAACACACAAACAAGTTGGTTCAAAAGAATTCAAAATGAAATGCATACTCACATGCATGCTTTCATAATTTTATTTAGAAAAGTTTTTGTTAACCCTAAATTTGATGATTAGAGTTTGATGATCCAAGTTTAGTATTTTTGGGATGTTACAAACCTTCCCCCCCTTAAACAAAATCTCGTCCCGAGATTTGAAAAAAGGACGAAAAAGATTACCTAGGATTTGAAGAGATCGGGAAACTCCGTCCTGATGTGATCTTCGCGCTCCCAGGTAGCTTCCTTTTCTGTGTGGTTGCTCCACTGAACCTTGAGAAACTTGATGCTTCGGGTTCGGGTAGTTCTTAAGGCTTCTTCCAAAATACAGATGGGCACTTCGGGATAGGTCAGGTCATCGTTGATCTCTATGGTCCGGTGATCGATATTCTTGAACACTTCGGTTTTATCTGGAACTTCGAGGCACTTGCGAAGTAACGAGATATGGAACACATTGTGCACTGCTGACATCTCTTCGGGTAGTTCCAATTGATACGATACTTTTCCGCGACGGTTCAAAATTTTGAAAGGTCTGATATATCTGGGGGCTAGCTTTCCTTTGAGTTGGAAACGCTGCATTCCCTTCAATGGCGACACTTTCAGATAAACAAAATCTCCTATGTTGAAGGCGAGGTCTCGACGTCTCTCGTCGGCGTAACTATCTGTCTAGATTGGGCGGTCTTGAGGTGCTCACGAATCTTGTGAACCTTCTCTTCTGCTTCTCGTAGGATGTCGGGTCCAAAAATATGACTCTCTCCTAGTTCTGACCAGTTCAAAGGGGTGCGACACTTCCTTCCGTACATAAATTCAAATGGGGCCATTTGCAAACTGGCTTGATAACTGTTGTTGTATGAAAATTCTGCAAACGGCAGACAGTCTTCCCACTTAGATCCATATTCTAACACACATGCTCTCAGCATATCTTCGAGTATTTGATTTACTCGCTCCGTTTGTTCATCGGTCTGAGGGTCATACGCGGTACTGAAATCTAGGCGGGTTCCTAAACCTTCTTGGACTTTCTTCCAGAATCTCGAGGTAAACTGCGTTCCTCGATCCGATACGATGTTCTTGGGGACTCCATGCAAACTAACTATTCTAGCGATGTATAACTCCGCTAGCTTTAAACTCTGATATGTGGTCTTGACGGGTAAGAAATGAGGGACTTTGGACAATCGGTCCACTATGACCCAGATAGAGTCCTTTCCCTACTAGAAGTAGGCAGTCCGGTGATAAAGTCCATTCCAACGGAATCCCATTTCCATTCCGGAATCTGCAATGGTTGCAACAATCCAGCGGGTCTTTGATGTCCTGCCTTGACTCTCTGACATATATCACACTTGGCGATATAGCTTCCGATTTCTCTCTTCATCTTATGCCACCAAAATTGCTCTTTCAAATCTTGATACATCTTAGTTCCTCCGGGGTGGATAGAATAAAGAGTATCATGAGCTTCCTTCAGAATAACTTCTTTCAACTCAGAATCTGATGGTACACAAAGGTGTCCTTTGTACCACAGAACTCCTTCTTCGTCTTCAGTGAATCCGGGTACTTTGCCTGTACCAATACGACGCTTGATTCCGTCGATACTAGCATTTCCCTTCTGCGCCTCTTTGATCTGACTGATCAAAGTGGGCTGGAGTTTCTATGCTAGCCAAAAATCCTTCACTTACTAATTCTATTCGAAAATATTCCATCTCTTTGTGCAAACTTGATTGCTCCTTCAAGATCATGGAGTTCAAGCGGCACGGCAATCTGCTAAGGGCATCTGCTACCACATTGGCTTTACCAGGGTGATAGTGAATGTCCATATCGTAATCCTTGATTAGTGCAATCCATCTTCTCTGCCTCATATTCAACTCCTTCTGAGTGAATATATACTTCAAGCTCTTGTGATCCGAATAGATCTCACCACGGTTTCCCATCAGGTAATGTCTCCATGGCTTCAGGGCTAGAACTACGGCTGCGAGTTCGAGGTCATGGGTTGGGTAATTTTGCTCATGTTGCTTCAATTGTCGAGATAGATAAGATATAACTTTGCCTTCTTGCATTAGCACACATCCGAGACCGATCTTGTATGCGTCACAATACACATCGAAGGGCTTCATGATATCCGGCATGATCAAGATTGGGGCTGAAATTAATCTCCTCTTGAGTTCTTGAAAACTCGCTTCACATTTGTCTGTCCATTCAAACTCCTTGTCCTTCTTCAGTAATTGGGTCATGGGTCTGGCGATACTCGAGAATCCTTCTACGAACTTGCGGTAATATCCCGCCAATCCGAGAAATGCACGAACTTGGGTTTGAGTGGTTGGGGCTTGCCAATCTTCTACATCTTTCACCTTTGCGGGGTCAATGGCAATTACTCCGGCTGATACAATGTGACCGAGGAATCCTACTTCCTGTAACCAGAATGCACATTTGCTAAACTTGGCATACAACTGATGCTCTCTAAGGGTTCCAAGAATGGTCCTTAGGTGTAGCTCATGTTCTTCTTCTGATTTGGAGTAAATCATAATGTCATCGATGAGAACAACGACAAACTTATCCAGTAAGTCCATAAAAATCTTATTCATGAGGTTCATGAAATAAGCGGGGGCGTTGGTTAATCCAAAAGACATGACGGTATACTCGTATAATCCATATCTGGTGGTAAAGGCAGTCTTTGGAATATCCTCTGCACGAATTTTGAGTTGATGATAGCCAGTTCTAAGATCAATCTTAGAAAACACTTGGGCATCGGTCAACTGATCAAACAAATCTTCTATCTTGGGCAAGGGGTACTCGTTCTTGATGGTGACATCATTCAACTTCCGATAATCCGTACACAAACGGTTACCTCCATCTTTCTTGTCCACAAACAAGACGGGTGATCTCCATGGTGACGCACTTGGTTGAATCAATCCAATTTCCAGCATGGCATCCAGTTGCTTCTTCAGTTCTGCTAGCTCCGACGGGCTCATACTATAGGGTCTCTGGGCTATAGGTCCAGTTCCGGGGATTAATTCGATGATAAACTCGATATCCCGATCTGGGGGCATACGAGGCAAAACATCTAGAAATACATCGGGGTATTCACAGACTATCTAGACTTGGTCAATGGTAGGTTGGGCTATACTCTTGTTGCATTTGAATTGGCGGGGTAAGGTTTCAGATATGTTCTCGACTGATATTCCGGCTGTACTGGTCATGGTGATGGCTTTCTTGGCATAGTCAATCAATCCTTTATGTTTGGACATCCAATCCATTCCTAGTACTACTTCCAAACCTTTAGTTCCGAGTACTATCAGATTAGCATAAAAATCTATGCCATGGATTCGGATAGGGACGGCTTTGCAAATTTGCCTAGCCTTGGTGGTTGATCCGGGAATTTGAACAATCATCACATGCTTCAATTTGGTTGGTTGAATTTTACTAGTGCATGCAAATTCTTCAGTGACAAATGAATGCGATGCACCAGAATCAAACAACACTCTTGCAAGTACTAAATTAACAGAAAACATACCCAAAGACGCCCTGGCGCTCTCGAGCTTCTTCAAAGATGCATGAGAAAACACGCCATTGCGGTTGAGCGAATTCCCTGGGCAAATCTTCTTCTGGTTGAACACGACGTCAGCCGAAAGAGGCGTTGGTATTGGGTGCTACAGCATTCTTCTTGTTGGGGCACTCGTTGGAGTAGTGACCCTTATTTCCACAGTCATAACAAGTTACCTGCGACTTGTCCTTTGCTGCTACAGGCATAGCATTGCTTCCAGTCCTCGGGGCAGTGTTGGTGTCGGTGGCAGCATTGTTGTTGTTGAACTTGGGTGGGGCACGGTTGAAATTGTTAGAGTGGCCGGGGTTATTGTGATTTCCTCCGGGCCTAGGGTTTCCACGGTTGGGATAAGTGGGACGGTTCATCGGGGGTCTGTTGGTTCTTGGGGCAAATCCTGGAGATGGGTTAGGGCGATACTTTGGGGTCTGATGGGGTCCCGGCTGATGCATCATGCGACGCTTGCGGTTCTCATTGGCTTGATTGATCTTTCCTTCCATCTGGATGGCAGAGTCTACAAGGGCTTCAATATCAGCAAAGGGGATATTGACTAACATTGTCTGCATCTCATCATGCAGACCATTCAGGAATCTTTCTTTCTTCTTGGCTTCGGTGTCAATCTCATCCGGGGCATACCTAGATAATGACAAAATTTGTCACGGTATTCCACTACAGTCATCCTTCCTTGCTTTAGCTCTCTGAACTCGTCTCTCATCCTCTTGATCAAACCTGGTGGCACATGGGTTCTGCTAAACTTGACCTTGAATTCCTCCCAGGTCATCATCTGGCCTCCGGTCATTGCGTGAACACTGTTCCACCATGCCCTGGCATCTCCGGCTAGATAGTGGGTGGCGAACAGAACTTTCTCGTTGGCTTCCACTCTGGTGACTTCTAGGTTATTTTCCATGGTTTGCATCCAATCATCGGCGTCTAGGGGCTCTTCTGACTTAGTGAAAACAGGTGGGTTGGTATTCTGGAAATTCTTGAGCTTAGATCCATGGTTGTCCTGATTTCTGTGGCCTTGGTTGTTGTGGGTTAGCTGAGCTAGGTTGGCTTGACATTCGGCTCTTTCAGCTTCACGGTCAGAAGTCAACATTTGCAGGATCTGCAACATCGGGTCCGGGGATGAACCACTTCCTCCGCGTGGCATCTGAAGATTGAGATAGATCATGAGAAAAGAGGGAAATTTCTAAGGTTCTGGGATTTTGAAAAGTTTTTAAAGTTTGACTCAGATTTTTCTAGCAACTTGCTTTTCATTCATTCACTCATAGCACACGATACAACACACACCACAACAAAGAAAAACAGATGGTTTTAAGAACCATTCTAAAAACTACTCACTACGCTAGTGCTCAAGTGCTACTACTCCTTGGAATTTGTGGCTTCATCATCTTCATCATCATCGATGAAGGTGAAATCATCCTCATCGGTGAAGAAATCCATAGCCTGATCCTCCAGAAAATCATCATCATCACTGAGATAGGAGTAGGGGTCTCCACGAAGATCCTCTCCAGCATTCTCCCTTTCTTCCAACTTCATGTCTCTCTCGTGGATGGTCTCCTCCAAAGATGAGATGCGGTGGCGAAGACGGGCAATGATGCGCTCCTTCTTGTCAAGTTGACGGCAGCGAGACTTACGATCCTTTGCTAGCATGGCGATGGTTTGATCCTTCGTCTTGATGATGGTAGACTTGTGGTTGGAGTAGTCACGGCAGTTATCCAACTCCTGCTGACGATCGTACATCATGAAGCTAAGGTGGTCCAATTGAGTCTTCAGCTCAGGGTGGTATGGGGCTTCCAGTGGTTGTCCGTTTGCATCACACCTCGGGCAAAACTCAAAGCGAGTACCCTTGATCTGGTTGATACTCTGCCCACACAGACGGGAAAGAGCTTCCTGCATGGCCCTGGCAAGTCCATCGAGCTAGTTGTTCTCTCTTAAGGTAAACTGAATTCCCTCAGCAGTGGGAGGTTCAATCTTTCCTCGGAGACTTGCAACAATTATCCACTGCAGATCTTATCCTCCTTGATCATTGAGCCGAGCTCCGAAGAACTCGGGGTGCGGATGCTCCAGAAGTTCCGAAAGCTGGTCCCAATTCCTCTCAAAGATAAGGTCTCCTCCATTCCCCAACTGATAAAACTTGCTGTACTTCACGTCCATCTATAAGAATATAGGATAAGTAAGTTAATAGAGTGATCAAGTGTGTCAACATTTTATGTATTTTGCAAGAGTTTTTGAGGAACATGAATTTTTATGAAAGAATCAAAGGGATAAGAATGAGAATAAGTTTTTGTAAATATTTGCTTCCTTTGGTTTTGAAACTAAGTTTTTTGATTCCAACGTCCAGTCTAACTAGGGTCTCCTATGGTCAGGATGGCTCTGATACCAACTTGTCAACACCCGGGTTTTTAATTCCATATGCCTGTTATGCCATACATCGCAATCCCAGGATTACCATTTTTGCGAGACATAACAGAATTGGATACCACAGTACATCATCCATTACAAACCATATATAAGGTCTTACACCAATAAGGATCTCATGATCCAGTTCTTAATACAACTTCAAGCAGCGGAATACGTAATAATAACGGTAGCGTAGGCGAAGCTCCATCTTCGGGGTCATAGGCAATGCTGACGATGGGAGATGATCCTGGTTGTCGTAACCTTCCTGGGGTCCATCCTCCAGGTACTCCTCTTCATAGTCTGGCCACGGGAATAGCCAGGGACAAAGCCATGAGTACTCTTTAAGTACTCGCAAACTAATACTAACAAGTGAAAGGGGTTTTTGATAATAGGACACTAGGCTCTGGGGTTGTTTTGCAAGAAGCCAGATTTATCTCTACTAGTTCATAAGCCAGAGAAGCTAGTCACGATTTTATAACTCCTAAGTGGGATCTTGTAACTCATGTCACAACTCTGTTGTGGTCAAGTCAAAGTCTCAATTCATTTCACAAGTCATTTTGAAAACATCTGACAGGGGAACAATATGGCCACTCCAACTGTCCATAACCGCGGACGCAGCTATTCGAATAGTTTGACACTCTGCAGAGATTGTACACTTTCACCACAACATTCGATACATCCGTCAGGAACAAATCCTGAATTCACCATACTCAGTATGCGGATAATCAATCCTAACCTTTCAATTACACGCCCTAGTATAAGCACCTCTCCTGTGAGTTTGGCCTCCCAACCATGACCAACTGTCATCTTGGGTACTGCACAGGTGGAAAATCTTCACAAGGTAGCCTCAGCTCATACCTTGGCCATGAGGGAACTAATACTAAGGTATATAAGTTTCCAGTCAAGCCCTACCCAATCTTCGGGTATTGTGGTTGTACGATAAAATTGGAATGGTATCGCATCCAGACAACCATCAGTTTTATAAAGGGCTAAGGCTCATGCCTCAACATTTTCATCACCAAAATCATCTGGTGTTTGGAAACACATGTCAAAACATCTTAGTAGAATGATCCATCATTCTAAGGTTTTCATAACCAATTTCACCAAGTATTCCCATCTAAAGTTGATCAAGTTTTAGGCTTAGCACTAGCATCTACAAGTGGGGATGAGTACTAGTGAGGGGTGGTACACTAGTGGAGTTTCAACTAAGTACAACCTTATATCTTAGGATGATATCAAGGTTTCTAACTTAGGCTAAATTTTATGCTCTTTATGCAACCTTCAAAAATATCTTTCTAGAATCTAAAAGTCACTTAAGTCAACTCTAAGTTAAAGCTTTGATAAAGAAATAAAGTAGAAAGCTTGCAAATAAAACTAGGATTGGGCTATCAAGTGGGTATGATCACATATGCTTAAGACATATAGTTGGCATGGTAGCAAGTAAGGGTTTGCTTGCATCAGTAGAGTATCTTGCAAGGGTTAGCTTGCATATGCAACTAGTAGTATTAGGCTTGCCTTGTGCAGAGCAGTGGTTGAAGTTCTCCTCGGCTTCTTCTTCGTAGTATCCTCCTTCCTCCTCGTATCCTTGGTCGATACTAGAATCTATAAATAAATACTATGTACAAAATCACCAAACAATACTTAACTACTTGCAATCATCACACAAAAGGGTCCTATAGATGATCTAGCATCATCACTAACATTTCAAGATTAAAGCTTGGTTTAATTCCTTTTATTTTTAGAAAAGTAATTTCTACTCATTGAAAAACTACTTAAGATTTAATATTCTCCAAACCAAACATGGGATCATGTTGACACATGTCATCACCACATATTTTAGTCCATGGGAATGTGATTTAAAGTGGTGTCACAAGTTAATAAGGTTTTACCCTTTTATTTTAATTAATTAAAGTGGCTAGAAATGGCTATGTGGCATTCTTTTATTACTTGGTCATTATTTCTGTAAGTAAACCTATATATTTTTATATATTCTGAAAGGTATGGTTAAATGTGATTTTTGAGAGTTGGAATCAACTCAAAAGCTGTTATGGTTTAAATTTGAAAACTGTTTGAATGCAGAAAAGCCTCTGCCTTGTTATTTTTACCAAGGATGATCTACAGATCCAAATGACTTGAATCCAACGAGCTTGGATTCAGCATTCCTAGACCTTTCTAACAAAATTGGTTTCATTCCATTTGGTTCACTGAATCAATCTGGGTTGATTTTTGAAACTGGGTACAGAAGTGTGTTTGAAATAAAAAGGAAAAGGTTTAATTCAAATCACTGGGCTGCGCGGGAAGCGATACTGTGCTGGCCTGCTAAGCACGGCGCTTCCGCGGGCTGTTTAAGTTGTTGTCCCCATGCGTCAGTGAGACGAGGGGGTGCGAAACGGTATGGGGCGATGTGGTGCGTTCGATCTGGTTCTAATCCAACGACTGAGGGTCATCGTCGATGTTGGGCAACGCCGGCGAGACAGAAACCTAGCGCGACCAGTGGGGGTCGTTGGGAGCTCACCGGGGTTCAGGCGAGGGTCGGCGAGGTGGGCGAACGACGAAGTCGACGACGGCGAACCTCCTGGTACCGACAACTTCTCCTAGGGCGGCTCCAATCGCTGGCTCCCTTCTTCTCCAGCAGCGGCGGGCTCCAGTGAAATTCCGCGCTGTGCTGCTCGCCTTGCTCCGGGAACGAGGTGGAATGATCAGTGAGAAGAGGGGAGTGAGATGGTGTGCTCAATTCGGCTGGGGGTGGCCTCTATTTATAGTCGCGATGACGAGACCGAACGGGATGGGCAGGCGATGGTGGCGACATGGCTACGGGCTGCTAGAGGCATGGCCGGCGGTGGCGATCGCTTGGTGTGTTGGAGATATGCCCTAGAGGCAATAATAAATATAGTTATTATTATATCTTTGTGTTTATGATAAATGTTTACATTCATGCTATAATAGTATTAACAAGGAAACATTAATACTTGTGTGATTTGTAAACTAAAATAGAGTCCCTAGTAAAGCCTCTTTATAATACTGGCTTGTTGGTTAATAAATTATTGTGGTTTCCCTATCATGAACATTGAGATGTTATTAACAACAAGATCATATCGTTGGGAGAATGATATGGTGGACATAGTCTTATAGATAACCGTAGCATAAAGATCAAGTCATTTTAATAGTTCAATTGCTATATGCTTTCTGATACATAGTAACCTAATTCCTTTGACCATGAGATCATGCATATCACCTTCACCGGAAGGATGCTTTGATGACATCAAACACCACACCATAACTGGGTGGCTATAAAGGTGGCATTGAGTATTCGGAAAGTATTGGTTGAGACACATGGATCAAGAGTGGGATTTGTCCATCCATATGACGAATAGATATACTCTGGGCCCTCTCGGTGGAATGTCATCCAATTAGCTTGCAAGCATGTGACTGGCTCACAAGGGATCACATATCACGGGAACGAGAAAAGAGTACTTATCGGTAACGAGGTTGAACTAGGTATGCAGAGATACCGACGATCATAACCTCGGATAAGTAAACTATCGTGAGACAAAGGGAAATTGGTATCGTATGTAAGTGGTTCATTCGATCGCAAAGTAATCGTAGAAATATGTGGGAGCCATATGAATTTCCAGATTCCTCTATTGGTTATTGTTCAGATAAGTGTCTCGATCATGTCCGCATAATTCACGAACCGTAGGGAGACACACTTAAGGATTCGACGTTGTTTGAGTAGTTATGGAATGATGAGTAAGAGACCGAATGTTGTTCGGAGTCTCGGATGGGATCCGGGATATCACGAGGAGATCCAGAATGGTCCGGAGAATAAGATTCATATAAGGAAAGTCCTGTTTCGGGGTTGGAGAATGGTTCCGGTGTTTTCATCGGGAATGTTCTAGAAGGTTCCGGAATGTCCGGCACTCCGGAGGGGAAGGGTACATGAATGTGTCATAACAAGTTGAAATGATTGCATCATATACTAGCTGTCATAGCTGAACAAAATAAAGGGTTTAATCAAATCCTAGTTTGAAAAGTCAAACGCCAATTTGAAAAGTCAAACGACTATTTTGTGAGGTGGAGGGGAAGTAGGAAACCTACTTGGGGAGGAGTTCCCTCCCTCCACCGCCGGCCCACTTGGGATCCGAGTTGGGGAGGGACTCCCCTCCCCTGGCGTGCCCCCTCCACCTATATAAGGAGGGGCAGGGCTGCCCCTCCAAGTACACAACACCTCCACCCAAAACCCTAGCTCCTAGCCGCCGCCTAGGCAAACCCTAGCCGCCGGCCTTGCTCCTCCTTGGTGCGTCTAAACCCTAGATCGCCGAGGCTCTCTCTCATAGTCCACAATACTCGCTCCGGCTTAAGGCGAAGCCCTGCGAGATCTCCCCTCTACTTCCGGTACCACGCCGTTGCCTTAGGAATCGCGAGAGAGTGCTACAACCTCCGCCTGCTGGAACAAGGAGAGGAAGGTCTTCGTCGAGTACGGTGACCGATCTTAACGCAGCATGGCGCGGAAGGATCGCTCACGATCTTGAGATCGGGAAGAGTACGACTACATCACCCACGAGAATCCGCTCTCGTTAAACACTTTGGAATCTTCGAGGGTGATTTATTCCATCGACTCGTTGCTACAATCTAGTAGATAGATCTTGGCTTGTTTGTTTGTATGCGGTAGAATTTTTTTGTTTTCCATGCTACGAACCCCTACAGTGGTATCAGAGCCGTGTCTATATGTAGATCTGTTGCACGAGTAGAACACAATGGTCATTGTGGGCGTTGATGCTTTTGTTGTCGATTGCTTCTTTTGTACTTTGCATCTTGCGGGATGGTGGGATGAAGCGGCCCGGGCTAACCTTACATGACATCGTTCATGAGACTTGCTCCACGCTTGACATGCAACTTGTATTGCATAAGTGGCTTTGCGGGTGCCTGTTTCTCCCAACATAGTTAAGATTCAATTTACAACGGGTGATTGACAATACTAGTATCAATGTTGTGGTTCTTGTTCGTAAGTTAGAACGACAATTATTGAAAGCCCCAAACCACGTAAAACATGCAAAGAAAGTAGAAGCGTCTAACTTTGTTTTGCAGGGGTGTGCTGTGATGTGATATGGCCATGATTGTGATTATATTTGATGTATGCAATATTCCTTATTGTAAGTTGGCAACCGGCAGGAGCCATATGGTTGTATTTAAATTCTGTTAAGACCCGCGTGTTTATTCAAAGTAGTTGTAATAGTTGAAGCCGGTGGACGACAACCATGGAGCAGCGTCATTGACCTTGATGCAATGCCAGTGATGATGGAGATCATGTTTGTGCTTGAAGATGGAGATCGGAAGCACAAAGAAGAAAGGCCATATCATATCACATATTATGAATTTCATGTGATGTTAATCCTTTATGCATCTTGTATTTCTTAGTTAACAACGGTAGCATTATAAGATGATCCCTCATGCACATGAATTTCAAGTTCTTAAGTGTTCATCCTTAGTAAGCACCGTTGCTAAAGCTTGTTGTTTCGAAGCACCACGTGATGATCGGGTGTTAGATTCCGCAAGTGTATACAACGTGAGCAAGCCAGATTTGCTCATATGCGGAAGCTAAGGTTTGATTTTGACGAGCCTAGCATGTACAGACATGGTCTCGGAACACGGATCACTGAAAGGTAAAGCATGAATCATATAGTAGATATGATGAACATGTCGATTGTTCGCCATTGAAGCTACATCAACTCTCATGATGATCGGTTTTGATGTGGTGGATTTGGTTCGTGTGATCACTAAAACAATGTGAGGGATATTGTTTTGAGTGGGAGTTCAGCTAGATTAATTTAACTATCAATTAGAACTCAATTTGTCATAAACTTAGTCTAAACTATTGCAAATATGTTGTAGATCAATGGCGGCCCCTACCATCAATTTTAATGCGTTCCTAGAGAAAGAAAAGTTGAAAAACAATGGAAGCAACTTCGCGGATTGGTTCCGCAATTTGAGGATTGTCCTCACAGCTGGTAATTTGACCTATGTGCTGGATGCACTGGTGACCCACTGCAGCTACTGCTACCGATGAAGTAAAGAATGTTTACCTCGCTCGGAAGACTCCAAGATCTACGCTCAAAGGTGCTATCTTGTATGGTTTAGAATCGGAGCTTGAGAAAAGGTTTGAGAATTCAGACCCACATGATATTGTCCGTGATCTCAAATTGATCTTTGAGACTCACGCAATTGAGAGCTATGAGGCTTCGAAAAGTTCTTTAACTACAAGATGGAAGAGGGCAGCTCATCGGTGAGCATGTGCTTAAGATGTCTGGCACGCAAAACAAACTTCAAAGCTTGGGTATAGTGATTCCTAATGCTTTGGGGATTTATCGTGTCCTCCAATCACTACCACCAAGTTACAAGAACTTTGTGATGAACTACAATATGCAAAGCATGAACAAGCGTTGCTTAACTCTTCTCCATGTTAAAATCTGCGTAAGTGGAGATCAAGAAAGAGCACCAAGTGTTGATGGTCAATAAGACCACCAAATTCAAGAAAGGCAAGTCTAAGCAAAAGGGACACTTCAAGAAGGGTGGTAAGAAAGTTACCGCGCCAACGAAGAAGACCAAGGCTGGACCTAAGCCGATAATCTTGAGTGCTTTTACTGCAAGGGAGAAGGTCACTGGAAGCGGAATTGCCCAAAGTACTTGGCGGATTTGAAGAACGGCAACATCAAGAAGAAAGGTATATCCGATATACATGTTATTGATGTGTATCTCACTAGTACTCGTAGTAGTGCCTCGGTATTTGATACTGGTTTGGTTGCTCATATTTGTAACTTCAAACAGTCTTTGCAGAATAAACGGAAGCTAGCGAAGAACAAGGTGACGATCGCGTTGAAGCGGATAAAGGTTGATGTGATCGCGGTCGGCACGCTACCCCTTCATCTACCATCGGGATTAGTTTTATACTTAAATAATTGTTATTTGGTGCCTGCGTTAAGCATGAACATTATATCGGGATCTTGTTTATTGCGAGACGGTTACTTGTTTAAGTCCGAGAATAATGGTTGTTCGATTTATATGAGTAATATGTTTTATGCACATGCACCTTTGATAGATGGTCTATTCTTATTGAATCTCGATAGTGGAAATACACATATTAATAACATTGAGGCTAAACGTTTGAAATCGAGCGATAACTCGACCTATATGTGGCACTGTCGTCTTGGTCACATTGGAGTGAAGCGTATGAAGAAACTCCATTCCGATGGACTTCTTGAATCACTTGATTTCGAATCACTTGAAAGATGCGAAGCATGTCTGATGGGTAAAATGACTAAGACTCCATTTTCTGGTATGATGGAGCGAGCTACGGACTTATTGGAAATCATACATACGATGTGTGTGGTCCAATGAGTGTAGCATCGCGCGGTGGTTATCGTTATGTTCTTACCTTCACGGATGACTTGAGTAGATATGGGTATATCTATTTCATGAAACATAAGTCCGAAACTTTCGAGAAGTTTAAGGAATTTCAAAGTGAGGTAGAGAATCAACGTAACAAGAAGATTAAATTTCTACGTTCTGATCGTGGAGGTGAATATCTAAGTTACGAGTTTGGCAAGCATTTGAAGAAATACGGAATACTTTCACAATTGACACCGCCGGAAACACCACAGCGTAATGGTGTGTCCAAACGTCGTAATCGAACTCTCTTAGATATGGTTCATTCTATGATGTCACTTACAAATTTACCGCTATCATTTTGGGGTTATGCATTAGAAACAGCCGCATTCACTTTAAATAGGGCACCATCTAAATCCGTTGAAATGACACCGTATGAATTATGGTTTGGGAAGAAACCTAAATTGTCGTTCCTTAAAGTTTGGGGTTGCGAAGCCTATGTAAAGAAGTTACAGCCGGACAAGCTTGAACCCAAAGCGGAAAAATGCTTCTTCATAGGATACCCGAAGGAAACTATCGGGTATACCTTCTATCATAGATTCGAGGGCAAAATCTTCGTTGCCAAGAATGGATCCTTTCTAGAGAAGGAATTTCTCTCGAAAGAAGTGACTGGAAGGAAAGTAGAACTCGACGAGGTTGTCGAACCTTCTCTCGAACTTGCGAGTAGCGCAACACCGGAAGAAGTTCCTGTGGTGCCTGCACCAATAAGAGAGGAAGCTAATGATGATGATCATGAAACTTCGGTTGTAGTTGCTATAGAGCCTCGCAGGTCAACGAGAACTCGTACCACTCCTGATTGGTATGATCCCGTTATGAGTGTCATGTTGGTGGACAACACCGATGACCCTGCGACATATGAAGAAGCGATGATGAGCCCAGATTCCAATAAATGGCAAGAAGCCATGAAATCCGAGATTGGATCCATGTACGAAAACCAAGTATGGACTTTGGTGGACTTAGGATGGCGGAAGGCTGTCGAGAACAAATGGATTTTCAAGAAGAAAGCAGATCTTGATGGTAATGTTATCTATAAAGCTCGACTTGTCGCAAAAGGGTTTCGACAAATTCAAGGAGTTGACTACGATGAGACTTTCTCACCAGTGAAGCTAAAGTCTGTGAGGATTATGTTAGCAATCGCTGCATATTATGATTATGAGATATGGCAGATGGATGTCAAAACAGCATTCCTCAATAGAGACATTGATGAAGAGTTGTATATGATGCAACCCAAAGGTTTTGTCGATCCTAAAGATGCTAACAAGGTATGCAAACTTCAACGATCCATCTATGGATTGAAGCAAGCATCCCGAAGTTGGAATCAATGTTTTGATAAGGTAATCAAAAGTTTTGGTTTTATACAAACTTACGGAGAAGCTTGTATTTACAAGAAAGTGAGTGGGAGCTCTGTAGCATTCTTAATACTATATGTAGATGACATATTGTTGATTGGGAATGATGTAGACCTTCTTAATAGTGTCAAGGAATATTTGAATAATAGTTTTTCAATGAAAGATCTTGGCGAAGCAGCTTACATATTAGGCATAAAGATTTATAGAGATAGATCGAGACGCCTAATATCATTGTCACAAAGTACATATTTGGACAAAGTTCTAAAGAGGTTTGGAATGGAAGATAGCAAGAAAGGGTTCTTGCCCATGTTGCCCAATATGACCTTGAGTAAAACTCAAAGTCCGACAACGGCATAAGATAGAGAAAGGATGAGTAAAACTCCCTATGCCTCAGCCATAGGATCTCTAATGTATGCCATGCTATGTACTAGACCCGACATTGCATATGCTGTTAGTTTAACTAGCAGATATCAAAGTGATCCAGGAGTGGATCATTGGACAGCGGTCAAAAACATCCTTAAGTACTTGAGAAGAACTAAGGATATGGTTCTTTCTTATGGAGGTGATGGACAACTCGTTGTTAATGGTTACACCGATGCTAGTTGGAACACCGATCCGGATGATTCTAAATCACAATCTGGATACGTATTTACTTTGAATGATGCAAGATTAGTGGAGGAGTGCAAAGCAAAGCATTGTGGCGAGATCTTCAACTGAATCGGAATACATGGCTGCTTCGGAGGCTTCACAAGAAGTGATATGGATGAAAGAGTTCATTATAGAGCTGGGTGTGCTTCCTAGTGCACTGGACCCAATGTCTATCTACTGTGATAACATGGGCGCCATAGCCAATGCGCAAGAACCAAGGTCACACAAGAAGCTGAAGCACATCAAGCTACGTTTTCACGCTATTTGAGACCATGTCCAAGATGGGGACATAAAGATTTGCAAAGTACACACAGATCTGAATGTGGCGGATCCGTTGACTAAACCTCTCCCGAGGGCAAAACATGACCAACACCAAACTGCCATGGGTGTTCGGTATATTACCATGTAATCTAGATTAGATGACTCTAGTGCAAGTGGGAGACTGTTGGAGATATGCCCTAGAGGCAATAATAAATATAGTTATTATTATATCTTTGTGTTCATGATAAATGTTTACATTCATGCTATAATAGTATTAACAAGGAAACATTAATACTTGTGTGATTTGTAAACTAAAATAGAGTCCCTAGTAAAGCCTCTTTATAATACTAGCTTGTTGGTTAATAAATGATTGTGGTTTCCCTATCATGAACATTGAGATGTTATTAACAACAAGATCATATCGTTAGGAGAATGATATGGTGGACATACTCCTATAGATAAGCGTAGCATAAAGATCAAGTCATTTTAATAGTTCAGTTGCTATATGCTTTCTGATACATAGTAACCTAATTCCTTCGACCATGAGATCATGCATATCACCTTCACCGGAAGGATTCTTTGATGACATCAAACACCACACCGTAACTGGGTGGCTATAAAGGTGGCATTGAGTGTTCGGAAAGTATTGGTTGAGACACATGGATCAAGAGTGGGATTTGTCCATCCATATGACGGATAGATATACTCTGGGCCCTCTCGGTGGAATGTCATCCAATTAGCTTGCAAGCATGTGACTGGCTCACAAAGGATCACATATCACGGGAACGAGAAAAGAGTACTTATCCGTAACGAGGTTGAACTAGGTATGCAGAGATACCGACGATCATAACCTCGGATAAGTAAACTATCGTGAGACAAAGGGAAATTGGTATCGTATGTAAGTGGTTCATTCGATCGCAAAGTAATCGTAGAAATATGTGGGAGCCATATGAATTTCCAGATTCCTCTATTGGTTATTGTTCGGAGAAGTGTCTCGATCATGTCCGCATAATTCACGAACCGTAGGGAGACACACTTAAGGATTCGACGTTGTTTGAATAGTTATGGAATGATGAGTAAGAGACCGAATGTTGTTCGGAGTCTCGGATGGGATCCGGGATATCGTGAGGAGATCCGGAATGGTCCGGAGAATAAGATTCATATAAGGAAAGTCCTGTTTCGGGGTTGGAGAATGGTTTCGGTGTTTTCATCGGGAATGTTCTAGAAGGTTCCGGAATGTCCGGCACTCCTGAGGGGAAGGGTACATGAATGTGTCATAACAAGTTGGAATGATTGCATCATATACTAGGTGTCATCGCTGAACAAAATAAAGGGTTTAATCAAATCCTAGTTTGAAAAGTCAAACGCCAATTTGAAAAGTCAAACGGCTATTTTGTGAGGTGGAGGGGAAGTAGGAAACCTACTTGGGGAGGAGTTCCCTCCCTCCACCGCCGGCCCACTTGGGATCCGAGTTGGGGAGGGACTCCCCTCCCCTGGCGCGCCCCCTCCACCTATATAAGGAGGGGCAGGGCTGCCCCTCCAAGTACACAACACCTCCACCCAAAACCCTAGCTCCTAGCCGCCGGCGCCGCCACCTCCTGCTGCCGCCGCCTAGGCAAATCCTAGACGCCGGCCTTGCTCCACCTTGGTGCGTCTAAACCCTATATTGCCGAGGCTCTCTCTTATAGTCCACCATACTCGCTCCGGCTTAAGGCGAAGCCCTGCGAGATCTCCCCTCTACTTCCGGTACCACGCCAGTCAGCCGGAATTGCGAGGAGAGTGCTACAACCTCCGCTGCCTGCTGGAACAAGGGAGAGGAAGGTCTTCGTCGAGTACCGAACGTGTGACCGACTGCGGAAGCGCTGCCGGAACGCAGCGCCGGAAGGATCGTCTACGCGATCTTGAGATCGGGAAGAGTACGACTACATCACCCACGAGAATCCGCTCTCGTTAAATACTTTGGAATCTTCGAGGGTGAGTTATTCCATCGACTCGTTGCTACAATCTAGTAGATAGATCTTGGCTTGTTTGTTTGTATGCGGTAGAAAATTTTTGTTTTCCATGCTACGAACCCCTACATGGTGGTCTCCTGGCGATGCTCTATGGCTTTAATGCACGTGTAGGGGCGGTGCGGTTTGGTCTGGAACGCGCGATGCTCTGCACGGTAGAGGCGGCGTCTTTGACGCCGAGCGGTGGCTGTGCATCATGGGGCGGCGAATGGGGATGTCTGGCGGTCTCCTGGGTCGGTGACGATCATGTATGCATGCGGCGAGGGCGACGCACGGTCTGTGGGCTTCGGTCGAGCGTGGCGCTCTGGCGCATGCTCGGCATGGTTGACAGAGGCACGGGTGCGACGTTCCTGGGTGCTGTGTTTGACGTCTTCGAGGCAGGGCTGGTCGAGAGGGGGCGGTGAGGCATGGGTGATCTCCCAGACAAGGTTGACACAGCTAGTTTCCTTCCTAGCTTGTTGTCTCTACTGGGGTGGCATGGTGAGCTTCGGCTATTCACCATTGATGTCATTGCCCAGCTTACAGTGATGCTAGTGCTTGGGTTAGCTTGCTAGACGATCTACTGAGATGGTTGTGAGCTAGAGAGGAAACAAGTTAGGCTTCAATCACTGCTCACAATAGTGTTTAGGATTTTGATGATTTGTGTCTGCAAGCTGTTTGATGAAATGGCCGCAAGAACTCAAGTTTTGAATTTTGAAAAGATTTTTTGTGGGTGTGCTAGGTTGGTGCTGGTGAGTCTGCAGATGCTTGGGTTTTGAAAGTTGAGCTTGTTTGAGTGGTTTTTGAAAAAGTGGGATCTTCCCATATGATAAAGATTCAATTTTGAATTGTCATTTAAACTATGCATTTGAAAGTTTCTGGATGATCACAAAGTGGGCCTTGATACTTTGTTATGAGTACAATCAAGGGGTGCAAGGATCCAGAAAAGTTTCTGTTAGGTTCTGAAAGTTTGAGACAGCCAAAGTAGGCATGGGAGTTAAATTGGTCAAAATGACCATTCTCTTATTTTATTTGTTTTGATTTACTTGTCTTTGGGAAAAGTGTGGGAAATGTTTAGATGATGTTTATTTCACCTAAGCATCCATTTACAAGCAAAGGAACACACAAACAAGTTGGTTCAAAAGAATTCAAAATGAAATGCATATTCACATGCATGCTTTCATAATTTTATTTAGAAAAGTTTTTATTAACCCTAAATTTGATGATTAGAGTTTGATGATCCAAGTTTAGTATTTTTGGGATGTTACAAAAGCCGACCTGAGAACTTAGGCTGGGAACACGAGTGTGAAAGTGGGCGTTCTTAGGCCAAAAACTAAGTCCGCCTGGTGCTAGTTATGTCCAGATTTGGCCTGAAAACGTCCAACGAGTAGATGTGCTCTTGCTTCTAAGGAGTGGCCGTCGCCACTCTTCATCTTCTCATTTGCCAGAGACTAAGGCGACTGTCTCTAATCCAGGCTTAGCGTTGAACAGTCCTCAAGCCAATACTGCAAAG
The DNA here is from genome assembly GCA_023614405.1 of Avena insularis. Lineage (NCBI taxonomy): Eukaryota > Viridiplantae > Streptophyta > Magnoliopsida > Poales > Poaceae > Avena > Avena insularis. The sequence continues at coordinate 373,669,964 of CM042691.1, read as the reverse complement.
CAGATCGGAGAAAATGGATGAAGTTTGAACTCTCTGTCATCCTTGCTCTGTTTCTTCATCTTAGTTCCTTCTACTTCGTCCGTTTTAAAATATGAGATGTTTTAGTTTTGTGAAGCAAATATATCTAGACTTCTTTTAGTATATAAGTTTACTTAGGTCTGCAGTAAATCTATATACTAAAATAAGTCTAGATATTTTTTTTTACAAACCTAAAACATCTTATATTTTAAAACGGCGAGAGGTGTACCTCTCATTCTCCAAAATAGTGGTAAGCCACCTCACCGTCCGGATCCGTCGTGCTCCCATCCCTGGGACATGACATGTATTGCCTGAATGATTTTGTCGTTATTAGCTGGAGCGGGCCCTAGGTTCTTCCGCTTTGGTCGTGACGAAGTTTTTAGGCCAATATATTGGTGCAAAGGTGTCGAAGGGTTTAGGCTAAAGCAAAGCCATGCGAATTAAACTCCAATGATACGGTTTTAGGGTTATTGGATAGAGTTTTCTAATTTCTTAGTAAATAAATTGATACCATCGGACCTGAAAATCGCCAGAGCACACTCGTATGAATAACATTTTGTAAAGATCCGCCAGAACCCAAGATCGTACCTATCAACTCATTTTATTTTATGAAGACAATTGTAGCATGGATATAGGCCACCACCCGCAAGGCCTCAAATACTGAAGATGCGGGGTTTCCCTAGAGCCTCCTGCTAAAATAAGAACCTGTGTGGTAAGTAGAATGCCACATTTTAAGCATTGGTTTAGTATTAGCTCCTTTTAAGCATTTTCACGTTTCCTCAGAACACGGAGTATAACTTTTACATAGTTGGTTCTCTTAAGCATTAACATCTAATAATGGGATTGTAGATGTTGATTTGCATATGTATATTGGATAATTTTGCGCACAACTATGACACGCTCAGAAAATCCTACAATAACAGATTGAACAGTACACTTTTCTAGTATTGATTACAAACAATTAGTGAATAAAATTAATTAAACAAAGAAAAATGTTCATTTAACTTATTTAGTGATTGCTAGCATAAACGAGTTGATGACTACTGTATTCCAATTAATTTCTTGGCAACTTATGAGATAATTTTCCGTTAAGTGATACATCTTTGGCACAATAATACCCAGTGTTATATAACATTGTTAAAAGAAAAAATGTTTTTGTAGCTAATGTTATATCATAGAATCCTCTAAATATAGCTTTTAGAAGGGCTTTGACGGGTAACTAATGGACAACATAGTTGCATTTAGTGCGCGGGCTAATGGATGTCCAACTATCTGATGTCTTTGTGTGGAAGCTCGCAAAATCAGGAACTTTTTGGGTTAACTCCATGTATTTAAATTAATAAAATCAAGCAAGGGGTCCTGATCGATCTGCATTGCATGGACCCCAGAGCGGCGGCTCTAGACACAGTGGAGGCAGCTCCCCCTCCACCGTGGATGTTTGGCTAGGAGGCGGCTCCTTGTGGAGGTTCCTAGGGCGAAGGATCAAGGGATCCCGAGACTAGGTTCTTCGCAGGAGCCACGTGGTGGCCGGAGCATTCTCAGGCGTCGATGGTACTGGATGCGGAGTGGGGGTGGGGGAGGGGGGCGTGGCCCTATAGGGCCGGTGAATTGGAGATGGTGGCGCCACCGTCATCTTGGCTGGTAGTGATCTGGATGGCGGCAAGTAGGATGTGAGGTTGCCAGTGAAAACCGTGCTGACTCCGGTCCTAGCGACGATGGCGGCATCTTGGCGTCATTACCTTGATGAAGGAATCGTTGTTACAGCTCTCATCTTCTCTCTTGTGTTGCTCCAACAAAAACCCTAGATTTGGATCTTTTGAATCGTACGATGGCAGCCCGCGACGTCACTTTTCCTCACGGGGGCATCGTCTTTGGAGTAACTACTGGTCCAAAGTGGAGCAACTTTGTCTTGCACAGAGTCTTCGGAGGTGTCAAGTCATGTCTAACTGTCAGGTGCTACACTCAGTCATGCCTATTTCAGTAAGTGCTACGCACGATAGATCATCTGGCGGTTTCAAGATGCGTCGGATGGCGGGAGTCGGCGGCATGGTGCCGAGGGGGTCTCAATGACGACCACACATGCATGTTGATGGACACACGCAGGATGGTGGCGTTGTATGGCATCGTGGTGGCATCAACATAGGGCCTAATAAGATCATTACTTTGATCCTTCTAAAGATGTGTCGGCGGAGGACGACAGCAACAGCGGTTTGAGTGTGCACGTTGGTATGCATTGAGGATCAGCTGGTTATGCTCCAAACTTGCCGTTGGAAGGTTATGGGGCCACTCTTTTTGTGATGATGTGCGTAGGTGTGTGGTCAGAGTGCTGAATCCGACATGACCAACCTCTTCATCAAGTTGTATGAGTTGCGACTTTCTCGCTTGAGAGGTGGCTTCGGGTTGATATTTGTAGTATCTTTGTAAGGTTTCGTTAAATAATAAATAAAAAAGACTATTTGCATCAGTTTCATGTAGAGACCAGGGGTATCACCTCCATTTCGAAAGAAAATATTTAAATTACATCAATTATCACACGGTAATCCTCCGTAAATACATATGGAAAATGAAGGTACCATTGATGATTAAGATTTCTATGTGTTTCCTTTGTCGCAAGGTGCTACTCACCAAAGATAATTTAGCTAAGCATAATGACACGACATAAGAAGTGTTGTTTTTGTAATGAAACAAAATCAGTACAATATTTATTTACCATATGCCCTTTGCTAAGATTCGTATACTGTAGATGGCAATGGATCTATCTTCACCCAAGAATATCAAAACCTTGTTTAGGAATTGGCCAGTGGGAGTCAATGAGAAAGATAAAGTTCAAATTTGAGTAGGAGTCTGTGTTTTATTGTGGGCTACGTGGAATATGCGTAATGATATTACCTTTAGCAATGCAATTTTTTTCTCTTTTATGCAGGTGATCTCACAGGCTACTCATTGGACCGGCGTGTGTTTTTAACTACATCTAATAGAAGAGTGGCATGCTTTTGGATATTAGGTGCAATCCAAGTGGAGACGGTTGCATGGGTACAACCAGTCTAGCTGATGTTCTGATCTTAGGATAACATGTTGATGCAGAGGTATTATCTTTTGTCTTCTATTTTCGTTGGTTGGTTCATGTTAAGACTTTGTCTGACCACAATGTATTGCTTCCGTAAAAAGTCGTACTGAAATAAGGTAATAAAAGGTTACTTGCATCAATCGATGCAGAGGCTAGGACTTAGTTCCCCTTTTCAAAAAAATGAGATAATTTCCACCGCAAGCTTATATCTTTATAAGAGCAAATATTTTCAAATAAAAAGTCCACTCACCAGTCCGTGCAACGAATAAGAAAGTGGTTGGGGGCCTTGGGTTGCAAATATTTGCCAGAAAAATGCAGGGTTAGCTTTGAAGCAACCATCCAACAACAAGCCTCCATCCATCACTCATCACATCCCCGTTCTCTTGCCCAAACAGGCAGTTTTGCTCGCTCAAAGCAACCCATATGCGCTTCTCACACACATAGCAATGAACCTTCTGAACCCATCTCTTCTGTTGCACAAACCCCAAGCCAAGCCAGATCCGTCTATCACGCTGCTTGGCTTCTTCATGTCTACTCTGAAACCCCAAAGTCTACCTTCCTCTCCTCACTAAAATAAACCATCTCTCTCGCTGACTCTCCACGTGCTGTGAGATCTCTACCTATTTCTCATGTCTGAACCATGTTACATGTTTGACCTTGCAAACTAGTTTTGCTGGCCCAGGCCGGAGGGAGAGATGAAGCTGATGCGCAGGAGCAAGAAGGGTCTCATCAGGGGGAAGAAGGGCTCGTCGGCTCCGTCGCAGTCCAGTGGAGCTGTTGATGGTGGAGGGGCTAGCTCCAACAGCAGGCGAGTCGCGCCTGATGACGTCCTCCAAGTTGTAACCACAACTGCTGGATATGGTAATATTATGCTTTCATTATCTTTTTGCTGGCTTGTATTTGTTTTTGGATCAGTGGGTTCTAGATCACCGAGCTTCTCTGTTTGTTGTTTGCGAGGAGAGCGTAGAGAGCGTGGTCCATGCTTTCAGTTGAAAATCTTGCTGAAGGGAGATGCATACTGATCGTGTGTTGATTGTTGGACATAGGAATATGTGTGTTGATTGGTGGAGTTTCTAGATTTTTTTTCATCAAAGGGGTTTCCCCCCTGTTACGTTAACAAAGCAAACATAGTCTACAGAGTTCTCACTTTTTATTACATCTCACACACCCCCATTACAAATTCTGTGTGCTTTCCATCGGAACCACACAGAAAGGGGTGGAGTTTCTAGATAAAAGCGAGAATATGGATTTTATCTCCCATCAGGGCCTTCTTCCAACGTAAGCTCATTATTTTAGACTTCATTGGATGAGCGCATGACCCTAGAAAACATCCCCTTGAGCAAAATCACATTGAAAGGGGGACTAAGACCCGTTGTACCCCAGGTTAACACCCATAATAAGTTCAGGAAGAGTTGGTCAAGTTTTAGTACTACGAAATTAATTAATGTAGTAATTTTAGTACAACTGGCTGCCGACTGCTTGGTTTCGTTGATCCTCTTAAGACAAACATCGTACTGAAATTTTAAGTTTCAGCATAGCCATGATATAATATTCAAATTTCCAAGCAAGAAAACAGAGTGGTGTATGTGACTGTATCCAACTATCAATTCCATAACTTCGTTGAGTCATCTTAAACTTCAAATTCAAAATATGTTTGGAATGTTCAACCATCAGCTACTACGGAAAGACACCAAGACATTATGTCGGCAGTTTTCACTGCACAAAATGTTGGGGAGCTGTTAGAATGCTGACATTTCCCTGCATCTCTTAATTAATGATGCTAGAAAGTAGGGAGCATGCACGATTACTCTTTATGGTCATGGCAGGAACATGGGCCTCCAGCATAGTGGTTGTTTGGTCATCCTTATGGCCATCATTACGTTGGAACCGAATTGTCCTCCTTGTGCAGTTACCCATCGCTTTCCGAGCATGATTACCCATGTGCCTGCCTCACCTGTACTGTACCTGCAGCTAGCAGCAGAGACGAAGCGTTCTTTGAAGCGTCTCCTTGGCTGGACTCGGACTGTGAGGATGATTTCTTCAGTGTAAATGGAGGTAATGGATGGACATGAATTGGATCTTGCCTCGCAGCAAATATTCTTTTTCAGATGAATTGAACATGTTTTCTGTATCGCAGATGCTACACCTGCAAGAACATTCAGTGCAACTGCAACTGCAACTGCAAGCAACCAGGACACACCAGTTGGACCTCAAGTGTTGCCGACTCTGGGGGCGATCCTCCAGGCTGAGCCCCTGAAACCTCCGGCAAAGCTCGGTGACCTCCTTAAGGAGAAGCAAGAGGCCCTTGATGACGGCGACAACCTCTCCAGGGCTGGGTCATCTGTCGGCGGAGACGAAGCGGGGCGGTGCTGCATCCCTCAGTTTGCGCGGGTCGTCGGCCACAAGGAGAGGAGGAAGGGGAATGTGAACTGATGACCGACGGTGGCTCGGTAGGATCATCAGTTTACTGAAACGGAGTTTCATGGCTTTCCTGTCGAAACTTGGAATCTCGAAAATTGCCTTATGGAACAGTCGTAACAGACAGTTTGGCCCTTCTAAATGTATATAGACGAGCGTACCAGTAGAGCGCAATTTGGCGGGTACCCGCTAGGAAGTTACCAAGTGGTTAAATCCAATACTACTTTCAGTTTGAGAAAGTTAAAAAAATTCAAATAAAATCAACTTTCAGCAATTTACAAACCAAATTTCAGCAATTGACGAGTTTCAACAAATAAAATCCATCCTAACTTTCCAAAAGAACCGGTGCCAATGTTTAACAAGTTTTTTTTTAAAATAAAAGGCTAGACAGCCCGGCTTTAACTTAATAAAGCCTGACAAGGTTCACAAGGTTGGTGTTACATGCTGAGGCATACAGCTTGGCCTAAAACTGAAAGCACACTATGGACAGGCACCGAAGATAACAACAAAGAAGGGGTCGGCCTTCCCTAAACAGACCGAGCGAAAGCACTAAGTAGTAGAAGTCGCCGTCGAGTATAGCTTCTTCAGCTCGTCCACCATCCACCTAAGCCCGTCCCTGTCTTGTCGCTTGGCGTTTGTCGTCCAGAGCTGCAGAAGAATCAGGATTTTATAGATCAAGTCAGCAGGTTGTCTGATAAACTTAGCTTCAATCGTCATTTTGTTTCTAACTAGCCACAAAGCCCAAGATTGTGCTAGAAATAGGAACCAAAGTAACCTCTTTGGTTTTCCCGCATAACCAGAGAGGATGGAATGGAACTGAGCGAAATTCCTGGGGTTCCAACTACACCCTAGCAGTTGACGGACCACACTCCAGGCAAATCTAGCGAGAGAGCAGGAGAAAAAATATGCGACGCATCTTCTACCGCGTTACAAAGGACACATCTACCATTGGAGGGCCCATTCCTAGATGCAAGAAGGTTGTTAGTAGGTAAACGGGCAAGAACAAGTTGCGATGCAAAGATTCTGATTTTGAGGGGTGCTTTGGCTTTCCAAATCTCTTTGAAGTGAGCTACCGAGACGCCTCTAGAAAGAAATTGATACATGGACTTCACCGAGTAACAGCCCGAAGGATCCAGATGCCAAGACACTGTGTCTTTGGTCTGCCCCAAAGTGACATCTTCCATGTTCTAAACCAGGTCCAGCCAGCTAATCACCCCAGCCTGATCGAGTGCTCTCCTAAATCGCAGGTTGATGATGTCGACCATACAGACCTGAGCCACCAAAATCTCTGGGTCATCACAGATGGCGAACAGGGAGGGGTACCTGTCCTTGAGAGGTTGCTCCCCATGACACCAATCAAGCCAGAACCTTGTCCGCTTCCCATCGCACACATGATGCCTTGCCCTAGCCTTAAACAAATGCTTGATTTTGTGCAATGCTTTCCAAAAAGGCGAGCCCCCTTGGCCCGTCCCTTGGAACAGATCATCCGCATACGCATACTTAGCCTTCAGAATTTTGGCCCAAATGGGCGAGTCGTTTTGATACAGCTTCCAGATCTATTTCAGCAAAAGCGCCTCGTTCATTCTTTTTGTGTTGATAAGACCTAGGCCTCCAACCTCTTTGGGTCTAAAAATCGTCGTCCAGTTGACTAGGTGATATTTGCGCTTCTGTCCTGCCCCTTCCCAAAAGAACTTTGATCTGTGGGAGTCAAACATCTCATGAATCCCCTCTTGCAGTAGAAACAAAGCCATTGCATACATGGGGAGGTTATCGAGGCATGCGTTTGTGAGGATTAATCTCCCCCCCCCCCCGAGGAGAGAAATCTACACAACCATGGCTCGATTCTACCCCCAACTTGGTCACCAAAAATAGCCACTGATCGATGGTGAGCTTTCTGTCAGATATTGGGAGACCGAGGTATATGAATGAGAAGTCGCCGAGCTTGCAGTTAAGCGCATTGGAAACCCTTTGTTGTTCCCCCCTGGAGCAACCCATCACAATTACCTCACCCTTATGGTAATTTATCTTCATCCCAGACATGTCCTCAAAGCACATCAGCAAGAACTTTAGGTTTGCGATCTGTTGTTCATCGTTCTGAATCATGATAAGAGTGTCATCGACGTATTGCAGATGAGAGATTCCCCCCGGAATCAGCTCAGGAACCAGCCCTGCAATATGCCCAGACTCACTAGCCTTGCTTAGAATCACCGAGAGGGCCTCTCCAATGAGGTTGAACAACAAAGGGGACAGAGGGTCCCCTTGCCTAACCCCTCTCCGGTTTCTGAAATATGGGCCAATTTCGCCGTTGATGGAGATAGCAGTCTGGCCTCCCTTAACTAGCTGCTCAATCCTATGGATGTAACCCTCCTCAAACCCCTTTAACCTAAGCACCTCGATAAGGAAATCCCAGTTGACCCTGTCGTATGCCTTTTCAAAGTCTAATTTGAACAGTACCCCTGACTGTTTCTTAGATTTGATATGGTGAATGATTTCCATCAGGGCAAGCGGTCCCTCCGAGATTAACCTCCCCTTTAGTAACGCCGTTTGATTTCGGCTGATGATTTTGTTCGCTACCGGGTCTAGTCTTGTAGCAAAAGCTTTTGAGATGATCTTGAAGATAATGTTGATCAGCGTGATCGATCTGTACTGCGAGATGGACTCCGCTCCCGGTACCTTTGGGATTAGAGTGAGCACCCCGAAGTTCATCCTTGAGACGTCAATCCTCCCCAGGATGAAGTCATTAAGGATGTGAAGCACCCCTAGCTTCAACATCAGCCAGAAAGATTGGAAAAACCGCACCGGGAACCCGTCAGGCCCGGGTGCGGAGTCCGCTTTCATGTCCATCACAATGGCCTCTAATTCCGACTCAGAGAAAGTTATTGCCAGCCCGTCGTTGTCCTCTGCCGATACTCTGTCATTGCCACCCCATGTGAAATTTGACAGCCTGCATAGTCTGGGGCTAGACGACCCAAGCAGCTCTCGATAGAAGGAGTAGATGTGTTCTTGAATCTGCAGCTTGTCCGAAATCGTCCCCACGGCAGTGGACAAGCTCGAGATATTACATTTCCTACGCCTCCTGATGGCCACAGCATGAAAGTACCCAGTGTTGGTGTCACCTTTAAGAGCCCAGTTTACACGCCCCCATTGTCTCTAGTACTCTTCTTCGACTCTGTAAATTTGCATCAGCTGATCTTCCAGATAGTAGCAAAAGGCCCAGTCATCTTCACCCAGGCCCACCGAGTCGGCTTGGAGGTCCAGGTTGCTTATCTGAGAGAGCAGAGCAACTTTCTTTGTCTCTGTGTCCCTGCCCAGATTCTGACTCCAGCCTCTGAGGAATTGTTGCAGGTTTGCATTCATGAAGTGCCACCAGTCCATAATATCGCGGCCCCCCGCCTTGCTGATCAGGAGACACCATTCAGTGGACACCATGTCCACAAAACCCGGAGTCTCAAGCCAGCCCGATTGAAAGAAGAATCTATTGCTGCGGATTGGGGAGCCCTCTCCCGTATCCTGGATGAGAGGAGTATGGTCAGACCCCAAGCTAGTCTCTGCCACCATAAAAGTGAGGGGAAAAAGAGTCTCGAAATCGGAAGAGATAAAGGCTCTGTCCAGGACGCAACGCACTGGATTAAGTTGATGATTAGTCCAAGTGAATCTAGCCCCAGACCGTGGAATCTCACACATCGCCCACCCGACAATATGCGAGTTGAAGAGTTCAATGCGAGCCCAGTTGATTCTGTCGTTGTTCTTATCCTGAGGCGACCTTATGAGGTTGAAATCCCCTCCAACCACCATCGGTAAGGAGCAGCTAGTGATTTTCTGAGTCAATTCTTCAAGGAAAGCCTCGGATCTCCCATGATCCGCTGGGCCGTAGACCGCCAGCACCACCAGCGGCCTTCTGGACGAGCGGTGAACAACCGCCGCACTAAGGAACGCTTGACCCTTGTCTACATGATCCACTTCAAAAACGCTATCCCGCAGCCCCAGCAACATTCCCCCTGAATGTCCCGAGGCGGGGAGCCAACACCAGTAGAACTTGTCTCCAATCTCGAGGCTTATTAATTCAGTGTCAGTGCAATCTTGTTTGATCGTCTCTTGCAGACATACTACATCGATTTTGTGCTTGCGGTCCTTGAGCAGAGTTCGACGCCCCCGCCGATCGAACCCTCTAATGTTCCAGAAGAGGATCCTGTAGGGGTTCGTAGCATGGAAAACAAAAAATTTCTACCGCATGCAACCAAACAAGCCAAGATCTATCTACTAGATTATAGCAACGAGTCGATAGAGGAACTCACCCTCGAAGATTCCAAAGCGTTTAACGAGAGCGGATTCTCGTGGGTGATGTAGTCGTACTCTTTCCGATCTCAAGATCGCGTAGACGATCCTTCCGGCGCTGCGTTCGTGGCGCTCCATGCAATCGGTCACACGCTCAGTACGATGAAGACCTTCCTCCCTTGTTCCAGCAAAATGGAGGTTGTAGCACTCTCCTCGATTCGGCAAAGACGGCGTGGTACCGGAAGTAGAGGGGAGATCTCGCAGGGCTTCGCCTTAAGCCGGAGCGAGTATGGTGGAGTATGAGAGAGGCCTTGGTGATCTACGGTTTAGAGGGCACCAAGGGGAGGACTTGGTCGGCGGCTAGGGTTTGGGGAAACCCTAACTCGCCGAGTTAGAGGAGCTCTAGGCGGCGGCGACTTGGAGGAGGCCGGCGGCTAGGAGGCTAGGGTTTGGGGTGTAGGAGGTGTGTCTAGGAGGGGAGCCCTACCCCTCCTCTTATAGGAGGGAGACGCCGGCCAAGGGGAGGGGAGTCCCTCCCCAGCTCGGCTTGGAGGTGGGCCGGCGGTGGAGGAGGGACTCCTCCCCAACTCGGTTTCCTCCTCTTTCTCCACTTCCCAAAAATAGCCGTTTGACTTTCAAATTGGCGTTTGACTTTTCAAACAAGGATTTGATTAATCCCTCTATTTTGTTCAGCGATGACACTTAGTACATGATGCAATCATACCAACTTGATACAACACATTCATGTACCCTTCCCCTCCGGAGTGTCGGACATTCCGGAACCTTCTAGAACATTCCTGATGAAAACACCGGAACCATTCCCCAACTCCGAAACGGGACTTTCCTTATATGAATCTTATTCTCCGGACCATTCCGGATCTCCTCGTGATATCCCGGATCCCATCCGAGACTCCGAACAACATTCGGTCTATTACTCATCATTCCATAACTACTCAACAACATCGAATCCTTAAGTGTGTCTCCCTACGGTTCGTGAATTATGCAGACATGATCGAGACACTTCTCCGATCAATAACCAATAGAGGAATCTGGAAATTCATATGGCTCCCACATATTTCTACGATTACTTTGCGATCGAATGAACCACTTACATACGATACCAATTTCCCTTTGTCTCACGATAGTTTACTTATCCGAGGTTTTGATCGTCGGTATCTCTGCATACCTAGTTCAACCTCGTTACCAATAAGTACTCTTTTCTCGTTCCCGTGGTATGTGATCCCTTGTGAGCCAGTCACATGCTTGCAAGCTAATTGGATGACATTCCACCGAGAGGGCCAGTATATCTATCATCATATGGATGGACAAATCCCACTCTTGATCCATGTGTCTCAACCCATACTTTCCGAACACTCAATGCCACCTTTGTAGCCACCCAGTTACGGTGTGGTGTTTGATGTCATCAAAGCATCCTTCCGGTGATGGTGATAAGCATGATCTCATGGTCGAAGGAATTAGCTTACTATGTATCAGAAAGCTTATAGCAAATGAACTATATTAAATGACTTGATCTTTATGCTACGCTTAACTATAGGAGTATGTCCATCACATCATTCCCCTAATGATATGACCCTGTTGTTAATAACATCTCTATGTTCATGATCAGGAAACCATGATCATATATTAACCAACAAGCTAGCTTAACAAGAGGCTTTACTAGGGACTCTTTTATGTTTACAAATCACACAAGTATTAATGTTTCCGGTTAATACAATTATAGCATGGTATGTAAACATTTATCATAAGTATGAAGATATGATAATAACCACTTTATTATTGCCTCTTGGGCATATCTCCAACAGTCTCCCACTTGCACTAGAGTCAATAATCTAGTTTCAAACCTTTGTGTATTCAACACCTATGGTTTTCTGGTGTCGTATGTACACGATTGCTAGTGGTCAACTGATCTCCGGATCTGACACTTCCAGGTCCGTGTGTAATTGCATGTCTTTGCGTCTCTACGCATCACTCATTCTCTAATGAGATGGCTTTGTACAAATTTGGTCCTTTGGTGTGACCTTTAGTTCTTTGGGGTTAAAACATGTTGATAATATTGTCGTACAATATATCTTCATAGTATTATCCCTGCTGTGAACTACACTTAGTTTGATAACAAACTACTTGACACAAATGCCCTTTTTTGCTGCTATAACAGCAATTATATACTTAGCCTTTTGTTGTAGTATCTGTCACAATGTCTCAACTTTGGAACTCATCCAAATCCATTATGGAACTTACTTTCCATCATATTGTGCTACCCTTAGTTTAGATTGAGATAAAATTAATTTGTACTTTGTGACAAAACTAGTATCAATGTAATTCATTTACAATGAAGTAACCATCTATTTGTCACTTCTACAAAATAATATATTCTTAGTTCTTTTACAAGATCATAAGAATATCTTTACTATCGTTCAATAATCATCTTATGAATCATTCTGGTATATGCTCATAACATTTAGAGCATAGGACATTTCTGGATTTGTACACATCACAGCATGATTGATATAAATACTCTTTGTGATTTCATACATCAAGTATCAATCTATACTTGAATCTTTGTTTCACTTATCAAGTGTCAATACACTGGAATATATCATCAATATTGAACTCATTTAATCCTTTCTGTGCGACAAGAACCTTTCTTGTAGTTTCTATATTGAACCCATTCAATATATCATCTATGTACTTTCGGCACAACCATATTAGCGTCTATTGATGTCAAATATTTGGGTTTTTCCTAAGTCTTTCATCGAGATGAAATTCTTATCCTGTGTTAATAAAAGATTCATTATTTCCAATCAACAATATGTCTTTCACATAATGTATTAGAAACATATCTTAGCGCTCCCACTTAATTTCTTGCAAATGCAAGCATCTTCATCGTCTCCGATGAAATTAAACTCTTTTAACAGTTTCATCATGGTGAAGATTCCAACTCCGCGATGCTTACTTCAATCATTGAAGTTTGCATATGCTTTTAGCATCCTTTGAATTAACAAAACCCTATGGACCGTGTTACGCACATGTCCTAGGTAACAATTCTATTAGAAGAACTTGTTTTGTTTATTCAACTACCACATAACAAATTTATATGTAGTGGTTGCTACATTAATCCGTCTAGACTAAATATCGCTATGAAAGATCAAATCTTGTCATAGTCAACCTTTGAGCATTGTTGTGAACTCTTTCCCAACATGTCGACTATTTCATAGATACGAAACATCCATGTCTATTTCTTTATAGATTCAAACACAACTGTAAGGTCTTACACCTTTCTCGAGGGTCCTTCAAGTTCAAAGCTTGATTTCTCGTGTATGGAACTATCACGGATTTTATGGCTTCAAACCATTTTACGGAGTCAGGGCCCATCATCGCTTCTTTGCATGTAGTCGGATCATTATTGTCAAATAATGATTTAACTCTCAAATCTTGGTATTTGATTGTTTACCCGACCTACTTGTTTTAATAGGAACTTAGATCCGTAACCACAACCTTTGAGGCACGTGAGCCATGAGCATTGTTGCTGCCTCCGAAACACTTTTCGGCGCTGCGCAATCCTGCACATATAGCTAAGGTTCTTTTAACCTTATCAAAGTTCTATTTTCCTCCCACTTAACTTTTCACGAAAAATTCCTTCTTAAAGAAACTTGACGTTCTAAGCTACAAACATTTTTGTCTCCGATGTTTATGGAGGAACAGTTATTCGAAATAACATACAAAGATAGGTTCATCCGACTTTGGTTGCAAACATCTTTCTTATGCATAGCATACCAATGTTTAAGAAAGGACAACTTGGGTTTTATCCCAAACCATAACTTTATATGGTGTCAATTCAATGGATTATGATGGAGCTCTTTTCAGTGGAAAAACGGTAGTCTCTATAGCTTTTAATCTTTAAAATATAATGGTAGTTTTATGATTTCCACCTTCGATCTTACCATGTCAAACAAGGTTTAATTACATATCTCGAATGCTCCATACTCTTATGGTGTTTCGGGAAATGCAAATCCACGGAACGATTCCTTAAATCTTAGGTATTATGCTAAACTTCTAACTCAAATATCTTCCTTTATGATCTTATCATAAACCATTCATATTCTTGTTACAATGATTTTGCACTTCATTTTGAAAGTCTTTGAATTTTTCAAATGTTTCATACTTTATCCTTATTAAGTAAATATTCATATATTCACTCAAATTTTCGGAGAAAGCATATGAAGTTGAAATCCATCGCTCTTGACTACACATAATGGACTTCGTACAACAATATGTACAAGTTCCAATAAGCTAGTCATTCAATCCCTTTTTGCCTATGAACGAAGTTTTAATTATCTTTAGGAAAGTTTCACAAGCGTCATTTGATCAATAATCAAAAGACTCCAAAATTCCATCCACATGGAGTTTCTTCATGTTTTCTTTCCAATATAATTTTAAACGGCGATGTCACTTCTAAAGTGATCTTTCAATCAATTTGTCTTTCGACATTTTTAGCATTAGTTTTATGGATGTGATTTCTCCAACGAGATTTGTGAATCATCCATCTTTTATGGATTACGGAAATTATTTGAACAACCCTTTTGTTCTCATAATACCTGATAAAACAAGTCTTGAAGGCAAGCTTTTAGTGAGCAACACAATAACCCTTTATTTGTTCTCGATGAACATTATCACATATTTTTTTGCTAGTTACTTAGGCCATTGTGGTTCATGAATTCTGTTGTTTCGTATGACGATTCATACCAACAAATTCAGTATCAAATACTTAAGAACCACATTGTTTAACAAGCAAAGAATATATCCATAACATGTATATCATCTATATACTTAAGCTGAACAATTCTAGCCTTTTCTTTTCTGCCATATACTTATGAGATTCTCTTTTAGTATTTCCTTTTCTGTTTGAAAGAATCTATCAACATCAATAGTGGAGCCATATACATGACACATAGTCCAAAGCATGTATAGTAAAATACCAATGTCTTTGGACTTGCACTTTGAAGTAGTTCACCATCATCAAATGTTTGGTGTTCTTTCAAATTCCTTTCTTTAGTAATCTCTTGGTGTAGTAAACATTTTACCTCCATCAAATATTTACCCTTATCATGGAATCATCCATGATCAAGCTACTTTTAGCTTATAACGGTGAATCATGAGTATAATGTTGCTCTCCAAAACCTTTTGGAGGTTTAGGACAACCAGTGTCTCCAAACTTTTGCAAATTCTCATCAAATATGAGAACATGACTTTTGACATATTATACTCTATCATGTTGCAACCAAAACTTCGTTTTAGACATCACAATATCTTCCACACATCATGGTTTTTGACACAACTCTTTCAGATCCTAGATAACCTTGATATTAAGACAATTTTTTGAATATCAAGAATCAAGGAGACAAACATGATACTCATACACTAACTCTTGGAATTGTCACTCTCGATTTTAATACCAATTATTAAACTTCATGGAGTAACCGGAACTTTACTGAAAGTTTGCAATAGGACTTTTAAACTTTTAGATTAACACTTCAAAACAATAAGATACTAGTTCGTAAAGTAACTAACCAGAATTCTGTAGTTCTATCATCTCAATTATAACTAAGCGCAAGGTGGTAAACGGATGCCAATGACTACAACAACTATGCAAATTTACTTTGATTTAATTTATGATAAATAGTGTTCAACTTTTAGCCGTTGAACTCACACTCAAAACAATATCCCTCATATTGTTTTAGTGATCACACGAACCAAATCCACCACATCAAAACCGATCATCACGTGAGTTGATGTAGCTTCAATGGCGAACAATCAACATGTTCATCATATCTACTATATGACTCATGCTTTACCTTTCGGCGATCCGTGTTCCGAGACCATGTTTGTACATGCTAGGCTCGTCAAGATCAAACCTTAGCTTCCGCATGAGCAAATCTGGCTTGCTCACGTTGTATGCACTCGCAGAATCTAACACACCCGATCATCACGTGGTGCTTCGAAACAACGAGCTTTAGCAACGGTGCTTACTAAGGATGAACACTTTAAAACTTGAAATTGTGTGCTTGAGGGATCATCTTATAATGCTACCGTCGTAAACTAAGCAATACAAGATGCATAAAAGGATTAACATCACATGCAATTCATAATATGTGATATTATATGGCCTTTCTTCTTTGTGCTTCCGATCTCCATCTTCAAGAACGAACATGATCTCCATCATCACCGGCATTGCATCAAGGTCAATGACGCCGCTCCATGGTTGTCGTCCACCAGCTTCAACTATTACAACTACTTTGAATAGACACACGGGTCTTAACAGAATTTAAAGACAACCATATGGCTCCTGCTGGTTTGCAACTTACAATAAGTAACATTGCATACATCAAATATAATCACAATCATGGCCATATCACATCACAGCACACCCCTGCAAAACAAAGTTAGACGCCTCTAATTTTCTTTGCATGTTTTACGTGGTTTGGGGCTTTCAATAAGTGTCGTTCTAACTTACGAACAAGAACCACAACATTGATACTAGTATTGTCAATCACCCGTTGTAAATTGAATCTTAACTATGTTGGGAGAAACAGGCACCATAAAGCCACTTATGCAATACAAGTTGCATGTCAAGCGTGGAGCAAGTCTCATGAACGATGTCATGTAAGGTTAGCCCGGGCCGCTTCATCCCACCATCCCGCAAGATGCAAAGTACACAAGAAGCAATCGACAACAAAAGCATCAACGCCCATAATGACCATTGTGTTCTACTCGTGCAACAGATCTACATATAGACACGGATCTGATACCACTGTAGGGGTTCATAGCATGGAAAACAAAAATTTTCTACCGCATGCAAACAAACAAGCCAAGATCTATCTACTAGATTGTAGCAACGAGTCGATAGAGGAACTCACCCTCGAAGATTCCAAAGCGGTTAACGAGAGCGGATTCTCGTGGGTGATGTAGTCGTACTCTTTTCGATCTCAAGATCGCGTAGACGATCCTTCCGTATTGCGTTTGGCAGCGCTCCTGATCGGGTCACCCGTTCGGTACTCGATGAAGACCTTCCTCTCCCTTGTTCCAGCAGGCAGCGGAGGTTGTAGCACTCTCCTCGCGATTCCGGCAGCACGACGGCGTGGTACCGGAAGTAGAGGGGAGATCTCGCAGGGCTTCGCCTTAAGCCGAAGCGAGTATGGTGGAGTATGAGAGAGGCCTTGGTGATCTACGGTTTAGAGGGCACCAAGGGAAGGACTTGGTCGGCGGCTAGGGTTTGGGGAAACCCTAACTCGCCGAGTTAGAGGAGCTCTAGGCGGCGGCTAGGGTTTGGGGAAACCCTAACAACATTGAATCCTTAAGTGTGTCTCCCTACGGTTCGTGAATTATGCAGACATGATCGAGACACTTCTCCGATCAATAACCAATAGAGGAATCTGGAAATTCATATGGCTCCCACATATTTCTACGATTACTTTGCGATCGAATGAACCACTTACATACGATACCAATTTCCCTTTGTCTCACGATAGTTTACTTATCCGAGGTTTTGATCGTCGGTATCTCTGCATACCTAGTTCAACCTCGTTACCGATAAGTACTCTTTTCTCGTTCCCGTGGTATGTGATCCCTTGTGAGCCAGTCACATGCTTGCAAGCTAATTGGATGACATTCCACCGAGAGGGCCTAGAGTATATCTATCCGTCATATGGATGGACAAATCCCACTCTTGATCCATGTGTCTCAACCCATACTTTCCGAACACTCAATGCCACCTTTGTAGCCACCAAGTTACGGTGTGGTGTTTGATGTCATCAAAGTATCCTTCCGGTGATGGTGATAAGCATGATCTCATGGTCGAAGGAATTAGGTTACTATGTATCAGAAAGCTTATAGCAAATGAACTATATTAAATGACTTGATCTTTATGATACGCTTAACTATAGGAGTATGTCCATCACATCATTCCCCTAATGATATGACCCTGTTGTTAATAACATCTCTATGTTCATGATCAGGAAACCATGATCATATATTAACCAACAAGCTAGCTTAACAAGAGGCTTTACTAGGGACTCTTTTATGTTTACAAATCACACAAGTAATAATGTTTCCGGTTAATACAATTATAGCATGGTATGTAAACATTTATCATAAGTATGAAGATATGATAATAACCACTTTATTATTGCCTCTTGGGCATATCTCCAACAGATCCTCATTAGGAAACCACTCCCTTAGCCCGTGCTTGGCGGGTGACGATTGTTCTGTTTGGTATGGTCACCTTTTTTGGGCCTCTCCGACGCTTTGCAGGAGGTTGCGCTTGCTCCTGGACCGTACCAGACCCCTTTGGTTCGTCCGAAGAACTCACATCCCCCTCAGATGCTGCCACCTAACAAGTTTTAAACTTACTTCTAGAAATATACAACTTTTGACAAATTAAAGTTTCAGAAAATTACATCAACCAATCTTAGAAGGGTACCATAAGAAATTTCAAACATGATTATATCCAATCTTTGTTACTCCTATCAAACTCAGAAACTTCCGCTGCATACTCATACACATGTCGTTTATTCATTCTCATTATCGATCATTGTCTTGTTTAGCCTTGCTAGCATGTGTCTAGAAATTTTGATATGCCAATCATTCTCTGTTATATTCTAGACACTTTTTTTAACTTTAGCTACCCCTCGAAAATTTCTGTCACTTAGACGAAATTTAAGTTGCTTCTAGGAAGTTTTAGTCATTGTCTGTGTTATCTTTTTGTTTATTTTTTTAGTCATGTATTTATTGCACTTGCACTTTCATTCCGTGCAATTGGCACTTTATTTTAGTGATTTCTATTTTTCTGTTTTTGTTTTTTTGTGTGTTTTATTATAATTCTATTTGTGCATGTGCATTTTATTTCTCTACACTTCGATGGTGGGGTACGAATGGTGACCGAAGTCATATTTTTCTACACTATAGAGACTCGGGAAAATCATTATTTCCCCCCTTTTAAGTAACTATTCATCAAATGGACTACAAATGATCATTCGTCTTCCATCATATGTAGGGGGGGCATGTTAAATAAAGTAACTAAGTATGACCAGAATAAAAAAGGTAAATTATAAAATACGATCATGAGTACGTAACTAGTTTACGATGAAAATATGATTTAACTAAAATATTAGCACAATTAATCATTACTCCCGTAGACATATATTTGTGTGGCTATATGTAAATGGTAGGAACTGTATAATCTCTGTCTACACAAAGATAAATATGACCACAACTAATTGGTTATATATCGGCAAGTAGATAAAAGAATTGTTGATCGCTGATCTTACAATCGTGTAAATGCTTATAAGGATCGGAAGACACCGATTGATTGACACGCGAACCCCTCGCGTGAGGCTTGCGTGCGATTTAGCAACGTGGGCACCATCACGGTGATGTGTTTAGCACGATCTAGAGGAATTTGGACCAAACACTTGACACTTGACAAGTTAATGAACTCGTGCATTCCACAACTACATAGGTGGACTAATGTGTTCCCACTAGCCAAGTTTATATACTAATTGTGACATTACCTCTTAATGTGTTACTCTTTTTTGAAAAAAAAAACTTGTATCTTGTATTACATGTGCTCGAGTAGACATATACTCTTACCCACACAAGTGAAAGATAGCGGGACGGAATCTCCGGCATAATACAAACCTATGCAGAAAGTAGAAAGCCACCACAAACTCCACTCTGAACCCATCCATCACACCTATGCTGGACGCGTTCCTGATCCTGTGCAGACTCACACGAGCCTGAATTACATGACGAATGCGTATCCACACATTGAACCTCTTCTTGCACTTCTTGTCCAACGGAACATCACACAAGCTCGGGTTCTGGTAAAGTTGGCTGACGAGGAGCCCTCCATGGAGTCTGGTACATGACCCGACAACGAGTTCTCCTTGATGGTGAACGAAATTAGCTGTGAAAGTTTGCTCAGGTACGCCGAAATCGGGCCATCAAACTGCTTGTGTTGATGGGAGAGGATGTTCAAGTATGTCATATTTGTAGGGATTACACCTGAGAAGCTGTTATCCGAAAGATCCAAATATCTTATGTAGGGCATCTCGGAGCTCCCCTTGTCTCGTGATAGTTTCAAGCCTTGCAAAGGTTCCTCCGAACTTATCTTCCTTAGCAAGCCCTTCTCATGTACCTTGAGAGAAAATCTCTCCTCTCAAGTGTTAGGCTGTTGTTGACCGGTGAGGCTATACGAAGTTTAGTCCCACCTCGC
Organism: Avena insularis; assembly: GCA_023614405.1. Classification (NCBI taxonomy): domain Eukaryota; kingdom Viridiplantae; phylum Streptophyta; class Magnoliopsida; order Poales; family Poaceae; genus Avena; species Avena insularis. The sequence goes on along the minus strand of CM042691.1, from coordinate 373,649,895 downwards.
CTACGGGAGGAGGCCACACCCAGCTTATAAGGGAGAGATTCCTTCCTCCATTCAGTCCGGGCTTTTGGGATAGAGTGGGCTCTCTTCTTATTGTTGGGCTGTGAGCGCATGAACGTCTAGAACGTGGGCTGAGTGCTGGGCTGGCCAAGTGGACGCTAACATCAAGCCCTTCATAGGTCACTTGAGAGCCTTTCCTCTTTGCTTTCATTACAAGTGAGAGTGGGTGTTACATGCCTATGGGAGGGGGCTTTTATAGGCTAGGATACTTGGCAGAAGATCAAGGCTACCCTTGAGAGTGTAGGGTATGAGGGGCACAAAGATCATTGTTGGTCTAGAGGGTCCATGGTGGATTAGGAGAGGAGAGACTGTATGGTTTATGGTGGACCAAGCCTTCATGTCTTTTACTTCACAATGCATTTCCTCCTTCTTGGGTCTCTTCTTTGGACCTCTTCTTTATCTTTTTGTGATGGGTTTCTTTGATTTCTTGAGAGCAACGTGTCTTGATTTTCCCAAGTATATTTTGTCAAATTACTCCTATAAATGTTGAGTGGTGCTGACCCCCTTTGCGGAAAATATTTATTTCCAAAACATTTCTATGGATAAATATTATGTTCAACTGATTAAGAAAATTCTGGCAGTGGGTTTGATAGCGGCATACTCGTCCATTCATTTCAGTATTTTACAAGATACATACGTCTTGGAAAAGACAATATTTGGTAAACACATCTCTAGACGCATGTATCTTGTATTGTACATGCGCCAGCCTGAATACATGCTCTCACCCGCACACACGAACGATGTAGGGCCGGAGACTCCTACAGAATAAGAACCTGTGGGGAAAGTAAAACGCCACGACGAACCCCACGACGAACCCAGCCGCCGCACCGATGCAGGACGCATCGTTGATCCTGCGCAGCCTCAGGTGAATCCGGATAGGCCGAACGTGTATCCGCAGCCGGAACCTCTTCTTGCACTTCTTGTCCAGCGGCGGCCCGCAGAGCCGCGGGTTGCCGGTGAAGTTGGCCGGCGGGAAGCTCTGCAGGGATTCCGGCACGGGACCAGACAGCGAGTTGTCCGCGACGCTGAACGAAACCAGCCGTGAGAGGTTGCTCAGCGGCGCCGGAATCCCGCCGTCGAACTGGTTGTGCTGGAGGACGAGGACGTTGAGGTACGTCATGTTCGCGATCCCTGCGGGGATTTCACCTGAGAAGCTGTTGTTCGAGAGGTCCAGATAGGTTATGTAGGGCAGCTGGTCGGAGATGCGCTCCGGGAGCGGCCCTGAGAACTTGTTGCCTGACAGGTCCAGAATGGTCATGGAGCGGCAGAGCTGGAGCCCTTCTGGGAATGGACCTTCGAGCCCTAGGTTGCCGAGACTCAAACTGAGAACCTTGTTGTCGTCAGGGCGCCAGCACCCCACGCCGGCGAACTGGCATATGTCACCGTCAGTGTTGTGTTCAGTGAACACCCAGGATTCCAGCACACCTTTAGGATCAACCAGCGATTGCTTCAGGTCCTTCAAGCATTGGACGTCGGAGTCACTGCCATGGCCAGAGTGCCATGACGACGAGCTGCTCGTCAGGAGCAGCAGCAGCCAGACGACCTGCATCTTCGTGTAGCCATGCATCATCATGCGTAGAACCTGCCAGCTGCCCTGGAGTGTGTCACCTACCCTGTCAAATCACTTGTATGAAAATACGAAAAATAAAAAGTACTGTCACTACTAGTTTCGGGCTCTCTTGAACTCACCTGATCCGTAGCTCCCAGTTGCTCACCAGTTATGCAGCAGAAAGCAGAGCCCGGGCCGTATAGAAATACATGAACAGGCTCGTGTGCCCCAGCTCCACTAAGAAGGAACATGGATGGAGTGGCTCAAGCTTTTGGACTAGCCGATGCTGAGAATGGCTCATATACAGCACGGCAGAGACCGACCCGACGACCCGGCCGGCGTCCAAAGCCTCCGGTCTCCGTGGACCTGTCGCCGGAACGCATGATGGGCGTCAGGCCAGCCGGTGCTAGCTAGATCTGGACGAAACGGTCGTTGCGCACCTACGCTGTGACTCTTCTCGTTGCTCTGGTTTTGCCACGCCGATGACAGCTATATTGGCATTCAATGTAGACATCGAAAGCACATGCCGAAAATATAAAACGCCATTTCTCGAGCCAATGGACACAAATAATCCACAGCTAAAACAAAATTTAAAAATAAACTCTCAGGAAACTATTTCACAGAACTAACGCTCTCTTGACACACGCATGTCACAGCCTCTCTGATAGGCGCGTGGCGTCGTGGGGACCAGTCCGATTAGTGTGACCCATTTGACAAGGGCGCGGCAGTATGAATTGTGGCGCCGCACCCTGCCTTTGATTCCTGCCTTTATATTATCCAGCCAGCTAGCCAAGTTGTAACCGAACTGGACTTGTCACGTCCACGTACGCCTTGCAGTGAAATTCATGCATGGCATGAACTCGTTTTGCTAAGCCATCCACAAAATCCTTAGCTAGTTAGTCGTAGATACGAAGGACAAGCTAGATGCACGTATTGATGTGTCCGGCCAGGGTGTGGTGCACCCATCAACTTATTGCTTTCTGAATGTTTCAATGATTTTTTTAAGATATAATTATCTTGAAACTTTCGAAATAGATTAAAAAAAACTTCAAATGACCATCAAATTGAAGTGTTTGTTTGAGAAGTCCAAGAACTCTAGCCGTGCTTAAACTTATAAATATTAGAAATATCTTCAAGATTTTTTTTTAAGTATGGGGGCCGTTGCCCCTAGACCCTAAGAAAGCTCTGCCACTATAAAACAAAAAGAGGGATTTTTTGTGTCGTGTTGCCTTAGAACCCCAAGAATCTTTGGATCGGCCCTGTCCGGAGCTCCACGGGTCACCTACGTGTGGCCGCGCTCCGCTACTCCACGGCGTGTTCATTGGACATGTGAAGGTTGGTGCCAAAGAAGATCTGTTCCTCTCACACATAGACTCACTCACTAGTAGAAAACATGCCATCCGTTCACGTCCCCTCAGAGCATTAGTCCCGGTTGCGCCACCAACCGGGACTAATGCTAGCACGCGTCCCGGTTCGAGCGGACACGGGGCCCGGAGGCATGCGTCCCGGTTACACCTTTAGTCCCGTTTGTGTTACAAACCGGGACGTATGCTCCCGTCCTCTATAAATGCAACGTCCCAGCCCTCTGTCTCCACTCTGTTTTTTCTCTTGGTGGAAGGTGTGAGGGGTGTGCTAGTTTTTTTCCCTATGCATGTATTCAAGGTGTTTGATGAAATGTTTGAGTGAATAATCCCGTTCAATTTCTCATAGAACAAAAATATAGAAGGTGTCCGAGACGCACTTGAGCTTTCTCCTCTTTATTTCCCTCGATCGAGGTTAGCAATCTTATCTTTTCTCTGTCATTGATACAATGCATGTGCCGATCTGAATTGGTCATTTCACTATTTATGATGTCCTGTTTTTTGATAAACTTACTTATATGATGCAGATGAACGGTCGGGAATGGATGTACGGTGACCGGCGCGTAGTCGGGTATATGAAAGGCGTGGATAAATTTATCGATGTGGCTACGGCAAACAAAGAGAATGGTTTTATACGTTGTCCATGTGTTCAATATCGGAACAACAAGGAGTACTCTTCCTCGAAAATCATTCGCGGCCACCTGATTATGAAAGGTTTCATGCCCAACTATAATTGCTGGACCAAGCACGGGGAAAGAGGGGTTATGATGGAAGATGGTGAAGAAGAAGACGATGATAACAACTATCATCATATGTTTCCTGAATACAGTGATACTGCAATGGAAGACAATGGAGAGGAAGGAGGTGAAGAACGGGCATCAGATGAGCCGGCTGATGAACTTGGTAGGGTCATTTCTGATGCAAAGCGAGACTGTAAAACGTAAAATGAGAAGTTGAAGTTAGAGGGCATGTTAGAAGATCACAAGAAATTGTTGTACCCAAATTGTGAAGATGGCAGCACAAAGCTCGGTACCATTAATCGGAATTGTTGCGATGGAAGGCAGAGTGTGGTCTAACTGACTCCTCATTTGAAAAGATGCTGAAAATAATGAAGCCGAAGTTTCCAAAACATAACGAACTTTCCGAGAGTACCTACGAAGCAAAGAAGACTCTTTGTCCTCTAGGATCAGACGTGCAAAAGATACATGCATGCATTAATGACTGCATCCTCTACCGCGGTAAGAAGTATGAGAATTTAGATAAATGCCCGGTAAGCAATGCATTGCGGTATAAAATCAGACAAGATGACCCTGGTGATGTTGAGGGAGAGCCCCTCCGGAAGAGGATTCCTGCTAAGGTTATGTGGTATGCTCCTATAATACCAAGGTTGAAACGCATGTTCAGAAACAAAGAGCATGTCGGGTTGTTGCGATGGCACAAAGAAGACCGTAAGAAAGACGGGAAGTTGAGACACCCTGTTGATGGGTCACAGTGGAGAAAAATCGAGAGAGACTTTCCAGACTTTGCGGTGACGAAGGAACTTATGGTTTGGTCTAAATACGGATGGCATGAATCCTTTGGGAGCAGAGATGCGATCACAACTGGCCCTGGTGACTCTATGTATCTACAACCTGTCTCCTTGGTTATGCATGAAGCGTAAGTTTATTATGATGCGGTGCTCATCCAAGGCCCAAGCAACCGGCAACGACATTGATGTGTACCTTAGGCCATTAGTTGAAGAACTCTTACGGTTTGGGGGCAAACCAGGTGTATGCGTGGATGAGAACAAACAGAGCCATTTGATCTCTGAGGGTTGTTATTCGTAACCATCAATGATTGGCTGCTCTTAGTAACCTTTCGTGACATAAACAAGGGATATAAGGCATGCACACACTGTTTAGATAAGGTGAAGGTACATATTTTCATAAATGCAAGAAGGTTATGTACTGGCGAATCGGCGATTTCTTCCGACCAATCATCTCAGAAGAAAGAAAGGCAAGCATTTCAAAGGTGAGGCGATCACGGAAGAAGCTGAACTCCCTTTGGTGATGATGTATTTGGTATGGTCAAGGACATAGAAGTAATCTTTGGAAAGGGTCCCGGGTCAATCAGTTCGAACGACGCCGCTACAAGACACGCACCCATGTGGAAGAAGAAATCTATATTTTGGGAGCTGCCATATTGGAAAGTCCTGCATGTCCGCTCTTCAATCGACGTGATGCACGTGGCGAAGAATCTTTGCGTGAACCTGTTAGGATTCCTAGGCATGTATGGGAAGACAAAAGATACACCAGAAGAACTGGAGGACCAACAAATTAAGAAAGACCCAAAGAACATGCATACACAGAACAAGACTGATAAAGGTATACAATTAAGTCGTGCCAGCTATTCTCATACCAAAGCAGAGAAGGAAATCTTTTTGAAGTCCTTACGGTATCAAGGTGCCGGGCTTCTCATCTAATATAAAGGGATAATAAATATGGCAGAAAAAGTTCCAAAACCTGAAGTCTCATGACTATCACGTGATTATGACGATTGCTTCCGATTGCATTGAGGGCTTCTACCGGAAAATGTTCGAGTACCCATTGTGAAGCTGTGTGCATTCCTCAATGCAATATCTCAGAAGGTAATCAATCCAGATATTCTGCCAAGGTTACAGAAGGATGTGGTACAATGTCTTGTTAGTTTTGAATTGGTGTTCCCACCATCCTTCTTCAATATTATGACGCATCTCCTGGTTCACCTAGTGGAAGAGATTGCCATTCTCGGTCCGGTATTTCTGCACAATATGTTCCCCTTTGAGAGGTTCATGGGAGTCTTAAAGAAATATGTTCATAACCGTGCTAGACCGGAAGGAAGCATCTCCAAGAGATATGGAACAGGGGAGGTCATTGAGTTTTGTGTTGACTTTATTCCTGACCTTAAGCCAATTGGTGTTTCTGACTCGCGGCATGAGGGAAGACTAAGTGGAAAAGGCACGCTGGGAAAGAAAGCAATGATATGTAGGGATGGGGATTCTTTCACTAAAGCACACTACACAGTTTTACATAATTCCACCTTGACAGCTCCGTATATCGAGGAATACAAGAATATTCTATGCTCTAAAAACCCGGGGAAGCCTGAATCACTGATTACAGATGAACACATGAAGTCTTTCGGTGGTTGGATGCGGACACATCTCTTGAATGACACCACTGTTGGAGATCAGCTATACTTGTTGGCCGCGTCACCATCTTCTACTGTATTGAATTTCCAAGGGTACGAAATAAATAGGAATACATTCTACACGATCGCCCAAGATAAAAAGAGCACCAACCAAAATAGTGGTGTCCGCTTTGATGCAATAGACGAGAATGGATAAAAGGACACATACTATGGTTACATAGAGGAGATATGGGAACTAGACTATGGAGTCTCTTTTAAGGTCCCTTTGTTTCGCTGCAAATGGGTCAACCTGAATGGGGAAGGGGTAAATATAGACCAGTTGTACGGAATGACAACAGTGGATCTCAACAATCTTGGTTATAGAGATGAACCATTCGTCCTAGCCAATGATGTGTCTCAGGTTTTCTATGTGAAGGACATGTCCTCCAGACCAAAAAAAAGAAAAAAATATGCAAACGAATACATCATATGATGAGCCAAAGCGTCACATAGTTCTTTCAGGGAAAAGAAACATCGTGGGAATCAAGGACAAGACAGACATGTCAGAAGATTATAATAAGTTTGATGAAATTCCGCCCTTCACAGTGAAAACTGACCCAAGCATTCAGTTAAGTAAAGAAGATGCTCCATGGTTACGTCTGAAGAGATCATAAGGAAGGACATATGCCAAGAAGTTCATGCTCATATTATGTAACCCTAGTTCATGTCTTTCGCGGTTTGTGGCTTCACCGAAGGATATCTTTCGCGGTTTGTGTCTTGACCGGGACTATATATAGGGGGGCCTTTAGTCCCGGTTTTGTAGTCTCAGTTTTTAATATTAATAAATGTCTTGAGTGTTAGTCCTGTTTTGTGGCTGGACCAGGACTATGAAGAAGTTGTCCCGATTCGTACTTACCGTTAAGATCTGATCTCCAAACGCGCGCGGTCACATATTAGGGAGTGCCTCTATGACCAGTTTCTTGGAGAATCTTGGGAGGCTGGGATCCGCGGCATCTCCTAAACTGGTCGTAGTGGTGTCCTCGCTCTCAAAACCATCTTGCAGCTTGTAACTTCTCTAACTAGATCAATACACACAGGAGCTAACTAATTTCACATATTAGGAGTGCCTCTATGACCGATTTCTCGGAGATGCCGCAGGCTGGGCTCGTCGGCATCTCCTAAACTGGCCGTAGTGGTGTCCTGCTCTCTAAAACCATCTTGCAGCTTGTAACTTCTCTAACTAGATCAATCGCTGGGAGCTAACTAATTTCACATATTAGGGATTGCCTCTATGACGTTTCTCGGAGATGCCGAGGAGGGCTCGGCATCTCCTCGAACTGGCCGTAGTGGTGTCCTCGCTCTCAAAACCATCTTGGAGATGCCTCAAACTGGTGGAGGATCGGACTCACAAGGATTCCTATTTATAGTACAAGCAGCTCGGCATAGTGTCGACACTTACGAAATAATGTCGACACTCACCTATTATTAGTCTTGACTTCGTGTTTTGTCCCGGTTGGTGTCTCCAACCGGGACTAAAGGTTCATCTTTATTCCCGGTTGGTGACACCATCCAGGACAAGGTACACGCCGCAGGACATAATGTCGACACTCACCCCTATCATTAGTGCTGCCTGGCCCAGCCTGCCGAAATCCCTCCAACCGGGACTAAAGATGAACCTTTAGTATATTGAAAATCCGAACAATGAAAATCCTTCGCGTGGTGTCATATTATGTGACATAGTTGAAAGGAAAAATACCAGACTTGGTATATTGATCATGTCTCGAAAAAACCTTCACAAAATGACCTATCATGTTCGAGGTTTCATGACTTTCGGTCCAAATGACCGATGTTATGTGCTGAATCACGGCATAGTTTGTGATGTTGTGCCCATATTATGCATGCATGTGGACATTGGTATGGAGAACAATGTTGCAGGAGGAAGTTTTCCTTTTTGTCGCACGGAAAAGCCCTTTTCCATTTTCCGAGCGCAAAAAACGGGTCGTTTTGTGAAATAACCACCAAAATGCCGTTTCAGAATGCTACCGTCCCATTTTCCTAAAATACTAGACCATCTTACATGGACTATCTCCCAACCGGGACATCTCAAACCTTTTCGTCCATCCCGGGTAAAAAGGACAAATGTCTGCCGAATCGGTAGGAAGTGGGTCCGGTTTGTACTACAGGTACATGATCTATCGCCTGTGATTTTTTGAAAAAATCATTTTTAGACTCGCAATATGTGGTTTCTTCAGAGATCCAATGCAATATCTAACGATGCTCGTCCTCTATCTTCATGCACGCCGGTTCGACCATAGTTAGAAATTCAGACAATTCAAAACAGGGATAATAAATTCAAAAAAATCCGAACAATGAAAATCCTTCGCGTGGTGTCATATTATGTGACATAGTTGAAAGGAAAAATACTAGACTTGGTATATTGATCATGTCTCGAAAAAACCTTCACAAAATGACCTATCATGTTCGAGGTTTCATGGCTTTCGGTCCAAATGACCGATGTTATGTGCTGAATCACGGCATAGTTTGTGATACTGTGCCCATATTATGCATGGATGTGGACATTGGTATGGAGAACAATGTTGCAGGAGGAAGTTTTCCTTTTTGTCGCACGAAAAAGCCCTTTTCCATTTTCCGAGCGCAAAAAACGGGTCGTTTTGTGAAGTAACCACCAAAATTCCGTTTCAGAATGCTACTGTCCCATTTTCCTAAAATACTAGACCATCTTACATGGACTATCTCCCAAGCGGGACATCTCAAACCTTTTCGTCCATCCCGGGTAAAAAAGACAAATATCTGCCGAATCGGTAGGAAGTGGGTCCGGTTTGTACTACAGGTACATGATCTATCGCCCGTGATTTTTTGAAAAAATCATTTTTAGACTCGCAATATGTGGTTTCTTCAGAGATCCAATGCAAGATCTAACGATGCTCGTCCCCTATCTTCATGCACGCCGGTTCAACCATAGTTAGAAATTCAGAAAATTCAAAACGGGCATAATAAATTCAAAAAAAAATCCGAACAATAAAAATCCTTTGCGTGGTGTCATATTATGTGACATAGTTGAAAGGAAAAATATCAGACTTGGTATATTGATCATGTCTCGAAAAAACCTTCACAAAATGACCTATCATGTTCGAGGTTTCATGGCTTTCGGTCCAAATGACCGATGTTATGTGCTGAATCACGGCATAGTTTGTGATGTTGTGCCCATATTATGCATGCATGTGGACATTGGTATGGAGAACAATGTTGTAGGAGGAAGTTTTCCTTTTTGTCGCACCGAAAAACCCTTTTCCATTTTCTGAGCGCAAAAAACATGTCGTTTTGTGAAGTAACCACCAAAATGCCGTTTCAGAATGCTACCGTCCCATTTTCCTAAAATACTAGACCACCTTATATGGACTATCTCCCAAACGGGATATCTCAAACCTTTTCGTCCATCCCGGGTAAAAAGGACAAATGTCTGCCGAATCGGTAGGAAGTGGGTCCGGTTTGTACTACAGATATATGATCTATCGCCCGTGATTTTTTGAAAAAATCATTTTTAGACCGCAATATGTGGTTTCTTTAGAGATCCAATGCAAGTTCTAAATGAGCCATTTTTCTTCCCGCCATTTCTTCCTGCCATTTTTCTTCCCGTCATTTTTCTTCCCGCCATTTTTTCCCGGCATTTCTCCCGCCATTTCTTCCCGCCAGTTCTTCTCTTCAGTAATCTTCCTGCCATTTCTCACTATATATATATATATATGTAGGGTTGGCCTCCATTGTCATTGCACATCTCTAGACTCATATCTGCAACTTCATCACTCTTTTCCATGACTTCCACCGTAGCACTAACTCCCAGGGAGGCGGAGGCGCTTTGCGCCGACTACCCTCGCATTGGCTCTGTGTCCCGTCGGTGGATCTTTGGCGCCGGTTCCTCCTGTCCCTCTAGGTGTGGCGCGTCGGATGGCCATCACGAACCACTACTACTTCGAGCTCACGCCGGAGCAGCCGAGGAATCCCAGATGTCATCCCGACTATTTCCCGACTTGGGAAGCCTTCTTCGTGGATCGGCGTGAGAGGGCGCTCGCCAGGCACGAGGAGGATGGCCCACCTCCTCCGAACTTCAACGAGGCCGGCCGTCGGTTGTGGTGGCGCGGTCAGACTCTCCAGAGCGTCATGGCCTATGACACGGCCGCCGACTCTAGCCCCGGCTACCCTCAAGTCCAGCTCACTCAGACTCAGCCTTCAAGGTTCAACTCTGGCGACCCAAGCGGCATGACGACGACTGGCGAAATCTGTACGACTATAGTGGCGAGTATTACAGGTATAGGCAGGAGCATGACTGAATCACTCCAACATTGCAAAACAAGTTCGGCCGAGTGTGGCTTAATCTGGCCATGTATCTTAATTTCGAGTTCTTCTATGTAACTTTGTGTTAGTTGCGTTATGTACTTTAATTCCAGTTCTATCCTAATAAAATTTTCTTTCCGCCCATTATTTCCTGTCCTTTTTTCCCCGCCCATTAATATATAAAAAATATAAGTTAATTCAAATCCAAATTAAAACACAGAAAATGGTTTTGAATTATTTATTCAAATCCAGACACTTTTTATGTTTAAAGTTTTTCTAAATTCCAAATTAATATTCAAAAAATATAAGTTAATTCATTTTTAATTTTAAATGGTTCATAGTTTAAAAGGTTACATTAATTATTTTTAAAAACAGAAAATGGTTTTGAATTAGTTATTCAAATTCAAACACTTTTTATGTTTAAAGTTTTTCTAAATTCCAAATAAATATTCAAAAAATATAAGTTAATTAATTTTTAATTTTTAATGGTTCATAGTTTAAATAGTTACATTAATTATTTTTTAAAAATAGAAAATGGTTTTGAATTATTTATTCAAATCCAGACACTTTTTATGTTTAAAGTTTTTCTAAATTCCAAATTAATATTAAAAAAATAAGTTAATTCATTTTAAATTTTAAATGGTTCATAGTTTAAATGGTTACATTAATTATTTTTAAAAACAGAAAATGGTTTTGAATTAGTTATTCAAATTCAAACACTTTTTATGTTTAAAGTTTTTCTAAATTCCAAATTAATATTCAAAAAATATAAGTTAATTCATTTTTAATTTTAAATGGTTCATATTTTAAATGGTTACATTAATTATTTTTTAAAAATAGAAAATGGTTTTGAATTAGTTATTCAAATTCAAACACTTTTTATGTTTAAAGTTTTTCTAAATTTCAAATTAATATTCAAAAAATATAAGTTAATTCATTTTTAATTTTAAATGGTTCATAGTTTAAATGGTTACATTAATTATTTTTAAAAACAGTAAATGGTTTTGAATTAATTATTCAAATTCAAACACTTTTTATGTTTAAAGTTTTTCTAAATTCCAAAGTAATTATCATTTAAAAAACATTATAAATTTAAACCCCAAAATAAAAAATAAGACGGGAATAGAGAGAAAATTCCTGAATTTTTTTGAAAACAGGGTCATATGTCCCGGTTGGAGCCATCAACCGGGACTAAAGACCTTCGCGTGCCTTGGTCCGCTGAAAAATTGAGTATACGTCGGTTGGTGGCTCCAAGACGATGACCTTTAGTCCCGGTTGGAGCCACCAACCAGGACTAAAGGTCCTTTGGTTATAACTGCGCGCGCCTCCTCTTCTTCTTCCCCATCTCACTTCTCTGCTTCTTCCTCTACTTTCATCGACGCCTTGCCAGTTTCTTGCCGCCGTCGTCGTCGGCGCCGCTGCCTCCGCCTCGCCTCATCTCGGCCGCCTCGGCGTCTCCGTCATCTCGCCACAAGCGCTCAGCCGCCATGGCGCTCGGCCGCCTCTGCCTCCACCTCCGCGCCGCCGCCTCGTCCTTAAATGCTGCGCGCGCCATCTATCATCTCGGCCACGCTTCCTTGGCAGACTCCGTCATCCGCACGCACCTCGGTGGCCGTACTCGTCATCCTCGCTCCGGCCGCCACGCCGCCGTGTCGGCGGCCGCCACCGCCTCCCTCTCGTCCTTCTCGCCCGCGCCACAGACGTCCGGCCTTGGTAAACCACCCGATCGAGAGAGGCTCTTTTATTAGTACCGTGTATATAGATTTTTTTGACATGTGTATATACTGTGTATTTTTTTTGACATGTCTAGATGTATTTATATTTTAGGTGTGTGTATGCATATATTATTTTATTAGGTGTATGTATATATTATTTTAGGTGTATATTATTCTAGGTGTATGTATATATTATTTAGATTTTAGGTGTATAGTTGTTAGATGATTTAGGTGTGTATTTAGGTGATGTAGATCCCGACGCGCGCGCACTAGTGATGATATTTAGTTGATGATTATTTTAGTTGATGTGATCCCAACGCGCGCGCACATGGAGACGTGTCGCCGGCCGCCCCGCTGTCACCTCTGTTCGCCGCCGTGCATCGTCGTGCATTCTATCCCTCTTTCTCCTCCTCGCGTGCGTTCTCTCCCTCTCTGGCCAAACCCTAGCCGGCCCTAGTAGCCGGCCGTCGTGGTGAGCTGCTGGTTCTCGTGGACCCTATCTCTCGCCCCCTCTTGCTCTTGTTCCTCCTCCCCGTCGACCACCTGCCACCACCGCCGCTCACCGTCGTCGTGCTCCCCTCTCCGGTGACCTTTTCGAGGCGGCGCCACTACTCTTTGGCTCGCCTCAACCTCCTCTCTCTAGCACGTACACGCACACGGCCTAGCTCGCGCTCCACCGCCGTCCCCTTTGTTGTTCTGAGGCTCACCGGCGTCAATGACATCATGGTGACGTCACTGGCGTAAGACGTGGTCAACCCCGGTCAACCTGGCACGGGTCCCACCACCTTACGTGGAGGATGAGTTGGCCTAGGGCCCAACTGTCTGTCTCTCTGGCTAGCTGTAGCCCGGGTGTAAAAAGTATATAAGTTGGTTTTACCTTTTTAAGCTATAATCATGCATTGCTAATCAAAATGTTCAGAAAAATGAGTTCTACATTTTTAAGCTATAATCATGCATTGCTAATCAACTTTAATGACAAGTTTAATTAGAGAACTAAATCAACCCCTCTCATGTGTTTCCGGAGTTTCCTGAGTTAGGGTTTTCAACCCTCGGAACCCCGTTTAAATTGCCGAGCAAGTTTTAGGGTTTCATTTCAATGCAATTCAACTTGTCATATCATCATCCTTGTTTGAGCATTCGGCCTATCCCTCCTCCCCGACCGCCACAGCGCCTCCATCTCCGTCCATCGCCACGCGCTCCAGCCGCCCCTTCCCTTTTAGTGTGTATGTATATATTGTGTATGTATATATAGTGTGTATGTATATATTTTTATTATTGTTTATGTATATATTAGGGGTTCTCTGAATTAGGGTTTATCCGTTCTGACTTATCCGGTTTTCCACCTATGCAGAAAATATGGACCCACACGTCAGAGACGAAGAAAAGGAAGAGTTGATCCAAGGTGTGATCCGCGGGGAAGAAAATTTAGATGTATCGACGTTTCTGAACAACTTCGGTGAGGGTGATCCTCTTTTTGCCGGAATAGACGACTTGTTTGAGGTTGAAGGTGTTGCTTTCCGCGAGGGAGAAGGCGATGCCTTGTGTAATCGAGAAGACGACCGCTCTGGCGAGGTGCATGTAATATAATTAATTTATTAATTAATCATCTGCTATCTATATAGAAATAGTAACGACGATCTTTCTTCTTTTAGCCCTCCGGATCGAACAAATCTACTGAAAAGAGCGGACGAGGCCCAACCAAAAAGTTGGAAGACCATGAGAGGTTCAGGATTGAAGATATCGCTGAAGACGGCAAACCGAGGGCTCCCGAAGTTGTCGCAATCAAATTTGTGGCACAATGCGGAGTAATCGTTAGGGACTTAATCCCGATCACTATTGAAAATTGGAATAGGCCTGCTGATGCTAAAGAAGAGGGAACATGTTTGTTTGTCCCTAACAAGGCCAAAGATTTACTGTGGAAGAAGCTGATGGTTAATTTCAAACTACCGAAGATAGAGCTGGATCCAAATGCGGAGGATCCAGTTGAGGACGCCTTAGAACATGGGAGAGCCATGGAGGCTAAGGTCAGGGAGTGGGCTATGAAGAAGATGGCCTAGTGTTTCACCAACTGGAAGAAAAGATTGCACCTTGACTATGTCGTGAAAGAGAAGACTCCGGATTCCAAGAAGACTCAGTTTGAGAAGATAAAACCATTCTGGGCTGAGTTTGTAAATTACAAGACATCAGAAAAAGCTAAGAAAATGTCTGCAATGAATAAGCCGAATGCTGCTAACAAGAAGTATCACCATACTATGGGGCAAGGTGGCTACAGGGCTGGCATTCCTAAGTGGAAGAAACTTGAGAATGAACTGCGTGCTAAAAAGATCACCCCAGAGACAGACGATTGGGTAGAACGTGCAAGGAATTGGTTTTACGGGCATGGGGGCACGTTGGACTCGGAAGGGATGTGTATATATAACATACGACAGAAAGAAGACCCCTTTCCAATCGAGAGGTTGAGAAAAGCAGTAAAGGCTGTTAAAGATGGGGACTTCATTCCCGATAGAGAGAATGATGAGCTCACACTCGCCCTTGGAAATAAGGAACATGATGGACGAACACGAGGCACAAGAGGCTCCCAACCATGGAGAACTGGGTTTCCCGAAGAGAGGAAGAAATATCCTGATAGAAGCCGTCAGAGGAGAAAGGACAGGGCGGAAGTTGAAGCAGATATTCAGAAAGAGTGAATGCGTATAATTGAAGAACGAATAAAGCAACAACAAGATGAAATTAACGCACTTAAAGAGCAAAGTACTACCAGCCCATCTCAGCAGCACACTTCATTCGATGCTACCGGCCTATCGAATAATCGAAAAAGCAGCGTGGCTTCCACCGAGGTCCCGGGTGATGACAATGGCGATGACGATGGTGCACCGACGATGGCTCCTGTTGGCTACCCAGTGGATGATATCACAGAGATGACACACTGCGAGCAAGTTGTGAACATATCAATAAAGGTGGCGGTCGGCTATGCCTTACCAATTGGACCCACACCAACTTACCACTGTCGTCCGGTTCCAGAGGGCTACGCTGTTGTCGGGGTGGATGAAATCATGCCCACCTTTGAAGTTTTGGATCTTCACTACCCTGCAGGTGAAGGGGATGTATCGTATCTGAGACGCAACAAACGTCACCATTCTATGGCGAAGGAATGTATCGTGCTTCAAAATCACACGCCAAGGCCATCTTAGCCGCCGCCTCACCCGAGGTCGCCGCCGCGGCAACCGTCTTCGTCGCCTCACCCGGCTCCGTCGCCTCACCAATCTCCGGCGCAGCCATCACCGCGGGAGCCATCGCCGGCGCCTTAGGATAAAAAGCGTAAGCGTACCGCTACTCTGCGTCATGGTAAGCGATCTCCGAAACGTAAACAAGAGCCTCTTCCAAAAGTACCAAAGGTTCCTCCCAAGAGAGCTTATGACTATCAAGAGGAGATCAGCGATCGTTGATGCGGAAGCGACAGTTTTTCGCTAAGCAGGCGGCCGAAAGAGCGAGTTCCCAGACCAAAGAAGAAAAAGCCAAAGTGTTGAAAATGCTAAAGACTCTTCATCAACCCGAGCCAAAGCTGTCATCGACTATGAGTTCTATTCTCAAGTCACATGCACAAAAGCCTCGAAGAGCGATTGATGCAAGCGAGAAATCTGTTGCCCAGCTCGGAGAACAAGCAAAACAGTCTTGCACCCTCTCAAGGTGATTTCCCAAACCAATGTGGGTCGAGCAAATATGGGGCGAAGAGCAAGATGATCCGAGGTAGTTACTGTCTGGAGAAGCTGCCGCTGCTCAAGGTATGAGTATTGCCCAGTACTTATCCTAGTTAGAGTACTTCCCCGTGAGTGAAGTAGCATACAAATACCAGTACGGCAAACCTCTCGTCAAACCTGAGGAGGTAAATAATCTTCCAAGAAAAATGCGAAGATTGCATAACTGGTACATGCATGCCACAAAGGCCGGGGCTAACTGGATAGTGCTGAGGGTTACAAAAAAGCATCATGGGAAAGAAAAGGATGACATGATATCCATTGTTTGATGAACTATTTCAATTATTCAATCAAGACGCCTTGGACAACTCGATCATCAGTGCCTATTGTCTATAAGTACTAATTCTGTAATTAATTTAGTCTCCAGCTATCTCACCTTGTTTATTGCATGTATATAATCATACTGTAATATGCAGAATGAAGATTCTCGAATGTAGCAGAGCAAAAATCTATGACATTGGCTTAATTGACCCATATTGGGTTCATGAAGCTAATCTCAAAACAAGCCCCCAGGATACGGAGGATAATATAGTACACGCGTTAAGGTTTCAAGAAACCAGAAGGGAAATACTTTTTCCTTACAACTTCGAATGAGTGTTATTGTCTTCTATACACTTTCTATTTCGCTTACTCGATGTTAAGTATATAATTGATTAGTTATGCATTCGCAGCTTTCACTATATTTTGTTATTCATTCAACTTGACAAAGGGCGTGTACTAGTCATGGACTCGAAACATAAACCCCTTGAGCAGTGGAAGGACATGCAGATGCTTCTCCAGCGGTAATTCTAATCATTACGACACTATATCGGCAACGTTCGTGAATTTTATGATATCAAGTAATTAATAACTTATTTTATTTGTTTTCTTCGTCGGGCAGCGCTTGGAAACGGTTTACCAACAAGGCTAGGGGTGTTTGTAAAGCGGAGCTTACATTTGAAGCACTAGATGTAAGCACCACTAGCTATATCCGCGCATCTCTTTGATTCTAGTTTAGATACAGTTATTATCATGCTTGATTATTATTTTGATTGAACTATGTTCTCGTAAAGTGCCTAACACAGGGACCAGGTAACAATCTATGTGGATACTATGTTTGTGAGTTCATCCGACAGACGTGCGATGAGAAGGGCAGAAATTTAGAGCAACTCCACGTACGTAAACAATTTCTATAGTTTTTAATTATAATCAAATTATGTTTAGTTTCATTCATATAGGCTGACTCCTTTTTTAAATCAGATCGAACGTCTACGGGACGGTCTTCTGCCAAAGGATCGCGTACGAGCAATTCAGGAGGAATTGGCGGGATTCTTGGATGCAGAAGTCCTAAACCCAAAAGGAGAATACTATTCGGTTGTGTATAGACAATAGGGATTGTAAAAAAAGCAACTTTTGTATGTAGTGCATGAACTTGATCCGTGTATCGAATGTAATATTGTCATGATGATCTTGTGTAATATAACGGTTCCTTCATTGATAAGTGCAAAACACTAAATAAACAATAAAACAACCTAAATGAATTCTCTGTCGTGGCACAAAAAGTGGCGAAAATGCTGTCGCGGCAACAAAATGAATTCTCTGCCGCGGCAGAGAAATGTGCCAAATCTCTGCCACGGCAGAAGGTTATTTGTCCCGGTTCGTGTTACGAACCGGGACTAATGCTCCACCCCCTCGCCCTCTGCCGCCGCCATGTGTACCCCCATTTGTCCCGGTTGGTGGGGCAACCGGGACTAAAGGTTGGGGCTTTAGTCCCGATTGCCCCGTCCCGGTTGGGTAACCGGGACTAATGCCCCTTACCAACCGGGACCAATGGGGCGTTTTCTACCAGTAACTGGGCCGCTCACGCACCGATGCTAGCGACATAGTATGGTAACCGACCATCTTGCCCCAGAACTCGACTTTGAGTTGCTTGTTGTAGAGCTCTATGATCTCCTTGGAGCTGAATGGGCTTGAGAAAGAGGCCATATCATTGATCTTAACGTAGAGATCCAAGTCACCGGGGACGGCGATCTCGATGACATTGAGAATCGCCTGGTCTATCCGGAGCTATGGAAGCTTGATCTGGTCGGCAAACAACACCAATACCAGGGTGACGCTGACGATGGTGACAGTGAACCAGAAGATGCAGAATTTCGTCCATATTTTTTTGGTTGGTCTGAATCCTTGTTCCACGATTGGTAAATTTTTGTTCAATTTTGTTCCTAGTGTGTTAAAACATGTTTTGTTTGGTTTAAATTTTTCTTCCACGTTGTGCTCCTAATTAGTTTCACTGTTCTAGTATTATTTCCTTTTTTAGTGCAAATCTGTAATCTACATGTTCAACATGTTTCTTATTCTGTGTTAACTGTGTGTTGCATGACATGTGGATGATTTATTCTTTACACTTGGTCAAACTTCACATAGTTTGATTTTTCTAAAAAAAATATAAGCCTTTTACTCTACGAAATCGGAGGTAGTAGCACTCAAAAGTGTACACATATTTTTTTTTGCGGGTTCAAAAGTGTACACAGATGACCAAGCCAACCAGCCAGTTGAACAATATTCTTAGCAAACTCTCTGCCGGCAGATGAAGGTGGTGTTTGTTTGGACTTTTTTCAACTTTTCAGTGGAAAAAGCAGGCAAATTGAAACAAACGGGGTACTTTGGTTACATGATTTTTTGAAGCCACCGTGCAGAATAGGCATACACGCCCGCGGCTTTCTACTTATCGAGCGAAGCGTTTTTGCGTTGGATCATATTATTATAGCCTATTTACGTGTAGAATGTCACTCCGAGCTGTATATTGCTACAGTTTCCGGCCGTGATCTATCTATATAGAAATAAAAAAAGAAAACGAGGCCACGTCCCTACAACATCCTATACGTATATATATACACGTTCGTCCGCGCGCCCGTCGCAGCTAGGGTTCATCACCAGCGCCGCCACGCTCGTTCTACAGCCTCCAGCTTGACTCCTGCCGGTGACCTGCCTCCTCCCTGCCGTCGGAACTTCTTCTCGCCGCCGCCCGACTGCCCGATCCCAAGCCCGTGTACCGGTGACATTGTTCCAGTCAGAGGTGAGTCCAACAATCATCGTTTTATTCATAGTAGCACACACGACTTCCAAGAACTCATGGAGGGTGGAGCTGGAGTAGCGACGGTACTGTTGGTAGACACAAGCAGTATTGTACCGTAGCGCTCCTCAAGTGTTGTCACTACTATAACTTTTTTTATCAAATCGCTGCTTGTATAGATTGGTAAAACAGACTGTCGAACATCCATTATTTAGCTTGAAATTTGTATTCTCTTTGATGTGTACTACCGCTACATTATGATACTCTCTCCGACCCATATTAGTTGAATCAACTTTGTCTAGATACGGATGCATCTAGACTAGATACTTAACTAGATACATATAAATCTAGACAAACTTGAGTCAACTAATATGGATCGGAGAGAGTACGTGTATTCTTGCTTGATGTGTGGTAGTACTGCTCGAAATTTTGATGCTGCTTGACGTGGTACTGCTGTAAAATTTGATGTTGTTCACGTGGTAGTTGTTAAGCTTCATCCACTAGTCAACGCAACCAAAAGTCCGAACTAATAAAAGGGACTAACGCAATCCACTTATACACTTCAACACCCCTCTCACGTGTGACGGAGAAAAGTCAGCACGTGCAACCGGAAGAGAGCTACGACGCGCGAAACTCACGTATGACTCAAGATGCCTATATATGGACATAGAGGGGTCAACAGCAATTTTAGGATAAATTGCGAAAGCCAGTCCGATACCATGTCAAGCTTCATGCACTAGCCAACGTAACCAAAAGTCCGAACTAATGAAAGGGACTAACGCAATCCACTTATACACTTCAACAGTAGTGATATGAATTGTGATACTGTTTGCTACTACTACTATGAGTAGTCGTGACCGTGAGGTTGCTTGCTGCTACTTGCGTGTCTTGCTGATATTTCTTGCTGTAGTACCGATGTGATGGTGCTTGCTGCTACATGTGCATGTATACTGCTATTTGCTGCTGGAAATAAAATGGTATTTTAAGTAATTGGGTAGTATTTTTTCTGTTATATCTTGCTAGTACTTTGCAATGTCAAAGGCAATTTGGGATGCATATCGCACTAGAGTTTTCTGCGAGCTTTGTATGGACGAAGTGAACGCCAGCAATAGGGAAGGGGGTTGCTTGAGTAGAAAAGGTTACAAGAATCTTGAGGAAAAATTTGCCGAGAAAACAGGGGATAAATTAGTGAAGAAGAAATTCAAGAAAAAATGGGATAGTTTAAAAAAAGATTACACTGGGTGGATGGAATTGCAAAACTCAACCGGACTAGGTTGGGATCCTGTAACAAAAACTATGGATGCAGATGCTGATTGGTGGAAGAATCACCTAGCTGTAAGTTATAATGTTCACAACTTGTTCTATGTTTGTATCTATATATTTTTTATCGCGCAAATAGAACTAATCTATCTATTATGTTCTTCTTTTCAGATTCGTCCTAATCATGCAAAGTTCAGGAATGAGCCACCTCCCAACTTGGAATAACAAGATGTTATGTTCAGGAAAGCACATGTCACTGGAGAATCGGCAACCATTGCAGGAGAGGAAACAGGAGATGGCAAGGAAGCTCCAATTTTGCTTAACGATGATACCCCCAAAATAACAGGGAAACGCAAGTACGGAGAGAGGGATTTTTTCACGGTATACAACAATGCATTGAACACGATTGTTTCAAAGCATACCGAAGGCAGTTCTAGAAGCAAGGATGACAATGTCCCAACCATGAAGGAATTTTTAGGGATGGTTCGAGATTGTGGAGTGACTGAAGGAACTGATATCATGTTTACTGCGGGCAAGCTAGCCATGAACAAGGATCATAGAGAGGTTTTTGCAGCATTTGCAACAATTGAGGGGAGGCTCGATTGGCTTCAGAGGACACATGATGAGATGAACAAGTAGACGTGCATGTCTACTAGTTATTTGTTGGAGACTATTTGCTATCATTCTAGAACTTGTGTGTCCTATTTTTTTGTTGGATAATATTTTTTATCATTCCAGAACTTGGTATTTGTTGAGGCTATCATTTTATAACTTATGAATCTTTATGATTATTATTTATGTGTCATTGATGCTTGTTGCTTGTCTAGTTAATTATTGTGTGAAAACAATGATGGTTGTTACATTATGGTTTTGACATGTAGTATTTTCTTTTGTAGATGAATGATGGTGTCAATGATCGTGAGTATGAACTAGAAAGGACAAAGCATTTGCTCGGAATGACACATGACCTTGCCGTATTGGGATACTATGGTAATCTCTATAGCAAGAAGTATTTGAATAAAGAACCTAGGAGGATTCCAGAACAAGCTGGGCTTGAATGGGTGAATGAACAACTTCGAAATAGGAAAAGATGCTACAAAATGTTTAGAATGTACCCTTTTGTGTTTGAACAACTACACAACCTTCTAGTTTCTAAGTATGGACTAGAGTCAACTAGAGACATGTCTTCGGTTGAATGTCTAGCTATGTTTCTATGGATGGTTGGAGGACCACAATCATTTAGGCAAATTGAGAACTATTTTAGTCGCTCAACTGAAACAATTCACCGGAAGTTCCACATGGTTCTGAATTGCTTGTACAAGTTGGGTAAGGATAATATACAGCCAGTTGATCGAAATTTCAAGGATGTGTATCCAAGACTTCAAGATGCACGCTTTTGACCTTATTTCAAAGATGTCATTGGCGCCATAGATGGCTCACACATTCCTGTCGAAGTACCTGCAGAATAGGAGATAAACCATACAGGAAGGCATGGTTACACGTCACAAAATATTCTAGCGATATGTGACTTTGATTTGAGATTCACATTTGTTGTTGCTGGATGGCCTAGTTCGGCACATGATACACGAATTCTACAACGCACCATCGAGAAGTATCCAGTAGAGTTCCCCACTCCTCCTGGTTATAATATTTTATATCTTTATTGATATGCTGCACACATTGTTACATATGTATTATTGTTGTTGATATATTTTTTGTTTATATGCAGATACATATTACCTTGTCGATTCTGGTTATCCAAATAGAAAAGAATTCTTAGCTCCTTATAAGAACAACACATACCACATACCAGATTTTTGTCGAGAAGGGCGGCCAACAAATAGGGAAGAGATCTTTAACTACCTACACTCATCGCTTCGAAATGCGATTGAGCGTGTTTTTGGTATCTTAAAAAACAAGTGGCGCATATTGAAGTATATTCCTTCATACGGTCTCGTTACACAGAAAAGAATTATTCTTGCTTGTATAGCACTGCACAATTTTATTAGGGACTCCAACTTACGAGACAAACAGTTTGATCGGTGTGATTCAGATGAGAATTACATTCCTAAGGTCCAAAGGCAGTCAGTAACATTAGCAGGTGATACTGATCCGAGTGGACTACACACGGTTGACATGGACTCAACGCGTAATCGAATTACTACTGGATTGTTCAATGCTAGAAGGAGATGATCGATTTGTGCTAGCTAAATTATTGATGAGTGTAATGGCATTGTTATATAATGAATATATATATGTACGGATGGTATACTATTTATGCAATGGTACGGATGTGTAGAATAAGCTATATGTGATCAATTATTTTTTCTATTTACTACCGTGAATTCATGGTTTTTATAGTAACAAATACGTTCAATCAACAAGTATATATGTTCTCGAAACATCAGGGGTATTTCAGTTAATTTCTTATCATACAGCTACAACCAGCCAAGTTGCCAAACAGTAAAACTCAGAAAAATAGCATCCCTGCACAACAGCTTTTCCTGCACAGCAAAACAGCCAGCCACAGCCAGCTAGCCACAGCCCAAACAAACACGCCCGAAATGCATGATACATGCATGCATTCAGGAAGAGGAAAGCATGGGAACCGAGAAAAGTAACACCGCACTGTTTTAAGCTAGTGTCAGTCAGGCTGTGAGTTAACACGGACAATAATGCCTTGCATCATTCCAAGAAAAGCATCGGCACTTGCTAAGTTGCACATACCAGGCAAAAGCTAGTACTAACAGTTAAGTTATTGCAGGGAACACACTAAAAATGCAGTCGCAAACCTAGAAGTGCTTGAGATTATTTATTTTTTGTGACAGAAGTGCTTGAGAAGTTGATGACAGGCAGAGACAGAGTTTCAGAACATGTTGGTCGGTCACACGCAAAACACGCAGGTACGGAGCTTCTCGGAGAAGGCCACCACGAACCCCGCGATGAATCCGACAGCCGCTCCGACACTCGACTCATCGTTGAGGATGCGCAGCGTGATCCGCATCAGTCCTGTTCTACTCCGGGAGGTGGGGCAGTCATCCAACGGTGCACCACAAAGGCCGGGGTTACCAGCAAAGTTTAGAGGCGAATTCAACTCCTCTGCAAAAGGGGGAATAGGCCCTGATAACAAGTTATCCGCAACGCTGAATGTAGTCAACCGAGAAAGAGCTATGAACTATCTTGGGATTCGACCGCTGAACTGGTTATACCCAAGGTTGAGCATGTTCAGGTAAACCATACTCCCGATACTCTCCGGGATTTCGCCTGAGAAGCTGTTGTCTGAGAGGTCCAGAGATGTGAGATACGGCATCTGGAGTCCGATGTCGGACGGGATTGGTCCTGAAAATTTGTTACCTGACAGGTCTAGGACATTGATGGATGTGCAATCCTGGAGACCTTTAGGGAATGGGCCTTCAAGTCCTAGGTCATAGAGATGTAAAGAGAGAACTCTGTTCTCCTCCCCGTTGTCCCAGCATCCCACACCACGGAGCGAGCATATGTAAATCTTGTGGTTGTTCTCAAATTTCCACATGGATTTGAGCCTGCCTCTGGGATCAACCACTGATTTCTGTACAGACTTGAGGCACTGGATATCAAGTTCAGAACCGAAGCACGCCGACGAGGTGCTCAAGAGCAGCAGCAGAAGCAACCAGAGGAGGAACTTGATAGCGTCGGACATGGCAGCCTCGGCGGAATGTCGCGGATTGTCAGTCCCGGCGTCACCTGATCAAAAAACTTGCGTTAAGAATACGGAAACACTCTGCTTCAAAGAAGAAGACACACTTGCTTTGCTGATTTCATGAAATATTACTTCTTAGAGTAGAAAAGGTGAGATGCTTCAGAAAACTCACCAGTTGGTCCAGCGAAAACAGAACCCACCGCCTGCAGTAGTTGGAATCAACGGGCACAGGCTCTTAAAACTAACGATCTATCCAATAGAGAGCAGGTTTGTTTCTTCTGCTAATTTTGAAGTCTTGGGAGCCAGCAGAAATCGGTAGTGGTCAGCCGGCCGGCCGGCAAGATGGTTACGTATTACTCTTTCAAAATAGTAATAACCTCGTATTTAAAAGTTTAAGGTTTAAGAAGTCTATTAGAGCATAGACTTTTTGTAGGCCGAAAACCTATGATCTTTGATCGGCTGATGCTTGAGCACTGTTATTTTTTTGGAGGCCTAGCTTTTGAAGAATTTAGACGTGTTTTGTCTTGGTGGTGTTTTATTCTGCTGCTACAAGAAGCAGATCAATTTAGCGGGCTTTTGTCTTTCTTTCTTCTTCTTTTTGTTTTAGTATCGTGTGCATCTCTAATTTCTTCAGAACATTGCGTTGTTGTAAAAGATGGTTGCAATTGGTATCTTCGCGATGTTAATATATTTCCTTTGTCAAAAAAAGTAGAGTCGGGGGTGAAAGCCTGTTTACACTGGTCGCAGAACAAGTCCTACAACAAGGACGCAATAATGATGCAAATGAATCAAGGTACAAAAAGAAGATGTACATACGGAGAAAACTAGCATATGCATCAAATTTATATCAACCTATCAACAGTAATAGTTCATCCACAAGATCGAGCCGAACACAGCCGAACTATCAGATCCTACCGAGAAAATCCTACAAATCTAGCTGAAAACTACACATGCTATTTGCACAACAATCTACCATGTATTTGAATGAAGCTACGAACGACACATCCTAAACCTAGCAGCTCTGCAGATCTAAGCTAACCCTAGCTGGAAGTGGAGATGCTTACCGTCATTACAAGAGGTGGACGACGCGGCTCAGTCGTAGAGGAGGAGGAGGTGCCCTTCACGCCGCCGTGGTCACCGTCGCCCACCGGAGAAGAAGAAGCCGCTTACCTGGCACAGACGGAGCGGGAAACAGAGCTCGATCTGGGGGGATGGGGAAATAGCGGGTGGTTTTTCCCTTGTTGGGCGGGGCGGTAGAAATAGGGGGTTTTGGCGGGAGAGATGAGCTCACCTCCCGCGCCAGCTTTTCGATGTAGCCGAAAAGCTCGCGCCGTCGCCGTCCTTGGCCGCGCTCGTGCGCGGGAGGAACTGTTTTGCATCTGCGGGGCGCACGACGAGGGTGACTTGCTGGAAATGGCTACAGACTGCTTTAATGTCCGTGCCAGTGCAGCACAACCAGCTCTACAGAAAATCAAACGGTCGTTTTCTGTTCCGCCGGGCCTGCCTGAGCTTCATGCAGGCTAACAAACGCGCTCTTAGAGTGGGCTGGAGGATCTACACTTTTGTTTTCTTATTCGATGATTTATTCTTAACACTTGGTCAAACTTCACATGGTTTGACTTTTCTAAAAAATATACTTCCTCCATTCTAAAATAAGTGACTTGACTTTATCTAGATTCACATTTATAGTGAATCTAGACAAATGCAAATCACTTATTTTACCGAGGGAGTAGAAGCCTTTACTCTACGAAATGGGAGGTAGTAGCACTCAAAAGTGTACACAGACGACCAAGCCAACCAGCTAGTTGAACAATATTCTTAGCCAACTCTCCACGGGTAGATGAAACTAGATAGATACGCGAGCTTTGCCTCGCCGTCTACATGGCATTGTCAAAGAGGCGGGCTGGTGTGATGCATTTGGTGGTGATATTTTTTTTGTAATAAACCAGCACGTTGCAACTGTTAAGTATAACAGTTAGAGAAACTACAGGTTACACCCCTACCACCACCCCTTCACCATCAAATATAGCCATCCGATTCCCCACAAAAAATATGGCCATATGATGATTAACCTCATTAACATATCGGAAATATGAAGTTGAGCAAACTTTGGACACTTATATGGTGCAGGCAACCAAGGAATCAATGGCATGGCAAGTAAGACCGTTCATCAGTAACACATAAGAGCCACGACCCCTGTTTATACTATCATCAACTTTCACCCCAAGAGAATAAAAGGCAAATGTGTTGTTGTAAGACCCGGTCAACCGCATAAAACCACCCCTTCAAAAAAATTATCAACCGATCAAGAGGAGCGGGCCACGGATTATACTTAAGCAAGTGTATTTTCCAACCTTGCAATAGTGATTATAAAATGTCTTAAATGAATAGCATTCTCACTGTACCAAAGATCTGGTTTACAATAAAAACATGTGTACTCTAAACTACCAAGATACATCCTACCACGATAAAAAAAAGCTGCACCAAACAATAAAGCCAAAAGTATCATATGAAACAAAAAAGAATGCAGTACCAAAAAAGAATAACGCTAAGAAAAAAACCCTGAACACGAACCTTTCAAGTAGGCAATGAGATCTCTAAACATCTTAGCAGGTGGAGGGCCCGGCACCTAAACCATGAAAACACAAACTACACTTACCAAATCAGTCTATGAATCAAAAAACAAAACTAATAAAATGACAAAAAGAAAAATACATGACCAAAAACATGAGGCATCATCCAAAGACGATGCTTTGTATGATTGTTAGGCGACACCCTAGAAAACAACAATAAATCAGATCACCTATTGACATGGTTATACCCTACGGGTACGTGACTTCGGCATACCTGGTCCAGCCCAAGGAAAGCCCACAGCAGACATACGCTGGCCCATGAAGATTTTCGGGTGGCCAAGGCCCATGACGCCTTCGGAACCTTGGAGAGCAAGACTAGCATAGATAGGAAATTTAAAGGGGTAAAACCCTAGAACCTGTAACCGACTAGGACTATGCCCGGGACCTGCCTAAGTCTATATAAAGGCCAGGAGGGCACGTCCTAGATCTCTCGACTCATACTTTCGCACACGCACCTCCACGCCGCATCGAATCAAGACTCGAAACCTTCGGTTCCGCCGTAATCAAGAGCAGACAAGCAGGAGTAGGGTTTTCCCTCCGGGGGCCTGAACCTAGGTAAATCTCGTGTCCCCTGGTTGCTTGTCTGTTAACCGTTCCACGATCTCCAGCATCCCCATCTTCTCCAAAACCCAAGTCCATAACAATGGGCATTGATGAGATTAAACCTCGTCAATTGGCGCCGTCTGTGGGAATCGGGGCTGCTGATTGTGCGATCGTGACGGTCCCGACCCGATCGATCTACAACTCTGCGGCGACGGAGAATCACCTCCTCTTCGGCGCTTTCGACTTCACCGCCCACTCGCCGGCCACCATGAAGGACTTCGAGCCCGTAGGCGACGGACTCGAGATCCTATTCGGGAGCTTCTGCTTCCAGGTGGTCGACCGCACCCTCCGCCTTCAGGCGGGTGCCCCTACCATCCATCAGGCCCGCCTCGTGGGCTCCACACCCTGTGCTACGCACATCGCCATCAACAGATGAGTTTTACGACAGCAGCAGCTGTAACTCCGATCTGTGTGATCCACCTTCGGATGAGGGGACCTACGGTTCCGGATCCGAAAGCTGCGGCAGCAGCCGACCAATCTACGAGCGCTATCTATGCGCCGCAGTCATCCAGGGCTATGAGGAAACACCTAACCCGCCGCCCAACAGGAACTACAACCCGCACGGCAGAAACGGCGGAAACGGCGAAAACAGAAGAAGCCAGTCCCCCCACCCGACGGGGAAAACAACGGCCACGTCATCCAACTTAGCAAAGAAGGATGGGTCCAGGCACGCCGTGCCGTAGCAGGCGACATAGTCCTACCTACAGATGCCTCACGTGAACTACTGATGGCATACCACTTCCTCCTCATCGAGGAGCACAAGAAGCAAGTCAAGATGCAGGAGACGCTCGACAAACGCAAGCAAGCAGCCTCCGAGTCCAGCGCGCGACGAGCTACGCTCTCCGCAATGGCACCCGGCTCTAGCACAAATGGAAACCAGGGAAACAAGCATCGCTCTCGGGTGGAGAACATGGATCCCAAGGAGCGCCGTGACGTGACCCGAACTCTCCACACATCGTTCATGGAGATGGACGCTGACGGCAACATCATCCCGAAGACACCACAAGCTGCGATCATGGCAGCCATCGCGTATCTCGCGGCCCACCCACCTCCGGAATGGGACCCGAAAAGAGCCATGCATAAGTCCGCACTCACCGGACTCGGACTTGTCGGAGCCGCGCTCCACGAAGACGCTCCTGCGGAGCCGAAGAAGAAAGCTCCGGCCAGGCACGACCGGAGCCCCACCCCTTCATCCGAAGAAGAGGAGGAACACGACCTTCCTCGAAGGAAGAAGAGCTCGCGTCATCGTAAACGCGACTACGACGCCAGAGACGCGCTTACACAGCGCAAAATCGACAAGGCACGAGCCAAACGTGCATGCTCGTCTGAATCCGAGATGGACGAAGACGAAGGAGAACTCTGCGGAGCTCGATGCTTCAGCAGATCTGTTCGGCGAATGCAGATGCCATGCAATTTTAAGCTTCCTTCGGATACTCCGAAGTTCAACGGCACGCAAGATCCAAAATCCTGGCTCAGTGACCATCTGTCATCCGTCAAGCTTCACGGAGGCAACAAAAAACCGCCATGAAATGCCTTCACCGCAGCGACAGGCGCTGGTCCGCTCAGCAGCCTATCATCAGGATCCATCCGAAGCTGGGAGGAGCTCGCTTACAGCTTCATCCAAAATTTCAAGGGCACTAGCAAGAGGCCCGCCTCAATCGAAGAGTTGCGAGCCTGCACTCAGAGAACGGGTGAATCTATTCGCTCGTACATACTACGCTGGTCTACCACCAAGAACTCCACAGCACACATCTCCGAAGAGAGGGCCATCGACGCCTTCAGGGACGGCGTCAAACGCCAAGATTTCAAGGAGGAACTTGGGTGCGTCAAGCCCAAGACACTCGACCACCTCATGGACATCGCCAATGTGGGCGACGATTTAAGATTGCATTCACCGAGCACAATCGGATGAAGAGGACGACTACGGCCAAGACGGAACACCGCAGAAGAGGAGATCGCGTCTATGAAGACCGCGACGGACCCGATGGTCGCTCGCCACGCCAACGAACGACAACAACCGCAACAGCGGAGGATACCGCGGCGGAAACACCCGCGACAATGGACGCCCAACACAGTCGTGGCAACGCCGCGGCCGCGACAACGGACCCTCGGCATACGACAAACTTTCGGGTCCATGCACCATCCACTTCTACATCGACAAACAAGATGGCAAAAACAAAGCCAGCCACATGCTCAAGGACTGCCGCGAGTGCCAGAAACTCAGCGAAAGCATGGTGCAGATGAGGCAACAAGCCCCAATTCCTGTGTTTGGAAACGCACCCGCGCAAGGAGAAATAGCGCTCGGAGCTCCTCCACCGCCGCCTATTGGAGGCCCAAACCACCCAGTCGCACCGGCACAGAACAACGCTGGGAACGGGTACCCCCCACCAAAAGGAGCATTAAACATGATCCAGAAGGGACGCCCCATGAATAGAGTGCAGAAGAAAATCACCCGACAAATCAACTTGGCCGTGGCAACTCCGCCTGCAATCCCTGAGTACCTCAGCGGATCGTAGTCCTGCATCACATTCACTCGCGCAGATCACCCTTGCCAGATCCCTCGCCCAGGTCATGCTGCCCTGGTGCTGGAGGCACAGATCGGAGGCTTCGAGATGAGTCGCGTCTTCATGGACGGCGGCAGCGGCATCAATTTAATGTTCGCAAGCACCCTAGCAGCAATGCGGATCCCACAATGCAGCCTGGAACAGTCAGACACAACGTTCCACGGCATCGTCCCAGGGAAGGGCATATTTCCCCTGGGAAAAATAGGGCTCGATGTCATCTTCGGGAAGCCGGACAACTTTCGGCAGGAGCGACTCGAATTCGAAGTGTTGGACTGGCCGTCGCAATACCACGCCATCCTGGGGCGTGTAGCATTCGCAAGGTTCCTGGCCGTCCCACACTACGCATACCTACTACTCAAGATGCCAGGACCGAGGGGCGTCATCATGATCCACAGGAGCTTCACCCGATCGGACCAATGCGACAGGGATTTCAACAAAATCTCCCAGTCTTTCGGCATGCAAGACGAGCTTGTAAGGCTCCGCGAGGTGATGGACAACGGGACACCCCCAATCACAAGGCAGAACGCACCTGACATGTCTTTCGACTCCACCGTCAACACCAAGAAAGTGCAGGTTCATCCGACGGATGCCTCCAAGACGGCGCTGATCGCCAATGACCTCAGTCCCGCATAGGAAGGAGCGCTCGTCGAATTCCTCCGTGAGCGCTGGGAAATCTTTGCCTGGTGTCCTGCGGACATGCCAGGAGTTCCCAGGGAATTCGCCGAGCACGCACTCAACGTCTTTCCAGACACCAAGCCAGTCAAACAGTCCATCCAGAGATTGTCCGAACCACGAGCCGAAGCCATCGACAAGGAAATCAACAGATTACTCGCTGCAGACTTCATCAGGGAAATCAAGGAAAGCGAGTGGCTGGCAAACACAGTCATGGTTACAAAGAAGGACACGAACATCCTGCGGATGTGCGTGGATTTCACGTCACTAAACAAGCATTGCCCAAAGGACCACTTCCCTCTTCCTCGGATCGATCAGATCATCGATTCGACTGCAGGTTGTGAGAAACTCTCCTTCCTCGACGCCTACTCAGGCTATAACCAGATTCGACTCAAGGTCGAAGATCAAGAGAAAACGACGTTTATCACACCGTTCGGAGTATTCTGCTACAACACAATGCCTTTCGGGGTAAAGAACGCGGTGCCGCATCAGCGATGCATGCAGCTGCCTCAAAGACCAGATCGGTCGCAATGTCCAAGTCTACGGCGACATAGTGATAAAACCAAGGAGGCAAGGACACTTATCGACGATCTCCGCGAGACGTTCGACAACCTTGATCGCTACAGATCAAGCTCAACTCGAAAAGTGCGCCTTGGCGTCCTATCGGTCACCGCTTTGGGTACTTCATCTCGGCGAGGGATCGAGGCGAACCGAAGAAAATCAGAGCCATCATGGCAATGGAGAAGCGAAAAACCTCAAAGGCGTCTAGCAACTGTAGGGCTAATAGCGGCGCTAAGCAGATTCATCACCGCATGTAGAAGGCCCTGCCATTCTACCAACTGTTGCGCAAAGCAGATAAATTCGAGTGGACGCCAGAAGCCAACGACGCATTCGAAAACCTCAAGCGGCTTCTCTCCACCTCGCCCGTCTTGGTCACGCCAAAGGAGCGTGAGCCTCTGCTGCTGTACATATCAGCCACACATCGTGGTCAAGACTGCATTAGTGGTCGAACGACCGAAGAGGGCAAGACCCACGGGTCCAATGCCCAATCTACTACCTCAGAGGTACTCACTCCAACAAAACAGAGGTACCTCACTACTGTGAAACCGCCACGGCGTGTTCATGACGGCTCGACGATTGAGGCACTACTTCTAGGAGCATCAGGTGATGGTCGTCAACGAGGCACCCCTGAACAGCATCCTGAATAACCCGGAGGCCATAGTACGCGTGGCCCTGTGGGGCATCGAACTGTCACCTTTGGACATCGTCTACGAGAAGCGACTCGCAATCAAATCTCAAGTCCTTCCGGACATTGGATGGAGCTGCAGCTGCCAGACACCCCGGACATGTCGCAGTCATGGACGATGCACTTCGACGGCTCCAAGAGAGAAGCTGGAGCAGGGGCAGGGGTCATACTGACCTCCCCGCAAGGCGACAAGATGAAGTACGTCCTCCGGATGAAATTCCGAGCCTCCAACAATGAGGCCGAATACGAGGCCCTCATCCATGGCATGAGGATGGAAAAGATATGTGGCGCAACGCGCCTGGTCATCTATGGTGACTCCAACCTCGTCGTCCAGCAGACGATGAATGAATGTGACGCACACGCCGAAAACATGATCGCGTACCGCGCGCTCTACAACGCACTCGAAGGAGAATTCGACGGCTGCGAGCTTCAACACGTTGGAAGAGAAAGCAACGAGGAAGCCGACAAACTCGCCAACATCGTCTCCACTTGCGCAAAGGGGCCACCAGGTGTGTTCCTCGAACAGATCTGCGTGCCATCCATCAAGCGGAAATTCCCCAAGGGATCACCCGAAGAAGCAGAACACTCGGGGGCTACGCTACCCAAAGGTCATGAAGGACCCGAAAAGTTGGACATCGAGGTCGCCATGGTCAACCTAATGCAGGTCATGGCAGTCGAAGAAACATGGATACGACGATACCTCCAGTTCCTGATAAACGGAGAACTGCCTGACAGCCCAACAGATGCCCGGCGCATATCTCGTCGGTCAAAGGCCTTCACCACCATCAATGGCGAGCTGTACAAGCGCAGTATTACGAGTGTACTACAACGGTGCGTCACCATCGACGACGGCAAAGCCATCCTCCAAGACATC
The DNA here is from genome assembly GCA_023614405.1 of Avena insularis. Lineage (NCBI taxonomy): Eukaryota > Viridiplantae > Streptophyta > Magnoliopsida > Poales > Poaceae > Avena > Avena insularis. Next base: position 373,617,378 of record CM042691.1, on the reverse strand, counting down.
CACGAGGGCATCCGCGGCCATCACGCAGGCAGTCGCTCCCTTGTCGCCAAAGCTCTACGAGCAGGATTCTACTGGCCAACGGCCATGAGCGACGCAAAGGACATCGTTCGAAGATGCAACGGATGCCAACGGTTCGCCGACAAACCGCACGCACCTGGGTCCGAGCTCAGACCCATACCCATAGCTTGGCCTTTTGCTCAATGGGGCCTCGACATGATCGGCAAACTGCCGAAGTCCTCAAAAGGGGGACACGTTTACCTCCTGGTCGCAGTCGACAAGTTCACCAAGTGGATCGAGGCCATGCCGGTTACCAACCAGAAAGGCAAAACGACTGTCAAGTTCTTCGAGTCCATTGTCTACAGGTTCGGCATACCGCATAGCATCATCACCGACAATGGATCGAACTTTATCTCCAAGGAATTCCAGGACTTCTGCGAAGGCCTCGGGATCAACATCACGTACGCCTCAGTGGCACACCCGCAAACGAACGGGCAAGTGGAAAAGGCCAACGGCCTAATCGGCACATGCATCAAGAAACGCCTCATGAGTCCACTCGAACGGAAAGCAGGAGCATGGACTAAAGAGCTACCATCTGTCCTATGGAGCTTACGGACCACGCCAAGCAGCTCCACAGGCTACACACCGTTCTTCATGGTACACGGAGCCGCAGCCGTGCTGCCAGCCGAAGTACGCCACCAGGCCCCTCGGGTCGTCGCATACAGTGAAGCCGAATTCACGGCCGCACTCGAAGACGCCGTCGACACACTCGACGAAGCAAGAGACGTAGCAGCAGCTCGATCAGCGGTGTACCAGCAGAGTCTCCGCAACTACCACAGCCGCCGGCTTCGCCCCAGGTCCTTCGTCGAAGGAGACCTCGTCTTGCGACTCAAGCAAGAGCGACCGACAAAATTCGAGTCACCATGGGAAGGACCATACGTCATCACCGAAGTCATCCCAGGTGGCGCCTATCGCCTCAAGCACGTGGAGTCTGGAGTCGCATACTCCAACCCATGGAATATCTCGCACCTGCGACGATTCTATCCGTAGCAACCTACCCCCTTTACTTTCAATAAGGCTTTCAGTAAAGCTAAGTGTCTCGCCCCAAAACTTCAGTTCGCTATTTTGCAACTTTACTACATGCTACAAACGCACTCGGGGGCTCCCCCCACCTCACGATTTCATCGACTGAGGATCAAACGTGTACACCTGAGTAGCTGACAACGTCAGGCAAACGAAAAGGACACGTACTCAATCAAAGCACTGCGTGCTCACAACAAACAAAGACTTTACAACAAAGGGCACAACACGCCCAGCCGAAATATACAAAGTTTACATCTATCTCTTTTTTCAGGTACTACCTATTCTGAAGAACAACCTGAGCACGCTGCTCAAACAAATCTATGACCTGTTCGGCATACTGTCTTACAGCTGCGTAATGCGGACGCATGTAGCACTCACCACCATCAGGCCGAAGAGGTGGCCCAGCGGCCACAGCAGCCAAATCTACGTCAGGCCGGTGCAACCTCACGAGAGACAAAGCAGCCTTCACTCCTGCGACGAGCTGTTGCCGCACCAACTCCTTGACATTGCTCACGTTCCGAAACTTCGACAGAAGACCTGCAAGGCTTGTCGGTACGGCATCCAAAGGGAAAATGACATGCAGCACCAAGGCAAGCGACGTCTGCACTTGGCGAAGCACTCGAGAAACCTGGTGCACACGATCCTGCACCGTCGCCAGAGCCACGGCACGGTCACGATCCATCCAGAAGAAGCCACCGGCCTCCATGTCCTGTTGAGTCAGGCAATTGACCTGAACAGCGTCACGCTCCTTCTCTTCCCTTGGAGCAAGGTTCACACCTGCGACAATTGCAATAACTAAGCGCAAGGCCAGCAGGCTCATCCGAAAAACCGAGCTACAGCTCGAACCAAAGAACAACTTACATTGCAGCTGCTCGGACAGCCGAACCAGTTCCGCCATCAAGTACTCCTCTCTGGCTGCACCACGATCCTCCTTGGACTTCCAAACGTCGGCATGACCGCGCAACCCGAGCAACTCCCTCTCCAGACTACGCACACGATCCCGAAGAAAAGTGAGTTGCGAGGAATCATCCAAAGATGGTCGCAGCGGAATTGTGGACGGGGTGTCAACAGGGTCATCACCCGAAGGAACCTAGAGCAGCAGAAAAAGAAAGGGACACAAACATTCAGACAATAGCAGAGCACAACTCAGAAGAATTCATTAAACATATAAGGCCACTACGTGGCAGAAGGATGGTGTTCTTCAAAATATTTACAGTAAAAGCAGACTACAAACTATCCTACGTCTACAAAGCCTAAGACGCGGCACCCTGAGTCGCCTCGGAGCCAGACTTCCTAGCTTTGGCCCCGCCCTGCTGCCGCAATGCATACTCAGACAGCAAATCAATGAGCTTGGGCCCATATCGTTTGCAGCGGGCGGAGTAGGCAGCAAAGGCTACCTCGGATCCATCTGAAGTCGTCGGCATCCGGGAGGTGATCTGGGGCAGGTCCAACTCCGCTCCAGCCGCCAAGGCCATCGCCAGCCTGACGCTGCCGATGCCCTTACGCTTGCTTGCGCCCGTAGGCGCCGGCCGACGAGCCTCCGCCAGGGCATCCACATCATCAAGGGCCACGCCCTTAGGAAAAAGCTCCCTGTAGAAGCAGCCAAGGACCTCCTTCGCCTTGGCAAGGGAGCTGACAACGGTGCTGCAGCGGTCTTCGACCGCCATAGTAGCATCATCTAGAGCACTCCCGTGCTCTAGAGCACCGCGGTCAAACTCGATGCCTGCGGCATCTGAGACAAAAAATAAGAAGGAAGACATAAAGAAAAGCAGCAGAGAAGAAGACATGAGGCATGAAGAAACAGGCTGAAATATAGCACTTACCCGAAATAGCCTTGGCAGCAGCCATGAGCTTCGCCGCCACCTCTCTCTCGCGCGCAGCCGCAACAGTGGCCAGCTGCTCCTCACGGTCTGCGGCCTCCTGCTGCAGACGCTCTTTCGCTTCGGCTGCCTTAGTCAGCTCTAGCTCGAGGTGTTCTTTCGCACCAACGACAGCCGCGGCTTTCTTCTTGAGAGCGTCGACCTCACGGAGAGAACTATTATGCTCCTATGCATTCAAAACAAGAAACGTCAGAAAGCAGGACCGGAATAAACGAAAAAAAGCACCCAAAGGCGAATAGGTACCTTGAAGCTGCCGAAGGTTAGCCTCCAGCACCAGACGCTCCTGCACCAGCCGCTTGGCCTCCTGCACAAAAGGCTGCAGAAAAAGGAAATAGCAGTAAGAAAAGGACTTGGGGGCTACGCCCAACACAAAGGAGTAAAAACAATATCAGCACACGAAGACACTCGGGGGCTCCCCCCCCGTGACATGAAGCAGAAAAACTTACATGCTCTGATGACGACTCCGAAGGCCCGCCTGCGAAATTCTAAGGCGCAACCACCTGCACCTCCTGCAACGGAGGATCCGGAGCCGCGCCACCTGAAGTCGCCACCGTCTGAGGAGGAGGAGACGCAATTTTCGACTCCCCCATCATCTCCCGCGCACCATCGCTGGAGGAATCGTGGGAGGAATGTCTGCATATGAACCAATCAGCACAAGCGCAAAAATCATGAAGGAAAAGGACAATAGTACAACAAGAAACTTACGAGCCGAGCGAGCTCAGGTCGAAGACAGGAGGAGTCCTTCGGGCTCTCTTCTCCTCCTTTTTCTCTTCCTTCTTCTCCTCTTTCTTTTCTTCCTTCTTCCGCTTCGCTGGCGGGTGCGGCGCTACAGCCCGCACAGGAATGGCAGGAATGGGAGAGGAAGAACCTCCATGACCGTCACTATGACGCTCAAGGCCCAAAGGGTCTCTAGGAGTCGGAGGAGTCGAGGCATCCGAAGACTCACTGGAGCTTCGTGATCGTTTGCGCGTCTGGTCCTCACTCGACTCATCGGCATCCTCCGCCGGAGATCGCGCCAACGGCAGCTCGGACACGGACTCAACCACTTCATTATCCGGTGCAGCCGGAAATAATTCGGGCAATGGAGGTACCATGCCCGGTACTTTGAAGCTCTGCAAAATCAGAAGGAACTTTGTTAGCAAACAAAGGAAATAAATACGCAGTCGACAAAAAAGCACTACGTGCACAAATCTACACTAGATGCAGCGTCGAAGAAAATGGAGGAGTTAGCGACTTCCCCGCGATTTCTTCTCCGGCCTTGAACTTCAGCAGCGCACGAAGAGCCCTGTCAAGATCCCCCTTGGAGATCTTCTCAGCCGAAACCCTCGTCGGATCACGGCGCCCAGAATAAAGAAACATCGGATGCGCCCTCGCTTGGAGAGGCTGCACCCGACGCTCAAGAAACGTCCGGATGATGTCCACGCCGTTCACCTCCTTCTCCAGAATCAGCTGGAGATCCTCCACTCGACGGTAAAGGGCCTCTATGTCCGCCACCTCACCGTCCAAGATTTGGTTTTTCCAAGACCTTTTCGGCTCAATCATTTGGGAGGGGTCAAAGGGAACAAGACCAAAATCTTGCCCGGGCACTATGAAGTCGCGGATATAAAACCATCGCCTCCTTGATCTTGGACAGATTCGGACATGGAAAAAGAAAAGAAGAGAAGATTGGGACTAAGAGAGATGATGCAACCCCCAATGGGATACACACCATCCGAACCAGATTGCCTCTTCACGGAATAGAGCTTCCGGAAGAGGCCAAAGTGCGGCTCAATGCCAAGCCAGCACTCACAAAAAGTGATAAAACAAGCAATGTGGAGAAGAGAATTGGGAGACAGATGATGAAGCTGAATCCCATAGAAGAAGAGCAGTCCACGGAGGAAGTTGTGGACTGGAAAAGAAAACCCACGCATAACGAAGGCGAGAAACATAACCCGATACCCAGATGGGGGACGGGGGATTACCTCATTACCAGGGAGTTTGACGGCCTCCCTATCTTGTGGGATCAGGCCCCACTCGCGAAGCTTGCGGAGATCGCTATCCCGCGTCTCTGATCGCCGCCAGCCACCATCGGTGACACGAGTAGCGGTGGTGCCTTTCTGTCCTCCGGCGGCGCTGGTCCCAACGGCAGACGAGGATTTCTTCGGTTTCCCCATTGCGCTACGACGGCGGTAGAAACGCAGAAGCAGCGGAAATGTGGAAGGAAATCCTAGCGCAAGAGCGCAACAAGGAGGCGGTGAAAACAAGAAGCGATGCGGTGAAAACAAACCGCGGCTTTCCTCAATGATTATAACGCGAAAGGCGACGCTGACGGCCGTCCATCCAGAAGACCTAACGCCAACGGCGGCGACCACCGTGCGTGTCAACATCACAATGAACCGTCGTTACCACGCCGTCCACTACGCGCGGAAATCGAGGAGACGCCGTAATTATCTCCACGCCGCGCGTGACCAGTCAATTCAAAGTCAGCAAGTGGGACCCACGTTCGTCCAGTCAAGTCATCTCTGGCGTAGCAGACGCTTGAGGTCATTGATAGTCAGCACTGATGTCATCAAAAGCTATACTAGCACCAACTACAATTCTTGGGCTCCATAGCTAAGAGTACTCACTCGAATCTTCGATTCGACTAAATACTCGGGGGCTACTCCTATCAGGAGCGCTGGCCGTGCACCCGAAAGTCGAATAAAGACAAAGTATTTCTCTGAGTCCTACGTCGAGTCTACGACTCCACTATGGACTTGGGGGCTACTCCCATAGGGAGGATGAATTTAAGCATCCGAAAATTTTCGTGTCCTACGGACTTAACAACTGAACAATGCTTGAACTAAAGTCTCTGCTCGAGTCTACGACTCGAACAGACACTCGGGGGCTACTCCCATAGGGAGCGCTGGTCGCGCACCCTATGAAATCTTCGACTGCGATCTTTCGGATCAGCACGCAATTTTTTTTGGCAACTCTGCCCCAACAAAACGCTGAGTGAGTGACAATCTCCTTGGCCACCCGAAACACCTCCGTGGTGACAAATGTTCGGATGTTGCGTCTGCGACGCAAAGATAAGACCTGCAGATATCATCTGATGGCCTGGCAACGCATATGACTGCGCTCTGCTAGTATAAATCCATGCCAACAGGCGTGATGAAAAATCCCGACGGACGCGTTGGGTACACCAATTAAAAACACTGGAATTCCACTTCTGTAAGTCCTCCGTGGCCTGAGTCGAATTACGCCAGCATATGTTCCGGGTTCAAGTTAAGGGACTCGAACCTGATGAAGATCGTGTTGTTTCGTCCTAAGACAGTTAACTGACCCTGATCCGTCGGGTGAGTCAGACACATGTATCAACAATCCCTACACACATATACTGTTACTACCTAGTTGCACCCGAAGGATTGAAGAGTCCTCAACCGAATCTACGATTCGACTGATCATTCGGGGGCTACTAACATGGTTATACCCTACGGGTACGTGACTTCAGCATACCTGGTCCAGCCCAAGGGAGGCCCACAGCAGACATACGCTGGCCCATGAAGATTTTCGGGTGGCCAAGGCCCATGACGCCTTCGGATCTTTGGAGAGCAAGACTAGCATAGATAGGAAATTTAAAGGGGTAAAACCCTAAAACCTGTAACCGACTAGGACTATGCCCGGGACCTGCCTAAGTCTATATAAAGGCCAGGAGGACACGTCCTAGATCTCTCGACTCATACTTTCGCACACGCACCTCCACGCCAGATCGAATCTGCGCACCCTGTAACCTTCGGTTCCACCGTAATCAAGAGCAGACAAGCAGGAGTAGGGTTTTCCCTCAGGGGCACGAACACAGGTAAATCTCGTGTCCCCTGGTTGCTTGTCTATTAACCGTTCCACGATCTCCAGCATCCCCATCTTCTCCAAAACCCAAGTCCATAACAATGGGCATTGATGAGATTAAACCTCGTCACCTATAACACAGTAAATCGTAAAGAAATAATAAATCAAAGAAGAATTTAGTCAATTACTACTTATTTGGAAACTCTTTAGCTTCTAGTATTTCCAATCGAAAACATAAAAAGAAACATATATAACATGGTCACACTCACACATATATATTTTCTCAAGGCCTACTTAACAGCCCAAGATGATTTAGTTATCCGTAGCATAATTCTATGGCATCCTAAAATTAGCTAAATAAGTCTTGAGATGTTCTTAGCTTGAACCAAATAGAGAATAGTAATATGCGAACATCATGGTAGTTCTATTATTTAGAGAAGATATATCCATCTCAAGTTAACATTAAGAGATCAACTAATTAATATGAGAATATGTGTTGAGCAATAAAGATGGTCACTGATGCAATAACATCAAATTAAACATTCGCACTTCTATAAAGTATTTTCTTCAGGGGTATTTAGCAATACACAATAGTAAGACCAGTGCAAATGCAACCATAGAAAGGGAATGAAATTACATGAATCATGTCGAGTGGATGATTGCATTGCACCATTCAACAGTTCAGTAAGAATCATTTTTTCATGAGAGTTTCAACTCTGAATTAAAGGCTACACTTTCAAATTGGGGGAGAGAATAATCGGAGAAACCACAATACTCCTATAATGGCATAATAGAAGGATAGATACATCTGCATTCCATAGGGGGAGGTAAGAAGACACATGAAACAACAAAAGAAATTCAGTCATCACAACCACATATATTTCTCCTTAGTAAAATAGACCGGAATTTATTACCAATCTGTAAAATAATTGCCAACTTTTCCGTGAAGAAAGGGAATTAGAAGCAGTTTTCCCCAGATCTGCTTCAGACAAGAATCGTATGTGCCTATAGAGCAATGCAGTTTAGAGATATGGTGTGCAAGCGAGATAGCTAGCAAAAAAAGGAAATCTCACATGTTCATCAATAAGTGGATCATCGTCTGCTTCTTCCGGCGTATGACAACCAGCCGCGACCGGATGCATCTTACTGCATGCTCGCTACATCCACTGTTAAGCAACACATCAAGTAATCACTCCAACCACCAGTCCACCACCATGTGTCGCTGGCAAGGAATCGCCGAAACACGTTAGATTGCAACATGCTAACATGCCGGCCCTTGAGCTTGTTGCTGAATCCAAATAAACAAATCTTCAGTATGTGATAACAGGCTAACATATATTTGCAAAACGTAGGCCAAATATCATATTTATTTTGTACCTAGGCGATGGATCGGGCCCTTCATTTTTGTGGCTTGCTCAACCTCATGCTTGCTTCCGTCGATGTACTTCAAGGTATTGGCAAACAGGGTCAAAAAAAGCTTGAGGAATAATCGTGGAAAAGTATTTGGAAGGGGATGATAGGAGAAGACGGGCCACTAGTGAAAACATGGCCTCTAGTCCCGGCCGTAAGGACCTTTAGTCCCGGTTTTTGAACCGGGACTAATCAAGCGGGACTAGAGGCTTAACACCAGTTCCGGTCCAATTACCAGCTAGGACTAGTGGGTGTCCACGTAGCTGCCCCTGCGCGTTCAGGGTGAACCCCCACTAGTCCCGATTGGTGTTACGGACCGGGACTACTGGGTTCTGCCGCGGTAGCATTTTGCGCCTTTTCTCTGCCGCGACAGAGCATTACCTTGAACTAGTGATTTCTCTGCCGCGGCAGCATTTTGTGCCCTTTCTCTGCCGCGACGGAGAATTCATTTTGTATTGTTTTATTTATTTATTTATTATTTCAAAATGGTTTTTAAATATTTGTACGCCACTACATATTATACACATTAGTGCATATATATAAGATAACTTGTATTACGAAATCGAGCATACAAATATATACAATTTACATAGTTACGGGAAGATCACAATTATCGGGACTAGAGCCCGTCTAGTCAATTACATGGAGATCATTAGCGCATATTCACACTAAATTCTCCACCATCGTGTAGCATCTCTTTGAAAATAAAACCCGTCAGCTACTCCGCAATTGCTAGTACATGTTGATGTGGTAGGAGTTGATCCCGCATTCTCTCGAACTATATAAGAAAAGGAGATGAATATGAATATCAATCATGATAATGAAAAGTGACGGTAATAAAATGATGGTGTGAATGTATTGCTTACGTCGACTCTATAATCTTTGTGCTCAGTGGTAAACGTGTGAATGAACTCGCAAACGTAGAATCTACATAAATTCGACCCCTGTGGCTGCCTCGCGCACTTTACGAGAATATAATTCAATTAAAATAATAATCTAGCATCATTATTGTATTGAAACTAGAAGTAAAGAGATGCGCGGACATATCACGTGCTAGTTACCAAGACCGCCTTAAACGTCAGCTGCTGACAAAAGGAACCCTTAACCTCGCGCTTGAACCGGATCCAAACCCTGCCCGGCGAAGAAAATGAATGAATGAGTTATTCTTTACCTGATATCTCAGGAAATCAACAAAAAAGACAGATATAGCGAGAAAATTACTTCGGGAGCATGTCCTGCATGCTGCGAAACGCTACCAGGTTTCTCTTTGATGGGTCCATGACTTCAACTCTTCCCTTATCAAGTTGAATGTCTAGCAGAATCCAGTGGAAGCTGCAAACGTTTATATATATACATCAGTAACTCATCAGTTACACTTAGCGTCGAGTAATCAAAAGTGAATGTGTGTACAACATATTAAGACGCTTACTCGAAATTGTAAGGAAATAGTATGTGGTCACAGAAATTTTGCTCCTTTAAAAACCTCAAAATGTTTCCTCCGTCTCCTCGGGGTTTGTTGTTAGCGTGTTTATTTGTACTTTATCTTGGTCAATGAACCCAACACTATAGATTCTTCTTATTTTACATTCCTGGATCTTCATTCTGCATAATAATAGAGTACAAAAGGATATAATGAGGATAATTACATGCAATGAACTGAACATGTAGACAATGAATCCAACAACTTACAGACAATAGCAGCTGAGGATATATTTGTCGAGGGCGTTGAGATTGTATAACTGGAACAGTTCTGGAAACTCAATATGGACCTCTTCACCTTTTCTGAAGTAGTACTCACGTGGGACTTTCGCTGTGATAAATATTCTCCCTTCCTTTGCAGCTGTCAAGTACCACTCATGGAGATTCCGCAGTTGTGTTTGGCAGTTCTTTCACCTTTTCTTTGCTGACCAAATCCTCACCTGCGACATATCCACGGGCTATTGGCATCTTGGGTAGATGGTCGAGTTGGAGGCCTAATAGTTCATCAAGACTAATTTCCATGCTGGCCGCCAACTCCGCAGCTACTGACATATCTAGTGGCTGTTGTGCGAGAAGGAGAATGTTATCTGAAAACACCTTGAGGGGTGCGATCGTTTGTTTGGCCTGCTGTCCGAGAAGGGAAACGTCTATTTTTTTTACTGATTGTAGTTTTGGTCCCGCTTGCACCTGTGCTTGCTGATTTTTTACAGCTTGCACTTGATTTGCTTGATTTTCTCTTCGCCACTTCTTTCTAAAGTGTGCGTAGATAGTCATCTGGCTTATGGTGCAACTCATATTGCGATTTCGTGTTCAGAAAATCGATTGCATATGCCTTTTGCTTCTCGGTGTATACCGGAGCGGGCTCGGGTTTCTTCTTCTCAAAATGCGCTGCCACTTCGGCCTTTGCTATCGCTGCAGTTTCCGCATCAGTACGATCGTAAGGTTTTATGGGAAGATTCTGATGAGGCACTGTTGGGAGGGACGACATTTTCCGTTTTGGGATGCTGCGTCCTTTAGTACTCACTGACGGAGCACGCTTCCGCTTATTTTCCTTATCGGGCGGCGAAGACTGCTGAGCCTGCGACGGAGATCGAGAAGGACTCGAGATGTGGTGGTCGTAGTCATCATGGGGTGGGATTCTTGGAGGTGATGGAGGTGGAGGTGGAGGTGAAGGAGACCTGCGACGACTCGGAGGCGGTAGTGTTATCCTTGGGACCGAGCCTGGAAATCGTATGTTGTTCTTGTCCCAGAGAATGATCCCACCAAGTACTTCTCCGAGTGTGATCTCACCTTTAGGTCCAGGGATGTCAAGCTCCATTGACTCCCACTCCTTTACGATTTGATCCACCCCGACTTTAGCATAGCCAGGTGGAATATCACGGCCATGCCAACGTGCCTCAGGCGGACAAGGCAAAGCCGATCCGACCGCCACCTTCACAGACACGTTCTTCAATTTATTATGGAGCTCACAAGGTATCTGCTCCTTAATTCCATCCACGGGGTAGCCAGGACCGCCATCTGTATAGGATGCATCGTTAGACGGGACCTTCGATTCAGCGACGCTGCTTCTCCGCTGAGATGGATTGGCGGTAATATCGAGTGGAGGATCTTGCAAGCGCGCTATTCCTCTAAGTTCGTTGATCTGCTGCTGCTGCTTGTCAAGTCTTGCTAGCAGCTGGTTGAACTTGTCTGCCTCCTCCTCCCGTTGCTGCTTTGCTCTTGCTTGGCTTTTATAGGTACCTTGGTCCTTAGGAAACCCAGTCTCCACGTGATACTCCCGTCAACGCCTCAGACTCGTCCTGTATGTTTGTGATTCCCGAAGACCAAGGTCATCAAGTCTTTCTCTCTATCGGGATGAAACTGTTTTATTCCATCTTTAATATCTTTCACCACTTTTATCCATGTACTCCTGGGTACCTTTATCCCGTCACTGCAAACAAGGTCCCCTATAAGTTCGTCATATGTACTCCCATGCCCAATGAACCAATTTCTTGCCCTCAAATCCCATTCTTCGCGAATTGGTTCCGGAATGGTCCCTTTATCATGAAGCTCTTTCTCTTTTGCATCCCACTTAGGCATGGCAGCCGCGTAGCCCCCTGGCCCCATGTTATGGTGATATTTCTTCTTCACAACATTTATCTTGTTTTTTTCAGACTTTTCCTCTGCAACTCCTGACCCTCTATACTACACAAATGCATCCCAGTAAGTCTGCTGCTACGCTAGATAGCCTTCGAATAATGGGGTTTTCTTGTCCTTCTGATATAGTTGCCATAATGGCTTCTTCCAGTTCTTGAATAGTTTGGCCATCTTCTTCAGTGCAAACTGCTTGACTTTCTTTCTCATTTCAGCCGTCTCGTCCTCAGTGTCACATTCTGGCAGATTGAAATGTGCCATTAGGTTAGTAAATAGTTGCTCTTTGAATCTATCGTCGATATACACATCACTCCATTCTGCCTCTTTGGGCTTATTCCACTCTCGAACAGTGATCGGGGTGCGATCTCTAGCAACAACTCCGCATTGTTGTACAAATATTTGTTTTGTTTTCTTTGGTTCCAATGGTTCGCCATCTCCTGAAACCTCTGTAATTTCATAAAAAGTACCCTGGGGCAACTTTTTGGCTGGGTCGCGCTTGGTTTTCTTGCTCGATGTAGAGGCCTAAGAGAAGAAACATTCGTCAACATAATATATATACAACTAGGTACATCTAGTGACGATCATCGGACATCATATATATATACCTCGTCGGTCTGCGTTACACGTCCATGGGCTTCTTCCTCTTGTCTGTTGGTCTCCTCTCCCTCACCGGATGAGTTCGGATACCTCGAGGGAGATCCCTCATCGGCATCATGAATCATATCCTCGAGTAAGTGTTCCGAATCTAGGTCTCTGCGGATTGGACTAGGTGGATCCATAGTTCCTGCAAAATGCACACAATATTTATTTGAACTTAATAAATAAACCCTAAACCTGGAGGTGCGGTGGCCGGTGATGGTGGCCGCGGGAGAGGCGGGCGACTAAGCGGCTTAACCCTAAACCCCAAACACTAAGCGGCTTCCCGCGAGAACCCTAAACCCGCAAGAACCACCACCCTAAACCCTAACTCCGGTCACCATGCTAAACCCGCAATAACTCCGGTCCCCACCCTAAACCCGCGAGAACCACCACTCTAAACCCTAACACTAAGCGGCTTCCCGCGAGAACCACCACCCTAAAACCTATTATAAACATAACTTACAATATTATAAATCTCATACCCTAAAAATAATAAACTAATCCTAAACTAAATACACTATATACATACACTATATACACTAATCCTAATCCTAAACTACATACACTATATACACTAATCCTAATCCTAAACTACATACATTATATATACTATATACACAAAAAAATAACATACACTATATACACTAATCCTAATCCTAAACTACATACACTATATACACTAATCATAATCCTAAACTACATACACTATATACACTAATCCTAATCCTAAACTACATACACTATATACACTATACACTATACACTATATACACTATAATCCTAATAAACTATATACATTAATATTAAACTAAAAATCTTAAATTAAAAATCCTAACCCTAACACTCACCGACAGTGGCGCTAGAGGCAGGCGCGGGTGGGCGGGAGGTGGCGTGAGCGACCTCGGCCCGGCTCCGTCGAGTGGCGTGTGGCCGACTCGAGGAGCGTCTTGAGGCGCAAGCAGGTGTGAGCGAGGCGAGCGCAGCCGGCGGTGGGCGTGCAGCGACAGAGAGAGGAGGCGGTTTCCTCGTCGAGTTTCGTGAGGCGACTGGCGTCGTCGTCTGGCCTCCACTTCTCCGGTCGTGGAAGGCAGGGAGAACTACTTTATACACCTCCCCTAATCCGGTCGTGGCACCAAATGAGACTAAAGGGGATCTCTAGTCGGTGGTGCCACGCCGACAAGAAGGGTGTTTCATTTTTCAAATTTTCGAATACATCATTTAAAACATTTAAATTATACTTTTTGGCATACTTTTGAATTTGACAAAACTTTCAACATGAATAGTTCTTGAATTTGAATAATTAATCCAAATCCATTTTCTGTTTTATCAAATAATTATTTTAAATAGTCAAATTATTAACTATTTTGCCATTATCAATTTAAAATGCATTAACTATTATTTTTTGCATATTTTTGAATTTGACAAAACTTTCAACATGAAAAGTTCTTGAATTTGAATAATTAATCCAAATCCATTTTCTATTTTATCAAATAATTATTTTAAATAGTCAAATTATTAACCATTTTTCCATTATCAATTTAAAAATGTATTAACTATTATTTTTTGCATATTTTTGAATCTCACTAAACTTTCAACATGAAAAGTTCTTGAATTTGAATAATTAATCCAAATCCATTTTCGATTTTATCAAATAATTATTTTAAATAGTCGAATTATTAACCATTTTACCATTATCAATTTAAAAATTCATTAACTATTATTGTTTTTTGCATATTTTTGAATCTCACCAAACTTTCAACATGAAAAGTTCTTGAATTTGAATAATTAATACAAATCCATTTTTTGAATAAGCTTTAGTCCTGGTTGTATCCACTAACAGGGACTAAAGATATTTTCCGCCATTTCTCAGCGCTTCCCGCCAAGTTTTTCCGCCCTTTCCTCTGAACCGAGCTTTTAGTCCCGGTTGTAGCCACTGACAGGGACTAAAGATATTTCCCGCCATTTCCCACCGCTTCCCGCCATGTTTTACCACCCTTTCCATCTATATATAGACCGACCGCGCCATGGTTATGCACACATCCACACCTTCCTCTCTCACAGAAATGGACAGCGCCTACTGGGCCATTCTGACCTTCAAGGAGGGCGCTGTGCGCCTCAAGCTACCCTTGCCCACCAGGCTACCGGCCGCCCGCCGACTGGATGCTGAGCGCTGGAGGTGTTCCTGTTGGAGATATGCCCTAGAGGCAATAATAAAAGTGGTTATTATTATATGTTTGTGTTTATGATAAATGTTTACATTCATGCTATAATAGTATTAACCGGAAACATTAATACTTGTGTGATTTGTAAACTAAATTAGAGTCCCTGGTAAAGCCTCTTTATCATACTAGCTTGTTGGTTAATAGATGATCGTGGTTTCTCGATCATGAACATTGAGATGTTATTAACAACAAGATTATATCATTAGGAGAATGGTATGATGACATACTCCTATTGATAAGCGTAGCATAAAGATCAAGTCATTTCAATAGTTTGTTTGCTATAAGCTTTCTGATACATAGTAACCTAATTCCTTCGACCATGAGATCATGCTAATCACCATCACCGGAAGGATGCTTTGATGACATCAAACACCACACCGTAACTAGGTGGCTATAAAGGTGGCATTGAGTGTTTGGAAAGTATGGGTTGAGGCACATGGATCAAGAGTGGGATTTGTCCATCCATATGACGGATAGATATACTCTGGGCCCTCTCGGTGGAATGTCATCCAATTAGCTTGCAAGCATGTGACTGGATCACAAGGGATCACATATCACGGGAACGAGAAAAGAGTACTTATCGGTAACGAGGTTGAACTAGGTATGAAGAGATACCAACGATCAAAACCTCGGATAAGTAAACTATCGTGAGACAAAGGGAAATTAGTATCGTATTTAAGTGGTTCATTCGATCGCAAAGTAATCGTAGAAATATGTGGGAGCCATATGAATTTCCAGATTCCTCTATTTGTTATTGATCGGAGAAGTGTCTCGGTCATGTCCGCATAATTCATGAACCGTAGGGAGACACACTTAAGGATTCAATGGTGTTTAGTAGATATGGAATGTTAGTAGGTGAAAGGATACGGATGTCGCCTAGAGGGAGGGGTGAATAGGCGATTAAAACTTCTCCTAGAGTGGCTCAACAAAGGCGGAATAAAACTAGTGTTTACTTTGTAAAGCACAACCTAGAACAACTAAGGTTCACCTATGTGCACCAACAACTTATGCTAAGCAATACAAGCAACATAGTGATAACAAGATATATATTACTTCAAGCACGAAGGCTATCACAATGTAAAGTGCATAAGTAAAGAGCTCGGGTATAGAGATAACCGAGGCACGCGGGGACAACGATATTTTACCGAGTTCCTCCCAACATGGAGTACGTCTCGTTTGGAGAGGGGGTGGTATCAAACCACCAACGCCACAAAAGGCCTCCCTTATTCTCCGGTGAATCTCACCCCAATGGGATCGATCCACGCTTCCACTATCGGTGCACTTGTCGGTGGCAACCGGAACCTCTCACAAGGTTGGGGCACTTCTCCACAACTTAATTGGAGGCTCCCAACAAATGCCACAAAAGGCCACAATGCCACCAAGGCCACAAAACCGTCTAGGGTTCCAAGAACCCAAGAGGTACAAGCCCCAATGAGTTACACGAACCAAATCCTCCGAGGAGAACTCAAACCGATGCACCAAATGCAAATGGCAAGAACACCACAAAGATGCTCAAATCCCTCACTCTCAAGTTCCAACAAAGCTACTAAAGCTATTGGGAGAACAAGAGAGGAGGAATCAAAGAGAGACACAAAATCCCCCAAAATCTAGATCCCCAAAGATGCACTCACAAAGAGATGAATCGGTTAGGTCCAAACGTGGATCTAGATCTCCTCTCTCTTCCACTCAAATATGGGCAAGAATCATCGGAGGGAAAAGAGTAGGCAAGCTTCAAGATCTAGAGCAAGTGTGGACAAAGCTTATCCTAATACAAAAGGAAGAAGCTAACTAAACTCAAAACGGGCAAAGCCTTAAATATGGGCCCCAAAAATCTAGCCGTTTAGGGAATTTTTCGGAATGGTCTGGTACTACCGGATTTAACCGGTAGTACCGCATGTTCCAGGAAAAAGCACGAAGCAGAGCAGCAGCGGGATGGAGCCTGTGGCCGTACGTGCGTGCAACGAGGCAAGTGGTTCCAGCGAATGGGCCACAGCAGCAGCAGCAGCGCACACACGCGGGAGGCAGCGGCTAGCGGCAGCAGCTAGCAGCTAGCTGCGCGCGTGGGGCCAGCTCGCGGTCAATGCAAGGCAGCAGTAGCGCAGCAGCAGCAGCGCCAGCAGCAGGCAGTGCATCGTGCGCGCGAGGGGGCAGCGCGCCAGCGGGCCCAGCAGCAGCTAGGCGGCAGCGTGAAAACGGGCGAGCGAGCCTGCGCGCGCGATGTGTGGGAGCAGCGGCGGCGCGTGGGGCCAAGCAAGCTGCAGCGCAGGCGAGGCGGGAGCGAGCGGGGGAACGCGGCGCCAGCGGGAGTCAACGCGGGCAAGGCGCAGGCAGAAGCTGGATCTAGGCGTACCTGGGCCGGCCGATAGTACCGGCTCACCCGGACGGTACTAGGCCCGAGCGGTACTGGGATACGGTAGTACCGCTTGGCCCAGACAAGATTTTTCCCTTTTTCTTTTTTAAATTAAATAGGCAAATATTCAAGTATGATAATACCTCACTTGGTGAGAAACCGAAAAACCGTATAGATCAAAATCGCAATAAGATATAAAAGAGAGATCCGATTTTGATGAACAAGAGCTTGTTATGGAGATTACCACAAGCTCTATATCCTCACATGGGTAAGACCAAATAACAACCAAATATGATGATGCAAGTATGCAAGGGTTTGAGATCTCTCTGAACTATGTGACCGAATTACTCATTCGAGATCCCCTCTTGATAGTACGGTTATCTATCCTAAATCCAGTCTCCCACACACAAAATGAGACCGGAAAAATGGAAAACCTATCAAGATTATACCTTTGCCTTGAGCATTCCACTTAAACTCGATGTAGACGAACTTGACCTTCTCAAGATGGAACGCCTATCTTGATTCCTCATCATCGATCCATGATAGCCGAGGATGGCAAGAAACAAACATGAGATATACTCTAGATGGCGCATTCTGAGCTTGCACAACACATCTTCTTCTCATTTCATCGACCTTGAAGCCAACACATGCTCCAAGCGATGCCAATGGAAAATTCCTATAAGTACAACTTAATACACATATTAGTCCATAAAGATTGTCATTAATTACCAAAACCACACATGGGGGCCCACATGTTCTTTCAGTAGGAATACCGAATGTTGTTCAGAGTCTCGGATGGGATCCGGGATATCACGAGGAGATCCGGAATGGTCCGGAGAAGAAGATTCATATAAGGAAAGTCCGATTCCGGAGTTCGGGAAACATTTCGATGTTTTCATCGGAGAGGTTCTAGAAGGTTCATCGGTCCGGAAAGGGAATGGTCCATGAATGTGTCATGGGTAAGTGGAATGATTGGATCATATCCTAGGTCACTTGGTGTGGACATTTGTGAGAGAGAATTAAAGCTCTAATTTGAAAAGTCAAACTGGAACAATGGTTTCTTAGTGGAAGAGGGAAAGATTCCTTCCAAACTTGGGTTTGGAAGTGGATTCAAACTCCCCTCTCTCTAGGCTGCCCCCCTCTCATAAATAGAGGAGGAGGGCTGCCCCAAACGCACAAGCCCTAGTCCTCCCACACCCAAGCCGCCGCCGCCCTAGCCGACACCGACACCTCCTCCTCCCGGTCTTCTAAACCCTAGATCACTGGGAAACTCTAGATCCACCATAACTCGCACCGGCTTGGGCGAAGCCCTGCGGGATCTTTCCTCTACTTCCGACACCACGCCGTCGTGCTGCCGGAATCGCGAGGGGAGAACTACAACCTCCGCTGCCTGCTGGAACAAGGGAGAGGAAGGTCTTCATCGAGTACTGAACATGTGACCGATCATGAAGTGTTGCGAGCATCACGAAAGGATCGTCTACGCGATCTTGAGATCGACAAGTGTACGACTACATCACCCACGAGAATCTGCTCTCGTTAACCACTTTGGATTCTTCGAGGGTGAGTGCTTCTATCGACTCGTTGCTACAATCTAGTAGATAGATCTTGGCTTGTTTGTGTGCATGCGGTAGAAATTTTTTGTTTTCCATGCTACGAACCCCTACAGTTCCTGTCAGTCCTATGCCTCAAGGCTCCGCCCGACAGGCGGCCATCACGAACCACTTCTACCACGAGCTCACGCCGAAGCAGCGAATGGATCCCTAGTGGGATCCCGACAACTACGACACCTGGAATGCCTTCTTTGCTAACCGGCAGGAAAGGGAGCTCGCCGGGTACGATGGTGATGGCCCATCCCCCGGTGAACCACAACTAAGCCGGCCGCCGTCTGTGGTGGGCGAACCGTACTATCATCAGCGTGATGCGCTACATCGCCGGGGGAGACCATCCTCGCCTGCGATGCCCACAAGTCCACCCGCCCATCGTGAATCCGAGGCTGGAGTGGCAGGTGCCCCCGGTATATGCCATGGCTGGGCTAAGGATCCCCGGAGTGGCAGGTGACGATGACGATGACGAAGAAGACCCTGAAGCTGTGTACTATAAGACTAGGCATGATTATGACTAAAGGGGGCTTTAGTACTGAGTGTTAGCTAGTCCTGGTTTGTCCCGGTTTTTAATATTAATAAATGTATTGAGTGTTAGTCCCGGTTTGTGGCTGGACCGGGACTAGAGGGGGCCTTTAGTCCCGATTCCGTAGTCTCAGTTTTTAAATATTAATAAATGTCTTGAGTGTTAGTCCCGTTTTATGGTTGGTCCGGGACTAAAGGGGGGCCTTTAGTTCCGATTCATACTACGAATTTCCCAAACTATAAATATGTTGTCCCGATTCGTACTTACCATGAATATCTGATCTCCAAACACATGCGGTCACATATTAGGGAGTGCCTCTATGACCATTTTCTTGGAGATGCTGGAGGACTAGGCTCCGGCGGCATCTCCCTGAAACTGGTCGTAGTGGTCCCTGCTCTCGAAGACCATCTTGCAGCTTGTAACTTCTCTAACTAGATCAATATGCCTGGGAGCTAACCTAATTTCACATATTAGGGAGTGCCTCTATGACCAGTTTCTTGGAGATGCCAAAGGACTGGGCTCCGGCAGCATCTCCCTGAAACTGGCCATAGTGGTGTCCCTGCTTTCGCAAACCATCAATCTTGGAGATGCCTCAAACTGGCTGGAGGAATGGCCTATTTATAGTACAAGCAGCTCGGCATAGTGTCGACACTCACGACATAATGTCGACACTCACCCCTATTATTAGTGCCCACTCGTGTTTTGTCCCGATTGGTGTCTCCAACCGGGACTAAAGGTTCATCCAACTGGGACTAAAGGTTCAACCCCTATTATTAGTGCTGCCTGGCCCAGCCTACCGCAATCCCTTCAATCACGGTTGGTTTCTCCAACCGGGACTAAAGGTTCAACTCCTATTATTAGAGCTGCCTGGCTCGCCCTTTCACTCTATCTATACTGCGGCCGTCATGGCCGCCCACACATACACACATTCCTCGCCGCCTACTTTAGGATGCCCATCCCGCATCCTCGTAGACGACTCGGTGGCAATATGATTCACAATATGATTATATAAAAGGTTTAATATATTACACCAACATCCCTATCTAGTGTTGTTGTTTTCTTCTGCGCAGTAATGGAGAATATTCATCATTTAACAGGAGGCTTGGGTCAGTTTTCACTTTGAAGGGCGGGATTTCATGAAACTTATTATAATCTTCTGACATATCTGTCTTATCATCCACTCCCACGATGTTTCTTTTCCCTAAAAGAACTATGTGGCTTTGGCTCATCGGACGATGTATTATTTTGCTAATTTCTTTTTCTCGGTTTCGTAGACATGTCCTTCACATAGAAAACCTGAGCCACATCGTTGGCTAGGACGAATGGTTCGTCCATGTACGCAAGATTGTTGAGATCCACTGTTGTCGTGCCATACTTTTCGTCTACATGTACCCCTCCTCCTGTCATCTTGACCCATTTGCACCGAAACAAAGGGACCTTAAAAGTAGATCCATACTCAAATTCCCATATCTCCTCTATGTACCCATAATATGTGTCCTTCTGCCCATTGTCATCTGTTGCATCAAAGCGGACACCACTGTTTTGGTTGGTGCTCTTTTTATCTTGGGCGATCGTGTAAAATGTATTACCATTTATCTCGTACCCTTGGAAAGTACATATAGTCGAAGATGGTAACCGTGCCAACAAGTACAGCTGATCTTCAATAGTGTTGTTATTCATGAGATGTTTCTGCAACCAACTGCCGAAAGTGTCCTCGTGTTCCACTTTAATCGAGGAGTTAGGCTTCCCCAGGTTTTCCGAGCGTACAATAATTTGTGTTTCTCGATATACGGAGCCACCAAGGTGGAATTGTGTAGAACTGTGTAGTGTGCTTTATTAAAAGAATCCATGTCCATACATACCATTGTTTTCCTTCCTAATGTGCCTTTTCCAGTCAGCCTTCCCTCATACCGAGATTTAGGAACACCAATCGGCTTAAGGTCAGGAAGAAAGTCAACACAAAACTCAATGACCTCCTCTATTCCATAGCCCTTGGAGATGCTTCCTTCTGGCCTAGCAAGGTTATGAACATATTTCTTTAAGACTCCCATGAACCTTTCGAAGGGAACATATCGTGTAGAAACACAGGACCGAGAATTCTAATCTCTTCGACTAGGTGAACTAGGAGGCGCGTCATCATATTGAAGAAAGATGGAGGATACAACAACTCGAAGCTGACCAGACATTGGACCACATCAATCTGTAACCCTGATAGACTTTCTAGTAGAAACCCCCTCAATGCAACCGGAAGCAATTGCGTCATAAGCACGTGGCAGTCATGGGGCTTTAGGTTTTGGAATATCTCTTTCATATTTACTATTCCCTTTATGTTAGACGAGCCAGACGGGACCTTGATACTGAAAAGGACTTCAAAAAAGATTTCCTTCTCTTCCTTTGCAAGAGCGTAGCTGGCAGGCCCTTGAAACTGCCCTGGATGCTTGCCGTCTCGTCCTTTATGACGTTGCTGGTCCTCCCATGCTTCCGGTGTATCTTTCGACTTCCCATACAAGCCCAAGAAGCCTAGAATATTCACACAAAGATTCTTCGTCAGGTGCATCACGTTGATTGCAGAGCGGACCTCATGGACTTCCTAATAGGGTAGCTCCCAAAATATAGAGTTCTTCTTTCACATGGGTGCGCGTCCGTCGGCGTCTTTCGGAACAGGTTGTCCTCCAGGACCCTTTCCAAATATTGCATTTAAATCCTTGGCCATACCAAATACATCAGCACCAGTACGGGGGCAGGCTTCTTCCGGTGATCTGTCTCGCCATCGAAATGCTTGCCTTTTTTCCTTAAGGGATGTCTGGGTGGAAGAAAACGATGATTGTACGGGTACACATTCTTCCTATATTTATCCAGATATATACTTTCAGTCTCATCTAATCAGTGTGTGCATGCATTATATCCCTTATTCGTCTGTCATAAGATGTTACTAAGAGCAGGCCAATCATTGATGGTTACGAACAACAACGCTCGTAGGTCGAATGGCTCCTGTTTGTGCTCATCCCACACACGTAAACCTGGTTCAGCCCACAACTGTAAAAGTTCATCAACTAATGGCCTTAGGTACACATCAATGTCGTTGTCGGGTTGCTTCGGGCCTTGGATGAGCACTGGCATCATAATGAACTTCCGCTTCATGCACAACCAAGGAAGAAGGTTGTAGATACATAGAGTGACGCGCCAGGTGTTGTGACTGCAGCTCTGCTCCCCAAAAGGATTCATGCCATCTGTACTTAGACCAAACCATAAGTTTCTTGCGTCACTGGCAAAGTCCGGGAAGTCTCTCTCGATTTTTCTCCACTGTCGACCATAAGCGGGGTGCCTCAACATCCCGTCTTTCTTACATTCTTCTATGTGCCATCGCATCAACTTAACATGCTCTTTGTTTCTGAAAAAACGTTTCAATTGTGGTATTATAGGAGCATACCACATCACCTTGGCAGGAACCCTCTTCCTGGGTGGCTCGCCATCAACAACACCAGGGTCATATTTTCTGATCTTATATCGCAATGCAGTGCATACCGGGCATTTATCCAAATTCTCGTACTTCTCACCACGGTAGAGGATGCAGTCATTAGGGCACGCATGTATCTTCTACACATCTAATCCTAGAGGGCAGACGAGCTTCTTTGCTTCATATGTACGGGCGGGCAATTCGTTATTTCTTGGAAGTAACCTCTTCATGAGTATCAACAACTTCTCAAATCCCGAGTCAGTCATACCGGTCTCTGCCTTCCACTTCAGCAATTCTAGTGTGCTACCCAGCTTCTTCTAGCCATCTCCACAAGTTGGGTACAACAATTTGTTGTGGTCTTGTAACATCTGCTCAAACTACAACCTCTCCTTTTCTGTGTCGTAGTCTCGCTTTGCATCATAAATGACCCGACTGAGATCATCAGCGGGCCGGTCTGGTTCCCGATCTTCACCTCCTTCTTCTTCATTGTCTTTCATTATGGTATCAGCGTATTCAGGGAACATAGATCGGTAGTTGTCATCATCGTTCTCTTCTTCATCACCGTCTTCCATCACAACCCCACTTTCTTCGTGTTTGGTTCAAACATTATAGCCGGACATAAAACCAGACCGAAGCAGGTGGCTCTGAATGACTCTTGCGGAAGTGTGAGCCTTCTCATTCCTACAGTCAACACATGAACAACACATAAAACCATCCCGCCGCTTGTTCTCCTCGGCCACAACTCGAAAAGAACGCACGCCTTATATGAAAGAGGCAGAGCGTCGTTCACCGTACATCCATGGATAGCTCATCTGTATCATACAAATATATGTCAAACGCAATCACTATGCTAAAATTAGTACTGCACGGTCTAAACGAGAAAATAGTTGCTAACCTTTTATTACACTTGGAAACAAAGATGAGAAAACTTAAGTGTGGCTCGGGCACCTCATATCATGTCTGTCTTGTGTGACCTAAAATCGCATCGCTCTAATGGACATTTCACCGAACACCTCTAGTGCATATGTATGAACAAGAAAAAAAATAGCACAACAACACTATCTCCCACCAGTAGGGCTGTAATTCGAGCCGAGCCGAGCCGAGCCAACTCGGCTCGACTAGCTAAAGCTCGTTCAACTAACGAGTTAGTTCGACTCGACTCGTTTACAGAATGAGCTCATATTTGAAACTTGGCTCGACTCGGCAAACTCACGAGTAGCTCGTTTAGCTTGTTATAAGTTATGAACATGAGCACATATAAGAAAACTAGAAATTATCCTACTAATTTGGAACTAGAACACCGATGATACTTCCATAATAACACGAAGGAAGGTCAATGAAAAATATAGTATCTCTACACCATTACAGGTTCAAGAAACATTCATAGTATGGCATTCATCTGTAAAAAATTCAAACTCTATATTTAAATGAGTTTAACGAGCTAAATGAGTAGCTCACGAGTAGCTCATTTAACTTGGATGAACAAACAAGCTCAAATTAAAAACTTGGCTCAACTCGTTAGACACCGAGTTCGAGCCGAGTCAAGCCAAGTCACAAGTTACTCATTTAGCTCGCAAGTTTCGAGGTATAATTCAAGTCCTACCCACCAGGAAAAAAACAGTTGAGAGGAGGAGGGCAAGAAAAAAATAGCACAACAACACTCTCTCCCACCAGGAAAAAAACAGTTGAGAGGAGGAGGGGGCTGTGCATATATATAGGGCCAGACCACTAGTCCCGGTTGGAGATACAAACTGGGACTAAAGGGGGTGCCCCCAGCGAGTGGCAGGGTCAGGGCCCTTTAATACCAGTTTGTGTCTCAGACTGGGACTAATGGGGTCTAACGGGTCGGAACCTATGGTTCTGGGTGGCTCGGGCCGTCCGGCGAGGGCCATTAGTCCCGGCCCCATCCACAGCCGGGACTAATGGCCTAGACGAAAGGCCTGTTTTCTACTAGTGGGCTAACCGGAGAAGAAGACAAGTGATGGGACTGCATAGCGGAGATGAGGCCGAGGAAGGGAACATCTAGGCGCGGTGCTCCTTGGCCCTCTGCGCGGCGGGTGCCCTCCCTTCACGCGGCGCGGCGCCCTCTGCCTGCCCCAGCCGATGAGGCCTATGCTGGCAGTGCGGGAGGAGGGCGTGTCTTGTCGAGCTCCAGAGTCACCTCAATCCTGGCATCGTCGTCGCTCCTCTCAGCCAGGATCTCCTAGAAGGGAGCACAAATGACGTCCTCCCTACGGGGAGGCGACGACCCATCCGCCCCTTCAGTGTCCATCGGACAGCCTCCTCGTTGTGGTCGTGCACGTGCTCGTACTACCCGCCCTCCTCGTACTTGCCATCCTTGCTATCCACCATCAATTCAAGATGGTGAATGGCGGCGAGCGCTGCTAGTTCTTCATCCATCCCAGCTGGGAGGACCTTGAGTAGCCGTCGCTGCTACTCTGAATGCCTTCGGCCACTCGTGATAAAGGGGGTGGGACGGCACCACAAGTAGATCTTGAGGCAGAGGGGAGCGCACCGCCGGTGGCCAGAATCCAGGACGCATCCTCCATGCACGCGAAGTGCGCCGACCCCCTCCTCACTGTATCATGGCCGCCGGCGACCGGAGAGGGGGGCTCGCCGTGAGGGGGATCAGAAGAGGAGGAAGCACCGGAGAGAAATTTCAGGGCGAGCTAGGTTTCCTCGCCGCTGCGTCCGCCCCTGTCGTCAAATCATCACGAGAAGGAGCGGTGGTGGAGAGGATTTGGGAAATAAAAGAAGAGTTTGTTGGAGACCGAAAATGTAGGAGAGACGATAAAGGAGGCACTAGAGCCTTCCAGATCGATAGATGCGGCAGTCCAGTAGTGGAAAAAACCGACGTCCGGTTTTATTGGTTTTTTTATCTACTGTTTAAACGTAGTTGAGCCGGTGCTCACAGTGCAAGACTTTCATCACGCTTAAGCTATAGTGTAATGCATGATGCATGCATTAGGAAGAGGATAGCATGGGAATGGAGAAAATAACACTGCACTGTTTTAAGCTAGTGTTCCGGTCTGTCACGCTGTCAGTTAACACAGACAATAACACCTTACCTCCTTCCAGAAGAGTCGAGATATGCATTACAAGCAAAGCACCGGCACTTGCTAAGTTGCCAGATGCACACATACCAGGCAAAAGCTAGTAACAGGTACGGCAGGGAACACGCTAAAAATGCAGTCGCAAACCTAGGAGTGCTTGAAAAGTTGATAGACAGAGACAGAGTTTCAGAACATGTTGGTCGATCACATGCAAAATACGCAGGTACGGAGGATTCTCCGAGAAGGCCACCACGAACCCTGCGACAGCCGCCCCGACACTGGACTCATCGTTGATGATGTGCAGCGTGATCCGCATCAGTCTTGTCTGGGTCCGGGAGGTGGGGCAGTCATCCAACGGCGCACCACAAAGGCCCGGGTTACCAGCAAAGTTGAGAGGCGAATTCAGCTCCTCTGAGAAATGGGGAATAGGCCCTGATAGGAAATTATCCGCAACGTTTAACCTAGTTAACCGAGAAAAAGTTATGAACTGTCCTGGTATTCAACTGCTAAGAGCAATTACAATAAGTCCTAATCAGCTGGTTATAAGGCTTAAACTAGTATTGTTTTGCTTAGTTGGATGAGAGAGAAGAGATAAGAGAAAAGAGATGGGCTCTCATGCAATAAGGCCTCTTCCAATGGTCTAGTCAGCCGTCTCTTAGCACTTGTCATGTAGGATCGGAGCTGAGCTCGAAAGGTATTTAAAGAAGAGAGAGATTATAGCTGGTCCTAGTGCTAGTATCATAAGGTGTATCATGCATGCCAACTTGGCAAAAATCTGATTTGGCGCCATAATTAATGAAGAGAGAGGTGGTTAGTGTATCATAGGTAGATACCGTATCATAGCACGTAAAGCTAGAAATCATAATGGCAAGTAAATCTTTTACACACATTTTATATAGACATTTTACAAATCAATAAATATACCACTACTATGATACTACTATATGATACAATGCACTAGAAACATTAGTATCATGCACTAGTATCATGTATCATATGCATGATACTAGTAGTATGATACTACCACTAGGACCAGCCAGAGTAAGGACAATAATGTAGCCCGCTGCCGGATATATACATCTGCCATGTCACCAGCAACCATTAGTACTAAGCATTTGTACAATAGTCTGGCTATAGGGTTGCCTCTAGTAAATATTTTAATATTTAACTTTGCTTTATTAAGTTTGCATGCAAAAGCTTTGTATTTAATGCATGCATTCGATCTTAGCGGTAGCATTAGAGAATCTCCACTCGCCTACCTAGGACGCCGGTCCGGACACCGAAATTCAGTCCGGACGCCGAAAATCGGCCTAGTCGTGTACCTAGGAACATGTTTTCGTCCGGATTTTGGCGTGTTTTGGTCCGGCCTACCCAGGCCGAACCCAGGTTCCCGGTACGCCCTGGGGACGCCGGACGCCGCAAAAAAGGGCGTGGGCCAGCTCTGTCGGCGAGACAGTCCCATTTCTACCCACTCCACTCGCCCAGACTGCCGCGAAGAGCTCTGTCGCCATGACTTCGGCGGCGGAGCTCCCCGCGCCGAGACATGCCCACGCCTCTAGCTACGCTCGCCGTCGTTGCCGCCCAGCTCCACGCCTTCGCCGCCGCCGCTTTCGCCGACCTATCCTTGCCGTAGCTGTGCTTCGGCTCTGTGCGCCCACCCCCACGCCCGCTAGGTGTTCGACATTTGGCCGGATTCGGCCATGGACTCCGACGGCGACGAGGTACTGTCCACTGACTCTAACGAGGGCGAGATACTCGCCATGGATTCCGACGACGAGGAGTTGCTCGCCAAACTCCTGGAGGAGGAGAGCGCCGAGGTCGCCGAAAGTGAATAGCACTTGCAAATTCTCGCATCGCTCGCCCAGTTGTACATGCAGATGGCGAAGCCGAAGCGCGGTGGTTCGGAGCCAGGTCGCATGAAGTGCAAGGCGAGACAGTGGATAGAGGGCTATTCCATGTTGTACGCCGACTATGACATGGTTGTACCCTACGGGTGCGTGACCTCAGCATACCTGGTCCAGCCCAAGGAAGGCCCACGTCAGATGTATGCCGGCCCATGAAGATTTTCGGGTGGCCAAGGCCCATAACGCCTTCGGATCCTTGGAGAGCAAGACTAGCGTAGATAGGAAATTCAAAGGGGTAAAATCCTAGAACTTGTAACCGACTAGGTCTATGCCCGGGACCTTCCTAAGTCTATATAAAGGCCAGGAGGGCACGACCTAGATCTCTCGACTCATACTTTCGCATACACACCTCCACGCCAGATCGAATCTGCGCACCCCTGTAACCTTCGGTTCCGCCGTAATCAAGAGCAGACAAGCAGGAGTAGGGTTTTCCCTCCGGGGGCCTGAACCTGGGTAAACCTCGTGTCCCCGTGTTGCTTGTTTGCTAACCGTTCCACGATCTCCAGCATCCCCATCTTATCCAAAACCCAAGTCCATAACAATGGGCATTGATGAAATCAAACCTCGTCAATTGGCGCCGTCTGTGGGAACTGGGGCTGCTGATTGTGCGGTCGTGACGGTCCCAACCCGATCGATCTACAACTCTGCGGCGATGGAGAGTCACCTCCTCTTCGGCGCTTTCGACTTCACCGCCCACTCGCCGGCCACCATGAAAGATTTTGAGCCCGTAGGCGACGGACTCGAGATCCTATTCGGGAGCTTCTGCTTCCAGGTGGGTCAGACTGGTACCCTCCGCCTCCCTGAGCAGGTGCCCCTACCATCAATCAGGCCCGCCTCGTGGGATCCACACCCTGTGCTACGCACATCATCATCAACAGATGAGTTCTACGACAGCAGCAGCTACAACTCCGATCTGTGCGATCCACCTTCGGATGAGGGGACCTACGGTTCCGGATCCGAAAGATGCGGCAGCAGCGGACCAATCTACGAGCGCTACCAATGCGCCGTAGTCATCCAGAGCGACGTGGAGCAGCAAACGCCCAACCCGCCGCCCAACCCGAACCCCAACCCGCAGGACAGAACGGCGGGAACAGAAGAAGCCAGTCCCCCCACCCGACGAGGAAAACAACGGCCATGTCATCCGACTTAGCAAAGAAGGATGGGTCCAGGCACGCCGCGCCGTAGCAGGCGACATAGTCCTGCCTGCAGACGCCTCACGTGAACTACTGATGGCATACCACTTCCTCCTCATCGAGGAGCACAAGAAGCAAGTCAAGATGCAAGAAACACTCGACAAACGCAAGCAAGCAGCCTCTGAGTCCAGCGCGCAACGAGCTGTGCTCTCCGCCATGGCCCCTGGCTCTAGCACGAACGGAAACCAAGGAAACAAACATCGCTCTCGGGTGGAGAACATGGATCCCAAGGAACGCCATGAAGTGACCCAAACTCTCCACACATCGCTCATGGAAATGGACGCCGACGGCAACGTCATCCCGAAGACGCCGCAAGCTGCGATCATGGCAGCCACTGCGTATCTCACGGCCCACCCACCTCCGGAGGGGGACCCGAAAAGAGCCATGCATAAATCCGCACTCACCGGACTCGGACTTGTCGAAGCTGCGCTCCATCAAGACGCTCCTGCGGAGCCAAAGAAGAAAGCTCCGGCCAGGCACGACCGGAGCCCCACCCCTTCATCCGAAGAGGAAGAGGAACAAGACCTTCCTCAAAGGAAGAAGAGCTCGCGTCACCATAAACGTGACTACAACGCCAGAGACGCGCTCACACAGCGCAAAATCGACAAAGCGCGAGCCAAACGCACATGCTCGTCTGAATCCGAGATGGACGAAGATGAAGGAGAACTCTGTGGAGCCCGATGCTTCAGCAGATCTGTTCGGAGAACACGGATGCCACGCAATTTCAAGCTTCCTTCGGATAATCCGCCATGCAATGCCTTCAGCTGCAGCTGATAGGCGCGGCACGAATCTGGCTCAGTAGCCTATCATCAGGGTCCATCCGAAGCTGGGAGGAGCTAGCTTACAGCTTCATCCGAAATTTCAAGGGCACCAGCAAGAGGCCCGCCTCAATCGAAGAGTTGCGGGCCTGCACTCAAAGAACGGGCGAATCTATTCGCTCGTACATACTACGCTGGTCCAACACCAAGAACTCCGCAGCACACATCTCCGAAGAGAGGGCCATCGACGCCTTCAGGGACGGCGTCAAGCGCCAAGACTTCAAGGAGGAACTTGGGTGCGTCAAGCCCAAAACACTCGACCACCTCATGGACGCCATGTGGGCGACGGCGAAGATTCCATTCACCGAGCACAATCGGATGAAGAGGACGACTACGGCCGAAGACGGGAACGCCGTAGCAAGAGGAGATCGCGCGTCTACGACGATCGCGACGGACCCGATATGGTCGCGGCCGGCTACGCCGACCGTCGCAACGACAACGGCCGCAACAGCGGAGGATACCGCGGAGGAAACTTCCGCGACGGCGGACGCCCAGCACAGTCGTGGCAACGCCGCGACCGCGACAACGGACCCTCAGCATACGACAAACTTTCGGGTCCATGCACCATCCACTTCTACATCGACAAGGACTGCCGCGAGTTCCAGAAACTCAGCGAAAGCATGGTACAGATGAGGCAGCAAGCCCTAATCCCTGCGTTTGGAAATGCACCTGCGCCAGGTGAAATAGCGCATGGAGCTCCTCCACCGCCACCTATCGGAGGCCCAAACCAACCAGTCGCACCGCGAGAACAACTGAGGCAGGCACCCCGCCAAAAGGAGCGATGATCCGTAAGGGCGCCCCACGAATAGGGTGCAGAAGAAAATTACCCGACAAATCAACCTGGCCGTGGCAACTCCACCTGCCATCCCTGAGTACCTCAGCGGATCGGAGTCCTGCATTACATTCACTCGTTCAGATCACCCTTGCCAAATCCCTCGCCCAGGTCATGCTGCCCTGGTGCTGGAGGCGCAGATCGGAGGTTTCGAGATGAGTCGCGTCTTCATGGACGGCGGCAGCGGCATCAACCTAATGTTCGCAAGCACCCTAGAAGCAATGCGGATCCCGCAATGCAGCCTGGAACAGTCAGACACAACGTTCCACGGCATCGTTCCAGGGAAGGGCATATTCCCCCTGGGCAAAATATGGCTCGACGTCATCTTCGGCAAGCCGGACAACTTCCGGCTGGAGCGACTCAAATTTGAAGTGGTGGACTGGCCATCACAGTACCACGCCATCCTTGGGCGCGTAGCATTCGCAAGGTTCCTGGCTATACCACACTACGCATACCTACTACTCAAGATGCCAGGGCCGAAGGGCGTCATCACAATCCACGGGAGCTTCACCCGATCGGACCAATGCGACAGGGATTTCAACAGAATCTCCCAGTCATTCGGCATGCAGGAGGAGCTCCTAAGACTCCGCGAAGCAACAGACAATGGGGCACCCCCAGTAGCACGACAAAACGCGCCCGACATGTCTTTCGACTCCACCGTCAACATAAAGAAGGTGCAGGTCCATCCGACGGATGCCTCCAAGACGGCCCTGATCGCCAACGACCTCAGCCCCGCATAGGAAGGCGCGCTCGTCGAATTCCTCCGTGGCTGAAATCTACCGGTGTCCTGCGGACATGCCAGGAGTTCCCAGGGAATTCGTCGAGCATGCACTCAACGTCTTTCCAGACACCAAGCCCGTCAAGCAGTCCATCCGGAGACTGTCCGAGCCACGAGCCGAAGCTATCGTCAAGGAAATCAATAGAATACTCGCTGCAGACTTCATCAGGGAAATCAAGGAAAGCGAGTGGCTTGCAAATACAGTAATGGTCCCAAAGAAGGACACGAACATGCTGCGGATGTGCGTGGATTTCACGTCACTAAACAAGCATTGCCCAAAGGACCACTTCCCTCTTCCTCGGATCGATCAGATCATCGATTCGACTGTAGGTTGAGAGAAACTTTCCTTCCTCGACGCCTACTCAGGCTATAACCAGATTCGACTCAAGGTCGAAGATCAGGATAAAACGGCATTTATCACACCATTCGGAGTATTCTGCTACAACACAATGCCTTTCGGGCTAAAGAACGCAGGTGCCACGTACCAGCGATGCATGCAGGCCTGCCTCAAAGACCAGATCGGTCGCAATGTCCAAGTCTACGTCGACGACATAGTGATAAAAACCAAGGAGGTAAGGACACTTATCGACGATCTCCGCGAGAAGTTCGACAACCTTGATCGCTACAGGATCAAGCTCAACCCCGAAAAGTGCGCCTTCGGCGTCCCATCGGGTCAGCTGCTTGGGTACTTCATCTCTCAGCGAGGGATCGAGGCGAACCCGAAGAAAATCAGAACCATCATGGCAATGGAGAAGCCGAAAAACCTCAAAGGCGACCAGCAACTCGCAGGGCGAATAGCGGCGCTAAGCAGATTCATCAGCCGCATGGGCGAGAAGGCCCTGCCATTCTACCAACTGCTGCGCAAAGCAGATAAATTCGAGTGGACGCCAGAAGCCAACGACGCATTCGAAAACCTCAAGCGGCTTCTCTCCACCTCGCCCGTCTTGGTCACGCCAAAGGAGCGCGAGCCTCTGCTGCTGTACATATCAGCCACACATCAGGTGGTCAGCACCGTACTAGTGGTCGAACGACCTGAAGAGGGCAAGACCCACGGGGTCCAATGCCCAATCTACTACCTCATCGAGGTACTCACTCCAACAAAACAGAGGTACCCTCACTACCAGAAACTCGCCTACGGCTTGTTCATGATGGCTCGACGATTGAGCCACTACTTCCAGGAGCATCAGGTGATGGTCGTCAACGAGGCACCCCTGAACAGCATCCTGAATAACCCGGAGGCCACAGGACGCGTGGCCCTGTGGGGCATCGAACTGTCACCTTTGGACATCGTCTACGAGAAGCGACTCGCAATCAAATCTCAAGTCCTTCCGGACTTCCTGGTACATTGGATGGAGCTGCAGCTGCCAGACACCCCGGACATGTCGCAGTCATGGACGATGCACTTCGACGGCTCCAAGAGAGAAGCTGGAGGCGAAGGGTCATATCGACCTCGCAAGGCGACAACATGAAGTACGTCCTCCGGATGAAATTCCGAGCCTCCAACAACGAGGCCGAATACGAAGCCCTCATCCACGGTATGAGGATGGCAAAGATCTGCGGCGCAACGCGCCTGGTCATCTACGGTGACTCCAACCTCGTCGTCTAGCAGACGATGAATGAGTGCGACGCACACGCTGAAAACATGATCGCGTACCGCGCTCTCTACAACGCACTCGAAGGAGAATTCGACGGCTGCGAGCTTCGACACGTCGGAAGAGAAAGCAACGAGGAGGCTGATAGACTCGCCAACATCGGCTCCACCTGCGCAAAGGTGCCACCAGGTGTGTTCCTCGAACAGATCTGTGTGCCATCAATCAAGCGGAAATTCCCTAAAGGATCACCCAAGAAGCGTAACACTTGGGGTTACACCGCCCAAGGTCATGAAGGACCGAGAAATTGGACACGAGGTCGCCATGGTCAACATGATGCAGGTCATGGCGGTCGAAGAAACTTGACGCGACCGCACCTCCGGTTCTTGATAAACAGAGAACTACCGACAGCGGCGGATGCGGCGCATATCTTCGGTCAAAGCCTTCACCATCATCACCGGCGAGCTGTACAAGCGCGCAGATACGCATAACGGTGTGTCACCATCGGTGACGGAAAGCCATCCTCCAAGACATCCACGAGGGCATCCGCGGCCATCACGCAGCGGCCGCTCCCTTGTCGCCAAAGCTCTCACGAGCCGGATTCTCGCCAACGGCCATGAGTGACGCAAAGGACATAGTACGAAGATGCAACGGGTGCCAACGGTTCGCCGACAAACCGCACGCACCCGGGTCCGAGCTCAGACCCATACCTATAGCCTGGCCTTTTGCTCAATGGGGCCTCGACATGATCGGCAAACTGCCAAAGTCCTCGAAAGGGGGACACGTTTACCTCCTGGTCGCAGTCGACAAATTCACCAAGTGGGTCGAGGCCATGCCGGTCACCAACCAGAAAGGCAAAACTGCCGTCAAGTTCTTCGAGTCCATTGTCTACAGGTTCGGCGTACCGCACAGCATCATCACCGACAATGGATCGAACTTCATCTCCAAGGAGTTCTAGGACTTCTGCGAAGGCCTTGGGATCAACATCACGTACGCCTCAGTGGCATACCCGCAAACGAACGGGCAAGTGGAAAAGGCCAACGGCCTAATCGGCGCTGGTATCAAGAAGCGCCTCATGAGTCCACTCGAACGGAAAGCTGGAGCCTGGACGAAAGAGCTACCATCCGTCCTATGGAGCTTACGGACTACGCCAAATAGCTCCACCGGCTACACACCGTTCTTCATGGTGCACGGAGATGAGGCCGTGCTACCAGCCGGCAATCGCCACCAGGCCCCGGTCGTCACATAAATAAGCCGAATCCACGGCTGCACTCGAAGACGTCATCAACACACTCGACGAAGCAAGAGACATAGCAGCAGCTCGATCAGCGGTGTACCAGCAGAGTCTCCGCAACTACCACAGCCGCCGGCTGCGCCCAAGGTCCTTCGTCGAAGGAGACCTCGTCTTGCAACTCAAGCAAGAGCGACTGAAGAAATTCGAGTCACCATGGGAAGGACCCTACGTCATCACCGAATTCATCCCAGGTGGCGCCTATTGCCTCAAGCACGTGGAGTCTGGAGTCGCATACTCTAACCCATGGAACATCGCGCACTTGCGACGATTCTACCCCTAGCTACCTACCCCTTTACTTTCAATAAGGCTTTTCAGCCAAAGCTACTCAGCCGAACAATGTACTTCCTCCATTACGATATAAATAAAGCTAAGTGTCTCGCCCCAAACTTCCGTTCGCTATTTGCAACTTTACTTTATGCTACAAACGCACTCGGGGGCTCCCCCCACCTCACGATTTCATCGACTGAGGATCACGCGTGTACACCTGAGTAGCTGACAACGTCAGGCAAACGAAAAGGACACGTACTCAAACAAAGCACTGCGTGCTTACAACAAACAAACCTTTACAACAAAGGGCACAACACGCCCAGTCGAAATATACAAATTTTACATCTATCTATTTTTACAGGTACTACCTATTCTGAAGAATAACCTGAGCACGCTGCTCAAACAAATCTACAAACTGTTCGGCATACTGCCTTACAGCTGCATAATATGGACGCATGTCCCACTCATCACCATCCGGCCGAGGAGGTGGCCCAGCTGCCACAACAGACAAATCTACATCAGGCCGGTGCAGCCTCACAAGAGACAAAGCAGCCTTCACTCCGGCGACTGAGTTGTTGCCGCACCAACTCCTTGACATTGCTCACGCTCCGAAACTTCGATAGAAAGACCCGCAAGGCTCGTCGGCACGGCATCCAAAGGAAACATGACATGCAACACCGAGGCAAGCGACGTCTGCACCTGGCGAAGCACCCGCGACACCTGGTGCACACGATCCTGCACCGTCGCCAGAGCCATGGCACGGTCACGATCCATCCAGAAGAAGCCACCGGCCTCCATATCCTGTTGAGTCAAGCAATTGACCCGAACAGCGACACGCTCTTTCTCTTCCCTCGGAGCAAGATAGCCGAAGCAGTTCCGTCATCAAGTACTCCTCTCTGGCTGCACCGCGATCCGCCTTGGACTTCCAAACATCGGCGTGACCACGCAACCCAAGCAACTCCCTCTCAAGTCTACGAACACGGTCCCGAAGAAAAGCGAGTTGAGAAGGATCATCCAAAGATGGCCGCAGCTGCGCTGCAGGCGAGGTGTCAACAGGGTCAGCACCCGAAGGAACCTAGAACAGCAGAAAAGCAAAGGACACAAACATTCAGACAGTGGTAGAGCACAACTCAGAAGAATTCATTAAGCATATAAAGGCCACTACGTGGCACAAGGATTGTGTTCCTCAAAATATTTACAGCAAAAGCAGACTACAAACTATCCTACATCTACAACGCCTAAGACGCGGCACCCTGCGTCGCCTCGGAGCCGGACTGCCTAGGCCTCCCCTGCCATGGCGCATACTCGACAAAGAAATCAATGAGCTTTGGCCCATATCGCTTGCAGCGAGCAGAGTAGGCAGCAAAGGCTACCTCGGATCCATCTGCGGTCGTCGGCATCCGGGAGGTGATCCGGGGCAGGTCCAGCTCCGCTCCAGCCGCCAAGGCCATCGCCAGCCCGACATACGCGCCAATGCCCTTCTGCTTGCGCTTGTACGCCGCAGGCGCTTCGGCTGACAAAGCCTCCGCCAGGGCATCCACATCATCAAGGGACGTGCCCTTAGGGACAAGCTCCTTATAAAAGCGGCCAAGGACCTCCTTCGCCTTGGCAAGGGAGTTGACGACGGTGCTGCAGCGATCTTCGACCGCTGTAGTAGCATCATCTAGAGCACTCCCGTGCTCCAGAGCGCCGCGGTCAAACTCGATGCCTGCGGCATCTGAGACAAAAGAAAAGAAATGAAGAAAGCGACACAGAAGAAGACAAGAAAACAAGAAGAAAGAAGCACAAATACAACACTCACCCGAAACAGCCTTGGCAGCAGCCATGAGCTTGCCTGCCACCTCTCTCACACGCGTAGTCGCAACAGTGGCCAGCTGCTCCTCACGGTCCGCGGCCTCCTGCTGCAGATGCTCCTTAGCTTCAGCTGCCTTGGTCAGCTCTAGCTCGAGGCGTTCCTTCGCACCAACGGCGGCCTCGGCCTTCTTCTCCGATTGACCAAGGCTCTTCTTGAGAGCGTCGACCTCACGGAGAGAAGTATTATGCTCCTCTGCATTCAAAACAAGCAAACGTCAGAGAGCAGGACCGGAATAAATGAAAGAAGCACCAAAAGCAAACAGGTACCTTGAAGCTGTCGGAGGTTAGCCTCCAGCACCAGGCGCTCCTGCACCAGCCGCTTGGCCTCCTGCACAAAAGGCTGCAGAAAAAGAAACACCAGTAAGAAAAAGGACTTGGGGGTTATGCCCAACACAAAGGAATAAAAGCAAAATTCGCACACGAAGACACTCGGGGGCTTCCCCCCCGAAGATTCGAAAAAAAAGAGCAAGACAAGAAATTTTTCAGACACCCGGGGGCTCCCCCCGTGGCACGAAACAGAGGTACTTACATGCTCTGATGGTGACTCCCAAGGCCCGCTGGCGAAATTCTGAGGCGCAACCACCTGCACCTCCTGTAGAGGAGGATTCGGAGCGGCGCCCCCTGACGTTGCCACCGTCTGAGGAGGAGGAGACGCAACCTTCGACTCCCCCATCATCTCCCGAGCACCATCGCTGGAGGAGCCATGGGAAGAATGCCTGCATACGAAACAATCAGCACAAGTACAAAGTCAACAAGAAAAAAAGGGACAGCAGTATAACAAAGAAACTTACGAGCCCAGTAAGCTCAGGTCAAAGACAGGAGGAGTCCTTCGGGCTCTCTTCTCCCCCTTCTTCTCCTCTTTTTTCTCTTTGTTCTTTTCTTCCTTCTTCCGCTTCGCTGGCGGGTGCGGTGCTACAGCCCACACAGGAATGGCAGGAATGGGAGAGGAAGAACCTCCATGCCCGTCACTGTGACGATCAAGGCACACAGGGTTTCTGGGAGTCGGAGGAGTCGATGCATCCGAAGATTCACTGGAGCTCCGCGATCGTTTGCGAGTATGTTCCTCGCTTGATTCGTTGGCCTCTTCAGCCGGTGAACGCACCGAAGGAAGTTCGGACACGGAGTCCACCACGTCACTATCCGGCGCATTTGGAAACAATTTGGGCAATGGAGGCACCATGCCCGGCACCTTGAAGCTCTACAAAAAAAAGAGAAGAGATTTTGTTAGCAAACAAAGGAAAATAAATACGCAGTCGACGAAAAGCGCTACGCGCACGAATATACACTTGTGGAACAGCCAACATCGAAGAAAACAGCGGAGTTAGCGACTTCCCCGGGATATCCTCTCCAGCCTTGTACTTCAACAACGTACGAAGGGCCTTGTTGAGATCACCCTGGGAAAGCTTCTCAGCCGAAACTCTCGTCGGGTCACGGCGCCCAGCATAAAGAAACATCGGGTGCGCCCTAGCCTGGAGCGGCTGCACCCGACGCTCGAGAAACGTGCGGATAATATCCACGCCGTTCACTTCTTTATCAGGAATCAACTGGAGATCCTCCACCCGACGGTAAAGGGCCTCTATCTCCGCTGACTCACCGTCCAAGATATGATTTTTCCAGGACCTCTTTGGCTCGATTATCTGGGAGGAGTCGAAAGGAGCAAGACCAAATTGCTGCCTAGCCACTGTGGAGTCGCGAATATAAAACCATCGCCTCCGCCAGTACTGGACAGATTCAGACATAGAGAAGGAAAAGAAAAGAATATTGGCCCTAAGGGAAATGATGCAACCCCCAATGGGATACACACCATCCGAGCCGGATTGCCTGTTCACGGAATAGAGCTTCCGGAAGAGACCAAAGTGCGGCTCGATGCCGAGCCGGCACTCGCAGAAAGTGATGAAACAAGCAATATGAAGAAGAGAATTGGGCGAAAGATGATGCAGCTGGATGCCATAGAGAAAGAGCAGCCCACGAAGGAAGTCGTGGACTGGGAAGGAAAACCCACGAATAACGAAGGCAAGAAACATAACCCGATACCCAGCGGGGGGACGGGGGATTACCTCGTTGCCGGGGAGTCTGACGGCCTCCCTATCCTGCGGGATCAAGCCCCGCTCGCGAAGTCTGCGGAGATCACTCTCCCCCGTCTCTGATCGCCGCCAACCACCGTCGGTGACACGAGTGGTGGTAGCGCTTTTCTTCCCTCCGGCGGCGCTGGTACCAACCGCAGATGACGATTTCTTCGTTTTCCCCATCGCGCTTCGGTGACACCGGCGGTGAGAGTGCGGACGGGAAGAACGAAATGTGGAAGAATATTGCAGCGCGCAGCAAGAACCTCTAGAGCACAAGGAGGCAGTGAAAACAAGAGTAGATGCGGTGAAAACAAACTGCAGCTTTCCCCCAATGATTATAACGGCGAAGACGATGCACGACAACCGTCCATCAAGAAGACCTAACGCCAACGGCAGATCTGGCCATACACGTGTCAGCATCACAACGAACCGTCGTTACCACGCCGTCCACTACGCGCGGAAATCGAGGCGACGCCGTAATTATCTCCACGCCGCGCGTGACTAGTCAATTCAAGGTCAGCAAGTGGGACCCACGTTCGACCAGTCAAGTCATCTCTGGCATAGCAGACGCTTGAGGTCATTGATCGTAAGCACTAATGTCATCAAAAGCTATACTAGCACCAACTATAATTCTTCGGCTTCAAAGCTAAGAGTACTCACTCGAATCTTTGATTC
Organism: Avena insularis; assembly: GCA_023614405.1. Classification (NCBI taxonomy): domain Eukaryota; kingdom Viridiplantae; phylum Streptophyta; class Magnoliopsida; order Poales; family Poaceae; genus Avena; species Avena insularis. The sequence goes on along the minus strand of CM042691.1, from coordinate 373,578,471 downwards.
GACTAAATACTCGGGGGCTACTCCTATCAGGAGCGCTAGCCACGCACCCGAAAGATGAATAAAGACAATTTTTTTCTTTGAGTCCTACGTCGAGTCTACGACTCCACTACGGACTCGGGGGCTACTCCCATAGGGAGGATGGATTTAAGCATCCGAAATTTTTTGTGTCCTACGGACTTAACACTGAAAAAACACCTGAATAAAGTCTCCGCTTGAGTCTACGACTCGAACAGACACTCGGGGGCTACTCCCATAGGGAGCGCTGGTCGCGCACCCTATGAATTCTTCGACTGCGATCTTTCGGATCAAACACGCAAAACTTTTTCGGCAACTTTGCCCCAGTAAAATTCTAAGTGAGCAATGTTTCTCCTTGGCCACCCGAAACACCTCCGCGGTGACAAATGTTCGGATGCTGCGTCTGCGATGCAAAGATAAGACCTACAGATATCATTTGATGGCCTGGCAACGCACACGACTGCGCTCTGCTAGTATAAATCCGTGCCAATAGGCGCGATGAAAAATCCCGACGGACGCGTTGGGTACACCAATTAAAATCACTGGAATTCCACTCCTATAAGTCCTCCGCGGCCTGAGTCGGATTACGCCAGCATATGTTCCAGGTCCGAGTTGAGGGACTCGAACCTGAAGAAGATCGTGTTGTTTCGTCCTAAGATAGTTAACTGACCCCGATCCGTCGGGTGAGTCAGGCACACGCATCAACAATCCCTACACACATATACTATTAATACATGGTTGCACCCGAAGGATGGAAGAGTCCTCAGCCGAATCTACGATTATTTGATCACTCGGGCTCTCGACATGGTTGTACCCTACGGGTGCGTGACCTCAGCATACCTGGTCCAGCCCAAGGAAGGCCCACGGCAGATGTATGCCGGCCCATGAAGATTTTTGGGTGGCCAAGGCCCATAACGCCTCCGGATCCTTGGAGAGCAAGACTAGCGTAGATAGGAAATTCAAAGGGGTAAAACCCTAGAACTTGTAACGGACTAGGTCTATGCCCGGGACCTGCCTAAGTCTATATAAAGGCCAGGAGGGCACGGCATAGATCTCTCGACTCATACTTTCGCATACACACCTCCACGTCAGATCGAATTTGCGCACCCCTGTAACCTTCGGTTCCGCCGTAATCAAGAGCAGACAAGCAGGAGTAGGGTTTTCCCTCCGGGCAACTCGGTAAAACCTCGTGTCCCCGTGTTGCTTGTTTGCTAACCGTTCCACGATCTCCAGCATCCCCATTTTCTCTAAAACCCAAGTCCATAACAATGGGCATTGATGAAATCAAACCTTGTCAGACTACTTCGCCGACCAGCCACTCCATGGAGAGGACGTGTTTCGCCGCCGTTTCAGGATGAGCCGAAAGCTCTTCCTCAAGATCGTGCATGCCATCTGGGAGTTCGACCCATATTTCCTTTGCAAGAAGGACTGCACCGGTTTGGTTGGGTTTTCGTCGCTTCAGAAGTGCACCGTGGCGATGAGGTTGCTTGCATATGGAGCGCCGACTGATGCTGCCGATGACTATCTCCGCATCGTCGAGTCCACCGCCCTTGATTGCTTGTATAGGTTCTGCAGGGCAATGATTGCAGTGTTCGGGGAACAGTACTTGAGATCACCCACTTCTAAAGACACTGCTCGGATCCTCATAGTCAATGAAAGTAGAGGATTTCCTGGTATGCTTGGAAGCATAGATTGCATGCATTGGGAGTGGAAGAACTATCCATTTGAATGGCAAGGAATGTACAAAGGCCACAAAGGAGGATGCACTGTGATACTTGAGGCAGTTGCTACACATGATCTTTGGATCTGGTACTCCTTCTTTGGCATGGCAGGATCGAACAACGACATCAACGTCCTCAACTCCTCAACTGTCTTTTCCAAGCTTGTTGAGGGTCATGCTCCCCCTGTGGAATTTGAGATCAACGGGCATCACTACAACAAGGGATACTATCTAGCAGATGGCATCTATCCAAGATGGCCAACATTTGTGAAGACTATCTCAGGCCCAATGCTCCCCAAGCATTCTCACTTTGCCAAGGAATAGGAAGCTTGCAGGAAGGACGTGGAGCGGGCATTTGGTGTGCTCCAGCAGAGGTTTGTAGTTGTCCGGTTCCCTGCTATGACCTGGTCGAAATATCAGATGTGGGAAGTGATGAACTGTTGTGTGACCTTGCACAACATGATCATTGAGGATGAGAAGAAGGATCCAATGAGTTTGCTCGAGGAGGACGAGCCATACCATCTACAAGGTCCTCTTGTCGAGCCTGATCATCAGGTGCCTCCAACATGGGCTGCATTCATCGCAATGCGTCAGGAGATCCGAGATCCGGCGATGCATCAACAGCTGCAGGATGATCTTGTCGAGCACCTATGAATACGCAGGGGAAACACGACGTAGATGCTGAGCATGAACTGGCCGAACTTGGCCGAAATATGTTGTAATTTTATTACAGGCCGAACTATGTTTACAGTACGCCGAACTCTGTTTAAAAATTTCGCCGAACTTTGGTCTTAAAGTGTTATGTATTCATCGTATAACGAACTATGCCGAAATTTGGACGAACTTTAGCCGAATTTGAGCCAAATTCTAGCGGAAACGGACGACCCGAAAACTCGGCCTGGGTACGCGAGTGGAAAACTGGGCGTACCCAGGCCGAAAACTTGCGCCGTCCGGACGAAGTTTGGTCTGGATTTCGGCCTGGGTTCGGCCAACGAGTGGAGATGCTCTTAGGCTGCATTGCAGGCTCCAATTTCTTGGTCGTTGGACTACCACCGGCGACAAGTGAAGCATCAGCTTTATTCTCTCTCATCCCTTCTATCTCCTCCACCTTGGATTTTGCTGACATAGATTTCCATATAGCCAGCTGACTAGACCTATTATACTTGCTCTAAGAAACGGCTCTTGTCCCACAGTTCAAGATAATCAATCGGTGGGCAGATCCTGTGTGCATATGCTACCACGATGCTCCCTTATGTGAACACTGCAGATCAGGTAGATGAGTGTAGAAAATCCTGGCCATCAATTAATGCATAGTACTTACAAGAAACGATCCACTGCATGAGTCGCATTATCCATGAATCAACAACCGACGTGGCAGAAACGATTCACTCGGAAGAGACGACCCACTGTGAACGGCCTAACCAGCTCTTACGTATGCTTATAGACACTATGACACTATATAAGTATGCGAGTGGATTATTAATATATAAAGTATTAAATCTTTAAAGATAATTATTGTACTATTTAACTATAAGCTGACTACAGTTAATCTTATAGCCGCTTGCCAGGAATTGCTCTAAACTGGTTATACCCAGGTTTGAGTACTTTAAGGTAAACCATATTCCCGATACTCTCCAGGGATGTGAGGTACGGCGTCTGGAATCCGATGTCGGACGGGATTGGTCCTGAAAATTTGTTACCTGACAGGTCTAGGACGTTGATGGATGTGCAATCCTGAAGGCCTTTTAGGGAATGGGCCTTCAAGTCCTTAGGTCATATAGAGATGTAAAGTGAGAACTCTGTTCTCCTCCCCGTTGTTCCAGCATTGTACCCAGCTTCGTCAGCAAAGCCACCGGGAAGAATAAAACAGGGGAAATAGGAGTGAACAACATTACATTTGGAATATCGAAAACGAAACGAGTCCGAGTGCATGAATTATGTATGACACCCAGTGGTGCCTTACATCATTAATTCTAAAGAGTAGAAATATGCATTACAAGAATAGCATGCGATTTATTTTAATGAGATGCTGACATCTGGACCCAGTAGCCATACCCCAGACGGCTAATGCATCGAGCAATGTTGTCAAGGCCAAAACAGTGGACGCGACCAAAATAAGTTCATCATGCACACATTTCTTTTAAAAAAAAGATTGACATGTGGAATCCAACAGCGAGACTAAACGGCTAATACCTCGAGCAATGTTATCAAGTTATAAATAGGGAGGCACGAGCGGAACAAGGAAGTTCGTCAAACACATGTTTCTTCTAACGAGAGACTGACACTAGGACCTAGCAGACTGAGTAAACCATTGATGCATCGAGCAAATGATATCAGGTCCAAAACCAGGAGGCGTGATCAGAAAAAAATTCCCTCATACATACATTTCGTTTACAGAGAGGCTGACCGCTGGGACCCAGCAGTCTAACTAAAAGGGTGATGTATCAAACAATGTTATCAAGTTTCAAAACATGGAGACACGGCCGAGAAAATTGATCCACTAGAGACACTGACATCGTGGCTCCACGGACTTTAAAAGACGTGGCATTGAACAGAGTCAAAATCGTGCGAAAAAACAAAAATCTAACATCTACCATGGCCTGGCCAAGTTTCTGCCACGTTTCTAATGATTCCATGGCACTAGGGTGCCTCGAAAACAAAAAAAGAATTTCATCTACCATAGAAAAAATAACGAAATTGCGGCACCTTCTACAACGCTCGGCGGGCCAAACTGTTGCGGATGCCAAATTTTCTTATAGTCCGTAGACATGGAGTCACTACAGGAAATGAGTCAGGCGCCTACAGCCAGATCCTTCGGCATAGCCCGCGATTGTTGTCAGCACAGAGGATGTCGTTGGCGTCTGGCCCCATAGACGTAGACGGTTTGGCATCAGCGTAGCACCTATGGGGCCCACATCGGTGGTTGACGGCCGTTTGGACTAGCGGTAGCAACATCGACAACGTGGCGGTCAGCCAAATTTTCATCAATTGTTTGACTCGTTAATCTCATAAGTATTTTTTAAATTGTCTTACAAGCGTTTTTCTAACTCCAATTACGATTAATCTTTGGTAAAATTGCACTTATGGTCAAACTTGTCAATCGGTCATCCATCCTCACACTACTCCGGCTGCGGCAATGCTTAACTTCGCGATTCCTTTCAGATGAGCTTACGATAAGAACATTAGACCTTATTGATAATACTATCGTAGCAATCCTATTAACGCTTAGACCGTGGTGTCACATGCATTTATTTTAAAATTTGAAACGATCATTTAAGTAAAAAACATAATAATAATCTTGAATTCACATAACAATGAAATGAATTTTTTTTTGCCTTTTTCTATTTAATATGGAATAATTCATATCTTTAAATCCGTAAATCGGATTTCGACAAATAATATGTCTAAATCGATCAGAAAAACGAGAAGGATCCAAACGTGACATCCCTATCATCTTTTTAATCATGTATAATGTCTTTTAAAATAAAATTCATTTAATAGTGTTTAAATCTTCAAAAAATCATATCAAAATTTCTTTTTGAATTTGGGGATTCTAAAAAATCCTTCGCTCGGGGCTGAGCCTCACTAAAATTGCAGTGAATCTCTGATGAAATAACATATTATGAACCAAAAACTGGTTTTTCCAAAAAAAAAATCATGAGCATCAGATCATGTACATGTACTTCAAATTTGACTCACTTCCTGCCGATTCAGCCGGAATTTTTCTTTTTTACGAGGGGTGGAAGGAAAAGTTTAAGATACCCTGGTTGGGACATTGTCCATTCAAGGTGGCCAGTATTTTTGAAAAATGGGATGGTACCATTTTAAAACTTTCATTTGGTGGTTATTTCACAAAACAAACCCGTTTTTGACACTCAAAAAAGGAAAATAGCTTTTTGGTGCGAAAAAAGAAAACTTCTTTCTACAACATTTTTCACCATCACATGATACACATGTGTGCATAATATGGGCCCATTATCACAAACTATGCTGCAATTCTAGCCATAACATTGATCGTTTGGCCTGAAAGCCATGAAACCACAAACATGATATCTCATTTCTGAAAAGGTTGTGTTAAGACGCAATCAATATACCAAGTTTGATATTTTTCCGTGTGATTATGTCACTTGATATGACACCACGTGAAGGTTTTACATTTTCTGAATCGTTTTTGAATTTCTTATGTCCATTTCAAACTATGGATAAAACTGCGGGCATGAAGATTTTTTAGCTCGGGGTTGAGCCTTGCTAAACTTGCAGTGGATCTTTGATGAAATAACTTATTGTAAACTTTAAAATTATTTTTCTAAAAAATCATGAGCATCAGATCATGTAACTGTATTTCAAATCTGACTCACTTCCTACCGATTCGGCAGTAATTTGTCTTTTTCACGAGGGGTGAAAGAAAAGGTTTAAGATACCCCGGTTGGGACATTGTTCATGCAAGGTGGCCTGGTATTTTAGAAAAATAGGATGGTATCATTTTAAAACTTTTATTTGGTGGTTTCTTCACAAAACACCCCTTTTTGACACTTGGAAAATAGAAAATGTGTTGTACGAAAGTATATGTATGTTTTTATATTTTATTCAACTAAAATATGTAATATTTGAGTTTAGATAGATAGATCTTATTTTTCTAAAAATTATGATATATTATATGTATTTTTATGAATTAGAATGATTTAGTATGATCTTTTTAGGATTAATGTGGCAAAAAGGAAAAATAGCTAAAGCCGTCGGCGTAGACTTAATGTCGTCGCATCGCCGTCACGTCCAATCCCTATGCTGACGGCTGTCGTCGGCCTATCCCGCCCTAAACTGATAATAAACCTGGACCGACGACATATCTGCTCGGCTACCTGTCTCAGGGCCTACGCCTGGCCCCGACAAATAGCCGCTGATCGTAGCCTTTGGCCGTAGGCGCCTTTTCTCTTCTCCCGTTTTGAGCAATACTGCACACTACACGTACGGCCGCTCGTACTACCCTATGATGGCTCTTCAACGCCAATATAACATGCACCTAAGACCCTTAACAGGGTCATTATTTTCTCCCAACTAACTCCTACCGCCTACTGGAATATCGCCGTAAATGGCCGTGGATAAAGTCGCACTCGATGTTGCCCCCGAGGTCGGCACATCCAACGGTCATCTTTCCAAAGAAGTCAGGGACGCCTACTACATCCGCACCACACATGATACAATAACTACTAAACAACATACTCCCTCCGTCCCAAAGCTTAAGGCTTATATTTTTTTAAAAGTAAAATTATATAAAATTTGACCAAGTTTTTTTAAAATATTAATATTTATAATATAAAATTCATACTCTATGTCATGAAACATATTTTCATATTGTATCTATATAATATTATAGTTCTTGATATTTTTTCTAAAAGTTTAGTCAAACCTTCCATAGCTTATTTTCCAAAAAAAATATAAGCCTTAATCTTTAGGACAGAGGTAGTACTGTACATGAATTGGAGTACTAGCACAACTAGAAATTATGATTGCCAATAATAAATGATAGCAGTATCAAACAATCATGGTGGACATTAGGGAAATGAACCCGTAATAAGGAATACAAACAAAATGGATACAGATGAGGTTCGATGGGTGTTTAGAGAAGAATCTACTAGATCTGATCAGGAGCAGTGACTTCGCATTCGAACATTCATCCCTTTTTAACTAGAAGTGCCCTCATAGCATTGGGGAGACCATGGACAAGCTAAATTACCTACGCCTCCTTGTGATGGAGGATTCATGCCTGGATAGCTGGGTACGTACACAATATGGGGAAGAGGCTCGGTGTCCATCACAATTTCCTCGTTGTGAGGAACATTCGTTCCTTGAGAAGTACCTTGATAAGTTGCAGGAGCATGGGTTTTTCCCCTGTGTCCCTCCAGGTGGTCTCTCTTCTCGTTCCTCTTATTCTCCATCGGTAACCGAACATTTTGCATTCTCTCAAGTTTGTGTTGGAATGTCTCCATACCAGTGTTGTGCAACAAAAGCCAAATATATGAGAGGAACTCCCCGCCGGAGCCAATACTATTGGCATGCAAGTACCCTCGGCATCTACCAGCAGAAAAACAGAGCATCTGGACCCACACACCTTGTATCACCTTCCACATCTTGTTCATGTCAATATCTATCAACCTGGTGTAAACCTCCACTGCTTCCTTAACAAAATATATTTCTATTGAAATATTGGTTGATACCACCTTTTGAGCTAGTTCTCTCTCATTCAATAATAGTGTCTCCTCACCCTTGCAGATCTCCAAGAGTTCGTCATATGCGACATTGCAAAGATGCTTTTTACTGCCTGGCAGTAGCATCTCAGGATTGGAAAATAGCAAATGCATCATATAGTTGGATATTTCCCTACATCGCTGGGCACACTCGAAATTATCTCTAGACTGTCCTCTACAGTAAAAGCAGAAATCTGTGGCCAAGTGCCAGATAAGAACACTCTGATCGAATGGCTGCTCTAAGCTGTAGACTAGCTGTTGGTCACATCTCATGTGCTGAAGTGTCCACTGACCCCTGATATCATTGAATTCCTCGTAACTCTGAGTATCAGTTATGTACGTCTTCCACCCATCCTGGATATGTTGACGAACTATCTTTGTAATGTGCTTTGATGAGTAACAGGACTCTATGGCGAAAATTTGGCGAATGGAGACCTCGCATGATAAGCTCCTGGCGAAGCACACTAACTTGCTGTGCTTTTTGGTCTGGGCAGAGAATCCTATGAGGTTATGTTGAGCGACCGTTCCAGACCACTTCCCATCCAGGGCGATCAGCCCAAATAGGGAAGAGATCGAACTCTAGCACAAGAGTCCCATACAACAACACAAATGTAGTAATGACATATCGCTAGGGTTATATGCTTGTTTGTGGCTCTCTCTCGAAATAGGCTTTCGCCCCGCTTTATAAATAAAGCAACATCCACAAACAAGGTTCGTACATCATCCAAGCAGGCCGAGGCCAAACAAGAAAGAAAAGGGAGCGACGGACCGCTGGGGCCACAGCACAGACAAGCCCAAACATAAAGCAAAACGGAACGACTAAATGACCGGAAGGACACTCAAGCCACCGAAGAGGTCGACGAGGCAGGGGCCGAGAGGGGGAGCGCCGCTGTCCTCAAGGTCCGAAGAGTGTCGTCCAAGACCGACCGGTCACGCTGCCGCACCAGGGGAGACCACTGCTGAAGGGAGCCAAGAAAGGAGAAAACTGGGTCAGTCACGCGGGAGGGGAAGATCTTCTCTATCACCATCTTGTTACGCACATTCCACAAGGTCCAGGAGATGCCCGCAAACAAGAGCCAGAAGAGGCGGCGCCCTCCTCCGTCCCTGTTCGCCTGGGTTTGCAGGAACTCCCCGAGCTCCTGCGCCTGCCAAGCAGGCCCCAGCGCCTCCTGGACAAAGGACCAAAGTGCTCGCGCCGCCGAGCAGGAGAACAAAATATGGGAACAGGTCTCCAGCGTCCCACATAGGGGACAAAGACCAGTGCCCGGGCCGTGACGCTTGGCCACCTCGACCCCCGAGGGGAGCCTGTCCCGAAGCAGCTGCCAAACGAAGATCCTAATACTAAGCGGAAGGGGGGCCTTCCACAAGGGGGAGGTCCAGGACAGCTCGGGCCTCGAACAGGGGCCCGAGCCCACGGAGAACTCCCCGGACGGCTGCAGCCGCCACGAGGCCAAATCCGGGGAGGACGCTAAGGCTGCCGGGAGGGAGCCCCGAAGCTGCAGCAGGTCCTCGGCTTCGTCCACGACGAGGTATCGCCGGAACAGGATGTTCCAGCGACCATCGTCAAAGACCTCAGCCACCAACGCCGAAGGGGAGGAGGAGATGGCGAAAAGCCCGGGGAACTGGACCCCCAACGGGATAGGGAGTAGCCACGGATCAAGCCAGAAACGCACCCCACCGCCACTCCCCACCCCAAAAGACACGCCCAAGCCAATGAAGTGTTTGATCTCCTGGATGGCTCTCCAGAACTGAGAGCCCTCCCGCCTCTCACATGCCAAAAGTGGTCGACCCCGGAGGTAATTGGCCTTGATAAGCTACAGCCAGAGCCCTCAATCATCCCTAAGGATGCGCCATACCCACTTCAGCATCAGCGCCACATTAAAGCGCCTAGAGTCAAGGATCCCTAAGCCCCCAAGACATTTGGGGACGCAAATGTCATCCCGTTTGACCATATGATATTTCTGATGGCCATCTCTTGCGGCCCAAAAGAACCTAGACAACTCCTTGGCGAAGTCGGCATGGGTCCCCTCAGGCAAAGGTACAGGCCCATCTGGTACATGGGCAGACTCGAGAGACATGAGTTAATCAGTATGGACTTGCTCCCCTTGGTCGTAAGGCGTGTCCGCCACGGTTCCGCGCGCGAGCGTACCCTCGAGACCAAGGGGGCCAAATCCCTGATCAGAACTCTAGTCTCCCGGATGGGGATTCCCAGATAGGTAATAGGGAAGTCCGTCAGCTTGCAATTCAGGTTATCAGCTATCCGCTGACGATCCGCATCAGAGTAACTCAGAATCATCACCTCACTCTTGTCGAAGTTGATCGTCAGCCCGGACAAAGACTCAAAACACAGCAGCAGGAACTTCAGGTTAATAATGTCCAGGGCCGAGCCCTGAACCATGATCAAGGTGTCATCAGCGTACTGGAGGTGGGAAATTCCACCGCCCGGTATCAAATGGCCCACCACCCCCGAGATGTGGCCAGCTGCTCTGGCCCTATCCAAAATCTCAGCCAGGTCGTCCACCGCTGCGTTGAACAGGAGGGGGGAAATAGGGTCCCCCTGCCTAACCCCACAGGAAGGGCGAAAGTATGGGCCAATCTCCCCATTGATGTTGATCGCCGTCTGCCCACTCATCACGAACTGCATGATCCAACGGATCACACGGTCATCGAAACCCCGCCTCTCCAGCACCAACCTCAAGAAGGCCCAGTCCAAGCGATCATAGGCCTTCTGGAAGTCCAGCTTGAGAAAGACCCCTCGTTGACGTTGAGTCTTGACTTCATGAATAATTTCATGTAAGGCCAGGACGTCATCGTGAATGAGGCGTCCCTTCAAGAAGGCGAACTGAAGGGGGTGGGTAAGTCGCTCCAACACCGGAGCGAGACGGAGAGCACAAACCTTGGCGAACAGGCGCTGGATGACGTTGATCACAGTAATCGGGCGGAAGTGGCGGATGTCCGTGGCCCCCACCACCTTGGGGATCAGTGTAATAACACCGAGGTTCAGGAGAGACATCACCAGGGTCCCAACATAGAATTTCTAGAACATCTGGAGAACCACCGGCTGAAGCTGAGGCCAGAAGGTCTGGAAGAAGCCCACGGGCAACCCATCAGGGACCGGGGCCGAGCTAGCCTTCATGGACTTCAGGGCCGCCGCTACCTCCTCCGAGAGAAAAGGACGGGTGAGGTCCTCATTCTCCGCCTGGGAGACCAGCGTTGCAGCCGACCAGAAGTCCGGGGCCAGCGAGAGACCCGAAGGCGCGGACGCCGAGAAGAGGTCCCGGTAGAACGAATAAATATGGGCGGAGAGAGCCTGTGGGGATTCCAACAGGTCCTCGCCCGCCCAGAGGCAGGGGATCGAACACTTCCGCTTCCTACCGTTCGCAACAACATGGAAGTAGGCCGTGTTCGATTCCCCTTGAGCCAAATCGGGCGGCTCACGCCGCTGTAACGCCTCTTCCCCCTTGTAGATCTCCATAATGGAGGTCTCCAGAGAGTACCTATGGGACCACTCCTCGGCCGAGAGGCCGTGGAGGTCAGCCTCCCGATCCAAAGATTGGATCTCCCCCAGAATCGACGCCTTCTGGGCACAAAGGTCCGCCCCCCAAGTTAGCCCCCCAACCCCTCATGAATTGGCGCGCAATCTTAGCACAATGGTGCCAGATGTCAACCGCACAATAAACACGAGGGGTCAAGGCGGCCGCAGCTAACCACCTCGACCGCACCGCCTCCACAAAGCCCTGTTTCTGTAGCCAGAAGGACTCAAAGTGGAAGCGGTTCAATCTAGGAGGCCGGCTACCACCGGACGAGAAGAGGAGTGGGGTGTGATTGGACCCAATCCTAGTAACCGCCTTCAGCGCACACAGGGGAAAGGCAACCTCCCACTCGACGGAGACAAAAACACGGTCGAGGACGCTGCGGATTGGCTGGAGCTGCTTGTTTGTCCACGTATATCTAGCGCCCACCCGCACAATCTCGCGGAGGGCGAGATCAGCGATGCAGTCGTTAAACATACGCATCCTAGGGAGGTCCACGTTCGCCGAGCTCTTGTCTTGTACAGAGCGGATCAGATTGAAATCGCCGGCTATCACCACCGGGATATCAGTCCGTTCCACCTTCGACTTGAGCTCTAGCAAAAACGTCGTGGACCTCCGATGGTCCGTGGGGCCATAGACAATTATCACCTCGAAGCTGAAGTGAGTCTGCCTATGCGTGAGGGCCATGCTCACGAAGAATTCCCCCCGGTCCATATCATCTATCACAAAGTTATCCTCCTTTGCCCCAGGAGGATACCCCCGGAGTGGCCAGAAGCAGGGAGCCAGAACCAGGAAAACTTGCAGCGGCCGAGGGCTTCCAACTCGGAAATGGTGAAGTCTTGGCGAATTGTATCCTGAAAGCCGACAATATCCGGCAACTCCTGGCGGATGTAATCCTTGATCTGGCGGCGCCGGCCCTCGTGTCCGAACCCCCGGATGTTCCAAATGAACATCCGGAAGGCTCTAAGGATGTCCATCCAGACCCTTAGGCCAGGGAGGTCCCCTTAGTGGGGACCGAACGGGCACGGGGGGGGAGGCGAGACGCAGCTGCCTTGGGAGGTCTCCCACGTGGTCTACCCGAGAGGGTCGGCGCCTGGGTGATCTCCCGCACATCAGGGGCAGGAGGGGGATCCCCACTGAGGTCATGCCCAACGGGCCTGTCCTTGGTAAGGATCCGGGAGCGTTCCCGCTCCCGGGCATCACGCGCCCGGGCAGCAGCGATCGCCCCCGCATACCCCTCCCGCGCCTTAATGGCAGCGAGCTACTCGAGACGTGGGCCCTTCTCGCCCCGGAACACAAGCCTGCAGTCATCCGCCACCTCGCCAAGGTGAGCCAGTGAAACCTCTGAAAGCACACAAAACGGGGAACCAAGCGATCCCGAAGGGTCCGAGACATGGGGGGCTAAGGGGTCGGAGGCAGTACCTGAGAAGTCGTCACGCGCCGCCACCCGGCGCGCGGCCCTCTCAGCCACCGTCGGCTCGGGCCCGGACAGGCCTGTCCGGGAGTCAGCGAGACGAACATTGTGGCGGGAGGGGGGCGGGGAAGGTGGCCTGGGGGCCCTGGACCGGCGCAGCTTGGAAGCCGCCGCAGGGGAGGGAGGGTCACCAGCGGCCTGCGCGAGTCCCAGCGGGGCCGGGGTGTCTGGGCGAGGGAGTAGCACACCACACCGGGGGACCGCGGGGACAGGTTGGCGCAAACGACCATCCCCTCACTCCCTGAGGACTCCAGCTCCAGGGGGATGAGGCAACCGAGGGGCCGGACGGGGCGGAGACGCCCGGGGGAGGTTGGAGCCGTACTGCGCGACGTCGAGGTCGAAAGAGATGGGAGGATCCGGGCGGCAGCAGCGAGGAAGGTCCACCGGGGCCAGCTTGGCCGGAGCGCTCAGAGACAAGGGTCGTCTCCCGGGGAAGAAGGGACCCCCACCGGAGAGGCCAGCCGTCAACGAGGCGGCCGGGCCACCTCCGGTGGCTCCCTGAGCGGGGAGGGGCGGGGGCGGCGACACGTCGGTGGGGAGAGGGGACTCGGGGTCGGAACCCGAGTCACTGTCGTCAGGCGCCCGTCTCATGCCCGCCTGGTCGCCACCGCCGGGAGAGGGGGCGGGGGGCTAGCCACCGGGGTAACCACCGCCTCGTCAAGCTCCACCAAGAGGTCCCGGGCCACGCGGTCGAAGAATAAACGGGGGAGCGAGACAGGGAACACCGAGGCGGACGGACAGAGAATGCGAAGCCTGATCGCTCCGTGTCCCGCCAGCGAACCCAAGTCCACCTCCGTCAGCTTGCCAACCGCCTGCGAGATAAGCGCCACCACCTCCGGGGACCGAGCCTCGAACGGGACCCCGAGGAGGCGCACCCAGACCTCCGAGAGGGTGGCCACCGTCTCCTGCGCTGCCGAGGATGGCTGGATGGCCACCTTCAGCTGGTGGATGGGGAGCGTGAAGGAGGAGCCGAGGGCGCACATGCGCAGGACCGCCACCGAGGGGAAGGAGACCACGAACTCCGAGTCAGAGATGCGGCGGACCGGCCACTCGTGGCCAGGCAGCACCGCGCTGAGCTCCTCCTGGAGAAGGGCCTCCGTCACCGCCACCGAGAGAGGGGGCACCTGGTCCGGGAGGATCGATACCCTCGCCAGAGTCTCCGGGACCGTCATCTGCACGCCCCCCAGGTCGATGAAGTAGAAGCCCCCGTCGACCCCGTGACCATAGTACTCCAGAGACTCCCTGGGCCGCGGGATGGATGCCGCCAGCACGCTGCCACCACCACGCAGAGCCACGGGGGCGGGGACGGCCGTTGTGGAAGAGAACAATGGTCACGATAGGCGATGCCACGGAGAATAACCACATACAAGAGGAGTTCCATGCAGTCATAGCTTTGGTTTGATAATCTCTTGTATAGAGAAGATCAAAGAAATTGGAGAGGTCGTATGTTAGTGAGTCATGTGCTTTTTCGTCGTCTAAATGACGAAACCTTTTTAATGCAATAAGGCGACTACGACAGGAACATGCATAGTCTAGTAGTAGCGTACTATATATGTACTGCATTCCGTCGTTGCTTTCTGATCCTTTTTGGAGCATGAAGGTCTTTGCACGTCGCACATAGTCTTCGAGGTTGTTTGTTTTGTCGGTTATTCCAACAGCCCACTGATCCAAAAACCTATCAAGACTGCTGAAGCTAGCTCTCATAAGAGAGCCAAAGGTTTCTGGAAGCATTTGGCAGCCCCCAGGGTAAAAAGGCAAATTGCCGCAGCCAATAACTTTTTATCGGCAGATGTCGGCCATGACTTGCAGAACACGTACATAGCGACCGTCACCTGCGGCGATAGTGCAGCAGGAGAATCAAGAAAGTTGAATATTTTCTCCAGCATAAAATAATAAAAAGATATCTCCCTTAGGTCAAGCAATCGATCAAAATAATCAAGAAACCGCCTACCAAATATGATATGTCCAGACGAGTAAATATGGGTACTTCGCAAATGGAATGAAAACATGTATTTCCTCCAACCCAAATTAGTTGACTCGGATTTGTTAGATTTAGACATGTTTTAGTGTTAGATATATCTGAATCTAGATAAACTTGAGTCAATTAATTTGGATCGAAGGGAATAGTAATTCAATATTTATGTGGGGCATATAATAATAATTATGGGCCAATTATTAAAATAAATTAAAAGAAGCCTAAACTAGTTTGAAAATACAGTACTATACCTGAGACAAGGAGGTGATGATGTGCCGCTTCCACAGCTCGTTGTCTTCAATATTATATGCGGTTATGACGAGCTGCCCGCCGAGATGTATTAGCAAGATAGGCGCCCACAGGACCTGCAGATCGCGGCTATGCGGTACTGCATCTTCTTTTGGCGGTTGAAGAGCGTGGCGAGGGCGTAGATGGCCAGAGCATCACTGGCCAGGTACGAGATCCAGATGAAGAATCTGCAGCAAGGAGGAATGCGGGACTTGCGCCTGCCAGCAAAGAAGAAGAGGAAGTACACTGGACGGCAAGGCTTCCCAGTACGAGGGTACGCAGCTGCTCCTGCTCCCACCATGAAACAACACTCGATCGAGGAGGAACCCATCCTCAGTCTCCGTCCGCGCGCGTAGCAGCAGCTCGCGTTTGTGTATGCAAGTTTGACACTGTACTAGTACAACGGCTCGCGTCGTGTTCCCCTTATTTCTACACAATACGATTCTAGTCCACCTCAAGGGGAAAAGAATATTGGATGCTCTGGAGGCAAGATCGAGCTTCTTTCCGTAAGTGTACATCGATGCCATGCGTGCCATGCGTGCCTGGTATTAGATACCCCAGTCAATGATGCATGGCAATAACATGGGCACGCCACTTCGTACAGTATGAGTTTCTCCACGCTATCTTTTTTCAACCATATATATGTTCCATGAGACATATCGTTTTCATAGAAAAAAGGCCAAGCAGTCAGAACATTACAACGCGCTGGGCCACATGCGCCTCGAGCGCCTCCACGCTGCCCTTACAGCAGCACACAACCCTAGATAACTACTCGCAGCATCTACACTTGTCTACCTGCCCTAAGCAGTCTCGGAGGAGCCCCGCTGTCCTCCAAAGGCCCGCCTCATCTTGGATCTTCCGAATAACCGTAAGCGCGACGGGGATGACTTCCTCAAAAACTACATCATTTCGCTGCCGCCAAAGTGACCAGCATACTAGGGAGATCCCGGTCCAGAGATCGCGATCACGGCCCTTGCCCCCACGCCTATCCTAAAGCCAAGCTAGAAGACTCATGTCCAGCAAAAGCAGAAGCCACCGCCTGGGTGTTGCAAGAACCATCCATGCGATTCATCATCCATGCATGCCTGAACCCTCCTGAGCCGTCGTCTCCCGAGCCGCCCCTAGGCAACTCCAGCGGCTCTAGAGGCATCCTCCCCTAAGAACCCCCCCCCCCCCAACCTTCTTCGCGTCGGCTGCTGCTGCCGGCTCCAACAGCGGTGGCGGCGCCCCATCCATCTAAGATGGGGGGAGGGTAGGAGAGGAGTCTGTGGAAGCGTTCACATGGGGGAGGTGCGGCGCTGGCTGTGGGCTTGGTGTGGTGCGACCGTCTTGGCCGGGGCCTGAGGTTCTCCGGTGGCCGACGAGGGGGTGGAGGCTTTCCGCCGCCGGGGGTGAGGCAGCGGCTGGCCACGCCGATCTCCTGTGATTGTTGCCCTCTCCTCCTCTATTGGTGCTGCTCAGAAACGACGGGCGGCATGGGGGTCTGCTCGTCTGCTGAATAAAGGCGGCGGTCCTAGGATTCCTCTCACACCAAGACGAGGATCTACTTGTTGCTTAACCTCTCTGATCTGGTCGGAGTGGCAAGTTCCAGAGGGCTTCGTCGGCGAACTCCCATGGGCGAATAATGCATGGAGATTGCCAAATTGGAGGGATTCGGTCGTGCGCACCCATGTTTTACTCTGACCGTTTGGGTTCAGAGGGGGCGCTTCGAAGCTTTGTTGGCTATTAATATGTTCTCATGCCATGGTGCTGATGGAGAATGTCATGGAGACCGAGATCTGAGGACTGACAATGGTGGTTCGAGTCTGGGTGGTGATGAGGAATTGGCTTGGTGACTCGTGACTTGGAGCAGTGGCATGTAAGTGGGGGCGACTGCATAGGAGAGGTTCATAGTCCTATCTTTCAGGGTGAAAACCCAAGGTCTGGTCTTAATTGGTTGTGTCTGGCAATAGCCTTGTTGAATATATTGTTTTGAGAGCGTGGACTTTCTTCAGGGTGAAAACCTAAGATCTATGATCGGGCGATGATGGTGTTTGTGCACTGTTCCCTTCTTGAAGGCGTCGCTTTTGAAGAAACTGAACTTCTGGTAGTGTTTTGATGGTGATAGTACCGTTGTTTCAACGAATGGCACTGCAGCGGGACTTTTCATTTTTTGTAATTCTTTTTTCTTTTTTTAGTTGTGCATCCGTATAGCCGCTAGGAAAATGCTTTGTTGCAGAGGCTAGGTGTAATTGGTATATTGTGATATTAATATATTTCCTTTTCAAATAAAAAAAGTCACCGCTTGCAATAGCTGAACGGGACTGCTCTTAAAAGGAAAAACCCATCCAGTGGAGCGTAGGTTTTTCTTCTCATAAATCCTGAGGTCTCGTGGGACAGTGGAAATCAGGTCGTGGCCGACCATCGGCCGGCAAGACGGTCAAAGCCGGCAGGTGATGGTTATAATATTAATTAATTCTTTTATAAAATAGTGAGTATATTGGAGTATTTAAAAGTTTAGGGTTTTATAAGTCTATTAGAAACAATACATTTTTTAGGAAAGAGCGTTTTTACTTAAAATTTAAGTATTACATCTGGTCATTGCATAACTAAGATAAACACGACCAGAGCCGACAAGACGGTCAAAGCCGGCAGGTGATGGTTATGATATTAATTAATCCTTTTACAAAATAGTGAGTATATTGGAGTATTTAAAAATTTAGGGTTTTATAAGTCTATTAGGAACAATACATTTTCTAGGAAAGGGCGTTTTTACTTAAGTATTACACCTGGTCATTGCATAACTAAGATGCACATAGCTGGAGAACAATTCATAGTAACAAAATAACATAAAAAAAGAAAATTACATATCAAAATAAGAAATTGCAAAACATTATGCTGATGAATAAATCACTCGCTGTATCCTCCAGACGTGTACAACCTTCATAAAGAGGTCGTGAAATTCTGCATGATGGAGAAACAACCATAACCGAAGCGTGCTGATATACTGGTAGATAACCTGCAGGGGAGACATTTTTTTATCATTAAACACTTTATCATTTCTACATAGCCATAACGACTAAATAATGACAATCGCTTCCACCCTAAAAAAAATCCTATACTTGCAATCTATACTATGTAGTCAATTCTTAAAAATATTACACTACTGGAAAAACCATCTTCGGTTCGACGTGAACAAGGCCAGCAGTCCCGGCCTGGCACAGCCCGCGACTAGTGGGAGCACTATTCCCGGGCTGTGAGGCCTCTAACGGCTAGAAACGGTCGTAGTCACTAGTCCTAGGCCGGAAATATGGACCGGGACTAATGACCTGAAGCAGACCAGCTAGTCTTTTCGTGGACTATTAGTCTCGGGTCGTATCACGGCCCTGGACTAGTTGTCCACCACTATATATTCTGTTTCCTGTCCTGCTGTCCTAAAGCATATGGTGGCCATTTTTCTCAAAGAAGCAAGAGAGTTCATGCCATTTTTTTCTCATGATTTGTCAAGATTTAGTTTGTAACACCTAAATCCAAAGCTTTAAAAGGTTAGAACTTTATTCTTTCATCTCTTATTGCTACTTTAGCTCTATAATGCTCTAGAAGTATAGAAATATGGATCAATGCATGCATGCTCTAGAAGTAGCTAGAAGGATTTTGATATATATGTGTAACAAATTTTGATTAGGCACATAGTTACTGAAAATTGAAATGTGTAATTTTAGAGTTTTAGAGCTTAGAATGGAATGAGGTTTTCACTGATAGAACAATAATAAAAAACTCCACATTTGTCATGTTGATTGTTTTCTCCAATTCACAAATTGGTGCATGTAAATTTTTCAAAATTCAAAATTAATGCTCTAGAAGCTCTCAATATAACTTGTAATAATTTTATCATGTTGTGTAATGGTTTTTGATATACTTTTACTATAGTACAGATGGTCCGGGAATGGATGTACGGTACTGACCGATGCTCTGGCGAGTTCATTAATGGCGTGCATGAATTCATCTGTGTTGCTGATGCAAACAAGCGCAATGGTTTTGTATTCTGTCCATGTAATGGATGTAGGAATCAGAAGGATTACTCTGACTCAAAAACCCTTCACAGCCACCTGTTGAAGTCCGGCTTCATGCCCAGTTATAATTGTTGGACCAAGCACGGAGAGAGAGGGGTTATAATGAAAGACAATGAAGAAGAGGAGAAGGATGAAAACTATCATGGTTTCCCTGAGTACGGAGATACTTCCATGGGGGATGCTGAAGGGGAGGATGAAGAAGAGACACATGATGAACCCGCTGATGATCTTGGTCGGACCATTGCCGATGCACGAAGAGATTGTGAAACTGAAAAGGATAGGGAGAAGTTCAATCACATGTTAGAGGATCATAAAAAGTTGTTGTACCCAAATTGCAAAAATGGTCTGAAAAAGCTAGGCAGCACACTGGAATTGCTGCGATGGAAGGCTAAGTGTGCTATACTTGACTCCTAATTTGAAAAGTTGCTGAAAATGATAAAGAATATGCTTCCAGAAGATAATGTATTGCCCGCCAGTACGTACGAAGCAAATAAGGTTGTCTGCCCTCTAGGTTTAGAGGTTCAGAAGATACATGCATGCCCTAATGACTGCATCCTCTACCGCGGTGAGGAGTATGAGAATTTGGATGCATGCCCGGTATGCACTTCACTTCGGTATAAGATTAGATGAGATGACCCTGATGAAGTTGAGGGCGAGCCCCACCGGAAGAGGGTTCCTACCAAGGTGATGTGGTATGCTCCTATAATACCACGGTTGAAACGCTTATTCAGAAATAAAGAGCACGCCAAGTTATTGTGATGGCATAAAGAGGAACGTAAGTCAGACGGTATGTTGAGACACCCCGCTGATGGGTCGCAATGGAGAAAAATCGATAGAAAGTATCCGGACTTTGCAGATAATGCAAGGAGTTTAAGGTTTGGTCTAAGTACAGATGGCATGAATCCCTTTGGGGAGCAGAGCTCGACACAAAGACTGCCCATGACTCTATGCATTTATAACCTTCCTCCTTAGTTGTGCATGAAGCGGAAGTTCATTATGATGCCAGTGTTGATCCAAGGTCCAAAGCAACCCGGCAACGACATTGATGTGTACCTAAGGTCATTAGTGGAAGAACTTTTACAGTTGTGGCACGAACCTGGGATACGCGTGTGGGATGAGCACAAGCAGGAAGAATTTAACCTCCGAGCATTTAACCTCCGAGCATTGCTTTTCGTAACAATCAATCATTGACATGCTCTTAGTAACCTTTCAGACAGTCAAACAAGGGATACAATGCATGCACACACTGTTTAGATGAGACTGAAAGTATATATTTGGAACATTATAAGAAGAATGTATACAATGAGCATCATCGATTTCTTTTGGCCAAGCATCCCTTAAGAAAGAAAGGCAAGCATTTCAACGGTATGGTATGTCACCAGACGAAGCCTAAGGAATATCTTTAGTCCCG
Organism: Avena insularis; assembly: GCA_023614405.1. Taxonomy (NCBI): domain Eukaryota; kingdom Viridiplantae; phylum Streptophyta; class Magnoliopsida; order Poales; family Poaceae; genus Avena; species Avena insularis. The sequence continues at coordinate 373,557,758 of CM042691.1, read as the reverse complement.
GTTAGTGACTACAACCGGGACTAAAAGCTCTCGTAGAAAGGAAAGGGCGGGAAAACTTGGCGGGAAGCAGTGGGAAATGGCAGGAAATATCTTTAGTCTCGGTTTGTGACTACAACCGGGACTAAATGGATATTATATTAAGATTTTTTATATTTTTCTGATAATAATAGACATATTATTTGTTTTATTTGGATTTTTACAATAAAAGATATGATTTTCCAAAGTTTTATATTTGATTTGAATTAAAAAGAAATTTACAAATAAAATAATTTATCAATGACGCAAACAGGTAAATGGATATTATATTAGGATTCTTTATATTTTTCTGATAATAATAGACATATTATTTGTTTTATTTGGATTTTTACAATAAAAGATATGATTTTCCAAATTTTTATACTCTCTCCGTTCCTTAATATAAGGTGTATAGTTTTTTTGCACGAATATTCGCGCATAGGCTAAAATGGAAAATTTTGATACTTGTAGATGTTAATATAGGTAGGTGATCGATGTGAGAATAGAGCAAAAATAGGGAAATCTCTGTATCTTATCTTTCCTAATCAAATTGACTCCTAAATTGTGTTAAAAAAATCCCACAATCCCATCATACACCTTATATACTAGAATTTTTTACAGAAAATTATACACCTTATATCAAGGAACGGAGGGAGTATTTGATTTGAATTGAAAAAAAGAAATTTACAAATGAAATAATTTATAAATGATGCAAACAGATATATGGATATTATATTAAGATTCTTTATATTTTTCTAATAATAATAGACATATGATTTTTTTTATTTGGATTTTTACAATAAAAGATATGATTTTCCAAAGTTTTATATTTGATTTGAATTAAAAAAAAATTACAAATGAAATAATTTATAAATGATGCAAACAGATATATAAATATTATATTAAGATTCTTTATATTTTTTGATAATAATAGACATATTATTTATTTTATTTGGATTTTTAAATAAAAGATATGATTTTCCAAAGTTTTATATTTGATTTGAACTAAAAAAAGAAATTTACAAATGAAATAATTTATAAATGATGCAAACAGATAAATGGATATTATATTGAGATTCTTTATATTTTTCTGATAATAATAGACATATTATTTGTTTTATTTGGATTTTTATAATAAAAGATATGATTTTCTAAAGTTTTATATTTGATTTGAATTAAAAAAGAAAATTTACAAAATAATAATTAGTCGTGGCTGGATTAGGTAAAGGGACCGGGACTAAAAAACGCAAGCGAAAAAAACCCTTTAGCAGGGAGTGTCACTTGCCGTCGTCATTGCAGTGGCACGTCTCGTCGTCATTTACCGCCGCCTCGCCGCTAGCCTTCTCGTCAGGCTTCTCGCCTACCATGGCGCTGCCTCATGCGTCTTGGCACACCGACGCCTGTCATGTCTCACGCCGTCGATCGATGCTCGAGGAGGCTACGAGCGACAGGTTTTTTGTAATTATTAGTTAGCTGGATTATAGTTTTTGTTATTTAGAATTATAGTTTTTGTTATTAGGATTAGGATTATATTGTTAGCTAGGGTTAGGATTGATTATAATTATTTTGTTATAGTTTTTTCTAGCTAGAGTTGGGATTAATTATAATTATTTTAATTATAATTAGCTAGAGTGTTAGGATTAATTATAATTATTTTAATTATAATTAGCTAGAGTGTTAGGATTAATTATAATTATTTTGTTATAGTTTTTTCTATAGTTTTTTAAGGTTAGGATTATTATAAATAGGATTATAATTAGGATTATTATAATTAGGATTATTAGGGTTTTTTGTTATAGTTTTTTCTATAGTTTTTTTATAGTTAGGATTATTATAATTAGGATTATTAGGGTTTTTTGTTATAGTTTTTTCTATAGTTTTTTTATAGTTAGGATTATAAGGATTTTTTGTTATAGTTTTTTCTATAGTTTTCTTATATTAGGGTTTTTTTGTTTTATTTATTAAGATTATTGTTTTACCGCAAATAATATTAAGGTTATTGTTTTTTTGTTTTAGTTATTAGGGTTATTTTTTTTCTAACCTGTTTAACTCTCTTTTTGTTATAGATAATTAAGTCATGGATCCATCCGAAGATCCTGGTCGCATCGGTGAAGGTTTTCTTCAGGACATGATAAGAGGTAAAATTCCTCTTAATATTACTACCAGCAAAGATATTTTGCTCGAGGAAGAGATATCCTCATATCTGAATCCATCCGGTGATGGACTAGAGGAAAACCTAATGTACCAAGGGAAAGACCAGATGGACGAAGGGCAAACAAATAACAACAATAATGATGGCCCCTCGACAGGATCCGGCGAGGTACATATATATATATATATAAAGTCTCGTGTTACCTCTATTCATTAACTGATCTAGATATATATTAATCACTCTCTCTTCTTCTTTTAGCCCACCGGATCGAAGCAATCGACATCTCGAATGAAACGAGGGCCGAATAAAAAGTTGGATGGTAATCAGAGGTTCACCATCAAAGAAATAGATGATGATGGTGAACCGATTGCTCTAGAGAAGCACCGGAGGATGTTTATAAATCAATGCGGGGTGCTTGTTAGGGACAACCCGCCGATCACCATCCAAGGATGGAATCAGTCAAAGAAATCGACCGGTGAAGAATCTAGCTATGTCACCGATGATACCAAAGATGACCTTTGCAGAAGCTCATAGCGCATTTCACACTACCTCCAGAGTATGAAGAATTTGAGGTAGATGGTATTACCCCAAGGTCGGGTGGGCTTTAAAATAGAGCGAAAGTGAAGGAGTGGGCTCTGAGCAAGATGGCTGAACTGTACCAGAACCACAAGAAAAGTTTATACGCGAAATATGTCGCGAAAAAGAAAACTCCATACTTCAAAGGAGTAAACGAGAAGTTGAGAGAACAGTGGCCCGATTTTGTACAGTACAAGCAATCTGATAAAGCAAAGGCAAAGTCGGCAAAGAACGCGTTAAATGCTGCCAACAAGAAATACGATCATAAAATAGGGACAGGTGGCTACAAGAGTGTCGTCCTTAAGTGGGAAACTATGGAGAAGAACATGAGGGCTAGAGGCGTCACTCCTGGTACAGATGGATGGCCCGAGAGGTCAAAGCACTGGTGGTACGGGCACGGGGGATCCTTGGACCCAGAAACAGGGAAGACATTATTTCATGATAAAATTCTAAAACCCTCCCAAGACCTTATTCAAGCAATGAACGATGCTCAATTGGGATTGTTCCGTCCCGAGAGAGAGAACGACGAGCTGACACGCGCCCTAGGGAATCCTGAAAAGGGAGGACGAACACGAGGCAAAGGCGCCAGTGTCTCGTGGAAAAAAGGGTTTCCTCAGTACGATGCCAGTTACAGAAGCCATCAGAGAAAGAAGGACCGGGAGGCAGACCGGATCTCCAGGGTAGAGCAGGACCTAGCTGATCTGAAGAACCTCATGCATGAAATTAGCCAAAGGCCGCCGTCGTCAACTCACCCGCGGGCTGATGATCCTGCATTGGATCTTAGCCAGCGGAGAAGCAGCGTGGCTTCCACGGAGGTCCGGGCTGATGATCAAGCACTGCTGGATGATGCACCGGCTCCTCACTACCCCGTGGATGATGTCAGAGAAATGGCACAATGTGAGCTACATCAGCCAATGAACAACCTGTCCTTCAAGGTGGCGATCGGCACTGCTTTACCTTGTCTACCTGGAGCACTCCACCATTCACTTCCGATTCCACCAGGCTATGCTCGTGTCACGGTGGATGACATAGTGGAGGATTTTGTGGACCTAGAGATTCAAATCGCTACGCCTGAAGGCCTTACGAAACTAGGAGATGTCAAGCGCAACATCATTCTATGGAATAAGAAGTACATCAAGTTTCTAGGATCGGCGCCAAGGCCACCGACTCCGAGGAATCCAAGTCCACCCCGCATCGAATATCGTCAACCTCCAAGTCCACCCCAACCCGATTATCGCCAACCTCTAAGTCCACCCCGCCCCGCTGACGATCGCCCAGCAGGAGTACATCAACTCGATCTCCGCCTCCGTGCAATACTCGATCTCTATCTCCGCCTCTGTGCAATACTACTACCTCGTCGAAGAAACAGAAGTTTGACGGTCCCCCGCGCCCCACATCGAAGAAAGGTCAAACGGTGAAGATAGTCGACATCCCGTCGGCTCTTCCAAAGAGACCTTATGACAAGACCGATGAGGAAACTAACGCGGATGTGGCTGCCCAAGTTAAGGCGCATTTTGCACCCAAAAAGCCTGAGCCAAAGCCGGTATATAATGAAAAAACCAAAAAGTAGGCTAAGTCCTTTCTTGAGCAACCATCCCAGATATCGATGAATCTGGAATCAGACTATGACCGGGAGATTATTATGCAAGCATAGAAGAACAAATCACAAATGCAAAAAGCGGGAAGCAAGTTGCCCAGCTCGAAGCATAGAAGAATCAATCGGTCGCCCCGCTCAAAGTCATTTCAGACCTCGACAAGGCCTTCAGAGCTGAAATGGATATGGACATGCAAATAATGGACCCCAGAGCCCGTAATAATGCTGCACTATTAGGAATCACTGTATCGCGGGCCAAAGCACTTGCTACCGAAGCAAATATGTCTCTTGGTCAATATTTAGGCTATGAAGATACGCCAGTGGGTCAGATAGTACGGTAGTATGTCCAAGAGGAGCCTCTAGTCAGTAATGAGGAGCTCGCGCGTCTATCCACACATATGCGAAATCTGCATGAATGGTACATGTCGCAAGCACAAAAAAAGCATCAGGAAGATTGGTTTCCGGTGGACGTTAGAAAGGAGCATCACTTCAAACCATACTCGATACAGGTTCAAATGACCGAACTATTTCAGTTATACAACCAGCGTGCCCTCGACAAATCTATCATTGGTTACTACTGTCTGTAAGTGATTTATTTCTATAATTAAGTTTGTAGCTCAGCTCGTTCATTGCATTTAATATATCCTTTTGTATGATGATATTATATTCTGCAGAATGAAGATGTTTGAATACAAAAGAGCTAGAAGATACGACGTTGGGTTCATTGAGCCATATATCTTTAATGAATATACGTTAAAGAATCACCCCAAGAACGTGGAGGAAGACCTGTGCAGGTTCTTAACCGAGAATAATTTTGTTAAGAAAATACTATTTCCTTACAACTTCAAGTAAGTGTTTATATCTTGTATACATTTTATTTTTGCTTACTGGATGAGCTATGCATGTATGCTTATGTAAACGTCCGCAGATTCCATTGGATCTTGCTAAACATTCAAGTTGACAACTCCTTAGTTGAAGTCCACGACTCATTAAGTTGGGACCAAGAGCAGTGGAGCGACATGAAAGCAATGCTCCATAAGTAATTTCAATCATTATCGCATTATATCGTCCTCTTTCATTCATTTCCTGATATCAAGTAACTAATAACTCCTTTGTTCATTTTCTTTGCCGAGCAGGTGTTGGACACGGTTCAGACAGAAAATACCAGGTCCATTCAAAGAGGAGTTAACTTATAAAATGGTGAAGAGTTTACAGCAGCCACCGGGAACTCATTTATGTGGATACTACGTCTGCGAGTACATCCACGAGTTGACCAGTGAGCGGAAAGTTGACTCACGTTATATTTATAATTTGCGGGAGAAACTAGAGCCAGACTAGCGCATAAGAGCAATTCAAGAGGAGCTGGCAGGATTTATGATGAAGGAAGTCCTTGGTGTACATGGAGAGCATTATGCGGATGACGTGGAATTCGATTTGCCTTAGTCATCTCCATGTAACTGATATGATATATATATTCATCAATGGCCATGTAATTTCAAAACATTTCTTCCTTTTGATATGATTGATTATATGTATGCTTGCAAGGGATCGATTAATTATATAAATACATTGACATATAGTGTGTATGTAGTAGCGTATAATATGTATACTGAAATATATGTTTGAATTATAGTGAAACACAAAACGAAAAAGAAACGAAATGGCAAAAAAAAGAGAATACACAATCTCTGTCGCGGCAGAGAAACACACAATTCTCTGCCGCGGCAGGAAACCTTATAGTCCCGGATGATGTTACGGCCCGGGACTAGAGGGTTTCCGCCTCCCGTGGCGCTGAAACAGCCACGTGGCTGTTACCAGTCACGGGCCGTAGCGAGCCGGGACTAGAGGGGGGCTCTAGTCCCGTTTTCGCAGTCCTAGGCTCAAAACCGAGACTAAAGCCAGTTGCGGCCCGGGACTGCAGGCACTTTTTCCACCAGTGATAGCAACATTGCACGGTGGATACAAGCCTGAGGACACTGGGGCGAACCCACTTTAATCAGAAATTCTAAGGGGGTTTTGTTCGCCCAACATCACAAACATGAACTGAGAAACACAGCTGCTTGGCCGAAAGACTGACCAACTAGCCATCCCACTCCAATCATTCAAGCAATCTACAAAGACCACCACTAAGAGATAACAGAACTTTCTGCACTGATGACATCGCATCATCAATTTATGAGGCTAGAAAAACTAAGACTGCGAGACAAACAGGCAACTAATACTCTCTCAAGAGTAAGACAGTGCTTCTCCTATCACTGGTACGCAGTCGGATTACTTTAGTACAAAACCACAACTTGGTAATAATAGATCAGAAGATCCACTTCATATTCTCAACTAACCTTCATATGCGCCGCGAGCAGATGAAAAAGCGTTCCAGTCAGTCAGGCTGTCAGCTAATACAGCTAATAATGCCTGACAGAACCGATAATAATCCGATTGTAACCCCTCCCACACCCTAACCCCTCCCGCACCCGCGCAACGGCGTCGCGCCGCGCCGGGCGGCCTTCCCTTCCCGTCGAGCCCTCCCTCCCCCGTGTTCTCTCCTCCCGCCACCGCCTGAATCATCGCCGGGCAAAGACCTGGTGGCGTGGCGGCGACCCTGCCCGCGATCTGGCGGGAAGGCGGCGGCGTCCGCCCTTGCTGGTTTGGTGGTGGTGTTGCGGCGGGCAGCGGCCGGTGATCCTCGGCCCAGATGGCGGCAGGCGGCAGGCGGGGATTTGGGCCTAGCCATGATCTGTTCCGTCCACTGTCCTCAACGTCGGTGCCCAGACACGGGGAGGTAGTGACAATAAATAACAATACCGGGCGCATTAGTGTCTGGTAGTTAGAATGAGTATAATCTAAATCCCTTAACGAGGATCCATTGGAGGGCAAGTCTGGTGCCAGCAGCCGCGGTAATTCTAGCTCCAATAGCGTATATTTAAGTTGTTGCAGAGCCGGGCCTTGTCCGCGACACTAGGGCGCTTGGGGCATCTGCCCCCGGCATGGTGGTGGTGGCCTCCTTCTCCGTCGGAGTGGTCGGCCGGGTGGTCTTGCCGTCTTGCGGCGGATCCTGCTAGTTTCCGGCGGGTGGCGTGGGGACTGCTGGCTCAGTTTCAATAAAGGAGGTGGTCCTGGATCCCTCTCCAGTCAAGACGAAGACCTGTCGGATGTTGGTCTCCATTGATCTGGTTTATGTGTCGTGTTTCGGAAGGCTCCACCGGCAAACTCCATAAGTGCACTCATGCCGTGAGTTTGCTGGAAGAATTGAATTTGGTCGTACGCACCCATATTTTACTCTGACCGTTTGGTTTCAGAGGGTGTGCTTCGAATCTTTGTTGGCTGTTATAATCATGGGGCATGTTCTCGTTCCATGGTGCTGACGAGAAAGTCATGGAGACCGAGATCTGAGGACTGACAATGATGATTCGAGTCTGGGTGGTGATGAGGAATTGACTAGGTGACTTGTGAATTGAAGCTGTGGCATGCAAGTGGGGACAACTGCACAAGAGAGGTTCATGGTCCTACCCCTCAGGGTGAAAACTCAGGGTCTGGCCTTAATTGGTTGTGTCTGGCAATAGTCTTGTTGAAGGTATTGTTTTGAGAGCGTGGACTTTTTTCAGGGTGAAAACCTAGATCTTTGATCAGTCGATGACGGTGTTTGTGCACTGTTCCCTTCTTAGAGGCATCGTTTTTTGGAGAAACTGGACTTCTGATATTGTCTTGACCACTGGTTCAATTAATGAGTCACTGTAGTGAGACTTTTCTTTTTTATAATTCTTCTTTTTTTTGGCTGTGTGCATTCGTGTGGCTATTAGGGCAATTCGTTGTTGCAGAGACTCTGTGTGTAATTGGTATCCTCTTATACTAATATATGCTCCTTTAAAAAAATGCTTTACATGATTCAAGAGGGGTCGAAATGTGCATTACAAGCAAAGCACCGGCACTTGCTACTTTTCCAGGTGCACATACTAGGTGAAAGCTAGTTATGGTTACTGCAAGAGATAAATTAAAATTGCAGTTGGAAACTTTGAAGTGCTCAGTTGGCCTCCGGAAGTTGATGATAGAGTTTCAGAACAAGTTGGTCACATGTGGAAAACGCAGGCGCGGAGTCTCTCGGAGAAGAGGGAGCAATGCGGGAGGTAGATCATATGCAATTGTGCAGCCTGATTCGCATCGGTCAGCACATAGCCCCTGGTTACAAGACCGAACGGTGAACACTCATGCCAGTTTTGTGTGTTCCTGTTGGAATGTCGAAATCGAAACGAGTCCAAGTGCACGAATTATGACGCCCAGTGGTGCCTTACATCATTAATTCGAGAAGAGCTGGAATATGCGTTACAAGAATATCACCAGAACTCTACTTTGCCTGGTATAAATATTATCAGGTGAAAGGTAATTGTTTCAGCAGTGAAGAAACTAAAATTGCTGCTGGAAGTGCTCATTTGGCCCCCAGAACATTTGGCCCCCAGAAATTTTAATGACAGACAAACTTTCAGAACAAGTGCATTATATGTGGAGGACATAGGCCCGGAGCCTCTTGGAGCAGATGAACCAGCGCGAGAAGTACAATGCCACCACGAAACCCAGGATGAATCCCACAGCCGCTCCGATACTGGACTCGCCGCTGATCCCTCCAGTTTCCTTCCGGGAGTCAGAGCACTCATCCAGCGGTGAACCACAAAGCTCTTTGTTACCAACAAAGTTGGAAGCCGATAAGTTCCGTAGCGAAGAAGGAATAGTCCCTGATAACAAGTTGTCTGCAACACTGAACGTATTTAACCGAGTAAGCAGATCGAACTGCTCTGGAATTTGACCGCTGAGTTGGTTATGCTGAAGGTTGAGGAGACCCAGATATTGCATATTTGAGATATCTGATGGGATTTCACCTGAAAAGCTATTGTACGAAAGATCTAAATATGTCATATACGGCATCTGCTTTGAGATGTCGGGAGGGATCGGTCCTGAAAGATTGTTACTCCCTCCGTTTCAAAATATAAGATGTTTTAGGTTTGTGAAGAAAATGAATCTAGACTTCTTTTAGTGTTTAGATTCATCCTAAAGTTGAGTGAACCTACATACTAAAACAAGTCTAGATTCATTTTCTTCACAAACCTAAAACATCTTATATTTTGAAACGGAGGGAGTACTTGACAGGTCCAAACCACTCATGCTTGAACAATTCTGAAGACCTTGAGGAAATGGGCCTTCAAGTCCTAGGTTGCCGAGACGCAGAGAAAGAACCCTGTTCTCATCGGGGTGCCAACATTCCACACCAGTAAATCTGCATATGAAACCGCTGGTGGAAGTGTCAAAGTTCCACGTGGACTTAAGTACACCACTGGGATCAATCACTGATTTTTGTACAGACTTCAGGCACTGGATGTCAAGTTCAGAACCAAAACACAACGATGAGCTGTTCAAGAGAAGCAACCAAAGGAGGAACTTGGTATCACCAGCCATCCCAGATTCACAGACCTGGAGTGAGACGAACAGTTTGCTCAGCCAAAAGTCACAGCTTCTAAATTCTGGTGTTCCCCAGCTCACAATTTGTGTAAGAACGAAGTAAATAATGTTGCAAAAACAAATAATAGTAATTTGCTCATACATGGAGATACCACAATGCTTCCTCCGAAAAGGAAAATGTTAATTCAGAATGCACTTGTTTTGTGGATTCCACGTAATACTGCCTAGACAAGATGAGGTGCTTCAGAAAACTCACCAGTTGATCCAGCCAAATCAGAAGCCGCCATCTGCAGTGGATGAACGAGTGCAGCCCTTTAATAATCGAGAATAACCCCACTGGAGGTAATACTTTACTTCTGTCCATTCTGAAGTCTTATTGACTTGGAAGGATTTGACACAAGAATACAGGGAAGAAAGACATACCGTATGCCTACTGTGAATAGTCCACATTCTGAGAAGTCTCCATCACGACACCTGTATGGCGAGAAGGCACACGGCAGAAAGACCGACCCAGCGTCCATGATAGCTTCCAATCTCGGTAGAATTTTCATTGAAGAATGTGAGGGAGATTGCATAATCAGCTAGCAGAGTGGGATATCATTTCTACAATACTTGGACAAAACTACTTGAAAAAGGATGAAAGAATTTTCTCATGCATGACACACCAAAAAGCCTTCAAAAAACCTACCAGTTGATCCAAGCAAAGCAGAAGCCACCAGCAGTTTAGTAACGGGCACAGTTAAAAGGGCAAATCCCTTCTCTGCAGCACAGACTATTCTTCTGCTAATTAATTCCTCGGGTCCTACTGAGTGGAAAACTAGCAAGCACGCGGAAGAAAGACTGACCAGCTAGCCATCCCACTCTAAGCCAGCAAGCAATATACGAAGACTCAGCACCACAAAGTGAAAATAAGGGTAGAACTTTCTACACCGATGCGATCACATCATCCATTTATGAGGCTAGAAAAACTAAGACATATGAGACATACAGGCAACTAATACTTTGTCACGAGTAAAGACAGTGCTTCTCGTAGTAACTAGCAGACAGTTGGATTATTTTAGGATAAAAGCACAACTTGGTAATAATAGGTCACAAAACTTACTTCATAAGTTCACATTGCACCAAGCATGAACAAGATCAGACAAACACACATCAACATGAGAGGTTTCACAATTTTTACTATTTATTTGAATCGCGAAAGGTTTGTAATATTCATCTGAATGTACACGTACTTCACTCTTGTGACACGCACACGATTTGTTTACCGACATTCTTACCACTGAATAGACCAACAAAGGAGCAGCATGTGCATTCTCTAGCCCAATGCTCATGTCTTCTACATACACAATCTTGCCATCCCTGTAATGCTTGGCCATGTCATCCACGAACTGTGGGAATAAGTTGATGTAATCACTTTGGATGAATCCCTGCATCCTTATCTGTTTCGGTACCAGGAAGTAGAGGTTGTGGATCCCTACAGGATCAGTCATGCCGTTTTGACAGACCATCCCGCATACCGCAATGTGATCATGCATCCGCATGTTGACGAGTACGGCATCTAGCATTGATCCGCCGACGTTCTCAAAGTAGATGCCGATACCTTCAGGAAAGTACCTATGAATGGAAAGATTGACAAAGATGAAACAATTACAGTGTTATTCTCAATGTTTATCGAGTTCAATAGAACTACTAATTAAAAAAAAGGTATCCTCAATTTTCAGGAAAGTAACTATGCACGGAAAGATTGAACAACAAACATAAACGAATTACATTGTATTTTCAATGTTTACCGAGTTCAAAACAAAAAAGGTAAGCAGATGGTGCCAAAAAAAATCAAGCCTAGTTTATAGGATGTTTAGTTTGAGGGCACACCTCATCCTAGGATTCATTGGGGGGGCTGTCATTAGATCACCCTTGAATTTTGGTAGGATTGCCATACCCCTCGTATTGTACTCCTCTTCATGCTCATAAGTGATATCGTGTGCTAGATACTTAGCTTGGAGTTAGGACCAGATGGACCATTCACCAAAACTGGTTCCTAAACCAAACACACTATAATACTAATATAGGATGGTGTACCCCATAATTCAAGGTAGATTCGTCAAATAGTTTATTCTGTTAATATGACTTTTAATGTTCATTACTCTCTCTGTTTCAAAATATAAGATATTTTAGCTTTATGAAAGAAGTGTATCTAGATCTTTTTAGTGTGTAGATTCAGAGTGAACCTACACACTAAAAGGGGTCTAGATACACTCCTTTTACAAAGCTAAAACATCTTATATTTTGAAACGGAGTGAGTATAATCTAGTAGCTCGATCCGTCCATGTTTATGCAAGTACATGTATCCTATTGAAGGAGAAGGCCTGACCTTTTCAAGGCAGCAGTGAAGTCAGGCTCCTCTTTGTAATTAAAAGCTGCATCGAATCCAAACTTATCTTTTAGAATCTCAACCTGAAACATTGTTGTGGACCCTCAGTGCTACAGCTAAACAGGTAACTATTGGTACTATTAGTTCGATGAGTACCTTATGATTTGTTCCAGCACTTCCAACAATATAGCATCCATGAAGCTTCGCAAGTTGACCAACTGCTCCTGATGCAGCAGAAACAAATACAAACTCTCCTTTCTAAGGTGAGCAGAGCTCATAGAATCCAGCATAAGCGGTAAAACCCAGCATGCATGTGGGAACACAAGCATATTAGTATATCAAAAATATTAGCTACATGGACCAGTTCACACTACTCTCCATTACAGCATTGCCTATCCATAAAAACAATCGCATGAATACAACCACACCACTAGACACCAGCTCCACATGCCATTGCCAGTTCACCACAACAACCCAAAATAGTCCATTCCATTCCACATCCCCTCAGCCACACAACCATTATTCATTTGGTGTCTAACCTCATTTTCTTCTCAGTTACACATTACAAATATGTTCAACAAAGGGAATCTTTCTTAAAGAAACATAATGCCCCTTGTGCTCGAAATAGACTAATTTTGGACGTTTAGCTCTTCGCCTGATTACTTATTTGCACTGTCATGGTATCCACTGTATATGCTTCAGAATTCAACTGAATTAGTAAAATATAAGTGAGGAACTAACCGAGAAGCCCCAAATGGTAAAAGAGTGGTATGTCACTTTGCTGTATCTCATTCAGGTGCTCAGGCTTTTCGATCAGGCTGTATTCCTCCCAGCCAGTCATTCCCAAAACAATGTCACCCGCGCTGAACACCGGATGAGTGGAATTCACCACTCTCACCATTCACGGTGTGGTTCTTCGCCTGCAGGCATGAGCTGTTTCTAATTGACGGGGAAGGCAAAAGCTCCTGCCAGCGTCTTGCAAGTTGCACCTGGCAATGGGAGCGCGTGGCGGCGTTCTTCCCGGTGACTGAAGCAGAGGCGGCTGGCGCATGATGAACAGCCCCCGTCTGGTTCCTCGCCTCCTCTTGGCTGGCAGTGGTAGTGGGGCATGGCGGAGAAGTTCGATCCTGCTCTGCAGCCTGGGCATGGATACCACTGCATTAACACTATCTGCATTGTGATGCAGAAATATGGTCATATGTCTCCTCTGCAAACACCAAACTGGGACAGTTAAAAAAAAAATATTTACTATTCAAGTTGTACCAATTTGTTTTGTTACATGACACATATGGTCATAATATTGTATTGAATTTTCACAGTTTGCATGTTATAGCATGACATATATGGTGCATCTTTAAGAAAACACTTGATAAAAAATCGAATATGGAGCACAAACGTACCTTGGTGGAGAAAATCTGGACACTCTTAGAAGACGTCCTCGAGGCAGAGGGAGGACAAAGCTGAAGAACTTAGATGTCTACTCACTTAATTGGCAGAAAACACAGGAGGCGTTATTCTCATTCTGCCACGCCTATGGATATAAAGTTTTACCCCATATATTTTACTAATATAACTGATAAAATTTGACGTTTGATGCTCCTTTACTGGGATTATTTTCTTCCTAAGAAAATGATACGTCCTCGAAAAGCGTTGAGGTACATAAATCATCATAAAGTTATACCAGCAAATCCTTGCATCTTTCTTTTTATTAAGATAACGCCTTTCACCATATGCATTAGTTACAAGCGAAGAAAAAAAGAAGGACCCGCTATGCTTACAGGTATACAACATAGGCACAAAGCCTCTCAGACTCTTAGAGAATGATTACTGCAGGGGAGACAGCTGTAGTTTCTGCTGGAAGTGCTTGTTTGGCATCCAGAAGTTGATGACAAGACAAACAAAGTTCCTGAACAAGTGGGTCATATGCGGACGACGTAGGCACGGAGCCTCTTAGAGAAGATGAAGCGGTGCGGGAAGTAGAAGGCCACCACAAACCCAACGACGAATCCGACAGCCGCTCCGATGCTGGACTGATCATTGATTCTGTGCAGCCTGATATGTATCCTCCATCTCCTTCTCCTGGGGCACTTGTCCAACGGTGTACCACAAAGCCCCTGGTTACCACCAAAATAATAAGCATCAAACTTCTGAAGCAAAAGAGGAACAGGCCCTGATAGCAAGTTGTCCGCAACATTGAACGTAGTTAATCGAGTAAGATTATTGAATTCCACTGGAATTGGGCCGCTGAGTTGGTTATCCTGAAGGTGGAGGAGATTCAGATATGTCATATTTGAGATATTCTCTGGGATTGAACCTGAAAAGCTATTGTACGAAAGATCTAGAGATGTCAGATACGGCATCTGCCGTGCGATGTCGGGAGGGATCGGTCCTGAAAAGTTGTTACTTGACAGGTCCAGACTACTCATGCTTGTGCAATTCTGCAGACCTTGAGGAAATGGGCCTTCAAGTCCTAGGTTGCCGAGACGCAAAGACAGAACCCTGTTCTCATCGGGGTGCCAGCATTCCACACCAGTAAATTTGCATAGGAAACCGTTGGTACCATTGGAGAAATTCCATGAGGACTTGAGTTCGCCTCTGGGATCAATCACTGATTGCTGTATAGACTTCAGGCACTGGATATCAAGTTCAGAACCAGAGCACAACGAGGAGCTGCACAAGAGCAGCAACAAAAGGAGGAACTTGGTATCATCCACCATCTCAAACATGGACTGAAAACACACAGCTGCTTGGCCGAAAGATGCAGCTTGTCAGGTGTCACCTGAACAAAACTTGTGTAAGAGTACTTGAACCCTCTACTTGAGAAAAGAATAAATAGTTTACTCAGACATGAGGACACCACAAAGCAGTCCCAGTAAGTGCAAATAACAAGCCATGTGTAATTTTTTGTTGCTTCATACAATACTTCATGTATTCATAGAGAAGATGAGGAGCTCGAGAAAACTCACCTGTTGATCAAGCCGAAGCAGATGCCACCACCTGCACTAGTTGAACAGGCAAACCTCTTAAAAGGGACAATTACTCCTCTGGAGCACAGACTTTTCTTCTGCTAATTCCTCAAGTTCACTCGAGTAGGAGACTGACCTTTTTATTCCATAAAAAAACCAGGTACGCGGAAGAAAGAATGGCCTGGTGCTACCTACCATGTACTCCCTCCGTTCCATAATATAAGATGTTTTAGCTTTTATGAAACGAATGTATCTAGTCATCTTTTAGTGTGTAAATTCACTCCGAACCTACACACTAAAAGATGTCTAGATACATTTGTTTCACAAAAGCTAAAACATCTTATATTTTGGAACGGAGGGAGTAGGTGACTGCTCTTTTTTTTTACTCTCAAAAAACCAGGCACACGGAAGAAGACCTGGCCCTCTGACCACCCAATTCTATGCATGTAAGCTTCCACGAAGACTCGCACCACCAATAGAAAATAGGGGTAGAACTTTCTGCACTGATGCCATCAATTTATGAGGCTAAAAAACTAAGACTATGAGATAGACAGGCAACTACTTTGACAAGAGTAAAGACAGTGCTTCTCCTAGTAACTACTACTTTGTTCCAAATCATAAGATGTTTTGGAAGGCCAGTTGGATTAATTTAGGATAAAACCACAACTTGGTGATAATAGGTCAAAATATCCACATCATATTGGCTTATTGGACAAAGCATGAACAAGATCACACACATACACATCAAAATGAGAGGTTTCATATTTTTTACTATTTATTTGAATCACGAGAGGTTTTTAATATTCATCTGAATGTACACATACTTCACTCTTGTGACACGCACACGACTTGTTTGCCGACATTTTCACCACTGAATAGACCAACAAAGGCAGCAGGTGCATTCTCTAGCCCAATGCTCATGTCTTCTACATACACAATCTTTCCATCCCTGTAACGTTTGGCCATGTCATCCACAAACTGTGGGAATAAGTTGATGTAATCACTTTGGATGAATCCCTGCATCCTTATCCGCTTCGGTACCAGGTAGTAGAGGTTGTGGATCCCTACAGGATCAGTCATGCCGTGTTGAGAGACCATCCCGCATACCGCAATGCGACCATGCACCCGCATGTTGACCAGTACGGCATCTAGCATTGATCCACCTACGTTCTCAAAGTAGATGTCGATACCTTCAGGAAAGTACCTATGTACCGAAAGATTGCACAGCAAAGATTATTTAATTACAGAGTTATTCTCAATGTTTACCCAAGTTCAATAGAATTACTTACTTCAAAGCAAAAAAAAAAGGTACTCCATCCTGAAATAAGTGACTTGGATTTGTCTAGATTCGTATGTATCTAGATGCATTTTAGTGTATAGATACATGCGAATCTAGACAAACCCAAGTCATTTATTTCAGGACGGAGGGAGTAATTAGGATTCATCGCGCTATTATTAGATCACCCATGACTTTTTGTAGGATTAAGATATCCCTCATTTTGTACTTTTCCATGCTCATAAGAGATGACGTGTGTTAGCTTGGAGATAAAACCGGATGGTCCATTCACTGATTCACAACCTGGATCCTAACCCAAACACACCATGATGCTAATATGGGAATGTGTATCTCATAATTCAAAGTAGGTTCATCAATAGTCTACTCTGTTAATAACCTAATAGGAATGTTAGATGTTGATTATAACCTAGCTTGATCTGTCAATGTCAATGCAAGTACATATTGTATCCTATTGAAGGAGAAGGTCTGACCTTTTCAAGGCTGCAGTTAAGTCAGACTCCTCTTTGTAATTAAAAGCTGCATCAAATCCAAACTTATCTTTTAGGAGCTCAACCTGAAACATTATCGTGGACCCTCAGTGATAGAACTAAACAGGTAACTATTGACACTACTACCTCAGTGATAGAACTAAACAGGTAACTATTGACACTACTAGTTTGATTAGTACCTTCTGATTTGTTCCAGCACTTCCCACAACATAACATCCATGAAGCTTTGCAAGTTGACCAACAATCTGACCAACTGCTCCTGATGCAGCAGAAACAAATACAAACTCTCCTTTCTTCGGTGAGCAGAGCTCATAGAATCCAGCATAAGCAGTAAAACCAGGCATGCCTGCAGGGGAACACCAGCATATTAGTAAGCATGTTTCATAAAAAAAATTGTTCACATACAGCAATATCAGAAACATTAGCTACATGGATCAGTGTACACTAGTCTCTACTACAACATTGCCTACCTGTTACAACAACCGCATAAATAGACCATTTGATATCAACCTCAACCCCACCACAATACACTAATTTCACATTGCATTGCCAATTCATCACAGCAACCAAGAATAGTCTATTCCACATCCCCTCAACCACACAACCTTTATTCAGTTGTTGTCTAACCTCCCTTTTCGTCTCAGATTCACATTAGAAATATGTACAGTCAAGAGAAGGCTTACTAAAAGAAATGTAATGTGCCTGGTGCTCCTTAAAGTACAGTAGCTTTCGTCCTTTGCATGATTTACATATTTTCACTCGTGATGTCTACTGTCGATGCTCCAGAATTCAACAGAATAAACTTAAAATGCTGAGTAAGAAACTAACCGAGCAGCCCCAAATGATACGAGAGTGGAATGTCACTTTGCTGAATCTTGTTGAGCTGCTCAGGCTTCTGGATGAGGCTGTACTCCTCCCAGCCAGTCATCCCCGACACAATGTCACCCGCACTGAACCCCGGATGGGTGGAATCCACCACTCTCGCCACGCCCAGCCCTTCTATAACCTTGACAGATGAACAAATTTCCCGATCAGTAAACGAATCGTCCATGTACAGCTAAAATCCACCGAACAGGGAGAGACCAGTCTGACAGAACAGAAGGCTAACTAGAAGATTGGGGAGAAAACTAAACGAACCGATCCGGGCTTGAACGGGGGAATGTAGGAGTTGGGGTTGTCCCGCATCCGGCCGCGCATGTAGGGGTCGCAGGAGAGGTAGAGGTTCTTCACCAGCACGGCCGGGCCGGCGGCGCCCTCGGGGACGCGCAGCGACACGGCGCCGCCGTCGACGAGCAGCATGTCGTCCTCCATCGGCGCGCGGCTGATGTACTCCCGCAGCACCACCTTCCTGTTCCTGGCCATCGCCACCTCCGCCGGGTTCGCTTGCTCCATGCTACCGTCCGGGGAGCAGAGGTTGGCTCACTTGGCTGGCTTCTCCAGTCCGTCGCCGAGCGTTCTGGACTTCTGGTAGGTGGAGTGGAACTCGCCGGGGTCTGTGTAGCTGTCTGGTTCAGGCGGGTTACGGCGTGGCGTAGCTGAATCGAACGGTCGGAACCCGGTTGAGCGGTGGAGCGTGCGTGGCGCAATGCACCCTTGTCCACGAGGGTGACACGCCTAGTGCAAACTCTAGTAGGAAGTTAGGAACATCAGTCACTCGATGGGTCGTACTACGGCCCCGGGGATAATTCCAAAAAAAACCCGGGTGCTACTGCTGAGACGTGTCCTTAAAAATCTTTAAAAACCTGTTTTTCTATAAATACATCCGTTTTTATTATAAATAGTTTCGTTTTTGCTACACGTAACAAAAAACAGTCGGTTTAAAAATAGATAAAACAGACTGGACCTCGTCGGAGATTTCAGCGAAGATCTCACCGGCGACCTCGTAGCAAAAAAGTTATGCTAACGTAGCATATCCGACTTCGCCGGAG
The DNA here is from genome assembly GCA_023614405.1 of Avena insularis. Lineage (NCBI taxonomy): Eukaryota > Viridiplantae > Streptophyta > Magnoliopsida > Poales > Poaceae > Avena > Avena insularis. The sequence goes on along the minus strand of CM042691.1, from coordinate 373,538,926 downwards.
GCTCGCCGGAGGCTCGCCGGACACTTTCGCTGGTAAACCTCACCGGAGACCGCGTAGCAAAAATGTTATGCTATTGTAGCAAAATCGTAAAATGGTGGTAGCAAAAAACATGTGCTAATGTAGCAAAAAGAACGACCTCGCCGGAGATATCGCCGGTGGCTGCCGTAGCAAAACCGATTTTGTTGAGGACTTTCGTCGAAAATATTGTAGCAAAAACTTTGTGCTATTGTCGCAAAAATATAGAATAGAAATAGCAAAACATTATTATTATTGCAGCATCACCCTGTAGCAAAATCTCAAAACGCATTTGTTGGTCGGGTAGCATCGTGACCCTTCATTTGTAGCAACGACGACCACTTCCGGTAGCATCGCGATGGCAAGTTCAACTCGGGAGCTCTACACGGGCGAGGACACGAACACAAAATACAACATGGGAGAGGCGGCAGAGCAGGGCAGGCCTCCATCTCCGGCGAGATCGCCATGTCCGGCAAGGGAGCTTGGGCGACGCGCATCGGCGGAGGACCAAGGCTTGGGAAGCGCACCGACGAAAGGAGAGTAGGGAGAAGGAAGACGGCGACGGCTAGGTAGCTGAGCCGGGCGGCGCGAAAGCGGCGGCGCCCGGCGAGCTGGATGGGATGCACGGTGGCGCGGTGCAAGAATAACCCGTCTGCGGGCTGTGGCGAGGAAGCATCCGGAGGCCGCGGCCCATGACTCAAGGGCGGCGTGGCGATGCATGGCAAGAGCAGAGGCGCTGTTGTGGGCGTTGGGATGCGGTAGCGGCGCAGATGCTTTCTAGGGATAGGAATGCAAGGTCATTGAAAGAGATAAGGCAAAAAAAGATAGAAGTGGGTCCCACCCACGTTTTTTTCAGGGAGACAAAACAGAACGCTTCACGCGCGGCGACCTGGGGGATCGAGTCCCGAGATCCCCGGGGAAATAGTATCATTTTCCTCACTCGATTGGGCTGGAAACTTTTTTTAAGTAAAACTAGGAGATATGTCCGTGTGTTGCATCACGAGAGAGAAAAAAATGTTTTAGAAATACACAAACTAAGTTGTCATAGGTAATTTAGTTTTGTAGGCTTGATGTTGCACAAGGAACCAGAAGTATTACAAAACACTTGCAATACGCCAAGTAAAATCTTAAGTCAGGAAAAGAATTACACTTCCAAATGAACATACCAGATAGCAGAACATAGTTTCATGTAGTCTTGACCAAAGGAAATATAGGACATATTACTAAACTCCAAAGGATGATCTCGACTATCGATTGTCGCCAAACATCATGAACCCATTCAGAATGACCATTAGATGCTGCCATTCTGAAGAACAAACATGTTGTGTTTCTCTGGCACAACCAAATCTTGTATCGAACTTCGCAATCTCAATGAAATCATCTAGCAAGCTTATGTGAGATACTTCCCAAAAAATCAAAATGAACTCTTGCGTGCGTGCTGGAGGAGTAAATAAGAAAATCATCGCTGCTCCCGATCAGAGTTGAGCCCTCACTACACAATGGCAGCGGACTTCTTATCTGGGGACTAGCAGCAAGAGGAGATTGTCCTCCTTGCGGTTGTGCAGGAGTTCAGAGCAGAAGATGAGGCAGCCGGTGGAATCCTGTAGCTGCCCAACACCACGCACAACAGATGACTCTCTCTGAACCCAACAACACAACAAATATATGTGAAATCCGTCACTGCTTTTAAGCACTGATTTGTTTATTCCAACACAGTCTTTAGTAAGAGACCTCTATAAATAAACATGCTAAATCGAATAGTGTAAGCACTGAACCCGAGAACCCCATCCGAGGATCCTATATGCTTGAATCCCTTGAACACTTCCAGGAGCAATAGAAATAGTTCTGCTCAACCCTCACGATATACTACACCACATAAGTAAATCGCCAAGAATAGAGCGTGAAGAAATATTGAAGGAAGGAAAACGAGAGGGATAGGAGCTGTTGCAGGAGTGCGACCTCCTCGTGGCTGGCGAGGGAGACCATCTCCTTGTTGAACACCGAGGTCTTGAATTCGAGCGACGGCATGTCTGCGCCCACTATCGCTGGGACCGCACGGAACTTGATAAAAAAAATCATGTTTTAGTTGTAACATCCCAGCATTAGAGCTTAGAAATAAGCTGAACCCAGATGTGTGCATTGCATTCATGCATAGAAAATTCGAATATTTTTTGCGCTTTTGAACAAAACTTGTCAAAGTGATTGAAGCTCTCTCAACTTGATGCAATTGGAGTAGATCATCAAGTTAACTGCGATAAGTTTCAATATGACATTTGCTAAAAACATTATTTTGGGTAATGGTAATTTGATCTATGGGTAGATCAAATATAATGTAACTAAACCATTACACATTGATTAATTATTATAATTTGATCCTTATGTGATCATTCCATGGTATTCATTTCAATAACCACGAATACCAACCTATGAATATGATTCAAGTAACAAGAATATAATAACAAACTCTTGATCCACTTTATCCTTATTTATCTTTACCATGAGTATCATGGTAATATCTAACCTTAACTCTTTAGTGGGATTGAGTAGGAAAGAAACCAAGTCAAGATCATTCACCACATATCTTTCTTTCCATATTAATCCTTATCATCTCTATTGAACTTTATTCTAATATCCCTTGTTCATCAATGTTGAGTAATCAACTATAGACCTATCAATTCTTGATCTATCAACTCTTGTTTTTATTTTAGCATTCACTTAAAACCTTTTGAGAAGGAAATAAGAAGAGGTAAGTAGTAATGCTAGTTTTAGATATCATCTATAGGATGAGAGTGAGTGAAGAGAATCAAATCAATAGGATTATTGATGAAGTTAGCTCACTCCTTAAATGATAGAAGAGTTATTTGGAATATATAATCATATGGTGTTAAAGAATATTACAAGGATAAATCCTTAATCAAGTTACCAAGAAGTAATCCTATTGCATTAAGTAGGCATGGTCCATGAATAACATCCCTTAATCCAATAGATATACTAAGAAGATAATTTCAATACAACTGTAATGTTGTATTGATGGGACCTTGATTAGCCAACTGGAAACCTAAGTCATAAATGATCAAAGGATTATAATGATCATGCTTTAGTCACTAAGATTAAATGCTTATATCATGTATAAGTGACATTGGTGGATAGAACATGATTGAACCCTAGTATAGATATGTTATTCTAAGATAGCAATGACAAGTCACCATGATATGATGTGAAGTTTGAATATAAGATATTGGAGTTAAGTAGATATAAGATAGTATGATTAAGAGGATGCTAGAGCAACATTGGATTATAGAAATAGTAATTTTCCTCTTGGGAAATACTAAACACTTGAGGTGAAGTGATATTTGATATATATATATATGAGAGGATTATGAAAAGCTTTAGTGTCAAGCTCATTGATTTACAAATGGATTTAGGAGGACAAATTATTGATAGGAGTATTTTTGTGAAGCAAAGCTCATCATGTTAGCACATGATGATGGTTATGAAAGAGTAGTATATCTAGGAAAGGAATTCTTTAAGTAGAAGTCGAGAATTATAAAATATGGAAGATAGGAATTCTTGGTAAACATGCAACCTTAATTCTATAACCAAACCTAATATCCATTGCATATATCTGGTCAATCATCATATTTTCTCAATGGCTTATAGTAATATTTTCCTATAGCAAATCACTTAAGCACATCTTTGTCATTTCCAATTATCATAACCATATGTGCTTAGGAGTTATCTTTATAAATTATTTTCCATAAGACATTCTAGAAAATAACTTTCTATTCTAAAGGGAGATATCATCAAAGATCACACACGTGAAGACAATTCATTTAGCCATTAATCTTCATTCACATCAACAAAAGAATATAAGTATATTAAGTACCCTAAACCCTAGGGTAAGCATTTACAATTAAAACCCTAACTCTTATGTTAGTTATAATAAAATATATATATATTGCTATTTCCTAAATTTATGGGAAGAATATTAACTATATTGACTCCCTAGAACTTTATGTATCATATAAGAATGAAAGATCACCATATAAAAGTTTCTTTAATATTATAAGAAACAAATCTCATGAGTTAATAGTCATGCATTCTTTAATAAGTTTATGGGTATTAGATAAAATAAATTCATATGAAAAACCCTACAATTACTAAAAGGAAAGATATATATATAAGAGAATAAAGAAATAATAACATTATACTATAAAAATTGAAAAAATGATACTAAATACATTTTAGTGTTACTACAACTATCCAGCCAATAAATTCTATAAAGAAAAATCGAATCAATTGTGCAAATTCAAAATCTGAAAACAAAACAGAATATAGAAAAGGGAAAGAACCAGGAAAAAACAGAAGGAGATCAGGTCTGGCCCACGGCCCAACTTCCCTCCTTCTTATTTGTCGCCCGCTAGTAGCCGCAGCAAACCATCTGGCAAGCTTTTCCACGGCCCACATGGCCCAACATCAGCCCAACAGGAGCCCGTACCCTTTTGGCCTCTATTCCTCGTCGTCTTCCTCGCCGGCAAAAGCTGCTGCGTGGCAGCGCAGTTATCGTCGATCTTCGTCGCGCTACGATGCGCGTCGCCGCTGGTGAGGATGGGGATAAGAACGCCCACGCCTTCCTCTATCCATTCGTACCCGTATCATTTCCTCTCGTTCTCTGTATCTCTCTCTCGCATAGGACACCGAAAACCTAATCGCCGGAGTCGCTTGTCGTCGCCGTTTGAGACCACCCCAAGACCAACTGGAGATGCCACAAGCTCCGCTGTAGTGGACTTCGTCTGCTCGGAGGAGGAATCGAGTCAGGAAGCCCGAAATCATGTGCATCGAACTCGTCTGTCCGCCACGCGCCGTCGACCATGGCGACGCTGTCTGAGCTCGCCTCTTCTCACCATCGCCTCTACTAGCTTCCTGGTGAGCTTCTGTTTCCGATGGTCCTCTTCGATTTGTTGTCCGCTCGCTGTAGCTGTATGTCCGCGTGTATACCGACTGCACCACCACCGGAGCTCGTCGCCGACGAGGTTCCGACGACCATTTCTTAGCAGCGCCACCACACTAGGGTTCATAACGTCGTGCTTATTCGTCTAGGTTGGTCACGTTTGCTGGGGCGCCGTCGATCGTCGCCGGCGACCATCCTCTGGCGGTGGAGGCCAGGCTGTGGTCATCATGACGACATGCTGACGTCACCTTGACCAGTTCAACCCTTGACTTAGTCCAGTGCTAGCATGGCATCAGACGTGGTCCTAACCCCACGGGTCAGTGACCAGGGTAGAGTTAGTCTGGGTGTAAAAAGTAAATGGTTATTAAGAAAATAATTTAGAAAATAATTAAATCCTAGAAAATCAATAACTTTAGTTTTGTAATTTAGAAAAATATGTATAATATATGAAAAATTTTAGAAGAATAAAATCTATAACCTAAAACTATTATCAAACATTATTATGTTAACAATTTAAATATTTATTATTTAATAAAGATTTTATAAGTATTAATACTTTGAAAATTCATATTTTAATATTGGTAAATGTTAAAAATATAAATAAAATGCTAGAAATCTTAAAAAAATAAGCACTATAGTTTAAAACTATAATCATGCATTATTGTTTCACTTAATTAAATATTTATTATTTATTAAGTATCTATATAGTAATAAATCTTATAAACATCATATCTTATTATTTATAAATCATAAAAATACCTATAATATACCAAAGTGATCACAAAAATAATTCCTACATGTTAAAAATATTCCACTCTTGAGGTAAATAAAGATTTAAACACTTTAACAACTTGAATTTAAACCTAATTCCTTAATTAATTAATAATTCATTTAAGGGTAAATAAAATTTGATAATATTTCTAAAATTATTCAATTGAATCTAATAAATATTATTAGTCTTAAATATTAATAATATGAAGTCAAAATGGTTCAACAAATTTTAAATGCAATTTTATTGAATTATCCTTCAACCATAAATGTAGTTTATTTTCTAAAAAGATCCTTATCCAATATAAAGTCTCCAAGAATAATTTGTAGTGAAATAAAACCTATTACTTTACATTAACCACAATTTTTTCAACATACCAAAACACTATAGTGAATTCACAAGTAGTTAAGTAATATAATTACCTTGATTACAAACCATAATCACTCATTTATAAAAACATAAATGATTATATTCCCTTATAATCTTGAAAAACTACTATACCAAATAAAAGTAATACCATTCCTAGTTAACTTTAAAGGAACCTTATGAAGTGAACAAAGTACAATTATCATAAGCAATATACCTTAAATCCATCTATGCCTTTAAAGTTAACTTTAGTCTGCAATACTTTAAATACTAGGCTAAAGACCTTATTATATGCTTTATAGTTAACTTTGGTCTGTTATAGTTAAGTCATAAAGCATCTTAAGTCCAAACTATTCAAGCAAGCACAAACAACATCGACCACATTTGATTAACCACAAAGATTGTTTGGACTTTATAAAAGGAATCTTTTTTTCAAAAGTTATTCGTTTTGCCACTTCAGACAATAGATGACAATTAATTGTAATCACATTACTTTATACTTTACTTGTATACTTAGAATTGTTAACACTTAAGTTACTTATAAATGTCAATACTTGTAAAGTAAGATTTGGAGATAAGGCAATTCTTATATAAGTAGTCTTTGAGTAGCATTCCACATTCGTGTATCTTGTTGTTATATACCATTATAATTACATGTTGTTTCACACACACTCACAAGCCTTAATAAGAAGCACAAGTATGAAACTTATCTAAAAGGACAACACATTCTAATGGAACCATTTCCAGTTTCCAAACCCTAGATCAACATTATCCCCGGGATTCGAGTTTATCAAATTGCATTACATTACTTATGCATAAAAGCATCTTGCTTCTTTAAACATTAGTCCTTACCGGACCAATGATGCTGATTTCAGATATTGGATCTTATATTGTCTTGAAGACCGTGAGTGCATAATCTTGCAATCATAAAAGGCAAGTTCACACTTGCTCATGTCCTTTGATTATTTTCTGTAAAGTATTTTACAAATTCAGTTTGTCATCACCTGCATTTCAAAAAGGTCAGAAAACACTATTTTTGATAATAATGTGAATTATTGGTTACTGATCCAGGGTGATCAGCTAATCTATTAATTCTGGCAGTTGGAATACCACTGCACAGGACTATATCACCTAGGACTTAACAACCAATGTCGCCAGTGATTCTTGTGCCGTATATTACGCGTTGACCATGAGATTTGGAATGGGACGGAGAAGTCAGTTGTATCTTTTCCCTCTCGCATGGAGCCGAATGTGCGGGTCGTGGCTGTTATCACTCGTAGCATGCATATTAATTGGTAATTCGTAGAGGATGTGCAGCATATGGGTGGGAACCCTCAATGTCCCATGATAGTTCCGGCATCTAAACGGTCTGTACTGCCAATTGCCGTAATTCAATAGATGGGCTGGCGTACACCAAGGAGACATGCGGGGTCGCGGAGAAGGCAGTGATTGGCATGGATCTTAGTATGGGCCCCACACAAAGGAAGTGTGGACGAGAATGCAACTCGGATGTGCAACAAAGCTAAGATCTCTCATGGGTAAAGTAACGCACCTCTGCAGAGTGTAAGAACCGTAACTTGTTACTCCCTGTTCTGGGAAGGAGCTACGAACGTGGCGGGAAAGGAACTCCATGAAAGTTCTGGTAAACCCGTGAAGGCTGACGGACATAACTTTTCAGAATAAAAGCAACCTTTGAAGAAAGGTTTACAAAAACCTGCATTGCCTACGACCTATGGTCTGTGGCTATAGATATAGTGCATCAAACACTCCTTTTCTAATGAACTTTCTGAGTACGCTCGTACTCAACATATCTACTTAACCCTTGCTAGGTTCTAAAACCAGAACAGACAATGTCTAAATCAAGTTATGCTCTAGGAATCATCACCAGAAGCTAAAGTTCTTTAATGAAGTCAAGAAAGCCTACATATACAACGACTTAAGCGAAGACAAAGTTACTGGTTAGATAGGAATATACTTTCTAGCCATAGAACCTATTCTGTAGGGTATTGCCATAGCAGCAATACCTGGTCATCAATTTAGATGTCAGTCTTATTAGTAGAATAGTTTTGGAGTTCTTTATTTCTGAATCTCCTTGCAAGAAGTTTCTTTCTCTCTCTTTAACTTAGAGTGTTCTTTGGATCTTGTGTACGAAGTGAGTTGTAACCTTAGCCATGTATTGGATCTGCTGTGTTTCTGTTGTACCACTTTGAGAAATGTAATACTGGTGAACGGTGTTTTATTAGTGTTATGTCAACGACTATAGTATACTACATCATACAGTGGTATGCTGGGTCACCACATCAGCCGTCTTCCTTTTTTGTTTTTTGATTCTAGTGGATTTTTAATAACCTACTAAATAACTGTAAATATGGAATAGCAGTCAGTGTTTGCAGTCAAACCTTTTGGTTGTCTTCCATTGTCAAACAGCTTCTTCTGAAGCAGATCAGCTGGCAGTATCATCATGTGTTCTGAAAACAGAAAACAAAAACACTAAGAAGTGCGTAACGACACAAATAATATTATAACCCAAAGATAGTTTTCACACCATTTATTAGTTCGTTGGCCGAAGTGTAATGCATCATCTATGCTCCAACCATCTTAGTGCTTTATGTGTCTCCTTTAGTAAAGTTTCTAATTGGCTAGAGTAGAGAAGAAAAAACTCACGGTATTTTCGAAACAAGCAAAAACAGTAGAAGGTGGAATATGAGAAGGGCTGCATAAGTGGTGAATAGCTCATTTAGCTTTCCAATGTTCTCATGTCCACCTAGTAAACCATAAGAACACGTTACACAATACAAACAGAAAAACAACTGGCAATTTCAATTCCAAAGTTATGTGAACATCAAACTCACTGGGTTCAAAAGATTCCTGCGTAAGAATGGCATGGCAGGGACAACCAATTTGCCGAAGTTTGCACCCGGTAGTCCAAAATTCACACATTGCCTCATATTATTGTAGATGTAATTGTCGAAATAGCAGACTTGCAGCAATTCCCGTCCACTTCACACTGACAAAATCACAAGACCACAACGTGTTTCTGTCGGACACATACATTGACTGTTACAACACTTGAACATGCTGCAAGAGGTTAGCAAATGATGGAAGAACAGTATGTGCCATTTGTTTCTTATCCGACTGAATCATCGTCTGCAATTGAACATCATAGAAACAATTTAGGTACGGTTAAGAAGAAAAGAAACTGAATAGTTGCCTACTTCTATCTGTGGTCAGCTTCAAGCTCCATGGTGTATGCCTGCAGGATTCGTTGGGATTTAGGGATGGGTATGGTCAAGAGGCAGCCTGTTATGCTTCAATATATAAACTCTATCCAATTCAGGTTCTCATGATCTAGTTTCTCTCTAAACTTTGAATATTCTCTGAACCTGGCCACACTGTCTTTAGGAGAATACTGTTTCAATATCTGCGACTTCCATGCCCTACCCATAGTGCAATCTACGATGGAGAAGGAGATGCATTGATAGCGGTTTAAATCAGATCGGAGACAACCTGAAACATAATTTGATGGAAGTTTGGCCTCCGGCCCTTCGAGGCCATCGCTGAAGGAGGTGAGCGGGGACGCGCTAGAGGATGGTATGGAAATTGGGAAACCAGTGGCAGCTCCAGGGACTCGTGTGGTGTGGGGTGATGAGCGTTAGAGCATGGATGGCCAGCTCCCTCCTCCTGTCGAGCTCCTCATGAAGCGAAGCTCCTCATGAAGCGGCTGTGACCCCCCGCCGGCTGCTCAACACCGACACCTCGCTCCTTTCAGCCACCGCCAGGCCGACCTCGTTGGCTCTTGTATAGATCGGTGCCGCTATGCTAGCTAGGGTTTGATGGCGGGGAGCGATTTGTTCAAGGCTCCCGATATAGGGTCTCTTTTTATGTACCATTATGATCCAACCTGCCAACCCAACTCTGGTATGTATCCCGGTGTAGCGGACGACGACAAATTGAGAAAGGAAAGCGATTTAACTTACCGAAGGCATTGGTGATAATATGGATTTTGTAGAAGGGTAAAATGGTCCAAAAAAGTATTGGACCTGGAGAAACACTTCGTGCTTTATTATTAGGTATAGATTAGCTTTATTAATCAACATGATTTACATGGAGGTCATGCTCTAGATCTGAGACAACACTTCGTGAACCAAACCAAACAGTTGATAACAGTTATCGCGAGAGTCGAGACTATGAATAGCCATATTTTATTCACGGTACACTTTTACAATAGAAATGCTTCTACTATATTGAATCAAATCATTAATCTCCATAATACGGTAAGATAAAGACGATATATCCTACATCTTTTATGAATTGCATCTATTAGGATAGAACTGTCCAACTCTAACACCATCGGCTTGTCACTCCAATCCAAAGCTAGACAAGGGGCTACAGGACAAACTCTCACTTTAGCTTCTAGGGGACAACCGCAATTGAGAGATGGTAGCATGAAGAGAAGATAATATTTTCGTCTTCATCGCGCAAGATAATGTCCGCTCGGCCGAAGCATCTTCCTTATAAGAGCCATCACAATTGAGTTTAACCCAGTCCGAAGAGGGTTTTAGCCAGTGTGCCTGTCTGTTAGGGTTTCAAACAGAAGCAGCAGCCACTAGTCCTTCGAACAATGGGCTCTTGCCCTTAATTATATCATCCAGAGACATGGTTTTAATGCTCTTCAAAGTCTTGACGTAGTTGATCAAGAATCGCTTAGAACCTTTAATCGACAGAAGTGGTTTATCATGCGTCACTTTATTATGAGTTTACCGAATGCGCCAAGCGATTGGTAAAATGAAATCCACCACACTAGCAGGAACTTTCTCAATAACCGATTGAAACCACTTCAGTGGATCAGCCTGAAGATCAATATCAGGGGATATAGGCCATACATCTCTCATAGTTGACCACAAATTCTTTGCATGTGAGCATTTGAACAAAATAGGACACTTGCCGGGTTACCCGTAACCTTTGTCCTTTTTATTCTTTTCCAAAGCTAAGCCATTAGATACTACTTTATAGGCAAATGTTTTGACTTTAGGAGAAACCCTAGCCTTCCAAATGGGTTTCGAGTTGCTGATCGCACCATTAGGAATAGAGCTTGATGCAGCAAAGGCACATTGTTCTGGAGATTCCAATTATGTGTGTTGCATGACTAGAATCGTTGAAAAGTTTAACGAATCTCTATATTTATATGAAATAAAAGGAGCAGCGCCGGCACCATAGATACAGATCCACTCATCAACATGCAAGGAACTTTCGAATTTCATAAAACTCCTACGTAGTACCAAATTGAAATGTTAGTACAAAATTCTTACGCACTGTACCGAATATGTACGAATTGTGACATGCCGCTCTGGTCAGTCAACTATGTAACACTCCACGGCTATATATTATGTATGTACACGTGGCATCTTACCGTCTGCGGTTTGGCTCCTGTGCCGGTGTCAGAGGCAGCTCGGGGGCAAGACGAGCCCGAACGATCTGCCCTGAGCGTTCCGGCAGGAGGATTTGGCGAGCCGCATGCCGTCGTACATGAGCCTGACGTCCTGCAGGCTGATCCCGCTGCACGGGTGGCTCCTGCTGCAGTTGAAGGTCACGGCGACAGGCGTCATCGACCACCCACGGATGTCCACGTACCTCACCTCGCTGATCTTGATGCTCGAACTCTGCGTCAAACAAGAAATGCTACTATCAGAGAATAACAACGAGACATGGCACTAACGGCAGATGGATCTAGCATCTAGGATTCTACAGTAGGTGATATTCATGCCCGCAAGAGTACAAAATTTTGTAGTTTGGTATACTTCGGCTCTTTTACTTAATTACATGTATACCTCTTGCTTAATTAATTGAAAAGGGCAAAGATTTTGTTCTCTTTTTTTTCAAAAAAAAAGGAGTAATAATATGGTTGTTACCCGATCTGTGCACCAAGTTTTTCCAGGACAGTAGTTCTGGTCGATGATGATGGGGTTGTGGACGCCGACCATGGTGGAGTCCACGAAGGTGACGCCGCTCACGAACCCTTGCTTCGAGCTCCCCCATGTCTTGATCCGGAAGCCATTCGTCGTGCGGGTGAACCACGTCGTCTTCACCGTCACGTTCTGCACCGCCTCCATGGCCATCCCTTGCTGCTTCCCCAGACTTCCGATGCTGATCAAAGTCAAGAAAAAAATGTGTGTAGATTTGAAACGTTAGTTGCTAGTAGTAACCCGAAAAAAGTTATCCCTTCTCCTGACCTGGAAGTGTAGTAGCTATAACAAGATTTATTATTAGTGGATTCAGTTTCGAAACGATCATCAAACTCAAAAATATCATTACACTTCTAAAGGGTTATAATCTTGCATCTCTATGTGTTTTGATGATGTGTGGCACCATGTACACTACCCCACATCTGATGTTGGTTTCTTGCTTGAAAGTTAAGACAAAAATCGTGTGCAAGTTAGTTGCTAGTAGTAACCGGAAAAACAATACTGTGCTCTTAACCTACCTAGAAGTGTAGTAGCTATACCTTTATTAGTGGATTGGTTTTTCAAACGATCCTCAAATGAGAAAAATATATCAATATGATCATTATACTTGACAAATGGTTATAATCTTTGTCTCTCTCTACAGATCGATGACATGGCACCATGTACACTACCCCGCTTATTGATGTTGGTTTTTCGCTTGAACCAGAGCTCATTGCGCGCACCACAAACCCCGGCGACAGAGGCGGCCAATGGCGGAGACAGGATTCAGGCAAATCCCCATTCCAAGTGCTTATAACTTCTACGAAAGCACACATACAAAAAAGTGTGTTACAATTGGAGTGATTGGTCAATTGATTGATTCGCCACATTCACCACACTACCTCCTCCACCAATATTGTTTTTGCCTAAGAAAGCAGGGACCTAAGAAAAAAATCAATCCTAGTAGGGAGGGGCCGGCCCGCTAGTCCCCCCTCCCCCCACTTATGAACCTAACTGAGAGTTAGGCTTTGTAGGTATATGGTGAGTTGGTCGGTGTTTTAGACCTAGGAAAAAATCTAAAATTTGTATATATCCGGACTTAGAAGAAATCACGAGTTCCTGAGTCATGGCCATGTGTTAGCGATGGAGGCCTTACTGAATGGGAAAAACTTCGGCGTGCTCCAGCCGAGAAGGAGCACATTACGTCTGTGTGACCCGACGAGACCTTCAGAGGCATCTCGGGGGCGGAGGGGGTGCACAAGCGAGGATGTGTAAAGGAGTACTAGGAAATAGGCTTGTGCAATTCAGATGATGCTTCTCTCTTATGTTGGTTGCTTGGGATCACCATGTTGTGCTTCTATAACATCGTACGAGCCAGAGACAAGAGGCGCGGCGAGGTTGAACGTGCTCATCGTGGTCAGGTGATGCCCTAATTTAGGGTAAAGGGAAGAGCTCGATGCCACGTTGGCTATCATGTGCTCCCACGTCATAAAAATGGTAGAAGACGAGACTAGCTAAGGCACACACGGATCGTTTTAGGGTTGTATGCATCATTAGTTGGTTCACAGAGGCCTTCCATTTCCAAAAAAAAAAAAAAAACTGTACTATTGGCAACTTTCTGAGATTGAAGACTCTTTTGATCATATCATCATTGCCAAATAGCTTAAGAGAATAGTGGATACATTTGGCACACTCACGACAAATAAATGTCTTCATTCGTGGAAGATATAGAAATAAAAACCAACAAATATATAAACTAAACTTACATATACCTTATGCCATGTCCCGGACCACACGAGACACGCTCAATCCACAGGTTGGAGTTCCCGGGCCCGATGGAGACGCAGTCGTCGCCGGTGCGGATGTCGGCGTTGGTGACGGCGACGTTGCTGGACATGTGGATGTGTATCCCGTCCGTGTTGGGGCTGTCCTCCGGCGCGTCCACGCTGACCTGCTGCAGCGTCACGCCGTGGCTCTGCAGCACCACCATGTGGAACAGCTCGCTGTTGGTCGACCTCACCCCGTCCACCACCACGTCCCTCGAGTTCGAGATCGTCAGCGACTGCATCAAGAAGAGATGCACGGCGGCGTTAGTTTAGGAACGATCGCCGTCGGCGAGACATGTGTAGTGTACGTACGGAGGCGCCAGTGGGGCAGTGGACGTGCGGCTGCTGCTGCTGCTGGCGCTTGCAGGCCCAGAGGGAGCTGCCGCGGCCGTCGAGCATGCCGCCGGAGACGGTGAGGCCCTCCACGGACTCGAAGGTGATCCACCGGCCGGTGGTGGCGTCCCAGCCGTACCCGGTGGGGGCGACCAGCGTGCCGGCGATGGAGAAGGTGACGGCGTGGGTGGCGCAGGGGCCCGCGAACGTGGCGCTCCCCAGCATGAACATGCCCGGCGGCACCAGCACCGTGGACTGGCGCGGCGAGCGGCACGCGTCGGCCCACGCCCGGAGGAACGGCAGCGTCGAGTCCGTCACGCCGTCGGGGCGGGCGCCGTAGCGCGTCACGTCGTACACCGACGCGCCGGCGCCCGAGAGGAACAGGAGCGCCGCGTGGAGGTGCGCGAGCAGGCGCAGCATCGGCTTCGTCCCCATCGCCGTTCCGTTCCGGCTGGCTGGAATATGCCCGCTCGCTCACTACGTCTGGGACGATCTAGCTAGCTACTAGCTGCTGTGTCGCGCAAGTACGAGCGAGCTTGCAGGTGCGTGTTAGGTATGTTCCGTGTTTTACGAGGAATATGTGTTAACCAGGACACGTGTTATTTATAGTGGACGAATTTGGTTTGGAAAATAAATTCGGAAGTGAATCAAGAGGGTGATTAGTAATTTAGAGCATTATATTCCTTACTGCTTTAGCTAGGACGTGGTTGTTTAAGCAGCAGTGCTGGATGCAAAATTCAGAACCTAATAACATGATGGGAGACCAGCTGGTAGTTATTAGCGATCTTTTTCATGGGAGACTATGAAAGTTCCTCGTGTGTATAATACTGTCCTAAATGGGGTTTGGTGAGTGAGTTCTTGAAATTAGGCGCCGCAGCCCAGCATGTAAATTCCGTGTGTGTGCCATGGTCGTGGAGCGAACACATTGTTTACTTCATGTATGGCACACTGTATGCATGAGCTTGTCCTGATATATATATTTTTTTACGTGAGCTTGTCCTGCATGATTTCAATTAATCAATGTGTATACTCAATGCACAAGAACATCAAGCCCCTCAAGGTGCTGGTGCAAATTGCATCCCATTAATAAGTATACGCGTCAAGATTCGTGATGTATTGCTTGCCCGTGCTTCCATCTCGTGCATGATGCATCTACGGTCAGGTTACAAGACAAAAGTGCAAATGCCACCAGCTAAAGGTTGACACGGGAGCTAGGTGATTGACATACAGTACATGGGAGTTTCTGAGGCGGCCAAACTCTACCAAAAAACAGGAAGCAAAACCATTTTCAACGTTAACGAGGCAAAATAAATTTAGCAACCTGATCAACCAACCAACTAAAGGTGCGCCGTTTCTAAATCTACTGGCATTTTTTCCGTCTAGTTGGGTTGGCCGTTTAGCAACTTCTCTAGTTCTACTTGGAAATCAAGATCGGCAGGCTATAGGTTTCATCTACATCTTGTTTTCCCATTGCCATATGATGCAAAACGAGTCTTAGATCGATGGATCTTTTGACTATATCAAGATTCAGAAATGGCCATGACATTGGTCCTTAACTAGTTGTTTAACTGCAGCAGGATTAGTGGACCAGTAATCTAGTATTGATGACAGCCGTTGAAATGCAGGTAGAAACTAGGGATGGATGGCGACCTCATCCACACGCTGAACTAGAAGATCGTCGCAGGAGAGCAGGTTTGACTCTCGGTCTCAGTACAGTGGTGGGTTGGGTACATCTCAACCCAACCTTTAGAAAGATTTGTCATGCTCAGGTTCAACAGCTACTTCGGTGGAGTCAAGGTCCAGTTTGGTTTGCATTCTGACCAATCACGATCAAACCGTTAAGGATTGGTGCAACATCAGACAGGCATCAGAGATAGTCTTTTCTTTTCGTCAACACGAGGAGACTGACTCTGGAAAAGAAGGCACGTCCGTTTTAAAATATAAGATGGTTCACAAAGGTAAAACATCTTGTATTTTAAAACGGAGGGAGTAGCAACTAAGCAAGGCAGGCCTTCCGAAAAAAGGTTGTCACTTGGGTACGGTGTGGGTGTGGCCCTTTGGGCCAGTGTGGATGTCGGAGGGGTGGCTTCGGGTTTTCACCTTGGTGTTGTAGGGTGTCGACCAGTCGACCTTGGTCACTTTGGGTGGCAAGGTCATCAGCCTCACAGGGATGCAGTCTTAGGATCGATGTGGATGCCGGAGTGGTGGCGCCAAAAGTAGTTGTTTTGTTTAGTGACAACTCTTGCTTTTTGAGCAGGAGAGTCGTCAGCTACGGTCGCTTGTCCGATGTGTTGCTTTGTGTTGTATCAGTTTTTGACTAGTTTTCCTTATTAATTGGCCACTTCTCAATGAAAAATAAAAGCTCCTGCTTGTTTCCCCCCAAAAAAAGACTATCAAAAGGCCAAGCTCAATGGTGTGGTCAAGTCAAAAACATTCTTGGATCAAATCGGGCTCATCATTAAAACCTTTATAGCAATAGCAGAACTGGGCTGCAATGTAGTACACAAAAACGTTATTATACCACCATTTGTGCAATGAAGCAGGCCCGGCCCAAACTCGTGGCATGCGAATGCAAAAAAGAAAAAACCTCATGCAATGCTACCCTACCACCCTGCATTCGCAGTTTTCACCTCTTCCCTAAAAAAAATCGCAGGTTTTAAGCCTTATTATTTTTGCAGTTTTCTTTTTTTAGGTAATTATTTTTGCAGTTTTCATTTCCCTATTATACACATTTTTCACATTATTTCAATTTTTCTGCACATATCTTCAACGGCTTCTCTCGACATATTATTTCCATGTTACTGCTGCAGACACCTGCTGCGTTACGCACCAGCAGCTGAGGGAAACAGCCACAATTTGGATCGATCTCTCATGTATAACCATTTTCCTACGGATTCGTGCGTCTCACTTTTAATCCGGCTGCCGTCTGCGTTGAGCTACAATTAGCGGATTAGAGAATCACCGCTCGTTGGCCGAACCCAGGACGAAATCCGGACCTTTTTCCGCCTGACGGCGCAAGATTTCGACCTGGGTATGCCCAGTTTCCTACTCGGCTACCCAGGCCGAGTACCCAGGCGGACACAAAACGGCTATATATTTTGAATCTACATAGTACCCGCCGGCGAGTGCTCGGCCACAAGGTGTTTGACAGATGCGTCTACATGTTCGGCGACATATTTTTATTACATAACAGGGAAACAACGATCAGTCGTCGATGGGGATGGGCTCCTGCGGCGTGGCAGCGGTTTGCGGCGCAGAGCAGGGCTTGCGTACGCCGGAGAGGTCGAGTAGGGGATGTTGATGTGCACGCCGAACGGCGAAGGGTGGCGCGGCGCCGGACAGGGGAAGAGCACGTTCAGGTTGAAGCCGTCGTCGAACTCCGGCGACGGGGAGTACCTCTGCCAAGCAACACCGACTCTCGTGAAGTTGGTCAGAGATCGACGAAGTCAAGCGGCAGCCGACGCTAGCCCGGCTCCCCAGCAGTGGTGGTACGGCCATGCCATCAACGCCAAACGCTGCCACACGCCGCTTCGCTTTCACCTTCGCCGCTGTTCTTTCGCGCCGCTTTTACCATCGCCTTTCTCCTCCTCCACTTGTGCCACCGGAGCCGCCTCCTTCCTGTCCTTCCGCTCGGCCGGGCGATTCGCCTAGTGTGCTCTCTTCTCCCACTCCGAGGACATGCCCTCCGGCTTGGTCGTGGCGCTCTCGGCTTCTCGCCTTCTTCTCCGTCGGACCCTCGAGGATCGATTTGGTTGACGAACTTGGCGACATATCGGGCGCGGTTATCGTGAGCTTGAGGTGGGGAATGGGGAAGAAAGGCGGAGGGAAGAAAAGGCGGGATCTCGGCGACCATGGAGTGGTGCCTTCTCGCCGACGAGCCGGCCACACCCGTTTTTGAGTCCGGCGTTCCAGGCGTGCACTGGATCGTCTGGCTGGGTAGGCCGGACGAAAACAGGTCCTTGGGTACGCGACTGGGCCGATTTTCTGCATCCGGACCAAAATTCGACGTCCGGATCGGCCTCCTGGGTCTCTTAGATTGGACGGGAAGTCGGAGGAAGGCCACCAAGCCATGACCGTTGCTCACTCACTCGAAACGCGCAGTCGCCGTGACGCTTCCATGACAGCCAGCGTGCGTGAAGGGGGCAACGGCGGCAGCATGCCTGACCAACCGCAACGGCCCCTCTCTACTCGCATCCCCAGCGTGCACCACCTTCCCCCAGATCTGCCAAAGCGGAGACAAAAATCGCCGGAGCCTGCAGAACAGCCAACCAAAATAAAAACATTAAAAATCCCTTGATGCTCCCGGCCCACATGTCACGGCACACGAACGTAGGCACGGCACGCCAAAAGGAAAACGTTGGAGAATTCGCATAACATTACAAAAAACTGCAAATTACATAGAGCTCGAATTGAAATCTGGAGGTGTGTAATAAAATAATAATAATACTGGAGCACCTGCTTTGGCAAACCAGGATCCTGCAGTCTTTCTATATATATGCACGGAGACGGAGAGACGAGCTGCTTTACCTGGCCATCATCCGTACCAAAATTAGCAGTGGTGTGAGCTACTTGCCTGGTCATCCGTTACCTGTTTTGGGTCACCAACGCGCGCAGGACCTGCCCCATGCCATTTCTTCCCGCCATCTAACCACTACTCCACACGCACAGTCTCGTCCGCTCTTCATTTACCCTTCCCCTCGCCTCACGCTCCTCCTCCTCGTCGCCGTCCTAAGATAGAAACCAAACCTGCCATAAGTTCTCGTGTTCGTTCTTCCCCAAAGCTTCCACCCAGGAGATAGGAAAAAATAACATGAGGATTAGTTAGAGATTTTTTTTTTGGTTTACTTGCCTTGCGCTTCCATTCGGCGCATTGTTCCTCCCGCCCCTTCATTTCTTCCTTCCCATTATCCTGCAGCGGTTGCGGGTTCTCCGTCGCCAAGCAAGGATGGCGCCGGCTCTGAGGCTCCTCCTTGCTTTCCTGGCGATCGGGTCCTGCATAGCCGTCGACCACGTCGACATCTGGCCGATGCCCCAGTCGGCGAACCACGGCACGCAGAGGCTCTACGTCAGCAAGGACCTCGTGTTGTCGACGGCGGGGAGCAACTACGCCGACGACAGGGCCATCCTCAAGGACGCCTTCCAGAGGACGATGGATTTGCTGAAGCTGAACCACGCCGCTGACGGCGCGGAACCGAGCTCCTACATGCTCAAGGGTGTCAATGTAGTTGTCCGTTCACCGGAAGACGAGGTAACAACCTGCTCGTTCTGTATGATGGAACTGTTGAGCTTCTTTTAACAAACTGCAAGGTCTGATGGCTCTGTTGGTGCTCCGTGTGCTGTTCATCTTCTGCAGCTCAACTTTGGGGTAGACGAGTCATACAACATGAGCATTCTTACAGTTGGGGAGCCACTGCATGCGCAGATTGAGGTCAGTGGAAGCTCATTAATTAATTGCTTTATGTTGTGAAAAATCCTAATAGCGTCATCTGGAAAGACATTAGAACTTACCTCGGTTACTCGTAGTTACTGCAACTCCTTTCTGCTTCGTCATGATTGTTTGCCGCGGTATCCTGCATATACAATTAACAGACTTCGAACATGAGTTGCATGATAGCAGTTTCTAAGACATGCTGCTTTTCCAAAACGTAACACAGTTGCTGCATACAAACTCTTCAGAAGAATTAGATTGATTAGGCAAATTACTGCATATAGCACAAGGCGTGAAGGTAGCTTTCTCTTTTGTGCTTCACCGCCTTCTATCATCTCTTGTAAATGCATAATTCTGTAACTTGGTTATCAAAGAACAGTCTCTAGTACTGGCAATGCCCTGTTTCATGTTTGCCAACTTATCTGGCTTGAGAAATATCGTTAGGCCACAGTCCTAGAAAAGGTTAGTTAGGCTGCAAAGGAAACTGAACTGAGTGATGTATTCATATTTATGCATGATGCAAGCCACCCCAAATGGCTTGACACAATTCATAAAAAGTAATTGATGCCACCTTGCAAAATTTTGTAGGCCCAAACAGTTTACGGAGCACTTAATGCGTTACAGGTAACTTACTAGTATGATCTTCTCAGCACTAGATTTTTTTTTAGGTGACCTGACAGCAAATTATTCATGTATGCAGACATTTAGCCAGCTGTGTTACTTTGATTTCACGTCAAGGCTTATTGAACTCAACTCGGCTCCGTGGATGATTACTGATGCACCCAGATTTCCTTACCGAGGTCTTCTTATAGGTTAGATAAAATATGATATCATCTACCTTATGCCCAACAGGCACTTCTTGCATTCCAGTAACTAGAAGTAGAACCTTCAGATTAGTTTTTCATTAAAATGAAAACTTCGAAATGAACAACCACATAAAATACTTCACTTGCAACTTCATTTCAATTGCCTCAAATGTCAAAACATTATTAATATGGGCATCCTGCTCATAATCATTGCACACTCATAAGTATTCTGCTGGCACGCTTGCAGATACCGCAAGGCATTATCTTCCTCTTTCAACAATTAAAGGAGTCATTGATGCAATGTCATACAGTAAATTGGTAGGTTTGATGAACATTTAGATATCCAATTACTAATTGCAAGACTGACAAGTTTCAGGAGATTTCAAAATATCGTTGTGTTTATGTTCCTTACATTATTTATCATTATGATATCATGCACTCTTACTCTACCATAATGCAGAACGTTCTCCATTGGCATATCGTGGATGAGCAGTCATTTCCCATTGAAATACCTTCATACCCAAAATTGTGGAATGGTTCATACTCTTATTCGGAGAGATACACGATGTCTGATGCAATTGACATTGTACGGTGCGTTTATTTTCGTTACCATATTCATATCAGAATTGTTGATCTTTGCAAGATGTGTTTATATTACCAAGATAATATTTAGCAATGGAAGTAAGAGATGTGTTTTCTTTCAATCATAATTCTCATCTGCACTTAAAGCGTCAACCGCTGCAGGATCAAGAAATGGCATAGGCAATAGCTGGGTGGACCATAAGTACATAACCTACTTAGATATGTTCATCAGCAAAACCGTACGACTGGGTAGTAATCTAGATACACAGTTATGGAGCTAAGTCTCTACAGATAACAAGCTAAACCATAATTTTGCAGATATGCTGAAAAACGAGGTGTAAATGTACTGGCTGAGATCGATGTTCCTGGCCATGCTCTCTCATGGTAAGACATTTCATTCTGTTCAGTGTATATACCAAAAATAGACGAGCTTTACTTCAATTGGTTGACATTTGCCGAATCACACCGTAAATTGACAACTTGCTCATGGAAATTGCAAAATGACTGCTAGAACACACCGGATCTGCTAAATATTTGACAATAGTGCTTAAATCTGTTCAGCTAATGGCATATAATTTCCTAATGTCCATCAAAGAACTGTTGATTCCGGATGCACCTCAGGTTTTCAGCACATGTCAACTAATTGCAAAGCCCAGGAACCTATTTTGCCTAGCATATAATATGGTCCAGAAACATATGATGTCTTTTGTAGCAATAAGACACATTTTATCCAGTGAGGGTAGAGTCAAGATACCTTAGTGTAGTTCAATATATGCAACTTAATTGATTAAGCATGCATAGAAATAAGCATGAGTGCATGGCTGAAAGCTGTAGATATTGCAATTTTCAGGGGTGTTGGCTACCCATTATTGTGGCCATCAGATAGCTGCAAAGAACCGCTTGATGTCAGTAACAACTTTACCTTCACAGTCATCGACGGTATTCTTTCAGGTGATAAATCACACTACTTTTGTCCGCCATATTGAGTTTTTTCATTTGTTTTTCCAAAAGATAATTTATCCTGTGGGTGTGTTCCAGAAGAAAGCACTGATCAACGAGCATAAATATATAATGGTTATGTTATCTGGATTCAGGGACTATTGTTAGATATCAGTCAACAGTCTAAATAGATACGTAACTCTGTTTTCTTTCAGATTTTAGCAAGGTTTTTAAGTTCAAACTTGTCCACTTAGGAGGTGATGAAGTCAACACAAGTAAGATGAAGCATTGGATTTACAGTTAACATAGTGTTATACTACTAAACAGTGAATCAAAATTCATTGCATTCTAATATTTCATTTGATATTCAGGCTGCTGGACTGCAACACCGCACATTAAGGAATGGTACAATTCCTATCCACATAAGAGAACTCAGAATAAGATAACTTGCCTGATGTGCTTCTAGAACTTCCTTGTTTTCAGCACAAAATAGATCAGCCATCTTTTTCATATATGTCAGTTAATCCAATGATAACCTTTTTTCTTGACACACAGGTTGAGAGATAACCACATGAATGTGTCAGATGCATACAGATATTTTGTATTGAGAACCCAAAAGATAGCAATATCACATGGCTATGACGTCGTTAACTGGTATACCCATAGGCTGCAAACTTCACAGGGTCCAATGAATTCTTAACCCTTAACAGACACCATGCCATGTTTGCAGGGAAGAAACGTTTAACCACTTTGGAGAAAAGTTGGACCGCAAGACCGTGGTTCACAACTGGTATTTCCTCACTGCCTCTTTGATTTATATCATTCAAAAGGGTTTTGTTGGAAACAATAGAATAGTACATGCAGGCATAGAGCATTTTACCACTAAATCTTAAATGTATTGTATGACCTAAATGAATTAGATTTATTACCAGTTACCATTGTTTTTGATGTTAATGCTCATAGTTAGACATACAGTCCATCTCGGACACTTCTTACTGTTGCCTATAACTAAAAACCGGTGTGCACATAAAATTAACAGGCTTGGAGGGGATGTAGCACCAAAGGTGGTTGCTGCAGGGCTGAGATGCATAGTAAGCAACCAGGATAACTGGTACCTAGATCACTTGGATGCCACATGGGAAGGATTTTACATGAATGAACCCCTGGAAGGAATTGACGACCCAGAACAGCAACGCTTGGTTATTGGTGGTGAGGTTTGCATGTGGGGAGAGCAAATTGATGCATCAGATATCGAACAAACTATTTGGCCGCGTGCTGCAGCAGCTGCAGGTCAGTATTAGAAACAGTTTCAGACTACTAATTTATGCCTTGAAATATTTTGAACCTGGTGCATGCATTTTTATCCAAACATGATCTTACTTATACCGTTATATGATGTTTTACTCATTATGAATTAAACGGGCACTATAGCATGTTGCCTGATATAGACGTTTTTACTCATTATGAATTAAACAGACACTATAGCATGTTGCCTGATATAGTCATAAGAGTATTCAAACCAGATTTACTGCAGTATAATCGTTTACTTGGAAAGATAGCTTTATCTCTGTATACACATCTGCCATGGATGTTTGGATTAAAAATTTAGCACATTGAGAAACATGTAATATGTTTATTCCCATACAGAAAAATTAAGTATTTCAGTTAAATGCACACTACTCAGCTCTCTTGCATGCCTACTAAAGAAAAAAAGTGAGAACAGTATAAATTATTAAAGGCATATATAGTGTAGCAAGTTGCTGAACATTTATAGATAATTATATTCACACCTTTCCATTAGGAGGGCTGATGTCCAGATTCCTGATGAACGTTCATAACAAAAACTGTCATGCTATACCACATATCGATATGTTACTTAAGAACATGGTTCACAGGTATAGAAGCAGAACCTATATGCAACCATATCGATTCTGATTTACTTTCTGTGCACGTCACATCAACTGTTAATAATATATATCTAATATATTTACCATGATATGCACTAGTTCGCTGAACATCTGTATGACATATTTTGACTCACCAATCCACTTAAACTGCATTGGCTTGAAGAGAGATTGTGGACTCCACTTGAGAAGCTTGCAGAACACGCCAGATCAGCCACATCAAGACTGTCACGCTTCAGGTGCTTGCTGAATCAGAGAGGGATAGCTGCTGCGCCACTAGCTGGTGATGGTCGTACAGCACCATATGAACCTGGTCCTTGTGTAAGGCAATAGGATATTCACAGAGGATACACATCATTTCAAGATTCACTTTTACCAAGTGTAAGTTCAGCAATACAAACTTCAAGTGGTTAGATGGTTGTGTAAACTATAGAATGTTTGAGTGACTCCTTACTCTCTTTATGTACTTCTGCCCCTTTCCAATTTACCACCAGAATAGTTTGAATGGCAACGGCACCTATACCATAAGCACAAAATGATAGCTCCCTGATAGGATTAGTCAACTTTGAAAGAAAATGAACATAAAAATCGCCTCAAGAAATCCAGTAGTATCACAAGTTCTAGTATTACAACAGTTTAAACACTCAGTGTTCTCTCCTGCACATGAGGAAACATTAAATACAAGGACATGGTTACTGTCAACAAAGAATCCACATAACGCTAGTTACTAGAGATCTAATATTGAGACAGTTTTTGGCTTGCCATATGCAAACCTCATGTGAATGTGTGAACCATAGCTCAGTGATCTATTTATCTCTTGGTTGTGAACTACCCTGTTTAAAAGTATCTGTACTATACTAGGACAGGCTGAGACGTGCTAAGAGACATACTAGTACTGGGTGCCCCATCTTGCTGATTACACTCATCAGGTTTTTTTCCGAGCAAAATGCATTCATCAGTTTCACTACCAGACATTTTCTGAAAGCTCTCAAAGCATTGCTCCATGCCTGCTATATTATGCTTCATGCTCTCAAGATGACGAGCGAGATCTAGTCCCATCTTCATCCATTTTCTAGCAACTGAGGGCTGATTAAGCCGCCTGGACAGATATGACTTGTTCCAGGCAGTCGCTGCAAGCCACTGCCCTTCCTCAAATGGGTATTCGCCATCTCTCAGTCCAACCACAATCTGGTAGGCTTGTCGGTATACATCATAGACTGCATCACTATCGCTACCACTAAAGTCTTGCAAACCAGCAAGGCAGGCTAGGTTCCTGAGGGCAATACTGATTACCCTGTAGTTTGGGGACTGGGAAGCAAGGGCAGCATTGATACTAGCCTTCAAGGAGAATTCAGCAACCAACAGGTTCGGTGGGGTGCCTTTAGAAGCAGCTACTCCAAATTTGAGAAGATGGTCCGGTGTACATGCCTTAGAGGAAGCAAAGTTCTTGACTAGCTGGAGCTGCTGAGGACGTGCACTGGTGTCCATTCTGTCAAGGAGTTGGTAGGAGTTGAAAGTATGAAGAAACAGAAAGTTGTTGGCCTCAGCCTGATCAGAGCGCACTGGAACCGAGGGCCAAATCGAAGGCAATAGCTGCACATCAATAAAACTAAGTCAAAATCATATTAGAAAAAATTGTTTCACTTTACATACACAAAGGAATAGCTTTTGGTATTTCTCAAACTCCATGTTTACCTTGCCAGCTCTGCTGAGCATCCCAACACCTTTTTTAATCTCAGAATCTGACAATGGAGAATTGTTTTGCTCCTCGGCTTTGAGCATGGAATTGACACTCATGATTAACGCTTTGCAAACTGTGGGACGATTTTCATCACCCTCAGCGTTACTTGCGCCACCAAAAAACTCTGCTGCAAGCTCATAGAACTCAGCACTAAGATCGTACTTTTGCTCCTCTGTCACCCTTAAAGCCAAATTCCAGCTACTGAGTGCAAACCAATTGATTTCACGCCACCCAACAGCTCCATTTCCAAAAAAGCCTTCCACACCGAGTTCGGACATCCGTAGCTTGGCAAGTCTTGAGTACATCAGGATCTCCTCCTCAGTCCCTTGCTCACGGCGAAGTTGCTCAATAAGATTGCGGAGGACAACCACCTCTGCCATTGGCATAGGCTTTCCGGTAGGATAAAGACCGAGAAGGTAGGTCAATGAAGCAACTGCCACCCGGACAGACTTGCAGGCAATAGCTTCATGCGTTGTGAGTACAAGGAATTCAGGGTTGAAGTCAACACAACCCACCATGGTTTTCATCTGCTTGATAGCCTCCTCTTCGTCATTCCTCTGCAGATGGATTTTAATCTAAAGAATTCTTGTGGTTAGTATAAAATGTCAAAGTTAAATGAGATCCCTGTACAATTAACATGTATAGATATATTACCTTCAGAAAAGCACAGTGGACATTGTGTTCCACCTACAGATACACATTTTGAACCAACCATAAGAACCAAATAGGCAAGATTATTTATAAGGTGGTGGGGAACATCAATACCTTGTCAGCCTCATTGACAAACTCTAGTGCACGATCCAGTTGTTTAAGGGGTAGATAGCAAAGGGTAAGGACTCGGAGACACTGTGCTCGCCGGGGTCTGCTTTCCTCTTCACGGGATAGATAAAGCAACGATCTCTCATAAAAGTCCGCACTTGTATCGTAATTCTTTGTGTTGAAATGCTCAGCACCGCTGCCCCAAATTCCAAGTGTCAGCCTCAGCAACAACTCATATGTACATAAAAATGCAACAAAAATTACTTGTGTAAGAGAGTGCAAACCAGTTCCACAGCAGCGAATGCATTGCTCCACGCTGAATGGTGTTAGCTGGGCCGTCGAACAGTGCGGCCACCCTCTCATCCGACACGAGCTCACAAATCGCCCTTGCGCGCCCAGTGCTACCTATACCACCCTGAACCACCTTGGTCACCACTCTCACGGCAGCAGCTGCACCTCCCGTGCGGCAACGTGCAGCGAGCGCAACGAGCACCTTGCGTGCAGCCTCAGGCCCAGCAGAGGCAAGGTACTCCTCGGCGGCCATCACGCACATATGCTCTGGTGCTTCGGGCTTGGCCATGAGTCTCTCGAGCTCCCTTTCGGCTTCCAAAATGTTCCCGCTGCCAAGCAACGCGCGTATCGCCAAGACCCCCATGCTCGGGTGCTCCTCTGCCAGCCCAATTGAAGCCCTGGAGCCCCTGATACAGCGCAGGGTTCCCTCGTGGTCGTTGGCTTGGAGACGCTCGACTGCAAGGAAGCGGAAACATCGACCCTTGAGCTCATTGAGATTTGGGGTTTTAGGACTGGCGCCGGAGGGGGAGGCCACCTTGTCGCAGAGATCTAGTGCCTCGGTGAGGATGCTGGACGCTTGGACGGCAGGATCAGAGGGTTTCGTGGAGAGCGTGGCCTCGCCGACGGAAAGGTACGCCTCGGCGAGGGATTTGATCCCCTCGGGAGATGCGGACGCGAGGGGCTTGGACCGGCTCAGCAGTGCGACGGCGAGGAATTGATCGCCCGCGCCCGACGCCGCGCGTGCTCGCGCAAGGTTCAGGTCGAGCAAGACGCGCCGCTCCTCTTCCGAGCCGGTGGCGGAGACGAGAGGCGTGCCCTTCTCGAAGCAGGCGGTGGCGAGGTCGACGCGGCCGAGGTGAAGCCACTCCTTGCCGGCGCGGAAGAAGAAGTTGGCAACCTTCGCGGCGGCCAAGGGGATCTCGTCGCGGACGCCGGCGAGGAGGAGGAGCTCCGGCGCCGCCTGTCTGATCTCCGCCTCGGCGGCGCGGGCGGAGGGGCCCCTGGCCAGGGTGGTGGAGTTGGCGCGGTCGACGCACGCGTTCCAGAGGCGGGTGGCGAGCTTCCATATCTGGATCCTGCAGGCGTCGGTGAGCGAGGAGGAGACGGAGCCGAGGTTGGTGAGGATGCGGCGGAAATCGGTGGCGAGCTTCTCCGCGGAGGATGTGGAGGTGTCGAATGCCTCGGCGTCGGCGACGACCGTGCTGAGGTCGGTGATGAAGCCGGTGTGCGGCGGCGGCTGCCGGTACTCGGGGGAGAGCTCGGAGATCTTCATGGGGTCGAGGGTTAGGGTTTGGGAGCTTCGGATTGGGATGGATTTGAGCGGGAAGGTGTGAGGCGTGGGGATGGGGAAAGGGGTGAGAATTCGAGGACGGGGAAGAAGAAGAGCTCGAAATTTGAATTGTTACCGTATTTTTACGGTGGATTCCATCGTTCCCCAATTTTTTTCGCTGATTTGCTAGTTTCTGTTCGAAGTAGAAAATAGACAGCGAGAGAAACAAGAGAAATAGAATCAAGCGTTTTATTAATTGAGGATTGAATCCTTATATAGTACATTAGGGGACGCCACTAGAGGACGCGTCGCATACAAAGACGGTTTCTGTATGGTCGGTTCCTAGAGGCAACGCTCGAGGGCTAACTGCTATGCGGTTACAAGTGAGGATTATCCCATAATTAATGGGTAATTAATTATTCCTAACACTCCCCCTAATCACCGCTTTAATGTATAAGGATCTATCATCTTGATTAAGTCTCCTCCAAAAACCCTGTGGGAAAAAATGTGAGGAGTATGATAGGATATGCTGTTAAAACTCCTTCAGACCCATTGAAAAAATAAGGAGAAAATGATATAGCATATAATGATCATTGCCTCTGTTAACTCGATATGAAATAAATCCATAGAATATAGAGGTCAATAAATATGTCTTTTATACCTTCCTAAAAACCCCGGTGAGGAAAACGGATAGTATGACATATAATCTTATGTTGATATTACCTCATTAAAAACCTTAATGAGAACATGTAAAGTAAACTCATTTAAGGGAAAAAGAGTGTAATATGATGCTTTGAACATAAATTGTTCAGGAAGATACTCCCCCTGATTCTTGCAAATCTCGAAGCCGTCGCATACCGATTCCATGAATATATTTCTGAAATGTTGAAGTTGGTAGAGACTTCGTAAATAAGTCGGCGAGATTATCGCATGATTTAACTTGCAAGATGTTTATTTCTCCACTCTTTTGGAGTTCATGAGGATAAAACAACTTTGGGGCAATATGCTTAGTGATATTGCTCTTGATGTATCATGTTTGCATCTGTGCAACACAAGCCGCATTATCCTCATAAATAATGGTAGGTGATTTGATAGAACCAATTCCACATGATTGTTGTATGTGGTTTATCATTCTGTGAAGCCACACACATTCGCGTGATGCCTCATATAATGCAATTATTTCAGAATGATTGGTAGAAGTGGCAACCAGAGTCTGTTTCGAAGACTTTTATGATATAGCAGTTCCACCATGTAGGAACACAAAGCCGGTCTGTGATCTGGCATTATGGGGATCAGATAAGTAGCCAGCATCAGTGTATCCGATCATACTGGAGTCCAGATTTCTCTGAAACTGAAAGTATAGGCCAAGATCCTTTGTGCCTTGGAGATATCGAAAGACATTCTTGACTCCCGACCAATGGCGCTTTGGTGGGAGCTGCCAGGTTCTAGCAAGTAAATTCACTGCAAATGCGAGGTCAGGTCTCGTACAATTTGCGAGATACACGAGCGCACCAATGGCACTGAGATATGGAACCTCGGGTCCCAATATCTCTTCTCCATCATCCCTTGGCATGAACGGATCTTTCTCTACGTCTAGAGAACGAACCACCATGGGAGTTTTAGATGGATAGGATTTGTCCATATTGAATTTCTCCAATATTTTCTGGATATAGGCAGCTTGGTGTACCATTATTCCTGAGGGAAGGTTCTCGAGTTGAAGACCCAAGAAAAATTTGGTTTGACCCAAATCCTTCATCTCAAATTCTGTCTTTAGATGATTGCGTGCTTCATCAATATCTTGTGTGTTGCCAATGATGTTGAGATCATCGACATACACTGAAATGATGCAAAATCCTGAAGAGGACTTCTTGATGAAGACACATGGACAGTCATCATTGTTGGAGTAACCTTCAAGAAGGAACTCACTAAGTCGGTTGTACCACATCCGTCTCCGATCGCTTTCAAGCCAGATAAAGACTTGTTCAGTTTTACACAAGACATGTTGCTTAGCGCTTGCATTCGGGATGTAGACTCCATCAGAACCTTCATGTATATGTCCGAATGTAGTGACCCATAAAGATATGCGGTCACGACATCCATCAACTGCATAGATAGACGATTTTGCACTGCCAAAGATATAAGATATCGGAAAGTGATACCACTCATTACTGGAGAATATGTCTCATTGAAATCAATGCCGGGTCTCTACGTGAAACCCTGTGCTACGAGCCTTGCTTTGTATCTCACCACCTCATTGTTCTCATTCCGTTTCCGGAGGAAAACCCATTTGAATCCCACAGGGAAAACATTGGGAGGTGTTGGTATTGCTTCTGTGAATACCTTCCTTTTATTAAGCGAAGCAAGTTCTGCTTGTATTGTTTCCTTCCATTTAGGCCACGGAGCGCTTTCATACTCAACGATAGTCCTTGGATCATGATCATTGAGAAGGGTATCGCAATTGTAGCAGAAAAATAAGTGTCACAATCGAGACTTACGGTTGAATGATTCTCCAGAATTGATATAGTTGGTGGATATCTCATGCACCCTTGATGAATCTTCGTGATTTCCCAATACGCGTGAGTCTAGGTGTTCCGATGTCCCAGCCAGTGTGTGCAAGCTAGAGCTGGGTTGTGGAGGTTGCCCTTCCACTGGGTGTATACTACCCATAAGGTGTCCGTCAACGTTGAGTTGACTTGCATTTACTGATTTGGAGGATTTTCTCCTCTCTCCTTGTTGCTGAGAGTTCCGGTCAAGGGTCGTACTTTACTCCCCTCTTTTAGGATCGTGGAGTTGAGTGGTTTTTGTTGGTACCTCCACTCTTTCGGGCGCATTTCGGCTGGTTTCCGTGATTTAGTAACACCTTTAGATCAATAAATGAATTCGCAGATTATTTGCAAGATGTTGCAAATTGATAATTTTCCTAACTTGGAGTTCGCTCTTGGGTACGTGGATCGAGGTTGAAATGGCGATAGCATTCCAATCAATTTCCGACATTCTTTCCGTACTTGAAATCTCCCTCATGCCGGAAATTGTTCCTCATCAAATATGCAATCAGCGTTACGTGATGTGAATAGATCCCCAGTAAGGGGTTCCAGGTACTTAATAATCGACGGCGATTTGTACCCCACATAGATCCCTAGTTTTCTGTGTGGGCCCATGGATGTCCGCTGTGGTGGTGAGATCGGGATGTATGTAGCACAACCGAAATTACGCAGATGGGAAATGCTGGGAGGATTTCCACGTACCAATTGCAGAGGGGAAGTACTGTGATATGCAGTAGGTCACAATTGGATTAGGTCAGCAGCGTGTAAAACCGCGTGACCCCAACACGAAGTTGGCAAGCTGCAATTCATTAACAAAGGTCTTGCAATGAGTTTGATCCTCTTTATTAGGGACTCAGCCAAACCATTTTGAGTGTGGACATATGGAACAGAGTGCTGAACTTCAATCCCTAAGGCCATGCAATAGTCATTGAAGGCGCGTGAAGAGAATTCTGCAGCATTGTCCATGCGAATTGATTTAATTCGACTTTCTAGATAATGGGCCTGTAACTTAATTACTTCCCTCATTATCTTGGCAAATGCATGGTTTCGTGTGGAAATAAGACACACATGTGACCATCGTGTAGATGCGTCAATCAAAACCATGAAATACATGAATGGTCCAGATAATGGTTGGATAGGACCACAAATATCACCTTGAATTCGTTCAAGAAACTAGAGTGGTTCAACTTGTATTTTGAGGTGCGAAGGCCTCAAAATTAGCTTTCCTGTGGCACATGATGTACACACAAAGTCTGATGACTGAGGGAATTTTGACTCATGCAAATTGTGACCAATGGAATTGCTAGTAATCTTCCTCATCATCCCGATACCGGGATGGCCTAGGCGATCATGCCAAGTTTGAAATGCATCAACATTCTGTAAGATTACCTTGTAAGCAACATGTTCTACGGGCTTGATGTACGTATAGTACAGTCCGGACGACAGAGAAGGAATTTTTTCAAGTACTTGCTTGCCATATCTATTATCTTTTGTGAAGAGCAGATACTCTTCTTTGTTGTCTTCATGGGTTTCAATATAAAAACCATTCTTACGGATATCTCGATAACTGATTAAGGTAACGAATCGGGATACAACAAGGCATCCTCAATTGTCACTTGTGTACCGTTTGGGAGGGTAGATATGGCACGTCCAGTGCCAACAATTACCGTATCGCGTCGAGCGATAGTCAAAATATCTCCATTCATATTTTTCAGAGTCTGAAAATATTTCAACTCCCTCAGTATGAAGTTTGTGGTAGCACTTTCTGAAGGGTTTCGCGGCATAGTAAATCAAAATTTTATATGGAAGCGAACAGAGGGAAAGCCAAGATCTAATCTAGGAGATGCAAACGACGAGAGAGATTGGATTAGATCTTCATACCCTTGAATATTCAAGACAGTGAACGCTCATTTAACGTGGGTGATGTAGTCAGATCGCTTCTCCTCCTCGCGATCCAATCCGATCTAGCACCACAAGTGACGGTGCCTCCGTGAGATGCACACGCAAAGACTGACGCCTCCTCCTTCCTTGGACCAGCAAGTATGGTGGAGAGATGGATTGGATCTACAACACACGGCCAAGTGGTGTATATGGTAGAGAATTTCGCTGCAGGCTTCGCCACAAACAAATGGGAGGGAGAGGAGGCAACAGGCAACTAGGGTTTGGAGGAAGGTGTGGGGGAGGGCGCACCAGCCCTCTATATAGAGGGGTGCGCCAGCCCTGCCTCTCCTCCAAGCCTATCTCTAGTTTAAACGATTTAAACTCTCCCTTATCTAGAAATTCTATCTCTAGTTTAAACGAGTTTAAACTTATCTAGAATCGGGGCCCTATGGGGCCTTGTGCCCCTAGCCCAATGCGCCAGGACACTCCCTCATAGGCCCATTCCCTCCCGGAAGGTGGGACCACGTTGGCCCCTTCCTAAGGTTCTAGAAGCTTCCCATAATACCGATTAATCCTAACAATTCAACTCCAAAACTGCAACCGCCTTTATATGAATCTTATTCTCCGGACCATTCGAACCTCTCGTGATATCCCGGATCCCATCCGAGACTCGAACAAAAATTCATAAACCAATTATCCAATCTATCCTAGCCGAGACACGTTATGTGTGACCGCTGGTTCGAGAATATGCGCATATGATCTTCTATCAATAATCAACAGCGGGTCCGGGCACCCATATTGACTCCTACACATTCATCGATGATCATATCGGATGAACCACGATGCCAGGATTCAATCAATCCCATATATATATTCCTTCTGCTCGCGATATTTTACTTGCCCGAGATTCGATCGTCGGTATCGCCATACCTAGTTCAATCTCGCTCACAACAAGTACTTTACTCGTTCGTAATACGATATCACTTTGTGATTAACTCCTTAACCACATGCTTGCAAGGTGTTGATATCGACACCGAAAGTGGGCCCGGTATATCTCTCCGACTTGGGAGGGACAAATCCCATCTCGATACATACAACCCAATGATACTTTCCGATTACCGAGACACCT
This sequence comes from Avena insularis, assembly GCA_023614405.1. NCBI lineage: Eukaryota > Viridiplantae > Streptophyta > Magnoliopsida > Poales > Poaceae > Avena > Avena insularis. Next base: position 373,505,451 of record CM042691.1, on the reverse strand, counting down.
TTATGATCACCCTCTCATAGGATGACGCTTGATGACCTCAAAGCTTTCTTCCGATACTGTGGAGTTGTATTATCTCATGGTCTAAGGAATACAATTTTGACATGAGAAAAGCTTCGCAAAGACGAACACGATGAAACGATCTAATAGCTTTGCTTAGTTTGGTCATCCACCATATCATTCTCCAATGATATGATCTCATTATCAATTGACAACTCATGTCTATGGTTAGGAAACCTTAACCATCATTGATCAATGAGCTAGTCCATAGAGGCGCATTAGGGACACGGTGTTGTTCACAAACCACACAAGTATTAAAGTTTCCGCTAATACAATTCTAGCATGGAATATAAACTTTATCATGAACAAGAATTATAATAATAACATCTTTATTATTGCCTCTAGGGCATAATTCCAACAGCCTCCCACTTGCACTAGAGTCAATAATCTAGTTTACATTTGGCAACAATTCACACCCATGGCAATCGAGGTGCCGATCATGTTTTACACGTGGAAGAGGTTTAGTCAATGGATCTGCGACATTCTGATCCGTATGTACTTTGCTGATCTTCAGATCTCCATCCGCTATATAATCTCGGATTATATGAAACTTATGCTGATATGCTTGGTCTTTGGATGATATCTTGGTTCCTTAGCGAGTGCTATGGCGCCGTTGTTGTCACACAATATCTCCAAAGTGGGTCCAATGCACTTGAACCACGCCAAGCTCAAAGGATGAAGTTTCGATCCAAACTCCTTCACTTGACGCTCGCAGAGCCATGTATTCCGCTTTCATCAGAGATCCTGACCACGCTTTTGCTTGCAGCTTCTCCACCACAGCCTCCTCCATTCAAAATATACACGATCCGCTCCGAGATTTACAATCATCCTTGTCGGTCGAAACTAGCATCGACGTAACCTTTTATGACGAGTCGTTCATCACCCCCATAGACTAAGAACATTTCTTTAGTCCTATTTAGGTACCTTAGGATGTTCTTCACGGCTGTCCAAAGGTTCCACTCGATCACTTTGATATCCGTCACAAACTAAGAGCATTGGACACATCCGTCTAGTACACAAGATGGCATACATGATGGAACCTATGGCCGAGGCATAAGGCACTTTGCTCATAGCTTCCCTATCATTTCATCAGAATGGACACCGAGCCTTGCTCAATATCTTCCTCGACAACATAGGCAATCAACCTTTCAATGCCTTATCCATTCGAACCTTTTCGTAACTTTGTCTAGGTATGTACCGCTTAAAGCTATCAGCGCCTTTGTCTATCTCTATAGATCTTGATGCCCAATATATAAGCAGCTTCACCTAGGTCTTTCATTGAAAACACTTGTTCAAATAACTCTTCACATCGTTAAGCATGTTGAAGTCATTTCCAATAATCAATATGTCATCCACATATAGTACCGTAAATGTCACCGAGCTCCCACTCACTTTCTTGTAGATGCAAGCTTCAGAGCAATTTGGAACAAATCCAAAGCTCTTGATCACTTGATCAAAACGAAGGTTCCAACTCCGAGATGCTTGCTTCACCCATAAATGGAACGCTGAAGTTTGCATACTTTATCAAGATCCTTAGGATCGATAAAACCTTCGTTGCATCATATACAACTCTTCATCAATGTTGCCATTGAGGAACGCAGTCTTGACATCCATCCGCCATATTTCATAATCATGAAACGCAGCAATTGCTAATAAAATCTGAATGGACTTAAACATCGCCACGGAGAGAAAGTCTCATCGTAGTCAACACCTTGAACTTGTCGAAAACCTTTCGCAACAAGCCGCTTTATAGACGTAACATTACCATCCGCGCCCCGCTTTTCTTCTTGAAGATCCATTTGCACTCAACGGTCTTTCGGTCACTAGGAGGGTCCACCAAAGTCCATACTTGCTTTTCGCCTCTGGATCCCAATTCGATTTCATGGCTTCTAGCCATTTCTCGTAGTCCGGCTCATCATCGCTTCCTCATAGTTCAGAGGTTCACCGCCTTCTACTAACAAGATCGTTAAGACACAGGTTGCCGCACCACTCAGAGGGGCACGCGACCTTGTCGACTGCGACGCTCAAGAGCGAGATCGCCCAAAGCTTCATGATCCTTGTCATTAGCTTCCTATTGTTGGCGCAGGCATTGGAACAATTTCAGGTGCTGCGCTACTCTCCAATTCAAGAGAAGGTTCAACAACCTCGCCTAGCTCTACTTTCCTCCCACTCACTTCTTTCGAGAGAAACTCCTTCTCAAGAAAGGAACCGTTTTCATGATAAACACTTTGCCTTCGTTCTGCGGATAGAAGGTATACCCAATAGTTTCCTTAGGGTATCCTATGAAGACGCATTCGCTTTGGGTTCGAGCTTGTCCGCATCAACTTCTTGGACGAAGCTTCGCGATCCCCAAACTTTAAGAAACGACAACTTAGGTTTAGCACCAAACCACAGTTCATACGGTGTCGTCTCAACGGATTTAGATGGAGCCCTATTTAAAGTGAATGTAGCGGTTTCTAATGCATAACCCCAAAACGATAACGGCAAATCAGTAAGAGACATCATCGATCGGACCATATCTAATAGGGTTCGATTCTGCTCGCACACACCATTGCGCGTGGTGTTCCGGTGGCGTGAGTTGTGAAACGATTCCACTTGCCTTGAGATACGTGAGAAAATCATAACTCAAATATTCGCCCCCACGATCGGATCGTAGAAACTTAATCTTTCTGTTATGATGGTTCTCCACTTCATTCTGAAATTCTTTGAACTTTTCAAACGCTTTGATTTATGTTTCATTAAATAGATATACCCATATCTACTTAAGTCATCGGTAAAAGTGAGAAAATAGCGATATCCACCGCCGTCAAACACTCATCGGTCCGCATACATCGGTATGTATGATTTCCAACGAGTCCGTTGTTCGCTCCATCATACCGAGAACGGGTTTTGATCATCTTGCCCATGAGGCATGGTTCGCATGTGTCAAATGATTCAAAATCAAGAGACTCCAAAAGTCCATCAGAATGGAGTTTCTTCATGCGCTTTACACCAATATGACCTAGACGACAGTGCCACAAATAAGTAGTATTATCACTATCTACTTTGCATCTCTTAGCCTCAATGTTATGGATGTGTGTTTCATCCCTTTCGAGATTTAGAAGAAATAAACCACTCATAAGAGGTGCATGACCATAAAAGATGTTACTCATATAAATAGAACAACCATTATTCTCTGATTTAAATGAATAACCGTCTTGCAATAAACACGATCCAGAAATAATGTTCATGCTCAACGCAGTACATAATAACATTTATTAAGGTTTAAAACTAATCGAAGGAAAAACTAAGGAGAGCGTACGGCCATCACATCAACTCTTGATCCGTTGCCAATGCGCATCGTCACCTCATCCCTCGCAAGCCGCCGTCTATTCCGCAGCTCCTGTTTCGAGTTACAAATATTAGCAACTGAACCGATATCAAATACCTAGGCACTACAACAAGGGCTAGTAAGGAAAACATCAATAACATGTATATCAAATATACCTTTGATGGTGCCAGCCTTCTTGTCCGCTAAGTACTTGACAGATTGCGCTTAAAGGACCCTTGTCCTTGCAATAGAAGCACGATTTCCCGGCTTGGGACTGCACTGAGCTTCTTCTCAGGGCATTGCGCTTGCCGCCCTTCTTGAAGGGCTTCTTTGCACCTTTACCTTTCTTAAAGGAGGGCTTGTTGACCATCAACACATGATTATCCTTCTTGATGTCCACCTCGCAGCCTTCAGCTTTGCGAAGAGCTCGTGATCGATCAGTGGAACCAATCTGATTATGAGTCACTACAAAACTTTTGTAGCTGGGAGGGAGTGATTGCGAACCTCACAATCTTGAGCTCCTCCGAATCTTGCAGTCCAGCTTGCTCAAGGCGTTGAGTGTGGCCCACATCTTAATGGCGTGCTCACTAACGGAACTCCTTCCTCCATCTTGCAGTTAAAGAACTTCGGAGATCTCATATCTCTTAGAACGGGCCTGAGTCTCAAACATGGTTTTCAGCTCCTCGAGAATCTCAAAGGGCCCGGATAGTTTTCAAAACAATTTTGAAGTTCGGTTCCATAGCAAACAACATGGTGCTCTTAATCACACCATAATCATCTTTGCGCCGATGATCGATAGACAGCTTTCTCATCAGCCGTAGCGCAGCAGGGGGTTACCTAACGCTTTCTCAAGGACATAGTCCTTTGTCCGCATGTAATGATTCTTAGATTACGGAACCATTGGTGAAGTTAGACCCATTGTTTCTAAGCTTTTCTTTCTCAAAGAAAACGTTGAAGTTGAAGTTGGACTTGGCCATTGGATCTACAGTATTTGCAAGTACAATTTAGACTATGTTCATGATAAATAGTTCAACTTAATCAAATTACTAGATGAACTCCCACTAAATTCAACATCCCTCAAGTTGTTTAGTGAACACGATCCAAATTCACCACACCTAATCCGATCATCACGAGAAGAGATGTGGTTTCAATGGTGGACAACGAAGTGTCGATCATATCATTCATATGACTCATGCTTAACCTTTAGGTTCTTGCGTTCCGAGGCCATGTCTGTACATGCTAGGCTCGTCAAGTTAGACCCAAGTATTTCCGCGTGTGCAAAACTGGCTTGCACCCATTGTATGTGAGCATAGAGTCTATAGCACCCGATCATCACGTGATGCTTGGACACGACGAACTTTCGCAACGGTGCATACTTTGGGGAGAACATAGTTTTTATCTTGATCTTTAAGTGAGAAATCATCTTATAATGCTACCGTCGCAATCTAAGCATAATAAGATACATAAAAGGATAAACATCACATGCATATAACTTTATGTGACATGGTATAGCCAATCTTCATAATGATCTCCATCTTGTGCTCCGGCATGATCTCCATCACTTCACCATGATTGCCTCCACCACGAATAGCAACTACAACTATTGCTAACTACTTAGCGATAAAGTAAAGCTATTACATGGCGTATAAGAAGTTGACTCAGGTCATACACAATTATAAAGACAACCATATATTCTCATTGTGTACTCATCGACATGCAAGTCGTGAAACATTACAAAACATGATCATCGCATACAATATACACATCACATCTTGGGCCATACCATATCACGAAAACACTCGCAAAACAAGTTAGACGCCTACTTTGTTGTTGCATGTTTTATGTGGCTTATGGGAGTAGATGCTAAGAACGATTCTACCTATGGAAAGCCACAACGATGATATTATGGTTGCCAAACTCCGTGTTAATCCCATGACAACTATAGTGAGAGAAACCGGCATCCACCACCGCATGTGTGGTACAAGCCACACGCCAAGTGGAGCCGGGTCTCGTGAACGACGTCGTAAGATTGGCTGGACCGCTTCAATCTCACTATCCCGCGTCATAAGAAGAACACAAACAAGAGGCTTGCAACAGAAAACATCAACGCTCGCAACAACCATGTTATGCTCTACTCGTGAATCACATCTACGCATAGATCTAGCTCGATACCATCAAGGGTTTCGCATAGTAAATCAAAATTTTCACTAAGCTTAGAGGGAAAGCCAAGATCTAATCTAGGAGATGCAAACAACGAGAGATTGGATTAGATCTTCATACCCTTGAAGATTCGCATGGAACGTTCGTTGAACATGGGTGATGTAGTCGCATCGCTTCTCCTCCTCACGATCTGATCCGATCTAGCACCACAAGTGGCGGTGCCTCCGTGAGATGCACACGCAGCAAGACTCGACGCCTCCTCCTTCCTTGGACCAGCAAGTATGGTGGAGAGATGGATTGGATCTACCACACGACGGCGTGGTGTATATGGTAGAGAATTTCTGCCAGGCTTCGCCTACAAACATGGGAGGGAGAGAGGAGGGCAGCAGGCAACTAGGGTTTGGAGGAAGGTGTGTGGGGGAGGCACCAGCCCTCTATATAGAGGAGGTGCGGCCAGCCCTTGCCTCTCCTCCAAGCCTATCTCTAGTTTAAACGATATCCACTCTCCCTTATCTAGAAATTCTATCTCTAGTTTAAACGAGTTTAAACTTATCTAGAATCGGTCGGGCCCTATGGGGTTGTGCCTGGCCCAATGCGCCAGGACACTCCCTCATAGGCTCATTCCCTCCCGGAAGGTGGGACCACGTTGGCCCCTTCCGGAAGGTTCTAGAAGCTTCCGCATAATACCGATTAATCCTAACAATTCAACTCCAAAACTGCACCGCCTTATATGAATCTTATTCTCCGGACCATTCCGAACCTCTCGTGATATCCCGGATCCCATCCGAGACTCAACAAAATTCATAAACCAATTATCCAATCTATCCTAGCCGAGACACGTTAAGTGTGTGACCTGGTTCGAGAATATGCGGACATGATCTTCTATCAATAATCAATGGGTCTGGGCACCCATATCGACTCCACACATTCATCGATGATCATATCGGATGAACCACGATGCCAGGATTCAATCAATCCCATATATATATTCCCTTCGTCTCGCGATATTTTACTTGCCCGAGATTCGATCGCTATCGCCATACCTAGTTCAATCTCGTTCACGCTAGTACTTTACTCGCTCCGTAATCCGATATCACTTTGTGATTAACTCCTTAACCACATGCTTGCAAGCGGTGTTGATATCGACACCGAGTGGGCCCAAGTATATCTCTCCGACTTGGGAGGACAAATCCCATCTCGATACATACAACCCAACAGATACTTTCCGACACCGAGAGACACCTTTATGATCACCCTCTCATAGGATGACGTTTGATGACCTCAAAGCTTTCTTCCGATACCAGGGAGTTGTATTATCTCATGGTCTAAGGAATACAATATTTGACATGAGAAAAGCTTCGCAAAGACGAACATGATGAAACGATCTAATAGCTTTGCTTAGTTTGGGTCTATCCACCATATCATTCTCCAATGATATGATCTCATTATCAATTGACAACTCATGTCTATGGTTAGGAAACCTTAACCATCATTGATCAATGAGCTAGTCCATAGAGGCGTACTAGGGATACGGTGTTGTTCACAAACCACACAAGTATTAAAGTTTCCGCTTAATACAATTCTAGCATGGAATATAAACTTTATCATGAACAAGAATTATAATAATAACATCTTTATTATTGCCTCTAGGGCATAATTCCAACACTTTCCACAAGGCATAATTCCTCTTCCATCGGATTGTACCCGTAGAGAGCTATATAAAAAAATGAAGAATTTTCAATAAGAAAACCTTATTTAGATACATAGAATACAATCTTTATTATATCAAAGTGCTGATACAATATACATGACAACAACAACTTATGTTCTTATTACAACATCACAAATGGACATAAAATAAAGTGATCACTAAGGAGATAGCAGGACTAGTCGAAGTCTCCAAACACGTCGTTTGAGGCGTACTCAATCATCATGTTCTCCGTGCTCATAGGGTCCTCGGGCTGCTGGAGAGTCTTGGTGTTGCTAGGTCCAGGAGGAGCATCTTGCGAACAACCAGCTCCATTGGTGCCATCTGGATGAAGGTTGAAGTTGGCTTCAAACCTTTTCCCCTGAGGTGCCTTGCGTCCTTGGGATTGCTGGTAGAGGATTGCCAGATGCTTTGGGGTCTTGCACTTGTTAGTAGGATGCGTGTAGCATCCACACTTGTCACAAAGCCTAGTTTTGTCATACTTTGGCTTTGCGGTGCCTTTCCCACGGTTCGAGTTTCGAGGCTTCCTGTTCCGGTTGCGCTTACGCTTACCCTTGAAGTTTGGTTGGTTACCGATGAAGGCACCACCAAACTTTCTTCCGTTCGCAACATTCATATGAACTTCCCAAGCAAGGTTGGGAACCAACGGACCGAGAGCCATTCTTAGCAAGAAGCTCATCATGCTTTTCAGCCTGAAGTAGGATATGAATAAGGTCTAAATAGACCTGGTAGTCGCGAGCACGGTATTGCTGCTGGAGGAGCCTTTCAGATGGGAGCATAGTGGATAGAGTTTTTTCTATATTTTCTGCATCAGTAGGTTCCTTCTCGCAAAAGCGCAGCTTGGAACTTATCTTATGAACCTCATGATTGTAATCCCAACGGACTTGAAGTCCTGGAATCGAAGATGAGTCCAATCATGAAGTGCTTCGGCAGACAACCGCCTTTCGCTTTTCATACCTCGCTTTGAGGGCCTAAACAAAGTAAATGGAGATTCCTCCTCCAAATACTCGGACTTAAGATCCGGGTGAATATGATGCCTTATAATGTACAAGCGAGATATTTCGCTTTCTTCTCGGCCAAGGCTCCAGCAGGAAGGGTCGTCTGGTTCGGATGGCACGCACTATCCCACGGGACGCAAGAGCGATCTTGATGTCCATGGCCCATGTAGGGTAGTTGTGGCCATTAAGCTCGAGTGAATCGAACTCTTTTCCAGCCATCGGTTACCTACATGGTAAACCAGAGAATATTAATCTACGTTCGGTAAATTAAAATCCATCATGGTCATGTTGTAATGAACTATGCAAAATTAAATGATGACTTCAAGAAGTGGGCTCGAAATCATTAGTGTGAACTTCAAATTGTTAAGTATGACACATTGTAGATAATCTCCGAAGAATATTCGGAGTCCGTCTCGCAGCACTAGAGAGTATAATCTGATGAAATCAGTAGATACTCATACTTCTAATGCCTTATGTCATGACTTAATAAAATGTTTGGGAGAGCACATTATTAAGCAATCATAGTGTCAAAAATGACAAAATGTAGGTTTTAAACAAGAGGTGGGTGATAATCTGCGGTCAAAAGAGATCCGCCACTACCTTGTGTCCCCAAAACATCAATTTAAAGAAATCACTTTGAATTTTGCATACCAATTCGTGCTTGTATCGAGTCAAAATGACTTAATAAAGACGATGAATTGATCTATTGCAAGAAATTGAAAATCTTAATTGCAAACGATAAATATAATAAATTTCAACATGTGCACACACGCGGAAATATATTATATCAAATATTTTTGAAATACACATAGTACTCGACAAAAATAAACAGTACAAAATTAAATACTGTAATTAACAGAATCTATCTGAATTGAAACTAGATTAGAACTACTGTTAACATAATCTGCTAAGAAACTAAAAATAATCTCGATCAATTATTCAGCCCAATAGCCCAATAGGCAGCCTAGTGGGCTGGCCCACGTCCGACGACAATCTGTGATCGAGAACCATCGATCCCCAATCTCAAACCTTGGTCAACGCATGTCCAGCAACCGCAGCACCACGAGCACCACGCGCCACCGCGCATGGCAGGCTTCACCGGTGGCCAGAGATGCTCCCTCCATGGACGTCCTCGTCGGAGGAGTCGCCGGGGAGGCGGGGTGCAAGGCGCGACGCCGTTCGCAAGCCCCAGCGCGGCCGGGTTCCAAGTGTCGGTGGCGCGGCGTCATGGGTCGCTGACGGCGGCTGGGAAGCGCAGCCTGTGAACGGGCGCGGGCGATGGAGCACAACGGCGGCGTGGGTGTTGCGTGTGTCGCGGCAAGCAACGGCGTCGACGACCGCGGCAAGCTGGCGTGCGGTAACGCGCGGCGCGGCCGACCTCGACAACCACGGGGGTCGGAGACGGCAGGGACGGCGAGACCGGTATCCGCCAGTGCCGGTGGTGGCGATGTAGGCACCGCCCAAAGCGGTGCTCTTTCAAAATCTGTGCGGTGGTGGCGCGCAACGAAGCGGCGGCGACGGGCCGTCCCCGAAGAAGCGGCGAAGGCGAGGTGACAAAAGCAAGGCATCTTTCTCACCTCCTTTTATTCCCATCACGAGTTCATGGAGTGCTCACGAAAGGCTTGATAACGTGTTCGAAGTAGAAAATAGACAGCAAGAGAAACAAGAGAAATAAAATCAAGTGTTTTATTGATTGAGGATTGAATCCTTATATAGTACATTAGGGGACGCCACCAGAGGACGCGTCGTATACAAAGACGGTTTCTGTATGGTCGGTTCCTAGAGGCAACGCTCCAGGGCCTAACTGCTATGCGGTTACAAGTGAGGATTATCCCATAATTAATGGGTAATTAATTATTCCTAATAGTTTCAACAAGTGCTAAATCTCAGCCATCTCTCTCACCGTAAATTTTGCAGGTGGGTTGCAACTTGGAAAAATGTTTACCTGGCGTAAACAAAAAATTATACCCGTCTAGCCTAAAATAAGTGACTTTTTGTTGTATCTAGAAATTAAAACATACTCCATGTATTTTAAAATATAAGATGTTTTAGTTTGTAAAGCAAATATATCTAGACTACTTTTAGTGTAGGTTCACTCGGGTTTAGAGAAAATCTACATATTAAAAGATGTCTAGATATACTTTCTTTACAAACCTAAAACATTTTATATTTTGAAATGAATGAAGTATATAGATATATGTGAATCTAGAGAAATCCAAATCACCTAGGACTGAGGAAGTACTAATTTCCTTTTATGCACTACAAACTTTGTGTTCACCTACAATTCTTTGTTCATAAGTATTCCTTCTGTTTCAAAATATAAGATGTTTTAGGTTTGTGAAAAAATGAATTTAATTTTTTTTAGTGTGTAGGTTCACTTCAAATTTGAGTGAACCTATATATCAAAACAAGTCTAGATACACTTGCTTCACAAAGCTAAAACACTTTATACTCCCTCTGTCCTGAAATATCCTGCATTCTGGGTTTAGTCAAAGTCAAACTTTATAAAGTTTAGTAAAATATATAGAAAAAACTATAAACATCTATAGCACCGAATGTATATATTATGAAAATATATCTTATGACAATTCTAATGGTACTTATGTTGTATTATAGGTGTACATAATTTTTTTAATAAGTTTAGTTAAACTTTACAAAGTTTGACCTTGACTAAACCCAGAATGCAGGGTATTTCAGGACAGAGGGAGTATTTTGAAACGGAGGGAGTATAAATAGTGGAATGAAATTAGCCGACTAGGATTCAGGCTAAGTTGTAGGCGCACCGAGCATCCCTATACCACGTGTAGCCCGTCTATCCTTTTCTACTTAGTTGGACAGATCACTTCAGAGAATCATATAAAAATCAAGCAAGAAAACGGATGGGCTAACACCTTAGTTTCACGCTCCAAAATCCGTCTTCAGAAAATCGTATAAAAATCAAGCAAGAGCCCATTTTTCAGAACAATAAGGCCTCTGTCTCGGTTCATTACTTGAATGACACCCTGTTGTCCAGAAATTTAAACCAGTTATTACTCCCACCCTGTTGCCTAGGAAGGGTGTGGCCCCCCTGGTTGCCTCCCAGCCTCGCCTCTTCGTCTATAAGAAGCCCCCAATGCTAAAATCCTAGGCACCTGATCAAAACTCCACGAAACCGTTTGTAGCCGTCTCTACCATCGTCCCTAGATCGGGGGGATCTGAAGTTCTTCTCGGCACCCTGCCGGAGGGGAGATCATCCCGGAGGCCTTCTTCTCCGGTATGATGCGTGAGTAGTTCCACCTTGGACTACGGGTCCATGTAGTAGCTAGATGGTTGCATCTCCTCCTTGTGCTTTCATGTATAGATCTTGTGAGCTCCGTTCATGATCAAGATCTAATCTATTTGTAATTATGCATGTTGTGTTTGCGGGGATCCGATGGATATTGAGATTACTATGTCAGATTGATTAATGGTTTTGTCTTTATGATTCTATCATGTCTGTGTTGTTTGTGATCGCATGCTCTCCGTTGTTAGTAGCTATCTTGGCCAAGTAGTTGCTAGTGACTCCAAGAGGGGGTATTTATGCTCGATAGTGGATTCATGCCTCTAGTTTCCAAGGGAAGTGATAGAAATCTCTTCGGTTGTAGATGTGTTGTTGCCACTAGGGAGAAAACAACGGTCTCTTGTTCATGGAACAAGTAGATTGTTTATCTTACACGCTTTGCTTAAAGTAGTTGTCTGTTGCTTGCAACTTAATACTAGAGGGGGTTCCGATGATAACCCAAAGGTGGACTATTAGTTATAGATGTAGTTGGGTGGCGGTCTATGTATCTTGTTGTATTGCCCAATCGAATCTCATAGGATCTTTTTATCTGGTATTGCATTATTATGCCTTGCTTAGTTCCTGTCAATTGCCATGCTGTAATTTGTTTACCCTTCATGTCATGTTGTTTATCTAAGAAGAGCACCTCTAGTGAACTATGGATCCCGGTCCAATCTTTACCATTGATACATCTTCCACTGTTACTGTTTACTTGCTGCAAACCATCATCACCTTCCACACCATATGTTTAATCCTTTGTTACAGCAAACCGGTAAGCTTGACAACCTCACTGATTCGTTGGTGAAAGTCTCGAGTTTGTGTTGTGCAGGTCTCCGTGTTGCTTGCAACATCTGTGTGACGTTTCCTTCCTCCTACTGGTTCGATAACCTCGGTTTCTTATTGAGGGAAAACTTGCTTTTGTGCTGCTTCACACCTTTCTCTTGGGATTCCCAACGAAGCGCCCCTACATCAAGTCAGCGCTGCATCACTGTCTCACCCCTCTATGGCTACCAAAATCTTTCCCTCTTTTATCATTAATTTTAACACATAGATTACCATCTTTCAAAATAGTACCAATCATCTTGCACCAAAGATCACTAAACCCTTTATGAGAGACACATTTTAATAAAAATTCCCAGTCACCCTTATTATAAGCCTTTTCAAAACCAACTTTCAAAACCACACCCTCACATTTGCTCCTACGAGCTTCATGCAAAATTTCATGTAAAGACATAACCCCATCCATAATGTTTCTACCTTTAATAAAAGCAGTTTTACAACCAGATATCAAATTTTGCATAAAAGGCTCAACTCCAACAGTAATAACTTTGGTAATAAGCTTATACATGACCTGAAGCAAACAAATAGTTCTATATATATATTTGGAAATAACATCAGCATCAGGAGATTTATAAAGGATAATTATCATGCCAAAGTTTATTCTAAACAGATCCAGGGTACCAACATGCAAATCATTAAACAAAGCGAAAATATCATGTTTAATAATTGGCCATCAGGATTGGTAGAATTCAACAGGCATCCCATTAGGGCCAAGGGCTTTATTTTTTACCATAAGATCCAGGGCAAATTTAACCTCTTCTTCAGTAAACCTGTCAACAGCCCAGGGTATTGATTATAAGATTTAGTTCTTTGAAAAAATGCTATACTAATTAATCTAGGTTGTGCCAACTAACTTAGAGGCATGACTCTATGGTGTTCTCCATTAATGCAGATGCACATAAGCTATCCCTAGCTTAGTCTAGGTGCTACCTAATGGTACTCTCTCTCTGTCTAATATATTCTAAAGTTTAGCAATAAACCTTTGAAGATTCCAAAATGGGCTTGAGGAATATATTATTTAGTTCTTCCTACTTCTAGCTCCCGTTCTTGCTTCTTTCTCCTCTTTAGACCTCTCTCACTAGTGAGTGTGGAAATATGTTCTTTTATCTCTCTCTCAACCTTTGGTCTGAGAGTGTTTATTATGAGCTTTTCTCTGAGGATTGTGATCTTTAGGGTTGGTCTAGGGTGCTATTTATAGTGTCCAAGGATTCACCTAGTCTTGACACCTCAGTACATGCAAATCATGGCGAAGCTGCTTATACCGCCTCTCTAGCTTGGATTCTAGTGTTCTAATGAGCTTATTTCATATGCCATAAGTGGTATGTTGGTTAAGGACTAATTTAGTAATTTTGCTTTGGTCAATTGGGCAACACATATAATTTTAAGTTAGTGATTTTTTCACTGTCTCCTGGAATTACAGTGATCATGATTTTAATAGTTTAGAGAATTTCTGTTTATATTTTCTTGACAGATTGCTCGTGTAGTTCGATAAACTGCAAGTGTCAATTTCTTCATTTGATTCTTTAAAGAATACTAGGTTTGAGGCGCTTGTTGTAATTTCCTTTCTTTTAAATGGTTTCAACTAATGTTCCTGGTTTTACTATTGGCTCTACTGGTAGCTTGTACTATGTTCTATGGTTTTTTTAGGTTAATACTATGTTCTATGGTTGCTAAGGTTCATGTTATACCTTGTTCTATCTGCAACTGTTGTGGTGTTGCTGCCATCTGTTACTTTCCTATGGTTCTCTCCTAACATGTTTTGTCTAATTTTAGTGGTTGGTCTCAACTATTGTGAACTACTATTTCTGAGGTTCCTACTTCTCTATTGTGACTTACCGATATTTGGAATTTTATGTATTGCTCTTGCTTTTGTTCATTTGCTAGAAAACCTCAAACTTGGTGAGGTTCGGGACAAGTTCTTGGACCTTGTCCAATGGATTCTATAATAATGGGTTTTGCCTTAGGGAAGATCCTAAATTTTAATCATAATCAATTGTTTTGTCGTGTTTTTTTTTACATTGCAGGTCAAGATGGGCTAGAAAAGCAAGAAGACCAAGCATGGGATAAATAGTTTAGGTTTTTTCCTTTCCTTTTTCTTTTGTAGATTGTAATAGGTTTACTTTACTTCTTTACTTTGTAAAAAATCTTCTCAATCTTAAGGTCAATAAAGATTCCTTTTCTTTACATTGACTCCTTTACTTTGTAGTTGTATGTATTCTTTTAATTTTAAATATATGAATTCAAGTGTGAATTATTGAAACCTCCATTTTGAATTCCATAGTCGCTTATACTTCTTAATTTTTCACAATGTATGTGTATGTGTTGATTTGAGCAATCCACTCAACATATGATGAAAATCATTCTAAAATCCTAACTTTTGAAATTACAAGTTCATTTTGAATTCAAATCCTAGTGTTGACCTAAGTCAAACTTCAACACTAGAGTTCAATCGATCTGAATCACTTGTATTTTTCACACTTTTGCAAAATGCATCCTATGCTAAAACACTAATCACAAATCAGTCCTCTAAACACGCCTGTTCTTCGGGTCATCACAGTAAATAAAAAGGCTGGATTGGAATGAGGCATGTAACATGTGCATTCTTGCTTTTGAAAAAACTCCAATGATGGAAACCATGTTGGACCATAACCAACTATATATCTTTTTTCAAAAGATCCTATGCAACTATGTTTAAAGTATTTGAATCAAAATCAATTTAAATTACTGACAAAATTGATAATGTAGTGTTTCACTCATTTTACTATTTGGTAAATCCATCAAATATCACCGACCCCACCTCTACTTCACACCTGAAAGGATACGGATGTCGCCTAGAGGGGGGTGAATAGGCGATTAAAACTTTTCCTAGAGTGGCTCAACAAAGGCGGAATAAAACTAGTGTTTACTTTGTTAAGCACAACCTAGAACAACTAAGGTTCACCTATGTGCACCAACAACTTATGCTAAGCAATACAAGCAACAAAGTGATAGCAAGATATATATTACTTCAAGCACGAAGGCTATCACAATGTAAATTGCATAAGTAAAGAGCTCGGGTATAGAGATAACCGAGGCACGCGGGGACACCGATATTTTACCGAGTTCCTCCCAACATGGAGTATGTCTCATTTGGAGAGGGGGTGGTATCAAACCACCAACGCCACAAAAGGCCTCCCTTATTCTCCGGTGAATCTCACCCCAATGGGATCGATCCACGCTTCCACTATCGGTGCACTTGTCGGTGGCAACCGGAACCTCTCACAAGGTTGGGGCACAACTTCACAACTTAATTGGAGGCTCCCAACAAACGCCACAAAAGGCCTCAATAAATGCCACCAAGGCCACAATGCCACCAAGTCCACAAAACCGTCTAGGGTTCCAAGAACCCAAGAGGGACAAGCTCCAATGAGCAATTCAAACCAAATCCTTCGAGGAGAACTCAAACCGATGCACCAAATGAAAATGGCAAGAACACCACAAAGATGCTTAAATTCCTCACTCTCAAGTTCCAACAAAGATACTAAAGCTATTGGGGGAACAAGAGAGGAGGAATCAAAGAGAGACACAAAATCCCCCAAAATCTAGATCCCCAAAGATGCACTCACAAAGAGATGAATCGGTTAGGTCAAAACGTGGGGCTAGATCTCCTCTCTCTTCCACTCAAATATGGGCAAGAATCATCGGAGGGAAAAGATTAGACAAGCTTCAATATCTAGAGCAAGTGTGGACAAAGTTTAGCCTAATAGATAAGAGAGGAGCAATCAAAACTGAAAACGGGCAAAGCTTAAATAGAGGGCCCAAAATCAGTAAGGCTAATTTTCTGCCGACCTAGTACCGGTTTTAGCCAAGCTACCGGAGGGCAGCGGATAGGAGACTGCTGCCCGCATCGGTACCAAAGGTAGTACCAGCCCAACAGAAACTGCTTTTCTTTTTACTTTTTCAAATCAAATAAAACAAACTTCAAATATTCATAACTTTGGCTAGGAGACTCCGATTGGCCCGATTCCAATTGCTTTGGATAGTGGACAACAAGGGATTTCCAATAAAAAGTGGAAATATTGATTATCATCAAGTGGGAGTGTATCAATTAATATAATGTGAGATACCTCACTTGGTGAGAAACCGAAAAACCGTATAAATCAAAATCGCAACAAGATACATATGGGAGATCCGATTTTGATGAACAAGAGCTTGTTATGGAGATTACTACAAGCTCTATATCCTCACATGGATAAGACCAAATAACAACCAAATACGATGATGCAAGTATGCAAAGGTTTGAGCTCGCTCCGAATGATGTGACCGAATTACTCATACGAGAGCCCCTCTTGATAGTACAGTTATCTATCCTAAACCCGGTCTCCTACACACAACAAGAGACCGGCAAAAGGGAAAACCTATCAAGATTATACCTTTGCCTTGAGCATTCCACTTGAGCTCGATGTAGACGGTCTTGCCCTTCTCAAGATGGAACGCCTTTCTTAATTCCTTATCATCGACCTCGCATATTGAGCTTGCACAACATATCTTCTTTGCATTTCATCGACCTTGAAGCCAACACATGCTCCAAGCGATGCCAATGGACAAATCCTACAAGTATAACTTAATACACACATTAGTCCATAAAGATTGTCATTAATTACCAAAACCACACATGGGGGCCCAACATGTTCTTTCAATCTCCCCCATTTTGGTAATTGATGACAATCCCTTTAAGAGGGTTTATATAAGGAATATTAATGAATAAAATGGTAATACCAATATCAAATGCTACAAGAGTATGTGATATTGGTACCACCACCATATATAGAGCAAACTCCCCCACAATCTATGCATGTGTGATGAACTTGAATTTCATTGCATATATTGCCAATCATTATCATTGGTGGAGTTTCCTCTATATATACCACATCCAAAGCAACAACAAAGATGCAAGAGCATGAGAGGCAAATGCACAAGAACAAACTCAATGCATAAACCAACTTCCCTTAAACCCTCTAAAACTTCTCCCCCATTGGCATCGATTGCCGAAATGGGTGACAAGTTCTAGAAGGCAAATATAGTAATAATTCCTCCAAAGGTGTGCCTTCGCACATATCCAATGATGAGTACTTGGGAGGGAGTAAAACTATATCGAGGATCCGAAGATTGCTAAAGGAATAAAATAAAACGACGCATCACAAATGATGCAAGCAATCACAAGATCCGACAAACCAATTTGAAAACAACAAACGAGTCCAAATGGAAACAACAAGATGTTATGATATGAGCAAAAGAGCGCTTCAAATAGCAAATAGAGAAGCTCCCCAAGATTTGGGCACAATTGTAAAATAAATGCATTGGAATAAATAATGCACAAATATGGAATCCTTGCTCCCCCATAAGTATTTAAAGCACAACAAATAAGAAAGAAGACAAATGAGCATTATTAAATGAATTAGATGAGCTCCCAAAAATAATGCACCAATTATGATAATTATATTTGGGAACAAGGTGCATAATCATGGAATCCTCACTCATCCAAATTCATTTAACAATACAAGGCATGAGAGAACAAGCATGAGGGCCCGAAGATGCAAACAAGAGGAACAAGCACTCATAGGCAGTTAAATTTGGAAGCCACCAAAGAATCAAAAGGAATAGAAAGGTGGTCTCCAAGGATTAAAAATCAACTAAAATTATCTTCTCATATGTACATATGTCTCTAAGTGAAAAACATCACAAAGACATATGCCAACAAAGAAATATGCACACATAAATAAGATATACAAGAAATCACATGAGATCAAAAATGAAGTCTTAATATATACCAATAAGATTTTTGCTTCAAAGCACGGCCAAAGGCTCAAATATATCTTATTGTACATTAATGAGCTTCAAATGCCAACACACTACATATATTACAACTATCACCAAGGGAAAAGGAGAAAGTTGAAATATATGGAGAAAGGCAACAAGTATCATAAGATAGAATAGACTAGCAAAAATCTCACTATTGCACATGAGAGAAGTTGATGAAATGATAGGCAATAAAATTGCTAGAATGACATATTTGGGATTGGAGGATCATATGCATGATTTTGTATAGTCCCAATTATATGCACTCATCTCAACTTAAACACATATACAATAGAGAGTCCTCTTAAAACCATGGCTAGAACTACAACAATTACAAATACATTAAATCATGCTAGAAGGCAACCGACAAACGGTTGGAATCAAGATATGTGAGCATGATAAAGAGATACTTGTTACCGAGATATAATTGGTAGGATGTAGAGGATATGAATTCGTTGATCATCCTATAGCTTGCCTCAAATTTTCTTCTAAGTATCACTTCTTCAAAATTGAAAGACAAGCATCCAATATATCTCCAATGTACCTAAAACACAATTAAGTACAAAATGGTCCCCAAACTTATTGGGTCCAAAGTAGTTAGAGAAACTACAATACATAGGAGAGACTCCACATAATTATGTGCACATTGATATGAAATTGAATTTCATGCACAACTTAGCCGATGGGAATTAGTGGAGTTTCCCCTATATATTGGATCAAAGAAGGCAAGCATGCCATAATATAATCATATAGTAAATATGCATGCATAAAGCTTTAAAGAACCAAAAAGGAGATACAATTTGAACAAAAAAAACACCAAGTAAACCGAGATGGCACACACAAGAGTGTGATAAGACAAGCGGTGTCCAAATTGTATCAAAGAACCAATTCAACACATGAAAGATCACAAGTTCAACAAATGAACTAGGCAAGAGCCAAAGAGCAAAATATAGATAAAAATACAAATGCTCAAGGATTTATCTCATTCTAAAATGGTCAAAGTGTGAAACAAGGAATGAGACAAAACCAACTCCCCAAAAGAGCAAGGTTCCAACAATAAACCAAACTCCCCAAACTTCTCATGATGGCACAAAATACCAAAACGAAAAGATTGAGGTTCCAAGCACATAAAACCCGATATGGACCAAACAAAAGAAGCATAAATATGAGTGTTCTAAATAATATAGGAGAGCTCCCCCATAGATAGTGCATTATGTAGGATTTTCCTTTTAAATGCAAAATGCACACAAATGGGATCATCACTAGTACCTACAATAAGTAAAACACAAGAGGATATCAATAAAATAAGAAGATCCACAAGAAGCAAGGAATGCTTGGGAGACAACACAAAACATTTTCTTGGCCAAAGATAGGATAAAGTTAAGCAAGGGCCAAGGTGAATATGATCAATAAATTCTACCATAAGTTGGGTGCTCATTGTCCAAGGACAAGAAATATTGGGAATAATTTTCCCAAGGTAGCTTGCATGGATATCCAAGATCATAGTCACAACAAGAAGCATATAACTAAATATAAGAAATTAAGCATGATACTTCGAACAAGATTCTTGGTAGCTTCCAATAGTCACACACTCACTAGTGATTAGAGTATCTTGAAGCAAATGGTTTCCATGAGGATATATATATCTAAATATGAGGAAACACATACCAAGAACCATTCTCATATACAAGATCCAAAATAAGATCAATAAAGGCATTCAAGCAAATTGGAACTTGTATGAGCAAATGTGTCATATAGACGCTAGATAATTATCAATATCAATTCTAAGTGACACAACCTCAAATATTCACATTTTCTAGGATTATGATATGCACTAAGCGTATGACTCCCCCATAATGTGATACTACCATAAATCCAACCCGAGGCAAAAGGATACAAATAGAGATGATTAATGGACATTATACAATTTAAATTTCTCATGAGAATTATACCACATAGAGACTAGACAATAATCCAATATAAATACTAGGTGGTATTCCTCATGTATACACAATTTTAGGATTGTGGAATGCCCAAGCATAACACTCCCCCGAAATTGGATAATCCATTAATCTCTCGCAAGAGCCAAATAAGATATCAAATATAATCAATTAAGGTTCAAACATAAGAAACACACATACATGGTGTGCCACCTAATCATACACAAATATGCTTGATATCTCAAGATAATTAAGTGGATATCACAACATGTACAAAAGCATGGAAGATACAAAACCAACACATGCACAAGGGGGCGAGTAACTTTCAATGTAAAGAGTTTAGCATATGTTACCGCAAGGAGGAACATTGGAAATATAATATAATCAAGATAATCCAAATGGCTTGGCTTGACGATAATAATTGATGAAGATCCCTCGATTCTTCATAATGTAGCCAAGAATCCAATGCTCTCCAACAAACACCTATTGATCAAGTTTAGGCTTGTTGGTCCCCAACCAAGTTGGGTCCTAAGAGGTTAGTTACATAGGCTTGGCAACCCAAATGGTTCTTTTCTTGACACCACATTGAGCACCAACAAATTTGGCAAACACATTGCCAACCTCATCCTTACGAATTGAATAAGCATCATCAATCAAGATAGGATGGGATGAGGAGTTACCAAGAAATGTGCCCCTTCTCACGACATATGTAACAAGTTCTACTCTTGCTATCTTTCTTCTTAGATGAAGTCACAATTCGAGGAAGAGCTTGAGTAGTCCTCTTAGTAAGTGGCCCATTAATGACTTGAGGTGGAGCTTGAGGCCGCTTCCCTTGTTGCTTCACACTAAGAGGCTTTTTCTTCAATGGGCAAGATCTATCATGGTGCCCTTCTTCATTGCACTTGAAGCAAACAATATTGGCCGGATTCTTGACTTGATCTTGGCCATTCTTCTTGTTGTCCTTATGCTTCAACTTTATAGTGGACTTGTTCTTTACATTGGAGTTGAATCCAAGCCTACTCTTGTCATTGGGGGATTTTTGCACACTCAAGATTTTGTTGAGTGCGGCCTTCCCTTGATGACCCCTTTTCAAGTCATTCTTCAAAGAAGTGACTTGAGCCTTGAGCTCTTTGATTTCCTCTACATGGTTAGGTTCAACAAAAGTACTAGAGGAAGTAGATGCTACATTGTTAGAGCAACAAGGCACGGAATGTAATTTATCGCGATATATAGCATGGTTGTGAGAGGATGAATTACAAGGACTAGCACATGGCAATATAACATTTGGAGTAGATATAGTGCTAATGTCCATATGAGGCTCACTAGATGTTACCTTTGACATGATGGCCTCATGAGCCAACTTTAGCCTACCATGGGAGACTAGGAGATCCTCATGTGATCTTGAGAGCTTAACATGGCTTTCTTCTAATTTCCCATAGTTGCTAGTTAGCAAAGCAAGTTGAGCCTTTAGCTCAACATTCTCCTTTAAAATAGATGCTTCACAAGAAATGGAGTTAGTAGCACAAGCATCATCATTCTTAGCAAGAGGTGAGGGCAACTTGGAAAGCTCTTTTGAATATGAAGCTTTAAGTTGCTCATGTGACTCGGTGAGTTTGATGAGCTCACCCTTTATGACCCTAGAGCCATTTTTGAGGTGCTCAAAATCCTCAAGGAGTTTAGCATAAGCAATTTGAGTCTCATCATTTTTACTTTTGAGATCACTTGCCACCTCAAGATCTCTATCATGAGATTCCTTTACTCTAGATAGCTCTAAAGCAAAGGTCTCCCCAAGAGATTCCTTAGTGGTTTGTTCTTCTTCAAGAGCTTTATTTAGGTTTGCAATTATATTAGCATACTCACGCTCAAGACTACACATTTTATCAACGTTGTTATCATCCACCTTAATTTGTGTTTCTAACTTATCAATATGTTCTTTGCTCTTAATAGCAAAGTCCAAGACTTCAACAAAGTTAGAGCAAGCAATATCCTTTTTAACAAGGGCACGATAAACAATCTCACCCTTTTCATATAAATCATCAATATGAAGCTCTTCTTCCACATTATCCACATCCTCCTCATCACAAGAGGTAATGGGTTCCAAAGTAGGGGTTACCTTAGAATCCCTAGCCATAAGGCATAGGTGAGTACCGGAAGAAGGCGAAGATGAGATTGCATTTGTGGCTTCATTCAAAATTATGTCTTGGCCCATAGAATCTTCGGTTTTCTCTACATGGTTAGCAACACAAGCACTAGAGGAAATGGAAGCATTTTTATCATGGCAACAAGACAACACAAGCATATCATCATGAGATTTATTCAAGTCATTTCTACATGATATGCAAGGATTATTAACACAAGCATGTAAGGAGTTTTGAGTGCTAGAAGTGTTAAGGTTCAAAGATAGATCATTGCAACTAGATAGAGATGAGGGATTACAAATAGTAAGCACACTATCCAAATTGCAATTTCTATCACCACTCACCATATCATTACCTTGTGAAAAGTCACATGTTGGTGAAGTGATAGAGGATGAGAACTCATCTCGACCGAAAGTGGAAGCAACACAATCATCCTCAATAATGTTGGACACAACATATTTATCTTGAAGTTTTGTCCATAACTCATGAGCGCTCCAAAAAGGAATGATTGAAGATGTAACTACATAGCTCAAAGCATTAACAAGCACATTAGAAGCTTGAGCATCGAGATATAAGTTTTTCTCATCCTCACAAGATAGATTTTTGAAATCCATAGGAGGAGAAAAACCTATATCTACAATACGATCCAAATTTGGGTCCATGTCCCGAAAATGAATGAGCATGCGATTTTTCCATATATCATAATTTGTGCCATCGAATATGAACATGTCATTGTGCACTAATCCTCTAGCCGACATCTTTACTCTCAAGGCGGTGAAGCCTAACATGAGAGACCGGGCTCTGATACCAATTGAAAGGATACGGATGTCGCCTAGAGGGGGTTTGAATAGGCGATTAAAACTTTTCCTAGAGTGGCTCAACAAAGGCGGAATAAAACTAGTGTTTACTTTGTTAAGCACAACCTAGAACAACTAAGGTTCACCTATGTGCACCAACAACTTATGCTAAGCAATACAAGCAACAAAGTGATAGCAAGATATATATTACTTCAAGCACGAAGGCTATCACAATGTAAATTGCATAAGTAAAGAGCTCGGGTATAGAGATAACCGAGGCACGCGGGGACACCGATATTTTACCGAGTTCCTCCCAACATGGAGTACGTCTCATTTGGAGAGGGGGTGGTATCAAACCACCAACGCCACAAAAGGCCTCCCTTATTCTCCGGTGAATCTCACCCCAATGGGATCGATCCACGCTTCCACTATCGGTGCACTTGTCGGTGGCAACCGGAACCTCTCACAAGGTTGGGGCACAACTCCACAACTTAATTGGAGGCTCCAAGAAAACCAAGGCCACAATGCCACCAAGGCCACAAAACCGTCTAGGGTTCCAAGAACCCAAGAGGGACAAGCTCCAATGAGCAATTCAAACCAAATCCTCCGAGGAGAACTCAAACCGATGCACCAAATGAAAATGGCAAGAACAGCACAAAGATGCTTAAATTCCTCACTCTCAAGTTCTAACAAAGCTACTAAAGCTATTGGGGGAACAAGAGAGGAGGAATCAAAGAGAGACACAAAATCCCCCAAAATCTAGATCCCCAAAGATGCACTCACAAAGAGATGAATCGGTTAGGTCAAAACGTGGGGCTAGATCTCCTCTCTCTTCCACTCAAATATGGGCAAGAATCATCGGAGGGAAAAGATTAGACAAGCTTCAATATCTAGAGCAAGTGTGGACAAAGTTGAGCCTAATAGATAAGAGAGGAACACTCAAAACTGAAAACGGGCAAAGCTTAAATAGAGGGCCTAGAAAATCTGGCCGTTGGGGCTAATTTTCGGTCTGGACCGGTAGTACCGGTTTTAGTCGGGCCAAGCTACCGGAGGGGGCAGCGGATAGGAGACTGCTGCCAGGTGCGGCCGGTACCTACAGGCGGTAGTACCGGCCCAACAGAAACTGCTTTTCTTTTTACTTTTTCAAATCAAATAAAACAAACTTCAAATATTCATAACTTTGGCTAGGAGACTCCGATTGGCTCGATTCCAATTGCGTTGGATAGAGGACAACAAGGGCTTTCCAATAAAAAGTGGAAATATTGATTATCATCAACTGAGAGTGTATAAATTAATATAATATGAGATACCTCACTTGGTGAGAAACCGAAAAACCGTATAAATCAAAATCGCAACAAGATACATATGGGAGATCCGATTTTGATGAACAAGAGCTTGTTATGGAGATTACTACAAGCTCTATATCCTCACATGGATAAGACCAAATAACAACCAAATACGATGATGCAAGTATGCAAAGGTTTGAGCTCGCTCCGAACGATGTGACCGAATTACTCATACGAGAGCCCCTCTTGATAGTACGGTTATCTATCCTAAACCCGGTCTCCTACACACAACAAGAGACCGGCAAAAGGGAAAACCTATCAAGATTATACCTTTGCCTTGAGCATTCCACTTGAGCTCGATGTAGACGGTCTTGCCCTTCTCAAGATGGAACGCCTTTCTTAATTCCTTATCATCGACCTCGCATATTGAGCTTCCACAACATATCTTCTTTGCATTTCATCGACCTTGAAGCCAACACATGCTCCAAGCGATGCCAATGGACAAATCCTATAAGTATAACTTAATACACACATTAGTCCATAAAAATTATCATTAATTAACAAAACCACACATGGAGGCCCAACATGTTCTTTCAACACCCCACGTCACTTGTCACACATGATATTTTGATGAATTTCATCACCAAACTCATCATCGATCACAGCCTTGGAGCAAGAGGGTCAAGCCTCGCCCTGCACTCTATCGCCTTTGGGCACGAAAACTTTCTCCAAGGCGGTGATGGAGGCAATGTACGCTGCCGTGTCCATTTCGTACCCGAGCAGGTTGTTCCATGAGTCACCGTCATCGTCCACCTTGTTGACAACTTTCTCCTGGAGGTTCAAGACGAAGGTGCCGGCATGCCCGCTCCGTTCTCCCATGGTGAACAAGACGAGGCCACTTTTTTCCCGAACCATCGCAGTTTGATTTGGGTGTGCGGGTGCGTCATCTCCATTTGGTGCATTGGCACGACTTCCTGCTCCCGCATGGTTCCTTTCCTACCGGTGCGAAGAATGTCGACGCCGTCTTCATCATGGTCGAACTCAAAGTAGGATAGCTTGGCTATCATGATCATGTTCGGGCGTGCCCTAACTCCAACGTATATGAAGAAGAGTCGGTTGTCCGGCGAGATGCCTAGCAGACGGTTGTCTGGCAAGTAGTGTGGTACGGTGTGTGGTAAGGCACCAAGTGCATGTCCATGTCCGTCACAACCGCATCCGCATCCTGATGATCGAGGCGTACCCCGAACACGCCATGGTCCAAAGCCCAGAAAGCCACGCCGCGGCGCACCACGGCTTGTCCGATGCGCCGCAGCTTTGAACTATGGATCTTAACGTCTGACTCCGCCTCCGGTCCCCAGCGCCCTGTGTCCGAGGAGTAGCACCGTAGCAGGGTGGAGTGCCCGCTGCCATGACGATTGTGGTTGTAGACGAGCAACAGACGGAAGAAGCTGTGGCAGCATGGTGGGCGGAAATCGTGTCCGGTGAGTAACGTGCAACCGTAATTGCGTACTATTGCTTTGCTGCTCTTGCCGCCCGCTACTGATGTGATGATCAAAGGCGGGAGGAAAACAACGTTGTTGTTAGTCATCATGTTCATGGGGTTGCACACGGCGAGCCTGAGGCCGTCTACAGCGCAGCCCTCGTTCCGGAGCTCGAGGATGAGGCGTCCGTTCCACGACGCGATCGGTCGGGAGTAGTCCAAGAGCCCGCCGCCGTCACCTAGTTCAAAAAGCAGACCAGCCCCCCGCAGCCGCCGAGGAAGCGCTTGCCGAAGGCCGTCCCGACGAAGCACGGCCGTGACAATGTGGCTCCCCCCGGCCGCGCGTGGTTGGCCAGTCTTTCTCCTGGTGGAAGACGCCAACAACGAGGTGCGGCAAGAAGCGGCCGAGAGGCGCCGGCAGGGAGCGGGGGAAAGGTGAGCGGCCGAGAGGCGCCGCCCTCGTGGCCACGACGCGGCCCCAACGACGGCAGGTGGCGGCGCAGCGGGCCACGGCCGCCAAGTCCGACAGCCGGACGAAGATGCCGGCCAGCGCGTCGTCTGAGAGACACGACGTCATGCCACGACCACCTTTCTTCATCCGGCGACCCCGCACGGCGGTGGCCGTTGAACGACGGGGTTGTCTGCGCAGCGGCCGCATCTCAGGCCTCGGCTCGCTGGTATCGAGATGGATCGTGGGTGTTGGTTCCGCTGATGCCGTGATGCGGCCTAGAAACGGATCCGCTGGTGCCTCCTACGTCGCTATCGCAGGAGTTAGGCCCCGTTTGGTATGAAAGTATTTTTAAAGTATTAGGAGAATACTTTGGTTTTTGAAAAAACTGAAGTATTAAATACTCTGAGGTGTTTGGATCCAATAAAAGATATGGTTTTAAAATTGAAGTACCTCTAAAACTATGGTTTTTTTGAAGTATTTGAGAAAAAAGTTAGATCCTCTTTTTTCTAAAACTGAGAAAAGCGAAAAACTGAAGTATTACTTTGCTAGTCACTAAAATACTATGGGATTGATATACTTCAGTTTTTTTAAAAAAATTCTTGCCAAACTAGGACTTATTCTGTTGGAATAGGAACTTCTTAGTATTATTCTGTTGTGGAGGATATCGCGCCACGCTCAGGAAAACCGTCAATTTAGCGCCGGATAGTTTTAATGGGTGCGTTGTAAAAAAAGTAAAAAAAATCCTCAACGCCTATCAGTTTACGCATGATCCCATGGAAGCTTCGGTCGTAAAATCTCTCCTTGATATGTTTGGGGAGGCCTCTGGACTCAAATGCAATATGCCAAAAAGTTCTATTTCTACCATTTGCGGAGATACAGATCGTGCTCAGGAAATCAGTGCCCTCTTGAAACTGTCAAGTTGCCAACTTCCCAATCACCTACTTAGGCCTATACCACTTCATTACAAAAAAGCACGCAAGGAAGATTTCCAGATTTTGATCGATAAAATTCGTAGCCGGCTTGCCCAATGGAAGACGTACACGTTAACACAAGGTGGGAGACTGATATTGGTACAATCAGTTCTCAGTGCAATGGCCATATTTCACTTAATGTCCTTGGATCCTCCACCAGGGGTATTCAAACCAATCGATAAAATGAGAAGAGCCTTTCTTTGGAAAGGCATAGATGTCGTCGAGGGGGGCAAATGCCTTGTGAATTGGCAGACGGTGTGCCACCCCAAAATTTAAGAAGGTTTGGGAATTTTAGACTTGGACATCATGTACATTGCGTTGAAGGTAAGATGGGCGTGGATCTTGCGAGCCGAGGAGAAGAAGCCATGGTCTTCTCTTGCAACTCTTGAAAATGATCGAGTCAGAAAAAACTTTAATGCAGTAGCAAAAGTGAACTTAGGGAATGGAGAAAGAACTTTCTTTTGGAAAGATAAATGGATAGATGGAAAATCCATTGAGGATATTGCCCCTGAAATTTTCCGTATCATTAACCCAGTCACGAAAGCAAGAAAGACGGTGGCTCAAACGATCACCGATGCAAGTTGGATTGAGGATATTAAGAAACCATTACAATTGGCATGTTTCATGAGGTTTTAGAAGTCTGGGAGGAGGTGAGTTTAATCCAATTACAATCTAATGTCGATGATGAATGGAAGTGGTCGTGGGATGCAAAGGGATCCTTCTCAACCAAATCCGTGTACCAAGCTCACTTTCAAGCTAAAACTTTAAGTGAGTTGGCCATGGCAATCTGGAAAGCATGGGCACCTCTCAAATGCAAAATCGGAGCTTGGCTTTTTTTTTATCAAAGGGAGGGTTTGGATAGCAGATAGACTAGCCAAGAGAGAGCTTCCCCTTAATGATAAATGTGTATCCTGCAACATGGTGAATGGTCAACATCTCTTTATTGGATGTGCGGATGTCAATATTATATGGGGTTCAGTTCTGAACTGAGCTGGTTTGTAGATGATTGTGCCGCCTTTGGACGTAACCCTCCGTGCGTGGTGGCAATCTGCGAGAACCAGACTCAAACGCACAGACAAAACTGGTTTTGACTCCTTAGTTATGCCCACGACTTGATCGATATGGAGGTAGAGAAATGGTCGTGTCTTCGAGAAGGTTTAAACCCATTCAGATCATCATTGAACAAATCAAGGCTGAAGCAAAATAGTGGACAATTGCGAGCTCTGGATGTTTTAGTCTTCCAACATCTTAACGGTCTCCCTTTGGAGCCGTTTTTCTTCCTTCTTCTATGGTTTTTGTTGTACCTGAGACCTTTGTTTGTTGTTTGGTAGTTTAGGTTGTTGCAGGTCGTTCCTATGGGCTTTGCCCGTTGCTGCGAATCTTTGTCTTTTTGGCTTCTTTCTTCTAAATATAATACATGCAGTTCTCTGCATGGTTCAAAAAAAAAAGCAAATCTGACGCGTGGTATTTTGCACTATCCCGCGTGGCATATTTGTTGTGTCACGACGCACTGCAAAACACGAGCTCGTGCATGATGGAGAAACCGAAAACCGGAAAATTCCACGCGCCACCGCCCGTCTCATGCCTTGTGCCACCGCCGGTGAAATTCCATCGATGGACGGCTACACCAGCACACCTTCAACTCCTCCCTACTCGGTCGTCGAAACTATTTTGGCAGATTCCGCAGAACAATTTTCTGCGATGTCCACTAACTTTCCTATCCACTCAAATGCGTCGACTAACCTTAAGTGTGTCTCCCTACGGGTTCGAGAACTATGTAGACATGATC
The DNA here is from genome assembly GCA_023614405.1 of Avena insularis. Classification (NCBI taxonomy): domain Eukaryota; kingdom Viridiplantae; phylum Streptophyta; class Magnoliopsida; order Poales; family Poaceae; genus Avena; species Avena insularis. The sequence continues at coordinate 373,476,390 of CM042691.1, read as the reverse complement.
GAGACTTTCTCCGATCAATAATTATTAGTGAGATCTGGAGGTTCATAATGACTCCCACTAGTTCTACAAAGATATCATGATCATACGGGCCTCTTTCGCTGTAATCAATTTTTTTTGTCTCACGATATTTTACTTGTTTGAGATCAGATCACTTGGTATCATCCATACCTTGTTTAATCTCATTTCGGACAATTACTCTTTTCTCGTTCCTGTGATATGACATTCTAGTGATCAAATCACTTGCTTGCAAGCTATGTCAATGTGATATCACCGAGAGGACCCTGAGTATATTCTCTGTCATCCGGATGGACAAATCTCATTCTTGATCCACGAGACTCAATTAACACTTCTCGAATACCCGACGACACCTTTATAATCACCCTGTTATGGTGTAACGTTTGATGGAATCAAAGTACTCTTCCGATCGAAGTTATTGACGTGATCTTATGGTATAGCAATTTAAACAACATCCAATGTTATGATCAGGAAACCTTTGAGCATCCGTTAATCAACAGGCTAGTATAAAAAGAGGCTTTACTAGAAACCTTTACTCTTTATAAATCACACGTGTATTTATGTTTCCTATTAATACAATTTTAGAATGAAAAATAAATATCTATTATAAACCTAAAATAGCATAATAACCACTTTATTATTGCCTTTCGGACATATTCCTTTCAGGACCTACCAGGCCGACCGACCTAGTTCAAGCTTGCTCAGCGATGAGTAGTCTCAAGGTGGCCGATTCGATGTACATGCTGACAGATTGAGGTATTCATGGGGACAAATATGGGTGAACCTATCTTTTGGCTAATGGCTAGAAACCAGTGACGCTGACTCCTTGTGCATCGTCTCCTTCTTGAAGGCTTCATCAAAGATTTTCTTCATACACATCTCATCTTCAAACCTCGTCTTCATACTCAGAGTTGTTGGTCTTTGCTCGAAGGGTCATTTGTTCGACATAAGCCGGCGTGGGCTTCTTGAGACCGCTACAACGAGGTATTTCTACTTGGTTGTTTCTTTGGTGAAGTCGGAGCATCCGAAGAGTGATGACAATGACAAACAAACATACATTATACTGAAATCCAAGTATTATTTCACAAAGAAAGAAAGTGAGGTTAAATGTTTATGGTTGTAGGGAAAAAAAGAGCGAATCCAAGCATTATTTCAGAAAGAAAGCGAGGTTAACTGTTTATGATTGCAGGAAAAAATCGAAATCCAAGTATTATTATTTCAGAAAGAAAGAAGGAAAGATTAAATATTTATGATTGCAGGAAAAAAAACTAAAAAAAAAATATGTCTAAGCCCAGGTTTGAACTGGGGACCTTTAGTGTGTGAGACTAACGTGATAACCAACTACACCACCCAGACAATTTGATTTGTATACCACTCCTATATTATTTATTACTATCTGGAACGGGCTTTTTACTTTGGTTTCAAAAAAAATCGCTCTCTACTCCCTCCCTGCTCGGTGACAACTCAACACTGATCCCAACCTCACATCGACAGCCCTGAAAAGAACCTGACGTTGTTGGGCGGATCGCCGAGCAATTTGAGCGACCTCGGGACCGGCGGCACGCTGACATGGACGAGCCCTTCGAGAAACTGCACGACCATTCCCATGCTCGGCCTGGCACCCTCGTCGTCCTGCACGCACCAGCACGCCACCTTGCACGCGCGCTCCACCTCGTCCATGTCGGCGTCACCCCCGAGCCGTCCGTCCACCGCGCTCCGCACGTCGCCGTCCAGGAGCCGGCTCACGGCCGTCGACGGGAAGAAGTCCACCGTGCCGTCCCGCCTCTGCTCCACGTTCCTCCTGCCGGACACGATCTCGAACAGCAGCATGCCGTAGCTGAACACGTCCGCCTTTGCCGTGATGGCCGTACCAGAGATCCACTCCGGCGCGAGGTACCCGATCGTGCCCCTCATGGTCGTCAGCACGCGGCTGAAGTCGCGGCCCATCAGCTTGGCGAGACCGAAGTCGGCCACCTTCGCCGCGAACGCGTCGTCCAGCAGAATGTTCTCCGGCTTTATGTCGCAGTGGATGATGCAGTCCCTGCATTTCTCGTGCAGGTAGTCCAGCCCCCTCGCGACACCCAGAGCGATCTGGTACCTCGTCTCCCAGCTCAGGACGCCATTGCTGGAAGCAGACCCGAAGAGGTGGCGGTCCAGGGAGCCGTTCGGCATGTGCTCGTAGACGAGCAGCCTCCGTGTCCCCTGGGAGCAGAACCCGAGCAGCCGGATGAGGTTGACGTGCTGGATCGTGCCGATCGTGCTCACCTCGGCGCGGAACTGCTTCTCCCCCTGACGGATGCCCTCCAGCTTCTTCACCGCGACCAGCGTCGCCGTCGCGTCGTGGAGCGACCCTTTGAACACCGACCCGAAGGCTCCTCCGCCCAGCTTCTCGGAGAAGTTTTTGGTCACCGACTGCATGTCCCTGTACGTGAATGCCATGAGAGAACCTTCGAGTTTGACTCTCGTCGGCCCCTTGGACCTTCTCCTTCTCAGAACCAAGACCGCGGCGAGAGCAATGGCGGTGACTGCAGCCACAACCGCGGCAGCCACGACGACAGTACCGATGATCAGTGCCTTGTTGTGTCCGGTGCTAGTGAACTCGGACGCGGCCAGACGGATGTGGATGGTGCCGCCTCCGGTGCCAGTGCTGCTCGTGTCCTGGAGGTTGATGAGGCCATCTTGCAACAGCGAGCAGCTGCCGCCGTTGTAGGCGTACGCGGTACAGGAGCAGTTGCCGAGACACGCGAGCTCGCAGTCGCGAGCACTCGCCGCAGCAACCACGCCCTTCACATCGCTCGGCAGCTTCACGTCGGGCATCGTGTAGAACCGGTCCTCGTTCTTCCCCTTGGGCGTGACGCCGCACTGCTGCAGCGCGGTGTCCCTGACGCAGCCGGCGGCGTGATCGCCCTGCATCCACGCGCGCGGCCGCCGCTCGCTGAAGCCTCTGAGGCAGCGGCACGAGGGCAGCGCGTTGTCGACGCAGGAGGCGAAGGCGCCGCAGAGGGCGTAGACGTCGCACTGCGCCTTGGGCTCGGACCAGAAGAGCATCCACTCGGCCGCGGACTCCACCCACGTGAGGAACTTGACCTGCCCCGTGACGTCCACCACGAACCGGGTGACCACGGCGTCGTCCTTGACGTCGTAGACGAAGTAGCTCTCGTCCACGCCGTCCACGTAGCCGAAGGTGTAGAGCGACAACGGGTAGGAGTCGGTGACCATCATCTCCGGCACGGCGGTGAAGCCGTGGCCCGTCCAGTTGCCGCTGGTCCAGTACGTCGCGGTGCCGTTCCAGCTGAGCAGGTACTGGCTGCTGGCGCCGTCCGGGTCGAGCTCGAGAGAGAACGCGCCCGGCGCCGGGTCGTCGTAGCCTCTCCACGCGAACAGGCGGGTGACTTGGCCGGTGCGCTTGCTCCGGCCCAGCTTGCCGCCGGGGAGCCACGTGTCGCCGAAGTGGTCGAAGCTCTGCCAGAGCACGAGGGAGGCGTTGGACGCGTCCGCCAGGACGAGGTTGCCCGTGTCGAGGAGGACGCCGACCGTGGAGCCGGTGGTGGTGGTGACGTTGGTCGACCAGAGCGGGGACTTATTGGCGGCGCGGCCGTCGTGGAGGGCCAGGTTGCCGTCGGTTGACACGGAGAGCCGCGAGGTCGCCGGGTCGGAGAGCGGGGCGTCCCGGTTGGCGACCCACACCGTGGTGTGTTTCGGGATCTGGTTGTACCAGATGCCAATGTACCAGTTCGGGGACGAGGTGTCTGTTGCACGTGAGAAATGAAGGATAGATAATCACACGATTGATTAGACTAATCTGTGCCGACGACAATCGAACGCACACGTACCTGGCTGGAAGAAGCCGAGCGCGAACTTGCCGCGCTTGGACACCAGCCTCTGCCCGCCGGACAGCGGCTGGCCGGCGGCGATGGTATCGGTGGCGCGCGACGGCGCTCCTTGCAGAAGCGGAAACCCGAGGAGCAAAAGCAGTACATTGACGGAGCACGGCCGACGTGGACGTGGTGTCGCCATTGCTCCAAGCACGGCGAGATCACCAGCCGGACACTGGCCTCAGCAGAGAGGTAGTGGCGGATTGTGGACTAGTCTACTGCGAAGATAACGAAAGTGGAGGGAGAGATTAGTAGCTTGTTGAGAGCGGTCACGGCAGGGGCTTAAATGTGCCATTGATGGCGTCGTACGTACTACGAGTGGGTTAACTCGAGCGGCGGCTATCTCTCGTCTCGTCGTCCTCCGGCTCGGGGCCGGGGCCGGGGCCGGGGCCAGTGCCACAGCACAGTAGCACAAGTGTACAATGTTTTTTTTTTTGAGACGAAGTGTACAATGTTTCGCATGCACGTGATGCGATCGGAACCCGGCACCATCCATGCATTACATTCGTGTTACAGACTTTTCAAATTTCACCTCCAACCTTACTATCTACTCTCTCCGTTTCAAAATATAAGATGTTTTAAGTTTGTAAAAAAAATAAATTTAGACTTGTTTTTAGTATGTAGATTCACTCAACTTTAGAATGAATCTACACACTAAAAGAGTCTAGATTCATTTACTTCACAAACCTAAAATATTTTATATTTTAAAACGGAGGAAGTATTTTCTTAGGTCCATTGCATCTTGCAGCACACTCCTTCTTTTTCAGTTTTTTGTACGTATGACGACTCTGTTTCACATCACGGACCTGATTATGGATGAAGCCAAACTTATTTAGAGATTTATCAAGATTAATCAACAATTTCTTAAAAGAATACTTTTACCAGAAATATTCAACAATATTTTATAAATATCTTTTCAAGAATATTCTGCAAATATCCATACAACTATTTCACATCATGACTTAAGATTTGTCTCTGGTTTCTCATCCCACGGTAATGAGTTTGCATTTTGGAGGAAGAAAATAATTTCCACAGGGTATCAAACTTGAACCAGATGATGCACACAAGTTTCATGCCAACTCAGTACATATTCAACTTTCTTACAGATTCAAGCAAGTCTCATACAAATTTTATAATATTTTTTTAATAGTAGTTTCAAGGTACTCATACATTTCATACATGTTTCATCCCAGATTCATAAGATTTATACACGAGGTTCCATATATTTTTCCGCCAAGAAACATACATAATACATATTTTTGTAGAAGACTATCAAATCCTATATGTTTTATTCAAGCAAGTCTCATACAAATTTCATACCATTTTTTAACAGCAATTTTCAAGGTAGTATGTATCATATATTTCATACATGTTTCAACCTAGACTCAGAAGTTCCATGCAAGATTCATAAGATTTATACACGTTTCATATATTTTTGTGCCAATAAACATACATAATACATATTTTTGTAGAAGACTATCAAATACTATATGTTTTATTGAAGGCTTACAGCAAATCCATAGAAGATCCAGAAAAAAAATTGACGATGCATACAAAAGATTCATGGAGGTTCACACACTAGCCCATCATGAACATGAACTCATATATGTGTCACGCAAATATAAATTCCAACAAAAACATCAAAAGAACAGAGGGTATGTCGGAATCTAGAAAAAATGGATCTGGAAAAAGAAAAAATCGAAAAGGAACAAGGATGCTCCGATCCAGGCCCTCCTTGCCTTGATCTGAGACGAGCTCCTAGAGGGGCTCCGTCGTCGATGAATCTGAGGTCGGAGGTGAGATCCTGGAGGTCCACGTGTGGTCGTCGTCGACGGGGCGTCCGTCGCGGATGGTCGTCGTCAACTGGGCGGCTGTCGACGGGCAGCCTCCGTGCTTACACGAGCTTTTGCTCCGGCCGGGCGACAAGGGACCTGGAGGTGGAGGCGGCGGCGAAGGAGACCGGGAGGGGAAATGGTTGGCTCGGGTTAGTTAGGGTTTAGTCTAGGGAGGAGACTGGCCGGCCTTGGGTTTCGTCCTCTCCATGGGGACCGTGGGTGGAATCAACTTTTTTCGAGGGACTATAATGCATATAACGCGGCATGCATTGACTCGTGGACTTTTGTCCGAATCCTGAAGCATAGAACGGCTCAGCCAATGCCGGGTGTCAAGGGACGTGTGGTGAATCCGCTCTTAGTTGTGATCAGACGGTGGACATGAACTTTTTTAGGCAATTTTTTTGTTGCGAAATTCTTTCTGGGGGCAATTCGCGTTTTCGTGCATAAAATAAGACTGGACTGGACCACACGGCCTGCGAGAGATGCAACGCACCTGGCTCATCCTCAGCACGGTGAAATTAGTTGCTCGCTTGGGCCCAGCTGCACAGGGATCAACATAAACGTGCAAACCGGCGATGCTAACCGTACCACGCGTGTTCTGTTCAGGGGGGAAGTTGGTACCGCATTGATCGCCGCGGCAGGGAAACCTTGGCGCTGGCGGCGGCGTGCGCGTTCCGGCCGGGACGGGCAGTAAAGCGAGACTAGTAGTGGACGCGCCTGTTCCGGTCGGTGTCCTGGGTCACATTGAGCGCGACGCATGCCGGACTCGGTGCACAGGTTACCTGGAACGACATATAGCACGAAAATTTAAATGGCTAACCTCGCTATGGCCCACAGTCAGCTGTAAAAGGCCCGTTCTAGTTATAGTACCTAAATAATAAGGCCGTGAACAAATGAAAGAGTTGTCTGGGTGGTGTAGTTGGTTATCACGTTAGTCTCACACACTAAAGGTCCCCACTTCAAACCTAGGCTTAGACATATTTTCTTTTTTATTTTATTTTGCAATCATAACATTAAATATTTCTTTCTGAAATAATGCTTGGATTTCAATACACACCAATTTCATTGTCTTTTTGGCTTAGAGGTGACGGCTGGGAGACTAAACGTTTCTCTATTGTGATGCGAGAGTTCGTCATCCATGCTTTGGGTGTCTGCTGCAAATTTTCTGCAGTGCTAAGCAAGCATGGATTCCATGATGTCTAGATATGATTGTTTTTCTAGACACTTTATGTGATTAATGGTGATTTCGTTGCATCGCGAATTTTTATGCTGCAATTCTTTGAAATATTGCAAAGTATTTTGCGTGATTTAGCACATTGTTGGAAGAAATGTCATGACATTGTTGCAACACTAAAAATATATATACTTCGCAAGCGAGAGATCTATCGAGAGACCAAATGCTTGGCATCACCATGTATATTCCGACGTAACATCACATGGTGACTAGTGTTAAGTTGATTTTTGCTTTTTTTAAACAAGGAAAAATACTTGTCATTTTCATGAATTAAAAAGAAAAGAGTTGATCGCTTAATTAGCAGGAGACTGTCCGGAAACTGGTACAAATACCCTCGCCAACCATCTGGGAACACAACGATCACGAGCTTTCGAGAAGAGACTGGCAACTCTGATTATGAACACGAGCTTTGAACATGAGATGTGCATGAAGACAAGCTTCGATGATGCCTTCAAGAAGGAGATGATTCACATCACCATCACTTGCTCTAGCCATTGGCCGAAGGCTAGGTTTCACCCATATTTCCCCCCCATGATACCTCAATCTGGTAGCATGTACATCGGATCGGCCACCTTGACTCTCCTTATCACCGACAAAGCCTGAACTAGGCCCGCTGGCCTAGTAGCCCCCCCACAAGAACTAGTTATGGAGGTACCCTTCCCGATCTAGACCGCACATGAGCCCATGACCTTGCAACCATGGCATCCGACTGTGGGGTTCACGCCAATAGGGGGCATGGGCCAGCATGTAAAATCATGTAGTTCAAGATCCACGAAATAGATAGAACATAGATGTGTGCATTGCATTCATGCATGTAAAATTTGGATAAATTTTAAAAAATTCATCGAACTTGTCAAAGTGATTGAAGTTTCACTTGAGTTGATGAATTAGACTTAGAGCATCAAGTTCGTGTTATAAACTTTCAGATGATCTTTTCTAAAATTCTATTTTAGGAAGGTATAAATAGTACTCGCAAACAAAATTAAATTATAACACAAATACAATCTTAAGAAACAACCATTCAGTCCATTATTGCCTTATTGTATGACATCTTATCTATTCATCTTCTAGTACAATAGAAATCATCAAAGTCTCCTAACTCAAATCTTGATCTATTTACTTCTTCTTTATCTAAATCATAAACCTCTCAAAAGCATCTCTTAACACATTATAAAAAATATGAAACAACCATAAGGTCTAAAGTGCATAATAGCCATGTATTGTTATTCAAATCATAACTCAATAGAAATATGAAATATAATAAAACTAAACCCATTTACATTCTCTCAAATAGATCAAACTATTTGAATAAAATTATCTGATCAAACTATTTGAATAAAATTATCTATGAGTGTTTGCAACTCAAATGATCATGGCTTGGTGAAATAATCATCTAAACTTAATTAACATTAAGGCCACATTCCAAATTTAAGTGTTTTCTATTGGTATCGAATGACCAATTGGAACTATGTCCATATTTCGATCTTTGCTAATTATCCGCTTTGTTATCCGAGTTTCCACTTAAGTAATAGTAAATCCTATCTTTGAATCTTTCTAGATCATCCATGTTGCTAATATGGAAGTTTACACTAATCGGCTCATAATTGCATCTTAAGTTTTAGCTTAATTATGCAAATTAGCCCAACTGTATTAGTGATCCAATATAAATGGTTAATGCCCATATGTCAAGTTTAGCCCAAAGCCCATCTAGTGGCAAATACCACTTATCATGATAAAAAATAAAGACTCGCATGTGAATAATCTTGCCTTTATCCACTAGAAAATATCTTCCAAGATTTCTAAGGTAAGTTTCTTCGAGCCTAAGGTACTTGCATCCAAGTTTGCTCATCCTCATGGGAGCTTGACAACAAGTAGCTTAATCACTCATGCAAGTGAGGATTCATCACTTAGGTGCCACCTTGCTATGCATTCCATGGACCTATAAATAGGATCCCCGTGAGCCTTGTCATATCATAACCCCCAATCCACACAAACTACAAAACACAAGAGAGGGCATTATAGAGAGAGATCTAGAGCTAAAACTGCTAGTTACCATAGGGTCAAAGCCTTGACCGTTAACTGATGACAGGTGGGGCCATATTGGGCTGGCTTGTCCTTTGGTTGTTAACCGCTGACGAGTGGAGCCACGAAGGATTAGGTCCCGCAATGACACGCCGGACCATCCAATCTCTCTCTCTCACCCAAAGCATGTGTCTATTTTCAGCTGACGTGTGGGCCACTATATATACTCATGGTGGGACCGGTTCATCCAATAACAAATGGGGCCATGACCGGGAGATCTAGAGAGAGAGAGCTCCACAGCGACGACACAAACGAGGTGGCCTGCGGTGATGCATAGATGCGAGCGACGTCCACGACGCACCCTAGGAAGCGAGACTAGGTGTGTTAGATAGATGGGAAAGAGACGCGTTCAACGGTACCAAGAAGAGGACAAACAATGGAGGCAATCAATGACAGAGACGAGGTAGCCTGCTACGGTGCGAAGAGGCGAGTGACGTCCACAGCGCATCCTAGGAAGCGAGAGCAGGTGCGTTAGATAGATCGGACAAAGACGCATTCAACAGTAACAAGAAGAGCAGAAATAATGGAGGACATTGACAAACTACCTCCATGTTTTTCCTACTCCAGGTCATGATCCCTAATAATAATTTGGTCATCGGAATCCCAGAATACCGTGGGAGGGACAAACCATCATCTAATGGAGAAAGGATCACATAGCTAATCTTGCCATCTGCCTTAGCTCGCTCAACAAGAATAGGAAGCATATCTATCGGGTTTATTGTTACTTTTTCTCCATTTTCTGAATATAGTTAAACAATTTATTAAATTATGAGATAATTATGATTTGCTGAGATAATTTGTTTGGCCAGTCCGTTATTTGGCTGTACTCTGTAGTCATTTTTCCTTCCATTTGCACTAGGGATCATAATCTTGATATGAATGCTAAAATACAGTGTTTAGATGCATACCTTATGAATGACCTTGGTAGTGCTCAACTGAAATCACATTATTCAAATGGTTATTATGCTGCCAGCTGTTTTAATTGCTATACTTCTATTTTTTTCCTTCCCTGGATTTACCCACTTGAGTCATATAGCCAAGTTCAGTACTGTGCTAACTGCTAACCTTTCGATCTTGTTGTACTGTTCTTATCCCTCGTTGCTCACCCAACTAGACCTTGCCAGAGCCCCTCCGCTGAGTGCTTCAAAATTTCATTTGTTCAGACCTTGTATAATCTGTCCTTGTAATACACGAGTTTCAGTATTCTAGTAAGTACATCGGTTCAGTTTTCACTCGTATAATCTGTCCCTGAAATATGTCGGCTCAGTTTACCCTGTTCAATCCTTTTTCTAGTAGTATTGAAAGTTGCTGGTGGAGACCTACAATCCACTAGGATCAGAAAGATGAAAAAGGGGGACGAATGGAAACATGACTGTCCATGAAGTTAAAAAATAACTGCAGAGTTTTGCCTTAACATTGTACTGTACCCAAATCAGTGTGCAGTGGCAGTGGCACACTCCATTTGAAAAGCTACAAGCTGCTACTAGTATAGTAGTACTAGTACAGATCTTGCTTAGAAGTTAACTAAATATTTTGGCACTAGGTAGTTCTAGGAATGAGCGCATATACACACATCATTAGATGTCTGCTTTCGGCAAACCTAGCTAGGACAAAACATTGTGGAGGTCAAGCACGGTCAGTGTCAGGTGAGACTTGAGAGGTCAAGCATTGCAGCGTCTCCGCCAGTCTCGTCGATACCGACAGCATATGGAGTGCGATGTGCGGTGGTGGATGTCGGCGCAACAAGATGCCGAGCCGTGCGTCTGGTTGTGATTATATGAATCAATTCCATAATAATTAGCATTTGCTAACATAAGAAAAGACATTCTACCTACTATATAGGGGATCACCGAATTGTGCTTGGACTTAAACTCTGACCAAACCATATTAACCATTGGATCTGCAAAATACTACACTCTGAAATTTATAGTATAGTACATGATGCACCATAAAATCCCTCTAAAAATAAGTCTCACGCTCAAGTTTCATAGAGAAACAGCCACCCACTCACAACTTTCCACGTTCAACGTATATTTTGACAAAAACAGATACGCCTCACATTCTCTTCCACAAAATCCCTGTGGCTGAGACACGAAAGCAGCTATATGCGACTCCATGAGTGCATATCGTACTCCAAGAACCCACGCCGTAATTCAAGCTTTTGACGTTCTCGGACTTCACTGCCCAGTCGTTCTGCCATTCCATGAATTTTCTCTATATAACAGCTCGTACCCGGTACGTCAGTTCATCGTCTCTTGAAGGGTGTAGCTAGCAATGGCGAGCTCGGGGACACCCGTGTTCACTGCACTCGTCCCCGTTCTGTTCGTCATGGGCTTGGTTTCTCTGCAAGGATCTGCGTCAGGCGCTGGTGGTGGCGTCGATACCTTAACCGCCGACCGGCCGTTGTCCGGCATCCAGAGGCCGCTCGTGTCCAAGAATGGCAAGTTCAAGTTGGGGTTTTTCCAGCCAGGTACAAACAAACACACGTTGCATGCATCTACGGTTTCATTTTATTTTATTTCCAACTTTTAATTGAGTTTGTAGACGTGGCAAATGCTTGGATTATGCATTTTTCGGTGTTCTTCATGATGTTTCCAAATTTGTGAGGTTTACTTCTCCTGCAGATGTTACATCTGAAAATTTCTTTTCGCGATAGCTGACTTCAGTTCTCTATTCAAGTATTCAGTTCCTATTGGTATATTTTCTTTTTAATCAACTAAATCCATTCCATGGAAAATTAGTGGAAGTCACAGAGTTAAGATACTAGCAAAATTAGTTGACATTCTTCTTCAGTGTCTGGGATAGATACCATCCGAAGAATTTCCATATCCATGCTTCGGTACACCCCATGTAATCTTCTCTAGAAAGAGTGGTTTTGTCCAAACTAAACTTCCAAGTGCATCAAGTATTATATCCCGCAAATAGGGTTTACTTCTCCCGCGAAAGTTGCTTCCGAAATTTATTTCCCTACTGAATTTAGTTCTCGATTCAGCTCAGTTAGTGGGGTAGACGTATAAGGCCAGATTTAAGTCATCATCACCTGTCGGTATATTTTCATTTTAATCAGCTGAATCCATTCCATGGAAAATTAGCAGAAATGACTGTGTTAAGATAGCAAAAATAGTTGATATTTTTCTTCAATGTCTTGAATTTTTTTCTTCGAAAAAGGGGAACAAAGACCCTGACCTTTGCATCAACCTATGCACATAGACTCTTATTAAAAAGTAAACATTATTCAGAGTAATTACAATTTATGGATCGCTCAAAGTCGATACATGAATCAACCATCAAAGAATCACAAACATATAGCAACTAAACATCATGTCTTGAGTTGATAGGATCAATATCCTCATCTGAAGAATCTGCATCTCCATGCTTCAGTACACCGCATGCAATCTTCTCTAGAAAGGATGGTTTTGTCCAAACTAAACTTCCATAGCCAAATAAGTTTAGATGCGACCAATATCATCTCAAGAATCTCCGATTCCATATACTGAAATTCATGAGCTACGTTTGGGTACACCCCATGTAATCTTGAGGAGTCTCACATTTCACATTTCACTTTTTGATGTCCAGCAGAATCACAAACATATAGCAACTAAACATCATGTCTTGAGTAGATAGGATCAATATCATCTGAAGAATCTGCATCTTCATGCTTTGGTATGCCGCATGTAATCTTCTCTAGAAAGGGTGGTTTTGTACGAACTAAACTTCCATAGCCAAATAAGTTTAGATGTGACCGATATCATCTCAAGAATCTCCGACTCCATATACTAAAATTCATGAGCTACGCTTGGGTACACCCCATGTAAGCTTGAGGACTCTCACATTTCCTTTTCTAATGTCCAGCAGATAACACACGGAGTTGGTACGTCGGCATATGGTACAACAAAATATCAGGGCAAGTGCCAGTGTGGGTCGCAAATAGGGACTCTCCTGTCTCTAGTCCAGAGTCATCACACCTAACAATATCAACCGATGGAAATATGGTCCTACTCGATGATTCTAGATCGTCGGTCTGGTCTACCAACATGACAGACATCACCTCTGCCACGGTTGGTATCATCCTTAACACGGCCAACCTTGTTCTAGTAGACGCATCCAACACCTCCAGTATCCTGTGGCAAAGCTTCAACCATTTCGGAAACACGTGGCTCCCTGGCGGCAAGCTCGGCCGAGGCAAGCTCAACGGCGGGAGCACACGTCTAGTCTCTTGGAAGACCTTTACTGACCCAGATCCAGGGTTGTTCTCAATGGTACTGGATCCAAACGGAACAAGCCAATTCTTCCTTATGTGGAATAACACCCAGAGGTACGCCACTAGCGGCAACTGGACTGGCCACACTTTCTCTAGCATGCCAGAGATGGCGCCCACCAATGGATACCCCAACTCGATGTACACATTTGACTATGTCGATGGTGCAAACGGGAGCTACTGTGTGTATGATGTAAAGGTCGACGTGCTCACCACGAGATTCGTCATGGACGCGACTGGGCGTATTAACGTCCTCACGTGGGTGGACGGTGCCAACCAATGGATGTTGTCCTGGTCAGCACCCAAGGCGCAGTGCGATGTCTACTCGTTGTGTGGGTCGTTTAGTGCCTGCACCGAGAATGCATTGGCATCAACATGTAGCTGCCTTCGTGGTTTCAGCGAGAAATACCAGGGCCAGTGGTTACGTGGTGACCATACTCAAGGCTGCAGAAGAAATGTTCCCCTTCAAGGCAGCAAAAACGGTTCACGAAGTGACAAGTTCTACACGATGGTGAATGTGAAGTTGCCAAGTAATATGCGAAACATTGTCGCGGCAGGTAGTACTCAAAACTGTGAGCTTGCCTGTCTAAGCAGTAGCGATTGCACTGCTTATTCCTTCAACGGTAGCTGCTCACATTGGTATGGTGGAATTATCAACCTCGCACAAGATTTGAGTAGTGCGGTTGGTCCTAAAGGTAGTTCCATTCAAATTCGTTTGGCTGCATCTGAGTTCTCTGACATGAAGTACAGTAAGGAACTGGCCATGATACTCATCACCATTGCTACTACCAGTGTTGCACTAATAATTGTCGCTTCAGTTTTTCTGGTGAGGAAGAGGTTTAAGGTTGTGGCGCCAGACAAGGGTGCATTGATAGCATTCACTTACAGGGATGTGCAAACTTTGACCAAAAACTTCTCCAGTAAACTCGGTGGAGGCGCCTTTGGTTCAGTGTTCAAAGGATCATTGTCTGAAGGAACCTTAGTGGCTGTGAAGAAGCTGGAAGGATTTCGTCAAGGGGAGAAGCAGTTCCGTGCAGAGGTGAGCACACTTGGCACCGTGCGGCATGTCAACTTAATTCGGCTACTCGGTTTTTGTTCAGAGAGAACGCGCAGGCTACTCGTCTATGAGTACATGCCAAACGCCTCTCTAGACCAGTACCTCTTCGGGAGTTTCCAACAACAAGTGCTAAGCTGGAGCACCAGGTACCAGATCGCACTGGGTGTTGCAAGGGGATTACACTATCTCCATGAGAGGTGTAGGGACTGCATCATCCACTGTGACATCAAACCCGAGAACATACTGCTCAACGACGCCTTCATGCCAAAAGTTGCAGACTTCGGGCTCGCCAAGCTCATGGGCCACGACTTTAGCCGTGTCCTGACAACGGTGAGGGGCACCGTGGGGTACCTTGCGCCGGAGTGGATAGCTGGCACGGCCATCACAACCAAGGCGGATGTCTATAGCTATGGCATGATGTTGTTCGAGATTGTGTCGGGCAGGAGGAACGTGAGGCATCGGCAGGATAGCACGGTGGATTTCTTCCCGCTGCTGGCCGCGATGAAGCTAACTGAAGGGGAGCTGGAAGGCCTCATGGATACACGGTTGGGCTGCGACGTGGACTTGGCGGAGGTGGAGAGGGCCTTCCGGGTCGCGTGCTGGTGCATCCAGGACCAGGAGGGTGCTAGGCCGGCGATGGCGATGGTCGTGCAGGTTCTGGAGGGGCTGGTTGAGGTCAACGTCCCGCCGGTGCCTAGATCACTCAAACTCCTCACGGACCAATCCAGTTTTATGGAGTTCTCTTCGGAATGATATTAGGTTCGCATGGCGAAATCATGTACTTGCATATTTTGTGGAACTATCTACTTTACACTGTACGGTGAAAGTTAAAGTCTCTGACGTTGTAATTGGCATCAATAAATTCAGTGTGTAATTCTCATTGTGCACTTGTGTTTCCCTTAACCGAAATCATCGTGTATATATTCTAGCCTTCCAGACTCCAGTGCAGCCCTGTAGTCGATCGCGTAGATGCCAGCAAGTAGAGATGCACGCGGACGTCCGTGTATGCATTGAGACCTGTCCGCTACTCATCCAATTCGTTCTCCGTGCAATTTACTCCATGCAGTGTCCTTAATCTAATTTACTCATGCATAATTAAGCGGACTGTCCGCCATGTCCGCCGGACACGGACAGGCGGCTTGCATCCCCACCAGCAAGTCACAGATCACAGATCAGACTCTATGAGAGCCAAATGAGACTGAACACCTCTCTCCACCTTACCCGCCTCTGAGTGGCCACAAAAAATCTACCCGCGTGACTTGCGGAGTCAAGTCTAAGGAAACCACATTAGTGATTAGTACGCTTAGGGTCAAATAGAGCAAATATCCCGTCAAGTCTAAGGAAACCACATTCATGAAAAGGTTCAGGGCACTCGAACAAGTATAGTTTAACCAATTGCTTGTTTTTGGTTCAGGGCACTAACACCAGGAAGAGCAAAAGGAAAATGCAACGCTTGCACACGGTACTCATGCAAGAAATCCGAACGAAGTGAGCTGAGATTAACAAGGGATGTTTTACAGTCATTCGGAGTAGACAGCATGCATACTGTCAAATAGATCCATATATCTCCTGAGGTAACATTCAATCGGTTGGTATGTAATATCTAATCCAGCACTTGGCCAAATTATTGTAAAAAAGAAAAGTAAAGGGGCGATCAACAAAACAACTGTACCAACCACCAATGATCACAACCAAGGGTAACATGAGAGGTTCTCCGACAACGACGCCTTCAAAAATGGAACAACACGCATGACGCCGACACAGCTGGATCCAACCACCGAGGCATCATACGTTTTCACCTCATAGAGAAGTCCGAGCAAACTCCAAGTAGTGTATATTCAACAAGGGAACACCGCGTGAAGGTCGCCATTGCCTGGCAATACAGATAATAAAACAAGAAGATTAAAACAATAGGAGGAACAATGTTGGCCCATTCATACTTGTAAAAATTATGAAAATTCACAATGAAGACAATGATGTATAGAGTTAAGATAGGTGTTTGGGGGTTGCGAGGGGTTTAGCCTCCACGGTGATCAGTTTACATAGACTTCAGCAGGATACAATACATAATATGTACATATATACAAACCGTACGGTTACCTAACTCTAAACCGTTTCTAACACATCTCCTCAATCTAAACTTTTACAAACTAAATTCAGATTGGTTCTAAAACGGTTTAACATCTGCTAGGTAGCTGGCTTAGTAAATACGTTAGCTAACTGATCATCGGAGGAAATAATTCAAGAGGCATAGTAGACACACGATTTGAAGCAGTATACGACAACTGACGACTTTTGCCACACTGATAAGCATCAGAGACTGAAACACGATTGTCTGACTTAGAAAAACATAAAAGATTATTTTGGCTAACAGTAGACTAAACTACTTTGTTCGTAGGATAACCTAGACGCTGGTGCCATTGCGTCAAGTTTGCTTCGCCGGCGGAGAGATCATGGCGAGATGCTGTGGCTCGGCTAAAAGGAATTGTGTAGAGACCTCCGTAGATTCTACCTTAAAGAAGTATTCGCTTCGTGACCTTGTCCTTGACACACAAAAAAACGACGGTGAAACTCAACAAACACGTCATTATGACAAGGCGGTAAACTGGCAAAAGATGTTGTCGAAGATGAGGAACATGGAGAATATTGTTCAAGCGCAGAGAAGAACCGGCTAAAATTGAATGACCAATATGCGAAATTGACAAACTTGCATCATTGGCCACTTGCACTTGATCTTTCCCGTCGTAGCGATCATGAACGTGTAGGCGTTCAAGATGGCTCGTGAGGTGGTCCGTCGCCCCTGTGTCCATCGGCCAGGGGGGAGGGTGTCGCTAGAGCTTGTCGACGCGGCGTTGCCAGAATGCTGTGTGTTTGGCTGGAACTCCGGGTTGTAGCAGTTGCGACAGTCGCCCGCTTCATGCCCCCCAGTAGTGGCATATCTGGAAACGAGGATGCTCCTTACTGCGGCCGTTGCGACCACCTCCGCCGTTGCGGTTGTAGTCGTTGTTGTGGCCGTCGTTCTGACGGCGATCACCGCCGCCCGAGTTGGGACGCGGTGCACTACCCTAGTCCTGCAGAGGATAGGCAGCATGGGGCGATTACCGGTGCCCTGGTTGGCCAGCAGGTAGTAGGTGCGCGCCTGGCCCGAGGTGCTGAAGGAGCCAGGATGTGAAGCGGCGATCGCCGAGGAGACCCACTTGTCGGGGGCCTGAGCCTGCTGTGCACGCAGGGCCTCGTAGATGAGGACATGGGAGTAGAACTTGTTGATGGAGACCTCGTTGGTGTCGCGGAGCATGGAGGCGGCGACGGGGTTGAAGTTGGGGCCGAGCCCCGTGATGGAGACCTCGATGATCTCTTCGTCGGAGAGAGGCGTTCCAGCGGCGACCATCTGACCTGCGAGGACCTTCACCTAGTCCATGTACACGCCAACCGACGCGTCGAGCTTCCTCAGCGACTGTAACTGTCTTTTGATGTGCCGAACATTGGCACGGTTCTGGGCGCCAAACATGGTATAGATGTAGAAATATTTATCCGTGTGGAGTCTCACGAGGATGCGGCGCCGGAGGCGTTTGATGTTGGATCCCGAATTGCGGACGCCGGCTTTGGCCCAGGCCTCCCCCTCGCCGGCGTCTTCAGGTTCTGGATCGAGGTTTCAGTGTCTGGGTTCTGATTCGGGTTCGGATGGAGAAGATGCGCGGGCGGCTCGGGAGGTGTTGGACTCTTTGGAAGATGAGAGTGGCGACCTGGGATGGACGAATGCATCGAGACGTCGGCAGCTGTCGGATGAGGAACTGCGGCAGCAGTTCTAGGAGGATATAGGCTTCCCGACGCCGGCGTCGAGGTTCTGGGAAAGGTCTCCGGTGGCGTCTTCACTGCCGCTTCCTCCTACCCCCTTGCCGATGCGGCACTCCAGGTCGAAGGCCAGATCGATGTCTCCTCCGGTGGGGGTGAAGATCAAGCCCTGGAAGGGTCCTATCCCTCGTCGGAGATCGTCTGCTCCGCCGGTGCTGGGCCAGTTCGTGGAAGCGGAGATGCTCGCGCGATTTTCGGATCGTAATACGCTTTCGCGGATTCTTTGCCACGGAGGACTCTGATACAGGCGCGTCTGGTTTGTCGAGGCGGCGAGGCGATGTGGATCGTCCGACCGAGGATGGGTCGGGGTCGGCCTGCTCCTGGACGGCTGTGGCGTGGCGCCTTAGGGCGTTGTGGACCTAGGGCAGGAAAGAATCGACATACCCGTGCACTTCTCCTCAGCCGCCGAAACCCAGCGCTTAGCTGCTCTCGCCGTCTTCGCCGCGCCAGCGATCCTCGCTCCTATCGCCGCCTTCACCGTGTGTCTCCCCCTACGCAGTGGTTCCTGGACGGTCGTTCTCGGTTGTCGTCTCTTCACCAAGGATGTCTGGCCAGGTTCCAGGAGGAAACCCTAGGGCTATGGCGCCCCAGTCTTCTCATCGACCTGCGACGCCGGTGCAGCCATCGCTTGGACAATCTGCCCAGCCTGCTAATGCTCAGATGGGCGCGGCGTCGACCGTGCCACAACCGCGGGCGCCTCCCCAGCAATCTGCTCCGACGTCTGCTGGGGGTATGCCACTTCCGCCACCGTTCGTTGGGTTTCCCCCAGGGGTCATCTTCAGGCCACCGGCGACGTATTATGCCGCCGCACAAGGGAGCCAGCCGCAGCCGCTTCAACCACCGTATCGGGGTCCGATGCCGCAGTTTGCTGGTGGGCGGGGGGTGGTGCCTGGTGGTCACATGCAAGGAATGTTTCAGCCTAACTCCTTTGCTACAGGGGCTGTATCGTCGGGGGTGATGGTGCCTAAGAGGAAAAAGAAGAAGCCGGTGCAGGGTGTGGCGCAACCTCAGTTTGCGCCTGGAACCAATGTGCAGCAGGCGCTGAATTTTTAACATAGTGCTATGGTGGGGCAGCAGCAATTTGGGTATCCACCCGGTTCATCTGCTATTGCCTCACCATCTTTCCCACCTGCTGGCCAGTTTCAAGGTAATTTGAATGGTAATCAGATGCATTTTAATTCTGCTGTGGTGGATGCACCTGTCGCTGCGGAGGTTGTGCCTGTTTCTAAGAAGAATAAGAAACCAGTTAGGTGTTAGAAGTGCGCTGTGGACACTCATGCATCCAAAGATTGCAAAGCTATTCATTATTGTTATATTTGTGATGTCAAGTCTCATCCAACCGTGAGGTGCCCGGTGTTGAAACAGCCGAGACCAAATGCTTTTATGACTGGGATTGGACATGACAAGACCCTGTTTGCTCAGATTCCTGACAGTGTGGTCCGTAGAAATTTGGAGACTACTCAGACACCTATTGCTTTGATCAAAGTTCCAGGAGATGCAGTATCAGCTGAGGTGGTACAACAGCAGATTGCCAGAAGGTGCCCATTACAATCTCAGTGGAAGTGGGAAGCTCTATCTTATGGGAATAATGATTACTTGGTAAGCTTTCCTTCGTTTGAGGTACTGGACAGAGTGGATGGCAGCCAGTTTTCGATGCCCCTTGGTAGGACACAACTTGCTGTTTTGGTTTACAGGACTCAGGAGGTTCCGCATAAGATAATCCTTGAATAGGTCTGGGTGCATGTTGAGGGGCTCCCACATTCTTTGCAGACCTTTCTTGGGCTTTGGGCTGTGGGTTCTCTTATGGGCACTACTTTGGATGTGGATCTTTTGTGCCTCCGTCGAAGGGGTGTCGTCCGTATACTTGTTGCTATGTGTGATATTTCTGTTTTCCAGAAGAAGAAGGATGCTTTAGGTTTCTTCCTTTTATCTGATGTAGTGGTTGATCTGAAAGGATATGAGCTACGCTTCAGATTGGAACCTGCTGATTATGTGCCGGAACCGGATTGTTCACCTCTCCTATGGAGAAAGAGTAGGGATGATTCTGAGGATGATGGATCTGGGAAGAATGGTGATGATGCCATGGATACTTCTGGACCAGCGGATACCACTACTCACGCTTCGACTGGTGCTCTCGCTTCGACTGGACAGTCTGGTGGTCAGGCTTCTGAGCAGGGGGCACCATCTACTCATTCTCGTCAGGTTACGGGTTCAGTTTATGCGGTGACTCCCTTTAATGCTTCACCTACTACTCCGCGGGGCAAGGAACTTCTTGATGCTCTTCCATCGGATTCTCCACTGCGTGGGAAGGCATGTGGTTCGCCCAGAGTTTCTCCTTCTCAGCTTTTGGCTGCTCTGCAGGCGGCGAGCATGTCGGTGGGGGGTTCTCCGGTTGCTGCTTTCTCGCTGCCTTGGCAGGATGCAGGTGCGCCGATGGCCCAGGAGGGGCCGTCATCTGATGTGGAGCGGATAGGGCTACGCACTGCTGCTGTACATGGCGGAAGACCCGCTCATCCTATCCTCGAGGGACAAACCGATGCTGCCCAGGTGGGGTGGGGTGTCGGAGGTACGCCGCCCTCGACTGATGATCCGATGGCCCAGGCGGGGCTGCTACCTGACGTGGCCCAGCTCTGCCATGGGCTGGATGCGAGCCTCGGACCCGCGGCCCAGGAGGGGTCGCGGGTGGACGCTTGTCCTGCGCAGGAGGGGCACCATTCTGGGGAAAACCTGGCTCAGGCGGGGCTGGGTGTTTCCCTGGAGGTGCTTTCGCCACTTCAGGACACACCGTCGCGGCGTAGTTCGCGCCATGGGGTCGATGCTCTTGGGGCGACGCCCACGGATGAAGACTCGATGATCAAGGAAATGCGCAGGAAGGCGGCAAAAAATCTTGATTCAGATGGTACGAAGTCTTCGAAATCTTTTCTTTCATTTTCTACACCTGTAATGACTAAAAAACTAGCAAACGTTGGTGTTAGTATGGGTTATTCTGTTCAACAGGTTAATTTATCTAATAATGTACTTAGGCGTATGGAGGTTGACCGTTTGACGGTTACTCCTAAGGCCTCTTTTATTCCTGATTCTTTATCAGCTGAGGAGGAGGAGTTGCATGTCACAGTAGATGGTCAACTGATCTCTCATTTAGTTGGTGAAGTATCAGAGGTTGGCTTTGATGAGACGGAGCTGGGTTCAATGTTTGAACTAAAAGCTACTGGTCGTAAATCAAAGAGCCAAAGGTCTAAGAAAAGGACCCGTGTATCCAAAAGCATTAGTGTTTCTCAATGAATGAAATGTTTGCAAATAGCAGAGGTCTTCGGGACTTGGCTAAACATCTATTCTTTGCCGATTGTGTAAGAGAACATAACTTGGATTTCTTGGGTATTTCTGAAACCGGTCGATGTGATTTCTCACAAGCTCTGCTCAATCGCCTTTCTGGTGGAGTGGACTTTACGTGGGTATCACGTCCTCCATGTGGTAGATCCGGGGGGATCCTGTTAGGCGTCAGAAATGAGACTATGGAAGTCTTGGCCAGTTCGGTTGGAGATTTTTTTATTAAACTCCATATACGTAACAAGGCCGACGAATTCACATGGTCTCTAGTCGCTGTATGCGGGGCTGCCCAGGATGTTTATAAGGCTGACTTTTTGCGTGAACTGGTAAATCTAGCTAAGGATAATCCTTACCCTATTCTTATAGGTGGGGACTTTAACTTGCTAAGATTCCCTCATGAGAAAAGTCGGGGCAGGTTCGATGAACATTGGCCTTTTTTATTCAATGCTGTCATAGATAGCCTAGATTTAAGAGAGGTTAATATGATTGGGAGACAGTTCACTTGGGCTAATAGTCTCCCAGATCCGACATACGAGAAATTAGATAGAGTACTTATGGATACACAGTGGGAGGAAAAGTTCCCATTAGTAGCCGTTCGGGCTCTAGAGCGTATTGAGGCTTTATCGGACCATGCTCCATTACTTTTATCTGTTGGAACACCATCACAAAGATCCAAACATAGCTTCAAGTTTGAACTTGGCTGGATTGAAAGAGATGGTTTTTTTGATTTAGTGAAAGACGTGTGGGAAAAACCGGTGGCTGGTCAAACGCCTATACAGCGATGGAATAATAAAATGCGAGCTCTTCGTAAATTCTTTCGCGGTTGGGCTAGACATACTGCCGGTATATTGAAAAAATAAAAAATACGTCTTTCAAATATTATAGATGATTTGGAGGATTCTGCGGAAATAAGGCTTTTAAATGCATTTGAGATTGAGCTTAAGAAACAATCGAATGCAGAAATTGCTAGAATTTTTCGCGAGGAAGAACTCAAGCGGTACCAACACTCTAAAGCGAAATTTATCCTTGAAGGAGATATGAATACAAGATACTTCCATGCTATTGCCAATGGCAAGCATAAGAAGAAACTTGTTCACTCTTTGGTTCAGGATGAAGGTATGATTGAGGGACAGGAGCAGCTAAAATCTTACATTACAAAGTATTACAAATCATTGTTTGGGGCACCACCAGAAAATTCCATATCACTGGAGGAATCCCAAACATATGATATTCCCCAGGTGTCTGTTGAGGAAAACAAGTTTCTAACCGCGCCTTATACGGAGGAAGAAGTTAAGAAAGCTGTTTTTCAAATGGAACATAATAAAGCACCAGGACCTGATGGCTTTCCTGCTGAATTTTATCAGAAATTCTGGAAAGTTATTAAGGAGGATTTGATGCACTTGTTTCATGTTATGCATGAGGGTCAGCTTGATATTTTCAGACTGAACTTTGGCAATATTATTTTGCTTCCTAAAGTTATTAATGCAGAGCGAATACAACAATACCGCCCGATCTGCCTTCTTAATGTGAGTTTTAAAATATTTACAAAGGTGGCAACGATTAGGCTTAATTCAATAGCTGATAATGTTGTGCGCCCTTCTCAAACGGCTTTTATGCAAGGAAGAAACATCTTAGACGGTGTAGTAATCCTGCATGAGACAATTCATGAACTACATTCAAAGAAATTGGATGTAGTAGTGTTCAAGATTGATTTTGAGAAAGCGTATGATAAGGTTAATTGGTCTTTCCTTCAGCAAACACTCCGTATGAAAGGTTTTTCTCAGGAGTGGTGCAATCTCATTCAGTCTTTTGTTTCTGGGGGTAGTGTTGCTATAAATGTCAACGATGACATAGGCACATATTTCCGAACAAACAAAGGATTAAGACAGGGGGATCCACTATCGCCTATATTATTTAATATAGTGGCGGATATGTTGGCTATCCTTATTGAGAGAGCTAAGGCTGATGGTCAAATTGAAGGATTAGTTCCACATCTAGTAGATGGTGGACTATCAATCCTTCAATATGCCGATGATACAATACTTTTTATGGAGCATGATCTTGAGAAGGCTAAGAATCTGAAGTTAATACTTTCAGCTTTTGAGCAATTATCAGGACTGAAAATCAACTTCCATAAAAGTGTCTTGTATTGTTTTGGCGAAGCTAAAAATGAGGCACATTTATATGCTGAGTTATTTGGCTGTGGCCACGGGCTCTTCCCTATTAACTATCTGGGTATACCGATACATTATCGGCGTCTCACGATAGCTGAATGGAGAGGGGTTGAGGAAAGACTACAAAAACGTCTTAATAGCTGGAAAGGAAAACTACTTTCCCTTGGTGGAAGACTTGTAATCATTAATTCAGTACTAACTAATATGGTACTATATATGATTTCATTCTTTCATATACCAAAAGGGGTCTTGAAGAAAGTGGATTATTTCCGCTCAAGATTCTTTTGGCAAGGGGATGAGGTGAAGAAGAAATATCGACTGGCCAAATGGACTGTGGTTTGCCGACCAAAGGAATACGGTGGACTTGGCATACATGATTTGCAAGTCAAGAACACTGCACTTCTAGGTAAATGGCTGTTCAAACTTCTTTCAGAAGAAGGAGTCTGGCAAACCATGTTGTGGAGGAAATATATTGGCTCCAAAGCTTTGTCCCAAGTGGTCTGGAAGTCAGGAGACTCACACTTTTGGGCGGGGCTGATGGCAGCCAAAAAACAGTTCCTACGATTTGGTTCTTTTAATATTAAGGATGGATCACAGATTAGGTTCTGGGAAGACAAATGGCTTGGCCAAATACCCCTTAGAGAACAATATCCTGCTCTATATTCGATTGTTAGACATAAAGGGGATACACTTTCCAGGGTAATGGAATATAATACTCCTAATGTCTCTTTCCGTAGAAGTCTAATTGGTCCTAGATTACTATCATGGAACAATCTCTTATTGAGACTGTCTATGATACAGTTGTCAGATGGTGTGGACGAATTTAAATGGAAACTATTATATAATGGTAAATTTTCTGTTGATTTGTTTTATAGAGCTTTGATCCAACCAAATATTCCAGTTGATGATAATAGTAGAATTTGGAAAATGAAAATACCCCTGAAAACGAAAGTATTTGCTTGGTATCTTTGTAAAGGGGTAATTCTTACAAAAAATAATCTTGTTAAGAGGAATTGGCAAGGAAGCAAACAATGTGTCTTCTGTAATCATAATGAGACAATTAGACACTTATTCTTCCAGTGTAAATTTGCTCGTACTATATGGTCAATCACCCAAGTGGCCTCTGGTTTATCTCCCCCGTCATCGGTTGCTAATGTTTTTGGCAATTGGTTGAATGGGATTGATGATAAATATGAGACTGTTTTTAGGGTGGGAGCGCTTGCCATTATTTGGTCGCTATGGCTATGTAGGAATGATAAGAATTTTTAATAATATGATGTCTTCTACATTGCAGGTTATCTTCCGGGCCACGACAATCCTGCGATCATGGATAATTCTTCAACGGATGGAGTTCCGAGACTTCTTTGCGGAGGGGTGTAGGCGTTTGGAAGCCGTGGCGCGAGATATATTTTTTAGACATGGATGGCAGCGTGACTTACGATTAGAGATATCATAGTCACAACCCGTTGTGCCATGTATACGTTTGTACTTGCTTTTCGTTTATTTCTGGTTGTAACTTGAGAGGATTTTCGGCTGTGTGCATCCTAGTTATGCAGAGGCCGGGTGTAAACATTGCTATGAGTAATAAAACGCCCATTTCCAAAACAAAAAAAAACATGGTGTGGATGGCCTTCCACACCGAGGCGGCCGTGGTGTTCCCGATCGTCTGTTGGGCGATGTCCGACCCGATGGAGCCGAGAAGCAGCTCGAGCACGCGTTGATCACGCGTCCACCACGTGGCGTACTCGGGGTTGGGGACGGAGGTTGCATCATCCCCCGTGCCCTGGGTGATGGTCTTCTCAGGCGGCGATGACGTGCCGTCGAGGTGGCCGTGGAGCCCTACACCGGCGAAGTTCGGCAGGGTGAGGAGCGCCGGAGCATGAAGTTGCTCCCGTCGAGGTGGACTTGAGGCGCGGGTATTGGCGCGGCGGTGATGGTGGTTGGCGGAGTGACGGTCGGTCCGAGGACTGTGGAGAGCTGAAGAGCAGATGACGACGAGGAAGACATCTCGACGGTGGCGGCTGCGAGGATCTACAACGGCGGCCGGCAGCGGCTCCTAGGGTTTTGGGGCGACGGTCGTCTAGGGTTAGAGCGGCGCTCTGATACCAAGTTAAGATAGGTGTTTAGGGTTGCGTGGGTTTTTGCCTCCACGATGATCAGTTTACATAGACTTCAGCAGGATACATGATATGTATACGTACACAAACCGTACGATTACCTAACTCCAAACTGTTTCTAATATCATACCTTGTCGCATGGTACATATGAATTTGAGCTATGAAATTGGATATTTGATACACGAGGGCTCTCTAATTCTCCTACGCACTGTATCAACCTACGGATGCACTGTATCAACCCAGGATATCATGGAAGATATCAACCTAGGTTCCTGGAGTAGTTATAAGTTTACCCTCCGTTCTAGTGCTGAATTTGCTGTCGCAGAACTCCACGCCTGACCAAGCCAGCAGCCGTTAGTGTATAGCCAACAAAGGCGTCACTTATCGCCTGTGAAATCAAATGATACCTATACCCTCTTGGGTCATGCTGGCTCGATTTCGCCGGCCGGTGACGCTTATGCGGATGCTGATGTTGATGCCTTGTGCGTGTCCACGAAGGAGCGATTCAGTATGCTTGCAGGACTCTAGATAGTTAGAGCAGTTCTCGCTGGAACTTAAATTTAATCTAACCTCTAGAAGCTATGCACGAATTATACGCTGAAGCCTCGATGGAGCGATTCGGTTGGTAATTAAGTCTCATAAAATATACATGACTTTATAAATAGACAAATTATAGATCTCACTGCTCCTTAACTTAATCCTAACCATCATTCTCAAAAAAAAAAAAAACTTAATCCTAACCATATAATTAGAGTCTCCAATTAGTAAATATAAATATATAAGATATAAAGAAAGATACTGCACCACTAAACAATTCATCATTATCTATTCGGTGACATGATATGATAACTGAAGATCAGAGAACAAGATTAGCAGCCGCTGCGACTAGAAATTGGAAGAACAAGGGAGGTCCTTGGCCGGCGACTTTGAATTCTGTAATGTAATATATCTCTTTAGTAATTGGTTAAGGAGGTTGCAAAAAAAAGGTAAAGTCGAGATCACAGTAAGAGTCTGCGTTGTGCTTTGGACCATTTGGAACGATGCAAAATCATCTTCCTTTTTTTGCGAAATAAAATCATGTTCCTTTAGGCAGGTTAGCTATCTCCTGGATCCGTTTGTGATTTTACCCTAACGGACGTCTGGCCATGGATTTTGGTGCAACCAACTGAAAATGGTTGCATGAGATTTATATAGCTTGTTCGATCATAGGATAACATGTTGATTCAACACCGCTTTATCTTGTATCTTTTCTTTCGATGCTTGATACATGTATCTATCCAGTGGGACCCATGAAATTTATGCACACACTAACATTTACTCCCTCCGTTAGAAATATAAAACGTTTTAGCTTTGTGAAATAGATGTATCTAGACGACTTTTCTGTATAGATTAAAAGTGAACCTATACACTAGACATTTAGATACATTCGTTTTATAAAGCTAAAATATCTTATGTTTCTGAATAGAGGGAGTACATGCGACTGACTCCACACTATATATATTCCACTTGACCTTCACTGCAAGTCGTAATTCAAGCTTTGACTTGCTCAAACTTGATTGCGAGTGCAAACTTCGCTTTCGTTCTGCTATTCCACAACTCTTCTCTCTATATAACAACTTGATTGTTTGGTACGTTAGTCTTGTCTCTTGGAGGCTGTAGCCAGCAATGGCGTGTTTGAGGACACCCATCTTCCCTACCATCATCACCGTTATGTTCGTGATTGCCTTGGTTGCTCTACAGGGAGCCGTTTTACACGCTGGTGCCGCTGATACCTTCAGCGCCGACCAGCCGTTGTCCGGCAGCCAGAAGCCATTGGTCTCCAAACGTGGCAAGTTCGCGTTGGGATTTTTCCAGCCAGGTATAATGTACTAGCATGTATGGTATTTTTCCAACTTTAACTGAGTTTGTGAAATGACAAAATTTGGTATCTTCCAGTATTTTTATGATGTTTCCAACTGAGTTTTGTTCACGAATCTATCCGTGAAACTAGACGAACAAGCATGCTCGACAAATCTTGATTGCCAAAGGCGTGTATTGCGCCCTTCCTTTACTTTTTTTTCTTTCAATGTTCATTGTTAAATTTACACACAACCAGGCTGTGTATATATATACAAGACGCACGCACCACCGATCGACGGAAAGCTGAATATAGGATACAAAGACAGACTCCTCGCCAGACTAAGCTAGCTAGTACTACCGATCCTAACTTCACACCAAGGGAACTAACAAACAAGCAAACTTGCCTTATGAGCTAGTCTCACGCTGCATGTCCAAGCCGGGCGTGGACTAACTAAACAACCAGCTAGAATACCAACTAGACTCCAATAATCATGATTAAACTAAAAAGTGAGCAGAGGGATTTACTCCTACGAAACTTATTTAATTCTTTCCGCCATGAGTTTGTTCAGCTCAGTTAGTGGGATAGACGTATAAGGCCAGATTCAAGTCATCATCAGTTATCGGTATATTTTCTTTTTCAATGGCTATGACAGTTAGGATCAATATTATCTGAAGAATCTCCTCCATATACTAAAACGGGAACTTCTTCACCTGCTTCCACCCTCCTTATCTTATATCTTATACTCCCTTTGTTCTATATTATAAGTAGAACATTTTGGCAAACTAAATTGGTTTGCCAATGCTTCGGCTCACCCCCTGTAATCTTCTGTAGAAAAGGTAGTTTCGTCCAAACTAAATTTCCAAGTGCATCAAGTATTATTTCCCTTAGAAAATTTATATTAATTCATCATGGCAAAAAAAATCGAGATTAATTGTAAACAACATATGATACAAATCAGCACAATTCTACAACCGTAATTGAGCCTAAATCAGGAATCTTGAGCATTGACTTTTCATTCAACGAAACTGAGTGAATGCATATATGTCGAAAAACTTAGTGCCCGACACAACCTTGGAAGTAGTCATTTTTTCGTTGATCTAAAGTTGCATAGAGTTTCTAAATCTACATTTACTCAATTTTGCTGGATACGAAATTCCATGCTTGGCATTCTCGAATTAGTAAAAATAAATTCAGTAATAGTTAGAAAAAAAATCGATCCTCGGCATTTTCAATTAGAAATGAGAAATTATCTAGTAAGTTAGAAACTGAAACACGTTGAAAAATATTTAGAAACTGAGACTCTGAAAAGAATTTCACTACCTCCATCATGCCCTCAAATTATCTTTTTTATGTGCAACAGTTAACTCATTGCATTGGTACATCGGCATATGGTACAACAAAATACCTGGACATCTCCAGATAGAGAACTAGCTGATGGACTTTGTTATTACATCTCCAGATAGATACCAAATAGTGCATTTCGCTTTCGTTCTGCTATTCCACAACTCTTCTCTCTATATAACAACTTGATTGTTTGGTACGTTAGTCTTGTCTCTTGGAGGCTGTAGCCAGCAATGGCGTGTTTGAGGACACCCATCTTCCCTACCATCATTACCGTTATGTTCGTGATTGCCTTGGTTGCTCTACAGGGAGCCGTTTTACACGCTGGTGCCGCTGATACCTTCAGCGCCGACCAGCCGTTGTCCGCCAGCCAGAAGCCATTGGTCTCCAAACGTGGCAAGTTCGCGTTGGGATTTTTCCAGCCAGGTATATAACAAAGATAGGTAGCATGTATGGTATTTTTCCAACTTTTAACTGACTTTTTAGATTTGAAAAATGATAAAATTTGGCATGTTTTGGTGTTCTTTATAATGTTTCCAGATTTGCGAGTGTTAGATTCCGCCCACGGTAGATCACATAGAACTAGATAAGCAATCATGCTCGAAAAATCTGGATTGCCAAAGGCGCGTATTGTCCCCTTCTTTTTATGGATTAACTAAGCTAGCTACTGCTGTATCCTATCTTCTTTTTTTGAAACAAAGGCAGAATATTTGTCTTAATTCATTCAATAAGAAGGAGCAAGAGCTACAAGTCACAAGAAGTTACACCCAAAGGCTAAAGACACACGAAAAAGATTAATCTCTCGGCAAAAGGTGATCCAAATGTTTTGCCCGGCGATGCTACAAGCACTCGCCTATAATTTAATACGAGCGAGAACCCCTATGGCCAATGTACTATTTTTCTGAAAAACACTAGTGTTGTGTTCGTTCCAAAGTTCCAACGAAACTAGCATCAAGAGATCGTTTTCCTCCTCCTAGGACGGCTGTGAATAACATGTAGCAACCAAGATTTAACATCATCAAAAGCACCTGGTTCAGAAGGCTCGAAGGCCAAAAGCCACCTGTTAACCATGTCCCAAATTCTTGTGGCATAACGTCATTTGAAGAGAAGATGAGCCTTGTGACTCGGACACCCTATTGCAAAGAGAACAATTTCACAATTTGGCCACCCCCTTTTTTTTAAATCAATCACATTTAAGGCGTGGTGGGTGGGTAGGGGGGATAGTTAGTAAGCAAGTTTGATTGTTTGGTAATTTCCTATGGTGTCAAACTTTCTTATTAACTAGCATAGTCAAAATTGGACTAGACTCCCGCTGCATGTCCAAGCCGGACATGGACCAACTAAACAACCTAGCTTGAAAACAAACTAGAGTCCACTAATCAAGATTAAGCTAACAATGGCTGCTAGAGGGTTTGCTCCTGCGGAAGCTACTTCTGAAGTTCCTTTCCGCGATGAATTTAGCTCTCGGTTCAGCTCAGTTAGTGGGGTGGACGTATAAGGCCAGATTCAAGTCATCATCACTTATCAGTATATTTTCATCTTAATTAATCAACCGAATGGATTGCATGAAAAATTAGCGGGAACAACTAAGTTATGGATAGTAAAGAGAGTTGATATTCTTTTTCAATGGCTTGGATAGATAGGGCCTCCCCGACCCCGCGACGCTCCCGTGAGCGTCACGGGGAAACCCCCTGCGCCGCCGCCCCGCTCTCCTCCCTCCCCTCTCTCCCCTCCCTCGCCGTCGCCGGAGGGCGTGGCCGGGCAAAGCACGCGCCGTGCTGGCGGCGGCGAGGCTCTCCCTCCTTCCCCGCCTGGGTTCTGGGGTGGCGCGGGAAACCCCCCCATGGCGGCGACGCGGACTTCGTGATGGTTCCCGGCGATGGGGGCGAGCAAGTCCACGGCGACGGTGACGGCGCGAGGAGGTGGTGGTGTGGCTCTGCGGTGGCGCGGCTTCGGTGTCGGCTGCGGGCCTGGATGGTGGTGGTGGACGGCTGGCAGCAGCGGGAGGCGTCCCCCTGCCTGTGCGCCGGTCCGGCGGGCGGCTCGGGCTCGGCAGCGCAGCTTCTTCGTGGTGGTTATGGTGGCCGCCGGCGGGGCAGCGTGGCTGCACAGTGGCCTTTGGCCGTTGGGCTTGGCTGGCCCAGATCTGGGCCCCTCGGGCCTGATCTGGGTCTAAAGCGGGCCTAACACGGTGGCGGCGCTCTCTGGAGATGGTACGGTGGGACGGGACGATCAGGAGGGTGGCAGAGGTGGTGGCCTTCTTGCAGCAGCGTGGCGGCAGGGGCTTTACAGGCCCAATTTGGGCCTGGTCGGGCCAGAGGGCTGGGTGTGTCCCTGCGGCCGCGTCCGGTCAGCAACGGCCTACGGCTGTGGAGGACGGTCTCCTCCGGGTGGCTGTGCTGATGCCGCCCTCCTTTTTCGACCATCTCTATCTCATCCATCTCGCAGGCCACACGAGGAGTCTCAATAGTCGGGCGCGAGACCACGGATGTCGGGGCAGCGGCCCCGGAAGGTGGACTGCACGGGCGTCTTGACGGCAGGGCGGTTGCGGTGGTGATGGCCCATCTCTTTGGACCATGCGGGTGGCAAGGAGTGGGTATCGGGGGCTCCTGGTGGTGGCAGCACCTAGATCATGTTTTGGAAGCTCGGCTCGAAGAGTGGTGGAGGTTCGAGGGACCGAATGTGGCGAGAGTTTTTCCGGGCGAAATCCTAGCGCTTTGGCGCCGACAACGGCGATGCCTGCGGGTGTCGTGACCCTCTTGGGGGCGTTGTTGTGGATACTCTCACCCCATTAGGGCTCCGGGTGAAAACCCTAGACCCATGTGGTCTCGGCGGCGGCGGCGGCGCTTGGGACGTCATTACCTTCTTGGAGGCGTTGTCGTGGATCTCCGGTCTCCTTAACCTCGCCGTCTTCGGAGGCAAGCTAGCTGCTTCTTAGGCCTCGTAGTTTATCTTTGATCTGTTTGTAAGAGGATCTTCCCATCACTTTGTATCGGTTTGGCCGTATGGCTTTATTTATAAAGCGGGGCGAAAGCCTTTTTCGAGATAGATAGGGCCTATATTATCTGATGAATCTCCTCCATATACTAACGCGGAAACTTCTTCACCTGCTTCCACACTCCTTATCTCATTTCATACACTCCCTTAGGCCTTGTTTGAATATACTCCCTCCGTTTAAAAAATAAGATGTTTTAGTTTTTCTAATCGAATGTATTTATAAATGTTTTAGTGTACAATTTCGTAGAAGTTCGGAGTGAACCTATACACTAAAAATCGTCTAGATACATTCATTTCACAAAACTAAAATATATTATATTTTATTTATTTCACAAAACTAAAAAGTCGTTTAGATGCACCGATTGAGGGAGCCGACTAAGGACTGGAAGGGCATGAAGTCACCGTCGACGACTTAGAAGACACGCGCTCACTGGATGAGCGGGATCACCAACCATGGCGCGTCCAGCATGGATAACCTGAGTATGTCGCCTACTTCGGAGAGAAGCACGCACACAACGAGAGAGCTTTCTGCGCCGACCTACCAGGACCGGCTTGAATGTGGCGGTGGATACCTTAGATCACTCGACAGCGGAGATGTCGTGGAGGGCAAAACAAAATAATGGCTGCCTCCGGTGGAGGACACCGTACAATGGCTGAGTTGAAAGAATTTTTCTCCTAGCCGGACCAAACAAGATTTTCTCTAAGTCAATTCTTAACAGAAAATCTATTAAAACCCGTTTCCCTAAAAATTCTCCTAAAACTCGTATTCTTAAACCTGATCGCTAATATACTCCCTTGTAATCTTCTCTAGAAAGGGCAGTTTCATCCAAACTAAACTTCCAAGTGCATCAAGTACTATTTCCCTTGGTAAAATAATATTAATTTCAAACAACAAATGATATATAATAAGCACAATTCAACAACCGTAAGCTAAGCCTAAGTCATCCTGAGCATTGTTGCCTTTTCATTCAACAAAATTGAGTGAATGCATATGTCGAACGATGCAATGCCCGACACTTCCTTAGAAGTAATTGTTTTTAAGTTGTCCTAAAGTTGCACAAAGCTTTAGAATCTGCATTTACTCAATTTTGATGGATATTGGCATTTTCAAATTAGAAATAAGAATTTCTCTAGTAGTTAGAAATAAGAGATTCAATCCTCGGCATTTCCAATTTAGAAATGAGAAATTCTCTAGTCTGTTAGAAATTGAGGAATGTTACAAAATAATTAGAACGGAGACTCCTAGAAGAATTTCATTTCCCCCATCATGCCTTCACACATTTCATTTTTGATGTGCAACAGATAACTCACGGCGTTGGTACATCGGCATATGGTACAACAAAATACCAGCACAAGTGCCAGTGTGGGTCGCAAATAGGGACTTTCCGCTCTCTAGTCCGGAGTTGTCAAGCCTAACCATATCAACCGATGGTAATATGGTCCTGCTCAATGGTTCTCGATCGGCGGTCTGGTCTACTAACATGACGGCCATCACCTCTTCCACGGTTGGTGTCATCCTTGACACTGGAAACCTTGTCCTAGCAGACGCATCCAACACCTCTATCATCCTATGGCAAAGCTACAACCATTTCGGCAACACGTGGCTCCCTGGTGGCAAGCTCGGTCGGGGCAATCTCATAGGCGGGAGCACACGTCTATTCGCCTGGAAGACTTTTAGTGACCCAACTCCAGGGTTATTCTCCCTTGTACTGGATCCAAACGGCACTAGCCAGTTCTTCCTCATGTGGAACAATACCTAGCAGTATGTGACTAGTGGCAACTGGACCGGACAAACTTTCTCCAACATGCCAGAGATGGCACCCACCAATGGCTACCGCAACTCGATGTACATATTCGACTATGTTTATGGTGCAAACGGGAGCTATTGTGTGTACGATGATAAGGGAGATGAGCAAATCACAAGACTCATCCTGGACGCGACAGGGCGTATCAATATCTTCACATGGACGGAGAGCACCCAGAAGTGGATCTTGTACTGGTCGGCACCCAAGGCGCAGTGCGATGTGTATTCCTTGTGTGGGTCGTTCAGTGTTTGCACCCAAGGCACCCAATCTTGTAGCTGCCTTCGTGGTTTCAGTGAGCAATATCAGGGCCAGTGGTCACAAGGTGATCATACACAAGGATGTAGAAGAAATGTTGCCCTTCAGGCCAGCACCAATGGCTCACGGAGTGACAAGTTCTACCCTGTGGTGGGTGTGAAGTTACCAAGCAATGCACGAAAGATCGTCGCTGAAGGTAGTACTCAAAGCTGTGAGCTTGCATGTCTAAGCAGTCATGACTGCACTGCTTATTCCTTCAATGGCACCTGCTCGCATTGGTATGGTGGGATTATCAACCTCGTACAAGATTTGAGTAATGTTGATGTTGGTACTAAAAGTGGTTCAATTCAGATTCGTTTGGCTGCATCTGAGTTCTCTGGCCGGAAGAACATTAAGAAACTGGCCATCATAATCACCATTTTGACTATCAGTGTTGCACTAATAATTATTGCTTCCGTTTTCCTCATGAGGAAATGGTTTAAGAAGGTGGCACCTGTCGAGGGCTCAGTGATGGCATTTAGGTACCGAGATGTGCAAACATTGACCAAAAACTTCTCTAGTAAGCTGGGTGGAGGTTCCTTTGGTTCGGTGTTCAAAGGGTCACTGGCTGAAGGAACCTTGGTGGCTGTAAAGAAGCTTGAAGGGTTTCATCAAGGGGAGAAGCAGTTCCACGCAGAGGTGAGCACACTTGGCACTGTCCGACATGTCAACTTAATTTGACTGCTTGGTTTCTGTTCAGAGAGAACGCGCATGCTACTCGTCTACGAGTACATGCCAAATGCCTCATTAGACCGGTACCTCTTCGGGAGCAGCCACAAGCCAGTGTTAAGCTGGAGCACCAGGTACCAGATTGCACTGGGAGTTGCTAGGGGATTACACTATCTCCATGAGAGATGTAGAGACTGCATCATTCACTGTGACATCAAACCGGAAAACATACTGCTGAGTGACACCTTTGTGCCAAAAGTTGCAGACTTCGGTCTAGCGAAGCTCATGGACCGTGACTTCAGTCGTGTGTTGACGACGGTGAGGGGGACCATAGGATACCTCGCGCCGGAATGGATAGCCGGAACAGCCATCACGACCAAGGCGGATGTCTATAGCTACGGTATGGTGTTGTTTGAGATCGTATCGGGCATGAGGAATGTGAGGCAGCGGCAGGACAACACGGTGTATTTCTTCCCATTGCTAGTGGCAATGAAGCTAACTGAAGGGAATCTGGAAGGCCTCATGGATACCCGGCTGGGCTACGACGTGGACTTGGTTGAGGTGGAGAGGGTCTGCAAGATCGCGTGCTGGTGTATCCAGGACGAGGACTCTAGGCCGTCCATGGCGACGGTTGTTCAGGTTCTGGAGGGGCTGGTTGATGTCAATGTCCCGCCGGTGCCGAGATCGCTCGATCTCGTCATGGAGCAATCGACTTACATGGAGTTCTCTTCGGAGTTACCCTCGGAATGAAAAGATTTGGTTCGCTTGGCGGAACCATGTTGTGGGAGAATTTTACCTGTGTAGGCATATGTTATGTTAAACTATCTACTACAATGTACCAAAAAATTTGAAGTGTGCGACGTGTATGTTATCAATAAATTCGGTGTTTGGTTAATCTTCTCTGGAGGTGTTGTTATGTCTTTTACAGAATC
This sequence comes from Avena insularis, assembly GCA_023614405.1. Taxonomy (NCBI): domain Eukaryota; kingdom Viridiplantae; phylum Streptophyta; class Magnoliopsida; order Poales; family Poaceae; genus Avena; species Avena insularis. The sequence continues at coordinate 373,440,686 of CM042691.1, read as the reverse complement.
CTCATGTGTATATGTATTCTAGTCTTCCATACTGAGTAAATGGCACGGGGTTATACAACTTATCCCACGTGTGCAGATAAGTCACACTTCTCTACTACTTAAAAAGAACATTGTGTTCCGTCGTCAACAACCTCGTGATACGTCATTCGCTTCGTCGCGCACCCGCTCGTCAATCGCCCCTCGTCAGTTTTTTGGCCAATGGATTTTACTCGCCGTGAGTTACGCGAATGATTAATGCATTAACTACCAATTGAAACCTGTAAGCCCACGGATTTTTTCTCGCAGCGTTCTGCTCACCTATTAACAACCCGCTTGCTTTCATATGGATATGTTGCCTAATCAATCTCGCGCATAACCAGCTGCGGGCTGTCGCCATCACGCGCTTATACCTCTTCCTCTCCTATGAGCTCGTCCTCGATGGTGTCCCGCTCTCGGCCCTTCTACGCGGCGCCACCCACAATTATGCCTTCATGTTGCTCATAAGATGGAGATCCCGCCTCTGCGTCTCCGCCAACAGCTGTGAGCATGTGACGCGCTCAGCTACGTGCACCTCCGGGCCGACACCATCCACAGCCGCCTCTCCTCATGTTCCTCCCTCATCAGATAAGATGGGACTCTGCTCGGGGCCAAGACCGGGCACTTTGGCGGCGCCGATCTCACCAACAAGCACCCGGGTGAAGAGGGTATGCCCATCCTCACACAATACACCTCTCCTTCTCCCTCACGGCCTCAAGCTCCATCGCTTACATGAGATAGATTCCACATCTTCCTCGCCTCCTCTATGCAGGCACATCGAGATCTGTAGGCGCATTGTCACTGATATGGTGTACACGAGGATGACGGCAACCAGACTGGCTTTGTTTTGTTTGACACCAGGTAGCAACTTATGATGCCTAAGAAATCATGATCTGCTGATCTTCCGTATATTGTTCTAGAGGATACAATCTTTTAACCATCCATCCAGTGTTGCTCGTCACTGATTCTTATATATTTGCTAGCTTCTCCTTGACATCGATCACGGCAACCAAGACCATGGCGACATATATACCTCCAATAATTTTCATTGACATCGGTTTTGTTATGTGAAACATCTGTGGAAACACACTGTACTGATTTGCATCATACTACTAGGAAGGTAAATACATGGCTCTTTTATATAATTGAATTGTATCCTCTTAATAATTATTTTTATCTACATTAGAATTTGAAGTCCTCAGGAAGTAATGTAGTATTTAGTTCATGCATATTTCTAGAGGTTGCCGTGTTGTATGATTTTATATTGCCGAAACAACTCAAAATCTCCATTTGTACGACACTTATTTTCAAAATACCTATTAATAATGTGACATATATTGTAGTTGAACTCTCACATACGGCCATCAGATCCTTTAGACAATTGCACTATACTTAGCACTATCCGGTTGGACATTTCAGGTTTTGCTGCTTAAACATATCTATGAACGGGGACAAGGATGAGGTGTCTAACCTGAAAGTTTAGACCGAGCTCATGCCAAATTGAGCATTATCTTTCAGTTTTATTAGGACAGTGTGGCTATAGGCTACAAGTCACATGTTATACGTCTACATTCAATATTGATCAATTTACTGGGGAAGTAAGGTTTTGCCACTCTTTAATTTCATTTCATTAAAAATATATGTGTATAACTCTTATAAATGTTACACATCCTTGAGAAAATTAAATACAATCCTTGATCAAAAAAATAAATATTAGGGTTTGTGGACCTCAGTTACTTGAGCATAAAGGGTTTTAAAATGTCAATGAAACTCTAGGAATTTTGCAGCTCAAAGTTGTTGATTTCCACTTATGTATTTCTTAGATTAAATCCATCCTCTTCTTTGCAAGGATTTTTTGGGTAAATATGTGAAATATTTCTGCAGTGCTTCATATAAAGTACATTGTTTGTTTTGTCGTCCTTAAAATTGCATAGTATATTTTTTCAAAAAAAAAGTAGTATTTTACCTTATGTATCCATAGCTATACCAACTCTCATATAATCATGTTATTGCATATTTTTCTATCATGGTTAATTTGTGGCTCAGCATGCAACTACATTTCACAGACTTATCCTCCTTGAGGAATATCATTTGACTCAAATTTTGCATATATAGTTTGAAAAAATAGAGTATATCTTCAATGGGCTCAAGGAGTCTGTCTGTGAACTGCGCAGTAAAATTTCCAGGGTGAAGATGTACGTAGTCACCATGATTCAAGCTAACATAGTTGGCAATCAAGAACGTAGTAGAACAAAATGTATATAGTACCTTGTGGAAACATTTCTATCAGCAACTTTTTGTCAATAGTCGTCAAGACTTTAGAACCAAGATATATTTATATTTGATGTATTGTGCCGTGGTAGATAGACTTAAACACCAGGTGCTATATCATATATTCCTCTAAAAGAACATCATTTATATTTTTGGAGGGGGAGGTAGACATCTTGAATTACTTATTAATTTTCAGGCGGATATGAAAACTTGAAGAAAATTAGTTGCCATATTGTATGAGTCGGACCCGACTATAATAAAAGAAGGTCTATATACAAACATGGAGCTGAATATAATGTACTCCCTCTTTGAATTAGATATTAGATAATGTCCAGTAATCTCAAATTAATTTATACGAGATATGATTTGCCAGGTTCTTGTTTTTTATGCATATAATGTCCAATCATGTAAAGTGAAAATATTAAGAGGACATCTTTCATATATGCTGAACCATGCCAATGCACCGGCATAATACTTGACAATAATACTCGACGAGCATGATAATTCTAAACCACTAGAATATTAATGACCCGTTGCAGCGCACGGGCCAATTACCTAGTCTTATAAAATAGACAAACCGGTCATGCTATTTGTCAAACAACGTGCACCGCAGGTCACAAATAGGTCAACCGGCCAGTTTTTGACAAAAAAACCGGCACATGTCTCCCGTGAGCATCTCAAGGCAGTTAATATCTTATGGAAACCCCCTAGTATTGCTAAATATTTCCGGATAGGGTTTAGATCAATTTTGCATCTGGTTGGGTTTAACCAGGTTGCTACGTAGGTCTCTGAATCGACAATTGGCTAGTTAGAATACAAGTTCCTGTCAAAATATATATGGTTAAGTAGCCAATTGTTGTTGTATACAAATTGCAACTTCAAATTGGAAATTAACTAGCCAATTGTAGATTCGGAGACATACACTAGCGACCTGGTTAAATCCAATCAGATGCAAAATTGATTTAAACCTGATCTAAAAATATTTAGCAATACTATGGGGGTTTCTATAATATATTAACTGCCCTGAGATACTCATGTGAGACGCACCCGTGCCGTTTATTGTCAAAAACCGGTCGGTTGACCTGTTTGTGACCTAATGTACACGCGTTTGACAAGTAGTGTGATCGATTTGTCTATTTTACAAAAAGTGTAACTTATCTGCACCCGTGAGACAGCTTATATGGCCCCGGTGCTATTTACTCTTCCAGACTCCAGTGCAGCATCGAATGCATCCATGTTCCTCGTTGATGCCACATTACCACCTCTATTACGAATTGATACATGTGTTGACGTCGGCCACCGAAATCATTGCCAACAAAATAACCACTATGAGGCCTTCTTTTCTACTAGAACTCTATCTTCATGCTCTGTTAATACAAAGAACATACGAGAAGAGAAAAGAAAGTGCAGACTCAACAGTGCAGCGCATGCAGACATCCTAGGACTTGACCCAAAGCGCATCAAACAGAACAAACATTCCGTCAAGGTTCAGATGACGATAGTTTTAGGAAAAGGTTCAGGCTTTAGGATGCAAAGCACTTGACAAAATACAGTAAACAAACTCCATTTTTCGAGGTACATGACACCAGGAACAGAAAAATAGTGCACGCTTGCACGCAATGCAAACGCAGATAACTAAGGACCGAAGCTTCCATGTCCAGAACCTGTTTATATATGAACTGGAGAATGGTGGAGACAAAGTGACAAGCCTTGAACAAAATGATGTAATATATCGCCGACCTACTTGGGGTAAACATAGCGTCTCATATGTACTGAAAATTGGGCAAGAAAAATAGTTATGCTACCCAACGAAATGCAAATAAAGAGTAAATGAAAACAAATAAAACTGAATTTGCTGGATCTTAATATCTTATGCAGCTATGAGCATGCAAGGGATACCAAGTAATTGTGGACTTTGGAGATTGATCTCATTTCCAGGAAGGTAACGGTCAATGTAGGCCACTGTAAGATGTAAGGTACAAGAACAAGACGTTATTCTTTGGCAACCTTTTTTTATGAGAGGTGTGGGGGTGGGGGGTGGGGGGTGGGGGGAGATAATACCTTCCTCGTTCAAGTGATCCACACTGCACTTTATTACAAGTTTGTCCAACAAAGTACTACAATTCAATGATCTACAAAAACGAACCATCTAGAAGTAAAAAAAATAACAAGCATTTAGCAGCTAGATATCTCTTAGCTATCTTGGCTCTAGATATCCCGAGGGACCATCAGAAGACGGTTACAACTAGTATCCATCCAATGTTAAGGAATTTCTTTAGCAACCTGCACAGAGGAATGCATCAATACAATGTAATGAGTTGCCGCCGGGCTTATTTTTTTCAAAATGGAGGTGATACCCCTTGACTCTCCATCAAAATGATGCACACAACCTTATTTATTTATTATTCACCAAAGTCTTACAAAAAAAATACAAAGATCAATCTGAAGTCACCTCACTAATGACATTTGTCGCAATATCATAACATTGAAGGGGGTGGCCACGGTTAGGGTCATTGCCCTTATCTCACACCTACGCACATCAATATAAAATTGGAGGACTCAACCAACCACCCATCCCGGGAGAACTAACCAGCCTAGAAGACCCTCAGCTCGCACCGGCGCACACGCTTTAGAAATCACCTGCCATCTTTCACCAACCCATCTTCAGAACAGGGATCAAGGCATTGACCTTACTAGGCATGTCATGGACACCACCACGGGCTCGACAATGCATCCACCTTGCACGCGTCCATCAACATGCATCCACCACAGAGACCCCGTCGCGCCATGCTGCCGAGACATGTCATCGACAAGATGACGACATAGTAGAAACACACCGCTCCACCAATCCACCTCCCGACCACTCTATCTAACTTCTGCTAAAAAATGATGTCCTCAAGAGGGGTAATGATGCTAGGCGCCGTCATCGTCTGATCCAGAAGACCCGTAACTAGGGTTTTACCCGCAGCAACCCCAGTGGAGCGACGAGACTAGCAGTGAGATTCCTATGTCACGTTAATGACACCAAGCGATGCAGTCATCATCTGTCAAGACCATAGTCGAGGCTCAGTTTTTTCACCGGATGTTGCACCTCCCCGAACTCGTCACTGGCTGGACCACCAGCGGAGCTCGGTGTGGGTATTAGACATGTAATCATTACTTATAGCCCCAAACAATGTTGGTGCAACATTTCATTGCCAAGGTCTACAACACTGTGGTCTTCATCAACACACCCCCGCCACCGCTATGATACCCGTCCACATGATGGACATACAACTACGACGCCCTCTAACAATCTTGCTTATGGTGTGATAATCTTGGTGCAATATATCTCTCTGCAAATCCAGTTTTTCATTCTCGCACCAAACACATTGAAATTGGTCTCAATTTTGTTAGAGAGAGGGTTGCTAGCAAGCAATTAGATGTCACGTTTATCTCTAGCAAGGGTCAGATAGCTGATGGTTTCACTAAAACTTTGTGTACTAAGAAACTAGATGAGTTCAAGCGTAATCTAAACCTCTCTCAGGTCTAGATTAAGGGGTATTAGACATATAATCATATATGTATACGTGATGGTGCAGTATACCACATCGTATACCTATAGACCTATATATCTACCACTTTGGGGCTATTCCTAATTATATAAACACATAACCGATCGACCTAAGGGCAATACCCATAACCTAACGATTCTTACAGTGGGATCCCAAGATCCACCACACTCAGACCCAAACCGGGCGACCACCGCCATGTCCAAGTGTCCTCATGTTGCAGGCCTACAAAACATCTAAGATCGCCTCATCTTGCCACCGCCGGAGGCCGGAGCCATCTAAGTAGTAGGAGCAGTTGCCTGGAACACGACCCTCCCGGCACATGACCGATTGGACCAGCATGCCATGATGCTTCCTACTAGACGTGTTGCCTATGACGATGAGCGTACCACAGCCTTAGAAGTAATTGTTTTTCATTCAACAAAGTTGGGTGAATGCATATGTCGAATGACGCAATGCCCGACACTTCCTTAGAAGTAATTGTTTTAAGCTGTGCTAAAGTTGCATAAAATTTTAGAATCTGCATTATTTACTCAATTTTGATGGATATTGGCATATTCGAATTAGAAATAAGAATTTCTCTAGTAGTTACAAATAAATAATTCGATCCTCGGTATTTTCAATTTAGAAATGAGAAATTCTCTAGTCTGTTAGAAATTGAGGAATGTTAAAAAATAATTAGAACTAAAACTCCTAGAAGAATTTCACTGACCCCATCATACCTTCACACATTTCATTTTTGATGTGCAACAGATAACTCACGGCGTTGGTACATCGGCATATGGTACAACAAAATACCAGAACAAGTGCCAGTATGGGCCGCAAATAGGGATTTTCCGCTCTCTGGTCCCGAGCTGTCAAGCCTAACCATATCAACCGATGGTAATATGGTCCTACTCAATGGTTCTCGATCGGCGGTCTGGTCTACTAACATGGCGGCCATCACCTCTTCCACGGTTGGTGTCATCCTTGACACTGGCAACCTTGTCCTAGAAGACGCATCCAACACCTCTATCATCCTATGGCAAAGCTACAACCATTTCGGCAACACGTGGCTCCCTGGTGGCAAGCTCGGTCGGGGCAATCTCATAGGCGGGAGCACACGTCTAGTCGCCTGGAAGACTTTTAGTGACCCAACTTCAGGGTTATTCTCCCTCGTACTGGATCCAAACGGCACTAGCCAGTTCTTCCTCATGTGGAACAACACCCAACAGTATGTGACCAGTGGCAACTGGACCGGCCAAAGTTTCTCCAACATGCCAGAGATGGCACCCACCAATGTCTACCGCAACTCAATGTACATATTCGACTATGTTGATGGTGCAAACGATAGCTATTGTCTGTACGGTGACAAGGGGGATGAGCAAATCACAAGGCTCATTCTGGACGCGACAGGGCGTATCAGTATCTTCACATGGACGGAGAGCACCCAGAAGTGGATCTTGTTTTGGTCGGCACCCAAGGTGCAATGTGATGTGTACTCCTTGTGTGGACCGTTCAGCGTCTGCGCCCAAGGCACCCAATCATGTAGCTGTCTTCGTGGTTTCAGTGAGCAATATCAGGGCCAATGGTCACAGGGCAACCATACTCAAGGTTGTACAAGAAATGTTGCCCTGCAAGCAAGCAACAACGGCTCACGGAGTAACAAGTTCTACACTATGGTGGATGTGAAGTTGCCAAGCAATGCACGGAAGATCATCGATGCAGGTAGTACTTAAAACTGTGAGCTTGCATGTTTAAGTAGCCATGATTGCATTGCATATTCCTTCAATGGTAGATCTCATTGGGACGGTGGCCTTATCAACCTCGTACAAGATTTGACTAGTGTTGTTGGTACTAATGGTGGTTCTATTCAAATTCGTTTGGCTGCATCCGTGTTCTCTGATAGGAAGTACATTAAGAAACTGGCCATCATAATCACCATTGCTACTATTAGTGTTGCCTTAATAACCGTTGCTTCAATTTGCATTATTTGGAAGATTTTTAAGAAGGTTGCGCCAGTCGAGGGCTCACTGATGGCATTCAAGTACCGGGATGTACGAACATTGACAAAAAACTTCTCTAGTAAACTCGGTGGAGGCGCCTTTGGTTCGGTGTTCAAAGGGTCACTGTCTAAAGGAACCTTGGTGGCTGTGAAGAAGCTCGAAGGATTTCATCAATGGGAGAAGTTGTTTCGCGCAGAGGTGAGCACACTTGGCACCGTTCAACATGTCAACTTAATTCGGCTACTCGGGTTTTGTTCAGAGAGAACACGCAGGATACTCGTCTATGAGTATATGCCAAATGCTTCGCTAGACCGGTTCCTGTTTGGGAGTTGCGAATAGCCAGTGCTAAGCTGGAGCACCAGGTACCAGATTGCACTAGGAGTTGTGAGAGGATTACACTATCTCCGCGAGATATGTAGGGACTGCATCATCCACTGTGACATCAAACCTGAAAACATATTGCTGAGCGACATCTTTGTGCCAAAAGTTGCAGACTTTGGGCTTGCGAAGCTCGTGGGCCGTGACTTCAGCTGTGTCCTAACGACAGTGAGAGGCACCGTAGGATACCTAGCGCCAGAGTGGATAGCCGGCACGACCATCACGACCAAGGCGGATGTCTATAGCTATGGTATGATGTTGCTCGATATCGTGTCGGGTAGGAGGAATTTGAGGCAACGGCAGGACAACATGCTAGATTCTTCCCATTGCTAGCCGCGGTGAAGATAACTGAAGGGGGACTGGAAGGTCTCGTGGATACTCGGCTGGGACGCAACATGGACTCGACTGAGGTGGAGAGGGCATGTAGGGTCGCATGTTGGTGCATCCAAGACGATGAGGGAACTAGGCCCACCATGGCGATGGTCGTGCAGGTTCTCGAGGGGCTGGTTGAGGTCAATATCCCGCCGTTGCCAAGATCGCTCAAACTTCTCACGGGCCAATTGATTCATGTGGAGTTCTCTTCGGGGTTACCGTCAGAATGAGATTTCGTTCCCGTGGCGAAACCATGTTGCCGGTGAATTTTACTTGTGTAGGCTTGTTATGTTGTACTACTATAGTGTATCGCAAAATTTGAAGCGTGTGACGTACTTTATCAATAAATTTAGTGTCTAATTAATGTTCTCTCACGGTGTTGTTATGTTTTCCTAAACAAAATCATCATGTGTATTTGTATCCCGAAGCAATAAAAGAAATATGAATAAGCAAAGCGAATGCCAAGCCTTATCTCCCTTTTTCTTGATATGGTGAACTCCTAAAATAGGCTTTCTTTGTTCATACTATGTTTTTTAAGAATACAATAATAAGCCACTCCTTAAAATAGGCTGGCACTCGAACCAAATATTGAACTGAGTGTGGGTTCCGGTTTTGAGTGAATGGACTGATTGCATTGTTGTTAAGAGTGGGATGGCCCGCCCGAAAACCCAATGTGCTATATAAGGATACAAGTACCCTTTTCTTTGGGATCGATTAATGGATTACTCAGACATAGGATGGGTGAAAGACTCAAATCACATGGTTGTATTTCTCAACCTTTTTGACTTGCTCAACTAAGGTCGAAACGATTTCTTATTATTTTCTTAAGGCATACCAGTATCTATTGCAGGATCGAATGAATGCATGTTCCTCGCAGACGCCACATCACCACCTCCCTTAGGAATTGATCCCTGCGCTGCTGCCGACCACTGAAATCGTCGCTAGCGAAATAACCACAAGGATGCCTTTTTTCTAGAACTCTATGTTCATGCTTTGTTAATACAAAGAACATACGAGAAGAGAAACGAAAGTGCAGACTCGACAGTAAACGGAACACTAAAAGGATAAACGGGAGACTAAAAAGTTCAGACTCAACAGTACAGACTAGCGCATGCAGAGACAATGGCCAGGTCGCAGGCTTGTAGAAACAGAAATAAGATATTGGACTGAGCACGGAAAATAAAACTGCCCATCCGTCAAAATATTCTTATGATCGATTTGTTTTTTTTAAATAAGCGCTTTACTATATAATAGTAATGTTTACACCCGTCATCTGTATTGTATAGTTAGAATGCACACAGCCGATCAACCATATAACTTGTGACCAAAGCAAAAGTACCAGTATTACACAACATGCTAATAATAAATGGGCTCAAGCTATGGCAGATCTATCCGCAGATCACGCTGCCATCCATGTCGGAAAAAATATCCCTCGTCGTGTCCTCCAATCGCGTGCATCCCTCCACAAACAAGTCTTATGATCGATTTGATGACGCAAAATGTAATCAGCCTGTGCGCTCAGAGTCTAATTCTTAGGAGATCAGGTTAGCACTGACGATCAAACATAACAAACATCCCACTTGAGTAGTGCAGTTGGTCCTAATAAACATAGTTCTATTCAAATTCATTTGGCTGCATCTCAATTCTCTGACAGAAAGTACAGTAAGGAACTGGCCATGATAATCATCACCATTGCTACTACCAGTGTTGCACTAATAATTGTGGCTTCAGTTTTTCTGGTGAGGAAGAGGTTTAAGGTTGTGGCGCCAGTCAAGGGCGCACCGATAGCATTCACATATAAGGATGTGCAAAGTTTGACTCAAAATTTTCCAGTAAACTCGGTGGAGGTGCATTTGATTCAGTGTTTAAAGGGTCATTGTGTGAAGAAGCCTTTGTGGCTGTGAAGAAGCTAGAAGGATTTCGTCAAGGAAAGAAGCAGTTTCGCCCGGATGTGAGCACACTTGGCACCATTCGGAATGTGAACTTAATCCGGCTACTCGATTTTGGTTCAGAGAGAACGTGCAGGCTACTCGTCTACGAGTACATGCCAAACGCCTCGCTAGACCAGTACCTCTTCGTGAGCTTCCAACAATCAGTGCTAAGTTGGAGCAGGACCGGTCCTGAGATTTCAGGGTCCGGGGGCGAAACTAAAATTTTGGATCTCCTTCCTAATTTTTTTTGATATACAAGAATGAAATGATGAAGAATAAATACTTTAAGTATACCCATTTGCAATATTCATATAAAAATGACAATGTTTACATATTACCTTCAAAAATTCTCCGTGTATTCCTAGAAGCGAAGTCGGTGGTAATAAAATCAATACCAATCTCATCCAATAACTTCTCGATGCCGGATCATAAATAACCACACTAATTGGTTCCTCGTCAACAGTAGCAAATTTTGTAGGAGATGAATCAAATGCGATATCATGATCACTTACATTGTTATTACCCGCGTTGATGTCATCGTTCTCCTCTGTACCGATATCATCCTCTAGATCAATATTACTATGTTACTCAGCAAGAACTACTACCTCCCTTTCGGTTTACAAGTCTTGTGCGTACTTCTATGTCGCCAAATTGAGCAACTTAGTATCCGGTATATATCATCGAAAACTTTAGACTTTATATTTTACTTTTCTTAGCACCGAAATAAGGTGTCATAACCAATTAACTACACTAAAAATATAAAGAAGAACAACTATTGGAACAAAAATTAGGGGCAACGTTAGACTATAGAAGACTGAGATCATAAATTCATAATTCGAACCTATAGACGCTGAACGGCCAAAGCGAGACGAGAGATAGGCCACAGACAGAGGCAGCGGGCGAGGGGCCTATGCGACGATCGGCCGATAGGTGGCGACTTGCTGCTTTCCGTGTGCGGACCTTCCTACAATCGACATCGCAGTGTTGAGTCGAGGTTGAGGCAGGAACCAGGGTGCAGCGTGCCTTCATACGATACAATCAAAGAGGATAGCTGATCTAATCGCAGGTTAGGTATGTGATGCCGTGATGGACTCCAAATTTGAAACGTATGTGTATGTCCAGTAAAGTAGAGCGCTCAATCTAGCCCAATAGAAAACTCAAAATTGCTATTTTTTTATCTTTTCTAAGATCTATTATAGCCTATATATGCAACACATATCTGGGGAGGGCCCCCCAAAAATTTGGGCCCGGGGCGGCTGCCCCTCCGGTCCCCCCAAGGGCCGGCCCTGAGTTGGAGCACCGGGTACCAGATCGCACTGGGTGTTACAAGGGGATTACCATATCTCCATAAGAGGTGTAGGGACTGCATCATCCAGTGTGACATCAAACCTAAGAACATACTACTCAACGACATCTTCATGCCAAAAGTTGGGGACTTCGGGCTCGCCAAGCTCATGGGCCGTGACTTTAGCCGTGTGCTGACGACGGTGAGGAGAACCATAGGATACCTCGCACCACAGTAGATAGCTGTAACATCCTAGCATTAGAGCTTAGAAATAAGCTGAATCCAGATGTATGCATTGCATTCATGCATAGAAAATTCGAATAATTTCCGCGCTTTTGAATAAAAATTGTCAAAGTGATTGAAGCTTCTCTCAACTTGATGGGATTGAAGTAAATCATCAAGTTGACTGCGATAAGTTTCAATATGACCTTTGCTAAAACCTTATTTTAGGTAAGGGAGATTTGATCTAAGGGTAGATCAAATGTAATAAAAATTAAACCATTTCACCTTGCTTAATGATTAATATCTGATCCTTAAGAGATCATATCATAATATTCATTACAATAACTCATGAATACCAAGTTAAGAATGTAACCCAAGTAATAAGAATGTAATGACTAATCCTGACCTATCTTATTCTTATCTATTCTTACTATGGGTATCATGGTAATGTCTAAACTTAACCCTTTAGTGAGATTAAGTAGCAAGGAAATTAAGTTAAGATCATTTACCACATATCTTTCTTTCCATAAGAATCTTTATCATCTCTATTGAACCTTATTCTAATATCTGTTGTTTATCAATGTTGAGTAATCAACTATTGATTCACCAATTCTTAACCTATCCATTCTTGATCTATTACTTCTTGTTCTTATCATATCATTCACTTAAAATCCTTTAAAGAAGGAGGTAAGGAAAGGTATATGGTAATGCTAGATTCAAATGTCATCTATAGGATGGGAGTGATTGAAGAGAATTATATCAATATGATTATTGATGGAGTTAACTCACTCTAGAAATGATAAAAGAGTATCTGGGGTAAAGGTTACAAGGATGAATATTGAAGATAGTTAATAGGAGTAATCTTAAGGGAAAAAGTATGTATAGGCAATGAATCATATTTTTTTAATCCAATAGAGATATTAAGAAGGTAATTCCAATACAACTGTAATGTTGTATTGATGAAACCTAGATTAGCCAATTGGAAACCTAAACCATAAAGGATCAAAGGATTGTAATGATCATGCTTTAGTTACCAAGATTGAATGCTTATATCTAGTATAAGTAACATTGTTGGGTAAAACATGATTGAAATCTAATATGAGATATTGGAGTCAATATTAAACTCTTAAGGTGAAGTTGGATTTGAGGTATATCTAATCATAAATACATCAACTGAAGTAATATTAGTGGTGGATGATTATGGAAGAATAGGAATGGAGCTAGAAGTAGCTACTTGTTGGATTGGAGGTTATGAGAATAAGAGTAGTTGATATAACCAAGTCTGGATAGGTGAAGATCATGAAAAGCTTTAGTGTGAAACTCATTGGATTCATCAATGAGTTTAGAAGAATAAAAGGTGGATGAGAATATTCTTGGGAAGTAAAGCTCATCAGGTTAGCACATGATGATGGATATGAAGGAGTACAATATGTAGGAAAGGAATTCCTTAATCAGAAGTCCAGAATTATGAATTATGGAAGATAGGAACTCTTGGTAAACACTAAAACCTAAATCTATGATCAAACTTAACATCCATCTCATATGTTGGATAAATCATATTATTTCCACAGTGCTTTATAGGAATATTTCCTATAGCAAATCACTTAAGCACATCTCTATCAATTCCAATTATCATAACTATATGTGCTTAGAAGTTATCTTTATCAATTCTTTTCCATTAGACATTCCAGTTAATAACTTTCTATTTTAAAAGGTGATATCATTAAAGATCACAAACAAAAAGACAATATGCTTAGTCATAAACTTTTATCAACAAAAGAACATAAGTTTATTAAGAACCCTAAACTCTAGGGTAAGCACTCACAATTCAAACCCTAACTTCTATGTTAATTATAATAGAATATATAAATTGCTATTTCCTAAATTGATGGGAGTAGTATTAACCAAATAATTTCGTTTGTATATCATGCATCAAATAATGATATAGGATCATTATATAAAAATTTCCACCCAAACTATGAGGTAACTAGAATTAAGTTTTATAAATAAATAAAGAAATATCATTTAATAAAGCCATGGTTTAGTATAGAAAGAAAATTAATTCCCAAGGCTTCTATAAAATATTAAAAAGGGTTCATATAAAAAGAATAAAGAAAAATATAAAAATATTTATCCTAAAGGTTTACAAAATGAATCTCAATCAATATCAATTGTTGCTGCAAGTATTCAGCAAATAGACTTTGTTAAAAAAGTTCAAATCAAAGATTTAAAATACAAATCTGAAAAGCAAAACAGAAAACAGAAAAGAAAAACAAATAAAAAACAGTTTCTGGCCGTGGCCCATTTCTTTCTCTCTATCTACCGCTCACTTTGCAAAGGCCCAGCAGCCAGCCTAGCTCGTCCTCTTCTCTGGCTGACAGGTGGGACCGAAGAAGGACTGCGGGTTGAGTTGAAAGAATCGCCAGGGGGTTTTCTGCAAAAGTGACGTCGTCGTCTTCCTCCTCCAGCTGGAAGCAGCTCGCTGGACGCCGGCGATGCCGTTCGCCACCGCGTCTGCGCCAAGATTCGCACCACCGACGCCAGGGAGGGATAAGAACGCCATGGAGCTCATTTCTCTCGTCCTTATCCCCATTTCCTTCCTTCCTCCAGGATTCCTCCTGTAGGGGTTCGTAGCATGGAAAACAAAAATTTTCTATCGCATACAAACAAACAAGCCAAGATCTATCTACTAGATTGCAGCAACGAGTCGATGGAATAACTCACCCTCGAAGATTCCAAAGTGTTTAACGAGAGCAGATTCTCGTGGGTGATGTAGTCGTACTCTTTCCGATCTCAAGATCGCGTAGACGATCCTTCCGGCGCCACGTTCCAGCAGCGCTGCCGTAGTCGTTCACACGCTCGTTGATTCGACGAAGACCTTCCTCTCCTTGTTCCAAAGATGGGAGGTTGTAGCACTCTCCTCGCGATTCCGGCAAAGACAACGGGCGTGGTACCGGAAGTAGAGGGAAATCTCAGGGCTTCGCCTTAAGCCGGTGCGAGTATGGTGGAGCTTATGAGAGAGGCTATTAGTGGTCTAGTAATTAGACACACCAATTAGAAGGCTCTAAACCAATTAGAAGGCTCTAAACCGAAATAGCTCTAAACCGGAGTTTAGGTCTAGGGTTTAGTTTAGAGGATAGGAACTTGTGTGTCCTAGGAGGGGCAGCCCTGCCCCTCCCTTTATAGGTGGGAGGGCCGGCGGCCAAGGGGAGGGAGTGGAGTCCCTCCCCAACTCGGCCTTGAGGTGGGGCGCTGGCTTGGGGAGGAGGGAATCCCTCCCCAACTCGGTTTCCACTTCTCCTCCTCTTTCCACTTTCCAAAACTTGCCGTTTGACTTTCAAACTAGCCGTTTGACTTTTCAATTTAGGATTTAAATAAACCCTTTATTTTGGACAGCAGAACACCTAGTACATGATGCAATCATTCCAATATGTAATGACACATTCATGTACCCTTCCTCCGGAGTGCCGACATTCCGGGACCTTCTAGAATGTTCCCGATGAAAACACCGGAATCATTCCGCTACTCTGAAACGGGACTTTCCTTATATGAATCTTATTCTCCGGACCATTCCGGATCACCTCGTGATATCCCGGATCCCATCCGAGACTCCGAACAACATTCGGTCTCTTTCTCATAATACCATAACTACTCAAACAACGTCGAATCCTTAAGTGTGTCTCCTCACGGTTCGTGAATTATGCGACATGATCGAGACACTTCTCGAACAATAACCAATAGAGGAATCTGGAAATTCATATGGCTCCCACATATTTCTACGATTACTGCGATCGAATGAACCACTTACATACGATACCAATTTCCCTTTGTCTCACGATATGTTACTTATCCGAGGTTATGATCGTCGGTATCTCTGCATACCTAGTTCATCCTCGTTCTTGATAAGTACTCTTTCTCGTCCGTGATATGTGATCCCTTGTGACCAAGTCACATGCTTGCAAGCTAATTGGATGACATTTCACCGAGAGGGCCCAGAGAATATCTATCCGTCATGTGGATGGACAAATCCCACTCTTGATCCATGTGTTTCAACCAATACTTTCCAACACTCAATGCCACCTTTATAGCCACCATTACGGTGGTGTTTGATGACATCAAAGCATCCATCCAAAGAAAGGTGATATGCATGATCTCATGGTCGAAGGAATTAGGTTACTATGTATCGTAAAGCATATAGCAATTGAACTATTGAAATGACTTGATCTTTATGCTACGCTTGTCTATAGGAGTATGTCCACCATATCATTCTCCTAACGATATGATCTTGTTGTTGATAACATCTCAATGTTCATGATAGGGAAACCACAATCATCAATCAACCAACAAGCTAGTGAAGTATAGAGGCTATACTAGGGACTTCAAATTAAGTTTACAATTCACACAAGTATTAATGTTTCCTTGTTAATACTATTATAGCATGAATATAAACATTTATCATAAACACAAAGATATATAATAATAACTACATTTATTATTGCCTCTAGGGCATATCTCCAACAGTCTCCCACTTGCACTAGAGTCATCTAATCTAGATTACATGGTAATATACCTAACACCCATGGCAGTTTGGTGTTGGTCATGTTTTGCCCTGGAGGTTTAGTCAACGGATCCGCCACATTCAGATCTGTGTACTTTGCAAATCTTTATATCCCCATCCTGGATATGTTCTCGAATAGCGTGAAAACGTAGCTTGATATGCTTTAGCTTCTTGTGTGACCTTGGTTCTTGCGCATTGGCTATGGCGCCCATGTTATCACAAAGAGATAGACATTGGGTCCAGCGACTAGGAACCACACCCAGCTCAGTAATGAACTCTTTCATCCATATCGCTTCTTGTGAAGCCTCAAGCAGCCATGTATTCGATTCAGTAGAAGATCTCGCCACAACGCGTTGCTTTGCACTCATCCAGCTAACTGCTGCACCATTCAAAATAAATACGTATCCAGATTGTGATTTAGAATCATCCGGATCGGTGTTCCAACTAGCATCGGTGTAACCATTAACAACGAGCTGTTCATCACCTCCATAAGAAAGAACCATATCCTTAGTTCTTCTCAAGTACTTAAGGATGTTTTTGATCTGTCCAATGATCCACTCCTGGATCACTTTGATATCTGCTAGTTAAACTAACAGCATATGCGATGTCGGGTCTAGTACATAGCATGGCATACATTAGAGATCCTATGGCTGATGCATAGGGAGTCTTACTCATCCTTTCTCTATCTTATGCCGTTGTCGGACTTTGAGTTTTACTCAAGGTCGACATAGCAACATGGGCAAGAACCCTTTCTTTCTATCTTCCATTCCAAACCTCTTTAGAACTTTGTCCAAATATGTACTTTGTGACAATGATATTTGGCGTTTCGATCTATCTCTATAAATCTTTATGCCTAATATGTAAGCTGCTTCGCCAAGATCCTTCATTGAAAAACTATTATTCAAATATTCCTTGACACTATTAAGAAGGTCTACATCATTCCCAATCAACAATATGTCATCCACATACAGTATTAAGAATGCTACAGAGCTCCCACTCACTTTCTTGTAAACACAAGCTTCTCCATAAGTTTGTATAAAACCAAAACTTTTGATTACCTTATCAAAACGTTGATTCCAACTTCGGGATGCTTGCTTCAATCCATAGATGGATCGTTGAAGCTTGCATACCTTGTTAGCATCTTTAGGATCGACAAAACCTTTGGGTTGTATCATATACAACTCTTCATCAATGTCTCCATTGAGGAATGCTGTTTTGACATCCATCTGCCATATCTCATAATCATAATATGCAGCGATTGCTAACATAATCCTCACAGACTTTAGCTTCGCTACCGGTGAGAAAGTCTCATCGTAGTCAACTCCTTGAATTTGTCGAAACTTTGCGACAAGTCGAGCTTTATAGATGATAACATTACCATCAAGATCTGTTTTCTTCTTGAAAATCCATTTGTTCTCGACAGCCTTCCGCCATCCGTAAGTCCACCAAAGTCCATACTTGGTTTTCGTACATGGATCCAATCTCGGATTTCATGGCTTCTTGCCATTTATTGGAATCTGGGCTCATCATCGCTTCCTCATATGTCTCGGGGTCATCGGTGTTTTCCACCAACATGACATTCATAACGGAATCATACCAATCTGGAGTGGTACGAGTTCTCGTTGACCTCCGAGGCTCTGTAGCAACTTCAACCGAAGTTTCATGATCACCATCATTAGCTTCCTCTTATTGGTGTAGGCACCACAGAACTTCTTCCGTGCGCTACTCGCAATTTCGAGAGAAGGTTCGACAACCTCGTCGAGTTCTACTTTCCTTCCAAATACTTCTTCGAGAGAAATTCTTCTCTAGAAAGGATCCATTCTTGGCAACAAAGATTTTGCCTTCGGATCTATGATAGAAGGTATACCCAATAGTTTCCTTCGTATCCTATGAAGACGATTTTTCCGCTTTGGGTTCAAGCTTGTCCGTCAGAACTTCTTTACATAGGCTTCAGATCCCCAAACTTTAAGGAACGACAATTTAGGTTTCTTCCCAAACCATAATTCATACGGGTCGTTTCAACGGATTTAGACGGTGCCCTATTTAAAGTGAATGCTGTTTCTAATGCATAACCCCAAAATGATAGCGGTAATCTGTAAGTGACATCATAGAACGAACCATATCTAAGAGAGTTCGACACGACGCTCGAGACACACCATTACGTGTGGTGTTCCCGCGGTGTCAATCATGCGAAAGTATTCCACATTTCTTCAAATGCTCGCCAAACTCGTAACTTAGATATTCACCTCCACGATCGTAACGTAGAAATTTAATCTTCTTGTTACGTTGATTCTCTACCTCACTTTGAAACTCCTTAAACTTCTCGAAAGTTTCGGACTTATGTTTCATGAAATAGATATACCCATATCTACTCAAGTCATCCGTGAAGGTAAGAACATAACGATAACCATCGCATGATGCTACACTCATTGGACCACACACATCGGTATGTATGATTTCCAATAAGTCTGTAGCTCGCTCCATTAGACCAGAGAATGGAGTCTTAGTCATTTTACCCATCAGACATGCCTCGCATCTTTCAAGTGATTCAAAATCAAGTGATTCAAGAAGTCCATCGGAATGGAGTTTCTTCATACGCTTCACTCCAATGTGACCAAGACGACAGTGCCACATATAGGTCGAGTTATCGCTTGATTTCAATCGTTTAGCTTCAATGTTGTTGATATGTGTATTTCCACTATCGAGATTCAATATGAATAGACCATCTATCAAAGGTGCATGTGCATAAAACATTTTACTCATATAAATCGAACAACCATTATTCTCGGATTTAAACAAGTAACCGTCTCGCAATAAACAAGATCCCGATATAATGTTCATGCTCAACGCAGGCACCAAATAACAATTGTTTAAGTATAAAACTAATCCCGATGGTAGATGAAGAGGTAGCGTGCCGACCGCGATCACATCAACCTTTGATCCGCTTCCTACGCCAGATCGTCACCTCGTTCTTCACTAGCTTCCGCTTATTCCGCAGCTCGCTTCGAGTTACAAATATGAGCAACCGAACCAAGATCAAATACCTGTGCACTACTACGAATACTAGTGAGATACACATCAATAACATGTATATCGAGATATACCTTTCTTCTTGATGTTGCCGTTCTTCAAATCCGCCAAGTACTTTGGGCAATTCCGCTCAAAGGACCTTCTCCCTTGCAAGAAAAGCACTCGGCCAGGCTTAGGTCCAGCCTTGGTCTTCTTCGTCGGCGTGGTAACTTTCTTACCACCCTTCTTGAAGTGTCCTTCCGCTTAGACTTGCCTCTCTTGAATTTGGTGGTCTTATTGACCATCAACACTTGGTGCTCTTTCTTGATCTCCACTTCGCAGATTTTAACATAGCAAATAGTTCGCAACTCTTTGTTCATGTTCGCATGTTGTAGTTCATCACAAAGTTCTTGTAACTTGGTGGTAGTGATTGGAGGATGCGTAAACCCCCAAAGTATTAGGAATCACTATACCCAAACTTTGAAGTTTATTTATGCCCAAACATTTTAAGCACATGCTCACCGATTTGAGCTGCCCTCTTCCATCTTGCAGTTAAAGAACTTTTGAAGCTTCATAACTTTCAATTGCCGCATGAGTCTCAAAGATTAATTTGAGATCCTCGACAATATCATATGGATCGACTCTTCAAACCTTTTCTCAAGCTCCGATTCTAAACCATACAAGATAGCACATTGAACTATGGAGTACCGATTCTTCCGAGCGAGGTAAACATTCTTTACTTCGGTAGCATCATCGCTGCAGGTGGGTCACCTAGCGGTGCATCCAGACATAGGTCAAATTACCAAATGTGAGGACAATCCTCAAATTGCGGAACCAATCCAAGTTGCTTCCATTGTTTTTCAACTTTTCTTTCTAGGAACGCATTAAAATTGATGGTAGGCTGCCATTGATCTACAACATATTTGCAATAGTTTAGACTAAGTTTATGACAAATTGAGTTCAAATTAATTAATGAAATTAAACTAGGTGAACTCCCACCAAAACAACATCCCTCACATTGTTTTAGTGATCACACGAACCAAATCCACTACATCAACACGATCATCACGAGAGTTGATATAGTTTTAATGGCGAACAATCATCATGTTCATCATATCTACTATATGATTCATGCTTTACCTTTCGCGATCCGTGTTCTGAGGCCATGTTACACATGCTAGGCTCGTCAAAGATCAAACCTTAGCTACCGCATAAGCAAATCTGGCTTGCTTACGTTGTATTCACCCGGAATCAAAGACACCCGATCATCACGTGGTGCTTGAAGCACAAGCTTTGGCAACGGTGCATACTAAGGGTGAACACTTTAGAACTTGAAATTTATGTGCATGAGGGATCATCTTATAATGCTACCGCTGCCTACTAAGCAATACAAGATGCATAAAGGATAAACATCACATGCAATTCATAATATGTGATATGATATGGCCTTTCTTCTTTGTGCTTCCGATCTCCATCTTCAAGCACCTAACATGATCTCCATCATCACCGCATAGCATCAAGGTCAATGATGCTTCTTCATGGTTGTCGTCCACCAGCTTCAACTATTACAACTATTTTGAATAGACACGCAGGTCTTAATGTAAATTAAAGACAACCATATGGCTCCTGCCGTTGCCAACTTTCAATAAGGAACATTGCATACATCAAATATAATCACAATCATGGCCATATCACATCATCGCACACCTCGCAAAACAAAGTTAGACGCTTCTACTTTCTTTGCATATTTTACGTGGTTTGGGGCTTTCAATAAGTGTCGTTCTAACTTACGAACAAGAACCACAACATTGATACTAGCATTGTTGATTACCGTTGTAAATTGGATCTTTACTATGCTAGGAGAAACAGGCACCATAAAGCCACTTATGCAATCTGAGTTGGATGTCAAGCGTGGAGCAAGTC
This sequence comes from Avena insularis, assembly GCA_023614405.1. Taxonomy (NCBI): domain Eukaryota; kingdom Viridiplantae; phylum Streptophyta; class Magnoliopsida; order Poales; family Poaceae; genus Avena; species Avena insularis. Next base: position 373,419,186 of record CM042691.1, on the reverse strand, counting down.
TCATGAGCGATGTCATGTAAGGTTAGCCGGCCGCTTCATCCCAACATACCGTAAGATGCAAAGTACACAAAAGCAATCTACAATAAAAGCATCAACGCCCACAATGACCATTGTGTTCTACTGCAACAGATCTACATATAGACACGGCTCTGATACCACTGCGGGGTTCGTAGCATGGAAAACAAAAATTTTCTATCGCATACAAACAAACAAGCCAAGATCTATCTACTAGATTGCAGCAACGAGTCGATGGAATAACTCACCCTCGAAGATTCCAAAGTGTTTAACGAGGCAGATTCTCGTGGGTGATGTAGTCGCATTCTTCCGATCTCAAGATCGCGTAGACGATCCTTCCACGCTCCAGCAGCGCTGCCGTAGTCGGTCACACGCCGTTGATTACGAAGACCTTCCTCTCCCTTGTTCCAGCAAATGGAGGTTGTAGCACTCTCCTCATGATTCCAAAGACAACGCGTGGTACCTAAGTAGAGGAAATCTGCAGGCTTCTTTAAGCAAGTAGTATGGTGGAGCTTATGAGAGAGGCTATTAGTGGTCTAGTAATTAGACACACCAATTAGAAGGCTCTAAACCAATTAGAAGGCTATAAACCGAAATAGCTCTAAACCGGAGTTTAGGTCTAGGGTTTAGTTTAGAGGATAGGAACTTGTGTGTCCTAGGAGGGCACCCCGCCTCCCTTTATAGGTGGGAGGGCGGCCAAGGGAGTGGAGTCCCTCCCAACTCGGCCTTGAGGTGGGGCGCTTGGGGAGGAGGAATCCTCCCAACTCGGTTTCCACTTCTCCTCCTCTTTCCACTTTCCAAAACTTGCCGTTTGACTTTCAAACTAGCCGTTTGACTTTTCAATTTAGGATTTAAATAAACCCTTTATTTTGGACAGCAATAACACCTAGTACATGATGAAATCATTCCAATATGTAATGACACATTCATGTACCCTTCCCTCCAGTCTTGGACATTCGGGACCTTCTAGAATGTTCCCGATGAAAACACGGAATCATTCCGCTACTCAAACGGACTTTCCTTATATGAATCTTATTCTCCGGACCATTCCGGATCACCTCGTGATATCCCGGATCCCATCCGAGACTCCGAACAACATTCGGTCTCTTTCTCATAATACCATAACTACTCAAACAACGTCGAATCCTTAAGTGTGTCTGTTGGAGATATGCCCAAGAGGCAATAATAAAGTGGTTATTATCATATCTTCATACTTATGATAAATGTTTACATACCATGCTATAATTGTATTAACCGGAAACATTAATACTTGTGTGATTTGTAAACTAAAATAAGAGTCCCTAGTAAAGCCTCTTGTTAAACTAGCTTGTTGGTTAATATATGATCATTGTTTCCTGATCATGAACATAGAGATGTTATTAACAACAGGGTCATATCATTAGGAGAATGATGTGATGGACATACTCCTATAGATAAGCGTAGCATAAAGATCAAGTCATTTCAATAGTTCAATTGCTATATGCTTTCTGATACATAGTAACCTAATTCCTTCGACCATGAGATCATGCATATCACCTTTACCGGATGGATGCTTTGATGTCATCAAACACCACACCGTAACAGGGTGGCTATAAAAGTGGCATTGAGTGTTCGGAAAGTATTGGTTGAAACACATGGATCAAGAGGGATTTGTCCATCCATATGACGGATAGATATACTCTAGGCCCTCTCGGTGAAATGTCATCCAATTAGCTTGCAAGCATGTGACTGCTCACAAGGGATCACATATCACGGAACGAGAAAAGAGTACTTATCGGACGAGGTTGAACTAGGTATGCAGATACCGACGATCATAACCTCGGATAAGTAAACTATCGTGAGACAAAGGGAAATTGGTATCGTATGTAAGTGGTTCATTCGATCGCAAAGTAATCGAGAAATATGTGGAGCCATATGAATTTCCAGATTCCTCTATTGGTTATTGATCGGAGAAGTGTCTCGATCATGTCCGCATAATTCACGAACCGTAGGGAGACACACTTAAGGATTCGACGTTGTTTTGAGTAGTTATGGTATTATGAGAAAGAGACCGAATGTTGTTCGAGTCTCGATGGGATCCGGATATCACGAGGTGATCCGGAATGGTCCGGAGAATAAGATTCATATAAGGAAAGTCCCATTTCGAGTTGGGGAATGGTTCCGTGTTTTCATCGAATGTTCTAGAATGTTCCGAATGTCCCAAGACTGAGGGGAAGGGTACATGAATGTGTCATTGCATGTTGGAATGATTGCATCATATACTAAGTGTATTCGCTGTCCAAAATAAAGGATTTATTCAAATCCTAGTTTGAAAAGTCAAACGGCTAGTTTGAAAGTCAAACGGCAATTTTTGGAAAGAGGAAAAGAGGAGTATGAAACCGAGTTGGGGAGGGAGACCTCCTCCAACCGGCGGCCACCTCCAAGCCGAGTTGGGGAGGGACTCCACCTCCCCATGGCCGCCAGCCTCCCACCTATATAAGGAGGGGCAGGGCCCTCCTAACACACACAAGTTTCCACCTCTAATCTCCGGTTTAGAGCCGCTTTTGGTTTAGAGCTTCTAATTGCTTTAGCCAGGTTTAGAGCCTTCTAATTGGTTTAGAGCCTTCTAATTGGTGTGTCTAATTACTAGACCACTAATAGCCTCTCATAAGCTCCACCATACTGCTTAAGGCTTATGGCCTCAAGGATCTCCTCTACTTCGGTACCACGCCAAGTGCTAGGAATCGCGAGGAGAGTGCTACAACCTCCGCTGCCTTTGGAACAAGGGAGAGGAAGGTCTTCACGAAAATTCAACGCAGTGATCGATCATGGGAGCGCCGCGAACGTATACCGAAGGATCGTCACGCGATCTTGAGATCGGAAAGAGTACGACTACATCACCCACGAGAATCTGCTCGCTAACCGCTGGAATCTTCGAGGGTGAGTTCCTCTATCGACTCGCTACAATCTAGTAGATAGATCTTGGCTTGTTTGTTTGTATGCGATAGAATTTTTTGTTTTCCATGCTACGAACCCTACAAAGGGTATCGTGAGCCGTGTCTATATGTAGATCTCACAGACGAGTAGAACACAATGGTCATTGTGGGCGTTGATGCTTTTATTGTAGATTGCTTTTTGTGTACTTTGCATCTTGCGGTATGTTGGGATGAAGCGCCCGGCTAACCTTACATGACATCGCTCATGAGACTTGCTCCACGCTGACATGCAACTTGTATTGCATAAGTGGCTTTATGGTGCCTGCTTCTCCTAGCATAGTAAAGATCCAATTTACAACGTAATCAACAATGCTAGTATCAATGTTGTGGTTCTTGTTCGTAAGTTAGAACGACACTTATTGAAAGCCCCAAACCACGTAAAATATGCAAAGAAAGTAGAAGCGCCTAACTTTGTTTTGCAGGTGCGTGATGTGATATGGCCATGATTGTGATTATATTTGATGTATGCAATGTTCCTTATTGTAAGTTGGCAACCGCAGGAGCCATATGGTTGTCTTTAATTTCTGTTAAGACCGCGTGCCTATTCAAAATAGTTGTAATAGTTGAAGCTGGTGGACGACAACCATGAAGAAGCGTTATTGACCTTGATGCTATGCCGTGATGATGGAGATCATGTTCGTGTTGAAGATGGAGATCGAAGCACAAAGAAGAAAGGCCATATCATATCACATATTATGAATTGCCCGTGATGTTAATCCTTTATGCATCTTGTATTGCTTAGTAGACGACGTAGCATTATAAGATGATCCTCATGCACATAAATTTCAAGTTCTAAAGTGTTCACCCTTAGTATGCACTGCTACAAAGCTTGCGCTCAAGCACCACGTGATGATCGGGTGTCTTTGATTCCGGGTGAATACAACGTAAAGCCAGATTTGCTTATGCGGTAGCTAAGGTTTGATCTTGACGAGCCTAGCATGTATGCATATGGCCTCGTGAACACGGATTACCGAAAGGTAGAGCATGAGTCATATAGTAGATATGATGAACATGTTGATTGTTCGCCATTGAAACTATATCAACTCTCGTGATGATCGGTTTTGATGTGGTGGATTTGGTTCATGTGATCACTAAAACAATGTGAGGGATGTTGTTTTGAGTGGGAGTTCACCTAGATTAATTTAATTATTAATTAGAACTCTATTTATCATAAACTAAATCAAAGTGAATTTGCATAGTTGTTGTAGTCATTGGCATCCGTTTACCACCTTGTGCTTAGTTATAATTGAGATGATAGAACTATAGAATTCTGGTTAGTTACTTTACGAACTGGTATCGTATTGTTTTGAAGTGTTAATCTAAAGTTTAAAGTCCTATTGCAAACTTTCAGTAAGTTCTGGTTACTCCATGAAGTTTAATAATTGGTATTAAAACAAGAGTGACAATTCCAAAGTGTTAGTATATGAGTATCATGTTTGTCTCCATGATTCTTGATATTCAAAAGATTATCTTAATATCAAGGTTATCTAGGATCTGAAAGAGTTGTTTCAGAAACCATGATGTGTGGAAGATATTGTGATATCTGAAACGAAGTTTTGGTTACAACATGATAGAGTATAATATGGCAAAGTCATGTTCTCATGTTTGATGAGAATTTGCAAAAGGTTGGAGACACTAGTTGTCCTAATCCTCCAAAAGGTTTTGGAGAGCAACATTATACTCACGATTCACCGTTATAAGCTAAAGTAGCTTGATCATGGATAAATCCATGATGAAGGTGAATATTTGATGTAGGTAAAATGTTTACTACACCAAGAGTTAACTAATGAAAGGAATTTGAAAGAACACCAAACATTTGATAATGGTGATCTACTTCAAAGTGCAAGTCCAAAGACATTGGTATTTAACTATACACGCTTTGGACTATGTGTCATATGTATGACTCCACTATTGATGTTGATAGATTCTTTCAAATGTAAAAGGAAATCTTGAAAGAGAATCTCATAAGTATATGGCGAAAAGAAAAGACTAGAATTGTTCAGTTTAAGTATATAGATGATATACGTGTTATGGCTATATTCTTTGCTTATTAAACAATGTGGTTCTTAAGTATTTGATACTGAATTTGTTGGTGTGAATCGTCATACGAAACAACACAATTCATGAACTACAATGGCCTAAGTAACTAGCAAAAGAATATGTGATGATGTTCATCGAAAACAAATAAAGGGTTATTGTGTTGCTCGTTAAACATCAAAGCTTGCCTTCAGGATTTGTTTTATCAGGTATTATGAGAACAAAAGGGTTGTTCAAATAATTGCCGTAATCCATAAAAGATGGATGATTCACAAATCTCGTTGGATAAATCACATCCATAAAACTAGTGCTAAAATTGTCGAAAGACAAATTGATTGAAAGATCACTTAGGAAGTGACATCGCCGTTTAAATTATATTGGAAAGAAAACATGAAGAAACTCCATGTGGATGGAATTTTGGAGTCTTTTGATTTTTGATCAAATGACGTCTGTGAAACTTTCCTAGAGATAATTAAAACTTCGTTCATAGGCCAAAAGGGAATGAATGACTAGCTTATTGGAACTTGTGCATATTGTTGTACGAACTCCATTATGTGTAGTCAAGAGCGATGGATTTCAACTTCATATGCTTTCTCCGAAAATTTGAGTGAATATGTGAATATTTACTTAATAAGGATGAAGTGTGAAATATTTGAAAAGTTCGAAAGATTTTCAAGATGAAGTGCAAAATCATTGTAACAAGAATATAAATAGTTTATGATAAGATCATAAAGGAAGATATTTAAGTTACAAAGTTTAGCATAATACATAAGATTTAAGGAATCGGTCCGTGGATTTGCATTTCCCGAAACACCATAAGAGTATGGAGCATTCGAGATATGTAATTAAACCTTGTTTGACATGGTAAGATCAAAGGTATAATTCATAAAACTGCCATTATATTTTAAAGATTAAAAGCTTTAGAGATTACCGTTTTTCCACTGAAAAGAGCTTCATCATAATCCGCTGAAATGACACCATATAAAGTTATGGTTTGGGATAAAACCCAAGTAGTCCTTTCTTAAACATTGGTATGCTATGCATAAGAAAGATGTGTGCAACCAAAGTCGGATGAACCTGTCTTTGTATAAATGTTAAGTATTCCTCCATAAACACCGGAGACAAAAGTGTTTGTCGCTTAGAACGTCAAGTTTCTTTGAGAAGGAATTTTTTCGTGAAAAGTTAAGTGGGAGGACGATAGAACTTTGATAAGGTTAAAGGAACCTTAGCTATATGTGCAGAGTTGCGCAGCACCGAAAAGTATTCCGGAGGCAGCAACAATGCTCATGGCTCACGTGCCTCAAAGGTTGTGGTCACGGAGGTCTAAGTTTCTATTGAACCAAGTAGGTCAAGTAAACAATCAAATACCAAGATTTGAGGGTTGAATCATTATTTGAGAATAATGAACGGACTACATGCAAAGAAGCGATGATGGGCCCTGACTCCGTCAAATGGCTTGAAGCCATATAATCTGTGATAGTTCCATACACGAGAAATCAAGTTTTGAACTTGAAGGACCCTCGAAAAAGGTGTAAGACCTTGCAGTTGTATTTGGATCTATAAAGAAGTAGACATGGATGTTTCACATCTATGAAATAGTCGACATGTTGGGAAAGAGTTCACAACAATGTTCAAAGGTTGTATATGACAAGATTTGATCTTTCATAGCGATTTTTAGTCTAGACGGATTAATGTAGCAACCACTACATATAATTTGTTATGTGGTAGTAGAATAAACAAAACAAGTTCTTCTAATAGAATGGTTACCTAGGACGTGTGCATGACACGGTCCAAAGGGTTTTTGTTAATTCAAAAGGATGCTAAAAGCATATGCAAACTTCAATGGTTGAAGTAAGCATAGGAGTTGGAATCTTCACTATGATGAAACTTTTAAAAGTTTAATTTCATCGGAGACAATGAAGATGCTTGCATTTGCAAGAAATTAAGTGGGAGCGCTAAGACATGTTTCTAATACATTATGTGGAAGACATATTGTTGATTGGAAATAATGTATCTTTTATTAACACATATTAAGAATTTCATCCCGATGAAAGACTTAGGCAAAACCCAAATATTTGGCATCAATAGACGCTAATATGGTTGTGCCAGAAGTACATAGACGAGATATTGAATGAATTCAATATAGAAACTACAAGAAAGGTTCTTGTTGCACAGAAAGGATTGAAAGAGTTCAATGTTGATGATATATTCAAGTGTATTGACATTTGGTAAGTGAAACAAAGATTCAAGTATAGATTGATACTTGATATATGAAATCACAAAGAGTATTTATATCAATCATACTGTGATATGTACAAATCCAGATATGTCCTATGCTCTAAATGTTGTGAGCATATACCAGAATGATTTGTAAGATGATCATTGGACAATAGTAAGGATATTCTTATGATCTTTTGGAAGAACTAAGAGTATATTATTTGTAGAAGTGACAAATAGATGGTTAGTTCATTGTAAAAGTACTACATTGATACTAGCTTTGTCACAAAGTACAAATTTAGTTTATCTCAATCTAAACTAAGGGTGGCACAATATAATGGAAAGTGAGTTCCATAATGGATTTGGATGAGTTCCAAAGTTAAGACATTGTGACAGATACTTCAACAAAAGGCTAAGTATATGACTGCTATTATAGCAGCAAAGAGGGCATTTGAGTCAAGTAGTTTGTTATCAAACTAGGTGTAGTTCACAGGATAATACTATGAAGATATATTGTGCGACAATATTATCAACATGTTTTAACCCCAAAGAACTAAAGGTCACACCGAAGACCAAATCATACAAAGCCATCTCATTAGAGAATGAGTGATGCGAGAGACGTAAAGACATGCAATTACACACGGACCGGAAGTGTCGATCCGAGATCGATTAACCACTAGCAATCGTGTACATACAACACCCGCAAGCCCTCGGTGTTGAAAACACAAAGGTTTGAAACTAGATTATTGACTCTAGTGCAAGTGGGAGACTGTTGGAGATATGCCCAAGAGGCAATAATAAAGTGGTTATTATCATATCTTCATACTTATGATAAATGTTTACATACCATGCTATAATTGTATTAACCGGAAACATTAATACTTGTGTGATTTGTAAACTAAAATAAGAGTCCCTAGTAAAGCCTCTTGTTAAACTAGCTTGTTGGTTAATATATGATCATTGTTTCATGATCATGAAAATATAGATTTTATAAACAACATGGTCATATCATTAGGAGAATGATGTGATGGACATACTCCTATAGATAAGCGTAGCATAAAGATCAAGTCATTTCAATAGTTCAATTGCTATATGCTTTCTGATACATAGTAACCTAATTCCTTCGACCATGAGATCATGCATATCACCTTTACTGGATGGATGCTTTGATGTCATCAAACACCACACCGTAACAGGGTGGCTATAAAAGTGGCATTGAGTGTTCGGAAAGTATTGGTTGAAACACATGGATCAAGAGTGGGATTTGTCCATCCATATGACGGATAGATATACTCTGGGCCCTCTCGGTGAAATGTCATCCAATTAGCTTGCAAGCATGTGGTGGCTCACAAGGGATCACATATCACGGAACGAAAAGAGTACTTATCGGTGACGAGGTTGAACTAGGTATGCAGAGATACCGACGATCATAACCTCGGATAAGTAAACTATCGTGAGACAAAGGGAAATTGGTATCGTATGTAAGTGGTTCATTCGATCGCAAAGTAATCGTAGAAATATGTGGGAGCCATATGAATTTCCAGATTCCTCTATTGGTTATTGATCGGAGAAGTGTCTCGATCATGTCCGCATAATTCACGAACCGTAGGGAGACACACTTAAGGATTCGACGTTGTTTTGAGTAGTTATGGTATTATGAGAAAGACGAATGTTGTTCGGAGTCTCGGATGGGATCCGGGATATCACGAGGTGATCCGGAATGGTCCGAAGAATAAGATTCATATAAGGAAAGTCCCATTTCGGAGTTGGGGAATGGTTCCGGTGTTTTCATCGGGAATGTTCTAGAATGTTCCGGAATGTCCGGCACTCCGGAGGGGAAGGGGTACATGAATGTGTCATTGCATGTTGGAATGATTGCATCATATACTAAGTTTATTCGCTGTCCGAAATAAAGGATTTATTCAAATCCTAGTTTGAAAAGTCAAACGGCTAGTTTGAAAGTCAAACGGCAATTTTGGAAAGAGGAAAGAGGAGGAGTATGAAACCGAGTTGGGGAGGGAGACCTCCTCCAACCCGGCCACCTCCAGCCGAGTTGGGAGGGACTCCACTCCCTCCCCATGGCGGCCAGCCCTCCCACCTATATAAGGAGGCAGGGCTCCCTCCTAACACACACAAGTTTCCACCTCTAATCTCCGGTTTAGAGCCGTTTTGGTTTAGATCTTCTAATTGCTTTATCCAGCGGTTTATAGCCTTCTAATTGGTTTAGAGCCGTCGAATTTGTGTGTCTAATTAATAGACCACTAAAAGCCGCTCTAAAAAGCTCCACCATACTGCACCGGCTTAAGCGAAGCCTCGGGATCTCCCTCTACTTAGGTACCATGCGTTGTGCTACCGGAATCGCGAGAGTGCTACAACCTCCGCTTTCTTTGGAACAAGGGAGAGGAAGGTCTTCGTCAGTCGAACGTGTGACCGATCAAGGAGGCGCTGCGGAACGTGGCGCTGGAAGGATCGTCTCTGCGATCTTGAGATCGGAAAGAGTACGACTACATCACCCACGAGAATCTGCTCTCGTTAACCGCTTTGGAATCTTCGAGGGTGAGTTCCTCTATCGACTCGTTGCTACAATCTAGTAGATAGATCTTGGCTTGTTTGTTTGTATGCGATAGAAAATTTTTGTTTTCCATGCTACGAACCCCTACAGTGTCTCCCTACGGTTCGTGAATTATGCGGACATGATCGAGACACTTCTCCGAACAATAACCAATAGAGGAATCTGGAAATTCATATGGCTCCCACATATTTCTACGATTACTTTGCGATCGAATGAACCACTTACATACGATACCAATTTCCCTTTGTCTCACGATATATGTTACTTATCCGAGGTTATGATCGCTTGTATCTCGCATACCTAGTTCATCCTCGCATCGATAAGTACTCTTTTCTCGCTCCGTGATATGTGATCCTTGTGACCAAGTCACATGCTTGCAAGCTAATTGGATGACATTTCACCGAGAGGGCCCAGAGAATATCTATCCATCATGTGGATGGACAAATCCCACTCTTGATCCATGTGTTTCAACCAATACTTTCCGAACACTCAATGCCACCTTTATAGCCACCCTGTTACGGTGTGGTGTTTGATGACATCAAAGCATCCATCCAGTAAAGGTGATATGCATGATCTCATGGTCGAAGGAATTAGGTTACTATGTATCAGAAAGCATATAGCAATTGAACTATTGAAATGACTTGATCTTTATGCTACGCTTGTCTATAGGAGTATGTCCACCATATCATTCTCCTAACGATATGATCTTGTTGTTGATAACATCTCAATGTTCATGATAGGGAAACCACAATCATCAATCAACCAACAAGCTAGTGAAGTATAGAGGCTATACTAGGGACTTCAAATTAAGTTTACAATTCACACAAGTATTAATGTTTCCTTGTTAATACTATTATAGCATGAATATAAACATTTATCATAAACACAAAGATATATAATAATAACTACATTTATTATTGCCTCTAGGGCATATCTCCAACACCTCCTCTAGCCGAAACCCTAGCTCGTCGGAGCCACGCATCGCCGTCGATAGAGTACACCTCAGAACCTATGGAGTGGTCAAGGAGAACCGCCATGTTCCCCTCTTCATCCTAGTAGCATATATAGATCGAGGGGAGCTCGGGTGGGTGCGAATTTTATCATTCCCTTCCGTCGGGGTTCGCCGGAGAAGTCGACCGTGTGCTCATATCCGACCGCGCCGGTCCTCGTCGGCCTCTCTATCGTCATCACGGTGATTTCCTGAACCCTCTAGTTCCCCTAAATCTCCTCATCTCATTGTAAATCGACGTCACACCTTATGCCACCATCGGCCACCGTCGGAGCTTGTCGGAGCCGAGGCTCCAATGACCATTTCCGAGCGGCGCCGCCACTTTAGGGTTCAACACGTTGCGCTGATTCGAACTAGGCTAGTTTCGTTTGCTGGGGCACCGTAGATCGTCGCCGGCGACCACCCACTAACAGCGGTGGTTGTGCTGACGTCATAGCGACGTCATGCCGACGTCACTCTTGACCTAGTCCACCGTTTGACCTGTCCACTGCTTGCTTGGCATGTTGACGTGGTACTGACCCCACTGGTCAGTGACCGTGTCTAGGTTTAGCCTGGTATAAAAAGTTATTTTCGGTTTAGGAAATAAATAAATGATATAAATCCAAATTTAAATATTCCAAAAATGAAATAAAAACATTAAATCTTATTAAATCAATAACTTTTGTTTTATAATTTAGAAAAATATGTGTAATATATGAAAATGTTTAGAAAAATAAAATCTATCAATTAAAACTATTATCAAACATTATTATGATAATCATTTAAATAAATATTATTTAATAAAGGTTTTATAAGTAATATAACTTAAATAATTCATATTTAATATTGGTAAATGTTAAAAATATAAATAATATACCAAAAATCTTAGAAAAATAAGAACAATAATTTAAAAATATAAGCATATATTATTATTTCACTTAATTAAATATTTTTTATTTATTAAGTAATTATAAAGTAATAAAACTTATAAAAATCATTTCTTATTATTTATAAATAACAAAAATAAATGTAATATACCAAAGTGATCACAAAAATAATACCTACCTATAAAAAATATAATATTCCACTGTTGAGAAAAATAAAAATTTAAAACACTTTAACAACTTAAATTTAAACATATTTCCTTAGTTGTTAATTCATATAAGGGTAGATAAAAATTGCTAATATTCTAAAATCAACCAATTAAAGTTTAATAAGTAATACTAGTCTTAAATATTAATAATATGAAGTCATAGTGGTTCAAAACATTATAAATACAATTTTTCTGAATTATCCTTCAACCTTATGTGAAATTTATTTTCTAAAAAGATCTTTAATAATTATAAAATCTTCAAGAATGATATTTTAATCAAATACAACCTTTTACCATTATTCCACTCGCAACCTTATAATGGACTGAATCCAAAGATAATTTATGAGTAGTCACTAGTACTACTTACTATCCACAAACTATAGTCACACCTTTATAAGGAAAGAAATGATCTTGCTCCATTATATAATTAAGAAACCACTACTTAAATAAGAGAATAACAATTCCTAAGTAACTTTAAGGAAACATTACAAGGTACACAAGGTAAAAATATCATAAGCATTACACTTTCAAACCATCCATTTTTAAGTTAACTTTAGTCCACAAGACTTTCACTATAAGACTAAAGACTTTGTTATATGTTTTATAGTTAACTTTGGTCTGTTGTAATTAAGTTATAAAGCATCTCAAGTCCAAGCTATTCAAGCAAGCACAAACAACCTCAACCATGTTTGATTAACCACAAAAATTGTGTAGACCTTAGAAAAGGAATATTTTCTTCAAAAGTTATTCGTTTTTCCACTTCAATCAACAAACCTTATAATAATATCTCCAACTCTTAAGAAATTAAATTCAAGGAATTCTCATTATAATCAACAGATGAAAATTAATCACAATCACATTGTTTCAAACTTTACTTGTATATTTAGTATTGTAAACACTTAAGTTCCTTATTAAGGTCATTACTTGTAAAGTAAAATTTAAAGATAAACATTTATAATGTAAGCAATATTGAGTAACATTTCACGTTGGTGTGTATCTCATCGTTTTATGTTATTATAATTACATGTTATTACACAAACTCACAAGCCTTAACAAGAAGCACAAGTGTGAAACTTAACTAAAAGTACAACACATTCCAAGGAAACCCTTTCCAGTATCCAAACCCTAGAATAACGTTATCCCCGAGATTCGCATTTATAAAGTGCATCACATTACTTATGCATAAGAGCATATTGTTTTTTTAAACATTAGTCCTTACCGGACCAATGATGTTGATTTCAGATATTGGATCTTATATTGTCCTGAAGACCGTGAGTGCATAATCTTGCCATCATAAAAGGCAAGTTCACACTTGCTCATGTCCTTTGATTATTTTCAGTAAAGTATTTTACAAATCCAGTGTTGTCATCACCTGCATTTGAAAAAGGTCAGAAAATAATATTTTAATAATAATATGATTATAGGTTGTTTACCATGAGGTAATAACCTACTATGAAGGTTTCAGTGGTAAAGGAACATATTATCTAGGACTTAACGACCAATGTCGCCAGTGATTCTTGCGTCGTATATTACGTGTTAACCATGAGATTTGGAATGGGACGGAGAAGTCAGCTGTATCCTTTTCCTCTCGTATGGAGGCAATATGATCTTAACGTGACGTTGTGATTCCTTGTGCGGATCAAACATATGGATGGGCACCCTTACGCCCCACACTTTTGGTGTCTAGATTATCTATGAATGGTGTTTAGGGATATAGTCCATTTAAATGGTACTCGTCTAGGCATCACTAGGTCATAGAGTCTTCGGGAACTCATCAGGGTTTTAGCCTGCCCGAAAGGGGGCTTAACGGAGGTGAGCCGTCCCCGAAGGATCGTGCAGACATATGAGGTCGCGGAGAGGGCAGTGATTGGCTTGGATCATCTACTAGGCCCCACAACATGGAATTGTGGACGGGTAAGCTGCCCGGTTGTGAAACAAGGAGTTTATCTCTCATGGGTAAAGTAACGCACCTCTGCAGAGTGTAAGAACTATAACTTGTTACTTCCTATTCCGGGAAGGAGCTGCGAACGCGGCGGGAAAGGAACTCCATGAAAGTTCTGGTAAACCCGCGAAGGCTGACGGACATAGCTTTTTAGAATAAAAGCAACCTTTGAATAAATTTTTACGAAAACTTGCATTGCCTACGACCTACGGTCTGTGGCTGTAGATATAGTGCATCAAACACTCATTTTCTAGTGGACTTGCTAAGTACGCTCGTACTCAACATATCTTCTTAAACCCTTGCTAGATACTGAAGCTAGTGCAGAAAACATCTACATCAAGTTATGCTCCAGGAATCATCATCCAAAGCTAAAGCTCTTCAACGAAGACAAGGAAGTCAACATATATATCAACTCAAGTGAAGACGAAGTTACTGATTAGATAGGAATATACTCTCTAACCAAAGAACCTATTTCTGTAGTGTATTGCATTAGTAGCAATGCCAACCCCTTAGTTAAAATACTAGTCTTAATCGCATAATAGTTTTTGTTTTGTTTATCTTTGATTCTTCTTTGTAAGAAGATCTTTCTCTCTCTTTAACCTAGAGTGTTCTCTAGATCTTGTGTATAGAGTGAGTTGTAACCTTTAGCCATGTATTGGACCTGCTATGTTTCTGTTGTACCACTCTGAGGGCTGTAATACTAGTGAACGGTGTTTCATTGGTGTTATGTCAACGACTATATTATACTACATCATGCAGTGGTATGCTGGGTCACCGCAATAGCCGGCACAACCATCATGACGAAGGCAGATGTCTATAGCTACGGCATGATGTTGTACGAGATTGTGTCGGGCAGGAGTAACTTGAGCCAGCAAAATATAATAAAGGTGGCGACATCTAGAGCGTTTGCATGGGCGCCACTCCGTGGATATGATGTGCCGTTTTAGGGATCCTTTTGCTTGAGTTCGAGTCGCCGTGTCCAGGCACTCTAGCTTTTCTTGGCGAGTGGCAACAATGTGAGTGACCATGGGGCGGTATCGAAATAGGAAGCTAGGTGTTTGATAGATCTTGCTGGGGAGCTGGAGATACGGTTATCGTTTTTGCTCGGTGTTTTGTTTTGGCGGTTCCGGGTATGATCTTTGTAATGGCTTTTGCGAAACAATGTGGTTCTAATAATAAATAAAGGCTATATGCATCGCTTGATCCATAGGACGAGGCTCTGCTCCCCATTTTGAAAAAAAACTTGAGCCAGCGGCATGACAACATGTTGGATTTCTTCCCGTTGTTGGTTGCGGTGAAGCTAACTGAAGGGGAGCTAGAAGGTCTTGTGGATAACCGACTGGGCTGCAACGTGGACTCGTCCGAGGTGGCGATGGTATGCAGGGTTGCCTATTGGTGCATCCATGACGAGAAAGGTGTTGCAAATATAAACAATAATCCATATGATTTAATCTGAATAATAAATTGATAAAGCATGATCATACAAACAGTACTTAAACCAATCATGTAAGTAAATGAATAGATTACATCTATACAATATAAACCTATCACATCTACGCTAAACGCTAGAACTAGAAACCCTAGTATAATCTGAAAGAGAGAGATTGAGATCACATACGATGCAGTTGCGGCAGTAGCCACGGCGGTAGCAGCAGCAGAGCTGTCGCCCATGTTGAGGTTGTCGAAGAGGTCGCTGACGTCCAGGAAGAAGTCGTCGTTCGGGAACTTGTCGCCTAACGACGTCGTGGTTGCCAATAGTCGCGCTTGAGCGCTGCCAAAAAACCTGATCGCCCCTCACACGTACAGGTTCACGAGAGGCGGGGTTCTGGAGGCCTACTGTCCCGATCTGCGGTGCACGCCGCAAGCCGGGATGGGGAAGACGAAAGCGGCGGCACAAGGTTCTGGAGATAGGCGCGCGTGCGTGTTGATTCACCAATTAGGTTTAGCGCAAACGCTTATATAGTGCAGGTTAGGAAGATCGTGGGGCTTAGACCACGTCCGAGTCGGTAACAGTCCACGTCCATAAAAACTGGAAACGGCTGTAATTAACGCGTTCGTTAATAACTTATAATCAGTTTTCCCAACCAGTAAAATAAAGCTCGGCTCGGCGAGATTCGCGCAACCCGCGGCGCGCGCATCGTGAAGAGGCGAGGTGAGGCGGGCGGCGTCGGAGGAGGAGTGCACGAGGGCTTCTCTCCTTGTCACACCTTAGTGAGTGGTGTAACACTCTACTATATAAGGTGGTCCAAATCCCCTTCAACTAGCAATGTGGGACTAAACTTTAGCACCACTAGCACAACCATATGCTGCCATGCACAAGTGCGCCAAAGAGAATTTCAGAATTTGTCTAATGGGCCAGCAACCCAAAACTCATCAAATTCCAACAATCCTCCACAAAGTCTCATTGGCACATCACATCACTTTTATTCCAAAACATTGTTTTATATACCGGTGTGTAGTGGAGACTGTTAAGTTAAACTTCCACGTTAAACTTCATGCTACACTAGCTAGCAACTTGAATAGTAGACTATGCCTTGAACTACAAATTTTCTGCGCGCTAGTTTCACACAAAGTCTAGACCGGTACAGGGCTGCCGTTGGCTTCCCCGCAGTTTGGAGCTTATGCGTCATACTCTAGGGCCTTTCATGATTTTATTAAAGAGTACCCAACTCTCACGGACTACGACGTTTAACAGTCAGACTCATATAGTTGTGTTCCTCAAGAGATGTTCTGCAGGACAACATCTCCGCTTATAGAAGCCACTTGGAACACATTAAGATAAATATCAACCTGTCATGCAGATTAAAAGAGTATTGCAGATTTATGGAGATGTAAATATAATATGGGGATACTCTCCTCTCAGCTGACCAACAGCTTGTCTCCCAGCTCTAATTCACGGGATCTCCGATCACATAGAGTGGATTGCCACTGGGATCAACTCATAGTATGGGTCTCAAACCCATCTCCCTCGATGCATTATCTATCACATTACGTGATATTCCCTTTGTGAAAGGATATGCCAGATTCTTAGATGTTTGGATATAATCCAACGCAATAACTCCGGAGTTTCTCAGTTTCCTGACAGATTTTGATCTCCCCTTCACATGCCTTGATGACTTCATATTATACTTAGAACTGTTTACTTCGACGATCACAGTTTGATTATCACAGTTCATTGGGATGGTGGGTATTGGTTTTTGAACCATAGGTAAGTCCATCAAGAGCTCACAAAGCCACTCTGCTTCAACAGTGGTTGTGTCTAACGCTGTGAGTTCTGCTTCCATTGTTGAGCTCTCTAAGATGGTCTGCTTGCAAGATTTTCAGGAAACAGCGCCACCACCAAGTGTAAACAAATAACCACTTGTGGCCTTAATCTCATCAGCATCAGATATCCAGTTTGAATCACTATAACCCTCAAGTACCCGTGGATACCCAGTATAGTGAATACCATAACTCGCAGTGCCTTTCAAATAGCGCAAAACTCTTTCAAGAGCATGCCAATGATCATCTCCAGGATTTGACACAAATCGACTCAGTTTGCTTATAGCAAAGGAGATGTTAGCTCTAGTAGCGCTGGCTAAATACATGAGCGAGCCAATAATTTGAGAATATCTCAATTCATATTTAGCAGTCCTTCGATTCTTTCGAAGTAGCACACTCGGATCATAAGGCATTGGAGAAGAATTGCAGTCGCTATACCCGAAGCGACTCAATATCTTTTCCACATAGTGAGACTAAAGCAATGTAATCCCATCATTGTCATCCTTCAATAGCTTGATGTTTAAGATTACATCAGCCACTCCCAAGTCCTTCATCTCAAAGCAGCGAGATAGGAACTCTTTGACCTCCTCAATAACAGCGAGGTTGGTCCCAAATATTAATATGTCATCAACATAGAGATACATAATAACTCCCTCGCCCCCACCATGACGATAGTACACACATTTGTCAGCTTCATTTACAACAAAGCCTTCAACAGTTAAAATTCTTTCAAACTTCTCGTGCCACTACTTAGGAGCTTGCTTAAGACCATAAAAAGACTTCGCTAACTTACACACCTTTCCTTCTTGACCATCTACTACAAATCCGTCAGGCTTCTCCATATAAATTTCCTCATCTAGCTCTCCATTTAGAAAAGATGTCTTAACGTTCATTTGATGAACGAGAAGACCATGTGAGGCAGCCAAGGAAAGTAGTACTCGAATAGTGGTCAATCTGGCTACAGGTGAGTAGGTATCGAAGAAGTCTCCACCTTCCTTTTGGGTATAACCCTTAGCCACAAGACGTGCCTTGTACTTTTCAATAGTACCATCAGGTCTAAGATTTTTCTTGAACACCCACTTACATCCCACAGGTTTGCACCCATAAGAACGATCAGTGACTTCCCAAGTACCATTAGCTAAGATGGAGTCCATCTCGCTTCGGGCAGCTTCTTTCCAGTAGTCAGCATCTTGAGATGCATAGGCTTCTGAAATAGAAGTGGGAGTATCATCCACAAGGTACACAATGAAATCATCACCAAATGACTTTGCAGTCCTTTGTCTCTTGCTCCTTTTGGGACCTTCATTGTCATCCTCCACAGGATCATCAAAGTGTTCTATCGGCATAGTGGGTTCAGGAATTATTGAAAATTCCTGACTAGATAAACTAGTCATCACCTGATTTGATGAGCTAGACATACCTTTCATAGGAAATATGTCCTCAAAGAAAGTCACATCATTCGACTCCATAATTGTACAAAATGCATGTCCGATACCTCAGATTTTACTATCAGAAATCTATAGCCAATGCTATGAAAAGCATATCCCAGAAAAACACAATCGACGGTTTTTTGTCCAAGCTTTCGCTTCTTGGGTATTGAAATATTGACTTTCGCCAAACAACCCCAAGTTCGTAAGTAAGAGAGTCTAAGCCTTTTTTTCCCATTCCTCAAATGGAGTCATGTCTTTATCCTTTACAGGAACACGGTTTAGGACATGACACGCGGTCATTAGCGCATACCCCACCATTCCTTGGAAATACCCGATGTATCTAACATGGCGTTAACCAAATCAGTTAGAGTACGGTTCTTCCTTTCGGCCACCCCATTTGACTGAGGTGAGTAGGGAGGCGTCCTCTCATGTATAATACCATGTTCCATACAAAATAAATCAAATTCGTTTGAAAAGTACTCTCCACCATGATCTGACCTTAGCCGCTTGATTTTAAGATCAAGTTGGTTTTCTGCCTCAGCTTTAAAGCTTTTGAAGTAGTTCAAAGCTTCGTCTTTAGATTCCAGAAGATAAACATAGCAGTATCTAGTGGATTCATCAATCAATGTCATAAAGTATCTTTTTCCACCTTTTGTCAATACACCATTCATCTCACAAAGATCTGAATGTATAAGTTCTAGCGGTGCTAAGTCTCTCGGTTCTGCAGACGTATGAGACTTGCGGGGTTGCTTTACTTGCACACAAACTTGGCACTTAGAACCTTTGATAGTGGTAAATTTTGGAATTAAACTCATATTGGCTAGACGCGTCATGCAACCATAATATTACAGAGTCGTGAATGCCAAACATTGGACTCATTATCATTGCAAACATGATTAATAACTTTAGTACATGTTTCTGACAAAGACAAGAGAAACATACCTCCGCACTCATAACCCTTTCCAACAAATTGTACATACTTAGAAATTGCAACTTTATTGGACTTAAAAACCAACTTAAAGCCATCTCGACATAAAAGCGATCCGCTCACGAGATTCTTATTGATGGAGGGAACGTGATGCACATTCTTCAGCTATACGATCTTCCCCGAAGTAAACTTCAGTTTTACCGTACCAACACCATGAACAGAAGCACATGAGTTGTTTCCCATCAGCACGGAAGAAGTCCTTGAGATCCAACATCCTTCATCTCAATATTGCTAATAACAACATTTGCGGTCTTGCCGCTGTTCCCATGTTGACGCTTGTCAAAGCGATTAGGGCAGCTAGGAGCCCAATGATCAGGATCACCACAAACGTGGCAAGAGCCTTTCTCTTATCATTTTTCTTCTTGAAGTTGGTTGACTGTGTGGCCTTGTTCTTGCCATCAAACTTCCCCTTTCCTTCAGTTTTGTTCTTATTCTTGAACTTGTGGGATTGGAAGTTTTTCCTCTGCACCAAATTGGCAGTAGAACCTCCCTCAAAGCTTCGAGCAGTTTTGTCCTTTGCTCTCGCCTTCTCTTCCACATGAAGAGACCCAATGAGATCCGTAACGAAAACTCTTGTCTATTATGTTTCAGAGAAGTAGCAAAGTTCCTCCACGAGGGAGGAAGCTTGTCAATAATGCCGCCGGCCACAAATTTGTCCGGTAAGGAACACTTGAACTGCTCAAGTTCTTTGGCAAGTGATTTTATCTCATGAGCTTGCTCAACGACGGAGCGCTCATGAACCATCTTGTAGTCATAGAATTGCTCCATGACATACAACTCAGTGTCAGCGTTCGAGACCCCAAATTTGGCCTCGAGCGCTTCCCGCGCGTCCTTGCCATTATCAAATGACATATATGGGTCAACAATGTTGTCCCCAAGAACACTGAACAAAGCCGCCATAAACATGGTATCGGCTTTCTTAAAGGTCGCTTCCTGCTCAGCAGAAAGATCTCCTTCAGGCTTGCCAAGAATGGCGCTATAGCAGTTCAGATTTTCAAACCAGAGGACTGCTCTCTTGCGCCATATCTTATAGTGCATGCCATCAAAAGGAGGCGACCTAGTATCTGCGGCTACACCAGTGAAATTCAGTTGTCTATAATCAGGTTTTTGGATTATTGGAAATATAAGCAATAATCCATATGATTTAATCCGAATAATAAATTGATAAAGCATGATCATACAAACAGTACTTAAACCAATCATGCAAGTAGATGAATAGATTACATCTATACAAGATAAACCTATCATATCTACGCTAAACGCTAGAACTAGAACTCTAGTATAATCTGAAAGAGAGAGATTGAGATCACATACGATGCAGTTGCGGCAGTAGCCGCAGCGGTAGCATCAGCAGAGCTGTCGCCCATGTTGAGGTTGCCAAAGAGGTCGCTGAAGTCCGGGAAGAAGTCGTCGTTCGGAAACTCGTCGTCTGACGACGTCGTGGTTACCAGTAGTCGCGCTTGAGCGCTCCCCAAAAATCTGATCGCCCCTCACCCGTACAGGTTCACGAGAGGCGGGGTTCCTGAGGCCTACCGTCCCGATCTGCGGTGCACGCCGCAAGCCGGGATGGAGAAGACGAAAGCGCGGCGCAAGGTTCTGGAGATAGGCGCGTGTGTGTGTGTTGATTCACCGATTAGTTTTAGCGCAGACGCTATATAGTGCAGGTTAGGAAGATCGTGGGGCTCAGCCCACGTCCGAGTTGGTAACAGTCCACGTCCATAAAAACTGGAAACGACTGTAATTAACGCGTCCGTTAATGACTCATAATCGGCTCGGCGAGATTCCTGCAACTCGCGGCGTGCGCCCGTCGTGACGAGGCGAGGCGTGACGTGGCGAGGCGAGACGAAGCGGGCGGCGTCGGAGGAGGAGTGCGCGAGGGCTTCTCTCCTTGTCACACCTTAGTGAGTGGTGCAACACTCTACTATATAAGGTGGTCCAACTTCCTTTGCCATATGTTGCCATGCACAAGTAGGACAAAGAGAATTTCAGAATTTGTCTAATAGGCCAGCAGCATAAAACTCATCAAATTCCAACAGAAGACGCTAGGCCAGCCATGGCGCTGGTCGTGCACGTTCTGGAGGGGCTGGTCGAGATCAATGCCCCGCCTGTGCCTAGATCACTCAAACTCCTCATGGACCAATCCAGTTATGTGGAGTTCTCTTCAGAATGATATTTGCTTCAAGTGGTGAAACCACGTAGCCGTAGAATTTTACTTGTGTACGAATGTTTTGTGAAATTATCTACTTTACGGTGTATGGCAGAAGTTGAAGTCTTCGACATTGCAATTGTCATCAATAACTTTAGTGTATATTCTCTCACTGTGCATTTTTGTTTTCCTTAACAGAAATTCTCATGTATTTAACATATTCTAGCCTTCCAGACTCCAGTGCAGCATCCAATGCAGCCGAGAGTCGATCGCCTAGACGCCAACAAGTCATAGATCAGACTCCATCAAATTAGATGAGACTGAACACGTATTTCTGAAGAGCCTTGCTCCAGTACAATCCCCTCTCCCCCACTCAAGGCTAATCTGGTCTTTTCATCTAATTTGTTAATTAAATGAATTTAATTAAGTGGCCGATTAAAGCCCGTCTCCAAAGTACAATCCCACATATCGCTCCCCCTCGCGCTATTAAAATACAGCTCCCCCATGTTCCGCTTGTGGTTTGCGACGGTGATGTTCACTCCTTGCCGTTCAGCAGCAGCCCAGTCCTCGTCCCATTGAGTTCATCGACATGTGCTGATGCCTCACTTCAGGGCCGTGTCAATGGTGGAGATCTCCCGGCAGCGACGCATCAGACCACGAGTGCTCGCGTGGCGACGGTGACGGTGGACTACGTCAGGCGTACTCGGACGGCAATGGGCTACGTATACAAGAGTTATAGTTCTAGCAATGATGGCAATGCGGGTGTGTTCCTATGTACAGAATTGTGATAGCTGAAGCAATGAACAAACTTTGCAGATTAATTTGCGTGCGTGCGTTGCTATTAGTAGCATCGAGCTAGCCGATTGTTCTCGTGTCTCACGGCGGAAGTGCTGCATACACACCTCGCCGGATGCCGTGTTCGTCGTGGTCGTGGGTAGGCTCGGGCGGAGTTTGGAAGACCCGGCATGGCCGCCTGAGTCAACAGGGATCACGAGGTCGAAGCCGTCAGAATCGACATGTGGTGACCGGCGACGGCGAGCCGGTGAGGAGTCAAGATCGCCGTCGCAAGGGACGAGCGGGATCGCTGCGATCGCCGTTGCAAGTGGCAAGCGGAACCTGGGGAAACGGCATGTGGGATTGTACTTTGGAGATGGGCTTTAATGTGCCACCTAATTAAATTCGTTTATTTAACAAATTAGGGGTAAAAGACCAGATTAGCCTGGATTTTGGGTGGGAGGGGGTTGTACTGGACCAAGGCTCATTTCTGAATTGGAGTTACTACAAAGACTTGCTAGTTCTGGTTGATAGATCATTTTTCTCTAAGATGATGTATAGTAATATCAGACCTTGTCGCTTGTTACCTATGAATTTGAGCTACGAAATTGAATATTTGACACTCGAGGGTTCTCTAATTCCGCCTATGTACTATAGCAACAAATGGATTTTTGAGTGATACTGCTGTGCTAAGCTAGAATTTATTACCAAGAATATCATGGAAGTAGTTAACTGGGATCCGGGGGGTAGTGATACCAGTTTACAAGTCCAATGACATTCTGCCGATCGAATTAATATCATATACTGCAATATCATACCGTAATAGTACTTTCTTCATTCTAAAAAGGATGTTGCAAATTTATCTAAATTTGAATGGATTTATATAGTAAATAGTGACTAGACAAGCAAACGTGTTAAATTTAAACAAATCAGCGACATCATTTTCAGAATGGAGGGAGTACTAAACAATTCATACTGTCATTATCTAATTATTAGTGACATGCCCAATAGAATGATATGATAAACCAAGACCACGGAAATAGACTAGTGGACACATTGAAAAACTTAGCAACCGGTGCGACTTGGAATTGGAAGAACAAGGGAGGTCCTTGGCCGGCTTCTAATATCTGTCACCATCGTCCAGATGGAAAGTGATGGTCCATCGACCACCACATAATACAAGTACCAGAGAAAGAATTGTCTGCTATCTTAGATGAGTCCAAAATTAGAGTCGTACCATGGTTTTGACCCTCGACTTAGCTCGTACCAGGAACCTGCGGTTGATACTTGATAGCAATTATGTCGATGTCGAGTAACTGCCATGGACGGACATCTCCAGATAGAGAACTAGCTGATGGACTTTGTTATTACATCTCCAGATAGATACCAAATAGTGCATTTCGCTTTCGTTCTGCTATTCCACAACTCTTCTCTCTATATAACAACTTGATTGTTTGGTACGTTAGTCTTGTCTCTTGGAGGCTGTAGCCAGCAATGGCGTGTTTGAGGACACCCATCTTCCCTACCATCATCACCGTTATGTTCGTGATTGCCTTGGTTGCTCTACAGGGAGCCGTTTTACACGCTGGTGCCGCTGATACCTTCAGCGCCGACCAGCCGTTGTCCGGCAGCCAGAAGCCATTGGTCTCCAAACGTGGCAAGTTCGCGTTGGGATTTTTCCAGCCAGGTATAATGTACTAGCATGTATGGTATTTTTCCAACTTTAACTGAGTTTGTGAAATGACAAAATTTGGTATCTTCCAGTATTTTTATGATGTTTCCAACTGAGTTTTGTTCACGAATCTATCCGTGAAACTAGACGAACAAGCATGCTCGACAAATCTTGATTGCCAAAGGCGTGTATTGCGCCCTTCCTTTACTTTTTTTTCTTTCAATGTTCATTGTTAAATTTACACACAACCAGGCTGTGTATATATATACAAGACGCACGCACCACCGATCGACGGAAAGCTGAATATAGGATACAAAGACAGACTCCTCGCCAGACTAAGCTAGCTAGTACTACCGATCCTAACTTCACACCAAGGGAACTAACAAACAAGCAAACTTGCCTTATGAGCTAGTCTCACGCTGCATGTCCAAGCCGGGCGTGGACTAACTAAACAACCAGCTAGAATACCAACTAGACTCCAATAATCATGATTAAACTAAAAAGTGAGCAGAGGGATTTACTCCTACGAAACTTATTTAATTCTTTCCGCCATGAGTTTGTTCAGCTCAGTTAGTGGGATAGACGTATAAGGCCAGATTCAAGTCATCATCAGTTATCGGTATATTTTCTTTTTCAATGGCTATGACAGTTAGGATCAATATTATCTGAAGAATCTCCTCCATATACTAAAACGGGAACTTCTTCACCTGCTTCCACCCTCCTTATCTTATATCTTATACTCCCTTTGTTCTATATTATAAGTAGAACATTTTGGCAAACTAAATTGGTTTGCCAATGCTTCGGCTCACCCCCTGTAATCTTCTGTAGAAAAGGTAGTTTCGTCCAAACTAAATTTCCAAGTGCATCAAGTATTATTTCCCTTAGAAAATTTATATTAATTCATCATGACAAAAAAAATCGAGATTAATTGTAAACAACATATGATACAAATCAGCACAATTCTACAACCGTAATTGAGCCTAAATCAGGAATCTTGAGCATTGACTTTTCATTCAACGAAACTGAGTGAATGCATATATATCGAAAAACTTAGTGCCTGACACAACCTTGGAAGTAGTCATTTTTTCGTTGATCTAAAGTTGCATAGAGTTTCTAAATCTACATTTACTCAATTTTGCTGGATACGAAATTCCATGCTTGGCATTCTCGAATTAGTAAAAATAAATTCAGTAATAGTTAGAAAAAAAATCAATCCTCGGCATTTTCAATTAGAAATGAGAAATTATCTAGTAAGTTAGAAACTGAAACACGTTGAAAAATATTTAGAAACTGAGACTCTGAAAAGAATTTCACTACCTCCATCATGCCCTCACATTATCTTTTTTATGTGCAACAGTTAACTCATTGCATTGGTACATCGGCATATGGTACAACAAAATACCTGGGCAAGTGCCTGTATGGGTCGCAAATAGGAACTTCCCGGTTTCTAATCCAGAGTTGTCTAGCCTAACCATATCAACCGATGGTAATATGGTCCTACTGGATGATTCAAGATCGGTGGTCTGGTCTACTAACACCATGGCCATCACCTCTTCTACAGTTGGTGTCATCCTCGACAATGGAAACCTTGTCCTAGCAGACGCATCTAACACCTCTGTGATCCTATGGCAAAGCTACAACCATTTTGGCAACACATGGCTCCCTGGCGGCAAGCTCGGCCGTGGAGAACTCAACGGAGGGAGCACAAGTATCGTCTCCTGGAAGACTTTCAGTGACCCAGCTCCAGGGTTATTTTCCATCGTACTAGACCCAAACGGCACGAGCCAGTTCTTCCTTCTATGGAATAGTACCCAACAATACGTGACCAGTGGAAACTGGACCGGCCATAGTTTCTCAAACATGCCGGAGATGGCACCCACCAATGGCTACCCCAACTCGATGTATGTACTAGATTACGTCGATGGTGCAAACGGGAGCTATGGTTTGTATGATGTCAAGGGCGATGAGCTCACCACGAGACTCATCCTGGACGCAACGGGGCGTATCAATGTATTCACGTGGACGGAGAGCAAGTGGATCTTGTACTGGTCAGCACCCAAGGCGCAGTGCGATGTGTATTCCTTATGTGGGTCGTTCAGTGTTTGCACCCAAGGCACCCAATCTTGTAGCTGCCTTCATGGTTTTAGTGAGCAATATGAGGGACAGTGGTCACAAGGTGATCATACACAAGGATGTACAAGAAATGTTGCCCTTCAGGCCAGCACCAATGGCTCACGGAGTGACAAGTTCTATAGTATGGTGGATGTGAAGTTACCAAGCAATGCACAAAAGATCATCGCTGCAGGTAGTATTCAAAGCTGTGAGCTTGCATGTCTAAGCAGTGGTGACTGCACTGCTTATTCCTTCAACGGCAGCTGCTCGCATTGGTATGGTGGCATTATCAACCTCGTAAAAGATTTGAGTAGTGTTGATGTTGGTACTAAAAGTGGTTCAATTCAAATTCGTTTGGCTGCATCTGAGTTCTCTGGTCGGAAGAACATTAAGAAACTGGCCATCATAATCACCATTTCGACTATCAGTGTTGCACTAATAATTATTGCTTCAGTTTTCCTCATGAGGAAATGGTTTAAGAAGGTGGCACCTGTCGAGGGCTCACTGATGGCATTCAGGTACCTGGATGTGCAAACATTGACCAAAAACTTCTCTAGTAAGCTGGGTGGAGGTTCCTTTGGTTCGGTGTTCAAAGGGTCACTGGCCGAAGGAACCTTGGTGGCTGTAAAGAAGCTTGAAGGATTTCATCAAGGGGAGAAGCAGTTCCGCGCAGAGGTGAGCACACTTGGCACAGTTCGACATGTCAACTTAATTCGACTGCTTGGTTTCTGTTCAGAGAGAACGCGCATGCTACTCGTCTATGAGTACATGCCAAATGCCTCATTAGACCGGTACCTCTTCGGGAGCAGCCACGAGCCAGTGTTAAGCTGGAGCACCAGGTACCAGATTGCACTGGGAGTTGCTAGGGGATTACACTATCTCCATGAGAGATGTAGAGACTGCATCATTCACTGTGACATCAAACCGGAAAACATACTGCTGAGTGACACCTTTGTGCCAAAAGTTGCAGACTTCGGTCTAGCGAAGCTCATGGACCGTGACTTCAGCCGTGTGTTGACGACGGTGAGGGGGACCATAGGATACCTCGCGCCGGAATGGATAGCCGGAACAGCCATCACGACCAAGGCGGATGTCTATAGCTACGGTATGGTGCTGTTTGAGATCGTATCGGGCATGAGGAATGTGAGGCAGCGGCAGGACAACACAGTGGATTTCTTCCCATTGCTAGTGGCAATGAAGCTAACTGAAGGGAATCTGAAAGGCCTCATGGATACCCGGCTGGGCTGCGACGTGGACTTGGTTGAGGTGGAAAGGGTATGCAGGATCGCGTGCTGGTGTATCCAGGACGAGGACTCTAGGCCGTCCATGGCGACGGTTGTTCAGGTTCTGGAGGGGCTGGTTGATGTCAATGTCCCGCCGGTGCCGAGATCGCTCGATCTCGTCATGGAGCAATCGACTTACATGGAGTTCTCTTCGGAGTTACCGTCGGCATGAAAAGATTTGGTTCGCTTGGCGGAACCATGTTGTGGGGGAATTTTACCTGTGTAGGCATATGTTATGTTAAACTATCTACTACAATGTACCCAAAAAATTGAAGTGTGCGACGTGTATGTCATCAATAAATTCGTTGTCTAGTTAATCTTCTCTGGAGGTGTTGTTATGTTCCATTACAGAATCCTCATGTGTACATGTATTCTAGTCTTCCAGACTCCAGTGCAGCATCGAATGCATCCATGTTCCTCGCAGATGCCACATTACCAACTCTATTACGAATTGATCCCTGTGTTGACGTCGGCCACCGAAATCATTGCCAGCAAAATAACCATTATGAGGCCTTCTTTTCTATTTCCTCCGATCCATATTAGTTGATTTCAATTTGTCTAGATACAGATGAACGGGAGAGAGTATTAGAACTCTATCTTCATGCTCTGTTAATACAAAGAACATACGAGAAGAGAAAAGAAAGTGCAGACTCAACCGTGCAGCGCATGCATACATCCTAGGACTTGACCCAAAGCGCATCAAACAGAACAAATATCCCGTCAATGTTCAGATGAGGATAGTTTCAGGAAAAGGTTTAGGCTTTAGGATGCAAAGAACTTGACAAAATACAGTAAACAAACTCCATTAGTCGAGGTACAGGACACCAGGAACAGCCAAATAGTGCAACCGCTTGCACGCAATGCAAACGCAGGTAACTAAGTACCGAAGCTTCCATGTCCAAAACCTGTTTATATATGAACTGGAGAATGGTGGAGACAAAGTGACAAGCCTTGAACAAAATGAAATAATGTACTCCCTCCGTTCCAAAATAGTTGTCTCAGATTTGTCAAAATTTGGATGAATCTATATACTAAATAGTGTCTAGATTCATCCAAATTTTGACAAATCTGAGACATCTATTTTGGGACGGAGGGAGTATCACCGACCTCATCCCTCAAGTATGTTTTATCAGCAATATAGCAGAATTCATCTACTCTGGGAGCACATATCGCCTCATATGTACTGAAAATTGGGCAAGAAAAATAGTATGCTACCCAACGAAATGCAAATAAAGAGTAAATGAAAAGAAATAAAATTGAATTTGCTGGATCTTAATATCTTATGCAGATATGAGCATGCAAGCGATACCAAGTAATTGTGGACTTTGGAGATTGATCTCATTGCCAGGAAGGTAACGGTCAATGTAGGCCATTGTAAGATGTAAGGTACAAGAACAAGAAGTTATTCCTTGCCTCGTTCAAGTGATCCACACCGCACTTTATTACAAGTTTGTCCAACAAAGTACTACAATTCAATGATCTACAAAAACCGAATCTAGAAGTAACAAAAATAACAAGCATTTAGCGGCTAGATATCTCTTACCTATCTTGGCTCTAGATATCCTAAGGGACCATCATAAGACGGTTACAGCTAGTATCCATATGTTTTCCGCTGATCCGTTGGGAGAAGAAAAGACCAAAGTTCAATATGAAGCCAATTTCTTTAGCAATCTGCACAGAGGAATGCATCAATACAATGTAATGAGTGGCCTCCGGGCTTATTTTTTTTTCAAAATGGAGGTGATACCCCTTGACTCTCCATCAAAATTATGCACACAACCTTCTTTATTTATTATCCACCAAAGTCTCACAAACAAAGATCAATCTAAAATCACCTCACTAATGACATTTGTCACATTATCTATAATCTTGATGAAGGGGGTGGCCACGTCGGGATCATTGCCATTATCTCACACCTACACACATCAATATAAAATTGGAGGCCTCAACCAACAACCCAAGCCGGGAGGACTAACCAGTCCGTAAGACCCTTAGCTTGCAAAAGCGCACATGCTTCAGAAGTCGCCACTGCCATCTTTCACTGACGCATTTTCGGAACAGGGATCAAGGCATTGACCTTACTAGGCATGTCGTGGACACCACCATGGGCCCGACAATGCCTCCACCTTGCATGCGTCCATCAACACACATCCACCACAGAGACCCCGCCGCTCCATGCTACTGAGACACGTCATCGACGAGATGACGATGTAGTACAAACGCACTGCTCCACCAATCCACCTCTTGACCACTCTATCTGACTTTTGCTCAAAAAATGGTGTCCTCAAGAGGGGTAATGATGCTAGGCGCCGCCATCGTCTGATCCGGAAGACCCGTATCTAGGGTTTTCCCCGCGGCAACCCGAGTGGAGAGACGAGACTAGCGGTGATGATTCCTATGTCAAGGTAATGGCACCAAGCGGCGCAACCATCGTCTATCAATACCATGGTCGAGGCTCGGTTTTTTCACTGGTTGTTGCACCTCCCCGAACTCGTCACTGGCTGGACCACCAGAGGAGCTCGGTGTGGGATCCCAAGATCCACCACACTCAGGACCAAACCGGGCGACCACCCGCATGTCCAAGTGTCCTCATGTTGCAGGCCTACAGAACATCCAAGATCGCCTCATCTTTCCACCGTCAGAGGCCGGAGCCATCTAAGTAGCAGGAGCAGTTGCCTGGAACGCAGCCCTCCCGGCACATGACCGATCGAAGCAGCATGCCATGCTTCCTACTAGCTGTGTCGCCTAATACGATGAGCATGCCGCAGCCTATAACGCGACTGCTAGAAGTGCCATAGTGCACGCCGCCACGTCTCACAGCGGTGACCGGGTAGGGCCACCGATGCCGTGCCGCGTGGGCTTTGCCTAGGGACTTCTCCGACGGCGGTAGGAGAGGAGGAGACGCGGAGGCCACAAGAGGAGCCGGCGCTGGGTGCTCCTATGTGCATGGCGCCGCTGTACGGTAGCTGGAGGGAGGTTAAGGTTAGGAAGAACACGATCCTCGGGTTTAGATCCTTTTGAATCGTTCCTAGGAAAGTACTTGATGGTCTTTTCCTAGTCTGGTGAGAGGAAAAAAATGTTTTGCCAACATATGTATAATACATGCAAGAAGTAAATCAGTTACTAGCTGAACACCTCTTAACTGCCGAACAGAACCTGTAGATGCCACGCCGGTCATACCTAGGGCCCGTCCATGCGACAGGAAAACAAGATGACCGCCATCAGAGGACCAAATACTTTCGTAACCACTTTTTAATTATCCAAATTGAATCCATGGAAACAAGAAATTCCAAGGTTGGAGGTTTGATACGTGCATAACGTGTAGAGTACTTTGGAAGTTTAAGGTCTAGGGTTCCCCCTCAGAGCGATCTAGCAAGGAGCATGAGGTGCATCACACACGCCTTTGATAAGGTTACGACGCCCACATGCGCCACAACGTCGATGGCTCTAACCGCCTCTAGAGCCCGGTGTTCACTCACAGTCCCATGCGCTAACTTCGATCCAGACCGGCTAGCCCTGACTTCGATCCAGACCGGCTAGCCCACCTAGCACTTCACGAACCATCTCGTCGCGAGGATCCAGCCCCAATGCCTGCATCGATAGGATCTGGAAAACCATCCCCATGGTGTCAAGGCATTGGAGCTCAAGCACGAGAACATACTGACCGCCGCCAAGCACATATTGATGGACGCCGGATCCCGTTGCCCAAGGAGAGCAGCTCGTTACAGTGCCTGCTGAGAAACGAGAGGAGTTTGTTGACGAGGAGCACCGATATTGCCACTGGAAACTGGGAGGAAGACCATTGTCGCCATCCACCACATGGTCTTTTCCCGGCAACATCCTCAGGCGGCAGCGATGGGACGGAGGATATCAGGAGGAGGCAGCTAGGCCAGCGGCTAGGGTTTCCTTGTGTTGCCCAAGAGAGGACGAAGCGGGTCGGGGATGTCTATTCCTGATCAGAGAGATCCTTCCTTTAGTGTTATCAAATATGATTTATGCTTATTTCAAGGAGAGATGATAAAGAAAGAGACACACTTGCCTTCCCGTAGGCGAGGGACGATCTCTTACTCCGTTTCACAATATAAGCCAAATAGCTTGCTAAAAAGGATTACATTGTGAAACGGCGGTAGTAGTAAATATGAGAAATCTATTTTATCTATCATATGTCTTTTCTCAGAAACACAATACTTTGAAATTTTAATCAATTCTCATTAGTTGCTAGAGATAACAATAGGGAGTGCCTAAATCTCAGGCGCCTGGGAACTTCTTATATCTAAGTCGCTGACATCATCCTACTATTTGTGTTAATTCTCAGTTGCAATCTAGTTGCAACTTATACAATTTATACTAATTCTCAGTTGCAACTCATTAAAACCTCGGTTTCAACTTAGTTGCAACTCACATAAAAATTCCACGTTGCACGAATCGCGAGGTAAATCCAATGGCGAGAGAGGTGACTGAGACCTAAAAAGTTCTCAGGCGCCTAAGAACTAGCAAATCCGATAACAATAAGCGATAATTCATTGTATGACTAATACCTATTGCTTTCTTTACATGATGTGGATATCTAAAGAAATATGTGCCTCCTTTACCATTATACATGTCCTAAAAAGTATGCTTGTGGACGCCATGTATATGATTGCCTGTCTGTTCTAAAAATACACAGCTTGGATTGGCCACGGTTGTTGATCACTTTTTACAACACGTTACTTCAACAGCGAGATAATCTCAATTGTCACAATTGGCAAGTATTTTTTAACGGGATTTCTCTTGCAATCTTATAAGCTCATAAATATGAAATTTTACACATTGTGATAGATTTCATGGTTGTCTATATCCATCTATTTTCATTAAAATATTTTGAAAATTTAAATTTTAATTCTTGGTGTTTGAAATATTGAGCTCCGTAAAGCATAGAAGCCACCACGCCTAAGGATGGCAATTTTACCCATGGGTACAGGTACCCACGGGTACCGTACCCGCATGGATACGGTATGGACACACTTTTATATCCATGGGTAATAACCGTACCTTACCCGTTAAGTTACGGTTATATAGACACGAGTATAGACTTGTATCCATGCGTATATACATACCCTGCCCGTTTAAACTGACATGTCAAACTTATCTATAGAGTTTGAATCTATACGGCCAAGAAGCCTAGGGACGAGTATGAGATTGCCACTTCTAAACTTTAATTTGATACTTTCATGTACTCATCTACTATTAGTATGTAGATAAAAGAACATGTTGGGCCCCCATATGTGGTTTTGATAATTAATGACAATCTTTATGGACTAATGTGTGTATTAAGTTATACTTGTAGGATTTGTCCATTGGCATCGCTTGGAGCATGCGTTGGCTTCAAGGTCGATGAAATGCAAAGAAAATATGTTGGGCAAGCTCAATATGCGAGGTCGATGATGAGGAATTAAGAAAGGCGTTCCATCTTGAGAAGGGCAAGACCGTCTACACGAGCTCAAGTGGAATGCTCAAGGCAAAGGTATATTATAGGTTTTCCCTTTTGTCGGTCTCATGTTGTGTGTGTGAGATCGGGTTTAGGATAGATAACCGTACTATCAAGATGGGCTCTCATATGAGTAATTCGGTCACATTGTTCGAAGAGAGCTCAAACCTTTGCATACTTGCATCATCGTATTTGGTTGATATTTGGTCTTATCCATGTGAAAATATAGAGTTTGTGGTAATCTCCATAACAAGCTCTTGTTCATCAAAATCGGATCTCCCATATGTATCTTGTTGCGATTTTGATTTATGCGGTTTTTCAGTTTCTCACTAAGTGAGGTATATCACATTATTCTACTTGACACTTTCTCACTTGGTGATAATCAATATTTCAACTTTTTATTGGGAAGCCTTTGTCGTCCTCTATCCAACGCAATTTAAATCGGGTCAATCGGAGCTTCAAGTCAAAAATTATTGTCGTTTGAATATTTGCCTGCCAGGCTGTTTTCTGGGCCAAGCGGTAGTACCGCCCGGACGAGCCGGTACTACCGCCCAGGCCTAAAAACGGCCCTTTTTTTTCTGCCTCGCTAGGTATCTATTTACGGTAGTACCGGCCGGCCCGGTAGTACCGCCCGGGTGGGCCGGTACTACCGGCCGGCCCAGTTTTTCTTTTCCAGATTCGCGCAGACCCAGATCTGAGCCGTTGCCGCGCGTTGACCCGCACCGCCGACGCCGCGCGCGCGCGTCCGCTCGCCCCTTGCTGGCCCCACGCTGCGCATGCGCTGCTGCGCGCATTGGCCAGCTGCTGCGCTGCTGCCACACGCTAGCTGCTGCCCCGCTGCGCTGCCTAGCTGCTAGCTGCTGCGCGCGCGCGTTGACTGCTGCTGCTACTGCGCTCTGCATCGCTAGCTGTTGCTTGCTGCCGCTGCATGCTGTCGCGCGCGCACCTGCACTGCGTCGACCTGCTGCCGCTGCAAGCTGGTCCCTCTTCCCTATACGCGTACGGCCTGCCCCAATTCCCTTGCCTGCTTGTTTCTCTCGCTGGGACTGGTTCGGGCTGAACGGTACTACCGGTTAAGTCTGGTACTACCGTTCCGTCCAAAAAAATAGTCCCAACGGCCATATTTTTGGGGCCCCTATTTAAGGCTTTGTTCGTTTTGAGTTTAGACAACTCCTCTCTTATCTATTAGGCTAAACTTGTCCACACTTGTTCTAGATCTTGAAGCTTGCCTAATCTTTTCCCTCCGATGATTCTTGCCCATATTTGAGTGGAAGAGAGAGGAGATCTAGCCCCACTTTTTGACCTAACCGATTCATCTCTTTGTGAGTGTATCTTTGGGGATCTAGATTTTGGGAGATTTTGTGTCTCTCTTTGATTCCTCCTCTCTTGTTCCCCCAATAGCTTTAGTAGCTTTGTTGGAACTTGGGAGTGAGGGATTTGAGCATCTTTGTGGTGTTATTGCCATTTGCATTTGTTGCATCGGTTTGAGTTCTCCTCGGAGGATTTGGTTTGAGTTGCTTATTGGAGCTTGTCCCTCTTGGGTTCTTGGAACCCTAGACGGTTTGTGGCCTTGGTGGCATTTGTTGGGAGCCTCCAATTAAGTTGTGGAGAAGTGCCCCAACCTTGTGAGAGGTTCCGGTTGCCATCGACAAGTGCACCGATAGTGGAAGCATGGATTGATCCCATTGGGGTGAGATTCACCGGAGAATAAGGGAGGCCTTTTGTGGCGTTGGTGGTTTGATACCACCCCCTGTCCAAACAAGACGTACTCCATGTTGGGAGGAACTCGGTAAAATATCGGTGTCCCCGCGTGCCTCGGTTATCTCTATACCCAAGCTCTTTACTTATGCACTTTACATTGTGATAGTCTTCGTGCTTGAAGTACTATATATCTTGCTATCACTTTGTTGCTTGTATTGCTTAGCATAAGTTGTTGGTGCACATAGGTAAACCTTAGTTATTTTTAGGTTGTGCTTTACAAAGTAAACACTAGTTTTATTCCGCCTTTGTTGAGTCACTCTAGGAAAAGTTTTAATCGCCTATTCACCCCCCTCTAGGTGACATCCGTATCCTTTCAGTAGAGATTATTGTCTTGTTTCAAATATTCTATTGATGAAAGTAAAATTTTGAATAACTTGTATACTATTGAATATACCCGTCGGATACCAAATGGTACGGGTGTTAGAAATAATGGGCTAATTCATTTAGGCCCATGTGTATTTCAGATTTTCCCTAAATCTCAAAGCCCAAATTTGTGGCAGCCCATATGTGTTTGGACCCATGTTTGTGGCAGCTCACATGTAAGTGGAGTGGGAGCTCAAGTTTAGTCCCACATGGAAAGTTGAAGGAGAGTTGCACCACCTTATAAGGTGGAGTGTTGCACCACTTTGTAAGTGAGTAGTAATAAGAGAGATACACGCGCGCGCTCCTCCTTCGACGATGTCGCTCGCACGCGCGCGCGCCACGGGTTGCGGTAATCTCGCCGAGTCGAGCTTTATTTTGCTGCTCAGGAAAACTATGAGGTTGTAACCGACCCGAACGTGCGCAACGTGGACTCGGCCCACGTTCGCCTCCGTTAGGGTTTTCTGAGCTGCTCTATATAAAGTCCTGCGCGGATACCACCACAACACCACCGAAAACCAATCTAGGGTTTTGCCATCCTCTCTACTTGCGCCGTCACCGTAGTCTACTCCATCCCGCTTGCCGGCGTGCACCGGCGGACGGGAGAGCAGGTCTCCGGAACCTCTCGCTCTTGTGATCCTATATGGGAGAGGGCGAATAAGGTTTTTGGGAAGCGCTTCGCGCGACTGCTCGAGTTCTCCATCACGGGTCGTCTTCCATCCAAGTCAGGCGGTGCTGCCTACCGTCATCTTCGTCGCCATCTGCTTCGATCAATCTTCCTTAAAGTTTCTACTACGACAACCGAACGGTACGTGCTACGTGCTTCTGTTTGGTTATTCATCATGTTCTGCGAGTACATGTTAAGCTGCTGTTTATTTCCGATCATCCTGTTGTTTAGTACATCTAGTATGTTCGAGTTACATGAGCTAGTAGCTGGTTTTGTCATGATTTATATTCTGGAATTAATCGTAGAAATTATGCCTAATAATCCAACAATCCAAAAACCTTATTATAGGCAATTTCCTGAACTAACAATGGCTGGTTTTACCGATGCACTAAGGCCGGATAAGTTTACCGGTGTGCACTTTAAGAGGTGGCAGTATAAGGCTGAGCTTTGGCTGACCACGATGAAAGTGTTCCATATCAGTAAAGGCAAACCTGAAGGAACTATATCTGACGAGAATCAGAAGAAGTTCGAGGATGCTAATACTGTCATTGTGGGATGTATTCTGAGCATTCTTGCTGACCGTCTGTGTGATGTGTTTATGCACATAAAAGACAGGAAGGATCTCTGGGATGCACTGAATGCAAAGTTTGGCGCTGCAGATGCTGGCAGTGAACTGTATATCATGGAGAGCTTTCATGATTTTAAGATGACAAAGGACCTTCCTGTGGTTCAACAAGCTCATGAGATACAGTGCATTGCCAAAGAGCTCGAACTCCTTAAGTGTACCTTACCCGACAAGTTTGTGGCGGGTTGCATTATTGCTAAGTTCTCCCCTTCATGGAGGAACTTTGCCACAACTCTCAAACACAAGAGACAGGAGATATCAGTTGAAAATCGGATAGCGTCCCTTGATGTTGAGGAGAAGGCTCGGGCTAAGGACACTACTGAGAAAGGAGAGATTCATGCTACTGCAAACTTTGTGCAGAAAGGAAAATCTGTAGGCAAGATCGTGCAGCTGAGGAACGTGCAGCATGTCCCTACTATGAACAAGAATCTCGTTAGTGGCTCCCTTCTTTGTAGAGATGGGTTTAAGGTTGTCTTAGAGTCTAATAAAGTCGTTGTTTCAAAAAATGGACAATTTATTGGTAAATGTTATGAGTTCGGAGGCTTGTTCCGGTTTTCACTTTCAAAGTTTTGTAATAAATCCGTGAATCATATTTGTGGTGATGTTAATGATGATACAAGTATTTGGCATTCTCGTTTATGTCACATTAATTTTGGTTTGATATCTCGGATGTCCAGTATGAGTTTAATTCCGAATTTCACTATTGCCAAAGGTTCTAAGTGCCATAGTTGTGTGCAATCAAAGCAACCTCGAAAGCCTCACAAGGCTGCCAAAGAGATAAACTTAGCACCTCTAGAACTCATACATTCTGATCTATGCGAGATGAATGGTGTGTTAACAAAAAGTGAAAAGAGATATTTCATGACGTTGATAGATGATGCTACTAAATTCTGCTATGTTTACTTATTGCAAACTAAAGATGAGGCTTTAGACTACTTTCAAATCGATAAGGCAAAAGTTGAAAATCAACTAGAGAGAAAGATCAAGCGTCTTAGGTCGGATCGTGGTGGTGAGTATTTTTCCAAAATATTTGACGAATTCTATCAGGAACACGGAATTATTCATGAGAGGACGCCTCCCTACTCGCCCCAATCAAACGGGGTTGCCGAGAAGAAAAACCGCACGTTGACTGACTTGGTGAATTCCATGTTAGCCACTGCTGGTTTATCAAAGGCATGGTGGGGGGAGGCTTTGTTGACTTCATGTCATGTCCTGAATAGAGTTCCTAACAAGAATAAAGAAAAGACCCCTTATGAGGAGTGGGTTGGGAGAAAACCATCACTTTCGTATCTGCGCACTTGGGGGTGTTTGGCGAAGGTCAACATACCGATCCCCAAGAAACGCAAGCTCGGACCCAAGAAAGTGGATTGTATCTTTCTAAGATATGCTCCACGGAGTGTAGGCTATAGATTTCTAGTGGTTAAATCTGAGGTACCTGATATGCATGTTGATACTATAATGGAATCTCGTGGTGCAACATTCTTTGAGAATATTTTTCCTATGAAAGATATGCATAGCATTGGTAGGATTTCTTCTGAAATAATTCCTGAATCTAGTGCATCTATTGAGAATTCTGAACAACCACATGAGGAATTTCTTGAGAAGGATGGCGATGAACCTCTCACGAGGAGTAAGAGACAGAGGGTTGCAAAATCCTTTGGTAATGACTTCATGGTGTACCGTGTGGATGATACTCCCAGATCCATTACTGAGGCATATGCATCTCCTGATGCAGATGATTGGAAAGAAGCTGTCCAAAATGAGATGGACTCGATTCTTTCTAATGGAACTTGGAAATTATCAGAACGACCCTATGGTTGTAAACCTCTGGGATGTAAGTGGGTGTTCAAGAAGAAGCTAAGGCCTGATGGTACTATTGAGAAGTACAAGGCGCGTCTTGTAGCTAAGGGCTACATAGAAAGAAGGCGAAGATTACTTTGACACCTATTCACCTGTCGCTAGACTGACCATCATTCGAGTACTACTATCCCTGACTGCCTCTTATGGTCTTCTCGTTCATCAAATGGACGTGAAGACAACTTTCCTTAATGGAGAGTTGGAAGAGGAGATCTATATGGATTAGCCGGATGGGTTTGTGGTAAAAGGTGAAGAGACAAAGGTGTATAAGTTATTGAAATCTTTATATGGTCTGAAACAAGCACCTAAGCAATGGCATGAGAAGTTTGACAGAACTCTATTTTCTGCTGGCTTTGTCATTAATGAGGCTGATAGGTGTGTTTACTATCGCCATGGTGGGGGCGATAGCGTTATATTATGTTCGTACGTGGATGACATTCTGATCTTTGGTACAAACATGAAAGTGATAAATGAAGTCAAGTCTTTCCTGTCAAAGAGTTTTGATATGAAAGATCTGGGAGAGGCTGATGTCATACTGAACATCAAGCTTATTAAGAACGAGAATGGGATTACTTTAACGCAATCTCATTATGTTGAGAAGGTCTTGAGCCGATTTGGCTTTAATGATGGCAAGACTTCTCCAACACCTTATGATCCCAGTTTGACATTACGAAAGAATAAGAAGGAACCAACAGATCAGCTGAAATATTCACAAGTTGTTGGTTCTCTCATGTACTTAGCAAGCGCTACAAGACCCGATATCTCTTTTGTTGTGAGCAAGTTGAGTAGGTTCATGTCTAACCCGGGTATTGATCATTGGCATGCAATTGAAAGGGTCATGCGCTATCTATGTGGTACAATGAGCTATGGGATTCACTATTCAGGGAACCCTGCTGTACTTGAAGGATATAGTGATTCGAATTGGATCTCTCACGTTGATGAACTCTACGCCACGAGAGGGTATGTGTTTACCCTTGGAGGTGGCGTAGTGTCATGGAGGTATCATAGACAAACCATATTGACGATGTCAACTATGGAAGCAGAACTTACTGCTTTAGACACAACCACTGTTGAGTCAGAATGGCTGCGTGAGCTCTTGATGGACTTGCTTGTGGTTGAGAAACCTGTGACGGCAATCCTTTTGAATTGTGACAACCAAACTGTTATTGTAA
This sequence comes from Avena insularis, assembly GCA_023614405.1. NCBI lineage: Eukaryota > Viridiplantae > Streptophyta > Magnoliopsida > Poales > Poaceae > Avena > Avena insularis. The sequence goes on along the minus strand of CM042691.1, from coordinate 373,379,772 downwards.
AAGTGAACAATTCTAAGGATAACGCGAAGTCATCAATACACGTGAAGAGACGTTTGAAATCTGTCAGGAAATTGAGAAACTCTGGAGTAATAACTGTTACATATATTCAAACAGACAAAAACCTGGCAGATCCCTTTACAAAGGGACTATCACGAAATGTGATAGAAAATGCATCGAGGGAGATGGGGTTGAGACCCATGGATGTCATACCTGTAACACCCTCGGAATCGGCCCTATGCAAGTTTTAGCGATTCCCGCCAAACCCGCATAGAAACGATTCAAAGGTGCCCACCAGGCAGTTGCGTGCGGGTGGAAAACGAAGTAATACCATTACACAATAGTCCACGATGGAACCCACCGAACAGATATATAGAACAATGACTCAAAGAGTCAAGAATACAGATATACCATCCAAAGATCCAAATCACCTTGAAAATGATACAACGTTCGACTACGGACAAGATGCAAATGGGGCTAAGAGCCCCAAAGAATAACCAATGGCGTCCATAACCCCTTGAGCCAAGCGGTTTAAGGGTAACCCTGCTAACGACGTCGATCTCAAAACCTGCTTAAACAAAAGGGGTGCCGCCAAAGGGCAAAGGAAAAAGAGAGCGGTCAGTACTGAGGCCAGTACACGGCGAGACTAGAATTCTCCGGTCCTCGCCTACATAGATATGGTGGACTGAGCGGCAGCGCAACATGCACTAAACAACCTATAGAGACTCGATACAACTGTCGACTATCAAAGAGAGATAGGAAAGACCTATTCGAAACCATCCTGATACTACCACCAAACATACCCATCCTGGTATTTCCCCCCTCGAGACCAAACGAGGAAGTCATCCGAGGAACTCACACAGTTGACAGTTTTATTTATTCAGTTATCGTTGCAGCAATTACTAGTCAGGTATAGATAGTCATCCTGATATAATAAGCAGTGGGCACTTTTAGTTAACCATTCCGTTGTAGTTGCAACACTTACTAGTCAAATACAATTAGCATGAGATATCCCAAACCCAGCAGTTGTTGGTACTTTTATTTATCCATTCCGTTGTAGTGAAGCTGATTACTAGTCATATCGGATACAAGTCAAATTATAATAGTAAACTTTAGTTATAGTTGTCTATGATCGAGAACTGTGCTCCAAGTCGTCCATAACCGCGGACACGGCTTCTCGAAAAGATTTAACCCTGCAGGGGTGCACCAAATTTTCCACACGCACCTACACCCTTGTTGTCAGATCAGGTAGGTACAAGATCACAAAACATACACCCAACGGTATGTCGACGGGGTTTCGGACACGACGCTTCCTGGACCAAAGCAAGCACATGGGGCCACCCACTAAGCTACCCGCAAGTCGGCGGTCTCCGAGAGGCGGACCCAGAGGTTTGTGACAATGGATGTAAACGATCGAATCCGAAAGTGTGACTGGGCTTGTCGATCTGCAAAACATTCCACGTTGGTTCCAAAAACATAGCTCACGCCGCAATCGTAAATAAGCGATAAAGCATGGCATAAGTACAGATAGTAATAAAGCCCCAAACTACTTTGTGGCCCCTAGGTAGTACTTTGAAATCAGGTACTAATCGATGGGGTGCCCACACACCCCACCGTGGTTAGCGCTCGATCTCGGAACAGGTGTCAAGAACTCGGGGTCCTACGGGACACCAGTGAGCGGTTAAAAACCAAATATTGTCTATTACCCACCGGTGCCTCTGCATTTACCTACTTCAATTTTAGTTATTAAACGATAATTAAAGCCATGATCATCTCCAACATAAAGCGTAAGGCATTTCTCCAACAACTGTGGTACTCGATGACACGCAACAGCACTTGAGCAAGCGACTACGACGCGCAAGTCTAGCTATCTACCAAACAACAGGTAATAGGATGTGTCCAAGGCAATGTAAGACTGCAAGGGATATCTCGGGTACGAAAACTAGAGCATCGCAACACAGATAGCAATAGATCAACAGGAGGGAATAAATACTATAAAGGTAAAATAGGTAGAAGGGGGAGAATGCTCGCCTGAAAAACATTGTTGAAGGTTCATCCGAAGATCGGGTCGACTCTCGCATCAACTCATCGGCCTAATCCGTGAAGAAGCAAAGCACTAGCACAAACACCGGATGCACTATTTAACATTATGACAGAAGATCAGCATGATGCATGTATGATGTATGACATGGCAAAGGTGCGATGCAACTAGGTCATATTAAGCGAAATCGGGGCCCTGACAATTAATTATATGGCTCAAGTTATTTAGATACCCCGCAATTTAAATGTTGTCTTAACATGGCAAAACATAGCATCGGTTCGCTACACAAACTTAAATGGAGCCAATATTAGACTAGCTTCGCCCGCATATGGCCTCCATATTTAATTTAGGCGAATCATCAAAGTAGCCCCAAACACCCACAATATGTATGCGAGTATGAACAATTAAATATGCAATAGTTTATATAGTTGGCAATTTATAAAATAGGGGCTCGGAAAAGGTCACACATGGGGTCGGCGATCTTGGGGGCTCCGAGGGTTCGACGGTTTCGGTCTCGCCGGGATCGGTCTTCGGATCTGGCGGGGAAGAAGAGAGCACCGGGGTTCGGCCTTCGGTTTCCATGAAGAAGAACTTGACGATCCAGAGGGGATCAGGCTCGATCTTCAGGTGTCGGGGTTAGGGCTTCGAATCCGGGTTCGGGTGGCGTCAAGCTCCATACGTCTCTCCGGGTTCGGATTTTCAAGCATGGTATTGTCATCAGATCCTTTACACGGCGTCACAAATACACGGCTCTGAGATAAGAGGTCGAATCTGCGCCAGAGAATGCTCGACATGCTGGAATAACATAGGAAGGGGAAACTGGAATCAGAGACATCGACAAAATTTGGTGGTTGGCGTGTACACATATCACATCCATACATGTGCAAAAGGAAAAACAAAGTGCAACTCTCTTATCACAACCATCTGAGAAGCCCCACACGAACGGGATGGTCGGCGCTGGTGCTCACCGACGCGGCGACGGTGTCCGTGCCAGCAGGGAGGCTGGTGGCGGTGGAGATCCAGTAGCAGGGAGGGGGCCTGCATGGCGATGGAGACGCGGAGAGAGGGTTGGGGTCCAGGCGAGGAAGCTCAGCGGAGGGCCGGCCCAGGGATGTGAGGCGCGGCCGCGCGGACGGGGTGGGGCACCAGAGGGCCTGCGAGGGCAACGACGAGGTCGAGCCCGCGTGGTTGACGCTAGCCTACAGAGGCGCAGGGAGAGGCGGCGGCGGCGCTTGACCACGATGCAGGGGCGGGCCGATGAGCTCTGCAGCAGGAGGGTTGACGACGACGAGGGCCACATAGGGCATGCGAGGTGGGAACGGCTGCTGGTGCCTGCAGATGGAGGCGAGGCCGACGGGCGGCGGGGGATCGAGGGAGTGCCGGGCGCGATGGGAACAGGGGAGCGGGCGTAGGAGGCGGCCGGAAACAGAGAAGGTGCGCGCCGACAGCGACCAGAGGAGGGAGTATGGTCGGGCTCGATGCAGAGGAGAGGGAAGCGGCTGCGTGCTTGGGAGAAAATCCTGGCGACAGCGGCGGATCGGGGATGGGAGGAAGGCGACAGGAAGGGGTGCGTTGCGCGAGGGAGGGAGAGCGATGGGGGGTCGTGGTGGGGCCGGCCTCGCGTACAACCGACGCAGGATGAGAGAGAGTGGGTGGGACAGGGAGGAGTGTGGGCAGGTGGGTCAGCGAGGGTGGGATTTCGTGGTGGAGCTCGGGGGGTGGTTCGCTCGGGTCAAGGGAGAGAGATGGGTTGCGGGGTCGAGCAGCAGGAATTGCGGCGGGCTGGGGTTTGGGTGCGGCGGTTGGGAAGAGGGGTAGGTGGTCTAGGGTTAGGGTTTGCAAGATGGGGTGGTAGGTGGCTGCCGGTTGGGCCTTTTGGGCCTGGTCGGTGGCTACCTCCCCCGGGGATAAAATAGGTTTTTATTATACTATATTTATTTTATTTTGTTTAGAACAAAACAGTTGCAAATATGTTTAGACAAATAAAGATCCGAACGGACCGGGGTTTGACTTTTGAAATAGAAAGGGGGATATTTAGAAAACAAAATATGGCTTTTCAGAAATAGTTTTAGACAGATAGATGCATGATGATGTCATGATGACGCACAAAGTATAAACAACAGCGATTTTCTAGTAGTGGTTTTACCCGGGGTGCTACAATACCTTAGTGGTAACCCAACCTATGTGATCGGAGATCCCGTGAATTAGGACCTGGGAAGAACAAGCTAGTGGTTTGATGGAGGAGAGTATTTTATAACCTTCTCTATGTGAAGATGCATAACTCTCACAATCTGTAAGGCAGGTTGGCAACATGCCTTAATGTGTTTCTGTTGGCTTTAATTAGCAAAGATGCCGTCATACAGGGCATTCTTAAAAGAACACACCTATATGAGCTCGACTGTAAACGTCGCGGTCTATGAGACTTGGGTGATCTCTAGTAAACTCATGAAGAGACCAGGTAGTATGACGCATATGCTCCAACCCGCGGGATAGGCTACTGGCAGCCAGGTACTAGTTATGATTTTGAGTTAAATCTATTGGCACTAAACTTGCAATTCAAGATTCATCCATTGTTCAAGTTGTTGATAGACGTAGTTCAAGATTCTAGGCGGAAGTTCAACTTAACAGTCTCTGCTGAAACACTGGTATATAAACAAGTAGCGAGGATTGGCAAATCTTAAAATGGGCATTTGAGATCTGGTGGAGGATTGTTAGAAATAATGGACCAATTCATTTAGGCCCATGTGTATTTCAGATTTTCCCTAAATCTCAAAGTCCAAATTTGTGGCAGCCCATATGTGTTTACGCTCATGTTTGTGGCAGCTCACATGGAAGTGGAGTGGGAGCTCAAGTTTAGTCCCCCATGGGAAGTTGGAGGAGAGTTGCACCACTAAGGTGGAGTTTTGCACCACTTTGTAATGAGTAGCAATAAGAGAGATACACGCGCGCGCTCCTCCTCTGACGACGCCGCCGCACGCACGCCCGCACGCCCGCCCGCTCGTCACGTCACGTCACGACGCGCGCGTCGCGGGTTGCGGGAAACTCGTCGAGCCGAGATTTATTTTGCTGCTCAGGAAAACTGTGAGGTTTTGACAGACGTGTCAAACAGTTAGCCTATGGGTCGCTCCCAGATTATGGGCTACTGTAACCGACCCGAACGTGCGCAGCGTGGACTCGGCCCACGTTCGCCTCCGTTAGGGTTTCCTAAGCTGCTCTATATAAAGTCCTGCGCGGCTACCGCCACAACACCACCAAAAACCAATCTATGATTTTGCCATCCTCTCTACTTGCGCCGTCACCGTAGTCTACTCCATCACGCTTGTCGGCGTGCACCGGCGGACGGGAGAGCAGGTCTCCGGAACCTCTCACTCTTGTGATCCTGTACGGAAGAGGGCGAATAAGGTTTTTGGAAAGCGCTCCGTGCGACTGCTCGAGTTCTCCATCACGGGTCGTCTTCCATCCAAGTCAGGCGGTGCTGCCTACCGCCGTCTTCGTCGCCATCTGCTTCGATCAGTCTTCCCCAAAGTTTCTACTACGACAACCGAACGGTACGTGCTACGTGCTTCTGTTTGGTTATTCATCATGTTCTGCAAGTACATGTTAAGCTGTTGTTTGTTTCCGATCATCCTGTTGTTTAGTACATCTAGTATGTTCGAGTTACATGAGCTAGTAGCTGGTTTTGTCATGATTTATATTCTAAAATTAATCGTGGAAATTATGCCTAATAATCCAACAACGGATACCCGCCGGGTATAGGTATGGGTAAAGTTTTATACCACGGATACGGTATGGATAAGCTTTTGTACCCATTGACCATATGGGTATGAATATGGGTATGAATATGATATTGCTCTACGGAGTATGTATATATATAGCATCTTCCGCTCGCCCAACAATCAGAGGTCATGTGCTCTTCATTCGGCCTGTCGGTGTCGATGGCAGGCCTGACAGGGATGAGCACCGAGGAGCAGCACGCTGAACACGGTACACACTACTGACGCTTTACATTACAACACACTAGACACTATATTCACTCCCTATACTCCGTCACTCTATGCTTGCAGCGGTATCATCCGGAGCAGCCCGTGTCGTCGTTTCGACAGAAGGCTCTGTCTAATCGCCATTTGTGCTCGTCGGTTCAGCCGCGCCACAGACGTACTGAAACCTCTTCCGTTCTATCCATTTGATTCCATCTCCGGAGCATCTGTGGTGTAATTTCTTCGAAAATCTCCTTCCGAAAGCAGGCTCCAATCTGTATGCACACGAGAGATAGACAATCTGTTACTAGTCTACATCGACGATTGGAAACATCTACACGAGTCCTACGCGCCTGTGTTACAATTGCATAACGAGCCAAAGTCATGTAGGTGCAGACAAATTGAATAATGACCCTGCAAGTACAAGGATGTAGAGACTCAATAATAGGGCCAGTGTTTACCTTTTTTTCATACGGGAGAAACATTTAGTCACATATAAAATACCCAATGACAAGCCTGGGCACGGTAAATCCAGCTTTCCCCATGATGCATGAATTGAATCCATATGTGATCTATAAAGGAAGTAGGCAAACAATGTTAGGATCAGACAATCAGTCATAGCGTCCTAAATCGTAACTTTTTTTTTGAGAATCCTCCTAAGTCGTAACTGAGTGCAATTCATAAACAATATGACCAGGCCGGCCCATAGGACGGAACAGAGGGACGATTGCCACGGGCCCCATGATAAAGGGGCCCGATCCACGATTTTGCTTGTGTATCCATATTAGTGTATTACTTTGAGGTCCAACAATGTACAATAATTTTAGAAAATATAGATGATTCAAGATATAGCCTACAATGACTTTCTTGTGACTCATAACTTCCAAAAAATACTCCACATTTCTCTAACCTCTCCAAATGTGCAACAACACCGGTCCTCATGTGCCTTTACAATGTTGTGTGTATTCATTATTGGAACTAAGATGCAATCATGTAACTATACAATTTCATTAGCAGCTCTCCTCTCTCTAACGGTCCTACTTGTCCCCATCGTGCATATTTGAGAGACTATTTCATCCACTTATTAATTCGGTACATAATATGTCAACTCTTCTACTCTTTTTTGCACATGCATATGAACATAAGGAGAAATTGATATAAATAAATAGCATGGTATATAGTATGCTCGATCAATAGAAATAGGTAGTTTAGGATACTTCGCCGAGATTTCAAAGACAATAGATCTATAAAATATACGGATCATTTAATTTGCTATTGCATTACAATAATATTTTATTATAGAATAATAATATTTTTAAGTGTTCATGTGTAAACAAGTGGTGGATCTTGAGAGACATTGTTGAGACACCCATGAACACTAATCATGCTTATATTTATGGTGTTTTATGAAGTAGGGGGGCAATTGCCCCCCTTGACCCTAGGGAAGCTCTCTTTAAACAAGGGACCCATGTTGTTGTGTTGCCCTAGGTTCCTCAAAATCCATGGACCGGCCCTGGGTATTGCTTACCAGTATCCAAAAGAAGAATGCAATCTTAAATGCATTCTGGAAGAGAATGAAGTGGATTAGGTATGGCCGTCCAAACCAGAAGAGGTCGTCGCATGGATATACAACCAAATTAAATCACCCTAAACCACACTAGCTCTATGCATGTGCTTCTCAACTACATCCTGCGCTAGCTGAGCTATCATGTGTTGCAGCTTGGTGCCAATGGCTAACAGAAGCTGCAAGGAAGATATAGGAGTGCCCAACAAGCACATACTCCCAAATGTTCATACAATATGCGCGGTGTGGCTGATACTTTTATGTGTTGCTCAATATATTGTCTGGAGAATTAGTACTACCTCCGATCCATAATAAATGTTGTTTATCTAGTACAAAGTTTGTACTCTCGAAATAGCTAGGCTTCATGCCCCTCTATATTAATATAGCAACCACCCGATACAAAGTTTTGAACAGTGCTGGGGCACAACAGCACAAACTGTGCCCAAACAAAAGCAAGAAGAAAAAAAGAAAATAATGCCGGCATTAGCGGTGCGATGAGATCGAAGGTAACTCGCCACCACAGCGCCCTCCGGAGAAGTACCACCACACGTATAGCATTACAAAGCATCGCGTAGCAAGCATCACCTCCAAGAAGGGGAGTGACGACCACAACACGACTACCCTAAAAGGTCCTAGGGTTTCCCCCGGTATGCCATGGGAGTTGGAAGAGAGATACCCCTTATGCCCTTTAGGAAGGACAACGATACCCACAGGCGTCACCGCGTCAGTATCAAAGTGACAAGGATTTCTCCTGACCTCTCAACATAGTCACACTTCCGGACACTTTGTAATGCTCCACCAAGCTCGCCGCCCACGTGCCCGCGCCACCACGGTCTTGAAGTCGCCATCATCGTCACACCGTGAGACACGGGGCGAGACCGATAGGACAGCGAGAGCGGAACCTTCGGCGAGGGTCAGCATCACATCAGCATGCGGGAGGTAACTACCTCCACCGCTAGAAGACGATAGCCGATCGGATGTAGCACCAAGAAAAACCAGGCCTTCTAGCCCGTCTGAGCCCGGATAGGCTCGTGAAGTCTCACCGCCGCACTACAACCAGGGTGCCCCTGTACACGCCAACCCCAACACCAGGTCCAACTCCATTGTCCACCAAGGGATTTGCCACCTCGGCAAATCCTAGCCGTCAAGCAACAACTCCATCGCCACCGAGCTCGCCCGAGCTTGTTGGACCTCCGCTGGTCTGAGGATTATCATCGCAAGTTGCCTCCGCCAAAGGAAAACTCTTGCAGGACCACCTTCTGGGGTCGCCGCCTTGGCGTACGCGGACTCGTACCCCCTAAACCAGGTTCACTATGGGACCTGCTAGGCGGAGGGGGTACATATGGTTGACACAGGATGGCAGCAGGGGCACACCAGGCCGTGTGGCCTGGACAGGCCCCGAGAGGGCCCGTAAAGACCCCGCTGTCACGCTGCTGCAGTGCAGCCGCAGCCACCGCCACCCTCCTAGATGCCCCACACCACCTCCTGTTGGAGATATGCCCAAGAGGCAATAATAAAGTGGTTATTATCATATCTTCATACTTATGATAAATGTTTACATACCATGTTATAATTGTATTAACCGGAAACATTAATACTTGTGTGATTTGTAAACATAAAGGAGTCTCTAGTACAGCCTCTTGTTAAACTAGCTTGTTGGTTAATATATGATCATGGTTTCCTGATCATGAACATAGAGATGTTATTAACAACAGGGTCATATCATTAGGAGAATGATGTGATGGACATATTCCTATAGTTAAGCGTAGCATAAAGATCAAGTCATTTAACATAGTTCATTTGCTATAACCTTTCTGATACATAGTAACCTAATTCCTTCGACCATGAGATCATGTTAATCACCATCACCGGAAGGATGCTTTGATGACATCAAACACTACACCGTAACTGGGTGGCTATAAAAGGTGGCATTGAGTGTTTGGAAAGTATGGGTTGAGGCACATGGATCAAGAGTGGGATTTGTCCATCCATATGACAGAAAGATATAATCTGGGCCCTCTCGGTGGAATGTCATCCAATTAGCTTGCAAGCATGTGACTGGCTCACAAGGGATCACATATCACGGGAACGAGAAAAGAGTACTTATCGGTAACGAGGTTGAACTAGGTATGCAGAGATACCGACGATCAAAACCTCGGATAAGTAAACTATCATGAGACAAAGGGAAATTGGTATCGTATGTAAGTGGTTCATTCGATCGCAAAGTAATCGTATAAATATGTGGGAGCCATATGAATTTCCAGATTCCTATATTGGTTATTGATCGGAGAAGTGTCTCGGTCATGTCCGCATAATTCACGAACCGTAGGGACACACACTTAAGGATTCGATGTTGTTGAGTAGTTATGGAATGATGAGTAAGAGACCGAATGTTGTTGGTCTCGGATGGGATCCGGATATCACGAGGAGATCCGGAATGGTCCGGAGAATAAGATTCATATAAGGAAAGTCCTGTTTCGGGGTTGGAGAATGGTTCCGGTGTTTTCATCGGGAATGTTCTAGAAGGTTCCGGAATGTCCGGCACTCCGGAGGGGAAGGGTACATGAATGTGTCATATCAAGTTGGAATGATTGCATCATGTACTAGGTGTCATCGCTGAACAAAATAAAGGGTTTAATCAAATCCTTGTTTGAAAAGTCAAACGCCAATTTGAAAAGTCAAACGGCTATTTTGTGAGGTGGGGTGGAAGTAGGAAACCTACTTGGGGAGGAGTTCCCTCCCTCCACCGCCGGACCACTTGGGATCCGAGTTGGGGAGGGACTCCCCTCCCCTGGCGCGCCCCCTCCACCTATATAAGGAGGGGCAGGGCTGCCCCTCCAAGACACACACCACGCACCCCGCAAACCCTAGCTCCCAGCCGCCGTCGCCACCAATGGAAACCCTAGCCGTCGACTTGGGCTGCTCCAAGCCCTAGCCGCCGGCCCTAGACCCTCCTCCTTGGTGTGTCTAAACCCTAGATCACCGAGGATCTCTCTCATAGTCCACCATACTCGCTCCGGCTTAAGGCGAAGCCCTGCAAGATCTCCCCTCTACTTCCGGTACCACACCGTTGTGCTGCCGGAATCGCGAGGAGAGTGCTACAACCTCCGCTGCCTGCTGGAACAAGGGAGAGGAAGGTCTTCGTCGAGTACCGAACGTGTGACCGACTGCGGAAGCGCTGCCGGAACGCAGCGCCGGAAGGATCGTCTACGCGATCTTTAGATCGGCAAGAGTACGACTACATCACCCATGAGAATCCGCTCTCGTTAAACACTTTGGAATCTTCGAGTGTGAGTTATTCCATCGACTCATTGCTACAATCTAGTAGGTAGATAGATCTTGGCTTGTTTGTTTGTATGCGGTAGAATTTTTTTGTTTTCCATGCTACGAAACCCTAGAGTGGTATCAGAGCCGTGTCTATATGTAGATCTGTTGCACGAGTAGAACACAATGGTCATTATGGGCGTTGATGCTGTTGTTGTCGATTGCTTCTTGTGTACTTTGCATCTTGCGGGATGGTGGGATGAAGCGGCCCGGGCTAACCTTACATGACATCGTTCATGAGACTTGCTCCACGCTTGACATGCAACTTGTATTGCATAAGTGGCTTTGCGGGTGCCTGTTTCTCCCAACATAGTTAAGATTCAATTTACAACGGGTGATTGACAATACTAGTATCAATATTGTGGTTCTTGTTCGTAAGTTAGAATAACACTTATTGAAAGCCCCAAACCACGTAAAACATGCAAAGAAAGTAGAGGCGTCTAACTTTGTTTTGTAGGGGTGTGCTGTGATGTGATATGGCCATGATTGTGATTATATTTGATGTATGCAATGTTCCTTATTGTAAGTTGGCAACCGGCAGGAGCCATATGGTTGTCTTTAAATTCTGTTAAGACCCGCGTGTCTATTCAAAGTAGTTGTAATAGTTGAAGCTGGTGGACGACAACCATGGAGCGGCGTCATTGACCTTGATGCAATGCCGGTAATGATGGAGATCATGTTCGTGCTTGAAGATGGAGATCGGAAGCACAAAGAAGAAAGGTCATATCATATCACATATTATGAATTGCATGTGATGTTAATCCTTTATGCATCTTGTATTGCTTAGTTAATGACAGTAGCATTATAAGATGATCCCTCAAGCACACAAATTTCAAGTTTTAAAGTGTTCATCCTTAGTAAGCACCGTTGCTAAAGCTTGTTGTTTCGAAGCACCACGTGATGATCGGGTGTGTTAGATTCCGCAAGTGTATACAACGTGAGCAAGCCAGATTTGCTCATGCGGAAGCTAAGGTTTGATCTTGACGAGCCTAGCATGTACAGACATGGTCTCGGAACACGGATCACCGAAAGGTAAAGCATGAGTCATATAGTAGATATGATGAACATGTTGATTGTTCGCCATTGAAGCTACATCAACTCTCATGATGATCGGTTTTGATGTGGTGGATTTGGTTCGTGTGATCACTAAAACAATGTGAGGGATATTGTTTTGAGTGGGAGTTCAACAGCAATTTGATTAAAAGTTGAACACTATTTATCATAAATTAAATCAAAGTGAATTTGCATAATTGTTGTAGTCATTGGCATCCGTTTACCACCTTGCGCTTAGTTATAATTGAGATGATATAACTATAGAATTATGGTTAGTTACTTTACGAACTGGTATCGTATTGTTTTCAAGTGTTAATCTAAATTTTAAAAGTCCTATTGCAAACTTTCAGTAAGTTCTGGTTACTCCATGAAGTTTAATAATTGGTATTAAATCAAGAGTGACAATTCCAAGTGTTAGTGTATGAGTATCATGTTTGTCTCCATGATTCTTGATATTCAAAGGATTGTCTTAATATCAAGGTTATCTAGGATCTCAAAGAGTTGTTTCAAAAACCATGATGTGTGGAAGATATTGTGATATCTGAAAGGAAGTTTTGGTTGCAACATGATAGAGTATAATATGGCAAAGGTCATGTTCTCATATTTGATGAGAATTTGCAAAAGGTTGGAGACACTAGTTGTCCTAATCCACCAAAATGTTTAGGAGAGCAACATTATACTCGCGATTCATCTTTATAAGCTAAAAGTAGCTTGATCATGAATAATTCCATGATAAGGGTGAATATTTGATGTAGGTAAAATATTTACTACACCAAGAGATTACTAAAGAATGGAATTTGAAAGCACATCAAACATTTGATGATGGTGATCTACTTCAAAGTGCAAGTCCAAAGACATTGGTATTTAATTATATACGCTTTGGACTATGTGTCATATGTATGACTCCACTTTTGATGTTGATAGATTCTTTCAAACAGAAAAGGAAATACTGAAAGAGAATCTCATAAATATATGGCAGAAAATAAAAGACTAGAATTGTTCAGTTTAAATATATAGATGATATACATGTTATGGCTATATTCTTTGCTTATTAAACAATGTGGTTCTTAAGTATTTGATACTGAATTTGTTGGGGTGAATCGTCATACGAAACAACACAATTGATGAACTACAATGGCCTAAGTAACTAGCAAAAGAATATGTGATGATGTTCATCGAGAACAAATAAAGGGTTATTGTGTTGCTCATTAAACATCAAAGCTTGCCTTCAAGATTTGTTTTATCAGGTATTATGAGAACAAAAGGGTTGTTCAAATAATTGCCGTAATCCATAAAAGATGGATGATTCACAAATCTCGTTGGAGAAATCACATCCATAAAACTAGTGCTAAAAATGTCGAAAGACAAATTAATTGAAAGATCACTTAGGAAGTGACATCGCCGTTTAAATTATATTGGAAAGAAAACATGAAGAAACTCCATGTGTATGGAATTTTGGAGTCTTTTGATTTTTGATCACATGACGCTTGTGAAACTTTTCTAGAGATAATTAAAACTTCGTTCATAGGCCAAAAGGGAACGAATAACTAGCTTATTGGAACTTGTACATATTGTTGTACGAAGTCCATTATGTGTAGTCAAGAGCGATGGATTTCAACTTCATATGCTTTCTCCGAAAATTTGAGTGAATATATGAATATTTACTTAATAAGGATGAAGTATGAAACATTTGAAAAGTTCAAAGACTTTCAAGATGAAGTGCAAAATCATTGTAACAAGAATATAAATAGTTTATGATAAGATCATAAAGGAAGATATTTGAGTTACAAGTTTAGCATAATACCTAAGATTTAAGGAATCGTTCCGTGGATTTTCATGTCCCGAAACACCATAAGAGTATGGAGCGTTCGAGATATGTAATTAAACCTTGTTTGACATGGTAAGATTGAAGGTGTAATTCATAAAACTGCCATTATATTTTAAAGATTAAAAGCTTTAGAGACTACCGTTTTTCCACTGAAAAGAGCTCTATTATAATCCGTTGAAATGACACCATATAAAGTTATGGTTTGGGATAAAACCCAAGTTGCCCTTTCTTAAACATTGGTATGCTATGCATAAAAAAGATGTTTGCAACCAAAGTCGGATGAACCTGCCTTTGTATGTTATTTTGAATAACTGTTAAGTAATCCTCCATAACATCGGAGACAAAAATGTTTGTCACTTAGAACGTAAAGTTTCTTTGAGAAGGATTTTTTCGTGAAAAGATAAGTGGGAGGACAATAGAACTTTGATAAGGTTAAAAGAACCTTAGCTATATGTGCAAAGTTGCGCAGCGCCGAAAAGTGTTCCGGAGGCAGCAACAATTCTCATGGCTCACGTGCCTCAAAGGTTGTGGTGACGAAGGTCAAAGTTTCTATTGAACCAAGTAGGTCGAGTAAACAATCAAATACCAAGATTTGAGGGTTGAATCATTATTTGAGAATAATGAACGTACTACATGCAAAGAAGCGATGATGGGCCCTGACTCCGTAAAATGGCTTGAAGCCATAAAATCCGTGATAGTTCCATACACGAGAAATCAAGTTTTGAACTTGAAGGACCCTCGAGAAAGGTGTAAGACCTTACAGTTGTGTTTGGATCTATAAATAAATAGACATGGATGTTGCACATCTATGAAATAGTCGACATGTTGGGAAAGAGTTCACAACAATGTTCAAAGGTTGACTATGACAAGATTTGATCTTTTATAGCGATATTTAGTCTAGACGGATTAATGTAGCAACCACTACATATAATTTTGTTATGTGATAGTTGAATAAACAAAACAAGTTCTTATAATAGAATGGTTACCAAGGACGTGTGCATGACACGGTCCAAAGGGTTTTGTTAATTCAAAGGATGCTAAAAGCATATGCAAAATTCAATGGTTGAAGTAAGCATCGTGGAGTTGGAATCTTCACTGTGATAAAACTGTTAAAATAGTTTAATTTCATTGGAGACGATGAAGATGCTTGCACTTGCAAGAAATTAAGTGGGAGCACTAAGACATATTTCTAATACATTATATAGAAGACATATTGTTGATTGGAAGTGATGTATCTTTTTATTAACACAGGATAAGAATTTCATCTCGATGAAAGACTTAGGCAAAACCCAATAGACGCCAATATGGTTGTGCCAGAAGTACATAGATGAGATATTGAATGAGTTCAATATAGAAACTACAAGAAAGGTTCTTTTCGCACTGAGAGGATTGAATGAGTTCAATATTGATGATATATTCAAGTGTATTGACACTTGGTAAGTGAAACAAAGATTCAAGTATAAATTGATACTTGATGTATGAAATCACAAAGAGTATTTATATCAATCATACTGTGATATGTACAAATCCAGATATGTCCTATGCTCTAAATGTTATGAGCATATACGAGAATGATTCATAAGATGATCATTGGACAATAGTAAGGATATTCTTATGATCTTTTGGAAGAACTAAGAGTATACTATTTGTAGAAGTGACAAATAGATAGTTGGTTCATTGTAAAGTACTACATTGATACTAGTTTTGTCACAAAGTACAAATTAAGTTTATCTCAATCTAAACTAAGGGTGGCACAATATAATGGAAAGTAAGTTCCATAATGGATTTGGATGAGTTCCAAAATTAAGACATTGTGACAGATACTACAATAAAAGGCTAAGTGCATGACTGCTTTTATAGCAGCAAAAGAGGGTATTTGTGTCAAGTAGTTTGTTATCAAACTAGGTGTAGTTCACAGCGGGATAATACTATGAAGATATATTGTACGACAATATTATCAACATGTTTTAACCTCAAAGAACTAAAGGTCTCACCAAAGGACCAAAATTATACAAAGCCATCTCATTAGAGAATAAGTGATGCGTAGAGACGCAAATACATGCAATTACACACGGATTTGGAAGTGTCAGATTCGGAGATCAGTTGACCACTAGCAATCGTGTACATACGACACCAGAAAGCCATAGGTGTTGAATACACAAAGGTTTGAAACTAGATTATTGACTCTAGTACAAGTGGGAGACTGTTGGAGATATGCCCAAGAGGCAATAATAAAGTGGTTATTATCATATCTTCATACTTATGATAAATGTTTATATACCATGCTATAATTGTATTAACCGGAAACATTAATACTTGTGTGATTTGTAAATATAAAAGAGTCCCTAGTAAAGCCTCTTGTTAAACTAGCTTGTTGGTTAATATATGATCATGGTTTCCTGATCATGAACATAGAGATGTTATTAACAACAGGGTCATATCATTAGGAGAATGATGTGATGGACATACTCCTATAGTTAAGCGTAGCATAAAGATCAAGTCATTTAATATAGTTTATTTGCTATAAGCTTTCTGATACATAGTAACCTAATTACTTCGACCATGAGATCATGTTAATCACCATCACCGGAAGGATGCTTTGATGACATCAAACACCACACCGTAACTGGGTGGCTATAAAGGTGGCATTGAGTGTTTGGAAAGTATGGGTTGAGGCACATGGATCAAGAGTGAGATTTGTCCATCCATATGACGGAAAGATATACTCTGGGCCCTCTCGGTGGAATGTCATCCAATTAGCTTGCAAGCATGTGACTGGCTCACAAGGGATCACATATCACGGGAACGAGAAAAGAGTACTTATCGGTAACGAGGTTGAACTAGGTATGCAGAGATACCGACGATCAAAACCTCGGATAAGTAAACTATCGTGAGACAAAGGGAAATTGGTATCGTATGTAAGTGGTTCATTCGATCGCAAAGTAATCATAGAAATATGTGGGAGCCATATGAATTTCCAGATTCCTCTATTGGTTATTGATCGGAGAAGTGTCTCGGTCATGTCCGCATAATTCACGAACCGTAGGGACACACACTTAAGGATTCGATGTTGTTGAGTAGTTATGGAATGATGAGTAAGAGACCGAATGTTGTTCGGAGTCTCGGATAGGATCCGGGATATCACGAGGAGATCCGGAATGGTCCGGAGAATAAGATTCATATAAGGAAAGTCATGTTTCGGGGTTGGAGAATGGTTCCGGTGTTTTCATCGGGAATGTTCTAGAAGGTTCTGGAATGTCCGACACTCCGGAGGGGAAGGGTACATGAATGTGTCATATCAAGTTGGAATGATTGCATCATGTACTAGGTGACATCGCTGAACAAAATAAAGGGTTTAATCAAATCCTAGTTTGAAAAGTCAAACGCCAATTTGAAAAGTCAAACGGCTATTTTGTGAGGTGGGGTGGAAGTAGGAAACCTACTTGTGGAGGAGTTCCCTCCCTCCACTGCCGGCCCACTTGGGATCCGAGTTGGGGAGGGACTCCCCTCCCCTGGCGCGCCCCCTCCACCTATATAAGGAGGGGCAGGCTGCCCCTCCAACACACACACCACGCACCCCGCAAACCCTAGCTCCCAGCCGCCGGCGCCGCCACCTCCTGCTGCCGCTGCCGCCAATGGAAACCCTAGCCGCCGACTTGGGCTGCTCCAAGCCCTAGCCGCCGGCCCTAGACCCTCCTCCTTGGTGCGTCTAAACCCTAGATCGCCGAGGATCTCTCTCATAGTCCACCATACTCGCTCCGGCTTAAGGCGAAGCCCTGCGAGATCTCCCCTCTACTTCCGGTACCACACCGTTGTGCTGTCGGAATCACGAGGAGAGTGATACAACCTCCGTTGCCTGCTGGAACAAGGAAGAGGAAGGTCTTCGTCGAGTACCGAACATGTGACCGACTGCGGAAGCGCTGCCGGAACGCAGCGCCGGAAGGATCGTCTACGCGATCTTGAGATCGGCAAGAGTACGACTACATCACCCACAAGAATCCGCTCTCGTTAAACACTTTGGAATCTTCGAGGGTGAGTTATTCCATCGACTCGTTGCTACAATCTAGTAGATAGATCTTGGCTTGTTTGTTTTTATGCGGTAGAAATTTTTTGTTTTCCATGCTACGAAACCCTACACCTCCCCACCTCCAGGTTGTGGCAGCACCACGGTAGGCCTGCCCCAAACCTAGATCGGGCCCAAGTGGGCATGGATCTGGGCCAATCGGAGCTGGGCGAGGAAGTAGGCTAGCCGGGCGTCACCCTGGTCATACCTAGGGCCCGTCCATACGGCAGGCAAACAAGATGACCGCCATCAGAGGACCAAATACTTTCGTAACCACTTTTTAATTATCGACACTAAATACATGGGAACAAGAAATTCCAAGGTTGGAGATTTGATACGTGCATAACGTGTTGAGTACTTTGCAAGTTTAAGGTCTAGGGTTCCGCCCAGAGCGATCTGGCCAGGAGAATGAGGTGCATCGCACACGCCTTCGATAAGGTTACAACAGCCACAGGCGCCACAACGTCGATGGCTCCAACCGCCTCTAAAGCCTGGTGTTTACTCGCAGTCCCATCCGCTGATTTTGATCCAGACCGGCTTGCCCACCTAGCACTCCACAAACCGTCATGTCGCGAGGATCCAGCCCCAAGCCTTGATGTCTGCATCCATAGGATCTAGAAAACCATCCCCATGATGTCAAGCAATTGGAGCTCAAGCACGAGAACATCCTGACCGCCACCAAGCACATATCGCTAGACACCGAATCTCGTTGCCCAAGGGGAGCAACTCGTTACAGTGCCCGCTGAGAACCGAGAGGAGTTTGTTCACATGGGAGCACGGATCTTGCCACTGGAAACCAGGAGGAAGACCGTTCTCGCCGTCTGCGGTGTGGTCTTTGCCCGGCCACATCCTTCGATGGCGGCGATGGGACGGAGTATATCTAGAGGAGGGTAGCTAGGCTAGCGGCTAGAGTTGCCCCATGTCGCCCGAGAGAGGACGAAGCGGGGGACTTATGTTCGGTGATCAGACATCCTTCCTTTAGAGTTATCATATATGATTTATGTTTAGTTCGAGGAGAGATGATAAAAAAGAGACACACTTTCCTTCCCCTACATGAGGGACGATCTCTTATAAAATAAGAGAAATCTATTTTCTCTATTATATCATATGTTTTTTTCTCAGAAACACAATACTTCTAAAATTTAATTAATTCTCAAGTTGCTAGAGATAACAATAAACAATAATGCATTGTACGACTAATATCAATTGCTTTCTTTACATGATGTGGATATCTAAAGAAATATGTGTCTTGTCTACTATTATACATGTCCTAACAAGTATGCTCGGCGTGCGGACGCCATGTATATGATTGCCTGTCTGTTCTAAAAATACACAACTTGGATTGGCCAGGGTTTGTTGAACACTTTTTACCGTTAGAGCAGCACGTAACTTCAACAGCTAGATAATCTCAATTGTCACAATTGGCACGTATTTGCATGTTTTTACGGAATTTCTCCCAGACTCTTATAAGCTCATAAATATGAAATTTTACACACTTCCATAGAATTCATGGTTGTCTATATCCATGTATTTTCATTAAAATATTTCTAAAATTTGAATTTAAATTCTTGGTGTTTGAAATATTGAGCTCCGTGGAGCCCAGCCCAGGATCCACCACGCCGCGCTCGGCCATCTCCAGCTATATAGGACTATATAAAGCCTCTTCCGCTCGCCCAACAATCATAGGTGATCTTGTGCTCTTCGTTCAGCATGTCGGTGTCGATGGCGCGTCTGCAGGAGATGAGCACCATGAACACGGTACGCACTACTGACACTGTACATTACAACACACTAGACATTGGCCACTGCCTATACTCTGTCACTCTATGCTTTCAATGGTATCATCGGGAGCAGCCCGTGTCGTCGTCATTTCGACGGAAGAAGGCCCAGCCGAATCGCCACTTGTGTTTGTCGGTTCAGACGACGCGCCATCGACGTACTGAAACCGCTCTTTCCTCCTCCTAGCCCTTCGTTTCCATTCCTGGAGCATCCGGGGCGTAATTTCTTCGAAGATCTCCATCTGCATGCAGGATCCCATCTGTATGCACGAGAGAGATATATAGACAATCTTTTACTAGACTATATTTCGACGACGATTGGAAACATGCATGTACACGAGCCCGACGCACCTGTGTTACAATTGCATAGAGAGGCAGGGTGCTGTAGCTGCAGACAAATTGAATAACGACCCTGCATGTACAAGGATGTAGAGACTCAAGAACATGATCATGTGTTTACTTTATTTTCATACGGGAGAAACATATTATTAGTCACATATAAAATACCCAATGACAAGCCTGGGCACGGTAAATCCAGCTTTCCCCATGATGCATGAATTGAATCCATATGTGATCTACAACGGAAGTAGGCAAACAATGTTGCGATCAGACGGTCAGCCATGCATGGCGTCCTAACTGAGTGCAATTCATAAACGACCTGATATACAGCATCGCGCTTACCAGTATCCAGAAGAAGAACGCAATCTGAAAGGCATTCTGGAAGAGAATGAAATGGATTAGGGACATTATAAGCCTTGGCCGTCCAAACCAGAAGAGGTCATCTGATGGACTTAGAACCAAATCACCCCGAACCACACTAGCGCTCTGCATGTGCTTCTCAACTACATTCTGGGCTAGCTGAGCTATGATGTGCTGCAGCTTGGTGCCAATGGCTAACAGAAGCTGCAAGGAGGATATAACAGTGCCCAGTAAGCTCATACTCCAAAATGTTTGGCTGATACTTCTACATGCATGTTGCTCAATACTTTGTCTCGAAAATTAGTACTAAGATGTTCCTAGTTTTGGTTTCCCGCATAATAAAAGTTTCAATCGTTCATGCGGTCATGCCTCACATTAAAAAAAAGTTGCCAAGTGGAGAATGATCCCTCACTATAGGAAACAGGCCAGGCGCCGATGGCCAAACCCCGTCGGCGTAGCCCCTGATTGCCGTCGGCGTAGGCTACGCCAACGGTTGTCATCAGCGTATGACCCCGTAGGCGTAGCCCATTTGCCCGTCGGCGTAGAGTATACCGTCGGGGTAAAGGATGTGGGACCCACATCACACGGTTGACGGCCTTTTGCCCTGGTGGCAAAGGATTTGGCTGAAGCTACGCCGACGGCAATGCCGTCGGCCTATCTTTTTTCAATTTTTTTTCCAATTTTTTTTTGTTTTTGTTTTGAATTATTAATCTCACAAGTAATTATTTGACTCATTAATCTCACAAGTATTTTTTTAACTCTAAGTATAATTAATTTCCGGTTAAAGTATACTAATGGTCAAACTTCCCCATCGGTCACCCATCCTAACACTTCTCCAGCCCCAGCACGCTTAACTTCTCAATTCCTTTCACATAAGCTTCCAATTAGGAAACTAGACCTTGCTGATAATATTACCATATCAATCCTATTAATCCTTGGAGGATGGTATCACACGTCTTTATTTTTAAATTTTCAAACATTTATTTAAGAAAACAACAATGAATAAGTAATAATAATCTTGAATTCAAACAAATAAAACAAATTTTATTTATTTTGCCCTTTTCCATTTAATATTGAATAATTCACAACTACAAATCCGTAAATCGTAATTCGACAAATAATATATCCAAATCGATCAGAAAAATAAGAGGAATCCAAATATGACATCCCTATCATATATTTAATTATGTATCATATCTTTTTAACACTAGAACAACCGAAACTATGTCATGAAACACCCTTTTTTGCACTCGGAAAAAAAGTAAAATGGCTTATTGGTGCGACGAAAAAGAAAACTTGAAGTGGATCTCTAAAGAAATATAATGTTGTGAGTCTAAAAATGATTTTTGTAAAATATCATGAGCATCAGATAATGTACATATAGTTCAAATCAGACCCACTCCCTATCGATTCGGCAGGAATTTGTCTTTTTCACCAGGGATGGACGGAAAGGTTCGAGCTCCCCTGGTTGACACATTGTCCATGTAAGGTGGTCTAGTATTTTTGAAAAATGGGGTGATATAATTTTAAATTAGCCATTTGGTGGTTGCTTCACAAAACGCCTCATTTTTGGCGATCAGAAAATAGAAAATGGTTTTTCGGTGCGATGAAAAGGAAAACTTTCTCCTGCAAAATTGTTCACCATCACATGGTACACATGTGTGCACAATATGAACACATTATGGCAAATTATACCGAGATTCTAGCAATAACATTAGTCATTTGACCTGAAATCCAGAAAACCACGATTGAGATAGGTCATTTTGTAAAGGTTTTTTTGAGAATCCATGAATATACCAAGTTTGGTATTTTTACATGCAACTATGTCACATAATATGACACCACGTGAAGGTTTTGCATTGTTTCGATCGTTTTTGAATTTTTTATGCCCATTTCAAACTATCGTCAAACTTCCTAAATCGAGGGGCATGATGATTCTTAGCTCGGGGCTAAGCCTCACTAAACTTGCATTAGATCTCTGATGAAATAGCATATTGTGAACCTAAAAATGATTTTTGCAAAAAATCATGAGCAATATATCATGTACCTGTAGTTCAAATCTAACTCATTTCCTACCGATTCGGCAGGAATTTGTCTTTTTCACGAGAGGTGAATGGAAAGGTTTGAGATATCCAGGTTGGGAAATTGTCCATTCAATATGGTCTAGTATTTTTAAAAAAATTGGTATTATTATTTTGAAACTTTCATTTGGTGGTTGCTTCACAAAAACACTCCGTTTTTTGCACTCAGAAAATGAAAAATGGCTTCGGTGCAACGAAAAGGAAAACTTCCTCCTGCAACATTGTTCACCATCCCATGATACACATGTATGCACAGTATGGACACATTATCGCAAACTATACCGCGATTCTCGCAATAACATTGGTCATTTGACCTGAAATCCAGAAAACCTCGATTGAGATAGGTTATTCTGTGAAGGTTTTTTTTTAGACTCAATGAACATACCAAGTCTGGTATTTTTCCATTCAACTATGTCATATAATATGACACCACGCGAAGGTTTTGTATTGCTTCAATCGTTTTTGAATTTTTATGCCCATTTCAAACTATCGTCAAACTTTCTAAATCGAGGGGCATGAAGATTCTTAGATCGGGGCTGAGTCTCACTAAACTTGCATTAGATTTATGATGAAATAGCATATTGTGAACGTAAAAATGATTTTTGCAAAAAAATCATGAGCAACATATCATATACCTGTAGTTCAAATCTAACTCATTTCCCGCCGATTCGTCAGGAATTTTTCTTTTTCACAAGAGGTGAACGGAAAGGTTTGAGATTCCTAGGTTGGAAAATTGTCCATTCAATATGGTCTAGTATTTTTGAAAAATATGGTATTATCATTTTGAAACTTTCTTTTGGTGGTTGCTTCACAAAACACCCCTTTTTTGCACTTGGAAAATGAAAAATATGTTATACAAAAGTATTTGTATTTTTTATGTATTTCTTTGAGTAAAAATATATAATATTTGAGTTTATATAGATAGATCTTATTTTTCTGCAAATTTTGATATATTATATGTATTTTTCTGAATTTAAATGATTTAGTTATGATTTTTCTAAGATTAATGTGGCAAAGAAAGAAAAATAACTACGCCGACGGCTTTGCCGTCGACATAGGTCTAAAACCTACGCCTACGGCTTTGCCATTGGCGTAGACTTGACGCCGTTGCTCTGCCGTTAGCCCAATGGGCTACGCCGACGGTCCTGTTTACGCCGATGGCGGCCATCGGCCTTTTTATTCTACGCCGACGGCAAAACTGGACCGACGGCCCGTCAAGCTACGCCGACGACCCCGACATTTTGCCGTCGGCGTATAAAAAGGCCATCGGCCTATTTGGTTATTCCCGTAGTGTCTCTCTTGATTATACGTTGTTAGATAAATATGAGACCTCTCCGCGCTTTTTCAACGCGAATAACACCCCTGAGGAATCTGTGCCTTGGATGGGATTCGAACTCGGGTGGGCAAGTTCAGCACCTGAACTACAGCCACTGAGCCAGCGGTCATGCCTCACATTGAAATATATCATGTGATGTCACATCAAGTATCAATCAAAGCCATCTTCAAAGACAAAACGTGGATGGCATACTAAAACACATCACGTTATTATATACTAGTGACTTACCAGAAGAGGAATGAACGCAATCCAAAAGTATGTGTGCCAGCCTGTAGATTAGTAAGGTGAGGCATAAGATAGCTTCGAGAAGCTTAAATCAAGAGAATGCTACTGACATGGCCAGGTTATAAAACCATTTTTGGAACAACACAGCTCCATTGCAGGTTTTGACTTTTCGCCTTTAGCACTGGTAACTAATAAAAAATATAAGTTCAGATATGATTTGAAACCTCAGTTGTATTTGGGAAATTTTCAAAAACCCATGTTACTGCGTTACTGCAGTGAAAGAAAATTGTTTAGCAAGGCAAATCAACATAAAACACACACGCACACACACACACAGAGAGAGAGAGAGAGAGAGAGAGAGAGAGACTCATACAAGTGTTTGCTTTCTACAAAGGATTTAAACCATACCATTAACATTCAGCAAGAGGTAGAACACCACAAAGATCCACATGTACCAGCTGAAAGGAAATAAACACAGTAAATTAGCGTGCATAGCCAATTAGCTTGCTATTTTTCTTACAAAGATATAAGAACACCTGTGACTCTTTGCCTTACCTTATTTCAACTACTTTCTTGAAATCATTCTGTAAAATCCTCATCATGTACTTATAGAAGTCAAAACGTTGGTCTGAACAGTGACTCTGCAATCCAAAATGGCCTCATCTTTCGCAGACAAAGAAAACACACAAGGCAGTGATGCTGAGGTGATGCTTACCATGACAAAACCAAGACGCAGTGTTGTGTAGTCTATTTTTGTTACCGATCCATAGAACTGTTTAACAAAAGAATGCTGAATGCCATTCGAAATTTATTGATTAATTAGTCCTTCATCACCTAAAATAAGATATGTAATGTAATAGTTTAAGGTATGCGTTGCTTACCAGCCAACTCAATATTCTCGAATCTTGGCCAAAACCCTTGATATGTTTCCTAACAAATGGATTTTGATGTGTAAAAGATATCCTCGTAGGCCCTACAATTAAATATGGAACTATAATCATCATATCACTAACAAACCTTTCTAGATTATAACGAAATTAAAGCAGCTTTTCTTGATTTATCAATTTTCATTCCACAAAAGAGGAAAATCGTTGTTGACCGACAAGTATATCTTCGAGCAACATCTTTCTGGATTTCATCTTCCCATTGTTTCCATTGACGTATCTGAGCAAGGGAAGACGGTGAAATCAGCTAAAATAGCAAACGAACCATGTGGCTTATTGCGCAGCATAAGTAACAAGTGAGAGCCTGACCTTCGCAACTCCTAAAAGCATCGTTGAAACAATGAAAATAACATGTGTGACAGCCAGCACAAATATAAAAATTTCCAGCTGATGTATAACTTCACTGGATAGCAATGGAACTTTTCCCTATTAAAACAAATGTTAGAGTTCCACCTATATCATTAAATTATAGAACGATCTGAATATGCTTAGTTTCCATCATCAACATTGTTTAGTGCTTAATGGGTGCTAGTGAGTAATATAAAATAGGACAACCAGTAGCAAGTTATTATTTTCAGCCTAGGACAACCAGTAGCAAGTTATTATATCAAAAAACCCTTTTCTTTCTTTCTAAGCTAATCATCAGTTTGACTAGGAATGTTACCATATAATACGGTCAGGCGGGCGAGACTGCAATCCTAGTTTTGCATTGAATATAATCAACAATTTGTTAAGTTGACTTCTGCGAGATACTTGTAGACTACAACTCTTATATTAGGAGAATGATTGCCGAGGTTATCATTCAAGCCGGGAATAAAGCACACGAGAAGATAAAAGGAGCTATTTGATTGAATATAGTTCACCTTTAATCTAAATTATAATTTTAAAAATCTTTTATTATTTACTATGTATGACTTCTGCTTCGGTACCCCTCCCAAACTCAAACACAACAATGGCTAAGATCGCCGTACCCTTTTGTAACTAGTGGTATGATGGCCTTTAATAAATCATTAAGTTGTCATTAACTAATAATTAAGTCCTATATAGCCTAGTAGAAACACATAGGGCCAAATTGAATATGTACTAATCCATATGATATATACCTATATATATACAAAATCTAGGTGGGTCCGTCCTTGTCGCTCAAGTTTAGGGAGCCTACCGTCCTCGTGAGCGGACAGTGGTGCCACGCCCTGGACGGTGATCAATGGCACAGGCGGCAGCATCACCACGTGGAAGGGGCAGCCGGATAGAGCAGGGCCACAATCTCGATGGCAGCTAGGAATGTCATCAAGGAGCGTTCGCATTCACCGCAGCGTCTGGCGACGACATGGATGCTAAACTCACTTCCAACGACCGTAAGTGCAAAATAAGGAAGTTGTGTTGTTGTATACATATGTATGGCAGTATAGAAACATTGATATGAACTAAACTCACTCCTAAGGACTCTTTGTCCACTTTCTTGAATTACCACACTTAAGAGTTTGTACCAAATAATTAATTATTGTCACTGGCTAAACATTATGAGTCTTTGATTTATAAATTTCACATCTTCCTTAGTAGTCGACGATGAACATTGCCCTCATTTTTCATGATATGCCTTGATCAAGAAAATCTTCTTAGAGAGTGGCAATAACCTTGATGAAGAAATAGTCCTTATTCCTTTTTGTGTATAGACAGCAAATAATCATAGAAATTATGCGCCCTTCTAGTGTGTAGTAATACCCGCACTGCCTCAAACTTAAGAGAACATGAAATGACCTGAATATTTTGTTTATGGTGTTGTCACAGGTCATACATAGTGGGAACAGTAGCGGTTGTGTTGATAATCAACAAGTGATCTCTAGGTGTTTCACTTGTTCTAATTAAAAAAATCTTGGCTTTGAACTTGTATATTTTCTAACTTATGCTATATTAGATGATTGTATATCTGGCTGTACTTCTTTACTGTTCTCTTTGATTACTTTCGTGTACAGAATCCCTTTTTGCAATGCCCGTGAATGTCAGATAATATATGTTTAATTTTGAGCTCCAGAGAACTGGTGAGATTTATCCAGTGTAATCAAGTTAAAAAGTATGACTAGTACTTGAAGCTGGCATGTACATACAAGAATGCATCGGGTTTTTTTTTTTGGAAATAAGCGCATTTATTAACATAAAAACGAGAATGCATCGTATACCATCAAGTACATGACTCACTATTATGGAACTTCAAACCTTCACAGAATAGTGAGTCATGTCGACTAGAGAATTCTGGCTCCCGAGCTCCAGTGATTCCATTGTTGGTTTTTCAATCCGCAAATTACGTTTAGTGTTTTAGAAAATTGTGGATCAGAGTATGCATATTTTTAAATAACCAAATTTTATAAGATTTTGATATTTTGTGTGTGGCCCACAATACAGAGATTTTGGCATTGCCCATACATCACTGTCTATCTCCAAATTCGATTTGTTTTTTGAAATAAAGGGATATTTGGAGCTCAGGAGCCGAAGGCACTTTTTGGTCATGTAAGTGTTAAAATCTATTTACGTATTATCAAAGAAAGAAAATAATATTTTTAAGCAAGTGCCTGAGCACCAATTTGAGTCATCGAGCATGGGTTAAGTTTCTGGAGGTTTGAAATTATCATTGTAAAACATCCCTAGCATGTAAATTTAGACACTAGCTAGGAGGCTGGACGCGGCTATTTGGCTCCCGGGTGCATATGCACCCTTTATTTGAATTTGATTTTTGTCACAATTTGAAATGTCAAAAATTCAAAAAATATATGTGCACATAGAACTTCAAGTTTTAGGTGCGCACAAAGTCGTTTCACAAAAAATAAATATTTTGAATGGCTTGTGGAAAAAAGACAAAATTTGGTGCTAAAGTAACGTGCTCCACGACTAGCTAGGAGCAGCAACTATATGTCCCTGTATATTGCTAAAATCATGTGCCACGGACCTCTTCGATCCCTTCCACATATATTGCGAGGTCTTCTCCTACCCTAGCAAACTCCCCACGATCGGACGATCTCCAACCACAAACGTAATTCACACCTTAATCCCTCATTTATGCTCTTCTGGTGTGTTGGAACTATGGATGGTGACAAAGCGCCACCGCGCCAACATGTAGAATGGAGGATTACACACTGTCCCTAGCACTCTGGCCTTGATTCTCGGCATCATGAGGTCGCCTTCGATCCTATGTCTCCTTCCTTGCCATCATTGCCATATCATTCAAGGTAGCAACGTGAGGTTGTCACAGGAGGCACAAAAGCATTCATGGTCATAACCATAGACTCTCTCAAGTGCGGCAGAGAAACTCCCATCGAGCATCATCTTGGCATCAGAAGGGAGAGAAGAATCTACAAATCTCTGGGGTCATGATTGAGGCACAGATGTAGTAGACAGTATGCATCATAAGAGAAAGCTGCTCTTATAGGAGGTGATATCAATCTAGTGATATCACAGGAAGATAAGAGCAATTACACTAGATCCTAGATGGCTTGATAAGTTTAATGATTGGATAAAAATGTGGGCTTTAATTGAGCTTTGTCTAGAAGGTAGACCTTTTACCTGGGGTAATAACCAAGAAAATTTGATGATAAGTAGAACTGATAGAATCTTTTGCTCTACTAACTTTGAAGCACAATTTCCTATGGCTCATGCTAGGGCTTTAGCTAGAACTGGAAGTAAACATGCTCCAATCATTTGGGATTTTAGAGAAAGTCATTTCCCTAAGAAATGTAGTTTTAAATTTGAGAAGTGGGCTAGACATGATATTAGAGATATTGTTGTTAAGGCTTGGTCCTTGCAAGTGAATAGCACTAATGTATTATATGTTTTGCAAGGTAAAAGTTTGTTTAGGAAACTAGCAAAAGGTGGAAATATTAATATAGAGGCTCTACTAGGAAATATAGGAGGGGCTTATGGAGGAATATGATACTCTAAATGTAAAATCGGAAACTCAATCTCTGGGTGATGAAGATAAGGCCAGACTTGATTTCATTCTTAGGGATATGAATATCGATTGGATTACTAAGGAGAATAAACCTAGGTAGAGAGCTAGGGATAGGAATATTTTAATAAGGTGATATAAGTACATCTTATTTATATAGAGTATCCAACCAAAGGAGAAAAATGATTCATCTCTTAGATGTACTAGATGGTCTTGTAACTGATATCACGAACATGCTAAAAGTAGCAACAAAATTTTAAAAATCTATTTAGCTAGGAGGCTAGGTCAGGTGTTCCTTTCAACATGAGAAATGACTTCTTTTAGGAGGGAGAGATAGTAAGTGTAGGAAAAAATGCTAGGTGCTACTTTCAACCTGAGAAATGTGGGATTTAATGGAGATTGGTCTGGCGGGTACAACTTTTACCTAGGATAATAACCAAAAGAATTTGATTATGCGTAGAACTAATAGAATTTTTTCTCTACAACTTTTAAGCACAATTTCCTATGGCTCATGCTAGGGCTTTACCTAGAATTATAATTAAACATGTTTCAATCATTTGGGATTTAGGACAAAGTCATTTACCTAAGAAAAGTAACTTTAAATTTGAGAAGTGGGCTAGACCTGTTTTAGAGATATTATTGTTAAGGCTTGGTCCTTGCAAGTGAATAGCACTAATGTATTATATGTTTGTCAAGGTAAAGTGGGGTTTTTTAGAAACTGGCAAAATGCGGGAATATTAATCTAGATGCTGCTATTAGGAAACATAGAAGGGTCTTATGGAGGAATATGATACTCTAGATGTAAAATTAGAAACTCGGTCTCTGTTTGATGAAGAAAATGCCAAATTTGATTTCATTCTTAGGGATATGAATAGCTATTGGATTATTGAGGATACTAAAGCTAGATAGAGAGCTAGTGATAGTATTATTTTAGAAAAGAGATAAAAGTATAGCTTATTTCCATACAATAGGCAACCAGAGAAGAATTAATGACACTGAAAGTGACTTCTTCCTTATGAGTAAAAGGATTATGCATGGTGATCCTATCACCCCACTACTCTTTAACCTTTTTTGCACATGTTTTCTTCATGATGCTTATTAAGGGGGCTGAATATGCATGGTTTATTAGAGGTCTTTGCCCTAATTTTATTCCTAGACGTGTTGTTTGTCTGCAATATGCAGATGGCACTTTGATTTTCCTAGAAAATTACTTTAGGGTGGCCATCAATCTAAAATGGACCCTCTAATTTTTTAGCAGATATTAGGAATAATGATTAACTACCATAAAAATAAGTTGATGCCCATTAATATGCTAAAATAGGAAGTATAACCTTTTGTTGTCATTTTCCAATGTGTGATTGGTGATTTTCCTATCAAGTATTTAGCAATCCCCCTTTTATATTAATAAATTGAGGAGGGAGGGTTTACAACCTCTGATAAAAAATATTCTTAGTAGGATCACTAGCTGGAGAAGGAAACTATATCCTCTCTAGCTAAAAGAATGATAAATTCAAGCTTCTTTAGCTAGCATTCCTATATATATTCTTTCTTTTTTCATATTTCCTAAACTGGATCGAAAATTACTTAATTCTCAGTTAGGCAATTTCTTATAGAATGATAAGGAAGGAAATCATGTTGGATAAACTTAGCCAAATAGCCTATGTCTGTCTGAAGAAAAACTTTGGTGGTTTGGGTATACTATATCTTCAAGATCTTAACTTATGATTGATAAGCTCATGGATTAAAAGAAAGATCAAGGGGAAGGTGATTTATGGGGGAAAATTATAGATTCAAAATATAATACAAAAATCCTAAACATATTATGTTGTCATGATATACAACCTTCTATCTTTTCGAAGGGAGTGATGTGGGACACTAAAGATATCAAAGTAGGGTTCAAATGGCATGTCGGTATAGGTAAATCTATCAAATTCTAGAAAGATATTTGATTTGGTAACTCACCTTTAGCTTCCCAATTATTGGACACTTACTTTGTCTTGAACCAACAAACTAAAACAATAGGTGAACTGTGGGATGACTCTCAGTTAAGGTGTGATTTTAGGTGAACTTTTACTAAAGATAAGATAATCGAGTGGCATGAACATCAGGGAATAGCTAGTTCAATTTTCCTCTCTAATGAGGAAGGCCAGTTTATCTGGCAATATGACTCTAAGGGAATTTACTTTTATGTTCTATGTATACTTTAGTTAACTTTAGATGTTTGCATCCGGTTTACTTATCATTGGTATGGAGTTTGAAAATCCCCCCCCCCCTAGAACTCAAGGTTTCATGTGGCTATTCTCTCAAAATAATATTATGACTAGGGATAACCATAGAGAAAGAGACTTGTGTAATGAGTTTGATATGTCAAACATTTTTATTTGAATGCATTGTATCCAAGAAACTATAGGATAATTCGATAGAGGTTTTTGATATAGGTGCCATTAACTTTGAATTTATTGCATTAAAATGGATTGCTAATAAAAGATTCTTGTATTTAAATGTAATTACCTATGTAATCCTATGTGTTTTATGGAAGAAGTGAAATAGCCTAGTTTTTAACAAAGTTAGTTGGATAAGTATGAAATAGGTTTAGCGCATGGTGCTATTATATATGAGAAGCTAGAAGACCCCTTTCAAAGAATTGGAGGGCGAGAAGATCGAACAATTAATGAGCAAGATGATGCAAAATCTGAAAGCCCATCTAACTCTTCCAACAAACTAATCTGCATAGGCTTTGAGTGGATTTCTACTTGGAATATTATTGCCTCTTCAAGCTATGGAGGTCATGCAAAGCTATAATACCAAAATGTATACCCGGAGGAGGCTCATTCCGTCCATTACATGATCTAGTTGTTGTGCTTCATCTGCAGTCCTAATGTTGTTGCTCAAGAATTTGGTCAATCTTTTCTCTGCCCGCTAGGTTTAAGTGTCGTAGACGCTTTTGCAAAAAAACAAGATTTTGAGCTCAGTTGTAACTTGACCTATCATCGAGTTTGTCTCGGACTTATTTTAGCGGCAGTTAGATAGGTCGAGGTAGTAGTAGGTCCGTTTTAGCTTAGACTCCTTTTTTAAGCACTTTTCCTTTCAAGACTTTTACAACTAAGACTATTATGGTTTCATTTGCATGAACGGAGCCAAGAATGAGATCCTTTTAATCTGAAAAAAAATCAGAAGGGCAAGGGCGCCGCGAGCGACGAGGTTCGGTGGTGCTACCTAGGAAGGAAACTATTATGTAGACTAGAGGTGCTTCTTCTCTACACACAAGGGAAGGGACGAGATTGAAAGTCCAAGTGTAACATGTGTGAGTAATGAACCATAAATCCATAGCCGCCTCTCCTTCTTAGCGTCCACCATAGATGAGTAGAGAAGTGATGATCTTCTAGACTTTATCATCACAATTACCTACATTGCTTTCATCTACTAGTTTGTCTACACCGCGCGACATCAAAGGTCTGCCTCAAATCAGCGCCAAGTCTATATCGATTTAAAATTGCTACTGTTTCGTGTACATTCTAAAAGTGAACTTATTGTTAATAAACTAAAGGTGTATCAGCCTAGCGATGTTTGATTTAACTATCCTATTAGGATTGTGGTGTCCCATTTTTTCAGCATGGGTGGTGACCTAGTTTCAGCATTTCGGCATCTTAAATACTTTCTGGTGCAAGCGGGGACTTTGCACCCTAGTTGTAGACTAAGTTGAGAAAGAATTTTTCGGAAAAGCTTTAGATGGATTTTTTTGGGATGTTTTGCATCCCAAATACTCAAGGTTTCTCTTTCTCCCTGGGAAACTTGTGTCAAGCTCCGCTGATTTAAGACAAAAAATAAAATCAATGCACTCCAAGTAAATATTTTTGTGTCACCTTTAGCCAGCAGTGCTCGCCCTCTTCCGTGTCCTCGCTCAGCATACGGCTCCCAAATCTTCCAATGATCGGAACAACAACATAGTGTTGCTTTGCGGGGCCTGAATCACCTTCCCTTTGGCATGGCAGCATGTGCTTTGCCAAGCTAGGAGAAATGCATGTCTTATGAATCAGCTTTTGGAACACGGTGAGCAGCAGGGCGATGAACCCTTGTAGTAACTCTGCGTTACATGCATGGAAGAACTGTTCATATACTATACTTTTCTAGGGTAATTTATAATAATTAAGGATTTTAATACTATTGTCAATCTATGACGAGGTAAATAATATGTCCATCTTGGTATGTTTTATCTATTATACACTAAAATCAATATATAAAGAAGTACACTAAACATTCTTCTAAAAACAAGAGATATGTCCATTGATTTGGTGAACCCTTTGTTTATAAGAGCGCATACAGTGCCAATTGATATTATATTGCAGTCGTCAGATCCTTGATATCCATATCCAAAAAATAAGACCTTTTGAACCATCCAAGTCATGTGGAAAGAAAGGAAATTAAACCATGCATGTACAACTCAGCGCCCACAAACATATGCTCATGTATATGAAAAAACTAATCCGTTCCTAGTGTTACGTGCATACACACAGTCCAATCAATATTTTTCTGATTTGTGGTTTTCTCTAAAAATGGATTTGATTGGTGATTAGTGTACATGATAGCATAAACAACTATCAGCTGAACTTGTCAGCTAAAATGTGGTAAAAATCAGCTAAAGCATCTAAGAAAAGGAACCGACCACCTCAACAAGAACTGGTCCACGTGAACCCCATACTACATTTGTGATGATCATACTCTAAAAGACCTAGTATATAAATTCCAAAGTATAGGACCAATTTATATTCTTAGCTAAACACAATACAATAAACTTGAAATAAAAAACAGTTTTCATTTTTGTACAAAATAACAGAAATGTAGGACTTGCCACACACATCAATCGAGAATTAATTGTTCATAAGAGAGGTCAACAACAAGTAGCTAGGTCAACATGAAAGTCAGATAAGGATTAGTAAAAAATTATTTTGGCGATGGTACTTGTAATACAAATGGAGAACTTATAATGACTTAAATCATAAAATTTGATCTAAGTTTTACTTTTAAAATCTAAAAAACTTAGCATGCAATCACATGTTATGTTAGTTACCATGATTTGACTTTAAATAGATAGAGCCGGTGATCTGGTTATTAACTATCACAAAAAGATAATCACCTAACGCAACCCAAAAATGATTTAATGTATTTATCTTTTAGAAATAGAGATCGAATAAAAATGACTATCACGCAACTATTGTCTGAGCAAACCTCATTTATAAATAACATATTTCACGTAGAACCTAAATAGAAAAGGAATGAAGGACTTGAAATGGATAAAATCAAAAAGATCTAGCCTTAATTATTGTA
This sequence comes from Avena insularis, assembly GCA_023614405.1. NCBI lineage: Eukaryota > Viridiplantae > Streptophyta > Magnoliopsida > Poales > Poaceae > Avena > Avena insularis. Next base: position 373,345,597 of record CM042691.1, on the reverse strand, counting down.
CAATGCTATCGTGTTCTTTACCGACGAGGCGTAGAATAATTGTTGAGTCTGATTAGACAAACTCGACAAAGGGTGCGCCTTATCTTAATTGATAAATGGACTATTAGCATGTAAGATAAGATGTTTTCTCTACCATATATCCTATCTTAGTCACAAATGTTATAATTATTATTAATTATAGCATAATTTTACGAGTATGCAAGCATTAATTGCCAGATATAACAATGGGAGAAAATCCATTATATAACATCATGTCGGTCACCATACATGTGAATGGGCATCTTTGCGGGAGTCATGATGTAAAATCATAAATTGGTAAGTAGAATAACGTCTATTTATTATAGCAAAGGAACTCTTAAAAATGCAAAATATGCATTTTGTCTTGATGATTTGTCAACATTTTTATGTTTTTTAGGGTAATGTTCATTAGTTTTTGTCTAATGATTAATAAGAAGGAGGACCTAAAAAGGATAGGCAATGATATCCATTTTGTTTATTGTTTGATCGATTTGCTTCTTTTGAAAATCAATTGTACATTGAAAGGGTTTGCCTTAAGGCTTCAAGGAGGAGGCAAGCATGTCACAAGTGAAACCGATATGGGGCAATTATGACATGTGATTAGTTATGGGTTGCGTGAACATATATAGTCTAGAGAAAAAGGAAAGAAATGTATGAGATACCATCAAAGAGAAAAGGACAAAATAAGATAACATTTTGGTTCTATTTATTTGATGACATTTGTCATTTTGAGTCATATGGATGCCATAGTGCAAAGAGGGGTTGAACAACTCATATTGTGTATGACCTATTTGTGAGCATTTGTACTAGGTTTTGCCAAAATAAGTCTTCACAGTAAAGGGCATCATTGCTAAACTCTTACCCCAAGGAACACAAATGACTCTAAAGAGCCCACGTAAAATCTATTTCCTAAATTATTAATATGAGTGATGTACGTGGTTCTCATAGTCCAACACATAGCTCTAGAATATTATGAAATTCAAGTATGAAGAAATGGTATATATTCTTAGACTCAAAGTTGTGGACGGTAGACAAGACAAAAAATAGTTGAGAGATGTGTATACCCCTAGAGCTCTATATCTTCTAGGATGTGTGGAAGATTGGGGTTTGTCGACAAGAAGGGGTTCAATAGGAAATTATTGAATTTGATAAAAATTAAATAAAATGGGAACTGAATCAACCAAAAAGCAAGCAAGATCTAGAAAATTATGGAATAAAGTAATTGCTAGACGGAAGGGCTAGATGTGAAGACACCAGATAATTGTTGCAAGTAATGCATGTATTTGTTGGAGAGTCTAGGCACACATGCCTTAGAGTCAATCAGACTTCACATTCTTCTCTTGGAGATCAAGTTTTGCGATCTTTTGGCGACTCCTAGACCTATGTCAGTAAGAAATGCCTCATAGAAAGTGGAGGTACCAAGTGGTTGGATTACTACCAGTTGTCTAGCTAGATAAAATGGCTCTAGATCTTGATGTTCCTATTAGCTAATGAAGTCTCAAAAAGAGAGTGATTTAAGGATTTGTTTTGGTACGTCAGAGAATAGATAGAAATTCAAAAATCTAGTTGAGAGTTGGGAGTGGAGTAAATGGGGGAGATATCAACAATTCATCCAGGTCTCTTTCCTCTAGAGTCCATCCATAGTCAGGTGATGATATCCTAGACCTAAATCTCCCACCTGATAGGGATACATGAGATGGAGGTGTGTGCATGAGCACCGGCATCATAAATATAAAGTAGGTGTAAATTTCAAAGCAAATGATAAAGTCAGGATAAGTCCTATGATGCAACCTCGTTTACTTTGGAAGTTACCTACACAAAGGTCAGTGCCAAGTGGGTCATAGGACCAATGAATCTCAGCATCATCATGCTAACTAAAATTTTCATAAGTTATGTAGAAAAATGGGACCTCGTAAATACCAGTGAATAACAATATTCATATACTTAAAATATTGGGAAAAGGGAATAAGCACAACTAGCATTTTTATGGAAAAGGAGAGTAATTGGTGTGATCAGCCATACTCAACCAATGTGAAACTTGCATAACACATATGGGTACTTGTTTAAATAGAAACAAGAAATGTGAAATCGTATAATGTAAATGAAAAATGCACGAGTTTCAACAAGCATCTATGGTTGTTTTATAAGAAACCTACTCACCGGGTATGCATAAAATTACATTTAGATATCTCGCAAGTTATTCAGTATATCTTAGTTAAGCTTGGATCTTATTCTATTGTGAATGGTACATGGAAAGGAACCAATATGGAAGTAAGATAAAGCAAACGGAATTGCAAAACAACATTAACATGGGAAGATCCCCACATGGATTAGGCAGTACGTGGTATGAAATACTGCCAAGTTCTTACAAAAGGAACACTGTAGTTATTACGAGGTATGTCAATATGAGTATTTTCGAAATTAGTGAGATGGACTCATATTGGAAATCTGATTTTTGAATAAAATATTTAGGGAGAACCAACATTCTCTCAACATGGAAGACTGAGACGGAACAAATCATGATCCGTAAATCGAGCATCATCTAGTAGAAATATTATGCAATAATCTCGTACACAGCGGATGTGTTAGTGAGATCTAAACCAATAATCTTAACAATGGATACACAATATTATACAAAGGCTGATATGGGTATGTTTATAGATATGAGGGGCGAGGGCTATTGCAAATTGGAATCCGTGCTACAACACCTAAGGGATGTTGATTAACTAGAGGCAATGCATATAACTCTAAGTCCAATTTGCAGTGAACACATATGAGTGTTGTATAGTGCAAAGCCTATTGTTGAGAAGGCATACATAAATCTTCCATTCATATCTCCAGAAGGTAAAAGTCTTTGATAGTCCTGCGGGAATACCAAGAGTTGACCATGATGGGGTATACGATTTATAGGAAATCGCGTTACTTGTGTACATTGAGGTCAAGAATATCTACAAATGTTCTTTGTGGTGGAACTGAAAGTTCCTACAAGTTATATATAAAGACTAACTTTAGCATCCATACAATACAAATTGCACTATATGGGAACATAACTAGAATGTTAATAGTTCGAGAGAATGGAGTACCACATGTAGGCATTAGGTGGGTTGGATGCATGATAGTCACTAACAATTTACCAAGTGATAATATAATGTGTTGCAAAACTATAGAAACTGATCTGTCTATGTGAAAAAAGATCCACAAAGCATATTAACCCAAGTTCTCCTAAGATAAAGAACCATATTAGATGAACATATAAAGTACCTAGTATAACGAGTCATGTTCTAATCCTACAGAATCTTTGACTAAATCATTTTAATAATCTATCCATGAAGGATGTAATCATGGATGTGGGATGATGAGGCTTTGCGAAGTGTTGAATTTAGGGGAAGAAATTTCGTATAGCCAAATAAGTATTTTACTCATTTCCATTGTTTCAGTTTTGTTGGCAATCATGCTTAGTATGCAAGTATCGTTTCTATACTTTCCTAGTGAAGGATTTTTTAGGAGTTCTACAAGTGCTTGCGCATATTATCAGTAGCAGTTCGAGGGGGTGTTAGGATTCAATCCACCCACTAGGGAATGTTAAGATTTGGTCGACCCGCTAGGGGTTTACCCTATTTCCTAAGAAAGAGTTTCTGGACTCCTACTCTAACATGTGTGACATACATACTATATATTTAGGAGCAAAGACAATGTAATTATACATATTTATTCATTCCAGGGCTCTAAATAATAGGGACATATATATATGACATATTTTATGTACTTTCATTTCTACTTTTCATGTGTGCTCCACCAAAGTCTCAACAACATCTACATACTCTTGTATGATCGTAATTGTCGACTTGAGTCTATAGTAAGTAGCAGGGTGATAGCTACACATGTTAGTCGTGAAGCAGTTGAAAAAGTACATTAGAAGACGCACGGAATGGATAGAGAGAAGGAATATGAGGAATGAGTTGACCTTGTTCCATCGTTACCTCTCCCCACTCTCCAAACGTTTGACCCACTTCGTCCGCATATTAACAAAATACAATGATGTGCCATGTCCAAGAATCTCCCTCCCCAAAATCCTTCGGATATAGATGATGATGTACCAAGTTGTCCACGGAATTTGGTGACCCAAGCCTACATCGATATATCCTCCTTCCTAGTTTTCCATTGACATGTATCTTGCGTGCTTGCCACCACACACACCACATTGGTAGAAGAGGATTAAATGCAGATCTAACCTCGCCACCTCTTCATATCCATACACAACTACCCCTTATATGAACCTCTAGAGAGATCATCATTACCACCTCCTCATCTACCATTACCTTTTGTTTGGCCCTCTGCAACCTTATACCTTCTCATATTCCACTCTGTGTCGATGTTGCCCTAAAGATAATATCGCCAACAATGTTGCTCATCCAGGTTTGCAGCTTCTCCTCAACCCTCCATGTTCTTGACGTAGATCTATTGTTGAACCACCCTCCACATCTAACCTTAGTTGCATCTATGGATAAGTAGTCGATGCCCAAACACTAAGAAACAAGGTTGTGATGGTTGGACCAAGAAAAGAAAAGGGATTCATGTTGGAGTTCTGGTGAAGTTCAGATGTTGATGTGTTGCTGGGTTAGACACCCCTAGGTGGTAGTCTTTATTTTCAAGATGTATAACCACTAGTAGGCTGCCCCATCTGTCAGTTTTTTTATTTATTATCACTTATCTAGAACCACTTCCAAGCGGTGAAACAATCGGTACAAATTTCTGAGAGCCAGCGAGGGATGGTGTATTCTATATCTGTGAGCGCTCCTAAATGGATTGAAATCATCTACAAAAAGTGAGGCCATATATATGGACGACTCTAAAATCTGGTTTGAAAAGGAATGCCTGGTTTGAGCTCTGGTGCAATGTGAAGAGCTTATGCAAACTCATGAGACCATTCATGGGTTTCACCTAAAAACATGGTGGAGTTATTATCAATATGAAATTATATTAAATTGTAATGGTCAGTTCTATAGGACACTTTGTGTGTGAAAGAATTTGCACTAGAATTGTGTGCATGCATTACGTAGTTTGTTCAGGTATGGAGCGTGGGCAAGGAATAATGATGATATTGAATTATGTTTCTATACTAGGAAGGTTTGAGATAAGGGGACCCATTAATACTATACTTTTAAGTTAGTGTGTAATATGCTTGCCATCCTTACACAAAACGATAAGTAGTATGCTCATGCAGGAGAAGGTATCATTGAAGGGTGTCTTTTTTATCACATGTAGATGACTCGTTGAACCAATATGTAAAAGGAAGTAAATATGAGAACCTGGTATCTTTGATAATTTTTCGCATTTTAATTCGATTTTTATAAAAGGGTTTTTATGTTTTTGAATGATCAAGGATAAAAAGGACAAATACAAACTATCATTTAGTTGTGTAACTAGTTCACATCCATTTCGGTCCAGTATCCCCATTCACTATCAAAAACTATTGAATGAATAGTGCAAGGGAATGGAAAATTACTTATAGAAAAAACTCACATATTGTAAGGGCAAGCCCTTTTCTTAGAGTGGGAAACTTATCCTTATTAATGTTCACTATCCTGTTGTCTAGGTTTATGTTGTCTTCTTTATAGGTGCCTAAGGCGTGTGCGTAGGAGAATGGACTATTATAAATCCAGATTTTTTTGGCAATGTGATGAACATACAAAAATATAGGTTGACAAAGTGGAGTATTATTTCTTAATCAACATACCATGGCTTTAGGAATCATAAATTATAGATTAAGAACAAAATTTTACTCAATAAATGGTTGTTTAAGATTTTTAAATGATAACAATGTGAGTAAAGAGTTGCTACAAAATAATTATGACATACTAAGACCCTCTCTCAAGTGCATCTAAAACGGCTGAGGCTTTTTTGGTTAATCCAGTCGTCAAGTGGATAGGAGGGGATTTGGGGTTATTTTGACCTAAATGGAATTTAATCCCCCTCAATGTCAATCCACTTCAATTCCTGCTAACCGAAAAGCCCTGATTGATATATTTGGAAATGCCCCAAATTTATTTTGCAGGGATGGTTCTATATTTCGAAATGGTTACCGTTTACTCTTGTGGGAGGATGCCTTGGCGTGCATCAGTTAAATGTGCGAGCAATATCACAGGTGGCATATAAACTTAGTTAAAAACTCAATATTCTCTCATTGTGAACTAGTATATATACAAAAATATGAAGATCTATAGTACCCAGGTAATATGAATATATCCATTATAAGATATATTTTCATAATAAATTTATTTAATATTTTAGTTGGTGATATTTCATTATATTTGTTCAAACATGGAAATCATTGACTTATTGACTATGTTTATGTGGCACCTATTTAGGGACACGGGGAGTACAATGCATTATCATCGCAAAAAATGACTTGGTAGGGGATCTACATGCATCGGCTTTAAATGTATGTTGCCCACAAATCTCACTTGGGACCTTTGGACGTCGTGTTTGTACTTGGTGCAATGCTTGATGCATATTAACCTTTGGTAGGAATGAGATGTTTTCCGGTGGAAGGTTCATGCTTTTTTCCCGCAAATGGAAACCCAAATTTCTGCTTGAAATTTATTTGGAAAATCAAGGTACCATGTTGATTAAGATCTGAGACAAGTCGTACGGACGCTCTCGCTCCCCTCGCGTCGCCTCCTCCTGGCGACCAAGGGGGCCTAACCCTAGCGCCGCCGCCTCCTCCCCCTCCCTCATTGCCCCTCCCTCCTCGTCGCCCTCGGAGGCCCGCCGGCCTAAGAGCACAACGCCGGTGATGGGGGAGACGGGGATCCGGCCTCTCGGCCCCAGCGTGGTGGAAGGGAGGGATTCCCCGATGTTGGACAGGGCTTGCGTAAGGAGCTGGTGCCGCGGCCGTTCTTGGCGAGGTGGAGGGGCGGTGGTTGGGTGGAGCGGCGACATGGCGCGATAGACTAGAGGCCCATCTGATCTGATCTTGGACGGTGGGCTGCGGGTCGGTGCTCGCTCATCTAGTCTCCATCTGCGGTGTTGTCTCTTCGTCGAGCTAGCGGTCATGGCGGCCTGGGTCACCATGGATCTGTCATTCTATTCCGGTGGGTCTTGGTGACCGGTGAAGACCGGCGGTGTGGGGGCTTACGTTCTGGCTTTGGATAAAGGGGGTTGGTCCTAGAATCCCTCTCGCGCCAGGACAAAGATCTACCTGCTCCATGACTTCATCGATCTGGTCAGAGTGTTGTGTTCCGGAAGATTCTGCTAGCGAACTCCAATGGATGACATGCCGGAGTTTGTCAGATTGGATGAATCTCGGTCGCGCGCAACCATGTTTTATCTGACCATTTGGTCTCAAGGAGAGTGTTGTGAAGCTTTACAGACTGTTGCCATCAAGGACATGCCATTAGTCTCATGGTGAAATCAGTTGTGGAGAATGACATGAAAGCCAAGGTCTGAAGAATGGTAATGGTGGTGTGAATCATGTTTGCGATGAGGTTTAGCTCGGTGTTCTAGGTCTTGGAGCAGCGACATTGAAAAATGGGGACGACAGTACAGAAGATTTCCAAAGTTCAAGCTGCAGGGTGAAAATCCAAGGCCATTGCCTTAATTGGTTGTGCCTAACAATGACCTTGTTGAAGGCATTGTTTTATCAGCACGAACTTTCTCCAGGGTGAAAACCTATGATCGATGATCAGGACGATGACGGCGCTAATGTAATGTTCCCTTCTTGGAGGCGTCCTTTTGGAGAGGATAGATTTCTGGTGCTGTCTTGGTGGTGTTTGGTCGCTATTGTAGGGCATAGATCAAAAGCGGGACTTTCTTTTATACTGTAATTTTTTTATGTGTGCATTCGTAATACCATTAGGGTAATGTGTTGTTGTAAAGGCTGGGTGTAATTGATATCTTGCGATATTAATATATGCTCCTTTCAAAAAAATTGATTAAGATCTTTATTTGGTACCTTTAGCGCAAATTTATATAAACAAAAAATAATCTGTAAAAATGAAATTTGAATGGTAGCAAGAAATGCTATTGTGACAAGGATGAGACGATTCAACTTCGTTTATCCTTGTGTTGATATGGATGAACTCAGGGCCTGCAACCTGAATTGATCCTAGATCGGCTCGGCCTTGTTGAGACACAAAAATGAATAAAAGTTTATGCTAACCTTGCTTAATCTTAAGGAAGACCCTATAGAGGGGTCTTGGATGCCTCCGTTTTATTGCCTGCCCTCGCAATGGAAACACGGAAAAAAGCAGATAATGAGCACACACACATGCATAGGAGGCGCGGCAGCAGGGAACGGCCGGCCGGGGGAGGTGTTGGACTGACTGTCTATAAGCAAATTTGTTTGATCAAAAGCTGCCTTATATGTTGGTTACCTTGGCGATGTAATGGAGGCCCCGCTCTGCGACGATCGAGGGCAGCACGATGAAAGAGCACATCGCCGCCATGATCCACGTCGGCGTGAAATCGAGCGTCTCCTCCGCCATCGTCACTCCCCGCCGCCCGCCGCCGCCGCTTTGAACGGATCTAGCTATTCACGGAACAGGCTATTTTTGTAGTGAACTCAGGGTCTCAGGCGACCAAACTATTAGGCGCAGAGTACTGGCAGACTTTCGACGATGTAGCATAAGTACTGGCGAGTTTTTTGAACACGCTCTAGGCATCTTGTAGAAGGCCGGCAGCTCATAGCCCCGCTGTGCCCGACTCCGGCGGACTCTGCGCAGATCCGCCTCCCGACAAAATGGAGCTAGTTTCCTTCTTCTTTCCTCAAGACACTCAGCTCCTTCTTCTTTTTGTCAAGCGACTACACGCGGGGAATCAGTCATTATTCAATTGTCCCAGCTACATAGGAAAAAACGAATTTAGCTGTCCCTGTGCCAACATCATTTGGCTCATCTACATATCTTTTTAGTTCAGAATGCCAAAATTGCGGGCTAGAGAAACCCGTAGTCATTTAATCTTCCTGGCTAAGCAGAAACAAACAAATTTGGAGAAAGTTCTCTCACCATGCGGAGGTTTTTACATGGTAAAACACCACTTTCAGCTTCGTGTGAAGCTCGCTCGGTGTAATGGATTGTGTAGGATTGGTTTTCTCTAGCGAGACCAACGTGTCCAAGGGTGTACTGTGGCATCATCAAACGTCACGCCTCTTGAGTTAATTTTGTTGTATACAAGCAGCAAAACAGGACAGATTATAACAATAAGAAATAATATAAAGTAATGTGGGCTTAGGACATGGTACCTGCAACCTCGCATAAATGTGCGCAGCTCCGCCTCCCGACGAAATGGAGTTTCCTTCTTCCTTCCTGAGTCAAGACAGTCGATCCTTCTTCCCTTTGTCAAGCGGCTACACGCGGGGAGTCGGTGATTATTCAATTGTCCTACCTACATAGAAAGACACGAAATTAGTTGTCTCTATATATGCCAACATCATTTGGTTCATCTACATTTTTTTAGGTCAGAATGCCAAAATTGCGGGCTAGACAAACCCGTCGTCATAATTTGATCTTCCTGGCTAAGCAGAAAGAAACAAATTTGGAGAAAGTTCTCTCACCCTGCGGAGGTTTTTACATGGTAAAATACCACGTTCAGCTTCGTGTCAAGCTCGCTTGGTGTAATGGATTGTGTAGGATTGGTTTTCTCTAGCGAGACCGACGTGTCAAAGGGTGTGTGACATTAGCAAAGGTCACGCTTCTTGAGTTTTTTTGTTTTTTGACTTATTTTTTTGTTTTCTTGAGTTACTTTTGTTGTGTATAAGCAGCAAAACATGAGATTATAATAACAATAAATAATGTAAAGTAGGCCTAGGACATGGTACTTTTTTCGATAAGGAGGACATGGTACCTGCAACCTTGCATAAATATTATTGAATTGATGCACTAGCTAACTCAACCACCATTTTCAAAAAAAAAAAGCTAACTCAACCAAAAGTCTGGACTAATAGAAATGACTAGACAATATATTATATGTTCAACAAATGTGAGTGATAATATCAGTTATTTGCTCGAAATGTGAGTTGAATCAGTTATTTACTTGAAATGTGAGTTGAATCAGTTATTTACTCGAAATGTGAGTTGAATCAGTTAGCTCGAGATGTGAGCGGTGTGCCCTTATCTCCCCAAATTTCTAGTGCCCGGAGTGTTAACTTTGCAAAACGTTGCACAAGAATGGTGGAAGGAAATAAATCAAGTACCTAATCGAACCATAAAGTACCAACAAGGATAAGGAAAATGATACTGATCAGCCGGGGATCGCACGTCCTGATTCTCCGACTCTCTCCAAGTGACGCGGCAACCTCCACTTAATCTCCTCCCCCAAATGATGGCCAAACCGCCTCCGCATAACACGCGCTGCCAACTGTCGTTCCTGGAGTCGCCCACGCATCGTCTCCGTTCTCGCCGCCACCAATGTTGTTCCTGCCGTCACTGATACTCCCGCCGCCGGCTCTCTGTCCGCCGCTGGCCTTCTTCCCGCCCGCCGTGGCCGGCCCTCCGTCCGCCCGCCGCCGCTGGCCTTCTTCCCGCCCGTCGTGGCCAGCCCTTTGTCCACCCGCCGTCGTTGGCCTTCTTCTAGCCCGTCGTTGCTGGCCCTCTAACCACCCGCCATCGTCGGACCTCCGCCTGTCGCTGGCCTCTCCCTGCCTCTCTCCTCCACCATACGCCACCTCTGTTGCACATGTGCGACGTTGTTGTGGAGCTCTGGCTGCTGACGCTGCAGAGGGAGGAGTTGCTGGGAAGCCATGGCGGCGGTGCGAAGTGCTCGATAGCCACGGGGACGACTTCGATACGCACGTGCTGGAGTTGGGTGCTGGGAGCTGCTCCTAGGGGTCAACGATGATGCTACGAGCGGCCAACGTCGATGCTAGAAGCGGCACTAATTTTTTCTACATGCGACCGGCGCGGTGCTACGAGCGGCGTCGAGGGTTTGCTATATGCAGTATTGGATTTTACTACATGCAGATGATGGCAGTGCTACAACCGTTCTATAGGTTTGCTATATTATATCTGATGGAAGTCACCGTTGAAGTAGGTTTTACTATTGTAGCAAAATTTTCTACGGAGACTCCGGCAATGTCCCTGGCGAACATATGCTGAATTTTTCGCTACATCTATTTTCTAGTTGTGCTAAAATAGCTCCGACGAGGTCTTTCGATGAAAGTCTCCGACGAAGTCGGTTTTGCTACATTAGAAAAAACTTTATGCTACAAAGTGTTTAGCAAGGTCTCCGACGAAACTCCGGCGAGATCTGTCATTTTATTTTGTCTCGTGAGCTACATGTAGTAAAAACGGGACAATTTATAGCAAAAACGGTGATCAATATGATGGATGTATGCCACATATCTCGGTGGTGAAGTGGGATAATTAAACATATGGAAACTTCCCCACCTTACTTTGTGAACCCGACCAAATCATGCACACAACTACTTACGTTGAGTAAGTCTACATGTTCCCCAAATCCTCCAGCCATGGGCTGCACCTGAAGAAAGTTATGAGATATTTGAGTATTAGCTAATTTTTGAATCAATAGTAGGTGTTGTTAGAATACGTGTATAAATAGGAGTTGTAATAGACTAGTATTCTAGACTTTTTGTACTCCAAGTCCATCCCCTCCTATATACTTATATATATACACGCGAGGGCCAGATCAATAAAACATAACAAATATTAGGATTTCACTATTTTCCACATGGTATCAGAGCTATCGCGAGCCGGCTCGAGAGATCAATCTCTCTCCTTGGGGGGTGTTACCCGGTCTTGATCAAAACTTGGATCGGTTTCATAGATTAGATTAGATTAATTTCGATTTTCCCAATTTATGGATTAGATCCAATTTAGCCAAATAAATCTCTAAATCTACTGTCTTGAATCCTCCGGCAAATTACAGTACAAGATCGGTGCACGACGGCGCACGGCAAGTTCAAAAAAAAAAGAGCTGGCGCGGAGCCAAACACTATCACGATGCTCGCAGGAATCCACGATCCGATCAATGCCACCATCTGGCTCCGACTCCCGAGTCTACGCAGCAAGCACCACACGCGAATGACTACGAAGGATATTAAGGAAGAAGATAAACCGGGAAGAAGGATCAGGGCCGGTCTTTTTTAGATCGTCGTCTCTACTACTAGTTTCCGAAAGGGCCAAAATAAAACTTGGGGTTGCGTTAAAAAAAAGATGGTCCAAGACATAACCTATATTGATGATCTTTTTTTTTTGAACTGCTATATTGATGATCTTAGACTAGTCATAGTGAAAGTAAAAGTAAGAGTAAGAGGTATATACACTTTTAGTCCTACAACTTATACTATGGGAGCATTTTAATTCCACATCTTGTAAAGTGAGCAAGTCTAGTCCTACAATTTGTATCCTAAGAACATTTTAGTCTAATTTGATTAAATTTAAGCAAGTTTAACTAAATTTATCCACCTATAACATCGCAGTTTTTTTTAAAACAACCCCTATGTATTTCTCTTTGGCATTTGTGCCCTTGGTACGGACTGGTAGGCCCACCTGTCATTAGATATATATAAATAAAATAGTTAAAAATCTAACTACCAAAGGGATTTGAACTCAGTACGTTTGGGTAGGTGCATAAAGGCACAAGCCACTACACCAACAAATCTAATGTTTCATAAGAGGACATAATTCTTTTATATAGGAGAAGAGCACATACGCACGTAAGAATGCAATTCAATGTATCAAAAACATATGTACATACATGTGAGTAATTATGTAAACATTTTTATTGTGCAAATTTTCAACCCGGTCCAATTTGTATGGGGGCTTTAAAAATTGAGTGGATTTGAAGGTGCACAATTTGCAAACCCAGATATCTAATGTTGTCCCTTTTTTAGCCTAGAACATAAATTATTTTGGATTGCAATAATTTGCATTATTTTTAGATTTTTTTACAACTTTAGAACACGTATTTCCAATACCTGATTCGCAAAAAAAAATTGATGCCTAACTTTTTTTTATGTGCTTCATCTCGGTGTACATCGCCGTGTAGCCGACTAGGACGCATCAGTCCTATATAAGAAACGAGGGTTCCTTAAACTACACATACCCCCTTGTGCTGTAGTGGCAAACTTTTGTTTGTTTACCTGTGCATAGGTTGCTAGTTCAATTCTCTTCTCTACATGTAGAGGTTTTCTTATTTATTTTCTTTGTTGTATAACCACTGGCATATGGGGTCTGCCTGTCAGGCCGTATCAATGCTGCAAGTGGTAGATAAAAAATAGCAGGGCTATTTTGCAAAAATTGCCATGCCACATGTCAGCTTCGGAACGAGTCTTGACTTACTGATGAACGAATTCAGTTAAACTTGCTGAAATTTTATTAAATAGGACTCAAATGTTCTAAGGATACAAGTTATAGGACTAGACTTACTCACTTGGGACTGAAATGCTCCCATGGTACAAGTTGTGGGAGTAAAGATGTATATACCTATGAAAGTAACATAGGTAATAACATGCATTTATATACAGTGTCAACTAGGCAATTTGGTGATATGACATATCATTAAATGATAAAAGAGAGCCTTATGGTAACTAGCTATGTTAGGTTGGTCATAGTGAAGGTAACTTCACTAGTAATTAAGAGTCCAAATCAGTATTTTTTCTTATGTGGCAATGATTAATGAAAAGAGAGATAGATTAAGTAACTAGCTATGTTACTGTAACATCACATATATAAAAACATACACTACTAGCCTATGTCAGGGACGGACCCAGGAAGAAAATTAGCGGGTGTCCACTTTTTAAATCATACAAATTTTCACTTAGATATGGGGTGTCACACACTATATCAAGGATAAAAATACAAGAAAATGGACTTGGACCCGGTGTCCTACATCCTGAAAGCTTAACGTGGGTACGCCTCTGGCCTATGTTACTCTCCACTATGAAAGTCTATTGACTAACCGTTGATTGGTGCATTATGCAGGTGGGTGTGGTGGGGCTATACACGGACGGTTTGAAGAACGTAAAAAAAAGAAACATGTTGCTTGGGGACTAAAGGGTAAGCAATACCGAGTTTGGAACACATGAATAAGAAGGAGGGAACAAGGAAGAACATGAAGAATGTACTATTATATATGTAAACGGAAGTAGATGGTTAGGATTTATGAATAGTGGTTAGGAATAAGTTGGACCTTTTTGGGTTCTGAGTTGACTTGGATGAAAAAGGACTTTTGAAATGTTAAATCTCTATGATGGCTCTTTTCTAGCTCTAATAAGGACATCCCATTTTCAAAAATATTTTTTGTTTGCCCGAAATATTGACCCGTCATTTTATGGGAGTTGGTGTGTGTGTGTGTGTGGATGTGGGGTGGGGTGGGGGGGTAGCAAGTCATTTTGTACCTAGTAGAACCCAAAACACGAGTAAATCAAATCTATATCTATATCTATACCTAATAATAAAGGAAGGAGTGTTTCTTGTAGTACCTTACCCACCAATGCCACCGGTAAGTGAAAAATTACCCACCAATGCCACCGGTAAGTGAAAAAGAAAAATAAATTACCCACCAATGCCACCGGTAAGTGAAAATTAAAAATAAATTACCCACCAATGCCACCGATAAGTGAAAAATCTATATCTATACCTAATAATAAAGGAAGGAGTGTTTCTTGTAAGTACCTACATTTTTTGGACGACTTTACCCTTTGACAAAAAATAAATTATCCACCAATGCTACCGGTAAGTGAAAAAGAAAAATAAATTACCCATCAATGCCACCGGTAAGTAAAAAATTACCCACCAATGCCACCGGTAAGTGAAAAAAAATTACCCACTAATGCCACTGGTAAATGAAAAAAAAAATTACCCACCAATGCCACCGGTAGGTGATAATCTATACCTAATAATAAAGGAAGGAGTGTTTCTTGTAGTACCTATACTTTTTTGGACGACTTTACCTTTGACAAAAAATAAATTACCCACCAATGCCACCGGTAAGTGAAAAATTACCCACCAATGCCACCGATAAGTGAAAAAGGAAAATAAATTACCCACCAATGCCACTGGTAAGTGAAAAAGAAAAATAAATTACCCACCAATGCCACCGGTAAGTGAAAAAGAAAAAAACACTTTTTGGCATGTTGACTTCTAGGAGTTGGTTCTTCTCGGGAAATTCCACCGTTCGTTTTCTACAAATATAATTCATTCGCTTTCTCATGTTCGTCCTCGGGTCCTCACAATGAGCTAAGCACATGCATGTGTGTATGACTAGCCCCGCCAATATTTTCGTTTCCAGTGACGCATGGCTGACGGGACTGCACCTAATTCGCTTTATCACGTTCGTCCTCGGGTCCTCACAATGAGCTGAGCACATGCATGTGTGTATGACTAGCCCCGCCAATGTTTTCATTCCCAGTGACGCATGGCTGATGGGACTGCACTTATAAGTAAAATATCGGCCACTAGACCTGGCTGCGGAGCATGGCCGGAATCGACGACGACGTCGGAGCCGGGGGCTCGGACGCCCAGCGCCAGCCCGAGTTGACACCTTACCTCCAATGTACAGACACGGTGGCGCATCCTCTGGTCTGACACATACCGTCCCTAGCTGAAATCATATGTTGTGTCAATCCGGGTTTACAAAATAAAAAAAATGCATGCGCCCCTATTAAGCTCTGCCAAACAAATACGTCTGTCCTTTTACATGAAATCCCTATGACTGTTAGAGGATACTATATTTTGGAGTATGCTTTATCTAAAAATCGACAAATCATCTGAGTATAGGTAGTGGAAATAATTTCTAAGTTGTGGCATAACTCTGTGGATAGGTTCGTTCAGAAAACGTTCAACTCGATCGAGACATGTATCATGAGGCAAGACAAAAGTTTTTTTATGCGAATTAGATTGGTCTTTTTCGATGCAACGCACGGACAATTCTACTAGTATTAGAAAAAAATGTTCCTTGGTGGTTGACCGTACGCTCTCGGTCACAGACCCCACACACGCTGCAAGGCATGTAGGTGTCGACAAAGTAGCTCGGGCTGACCACGTGACATGTTATCTCTCTCTACACTTATTAATTTCTATGAAATTTAAAAAAAATCCAAAAAATGGAATTCGAAATTTCATTCTTTTTAAAGTTATACTAAAAAATTTATTTTAAAAAAGAAGATTATGCATTGGATTTGGGTCAAATTCCCCCGGGGGGGGGGGGGGGCGAGTTAGCATGGCCCAACATAAAAATGGACTATGCATTGGATTTGAGTCATCAAATCTTCTTATACAAAATTAACTTCTATAAAAGTAATTTGTATTGTTTTGGCAAAGCTTAAAACGAGGCTCACCTATATACTTTTGGGCTGGACTAATGGCAATATTTCTTCTGTTTTGATGTTTCTAATATCAATGATGGATCACATATTAGATTCTAGAAAAATAAGTGGCTTGGTTAAACTTCTCTTCGCGAACAATATCCAGCTTTATATTCGATTATTAGGGACAAAGGGGTACACTTTCCATAGTCATGGAATCTAATCCTCTGAATGTGGCGAATGTGGCTTCCAGGAGAAACCTCATCGGCCCTAGACTGTTATCTTGGAACAATCTTTTTTACGGTTATCCTCGATTCAGTTGTCGGATAGTGTGGACGAGTTCAAATGAAAATTACTAGCGAGTAGTAAATTTTCTGTTGACTCAATGTATAGAGCTTTGATAGAACCTGATATTCCGATCGATGATAATATAAAAATTTAGAAGATGAAGATACCTCTCAAGACGAATTTTTTTACATGGTATCTTTGTAAGGGAGGAGTAATTCTTATAAAATATAATCTCGTAAAGAGAAATTGGCATGAAAGTACACAATGTATTTTTTGTCATCGGGATGAGACAATTCAGCATTTATTCTTTCATTATAAATTTTCTCGTTCTATATGGTCAATCATCCAAGTAGCCTCTATAGTTTATCTCCTCCACGTTCGGCTGCCAATATATTTGGTAATTCGTTGCAAGCGATTGATGATAAATACAGAACTTTATTTAGGATGGGTGCGCTTGCCATTATTTGGTCGCTATAACTATGTAAAAATGACAAAAAAATTAATAACATTGTGTCTTCTCACCTGCAGATTATTTATTGGGCCACGGCTACTCTCCGTTCATCAACCACTCTATAGTGTATAAAGTTTTGCGACTTGTTTGCAGAGGGGTGTACGCGATTAGAGAATACAACGAAATATATTTTCTCCCAACATGGATGGCCGCGTATCGATCCTCTCTAGCTCGAGCCTTTTTATTTTGATAGTGCATTATGTAATATATTTGGTCTCATTACTTCGATTTCTTGTCGTGTGGATTGATCGGCTGTGTGCATCCTACTTATACAGAGGCTTGAGTCAGAGGCCTGAGTGTAAAACATTATTTCTAAGTAATAAAGCGGTCACTTAAAAAAAACTTCTTATACAATCTCTTAAAACCTATCCTCAGAAAAAAAATCTTAAACCTGGGCCAAATTTACTTGCGGCTTAATCACGGCCTCCCAGAGCCCATGCATCCCTCTGTAGCTTGTGATTTATTTTCCGAAGAGAAAAGAAGCTAGTAACCGGATAGAATCCCGGGGAGTGGAGAGTTCTTCCTCTATCCTAGTGCAGAGCTCAAGCGTCTTGCTTGAATGGCTCTCCTCCGCCTCCAAGAACACTGCTCCCTCCTCCAAATCTCCAACTGCCACCTCCCAAATCTCCTGAAACCCCCGCGAAATCCTCGCAAGAACCAACTCTCACCGCCCAATGCGGCCAGGGTCGCGTGCTCCTCCACAATTTCATCCCCCGCCGCAATCCCGGCTCGAAATGCGACGGCGCCTTGGAGAGGCGAGCTCCTGCTCCTCCTCCCCGCAGCCGCCGCGTCCTGGCCGTCGCTCCCCGCCCTCGCGGCGGAGGCCGACGGCGGCGGGAAGGTGAGCCTGGAGTCCATTGTGGTGGCCATCGACGACTTCAACAACCGGAACCCCTTCTTCGTTGCCGGGATGGTGTTCGTGTGGCTCGTGGTGATCCCGCTCGCGCAGGAGTACTTCAGGAAGTACAAGGCCGTGGGCGCCCTCGACGCCTTCCGCAAGCTCCGTGACGTGCCGGAGGCGCAGCTGCTGGACATCAGGCGGGGCAAGAGCGTGCAGTTCATGCCGCCGCCCAACCTCAGGCTCGTCGAGAAGAACGCCGTGCAGGTGGAGTTCAACGAGGAGGACGAGAAGGGGTTCCTCAGGGAGGTGCTGGCCAGGTTCCCGGACCCGGCCAACACCGTCGTCTGCATCCTTGACAAGTGAGTGCTCCATGGTACCTCGATCGATACATGCTCTAGATTCTGAACCTGCATTGCGTACTGAATGCTGTAGTAATTCTTTGAATTTAATTAGCTTGGTCTCAGATGCAATGTCTAGCCGTCTAGGGATTAGGATTGACGGAACTAAGGAGCCCTTGAATTGATGTGCATAATGCTACATGTCTTTCTATGCAGCAGTCTGCACAACATAGAATTAGAAGTGCAATGTTGTTGTAGTCAACTTAGCATGAGAACCAACCACTTGTTGCGTGGCCTGCGGGTGTCTGTACCCTGCCCACCAGGGATCAACCAGTTTTGACTCCCACCTTACTAATTCTGGTACTGTAAATCAGAATTTGTTCTTCCTCTGTAAATGTAAACAGTCAGTTATCGATATATGTGCTTGGAAGGATAACAAAAAAATCACAGTGATCGAATTACCCTTTATGCTAGTTGGTACATCACTCTTTGCGCAATGAAATACTATAAAAGATATTAGATGAGCCTTAATTATTCTTTTTTTATCCAGTGAGCACCCATTTTAAAAATTGCCGGAATCAAACTCAATAACTAGTGTGCCATGTGGGTTTTGTCTCCTGGAGATCGTTACTTTGGATTCAGACAATGACAATTTCGCTTACACATTGATAATACTAATGTTGATGGATGCTTTGATCATGCCAAAGAAATTGTGATTAAATTATTGTAGAACTCTACGTACTATTGTCATGCTGCAATGTGTTACCAACCTAAGTTTATGCTGTGGAAGGTAGCTTTGATGGTAATTCAGTAAAAGTGGCTGAGCTGTTGTTCAACAACGGTTTCAAGGAAGCCTATGCAATCAAAGGAGGACTAAGAGGCCCAGAAGGTTGGCAGGTTAGTTATGACACTTGATTTGAAGCAATAACATTAGCACACAATACCTTATTGTTTTGGTACTAAATCTTACTATTTTATTAGGCAATTCAAGAAAACTATCTGCCCCCATCCGTTCATGTTTTCCCGAAGAAAAAGAAGAGCAAAAGTTCGACAGATACAGATGTCACCACTGAAGGAACAGATGATCAGCATGAGAAAAATGGAGAACTATTAAATTCTAGTAACTCTTTACTTGATACAAGCAATGGTATCGAAGATGGTCATGCAGCACAAAATGGAAGTACTTCAGCTGCGAACCGTACAAAAGCGAGACCATTATCACCATATCCAAATGTATGACTCTATTGCCTTGTTACCTTCACACAGTAATTCAGCAGGCTATAGACTTGATTCATCGAACTTCCACCTAGCTAATTAGCAGTTTAATATGGTGCTCAGATAGTAGCAACATTTACCCACAGGGCTGACTTAGTATTGACATGTAAACGTGATGCATGCTTCAGCTAGATAATTAATTCGTGAAGACGATACCAGGCACTTTGCTCCAGGCGAGCAGAAAAATGTGCAGTTTTTTATGTTTATGTCTATGTCTTAATCTATTTACATGATTTCAATTTATCATGCAGTACCCTGACTTGAAGCCGCCGTCATCTCCAAGTCCATCCAAGCCAGGGAGGTAGAAGCAATATAGGGCGATACAAGGACAATACAATGCCTGTACTTATTGAAGCAGAGTCAGGCTTTTTCGGCATAACCATTTTGTTACACTAGATCCATGGATATAGAGGCGATTGATGACACAAAAGACCATTGCTGCTACCTCAACGAATTGATGTTATTGATAGCATTGTGAACTCTTATGTTTTGTATACATGCAAACTTTTTCTCAGTTTGTTATCATGTCTGTATATTGAAGGGAATATTGCCTTGACTATAAACATTTCATACTCCATAATATTGTACTGCCACGTTAACTCTTGAGTTTGAGGATTTTTGGTTGGATATGCTGTTCTTTGCTGGAGGCATCTCTAAGCATGGATCTCAGCCCGCTAACTCGGCTCATCTGCGAGACACATATTATCATTTTGGATCAAATACTCTTGATATCATGTGCATGAATGCGATGCAAATTCTGTGGACTTCTGTTCAGTTTTCCTTTTGAAAATTTTGAGGTTAGTATTTTACTGGCTGATGCTGTGTTCTGTTTAGTTTTCCTTTTGAGCATGGAGACTAGCTATCTGGGAAGGTTCAGCGTAATCGTGCAAGAAATAAAAAATAAAGGAGAGAGCAACAAACTTCACCGTTTTGAGCTTTGCTCATGAGCGAAGATTTTTTTTTTTGAGGGAACAACCGAAGGTTTATTGTATAATAATGTTCTTTGGGATACAAAGAAATTCAGGGGGGTCAGCTAGCCACACATGGCGCCCCAAATCAAGAGATGTAGCTATTCTAGCTAGATTATGAGCTTCATTAGCTTCGCGTCGCTTGTGACCAAAGATGGTCTCCTGAAACTGGTCTCTCTTATGAGAGATATCTCGAAGGATCATGCAATATTGTCCCCGATGAGCAGATATGTTGATCTCGTTTACCACCGTCAGGCAGTCCGAGGTAATCTTCACTCGATTGAGATGTAAATCCTCAGCTAAATCCAAAGCCTCTTGGCATGCATACGCCTCGAGTGTTGGAGGATCCGTAACTCCTCTGAAAACCATCACAGAGGCACCTTGAAAGAGACCCAACTCATCTCTACAGATCACCCCCATAGCCCTAGTCTTTGCGCTTTTGCCACTGCTCCATCAGAATTAATTTTCATAAAACCTGCACGTGGTGGCGTCCACTTAGCTGTAGACCGATGGAGTGTAGTAGGAGCTCCTGCACCCTTCTCGATCAGTGTAAGATCTGCTATAAACCTCTCAATAAACATATGAGTTGACAGAGGACTCTAAAACTCATTCTCATGGATGGATCGCCTTCGAGCCCACTATATCTCCCACAGCGTCGTCAACACATGTATGAGTTAGTTTGACTCGGCTTCTCATGAGCGAAGATAGTCGAACATGGAGGCATATGGGCTTGCACGTTCGTGGGCTTATCGTGAATATGGCAGTCATGTTTGGTTCGCTAAGTTTCCAGACTTTTTTCTATCCCTAGAAACATTATAAATGAATAAAAAGCGGGAAGCTTTTCCCTAAAAAAGCTAGTAGCTCAGCAGTTCTAAAACACAAAATCTAGAAAACGATTGGTTGCCGCATCCCCTTCAAATACCCGTGCTAGATGCAAAAATCGGATGATTGGTTCTGTTAGATAGATCTCTCCCCGTTCGAGCCCAACGGCCGAACGGAGTCCCTTATCCGCGTCCTGATCGGGGGCGCCCCACCTCATCTGGTGGGTGGGCCCCTGTCGCCAACGCTATATAAAGAGGTGGGGGCCGGCAGCACGCCTCACGAGGTTAGCCGTGCCCTAGCCGCCCCACCTACAAGCCAATCCGATCTAGGCCTAGCGTTGCGCCGACGGGAAGCACCACCGCCGCCACACTCTCCCCCCTTACCACCCATGGCCAACGATGGCGGCTCCAGCTCCGGCACCAGCTCGGGCATCCCCTCTGGCTCGTGCTTGTCGAGCCAGGGCGCAGGTGGTTTCTCTCCTCTCAGATCCCTCTCTCCCTCTCTCAGTTTCATGTCTAGATATGCAGAGGCAAAGAGCTACCGAATAGATCTAGACTAGTTGATGCAAATAGACTCCATCAATGGTATCAGAGCCACTAGTGGCTAGGTTGTTCGGTGCAAAAGAAATTCAAAGGAAAAGACCTAGATCTAAAGAGCGCCTGCCCTATGGTCGTGCCTTTCCTCTCGATCTAGATGGGCATCCCTTTTGGGAGACATCTAGAAGAAGAAATACTCCTTCGGGGGCAAAGGAAACCCTAGATCTAAGCCCCAAAAGCATCCCAAATCAAAGACAAACCCCAAACCCCATAGATCCCCAAAGAAAAGTCAAATAAAAAAAGAGCAACAAAAAAAAGGGGGGTCGCTCCGGCCATCGCCGGGAAAGGTTCTGCCCCACACCTCGGCCACTTGACGACGGTGCACCCACCCTCGGGTGGATGCACACATCGGCAAGGAGCCAAGGGGGCACCGCCGCCGTCTCCCTCTCTGCTTCTCTGCTACTCCCGGGGTGGGGGGAGATGGGAGGTGGATGAAAGAAATGGGGGTGGTGGCGCAGGAGAGGGAGGGAACCGTCGCCGGCGCATGACGCCGGACGGACGGCCGCCTCGCCAGAGCTTCATGACCAGCGCCTCGCAGCACTTGCCCGGTGGGCAATCGCCACCACCGCTGGATGCGAGAGAGAGGAGGTGCGCCTCGGCGCCACTCGCCGGGCTAGCGCAGCGTCTTGTTGAGGGGAGGGCTCATGTCGCCCGCCTCGCCGCCTTGCTAACGCGGGGTGCACGCGGGGGGAGTGGGTGAAAGTGTTTAGGGTTTGAGGGGGGCGGCGGCCTGGGCGTTTTATACGGTCGATCGGCGCGGACAGCCGCCCGATCGAAACCCTAGTGGGCGGACGGCTTAGCGTCGCCAGCTGGTGGTGGCCGGTCATGCTGACGGGCCGCGGCTGGTTGGGCGGCTGTAATCTGTTAGCCTTGTGGTAGGTAGTCTGGCATTGGGCCGCGCTAGGGTAGCAGTTTTCTGTTTTTTTTACAGAAGCTGTTTTAATTGTTTTGCTTAGTTTTAAGCATTTTTTTCAACATAGTTTTCTCTAGTCATTTTATTTCAAGTGTATTTTGACTAGAGAATGATATTAAAGCAGAATTTTTTTCTGTAAAGTCTAAGGTTTATGAAAGTCATTATTAATGTTTCCGCTGCAAATAGTTATTTTAAATTGCAATCATGCAATGAAAGTTTGTTTAAATTTTGTTATAAAGATGTGACAAAGTAATTAAAGATGATTGTGTCCCATGTTATTAATTGACCAACGTTATTAATAAGCATGATCATGATCGTTTTCATTGAGTATTAAAGGTGCATTTAACTTTATTTCTATCCAACGGTGATGTAATTTTAAATAGCACAAAACAATTGCATGCTTAATTTATACCAACGTTGAGTTAATGCATACAGTTGTTTTCTTTGGTGATCTCACATCTTTTGTGGTTTTCAGGAGGTCTCAACCTCATGAGCTGTTTGAAGGACATCCCGCTGCTAAGGGGGGACAACTACTCCGAATGGAGGAAAAAGGTTGATTTGGCGTTTGTATGCGCCGAAGTGGATTGGGTGGTTAACACCAAGCAACCAATCAAGCTCTTGACCTGTCGTGGAGATCTTGAGAAAGTGTTGTGTTTGAGAAAAGGAAGAGGGACCATGCTCCATTGGAGCTGGCCTACTCGATTGATAATCAAAAGTGGGTGAACGCCAACAAGAAATGTTTGGCTTTTCTAAAGAACACAATTGAGAACGCCATAGTGGGCTCAATTGGAGAGTGTGCCACCGTAGACGAATACCTTGCCAAGATAAAGAGCCAGTTTACTAGCTCTTCAAAGATGTATCTGACCAATTTGTTAAAACAGTGGTGAGAAAAAAGTACAGGAGGGCCCCACGGAATAAGAGAGCACATCTTGAGGATGTCAAACATGGCAGCCAAGTTGAAGCCCATGGATGAGGACCTCGAGCTAAAGCCTGCACGGTGCACTGGTGATGGCCTCTTCCACAGCCATTTGAGAACTTCGTAATAAACTATAACATGTCCCCTGAAAAGTGGGACATAGAAAAGACCATTGGGATGTGCTCCCAAGAGGAGGAAAGGCTGAAGGCCCTTCACGGTGGTTCCTTGAACTTCGTGAAGGACAATAGGAAGAGGAGTTTCACAAGCGACAACCATGGTGGCTCACCTTCCAAGCCACATGGCAAGGGCCCACAAAGACCAAAGACCAAAGTCCACCCACAGGGGAGAAAGAGCGATGCCACCACCGTAAAAAAGGTTGGCCACTACAAGAAGGATTGTCCAGTTTGGCTGAAGTACATTATGGCCAAAAACGGTAAAGATATAGTCTCTTTTGTTAATGAATCTCTGTATGAAAAGTTTTCTAGATCTACTTGGTGGATTGATTCTGATGCAACTGTTCATGTTGCCAACTCTTTACAGGGGTTCCATTCGACAAGGATTTTGCCAAAAAGAGAAAGACTCATTGAAGTGGCGAATGCGATTGAAGCAGAAGTGGAGGCCATTGGTGACATCCCTCTGGAGCTGGCTGATGGTTCTTCTCTTTTGCTTAAGGATGTTCTTTTTGTTCCTTCAATTCATAGAAATTTAATAAGTGTGTCGTGCTTGGACAAAGATTCTTATGAGTGTTAGTTTGGACATGGCAAATGTGCCATTTGGTTAAAAGATATTTGTGTGGGTGTTGCTACCTTACATGATAAGCTATATTTATTATCCTTGCATGAGAAAGTATTTTATGTGTGTGATGTGAATGAAAAAGTTCCCTTGTCGAACAAAGAACAAAAGAAAAGAAAGCGAACTCTTGACTCATCGAAGTTATGGCACTGCAGACTAGGCCATATTTCGAGGGGAAGAATAGAAAGCCTCGTTAAAAATGACATTCTTCCTTCGTTAGAGTTCTCAGACATAGAACAATGCATAGATTGCATTAAAGGAAAGTATGTAAAACAAATTAAAAAGGGTGCAAACCGAAGCATAGCTACACTCGAAATAATCCACACGGATATTTGTGGACCGTTTCCGGTGAAAAGTGTGGATGGCTATGATTCATTCATAACATTCACGGATGATCACTCCCGATATGGTTATATTTATCCAATTAAAGAAAGATCTGAAGCATTGGATAAATTTAAATTTTTCAAAGCTGAAGTAGAAAATCAGCATGATAAAAGAATTAAGATAGTTCGGTCCGATCGTGGGGGGAGTACTACGGTCGGCATACTCCATATGGTCAAGGACCAGGACCCTTTGCACGGTTCCTTTAAGAAAATGGAATAGTCGCCCAGTATTATATGCCGGGCGAACCTCAGCAAAACGGAGTAGCTAAAAGGCGTAACCGTACCCTTATGGATATGGTATAGGGTTCGCAGCATAGAAAACAAAAAATTTCCTACGATGAGAACATCTATGTACCAAGATCTATCTACTAGATACAAGCAACGGGTGGATATACATCCATAGAATACATCCCTCGAAGACTGAATAGCGTTAACGAGGTTGTACTCGTGGATGATGTAGACGAACGCTTGCCGATCTCAAGATCGTGATGAAGTCCATCTGGTCCAGCCGGTCCAGCACGATCAAGTCTAGCACCTCAAAGCAGTGGTGCATCCGTGATCGCACACACGTACGGGTACCCCGACAACCTCCGCGCTCTCGCTCCAGCGAAGCAGCGGAAGCAACAAATCCTTCTAGAAAAAGCCACCGGGAACATGTATCTCGCTGATCCGAGACCATGGGGAAATTCTAAAGGAGGGAGAGAGATCCTTCGCGAGGAGGTGTGAGAGACAAGTGAGAGGAGGGGGTCCTTTTATAGGGGAGGGGGCAGCCCAAGGGGGCATGGCCGCCGGCCATGGAGGGTGCCCCCACCTCTCCCTCATTCATGTGGTGGAAGCTCCACTCACATAAAAACCTCTCCACTCACAATTCCACTCACATGCATTAATTTTCCACCAAAATTAATGGAAGCTCTCATTTAAATAAAACTCTTTTATTTATTTATTCAGAATTTTGTTAATTACTTTAATTAACAAACATATAAAACCCTTGCTAGTATTCCATTTCACATGCAGAACCAGTGGCCAATAATTTCAACCAAAGATTTGGTGTCTAGTGAAATAAATTCCTGCGCTTTCCTTTTCTTTTTCTGGCATATCATTTGCTCCGAATGGTGTCGGTATCCCTCAAGTGTGTCACCCTACGGTTCACGAATAATGCAAACATGATCGAGACCCCTCTCCGATCAATAATCAGCAGCGGGACCTGGAGATCCGTACTGACTCCCACACATTCAACGATGACTTCTGTGATCGTGTGAACCTTTTACGCTAGTATCTTAATCCCTTTGTTTCACGATATATTACATGTCCGAGATTCGATCATCGGTATCTCCATACCTAGTTTGATCTCGTTACTGACATGCACTCTTTTCTCGTTCCCGTGATATAACATTCTAGTGATCAAATCACTTGCTTGCAAGCTAATCAATGTGATATCACCGAGAGGGCCCAGAGCATATCTATCCGTCATCAGGATGAACAAATTCCACTCTCGATCCATGGGTCTCAACATAACACTTTAGTAGTTCTGAAGCCATCTTTATAATCACCCGATTCACGGTGTGACGTTTGATGTCATCGAGAAACTCTTCCGGTGTTAGTGATTGACATGATCTCATGGTCTAAGGATTAGGATCACTTCATAAGTTGTTATAGCAATATAAACTCAATGAATTTGATCGTAATGCTATACTTCGGATGAATGTTCATCACATCGTTACACTAATGTTGTGACCTCGTTATTAACAACATCCAATGTCCATGATCAGGAAACTTTGATCATCTTGTTAATCAACGAGCTAGTTTATAAGAGAGGCATAACTAGGAACTTCCTTTTTGTTTATTAAACACACATGTATTAACGTTTCCGTATTAATACAATTATAGCATGCAAAATAAACATTTATCATAAATAAGGAATACGATAATAACCACTTTATTATTGCCTCTCGGGCATATTCCCTTCATATGGTGCGCAACATGATGAGCTATTCCACCCTCCCATTGGGATTATGGATGGAGGCGCTTAAAACCGCCATTCACATTCTCAACAGAGTACCAAGTAAGTCGGTGCCCAAAACACCGTATGAATTGTGGACAGGCAGAGTCCCCTCTCTACACCACTTGAGGGTCTGGGGGAGCCCAGCTGAGGCAAAAGTTTTCAATCCAAACATTGCAAAGTTAGACCCCAAAACAGTATATTGCCACTTTATTGGCTATCCAGATAAGTCAAAAGGCTATCGTTTCTACTGTCCCGACAGATACACAAAGTTTGTAGAAACGAGACATGCAGTCTTCTTGGAGGACGAATTGATGAGGGGGGGCCCGGTAGCTAGGGAAATTGATCTTGAGGAGAAGAGGGTGCATGCACCTAATCCGATGACTCAGGAGCCATTTTTCTCGCTACCTGTTGTGCCACCATCTACAACCCCTGAGGTTGTGGTGCTGGCACCTATTTTGACTCCACACGTGACAACAATGGGTGAAAGTTCGGAACCTGTCCATCAGGAGCCACCTGAACCCACTGTTGAGCACGAAAGGGAGCCAGAACAACCACCTGCTGTAAATGTGCCTGAACCCGAGGCAAGAAATGAGCAAGAGTCTGATGAACTCAGAAGGTCTAAAAGAGAACGAAGACCAGCCATTTCCAAAGAAATTTACAAAGTCTACAATGTAGTTCATATGGAGGGTGATCCTACCTCATATGAAGAAGCCATGAGTAGCCCTCACTCAGCCAAGTGGGTGGAGGCAATGGAAGATGAAATGAAATCAATGAGTTCCAACAATGTTTGGGACCTAGAGGAAATTCCTAAAGGAGCCAAAACAGTAGGATGCAAATGGGTCTACAAAATAAAGTATGACTCCAATGGAAATGTAGAAAAGTACAAAGCTAGACTTGTGGCAAAAGGCTTTACGCAAAGAGAAGGCGTAGATTACAATGAGACTTTTTCTCCGGTCTCATGTAAGGACTCCTTCAGAATCATCATGGCACTAGTTGCACATTTTGATTTAGAGTTGCATCAAATGGATGTCAAGACGGCATTTCTAAATGGAGATTTAGAAGAAAATGTTTACATGAAACAACCCAAGGGTTTTTTCATGGAGGGGAAGAAACATATGGGATGCCGCCTAAAGAAATCCATTTATGGGTTAAATCAAGCCTCTAGGCAGTGGTATTTAAAGTTTAATGATACCATTAAAAGATTTGGATTCAAGGAAAATGTTGAGGACAACTGCATTTATGCAAGTTTAAAAGTGGGAAATATATTTTCCTAATTCTGTATGTGGATGACATTCTGCTTGCCAGCAGTGATGTTAGTATACTACTAGAGACAAAGAAGTTCTTGTCATCAAATTTTGACATGAAAGACCTTGGTGAAGCTTCTTATGTTTTGGGCATAGAAATTCACCGAGATAGAAAGAATGGAGTGTTAAGACTGTCACAGAAAGCGTATTGTGAAAAGATTTTAAAGAAATACAATATGCATGCGAGTAATGCAACACCTGCTCCCATAGTCAAGGGCGACAGTTTTGGGAAATCCCAATGTCCAAAGAATCAATATGAGATCGATCAAATGAAGTCAGTACCATATGCTTCGGCTGTTGGAAGCTTACAGTATGCACAAGTGTGCACTCGCCCTGACTTAGCATTTATCACCGGGGTACTCGGTAGATATCAAGAGAGTCCAGGCATAGAGCACTTGAAGATGGTAAAGAAAGCTTTGCGTTATGTGCAAGGCACAAAAGGCCTCATGCTAACATATAGAAGATCTGATTCCCTAGAGATAAAAGGGTATTCAGATGCGGATTTTGCGGGAGATAAAGACGACAGAAAGTCCACGACAGGGTATGTCTTTACTCTCGCAGGAGGTGCTATTTCGTGGAGAAGCGCCAAACAGTCGATAGTTGCATCATCTACGATGTATGCAGAATTTATAGCATGTTATGAGGCCATGGGACAGGCGTTATGGTTAAAGAAATTTTTGCCCGACTTGAAAGTGGTTGACTGCATCAGCAGGCCACTAAAGATGTACTGTGACAACGAGCCCGCAGTATTCTATGCTCACAACAACAAGTCGAGTAATGCTACAAAGTCTATAGATATAAAGTATTATGTTGTGAAGGACAAAGTCCAGGATCAAACTATAAGACTCGAGCATATAAGGACAAAGGATATGCTTGCGGATCCGCTAACGAAAGGCTTACCACCCAATGTGTTCAAGGAACACATAGCCGGCATGGGTTTAATGGGAAGCCTATGATTCCTGGACTACAGAGGCCCAAAAGTAACAGGATTTGTTTCAAAACATGAAGGTATATAGTGGCTGTCTGATTCTATCGGCAATTGAGCTGAGACGATGAAACATGCTCTATGTATCGTTCTGTGATGAAATAAGTAAAGAACAAAGTTAAAAGTAAAGTCGAGATCAAGGGGGAGAATGTTAGATAGATCTCTCCCCGTTCGAGCCCAACGGCCGAACGGAGTCCCTTATCCGCGCCCTGATCGGGGGCGCCCCACCTCATCTGGTGGGTGGGCCCCTGTCGCCAGCGCTATATAAAGAGGTGGGGGGCCGGCAGCACGCCTCACGAGGTTAGCCGTGCCCTAGCCGCCCCACCTACAAGCCAATACGATCTAGGCCTAGCGCTGCGCCGACGGGAAGCACCACCGCCGCCACACTCTCCCCCCTTACCACCCATGGCCAACGATGGTGGCTCCAGCTCCGGCACCAGCTCAGGCATACCCTCTGGCTCGTGCTTGTCGAGCCAGGGCGCAGGTGGTTCCTCTCCTCTCAGATCCCTCTCTCCCTCTCTCAGTTTCATGTCTAGATATGCAGAGGCAAAGAGCTACCGAATAGATCTAGACTAGTTGATGCAAATAGACTCCATCAGTTTCCACAGGCATGCGACCATGCTGCAAAATCTACCTCACGACTCACGAGTGGCGGTGGCCGCCGGACTGCAAATCTACCTCACAGGCTTATTCTTCAACACCGGCACAACAAAGTCGACCTTGTATGGCATAGAAATCCGTCTCCTCCATCTCTTCCCTGGGGTCTGTGTGGGAGTCGCCATCGACGCCAAGAGCTCTTGTTCTTCTCCAACCACGGCTACTCTCCCTTGTTTGCCATGGTGGAGGTAAAGCACCGTCCCCTCCCCTACTTCATGTTCCCCACCATTAGTGGATAGCAGGTTAGATTTGCTAGTACTCATGCTAGATCGAATTTAATAGGTCGACCATATGAATCTGATCCATCAGGCATCAACACACTTAGCTTTCACTCCAGCTTGGATCCTCCTGTTTCACAAAAGAGCAGTTAGGCGAGCTGTAACATCCCAGGATGAGCACCTTGAAATAGACAGGACACATGTTTGTGCATTGCATTTATGCATTAGAAAATCCAGAGAATTTCCGCGCAAAACTAAAAGCTATAGAGGGATCGAGATCTCTCTTGTTCTGATGGAAGCATCAGGACAAGTGCGGTGGATTTCGACATGACCTTTATTGTACTTCTTTATGTTTTAGGGGAAGACAATTCAAAATTTGAATATTAAATTGAAAGATTTGAATGTTAAAAGAATTTGGAATAGAATAATAATTGGAAATTAAGTTGTAATAAGAAATAAGAGATGAACTCTTATTTATGAAATGATACAACAATTACAAACCCCAATTAATAAACAAAATTGAATGAAATAAACTATAATAATAAATAAGAATGGAATTCTTATTTATAAGTAAGATAAAAATATTTAATTAGTTCCAAGAATAACGGAACAGATTATTTTGGAATACAATGGTTCATTGTTGTTACAGTAAAATAATGAAAGTAAACTACTATAAAACAAATAAATATAAAAATGAATTACATAAATGAAGTAACTAAAAGGATTCTTTATTACAAGAAGATACATATATTACAAAGTCTTACATTTATTCAAATAGAAAAGAATATGGCAATATGAATAATACCTAAGGAATAGACATAGACCTTATGTCTCAAAAGTATAAACATACATGATGACAGTGCTATAAAGAATTGATTGATATAATATTACAAAAATAAAGAAAATTTAACTTTATTAGTATACCATACTACACTGACTATTACAATATTCAAAGTAAAAAAACAAGATTACAAGAATAATGGATAAAATCCTAAACTAAATCTTCATGTCCTTAGAATTTCTTTCTTGATCTTGTATATCTGCAAAACAATTTAAAGGAACACAAAACAAAAGTAAAATAATAAGGGGGTTAGAGTAAATATTGAGCTCTCAAAATGAACAGTGTAATGCACTGTAATCATTTCATCACTGAGCTAATCTTAAGAGGGGCAAGTTTCACCAAATCATTGTATCTTTCCTTAATCAGATAAGTTGCCTCAGCACAGCATCATTGGCCAAGGGCAAATTTCACCAGAAAGAAGGGTAGAATAGTAACAGTAAATTCACAGGAATCCTTTGATCAGATCCATTTGAGTGAGGCATGCACAGAGGCAGCTCAGTCATCTGCATGCACCAGTGTGCTATCAAGCCAACAGAGATGCAATCAAGGTAGAAAAGGAAGCCACGACTACACAAGGGGTTTTTCCCTATACACACATATTATCTCTCTATTCTCAGAGCATCATAAGATATCACTGGTCATCACCAGATTCACAACAAATCCACCACACCAATTTACACAAATCAGCCAACAGATCAACCTGGTAACTTGAGCAAGCTCAAGCAGCACAAGGAGAAGCATGGCAGGTGTACAACAAGGAGGACAGTAGCAGATCAACACCACAAGGAGGAGAAGGAAATTGTTTCCAAAAGCTTAGCAGCAATAAAAAAGGTGGAACCTGATCAAGATCCACCACAAGAATACCTACAAGCACATATTCCCAAGCCACTGTTCTACGTAACACCAGCAGGTTGGTTTCTTAGATCAGTGTAGCATCTGTTCTTGTCTTTTTATTTCTGAGCATGGAGTTGTGTGGGAGAAAGAGCTCTCGGACTGGATAGTAGTGCTACTCCAAAATCATCCTAGAGCTAACAAAAGGGCAACAAGAGTATCTGTTCATGTGCAACAAAAGTAATGCCTCAGTTCATACATCATTGACTTATTTAAGTAAATCCATCATTTGGTTATAGAAAGGATTCCTGCTGGCAACTAAAACTTGAGATAGTTAGCTACAACACCAGATCTGGCTAGTCAATGTTTATAAAACAATTGTGTATTCTCAATTGAGGTGTCACAACTTTAACACCATCAACAACCA
Source organism: Avena insularis (assembly GCA_023614405.1). Taxonomy (NCBI): domain Eukaryota; kingdom Viridiplantae; phylum Streptophyta; class Magnoliopsida; order Poales; family Poaceae; genus Avena; species Avena insularis. Next base: position 373,313,407 of record CM042691.1, on the reverse strand, counting down.
TGGTAATTGTGTAACCAAATTCAAGTAAAAGCTACCTAGCAACAAATACAATCCATACCATCAGTTTTAATGACTATGAAGCATTTCAACATATACTGTCCTGTGGAAGGTATCCACATAGTATCATAGTCCCACTTGAAAATGAAAATCAAATTAATTCATATCATTTTCCTACAAGCTACAATTAGGAATCATGTGGTCAATTACTGTCATGTTGACAATATACATATATAACCACCAAATCTCACTTGAAAATTAATTCAACTCATCTTCCTAGTCACCTCAGCTAGGAATCATTCATTAAACTAATCACATCTGCAAGCCATCCCCAATAAAGCAAGCCACTAGACTGAACCACAACCAGTAAACAGATATCTCATAAGCTAGTAATTTTACTGAAGCACATTGATCATGGAAAAGATCAAATACCATGTATAAGGGATAATACCATAACTCACTAATCCTAACTTAATCGAACCATAGGTCACAAGTAATTTCGTCAAGCAAATGAACCCTAGAACATGGGATTAGCCCCAATTAGAGTTTGTCGAAGTAGTAGTAAGGAATCAAAGGGGAGATAGAGAATAAGGGGTAGGAAAATCAGACTTACCCGGGGGTCCTCGCTAGAATTTGAAGAGGAAGCAGACCGGCGAGGTGGTTGTAGTGGCAAAGACCATGACACAGCGACACAGGCGACACCTGAGCCTGCACCGAGCTGCGACCTATGACTTATGCCAAGCTACACCAAACCAGTAACGCACCCCGTCTTTGCCAGCATCAAATCACCACCAGAACCACACCAAATCATCACTGGGGATCGATGAAACTAGGATGTTGACCATAGCGAGCGGCGGTGGCAACGCATCACCAGATCCTAAACTTGCAGAACCAAAGGGGGCGAGCAGAGGAAATCTCACCTTCCAAATCCAGCTAGGTGGGAGGATGCATCAAAGAGCGGCGCTTGGTCCATGACCAGCAGCGGCAACTAGAGTGGTCGCATCTTCCGGAATCGAGCAGAGCCAGGGGCGGCCATGGCAGCGCCAGCGTGAGAACAAGGGAGATAAGGTCGAGCATAGGGGAGAGGGAGTAAGGGCCGATTTTGTCCATGCCTTGGGCCAGTGTTGGATCAAATGAATTACTAGGCCTTGTTATGGTCTGATTCTCATCTAACTAGGCCAGGCCAAGCCAGCCCATGTTCCCAAAACAACTAAGCCAAACTTGAAGAGAATCAAAAGATAAAATATAAAAATTACCAAAACACCCCAAAGATTGTTTCATCACTAGAAAATATGGAAAAAATCCTAAAAATACTTATGATATATAAAAATCATCACAAAAAATAATATCCACCTAAGAAAAATATAAAACTACTTCTTTAAGTTAAATAAAATACCATTAAATGTTAAAGTCACTAAAATTCTCAATAATTTATAACAATATAAAAAAATAACCTAAAAATAAATAAAAATCATTTTTGTGTATAAAAATAAACCTACTATTCTATAAAAATACTAACTTAATTCTTTTATAAATAAAATTTTAAGTTAATATTCAAAGTCTATTGATCCTTTATGGAATTTTATAAATATAAGATTAATACTTAAAAATAAATAAAAATCACATTTAAGATCTGGAATAAATATATTACACTAAAAAATATTAAAAATACTATCAGAAAGGTTTTTAATATTTTAAGTAATAAATCCTTGTCTATTACCTATTTTGAAAATTTATATTTTAATATTGGTAAAACTTAAAAATATAAATAAAATACCAAAAATCTTAGAAAAATTAGAACTATAATTTAAAACTATAATCATACATTATTATTTCACTTAATTAAACATTTATTATTTATTAAGTAATTATAAGGTAATAAATCTTATAAAATCATATCTTATTATTTATAAATCATAAAAATAAATATAATATACCAAAATAATCACAAAAATAATATTTACATATTAAAAATATAATATTTCACTTTTAAAGTAAATAAAAAACCTAGTACCCTAATAACTTGAATTTAACTCCGAATTCCTTAATCTGTAATTCATATAAGGGTAAATAAAAATTGCTGATATTCTAAAATTAACCAATTAAAGTCTAATAAATAGTATTATTCTTAAATATTGATAACATGAAGTCAATTTGGTTCAACACATCCTAAATATAAATCTTATTGAATTATCATCCAGCCATAAGTATAGATTATTTTCTAAAAAGATTCTTACCAAATATAAAATCTTCAAGAATGGGACTTTCAAACTAATAAAACCTTTTATCATTGTTTCACTCACAATTTTATAATGGACTAAATCCAAAGATAATTCATAAGTAGTAAATAATATTGTTTACTTATTCATAAACCATAACCACACCCTTATGAGGAGATAAATCTTTTTATACATTTATAATGTAAAGAAACCACTGCCCAAATAGAAGTAATGCCATTCTTAAACAACTTTAAGGAAATATTATAAGATGAGAAAATACAATATCATGAGCATTACACCTTAAAATCCATCCATGTTCTTAAAGTTAACTTTAGTCCACGAGACTTTAAATATAATGCTAAAACCTTGTTATGTGTTTTATAGTTAACTTTGGTCTGTTATAGTTAAGTCGTAAAGCATCTCAAGTCCAGACTATTCAAGCAAGCATAAACAACATCAACCACATTCTATCAATTATATTCAAAAAGCTATCAGGATTGTGTAAACCTTAGTAAAGAAATATTTTCTTCAAATGTTATTATTTTTGCCACTTCAGACAACAGATAACAATTAATAATAATCACATTACTTTATACTTGAATTGTATACTTAGGATTGATAACACTTAGGTTCTTTATAAGTAACATTACTTGTAAAGTAAAATTTGAAGATAAACAATTATTGTATAAGCAATCTTGAGTAGCATTCCACATTAGTGTAACTCATTGTTGTATGGTATTATAATTACGTGTTGTTCCACACACACTCACAAGCCTTAGTAAGAAGCACAGGAATGAAGCTTATCTAAAAGTATAACACATTCCAAAATAACCATTTCCAGTTTCCAAAACCTAGATCAACGCTTATTCCGAGGATTCACGTTTATCAAGTGCATTACATTACTTATGCATAATAGCATCTTACTTCTTTAAACATTAGTCCTTACCGGACCAATGATGCTAATTTCAGATATTGGATCTTTTATTGTCTTGAAGACCGTGAGTGCATAATCTTGCAATCACAAAAGGCAAGTTCACACTTGCTCATGTCCTTTGATTCTTTTCTGTAAAGTATTTTGCAAATCCAGTGTTGTCATCACCTGCATTTCAAAAAGGGTCAGAAAACACTATTTTCATAATAATATGATTATAGGTTATTTACCATGAGGCAATAACCTATTATGAAAGTTCCGGTGGTAAAGGAACATATTACCTAGGACTTAACAACCAATGTCGCCAGTGATTCTTGCACCGTATATTAGGCGTTAACCATGAGATTTGGAATGGGATGGAGAAGTCAGCTGGATCGGCTCCCTTTCGCATGCCAACGGAAGACCGGGCTGTTGTTGCAACTCCTCTTGTAGAGGGTTAGCAGGTTATGGGTGGGATCCCTCAACATCCCACGGCTTCTGGTATCTATGAGGGTTGTACACCTTAGGCTGATAATGGAAACAAGTTGTATCCTAGGCCTGATGTGCAATCCGTATGCATGCGGGTCATGAGAAGGACAGTGATTGGCTTGGATCTTAGTCTAGGCCCCACACGAAGGAAGTGTGGACGAGAATGCAACTCGGATGTGCAAAAAAGCTAAGATCTCTCATGGGTAAAGTGACGCACCTCTGCAGAGTGTAAGAACTATAACTTGTTACTCCCTGTTCTGGGAAGGAGCTACGAACGCGGCGGGAAAGGAACTCCATGAAAGTTCTGGTAAACCCGTGAAGGCTGACGGACATAGCTTTTCAGAATAAAAACAAGCTTTGAAGAAATATTTATGAAAACTTGCATTGCCTACAACCTACGGTCTGTGGCTGTAGATATAGTGTATCAAACACTCCTTTTCTAGTGAACTTGTTGAGTACGCTCGTACTCAACGTATCTTCTTAACCCTTGCTAGATTCTGAAGCCATTAAGACGACGTCTATATCAAGATATGCTCCAGGAATCATCATCAAAAGCTAAAGCTCTTCAATAAAGTCAAGAAAGTCAATATATACATCAACTCAAGTGAAGACGAAGTTACTGATTAGATAGGAATATAATCTCTAGCCATAGAACCTATTTCTGTAGCATATTGCAATAGCAGCAATACCAGACCATTAGTTAAAATACTAGTCTTAATAGTATGTTAGTTTTTGAGTTGTTTATTTCTGATTCTTCTTCGTAAGAAGTTTCTTTCTCTCTCTTTAACCTATAACCTAGAGTGTTCTCTGGATCTTGTGTAAAGAGTTGAGTTGTAACCTATAGTCATGTCTTGGACCTTCTGTGTTTTTGTTGTACCACTCTAAGTGATGTAATACTAGTGAACGTTGTTTTTATTGGTGTTATATCAACGACTATAGTGTACTACATCATGCAGTGGTATGCTGGGTCACCGCACGAGCTGCCTATCCGAGAGTGACATATGGTCTAGTTGGGAAAAGCGCTACCCAAAACCAAAAAAATCTAGCGCATAAATCGGATCAAGTTATGTGAGAGTGAGGCAACAAACCATACCCTCAAAGATTGAACTAGAGGAAGTTTGCCGATGATGAGGTTGATGAAGACGAGCGTCGATCCCGGCAACAAGACTTATCAAGTCACAAGCAGATGTATTATTACACGAATGGCTTTGACAATCTTGTATCGCACCCGCAGCACCTCCATGTATCCACATGTACGAGATCAGCAACACCGCGTCGAAGTGCGATCAAGTGCACGACTCGAAGTGGGAGTGTGTTGTTGAAGATCTGGAAACGCTTACACAGTCGTGTCTAGGTTAGATCTAAACGGCGGTAGAACTCGGACATCGCTATGTGTTAGTGGTGAAGTAGATCTCCTTGCGGCGTCAACGCGGGAGAGAAAGGAAGAGGCAGCATGATGAAGAGAGAGCGGCGAGCGGTGAAAAGAGGCGGCTGGGAGAGGTGGTGGAGGTGATGGATTGGGAGGGGTGACGCATGACTAGGGTTGGGGTGTGCCGCCCCTCTCTTTATATATGCCGACCACCCTTGCCGCCTCCAAGGGGGGTCGAGTCCTACTAGGACTCTCCCCAAAAAGCCATAGAAAGAAAGGAAAAGCGAGGCGACTTGGACTTCCCCTCCCAATCTGAGTTGGGGTGGGGCTCGACCTCTCCTCCTCCTCCACTACGCGGCCAAGGGGAAGCCCTGGCCGAACTCGTCTAAGGTTTCCCCCTTCTCATGCCTGACCTAGTGTGCCGCGATGCGGCCCTCCGGCCCATGGTGCCCCATTAGGTACATTAAGGATAAATGGTTTTCGAAATCCGGAAAATTCCTGACACCTCCATTTTTTTTCGAAACATTCCTAAATCATTCCAATACCTGCCTTATTATGTTTGGAATCATTCCATCCACTCTTGATGATATTCCAAACATCTCCGTCATATTCTGAGACTCTCCGAACTTCCTTCAGAATTACTTCCTTGAGAAATCTTATATCGAACTCAAATTCCATATGTCGCTAATCATTTAATTGTGTGACCCCATGGTCTCCTCTTTGGCTAGGACTTCAAGGGTGGGCATACACATATTGATCGTGCCCATGTTTAAGGAGTTGCCGCAAATGTGTTTGAGCTATCAAGTTAGCTTGGTAGGGGAAGTGATGGTCGTAGCAAGATCTCATTGAAAATGCTTAGGACATTTCTATAGGAAAAAAAATAGTGGACGCAAAAAAAATGCTTTAGGAGTGCCGACCATGAACGTGTGACCTTGGCGTTATTGGGCCCAGTCGTTCTGTTGTAAAACAAACAAAGAAGCATTTTGTTAACTAACTGGGCTAATGGGCCGATCTGTAGCAAAACAGAGAACAGTTTTCTTAAGGTTTGCGGTACTATTTTTCTTAGCTCATCATGTGAAATTCCGTTCCGACAAAAGATTGTTGGCCAACCTGCGAGCGACCTTGGCCTTACTAGGACCACGCTCTAACCAGCTGAGCTAATAGGCCAATTTATTTTCAATATTTACCACTCCTTTATTTGCAAAAATAGCGGCTCAAAACACACAATGGCACCTCTCAACAAGAAAAAAAACACACACACACATACATACATCGGCTCAGTACACAGGAGCGTCAAGTGGGGATCCCACCTAAATCTCACCTCTAGTTATTTTAAATTCTAGTGTAAAATTTTAATAAAATTTTGCACTACAAATTTTGAAATGAACTAGAAGTGGGATCTAGCTGGTATCCCACTTGACATCCCACCGGAGCGTCTCTTAAATGACGGGGCACTGCCGCACCATACATTGACCTGTGCGTTCCACAGGATCATTCCACCTTTTTGCATCACCTGCTACGACACCGGGCCCCATCAGCGATGGCATTCTGCAGTAACCAGCCAGCACGTACCGCGCACGCAGCACCATTTTGCTCCCTCCCTCCCTCCTTCCGTGCACAGTGCGGTAGCTGCGCGCACAACTATTCGATCGTGGCAGATCATACCCCTGTCCCGTCACACTGCCCGTACGCCGTTGAATGCCCTGACGGGACGCGACGTGCGCGAGGGGCCGCCCGCCTAGCCCTAGCTGCCTACCGCATGCCGCGTAGATGCACCCACGCGCCCCTCGGGTAGGCCGCCGCCACCGTCGCGGTACGGTCCGCGGAGTGTCCGTGCGTGCGGGCGCGCGCCCCGTCGTTCGTCCCAGAATCCTCGGAATGCCGATCGACGCCGGCGCGCGCGTTCTCGACCACGGCGCGTGGTTCCTCGATCTCATGCCGCTCGGCGGTTGGTCACTGGCCGGCCACGGTGACACCACGGGTGTTGGCGCGCATTAACGCGCACGCCGGCGCGTGCTGGAGACGTGACGGGGAGGTCGATCGGGAGCGCGCGGCACAGCAGCAGGGGGCCAGCCTCGTGGCCGACGCCGGGGATGGCCGGGGCCGCGTCCGACAGCAGCGCAGAAGCATTCGCATTTAACGCGCGGATGCAGGAGGGGATGGGGGATATCGAGGTAGCAGCGCTAGGGTAGGGACGTAGGGTACACTACCAGCAAGATCTCTCTCCTCCTCTCCGCGCTCCGCGCTATGCCGCTGCCACCGTCGTCGTCATCATTGCGGTTTCGTCCCCCGCCCGATCGAGCCATCATTGCCTGACGACGAGCTCGCTAGTACTACTAAATGCGTCGCCTTGCCGGCCACCTCCTCTCGGTCGATCGGGTCCCATGCCATTCCCGTCCGTCGCCCCGACTTAAATCTGAACGCAAGCGACGCTGGCTGGGGGTTAATACTCAACACTCGGCAGGAAGTGGCAGTGCGCACGCCTCGCCTTAGTGTAGTACTCCCTCCGTTTAGGATTATAGGTCCCGCATGGATAATTAGGTTACTATTTTGAATAATAAAATATAAATATTATAGCATAAAAATTATACCATTAAAAACTTTAGAGGTTATATTTTCTAATGGTATAATTTTTGTAATATATAAGTTATATTTTATTGGTCAAATTAACAATCTATGTATGCGCGTAGGACCTATAATCCCGAACAGAGAGAGTATATGTGTACTGAATGACGCGTATAAAAATCATCAATATAGTTAAGCTAAGAATTTGGTGATATATGATGGAGAAATTTCATATTTAGATGAAAGACACTCATGTGTCCAGTTTTAAATTAATAAAGCCCCAACAACAAAGTTCGATACTATATAAAAAGGGTTTCAGGTTTTCACCCGGTAATAGGGACCGGGCTGAGGAGAGGGTGGAACGTCAACAGTGCCTCGAGGGGGAGCGCGGAGCCCGAAGGAGTCGCCACTGCCGTGTTTAGGCCACCTGACCAAGGATTTCTCTAGGTTCCTCACTCACACAACCAACACCCGAGCCGTCACTGACCGACTACTAGATCAGGTGTGGGGCGAGATCCAACTAGGAACAAAAGAGCTAACCTTTAGATCTAATAAAGTAGGGGTCCGTGGAGTAGCTACCGCGCAACGACCGCCATCATGCCGTCCCCATGGTTGAGATCGTTGACGAGCACCCACGTACACCACTTAATCTCTAAAGTCGGTGTTGCCTCACCACCCGAGGTCGCCGCCCCGCTCGAAAACCACCTAACTAGAGTAGCGGATCGCCGCCCCGCTCGAAAACCACCTAACTAGAGTAGTGGATCGCCGCCACCACCGAAAGCTGGACGGTCTTGCCCAGCGTCCTCCTCGGGTAGCGGCAAGGACGGGAAGGGAGGGGATGGGAGGGGTGGGTGGCATCGTCTAGAACCCTAGGCTCAACACTTTAATGGCGATAAGTTGGATACTCTTTCCATCCGGGTTTATAGGTGCTTCGTGTATCCCTAGATCATCGATTTGACCAATAAAATATAAAATACATAACACAAAATTTACACAATTAAAAAATACAATGTCTAAAGTTTCTAACAATGTATCTTTTATAATATCACTTTTGCTTTTGTGTCCCCCTCCCTATCCACACTTAGGCACGGTGAAAAACACGAACGAGCACGAGCACGATCACCCCATACCCCTTCGAAACGGAGGGCGCGGTGGCCCTGTAAAGCCCTATAGGAGCACGTATGCCCGTTTTGACCTGACAGTGCGTACCTGAAGTAAACTTATGTTTTTGTGATGGGACACCGAAACACACCTCTTGTAATATATATTTTGTATTATGTTAGTCAAATTAACCACATAGGGATATACACATGGACCTATATACCAGGAAGAGGGAGTAGTAAGGTGAACAATGCACAAAAAATGATACTCCCTCCTCAGTTTATTTAGGTGATTATAGATTGGATGCATGCCATCTTTAGGGTTGGTGGGAGAGTTTTAGGAGGTCAGCTATTGGTTGCATGCCATGGTGGGTAATACTAGTAATTAGTGCTAGATATGAGTCTTACTTTTGAGATTTTTCTAATTTTTAGTAAACCTAATAAACTGAGAATGATTGAGTAGAAGAATGGACAGAATATGAGCATATCCCACCATCAAGTCCAGTGTGCGTTAATCATTGGTACCACATACGGGCTCAA